>CM067336.1:39703500-40947500 GCA_034376525.1 Nicotiana benthamiana
AATATTTTTCAATTTTTCCATGTTTGGTTGGCTTAAATGTTTTGAAAAATATTTTCCTTGTCAATTCATTTTCCTCCAATTGGAGGAAAATATTTTTCTTATCAAAGGAAGGGAAAACATTTTTCAAACCCCTCTTCTCAACCTTCCCAACCCTCGCTAACTCACCCCACCCCCTCTAAAAAAAGATTTTTTTTTAAATTTCAGATTTTACAATACTACCCACCCTACTACCCCTCCACTCCACTCTTCCCCTCCCCCCCCCCCCCACCCCCACAAAAAAAATATTACCTTAATTTTTTTTTTTTTGCAATTTTAAATTTTTTTTTATTTTTCTGCACCACTCCCCCCTAAACCCCCCGCCCCGCCCCACCCGCACCCCCCAAATTTTTACTGTTTTTTTGTAATTTTTTTTTTTGGTTTTATTGACTGCTCCCCAGCCCCCACCCCCCCCCCCCCCCTTAAAAAAATTTTAATATATTTTTCAGTTTTAACTTTATTATTTATCGGTTTAAATACTCAAAAATTTACAATTTCCAAAATTATGAGTTCAAAGGTTTATGTGTTTGAAAGTTTACGGGTTTAGAAATTATAAAGTTTACGGGTTAGAAATTTTACAGTTTTGAATGTTTAGCGGTTTGAAAGTTTATAAAATTTGTGGGTCCAAAGGTATTTATTTTAAAAGTTTATGTTTCATGCACTACAAAAAAATTCATTATTTGTGACGGATAGTTCTGTTACTATTCCGTCACAATTGAAGGTTTGTGACAGATTTGTGACGGAATAGGTGGCGTCTCATATTCTTGGGTTGCTAATTAGTTTTGACGGATTTGCTTTCCGTCCAAATTCTTGTGACAGAATTGGGACGGATTATCTGTCACTACTTTTTTTGCGCTCCATTGTGTTTGATTCTGTCACAATTATTGACTGATTTGTTACGACTCTGTCCGTCATTAAGAAATATTTTCTGTGACGATTTTATTTTTTCTCGCCACCCCATTCTTGACAGAAAGTTCCGTCACAAAATATATTTGTCATGACAAATTTTCCATCGCTAATTTAATGATTGGCTAAATAGTTGTGACAAATTCAGTCCGTCAAAAAATTAACTTTTAGACTGTCACAACTAATAAATAATAAATACAGTCAATAAGCTATAACCATAACCTAATTAACCATGACAACCAAAATATAACTAAAATAACTTCAATATATTATCCAAAAGTTTGAAGTTAAAACATACGAACTTCACATGTTCAGTTAACAAAGTCTGCCAATATTGAACACTAATCGACAGTAACAAAAGTAGAAATATTCAATAGTTAAGCATTACTAATCCCCTCTTAGAAGGACAAACATGATCACCAGATGGCCGGGGCGATAAGCCCATCATGCTCTTCCATTGCTCCTCCAAAGAACGAAGCCAATCTTCACTTTGTTGACTCAATCATGAAACCTCCTGAGCAACGCGTTGCTGCACCTCTTGCTCGACGCGTTGTTGAACCTCTTGCTCGACACATTGCTAAAGCTTCCTCTCTTGAGTTTCTCTCATACCCAACACTATCCATAAATTTATGAATACTCTTGAAAAGTTATTTCCATTAGTTTGCATACCAAATATTGGAAAATGAATAAGATTACTACTTAATTTTTTTAAAATATTTTTTTAAAAAATATTTTTTGAAAAATATTTTTCACGAAAAACATTTTCTATTATACCAAATACACCCTCACGCTAGGTATATTAATTTCTTACGCACAGACAGTTAACCCTAAGAAGTAGAATAAAAAATAAGAGCAGTAAATCTAATATATTATTTTAAATCGAACTTCTAGTTCTTTCCTTTTCTAGGATTATACTCGTTCTGCAACCTTAGCAATGTAGCGACGGCAAGGAAGTCTATATATATATATGTCTCCTTGGACCTTCATTTCTCCTCACCGTAAAACTCAAAGTCTAAAATCAACTCGTCTATAGTTACAGGAGAGCTGGTATCTATTAATTATATACTTTAGCTTATATATTGAACTTGCCAATATAATGGAGAGAGTAAGCAGAATGGTAACTGAAAAGCCAGTGGTGATATTCAGCAAGAGTTGTTGCTGCATGAGCCACTCTATTAAGTCTCTCTTCTCCGACCTCGGCGTTAACACCGCGATTTACGAGCTGGACGAGATGCAGAGAGGCCATGAGATAAAGGTGGCGCTTTCAAATCTCGGCTGCAATCCAACAGTTCCGGCGGTGTTCATCGGTGGCGTAATGGTGGGTGGAGAAAATGAGGTGATAAGTCTTCATCTCCAAGGGTCCTTAAAGCCAAAACTCAAAAGCGCAGGAGCTTTGTGGGTTTAGTAAACGCTTTATTAAACCTAAACTTCTACGTATCAAATAACGCAGGCCAATAATAACAATAACGATGATAATGGAGATGCTTTGTTAGAGTTTGGACACCAATTAATTACTTAGTATGAAAAAGGAAAAAAAAAGGTTAAGGTGTGTGTATGCAGGATTTGTTGAGTCGTCCCATATTGGAGGGATTTGAGGTCCTTGGTCTCCTTATATGGCTTGGGCAATCCTCACCTCATAAGCTAGCTTTTGGGGTTGCGTTAGGCCCAAGGTCCATTCTTTTCATGGTATCAGAGCCAGGCACATCCCAATTATTGTTACCGATGTTGGGCCCCCATTTTATGTTGTCCACGCTCCAGAGATCTGGGCGTGATGGGGGGTGTTGAGTTGTCCCACATCGGAGGGATTTTAGGTCCTTGGTCTCCTTATATGGCTTGGGCAATCCTCACATCATAAGCTAGCTTTTGGGGTTGAGTTAGGACCAAGGTCCATTCTTTTCAGGATTATACTTATATATACAATGACAAATGTATAGATTTGGAACAACGGTAAAGTTGGTTCAGTGTGACCTATGGGTGATAAGAATGGACTTTGAGCCTAACTCAACCCCAAAAGTTAGCTTGTGAGGTGAGGATTGTCTAATACATATAAAGATATCAAAATACTCATAACCCATCGATATGAAAACAACTCAACAATAGCTCATGAGTTCGAACTGTGGAAACGACCACTAATACTTTTACTAAGTTAGATTGTCTAGATTATACCAAAATTGCGATCCTCACCGGGACTATCTAGACAATCTAACTTAGTAAAAGTATTAGTGGTCATTTCCACAGTTCGAACTCATGAGCTATTGTTGAGTTGTGTCCATATCGATGGATTATGAGTATTTTGGTCTCCTTATATGTATTGGACAATCCTCACCTCACAAGCTAACTTTTGGGGTTGAGTTAGGTCCAAAGTCCATTCTTATCACCCATAGGTCACACTAAACCAACTTTACCGTTGTTCCAAATCTTTACATTTGTCATTGTATATATAAGTATAATCCTGCATACACACACCTTAACTTTTTTTTTCCTTTTTCATACTAAGTAATTAACGGTTAAGGGTCAAATATATCCTTGTACTATTCAAAATAGGCCATATTTATCCTCTTAACAAATATATCCCACTGTTATATATTAGGGCCATATATATCCCTCAGCCGTTAAAACTTGTTTCCACATATTTTTTTAACACGTGGCAGTCAACGATTGGATCAGATTACCCACCCATTCTATTTTTTAAACCCGCCCTACCCATTGTTCAAACCCGCCCTGACCCCATTTCTTTATATACACCAGCGTTATATCATTTCTAATTGTCTTCTCCCTCAGAAAGAAAAGAACTAGGGTTTCTCAGTGCAGCTCCATTGAAAGGCATTCTCTCCCAGTTGCTTTCTTCTTCGCTTAACATAAACTGGGTTGTGAAGATTTTCTAACATAGCAAGTTTTGTCATGTCTGAAGTAGTTATTCATCAAAGAGGAGGTGTCATTGTGGGGAAATTCCCAATCACTTCACTTCAACGACTCCATTTTATCCCGGAAGGAGATTCTTTAAGTGCGCTAAACCTGATGTATGTATCACTTTGTTTATTCTGATTCCATCTAATTTTTCCGATAGTTGTAATTTTTCCCTTGTATTATTGGTTCATAATTAGAAGTCGTATGCTGTTTGTTTGGTAGATAAGCTCGTGAGATTATTGGGAATGGCAAGATGATGTGTTACCGGATCGAGCGGTCATTACAATTAACAATATGAATTACAAATTGGATGCCGCTAATGTTAAACTCAAAAATATGAAGTTGACGTTGGATGCGATTATTCTTGAAAGGGAAAAATTAAAGGAAAGAGTGGATAGCTTGAAGGCTTTACAGAATTCAGAAGCGAACAAAGCCCGTAAATTGGAAGAGAAAGTCCTAAATATGAAGATCGTCATTATGATTTCATGGGCAATATTTTTGGGATTTGTTGCCGCAATGCTAATGAAGTGAAGTATATGTATTAGTGAAAATTTTTCCTACCATCTGTTGCCGCAATGCTAATGAAGTGAAGTATATGTATTACTGGATTTATGGGATTTGTAGCTGCAATTATGTTTCCTACCATCTGGGAAGAGGAAAGAAGTATATGCATTAATCATCTAATGTATTACTGGAAAGTTTGGGTTCCTACCATCTTTGAAGCTTTCAATTTTTTTGTATTTAGAGCTGCATAATTTGATACCACAAACGTGATTTAAGCGAAACAAGCCATTAATCATCTAATGTAGAACCCTGTATTAATCATCTAGAAACAGCAGCAGCATTACACAAACCTGTATTACACAAACCTGTATTACACAAACAGCACCAGCATTACACAAACAGCAACAACATTACACAAACAGCAGCAGCATTACACAAACAGCATCAGTAAATAAAACTGCCCAGAAGCATTACACAAACAGCAAATTCCAGTAAGCATTACACAAACAGCAGCATTACACAAACAACAGCAGCATTACATAAACAGCAGCAGCATTACAGAAACAGCAAATTCCAGTAAGCATTACACAAACAGCAGCATTACACAAATAGTAGCAGCATTACATAAACAGCAGCAGCATTACATAAACAACATTAGTACAAAAATCTGCCCAGCAGCATTGCATAAACAGCAGCAACATTACACAAACAGCATCAGTACAAAAATCTGCCCAGCAGCATTACATAAACAGCAGCAGCATTTACACAAACAGCATCACTACAAAAATCTGCCAGCAGCATTACACAAACAACAAATTTCAGTAAGCATGTATGCTTCTTTACAAAATTATGACCCCAAAAATTTACAGACACTTGGTCACAAAAAATACAGTTCATTATACTGTCAAAATGCAGTAATTACAAGCCCACAAGACATCCTAGACCACACATCATTTGTTTCTCTTCCTTGGCACTAACTTCTCTATTCTTTGCCTACTTTGTGTTTGTAATTATTTTCCAGTAATAGCAGCTTTCCCATTCCATGTAAGGCTGCCTGGTGAGTAAGGAAGATCAGATGGAACACTTAAACCATTGTGATCACCTTTGAATGCAATTACCCTTGATTCTGAAGGTTGTGATGGTTGTTGTCTCTGTTGAAGCCTTGTTTTTTCTTATGACACAACCATAGGCCTTATAGCTGGTTCATCTTCTAGTTATGGATGCTCAAAAGAAGTAGCACAACTTGAAGTCTCCCTATAGACGCTTGGCGTAGGCATGAAAACAAACTCTGGGCCTTGACTTGCTTGACTACATTGGGGTGCAGTAAGGTTAATTTCCTCTTGTGGATGTTGCCCCACTTCTTCATCTTCATCAAGCATTCTTTTCCTTTTCTCCCGTTGACGTGGCTATTAATCAAGTTAGATGTTAGATAGATCCAATAATGAGTAAATGAATTTGAAAAATTAATTATTACCTTGTCACATCGTCTAGCATTATGCTTTGTCTCTCCACAATTGCTGCACGTCATAACTCTTCCCTTCCTAGAAACTCCCCATTCACCTTGCCTCTTGATTGCTTCATCTTTTTCCCTTGTTCTCTTGATTTTAGGCCTCCCAGCCAACTTGACTAACTCAGGTGGTTTCATTGCTTGAGATTCTTCAACTTTCCAAAAATTTTCACCCCTAACTGGCTGCAATTTGTGTTTATAGAAAGCATGTATGCTTCTTTGCTATACCACCAATTTATTTCCTCCAAAAGATCCATCTTCTTGTACTGAATGGCTTTAATGGCATGGGGGCATGGAATTCCAGTGAGATCCCGTCCCCTACATGTGCATCTTTTAATAGCCATGTTGACAGTGTGCGTATCTCCATCTTCTCTGACTTCATAGCCAAAGTCGCCATTGGAGTTAACAAAACATCTATTAGCTATCTTTAGGTACTCATTGTATAACTTCATACTATGTGGATTGAAAGATGTAGCCCATAATCTAGCAGATTCTTCTCTCTCCCTCAATTGGTTCATAAGCTTAATCCTTATATGATCAAGCATGTTTATGATTGGCTTCTGTCTAGCTTGTAAATTCATGCATTTACAGATTCCACGAAATTATTGTCAGCTCTTTGGTTCTTACACACTGTGTCAAAATAGGCTCTACACCATGCTTGAGGAGGATATTTGAGTAAAGCTTCAGCAGCTTCCTTATCCAGTTTACCTATACTTTTCAACTGGTCCTTGAAGTCTTCCTCATATGAGCACCATGAACACCACCATAACAATTTCCTGAACTCATCTTTTCTCCATTTTTTGCACTAGTTTGCTTCAATGTGTTTAATACAATATCTATGATTTGACTTTGGAAGCACAATATGGACTGCCTGAATCAATCCCTGAAAGATACAAATAAGAATAGTTAAAAGATACAAATAACATAGACTTAACAGTAAGGAAATAGAAAAGTAGAATGTAAAGACTACCTTCTGCATGTCTGACATGAAAGTAATTCCTTCACCCTCTTTGAGATCCAATGAGCTTTGAAGCAATTTCAAGAACCAATTCCATGTTGTCTTAGTCTCCTTGTCTACAATTGCCCAAGCTAGAGGATACGTTTGGTTATTGCAATCCAAACCAACAGCAATTAACAATTGACCTTTGGCTTTCCCTTTAAGAAATGTCCCATCCAAACCAATGAAAGGTCAAACCTTCCTTAAAACCCATCTTAAGAGCATGGAAGCAAATATAAATTCTCAAGAATCTTCTTACACCTTGAGCAAGTGCATCCTTTGACAAGTTAATGATCACATCACTCCCTGGATTACTTTCTCTAAGTTCAGTAGCATATGCCTCAAGTTTATTGTAGCCATCTGTAAAACTTCCTTGTAGTTTCTCTAAAATCTCTCTTTTAGCCCTCTTACACTTTTCATAACTGACATTTGTATTAAAAACATTTTTAATATCTGCTCTCATCTCTTTAATCTTATACATAGGTTATCTTGCAACCTTTTCTTGAAATAAAGTGCAATTGTATGATGATCAACCCTACTATTATCAAATGCGTCATCACACTCATGGTTTGGGTTTAGTGTCTTTATCCTAACACCAGGAAGGTCTCCATCCCAGAAATGAGAACAACAAAAGAGCAACCAGTAACACATGTGTACCTTAATCTTTCTTTATCACTTTTTTCTTGATTTAAATCCTTTTTGTTTGCCAGGGAATATAAGTTAATACATTTTCTTGCTTCAGGTATGTCCTTGAAGCTCATACCCTTATACAATTCCTTGTAGTTTGACAGTCCAACATCAATTTCTCTATTTTTCTGAAATTCTATTGTTTGTAATTCCTCAAAATCATACCCTACCTCATCACCATCATTATCATTGTCACTCTCACACTCAACCTCACTACAATCTGTACCAACTTCAGTTAGAGATGGATGTGAATCAAAATAATGGACAATATTAGGAACATTCACAGATAATTCACATTCATCTACTGCATACAAGTTAAGACACTTAAACTCATCAGATATTAAAGACAATAACTGTCTTATCCCAGAATCATCAGCTACTTCAAAATAGTTACCAGAAGGTCCATTTACAATTAGTTGTTGAACACATATATACATCAATTTTCCAATGTACTCATTTACTAGATCAATAAAGGAAATAAGATCAGAGTCATAACCTTTCCAAGAGTGAACAAGCTTCTTTGAATATAATACATGGGGTTTTCTTATCCAATCCCCACCATGATGGAAACTTATGTCCACCAAAGTCATATTTAATATCCTGAAAAGTATATAAAATAGGTCACTCTTATGATTGAACAATAGTATGATGAAAATTGATAACAAATGAGATAAACTGAAACAGAAGACTGTTCTAAAACTGAAACAGAAAATTGGTGTAAAACTGAAACAGAAAACTGTTCTAAAAATATCAGACAATAAATTATCAGGCATCCTAGACCACAAACAATACAAAAATCCAAAAATAAATCTATCTCGAATCAACACAAACGGAAAACCCACCTATGCAACCCATGCAAACAAAATCCGCTCATAAAAACACACCAAGCGGTCAACAATAAATATTTAAGTTCATACTCAAAACCATAATATGATTAAAGAATGGAATCCCTATATGTGACTAATTCGCGGCAAAGTTAAGCAACAAATACATCAAACAGCTTCAACACACATTTACTTGAAGAAAGTACTTACCTTTGCTTCTTGTTGTTGGAGAAAGCATGTGGAACGATCTTGTTCTTCAATGGGGTGTGATGAACCCTAGGTTTTCTCAGAGGAAGATGAAAGGGAAGAGTTACAATTAGAAATGATATAACGCTGGAGTGTATAAAGAAATGGGGTCGGGGCGGGTTTGAGCAGTGGGTCGGGCAGGTTTAAAAAATAGAATGGGTGGGTAATCTGATCCAATCGTTGACTGCCACGTGTTAAAAAAATACGTGGAAACAAGTTTTAACGACTGAGGGATATATATGGCCCTAATGTATAACGGTGAGGATATATTTGTTAAAGATTTCAAACGGAGGATAAATATGGCCTATTTTGAATAGTACAAGGATATATTTGACCCTTAACCGTTCATTACTTAGTATGAAAAAGGAAAAAAAAAGTTAAGGTGTATGTATGCAGGATTATACTTATATATACAATGACAAATGTAAAGATTTGGAACAACGGTAAAGTTGGTTTAGTGTGACCTATGGGTGATAAGAATGGACTTTGGACCTAACTCAACCCCAAAAGTTAGCTTGTGAGGTGAGGATTGTCCAATACATATAAGGAGACCAAAATACTCATAATTCATCGATATGGACACAACTCAACAATAGCTTATGAGTTCGAACTGTGGAAACGACCACTAATACTTTTACTAAGTTAGATTGTCTAGATTATACCAAAATTGCGATCCTCACCGGGACTATACTCTCTCGCTTTCTAAGACTGTAAAATAAATTACTACAACACTTGCGCGTCATAAAAAAAAATGTATTAAAAAAGGTCGGGCCGGTATATAACCGCCAAGTAAACCCTTTCCGTCAAATTAAAGCTGCTGGATTTAACGATTGACCCGATTCGAAATTCTCTCTCCCTTATGGACTCGAGATTTAAGCGAATTGTCAATGCTGTAGTCGGGAAATCATGTCCAATATGCCTGAACCGGTTGCACCATCGGAAAGCAGCAGTTATTATCCCATGTATGCACGCCTACTGCATCGACTGCATCCGCAGATGGAGCCATATGAAGCGAAAATGCCCTCTCTGTATCTCCGACTTTGATTCATGGTTCTCTAGAATCAGTTTCTCCTCCGGGACCTTTAAGAAAGAGAAATTATCAGCTCGTAACGAGACTAAGAAATTACACTTAGGGTTTGCCTCATCTAGGCCGAGAGATCGATTGGTGGACCAAAGGTTGGTTTTTACCCTTAATTGTCCATCAGGTTCAGCCATAACCAAAAAAATTAACTTTAGTGTTAAAAGAACAATAATTTGAAGTGCCCGAAAGTTGGCTCGGATTACCCCCCCAAAATAGTACATTAATTTGTGAGTTTTTTTGTTGTGCAGAGCGATTAGGAGAAGGAGAGACGAGCTGAATGCTTTTGGCTCCAGAACGAGGCCGTTCCTAAAGAGGCGATCCTTTGATCAGAATGGAGCTTCAAATTCATATGATATTAACAGGAGAATAATTCACTGGCGTGCTAGGTATTTTGTCTAAATTAACATGGAAAATCCTAAATACATGGCTAGTTGTTTGACCTAGAATGATATATTTGTTTGCAGTATATATGAAGAGAGATTGCAGGCTGTTCGATTTTCATCCAAATATTGTCTTGTGCAGGTAATGCTCACCCCAGTAGATTGCGCTCTTCACCAAATAAATTAAAGAAATTGTGGTTATTATGTCTACTATCTTATCAACTATTATGTCTACTATCTTGATGATAAACCCTAGGGCTAGAAATTTTTTGTCTTAATTGAATTTTCTTGAGACGTCTAAATTTGATTCTGATCTTTACTCGGTGTTTAAAATTTATAGCGCATGGATAATAGGAGTGCCAAAGAAAAGATGTTACAGAGAATAGAACCTTGGATAAGAAGGGAGCTGCAGGCTATACTGGGGGATCCGGATCCGTCTATTATCGTCCATGTTGTTACCTCACTTTTTGTCTCCGAAAATACACATTCAACACAACAGTATGCCGGAGATGATTTTCTTGCGCCGTTGCGACCCTTCTTGCATGAACATGCTGAAATGTTTTGGCATGAATTGAGGTATCTTTCATTATACTTCTATGCTTCTTTACTTTAACCAAGCTATTGTATGCATTAGTCAAACCTTATGAAATGAGTGTTCACTAACCAACTAATTGCATGACTCTAATAGCAATCAAATTCTCATCAAATAAGTGTTTTCTTTTCCACAAGGCCAAGTATTCAAGTTGAACACTCCGTAGTCGATATTTTATGACATTTCTCAAAAACTAACAAAAAAATTGCTATGTTCTAAGAGCAATCAATCTTTTTGCTCATACAAATACTTCTCCATTCAGGACTAAGTATCAGAATTGAACACAGTGCAATCAATATTGGGACTTTGGGAGGGAAAATTCTTAGGGATATTTACACAAGTATTCGGTGGATTCACTATTTACTTTTCCTAGCCGATATACATGTATTATACATATAGTAGTATTTATGAATGTGCGTTGCATGTTTATAATGACACGTAATAGTTTAAACATTTAAATCATCCAAAAGCCGAAAACTATTACTACCTCCGTTTCAATTTATGTGAACCTATTTCCTTTTTTGTCCGTGCCACAAAGAATGACCTCTTTCCTTATTTGGAAACAATTTACCTTTATGCAATGATTTATAGTCACACAAAATATATGTGGCTCATTTTACACCATATTTTGAAACAATTTACCTTTATGCAATGATTTATACTCACACAAAATATATGTGCCTCATTTTACACCACAAGTTCAAAAGTATTCTCTCTTTTCTTAAACTCCGTGCCCAGTCAAATGAGTTCACATAAATTGAAAAGGAGGGAGAATTACATTAGCATAATACGTGAATTCGAAATGAAAAGACATTATTAGAACTTACACAAATGATCAATTTATTCATGTTAGTTAGATTTTTACGTATTATAGTTTAAAAGTATTTGATGTGAAATCTTATCGAACACTTCTTTGTAGATGATGTTTTTTTGTATATGTTTCCTTCTAATACTTTGGTTGCTATGCCATGGCCAGAACTCTTGTTGTTGATATTGATATTCCTCTTGAAAGTGCAACATATAGTTGTACAAGCAAGAAACATATTGCGATAAATATAGTCTAATATTCAGGATGTTTGTCCTTCTGCTTTATTTGTTATCATTGCAAAATATAAACATACCTAAAATTATTTTCACACAAATTTAAAAAGATATTCTTTAGTTTCGGAAAACGGAAGTTGAATTCAGAGATACAAATATATTTAGATGTACATTGACCAATATCATAATTTTTCCATGTATGACGTTACTGTCAAAACTTCTATATACCATTTATATGCTATTTCATAAGCTATTCGCCGGATCTAAGTTTTTCAACAGTATGACGGGCATTTTTTCTTCAAAATCAATATAATATGCAACGAAAGATCAATTTTAACTTAATGTGTGTATGTATGCGTGTATGTGTGTACATATATATATATATATATATATATATATATATATATATATATATATATGTTAATAAACTTGACAACAAATCTGTGCGGTTGAAGGCCATTTTAGTTGATCAATATATCCATTTTTGCTGGCTAAGATAGCTTTTTAATTTCTATCATGCAATTTGCACAAATTGCATTTTAATATAACGATAGAAATATTTCCCTTATTAAATGCACTATTATTACGAACTCATCTTTTATTAGATGTTGTTCTTCATTTCCGATACGAAGCAAAAAGTCACTGAATACTGGATCTTTTCTTACTTTATATTTTTTGTCAGTTGAATTTTTTTCATTTGAGGCCATAAAAATAATTTGGGCAAGATAGTTTTTACAATCTCTGCTTTCGTGGATTTTGGAACTATTGGTAGTACTTGACAGAGATCACCTCCGAAATCATTAATTTTTCACCAAACAGTTCATTGATATTCAATATATCTTCAGAACTCCGGCCAACTGTTTCGATCTTTTGACACTTCTTCATTCCATATTATCAATTTTGTTTTCCTTATAAATTTAGCAACAATGCTCTGCTTTGATATATTTGTGATGGTTATTTCAGTTGTTTGAAGATGTATATCAAATCTATTATGAGCTACCTCATAATAAAATTGTTGCTGGTACACCATTTCTTATTATTGTTAACAGTATCATGCCTTTTGATTTAACATTTGCAAGTAATGCATGGCATAGAAATATTATTTCGATTCTGCCGGAGGCATCTACAAAGGATAATCCCTCTTGAAAGCTTCAAATTTAGCTTTGATTGTGCTTCAACAAACAATTATATGGCCGTTTGATTCTTAATACTATACTAACCTTTATTTATTTTGTGTTCTAATGGAATAAATTTATGTACCTTAAGATTTTTTTTATTTGAAAAATAATTTACTCATATGATGAATTTAAAAAATAATTGAATTGGATTCTCTTGCTAAATAATTAACTGAGATATTTTATTGTTTGGTCTTAACATAAAAAAATAATTTATTTTATGTGATTCAGATTCTTACTATTAGTTAAATATTTAATCTTAATTATAATTTTATCCACCATAAATTTTATTTTCAAAGAGTAAAAAGATCGATCTGACATTTCACTTTTAGATCTTTATGTTTGCAGAATCATTAGTGATATTGACTCGTACCAACTATTTTTCTTTCTCTTTCTCATGCATTTATATTCTTAAAATATTTTCTTAGTTGATATTACACGAAAAGACAAGAGGGGTTGCTCTGATGGTAAGCAACCCCCACTTCCAACCGATAGGTTGTGAG
Organism: Nicotiana benthamiana; assembly: GCA_034376525.1. Classification (NCBI taxonomy): domain Eukaryota; kingdom Viridiplantae; phylum Streptophyta; class Magnoliopsida; order Solanales; family Solanaceae; genus Nicotiana; species Nicotiana benthamiana. Next base: position 39,716,887 of record CM067336.1, read on the forward strand.
TTCGAGTCTCCCCAAGAGCAAGGTGGGAAGTTCTTGGAGGGAAGGATGCCGGGGGTCTATTTGGAAACAGCCTCTTTACCCCAGGGTAGGGGTAAGGTCTGCGTACATACTACCCTCCCCAGACCCCATTAAGTGGGATTATACTGGGTTGTTGTTGTTGTTGATATTACACGAAAAATTAATTAAAAATATATTATTTAAGTAGGAAAACAGTTCAAATAAAATATAAAAATGTATTATGGGTATTGTAGACATCAAAGTTTTAATGGATCGAGCTAAATCCTAAATTCAAGATACTACAAGATCTCTTGATATTCTAGGAGTCTGTCACTGTTGATTGTAGGATACTCTACCTAAACCCTAGGTCACTCATATAAAAAGGGTAACATAATCCTTTAAAAAATATCTCAAAAATGAAAATCATCTCGAAAACCCTGTAAACTCACGTGATATTCACAAAGAGATCAAGAAGTGACTGGATAGTTCTTAATAATCAGATACTTCAAGAAAATCTCATGGATATCAAATAAATCCATTAACTGCATCATTCCATGTTTGAGAAACACGCTGTTCTAGCCCTTGAATCACGGAGTTAATCAGGAGAGAAGAATCAAGGGAACAAACAGAATGGTACCTGTGTCTTTATCAATAAAACTATGTTTCTTCATATTTATATTGTGGTTGCAATATCACATATAATTTGTTGCTAACAAATTGGCACGTCCAGTGAGAAATTCTTCCCTTCATCTCTTCCTCCTGTAAATCAAAAGCTCCAAGTTTTAAAAGCAGCGGTTTTATGATCGAGTACTTCAAGTCTTGTCTTCAAATTTCGCAAGCCTACACCCCGACAAACCTTGAAGTAAGGGGCATTTGTAGACATCGAAATTTTAATAGATCGAGCTAAATCCTAAATTCATGATACTACAAGACCTTTTGAAATTCTAGTTGCTTGTAGGATATTCTACCTAAATCGTAGGTCACTCCTATAAAAAGAGTAACATAATCCTTTAAAAAATATCTAAAAATGGAGATCATCTCGAAAATTCCATAAACTCCGGGATATTCAAAAAGAGATCAAGAAGTTGTCGGAAAATTCTTAATAATCAAATACTTCAAGAAGATCCACAACATGCTTCATGGATATCAAATAAATTCATGAAAACCCGCAACATCCTACGTTCGAGAAACACGCTGTTCTAGCCCTCGATTCACGGAGATAATCAGGAGAGAAGAATAAAGGGAACAGACAGAATTGTGCCGCGTCATTTTATCAATAAAACTATGTTTCTTCATATTTATAATGCGGTTGCAATTTATTTTTGTATCACAAATAAATTTGTTGCAAACATGTATATTTTTTCCCTCAATTTCAACGCTTTATACAATCATTTAGTACTCCCTCCGTTTTAATTTATGTGAACCCATTTAACTGGGCACGGAGTTTAAGAAAGGATAAAGGACTTTTGAACTTGTGTAAAATGAGGCACATATATTTTGTGTGGCTATAAATCGTCGCATAAAGGTAAATTGTAACCAAATAGGGAAATGGATCATTCTTTTTGGCACGGACTAAAAAGGAAATAGGTTCACATAAACTGAAATGGAGGGAGTATTACTTTAGTTTTTCTTGATATTGGATATTATGGAGTGGTAGTGTACTGGAGGATTCTTATGAAATTGATTTTATTAAACCTTTCTGTATATTTAGAATAAGAATTTAATAGACAATATTTTATTAATTTTAAAATCTTAAATATTAAAAAAAATTGACATAGAAGGTCTTATAGTCCAAAAAAATAGGTTATTTTAGTTATATCCTTTACCCATGAGTTCTTCTATTTAATGTTTATGAGTATTCTGGTCTATCAATGTAGTATTCGTGCTTTTATAATAATATAAGTCCTCCTTTTTCTATTTGGACATATAATACATTCTTAAATTACATTAGTAATAGGACATTATAATATGTTTTCAAATTATATTAGTAATAGAAATTTTTAACGTGTCTATGCTCGAAAGTAATAAAACTGATAGGATTCCTAACGTTTGGTATTATGTTCTAAAACTAATAGGATTACAAGATTAATCTCTAGAATTCCGGTTATGTCCTTTTATTGTGAGTTATTATACTTAATATTATAAGGTTATTTTTGTAAACTGACATAGTATTTATGCTTTTATAATAATACTAGTTTCTATGAACGTGCATTGCACGATATACAACTGCACTGTAGATGTTTGATTGCTAAAGTTTTGACATTCATACTTTTCACGTAGATTCTCAATCACTTATTTATATATATTAAGGAACCAAAAAAAAAAGGTTTACTTAAAATATTATCTATATGAACGCAACAATTGATAAAGAAAATGTAATAATGTTCAAACATTATTACACTTACATAATATTTAAATTTTAAAATGATTCGACATCATCATCTGAACCTGTGAATGATATATGTACTTATAATATAGTAAACAAGAAATGTAGTCATATCTTATCTAATACTTCTTTATATACGATGTTTTTGGTGTTTGTTCCCTTATAATACTTTGTACGCTTTGTTATGATTATAATTGTTGTTGTCAACATTGATATCCCTCTTGAAAACGTAATATATAAAAGTCATGTCACGACCCGGATTTCCCACCATCGGGAGTCGTGATGACGCCTACTATCGGAGCTAGGCAAGCCAACAATTAAACACTCCTTGAGAACATTCGCAACAATAGGAATAAAATGAAAACAATTAAATAAGCGGAAGTCTTTAAAACTTAGATAACAAAAAATAAATGCGGAAGTTTCGAAATACATGTCTCCCCAGAGTCTGGTGTCACTAACTCACGAACTACTATAGAGTACTAAAAACAAAAGTATGAATGAAATACATCAGTGTTTGTCTCGATACAAAGAAAAACAAACTAATAACAGAGAAAGGGACTCCGACCTGCGGACGTCAGCTAGGCTACCTCGCAAGTCCCTAGACTGAAGACAACTCCCGATCAGTACTGCTGCTGTGGTCCAAAAGTTGCTCCTGGATTTGTGCAAAAAGATGCACAGAGCATAGCATCAGCACAACCGACCCCATGTGTTGGTAAGTGCCTGGCCTAACCCCGGTGAAGTAGTGACGAGGCTAGACAGGACCTACCGAGAACAACCTGTGCAGATATATATGCAATAGCGGAAAAATATACAGAATTTAAACAGGTAAGAGGGAGGGGAGCATGCTATGGGCTGTAAACAATTCAGATATAGGATCAACGAACAAAGAAATGGAACTGTACAATAACATCAATTAAAGAGAACATGTAAATCAACAACTGCACGGCACCAACCTTCGTGTTTTTGCTCTCATTCTCACCAAAACAGTAAAATAAAGTGCACGACATTACCCTTCGTGCTTTTTCTCACATAACTCTCATATCAAGGCACGGAATAACCCTTCGGGCTCAATTATTCAAAACATGGCACGGAATGACCCTTCGTGCATAATTATCAAAACATGGCACGGAATTACCCTTTGTGTATACTTATCAAAACATGACACAAAATGACCCTTCGTGCATAATCGCTCTTCCTCACCCAATCAACAGTCACAACCAATCGAGGTGAGGGGATATACAACAATATTAAATATCCCGGCAAGGGAGAACAAATCAACAAATAAGTCCCGGCAAGGGAGAATACATATGATACTTAAATCCCGGCAAGAGAGCAACAACAATTATAAACTACACGTCCCGGCAAGGGAATAATTACAACACTTTCTCTTTTGATCACTTCTTTCTCAATTATCATATTCTCGTTCGAGCCAACGCTCCAATAATGTACAAATCATAATTCTTCCTCAAACCTTTCACATCATTAAACAAGGAAGAGGTATCACAAAATCCGAAAAAACACAATTAGGACTCAGGGTAACTTATTAATTAAATAAGGAAGAGGTATCACAAAATCCGAATAAACACAATTAAGACTCACAATTAAGACTCACGGTCATGCTAGACTCAGGTGTATAGATACTCGTCATCATGTCTATACAGCGTACTCAACAATTAGCAAATAGCAGACAATATGCTAATCCTATTCCCTCAAGCCAAAGTTATAACAAACACTTACCTCGAATGCTCCAAACTCAACTCACTCCTCTAGTATAGCTTTACCCCTCGAATTCACCACCAAACCGCTCGAATCTAGTCACAAATTACTAGAATGTGTTAACAAATGCTACTTGAATCAATTTTTAATGCATGAAAATGAATTTTCCAAATTTTTACTCAAAATTCCCAAAATGCCCCCGGGACCACGTGGTCAAAACCCAAGGTTCGAACCAAAACCCGATTACCCATTCCCCCATGAGCTCATATATACAAGTTATTTTGGAATCGGACCTCGATTTGAGGTCTAAAACCCCCAGTTTTGGAAACCCTAGGCTCAACCCTAAATTTCCGAATTTCCCTATTAAATCTTAGTTTTGAAGTTGTAATTATGTTTAAAGATGTTAAGGAATGAAGAAAATAAGTTAGAAATCACTTACCACTCGTTTTGAAGAAAGAGAATCGTTTGAAAAATCGCCTCTTATGTTTTGGTTTTGAAAAAAGTGAAAAATGACTGAAACTCCCGACTTTATATACTTTACTGAAGGCTTGCGCGGACCGCACAAAAATGTACCGAGGCCGCGCCGAGGAAAGGAAGAAAAATAACTCTCTGAACCTACCCAGCGCGGACCGCACTGATTTGGTGCGCGGCCGCGCTGGTCGACCTTGAATTCACTGGCTCTCTGAACTTAAGCCAGGCAGATCGCGCAGAAATGCACTGCGGCCGTGCGGCTTCCAGCGCGGACCTCGCGGAAATGACCGCGGCCGCATTGGGGGCTTGCAACACCTGGACCTCCTGGGACCTACTCAAAACTCACCCCAGCCCTCAGGGCTCTAAACCAAACATACATATAATCTCAAAAACATCCTACAGACTTCCTCGGACGATAACATCGCCAAAATAACATCATAAACGAGGAATCAACCTCAAAATCATCACTTTTCATTCAAACTTCTTAAACTTTTAAGCTTAGAGATTTAGGCCCGAAACACGTCAAATGACGCACGAATTCGGCCAAATTACACAGAAATGTCTTAATATATATATATATACCGGGCGCCGGAACCAGAATACGGGCCCGATACCAGTACTTTCTAATCCAATTTCATTTCAAATTTCTTATATTCATTTCAGAAAATAATTTCTTTCAAATATTCATTTCTTGGGCTCGGGACCTTGGATTTCGATTCCGGGAATACACTCGAGTCCCATATTTTCATACGGACCATCCGGGACAATCACATCACGGGTCCGGTTCCGTTTATCCAAAATATTGACCAAAGTCAACCTTAACCATTTTAAAGTCATAATTTATCAAATTTCATATAATTTAACATATAAGCCTTCCGGCTACGTGCCTGAACTACGCACACAAATCGAGGCAAATAAAAGTGAGTTTTCCAATGCCTCGGAAGCGCGGAAAAGAGAGAATGACAAGTGATGACCCTTTTAGTCGTCACAAGTCAATAATAATAAGGGAAGCTGACATTGTAAAGCAACAACAACAACAACAACCCAGCATAATCCCACTTAGTGGGGTCTGGGTAGGGTAGTATGTACGTAGACCTTACCCCTACCCTGGGGTAGAGAGGCTGTTTCCAAATAGACCCCCGGCATCCTTCCCTCTAGGGACTTCCCACCTGAAATAGACTCACTCTGTTTCAATCTATGTGAATCTATTTCCTTTTTCACCCGTGCCAAATAGAATGTCCCCTTTTATTTGAAAATAATTTACTTCTATACAATTTTCCGGTGGAGCTAAGACTAGGGTTAGGACGGTGGGTGGCGACTCTGACCATATCCCTGTGGTTATGGGGCTCCACCAAGGATCTGTGCTTAGCCCTCTCTTATTTGCTTTGGTAATGGATGCTCTGACTCGCCATATTCAAGGGTATGTGCCGTGGTGCGTGCTATTTGCTGATGACATAGTCTTGATAGACGAGACGAGGGTCGATGTCTACGAGAGGTTGGAGGTCTGGAGGCAGACCCTCGAGTCTAAGGGTTTCAGACTGAGTAGGTCTAAGACAGAATATTTGGAGTGTAAGTTTAGCGCAGAGTCGAGCGAAGAGGAAGTAGGCGGGGTCGTGAAGCTTGGATCTCAGGCCATCGCCAAGAGTGACAGTTTCAGATATCTTGGGTCGGTGATTCAGGGGGACGGAGAGATCGACGGGGAGGTCACTCACCGTATAGGGGCAGGGTGGTTGAAATGGAGGCTTGCATCAGGAGTCTTGTGTGACAAGAAAGTGCCACAGAAACTCAAGGGGAAGTTTTATCGAGCTGTGGTTAGACCGGCCGTGTTTTATGGGGCGGAGTGCTGGGCGGTGAAGAAATCTCATGTTCAGAGAATGAAGGTTGCGGAGATGAGAATGCTTAGGTGGATGTGCGGGTTCACCAGGTTAGATAAGATTAAGAATGAAGTTATTCGGGAAAAGGTGGGGGTGGCCCCGGTGGATGAGAAGTTGCGGGAGGCGAGGCTCAGGTGGTTCGAGCATGTGCGGAGAAGCCCAGATGCTCCGGTGAAGAGCTGTGAGCGGTTGGCGGTGGTTGGCGCGAGTCGTGGCAGAGGGAGGCCAAAGAAGTATTGGGGAGAGGTGATTAGTCATGACATGGCTAGATTGCGGATTTCCGAGGACATGGCCCTTGATAAGAGAGTCTGGAAGTTTAGCATCAGGGTTGTAGGATAGAGGCTTTTAGAAATTCTCGCAATTCCCTCTCGGTGCTGGGCGGGGATTGGTGGGGCTCTCCATAGATGGTCCAGTGTGCCCTTTTGGTAGTTATTTGTCGTTTTTATTGCATTCCATGTTATTTATGGTCTATGTTTACATAATTATGTATTGTGATCTCCGCTGGAGTTACTAATGCTCTTTTGTTTTTGTTTTATTTAAGCCGAGGGTCGATTGGAAACAGCCTCTCCACCCTTTCCGGTGGGGGTAAGGTCTGCGTACATATTACCCTCCCCAAACCCCACCTTGTGAGAATATACTGGGTAGTTGTTGTTGTTACTTCTATGCAATCATTTATAGCTACACAAAATATATGTGCCTCATTTTACGCCATAAGTTCAAAAGTCTTTTCTTTTTTCTTAAACTTCAGGCGCGTACACACACACTCTTTTGCAGCTACCGGATATAAATAGTTTCGATCGCAGGCTTTAAGTGATATTTTCTCAAGAACAAAGTTCTAAAAACTTTGATTATTCTACACGTCAATTCATATACAAAGTGATTGTGATAAATGGCAAAATTATGAAGTACTCGCGTGCACAATATGACAAGTACTAAATATTGTAATTTTTTCCAATTATGAAATTGTTTCTTTGAAAGAGAATTTTATAATGTTTAATGGATTTGAGTCCCAACGAAAAAAGGTTACTTAGTCCCAATCCAAAATTATATTTATACCCATTGTTAAATTGCTACATAAAGGAAATATTAATATAAAGGACAAAACGATCGATCAATAATTCAGGGGTATTTTTGTCTCTTAACATTTAGCTTCTTATCATTCGTACTTTTATAATAATATAGATAGATTATACATCCACCATTTATTTTTAGTTTAAGCAGTTGGATTTTTAACTATTTAGGTTAATTCCTTAAATTCTTATCCAAACAATTGATTTGCATGTTGGCCCCCCCCCCCCCCCCCCAAAACAAAAAGAAGGACGTCTTGGGACCTATTTTGTAAGTTTCACTCAGAGGCTCACATTGAGTTAAAGGAATATTCCATGTATTTTCCCTGCTTAATTTAATTCTTTTCAGCGTCCATGAGATGCCTCGCTTTTGTAACTGAAGCTGAGAATAGGGTCGCCCAAAGCTCTGGTTCGGTATTGTGGGTAATGCAAACAATTCCTTAGGTTTGATGTTGTTTGGCAAAAAAACTTCTGATTCACATCAGACATTTTTTTTGGAAATAGATTAACATCAGACGTTAAATCGTTGTTTTTCTTCTTGCTCCAGAGTTAGGCTGTGAGAGTCGATTCCTGTCAACCATCTTAACAATCATTTGTGAAGATTGCTGACCATCTTAGGATATAATGAAATTGAAAGACAGAAAATTTTGCTGGACGCACCGGTGTTAAACTCAACAACAACAACAACAACAACAACAACTACCCAGTATACTCCCACCAGGTGGGGTCTGGGGAGGGTAATATGTAGACGAGCCTTACCCCTGCCCGAAAGGGCAGAGAGGCTGCTTCCAATCGGTGTTAAACTCATTGCATTGAATTCATCTCTTAGACAAAAAGGGAGAACTTCATCGAGGTTTATCTGCCAAACAATTTTTCACTATTGCTTTTATAGGAAAATAAGTTCTAAATAAATAGCCCTTCCAGGTTTAAGACCAGCAACGCTCTATTTTCTGGTGATCTGTTTGGAATTAGAAACTGCTATCCTGGTAGTGGAACTAACTTCCTGAGCTGCAATTATAACATAGTAAAACAGAGAATATTACTTCTTTTGAGAAAATATCCCCTATGTTGCACAATTGCTCTTTCGTAGCTATTTTCAGGTAATGTCATTCCTTTTTCCTGTCGTTTTAATGTGTTTTTTGCTTTTTGGCTTCGTTAAGAAATTTTGTCATAAAATTTTTTTGAGGCTCTGGATCTGTCTCTTTCTTTAGGGTGGGGATGTAATGGGGTCTCCCTCTCTTTCTTTCTTTCTCTCTCTGACTTAGATAATAATGTTCATTGTAGGTGCTTTGCCGAAAGCCCTTTGCCTATGCAAACATATGATACTGTGGTGGAGTACAAGTCCTTGGACTAATAGCCCGTTTGGCTAAGCTGCAAAAATCAGCTTATTTTGAGAAGTGCTTTTCTCAAAAGTACTTTTGGTGAGAAGCAGTTTGTGTTTGGCTAATTAGTTTGAAAAGCATTTCTGAGCAACAATTAGTGTTTGGTCAAGCTTTAAAAACTGCTTCTAAGTGTATTTTTCTCAAAAGTGTTTCTCAAAAAAGTGCTTTTGAAGAGAAACTACTTTTTTCTGCTTCTCCAAAACTGCTTCTGCTTCTCAAAAACAATTTTTTTTCTTCCGGAAGCTTGGCCAAACACTTCAATTTTGGCCAAAGGTGCTTTTGGTAAATAATAATAAAGTACTTTTGGCCAAAAATAAGCTTGGCCAAACAGGCTATAATTCAGTAGTACCAGTCATTGATACATTGGCTACAATCCTAGAGTAACAATGGATTGAGATGGATAAAGGTTGAGATGCAGCATAGTCATCTGACAATGGCTATAATGATGTTGGAATCTGAATTCTTGTGGCGAATGGAAGAGCATGCCATCAGTTTTTCTTCCTCAAGAGCCAGCTAGATTTGTTGAAGAGCCCATTATGCGCTGTTCCTTGGTGGATAAGCATGGAATCTTGCAGCCTTGGCTTTGTGTAGGCAAGGATAGCATTTCTGTGCAGCCTTGCATATTCATGTGATTTGTGAAATCCAATACATGAAAAAAAAACATCACACCTGTGTGATTAGCAATCCTGCCCATTAATATGAGAGGCTGGAGAAATTTGAAATGCCAAAATTAGATTCAGCGGTGTTTAATCAGGGTTTGTAGGATAGAGGCTCCTAGAATTTTTCGTACTCCTTTCCGGGGGTTGGGTGAGGCTTGGCAGGGCTATTGAGGCTTGGCAGAGCTATCTATAGATGATTTGTATATTGGTTTGTGTCTCCCTTAGGTAGTTATTTATGATCGTTACTGTTTGATATTATTGCATGACATTTTATTTATGGTTCTCATGTTTAGATAATTATTTACGCGATTTCTGCTGGAGTTACTAATGCTATTTTGTTTTTGGTTTGTTTTTGTTTTTTCTTTCCTTCCCGAGCCGAGGGTCGATTGGAAACAACCTCTCTGTCCTTTCGGGTAGGGATAAGGCCTGTCTACATATTACCCTCTACAGACTCCACTTTGTGGAACAATACTGGGCAGTTGTTGATGTAGATTCTGCAGTGTTTAATACAAATGTCGTTGGAGTTCATCTCTTAGGAGCTTAATTAGGCTTTCGTCTGTTGCTGTAACCTCTGGCTCAGTCTGAAGAGTTAGTGGCAATATTTTGATTGTGCCCCCAAATGAGTAGTCTTGTGGCAATATTTTGATTGTGCCCCCAAATGAGTAGTCTTCAATGTCTTATTTGTTTAACTGCCACAAGGCTATCGCATTCTGCATCTGCCTTTGGTGCACTCAAGTTTCAGAAGTAAGGGTAGAGACGGTGTGGAGCTGGCCTCAGCCTCTACAATTTCTGTTAAAGCCACCTTTTATCGGCCACTTTGAACTACGACAGAAGGTCTTTTCTCTTTCAAAAGAGGACTTACGAATGATGGAAATCTGAGAATACCCTTCTGAAATTAATACTTTGTTTATGTTTCTGTATTAAATTGCGCATAGGTTATGTGGAGATTAATATCATTGTATTGCTAAATTTTGATATCATAAACAATTCCACACTAATTTACACCAGAAGATCATAAACCAATCACCAGAGGGGCCTTTGCAATTCACTAAAAATTTCATTTTTGCCTATTTATCAAAAATAATGATTTTCACTTTCAAAACTCTCAACCTCTGCAAATCAATGTTAGTTTACGATTTGGTTTTCCAATTTCAACTTAAAATAGAGATCTGAGATTGAAAGAATTGAAATTGAAATAATGGTTTTCACTTCCAAAATTCGCAACCTTTTTCTAAAATCTATAACTTCAACTTCAAATACTTCTTTTAATTTAAGATTTTGTTGCTCTAGTACTTCAATTGTTTATCCAAACGCCTTAGGAAAGCCAATAGAGGGAATTTTGGGCCTTTGCTACTAAAGGACCTCCTCGCTCTGCACTCTTCTTCTCTGATTTGGCCCTTTGGCTACTAATTACGAAAGCAGCAGGAATAATTAATTGACTATGGCGTTTCTCATTTTATCACCTTTATTCCTTAGAACTCAGAAGCATTGTTTGAGAGTTTTTAGGTTCTCTCATAGAGACTTACCCCCTATGTTTGAGTTCCTATTTTGTAGTTTTACGTCATATTCTTTCAAGAATTTTACCGTGCACAGTTTGACGTTGATGGTCGTAAGAAATGTTATGTGGTAGATCATAATACATTGAAGATTGATTTTCTTGAATTAATGTACTACTACTATTTTCTATATATCACCATTATCAGAGTTTTGGCTAATTAATTTCCACAAAAGAAAAAGAATGCTAATAGTAGTTTTCAATGTTTTTAGCGATTATGTAGTAGAAAGTCAATGTGTGAAATGCACATTATATTAGATTGCTACTAGTTGAAAGTTGAAACATAAATAACAATAATGCAAAGCTAAAAAGAAAGTCGAATTTTTTTAATTCGGCTCTAAAATAACTCCTATTGCCATCAGATATTGATATTCCTGGTCATAATTCAAAATTGCCCTAATATATGACACTTGCTGAGACGAAATCTCAACTAAGCCAAAACAAAACTGAAATCCAGCAAACCAGAAAGCGGAAAATAGATAAATTTCGTTAAAGGGTAAATTTTGTTATTGTTGTTTCTTTGGGGAGAAGAGGACATGATGCCACAATCGTGCAGAGAATAGATTACAAGTCGATCAGTCACTTAGATTGGAAAGATCTAGATTTTAGGGGAAATATTCAATCTCACGACTCTATTTACAACAACACTCTTGACCTCAGACCTGATGTCATTTAGTTCATTTTATTGAGCTATGACTTGTTTTCCTCCTTGGTTTTGTTAGCTCTAAGCACTTTAGAACCTCAACTTTATAACTTTGGTAATCAATGGAACCTCATGAGTATTTATTGACAGCACACTCACAGGGAAAATCATAACCGATATATGGCATCAAAATGACAGTGATGAGTCTGAATTTGATATAAACAGAAATTGAATTCTTACAAAGTCAAGGTTTCCCCTTGGTAATTTTGCTGTATTTGGTGTTAAATATTACTATAAAAGAAAAAAAGTTGGGTGATTTCCCATATCACAACATAAAGTATCAGGTAGATCCCATAAAGGCAGCAATACATTTGCCTTGCTCGGAATCAGTGAATCAGCTGTTTTCTTCACAAGAAAGTCCCACACCAAAACTACAAGACCAAGGTATTCATTCCTCTAGTCAAGTTGGAGCTTGTCCCCAGTTTTAAAAGGGACCAAATAGGACAGGAGTGAAGACAGTCCAATTGGAAGGAGAATGACACAGCAAGAATTTTTTTTGGTTCCCTAAAAGACTACAACATAAATAATCACAACAAGGTCAAAAAATGACATCTAAAAGGAAGGTGGTTTTTGTTACTAGTTATTCGGAAACCTAGTACATGTCTCCACTGAGGGTTGTTGGACCTCTGAAGGATGGAATACACTTATTCAAAATGGGCAAAAATGAGAAGGAGAGCCATGTGGTGAGTTAATGAACACAAAATGACAGAACTAGTGTGTGCTAGATGGAAAAGCTGAGCCATGTGGTGATTATATGAACACAGAAAGACAGAACTAGAGTGTGTGCTAGATGTGAATGGGAGGAACCATGATGACTAAGATAAAAGCTTCCTAAGAAAGCCTAGCACCAAAAACAGAATCCTTGATAATGATCATTCAGCAGGAGAAAGAAGTGATTTCTCAATCTTTTCTCTCAACTTGATGTTTGAGCCTCACCATCGCGACCTGTACTACTGCTGCCACTGGAAGAGGTAGAACTCTGTATAGACTGTTGAGCACCAGAATGAGAAACAGGACCGCCCTTTGAGAACATTGAACCAACTGAACCGCTTGAAGTGCTCATAGAAGACGTTTGGGTAGAGAAGGCATCCTTGGTGGATCCAGATACAAGTTCGGGCTTCAAATCTGAGGATGAGGATGGAGCCAAAATACAAACAGAAGATCCCACAGGGTAAGGCGCAACTGGCATATCAACGAGAGAAGATGCCGAGGGACTATAGCTTATTCCCATTGGATGGTCAAACTTGCAAGAAGGTCCAAATTTGCACACTCCATTTTGTGAATAGTGAGAGCAAATTGGTGCACCCTAAGAGCAATTAAGAGAACCCAAAAGAATGATCTTCCAGTCTGAGCACAGCACACTTAATATTAAAGCATATAATTCATTCTGTTAAAATATTAATACACCTCGATAAAAAACAAAAGTGTTTTAAGATATACAATACAGAAGTAAATCAAAAGACAAATCAATTCCTGGCTCATGCAGTAAGCTTAAAAACTAGTCAAACTACTATATTAGCAGAGTCATTCATGGAACTGATCACCAGATAGCTGATGATTAACTACTGGATGAATCTTGCCAAAAGATTGATGGACTACTAGGAATCACTTCACACAAATAGAACCAGAATGCAACACCAACTTGGCAATGCAGATCTCAACGGATGCATGAATAACATAAAAAGGTGATGATATGGCATCATAAAGTCAAGAAATATGTTCTATCACCGATAAGCAAGGCATTCAAATATAGTCCATAATCCAAGTTGACATGTGGAAAAAGCTAAAATTTTGACTTTCCAACACAATGAAAAAAAATAAGCATAAGAATAGAGCAATAACCAAGCATTTCTAACCATCCGCAGTAAACAAAGGACAGCCTGGTGCACTAAGCTCCCGTTATGTGCGGGATTCGGGGAAGGGTCGGACCACAAGGGTCTATCGTACGCAGCCTTACCCTACATTTATGCAAGAGGCTTTTTCCATTGCTTGAACCCGTAAAACATACTGTTTATAGCAAAGGTGCCAGTAAATGTGTCACAGCAATTTTTAAGTGTACAATAGTAACTAACAACTCAAACTTCAGATAATATCAGTATATCACATATTTACAAGGCCCAGCTGAGGTGAAAAACCCTGGTGAATAAGGATGAAATTTTGCAGCTTGCACTTTATTCTGGTTGCTTATGAACAATACAAAGTTTAACCACTTTTTGCTGCACTTGAACAAGTAATTGTATAGATAAACATCACGATACCACGGCAATACAGAGACTATTTTAAATCTCTTCCACGTTTTCTATAATTTTTAAGCTTTAAAAAGATACAAAAGTTTCTGACTGAAAATGTAGTATAAGTTATTAGACAGCTGTGTCATTAACTAGGAAGTGGATGACTTTGACTTGGAAGAACGTTTAAAAAACTCCAACCCAACTTCAGAATCCTAAGATTAATTTGTCAAAGAAAATCTGCGAAGTTCCGTGCAACCTAGGAGATGGCACTTAGAGGCCGCAAATGGTGACAAAAGCCATGTAGCTGTGTGTCAAACAGACCACTGCAAAGATAGCATTCCTAATAGCTAATTGACAAAGGTTTCTTAAATTTCAAGAAAGATGTATTGAAAATAAAAGTTACTGTTTTCACTTGAATTTACTATCATAACAGCTAGGACACGACTTCATGCTAAATAACACTGACTACATATTAAATTGATTTTAATGTTAATCAATTAAAAAATGGAGTTTGCTGCCCTTTTTTCAATATTCCACTGCTATGGAGAAAAAGGTGGCAGAGACAAAAGTACTCCCATTATAGAGAATGCTTTAGTACAAAAATTAGATGGAAAACACACCTAAGTTCAGTTGGATTCCTAAGCATATAGCTACAGTTCCACAAGAATGATTATTAATGAACCATGGATGTTATCATATGGATGTTGAGATGAAAGTGCAATCATATAAATTAGACAATATCAGAATGATCACTTCTGACAGAACGTGCAAGCAACACACATAGAGAATAAGACGAGTGAAGGCCTCTTGAGATGATTTGGTTATATCCTATGCAGACCTACAAATGGATGTGCACCATACAAGATCTGAACGATCACCTCCAATAGAAGGTGCAAGCAACACACATAGAGAATAAAATGAAAGAAAGAGATTATCTGGTTAAGTCCTATGTAGACCTACAAAATGTACCCGCCTCTAGAATGAAGCCATGATGATTGAAAGTGTAACGAACCAGCAAGACCTAAGATCTCAAGGGAGAAATTGTCTCAAAAAACCTGCAATCTCTCGAATCCATACATACTTCGCAAAAAAAATATAACACAATGAGAACAAATGATCGATACAGGCAATAGCAACCTGTTGGAATTAATGCTTAAGATGTTTGGTATGCTTATGTTAGGTCCAATATTTGCTGGAAGTCTTTTTACTTAGTGTAACATAACCCTAAATTATTAAATATTGGAACGAAATGGTCCAACTGAACCAAAATGAATGGTGAGGATTCACATAGTTGCCTAACTAGCTTGCAATTGAGGCATAGCTGTTTTTGAAGTTGTTTCATAGCTTCTCGAATAGATTCTTTTTACCAAGTACTCACAAAGTTTATAAGTACTTACACTAAGCCAGTGCGACAAGGCGTAATTACAGATTGTGCAGAACCCTTATGTATCAAAAATTGCATCTACATCATGTACAATAGCCAAATCTCGAATAGATTTAGCTTCTCTAAAAATTTAGTATTACCGTTAGTCTAGGTTTGTTTTCTCGGGGGGTCCCGGGGGGGGGGGGGGGGGCACAACACTAGTTTAAAAAATTCAAATGAAACAGGTGCTTATTGGAAAATCAGCATTACTCAGGAAACATGAATCAGGAGAAGTGTTATACATAACACCAATAAAAATGCTAGGAGAGATCGACAGAGCACTCTTGCTATCATCTCATTGTCAATATTTTTTCCAATAGAACGGGAAATTGAAAATTTGCACTTAGAAAGGCTGAGGAAACGTTGGTTGATGACCTGTTATAATCTAATTAACTTGCAAGCAAGACCAAAAGAATGAAGCATAAATGTGAAATGAAGAATCTCAATCTAAAGATTGAAAGCCAAGTTGCTTACAGGATGAAGAGGAAGACCCATCGCACTGAGGATAAAACCTGATTTTGGCCCACTCCACTCAGGTGGATGATGGTATCTACATGACGATCCAAATTTGCAATCCCCATACTTCATGTAATACTGACATTCAGGTTGCCCAGGCTTTTCTGGGAACGCATGTTCCTTCTGGATGCTGCCTGAAGGACCTATAGAAGCAGTAAGAGACGCATACAGTCCCATGTAGGAAGGTGCTGATGCAGAGAGTTGCGTAAGCCCATAAACTGGACCTGCTCCAGCAGCAGGCTGAGTAGTTAGGGAGGGCACTTGACTAGCAGATGCCTGCACCATATAATTTAATACTCAGGAAATAAACAGTGCCTTTCAGGAAAGGTCTACATCAACAGCTGCAAAAAACACTCATAATATACCTACCGGATAAGGAGTCCAACCTGGCACAGGAACCATCCCAGGGGGTAAAAGCATAGGACCGTATGTGCCAGGAAGATAGGAACCTGGAAGCAGAGTAGGCCTCACAACCGGCCAGTTGCCAGCAATCACTCCATATTGTTGAGCTGATTGAACAGAAGGAGATTGCACTGCTGGGTAAGCGGCTGGTGGGGGAACAGCCGCTGGCAAAGGAAAAGGTCCAGGTCTAGCTGCTGATGCTGGCACTTGCACGCCAGCTGGCTGTGGATGGTGAAATTTACAGGTGATGCCAAATTTACACTGCCCTGTTTTCATATAGAACAAACATTCCTTTTCACCCTGTGCCAGGAACTCAAAGAGCCAAATCAGAAATATACGTCAATGGTCAAACTTTTCAAAGGCGACAAGGAGAAAGAACATAAACACAAAGGAACGGAAGATAACAAAACAAGGAAACAAAAGGAACGAAATGAACATGAAAAGAAGGCAGACCGGTCGCAGTGGGTATCCAAAAATGTTATGTGTCATCAGGGCTGGAGATCCACCTCCCTGTCTTGGATGGTGATATTTGCAGGAAGCAACAAATTTACACATCCCCGTCCTCATATAGTACTGTAAATCATAATCAGCAAAAACTAGCATTATAACAGTGAACAGTAGAAGTCTTATATACAAAGGTTTTGAAAAGTTCCCAAAAAAGAACAAAAAACTATCTAGCTTTGCTGACCGACAGTTTCCATATTCAACAATCACTTAGGTGAATTAGCAGCAGATCAAATTTTTAAACAACCTTTTAATGTGAGTCATAGTTTGGAATAGAATAGGTACACTTGATGGATCAAATAATACGAAGATAAGTGAGGAAATATTGTAGCAGACAAAACTTTGATTATTTAATCCTAAAAGTACAACAACAAAAATTTTCCAACAGATTAGACAGCCAAGTGAACAGATGAATCATGGTGAGATAGAAAGTCCCTGAAGCATTTCCTCCAATAGAAGCTCGAAACTAGCACCCAATGGTAGAAAGTAGAAACTAAATCTGGTTATTCAAACTAAAATAGTTATCAGTATCCCACTTCAACAGTATATTTCCAAAGACCAAAAGCACAAGAACATAAGCACTTATCAGCATGATCAACATCTAAATAGCATAGTAGATGCTAGGACAACTTTTTTTTTTTCTGTGGATAAGTTACTAGATGCTAGGACGACATAAGTTGCCTATTAGACCTACTAGAGAGCCAATAAGTAGGAAAAGCACAAATCTTGGTTAACGAACCGGGAGCACAAATAGGATAAGTTACTAGATGCTAAGATAACATAAGCTACCATTCAGCATAATAGAGATCCAATAAGAAGTAAAAGCACAAATCTTGGTTAACAAAATGGGAGTCCAAATAGTACAGGATCAACAAAATGTAAACCAAGTTATTGCACAAAGAGAGTCAAATCCAGAAAACACATATTGACTCTCGAATTTGATCATTAAATGAACACCAAATTCCGAAACTGATGCATCATATTTAAGGAAACTACCTGGCAAACAGGTTGACCCACTCTTTCAGGGTATTCTCCTTCTCCTCCTCCGCCGATAGCTTTTGCAGCTCCCATAACCTGTCATTAACTTACATACATGAAATTTCTAATATTTTCTGCTGACTAAACTAAAGATCAAAAGTACAAAATGTACAAAAAAGGAAAGATCTTTCAGAATATAACTTTCAAGGATATATAATAGACATCACTAATGACGATTTTAAAAACCTGATATATTAGAAGATCAAGCTGAATTGGACAGTTAGAAAATAAATCAAGTTGATCAGGTACATAAAGCATAAACACCTAGAAATAAACCCTAATTAATTGGAAGTAAAGAAGAGAAAATACCAAATTACGATCGGGAGGATGATTGAACCGACAGCGAGAGCCATAGCCACAGAAGCCCGTCCTCAAATAATAAATACAATCGGCCTCGTTGGGCCGTTCAGGGTACGATTCTGGGCCACTTCCCACCGACAACTGCCACATAGCCTCTGCATTACCCATAAATAACATATGACTCAAATACAGTCCACATTATACGAACTGATACTAATTGGTCCGAAATTGAAATGCAGGTAAGAGTATACTCGCCTTCGAGCCCAGTATCGCCGCCGGGAGAAGTCCATTCCGACACCGGAGCACCCTCCATTGCTTGGGTCGCACTGTACCTCTCCATTGCCCTTTAAATTAACTTATAAATACAAATAACTATACAAATATATCGTATGTGTATACAATCTAAGTACGGCTGGCTATACGTATATGTAATCTATGAACAAGAGTGAGAAAGAAGAGAGTGTTTGTTGTGTGCCTCGTGGGAATGGTTTTGATCGCGTTCGAGTGGGGGTTTTAGAGAGAGAAAAGAGGGTTTTTTTAAGTGGTTTTTATTGTCACGCGCGCGCACACTATTCTCTCTCACTCAGTAATGGCGTGTGTGTGTGAGTGAGAGAGTGAGAGAGAGAGGGAGAGAGCGTTATTTTTCTCGCGGAGTCGGGTGCGCGGGCGGTTGGAGGAAGGGGGCTGTCAAAGTCGTTGTAATCTCTCCCCTTATTGGGCCAAAAAATAAAATAGCCTTTTTATTTTCTTTATTTTTTCCATTTCATAAAAATATTTTGGAGAGATTTTTTTGGAGGTAGAAAAATAAAATTTAGGAGAAAAATCCGGTGAAACAAATGCGACAGCCTTTGGCTGATTTGGTTTCATGTACAAGGTATGATTAAGACTAGTATAAAATCCGGCATTAGTTTGTGCAGTTTGGTTATCTTTTTTATATTTGCATAAATTTAGGATTACTTGTACATTATGTGATTATCATTTTAAGTATACATGAATTAAATTACTGAAATGATCACTATAACCCTCATGTATTAAACTATTTTTTTTTTAAAAAACAAAACTTATTTTAAGATATATCTTGCACAAGAAATAATACTCTTTATAATAATAAGTGCATATTATATATAATTCTTGCATTATTCAGATTTTTTTTATCCCTCATCTAAAGTTGACACACAATTAAAAACACATTAAGTATAAGAAGCGAAAAAGGAATATATTGGGGAGAGGATGTAGAGAGAGAAAGTAGAGAGAGAACATCTGGCGTGTGTGAAGCAAGGCAGCTCACAGACGCCATTAACGACCTAGCTCTAGTCCTTTACTACATTCTTCACCTAACTTACTGTGAAATTCAATACGATGGCGAGAGTAATTATGCCGTAGAGTGGAATACCACAAAAATTAGAGCCAATGCAACTGTTACATTGGCTCACTGGCATGGGAAGTGCGCTGATGGTAATGCAAGCTCCACCGGAAGTGGAAACGATGACCATGCAACCGGAGGAGGTGAAAATGTACACATCAGCAAGGAAATTGACATATTCAGCTGGATCTTAGAAGTAGACTATGGCGGAAGGAGTGAAAGGGAACAGAACACAATCATAGGGCATGCAACTAAAATTGTATCCAGCAATGGTGCAGGATGGAGTGAAAATAGCAAAATTAAAAACGAGGGAGGTAGATCTACAAATTCAAAAATGGAAGACAACTCTAATAGGGTATGTTTTGGGTGAAAATCCATCATTTAAAGAGATGCTAAAATTTGTTAATGGTGTTTGGAATTTTGTTACTACTCCAACAGTATTAGAGCATGATGATGGTTATTTCATTTTTATATTTGAATCAATGGAGGATAAAGAAAAGGTTATGTAACAGAGGCCATATATTGTTAATAATAGACCTATGATTCTAAATGACTTGGATCCAAATTTCTAGATCAAAGAAGAATCCATGAGAATTGTACCACTATGGGTAAATTTTTCAGGTTTGTCTACCCAATTTTGGACTGAGAAAAACCTAGAAAGGATTGCTAGCCTTCTAGGTAAGCCAATTTGTACTGATAGGTTTATTACGGACTGTGAGAGAGTCTCATATGCTAGAGTCCTACTTGAAATGGACATCACACAACCCTTACCAGAGGAAGTCCACATTGAGATACCTAGTCAACAAAGCTGGATTCAAATGGTGGAATTCGAGTGGAAACCAAAATTCTGCCTAGAGTGTAACAATTTTGGGCATGAGAAAGGAAAATGCCAACAGATGGAGGAATAGAAAGAAGAGGTCAAACAGAAAAGAACAAGAAATAAGAGAAAAATGATATGGAAGCCAAAGGAAGTAAAGGAGCAGCAAGTTGATAACACTGCAAAAGAGCAGAAACAGGAGGTAGAAAAAGGCAAGCAGAAGATGATACACAAATTTCGAAGCATAAGAAAATCAATTATGAGGAATTGGAAAATAGGAATAGGTTTGCAGCACTGATTATAAAAGAGAAGCCACTTGAACAGAATGTGATTGCAGACACAAGGAAGGAAACAGGACAAAGGAGCCTAAACAACACTCTTAATGCTCAACCACCATGATCATCATTTTTTGGAATGTGAGGGGACTGAATAAGTCCCACAAGCATCGAGAAGTGAAAAAATTCTTGCTGAGAAATAAAGTGGATATGATAGCTTGCCTTGAAACAAAGAGTCGAAAAGCAGAAGGCAAAGGAAGTGCAAAGAAAAATAGGTAATAATTGTAAAATTGAGGACAATTATGAACATGCACCAAATGAGAGAACATATTTAATGTGGAAGGATGCCCATGTCAGTGTAACAATAATGGAGAAGACAGAGCAGCTTATCCATGATTATGTACAAGATAAGAATTCTACTTTTACTTGTTACATAATATTTGTGTATGGATTGCATATTGTTCAACATAGATAATCAATGTGGGGGAATATAAGAAGTATACAATTGAATGCTCCTTAGCTTATAATAGGAAATTTTAATAGTGTACTATATGTTGATGATAGAATAAATAGTAATCCTGTACAACAAGTTGAAGTAGTACACTTACAAAACTGTATTAAAGATATAGGAGTTGGGCAGATTACCAAAAGAGGAGGTGAGTTCATATGGTGTAGCAAAAGATATTCTGAAGTAAGGATATATAGTCATATTGATTGGGCCTTTGAGAATGCTGAATGGTTCAACATATACACTGGTGTAGAGGCTCAATACATACTTCCTGGATGCTCAGACCATAATCTAATAATGATAAGTACTGAGGTGCAAAAAATAGAAGTTAACAGACCATATAGACTGTTAACTACTGTAATGAATCAGGCTGAAAATAAGGAGATTGTACAAAGAATATGGGGACAAAGAAGTGGAGGAGATGCTATGTCCACAGTTTGGAGAAAATTGAAGCAGATTGAGAAAGAGGCTAGAAGTATACAACATGAGCATTCATCAGTGGATAAAAGATTACTCAATATGAGAGAAGAATTGAACTAGATTCAAGGAAAATTGAATGAAGATTATTTCAATGCAGACCTGATAGATGATGAAAGGAAATGTGTAGCAGATTTCAACTTCCATCCAAAATGCAGGAAATTGCAGATTGTCCACATCTACTTTGCAGATGATCTACGTATGTGTTGCAGGGCTGATGAGATATCCATGAAAATTCTTATCAGATGTTTCCAGCAATTCTCTGAAGTCTCAAAATTGCATGCTAATATGGACAAAAGTTCATTATACATAGCAGGTGTAAAGAAGGAATTCAGGATAAAATGCTAACTGAATTGCAACTATCAGAAGGGACTTTACCATATAAAATACTTGGGAGTACCATTATCTGCAAAGAAGATCAGCATACAACAGTGTATGCCCTTGATGGAAAGAATTGTGGACATGATTAGAAGTTGGACATCCAAGTTTCTTTCATATTCAGGCAGACTACAACTCATCAAGAGTGTCTTATTTGAAATGTAGACATACTGGGGTCAAGTGTTCCTCATCCCTAAGAAGATTGTCAAGATGGTGGATAACATATGCATGAGGTATCTGTGGACCGGAAGCAATGAAACCACCCAAGGAAATTCTATATTCTGGGAGACTTTGTGTAAGACATAAGCAGCAGGAGGACTAAACATAATCAACTATGAAGTATGGAACAACGCAATAATAACAAAGCTACTATGTGCATTAATGAATAAGAAGGACAAACTCTGGATAAAGTGGATACATGACCAATATATAAAGAAGAAAGATATAGCAAGTATGGAAGTTCCTAAACAAGCTAGTTGGCTTGTAAGGAAAACTTTCAATGTAAGAGAATGGTGGGCAGGTGAAATGCAAAGAATGCAGGCTTGTGTAAAACATGGGAAGTTCAACATCAAAAAAACATATGTAAAAAGCAATCCAGAATGGCCAAAAGTGAGATGGAAATCTATAAAAATGATCAATGATAGTTTGCCAAAGCAACAATTCATAGTGTGGATGACAATGCATAGAAGATTGACAACAGTGGATAGGTTGATGAAATGGGGAATTCAAGTGGATCAAGGATGTGTTCTGTGCGAAAGAGACTTACTTGAGACTCATGAACACTTATTCTTTGAATGTTCCTACTCAAAGAAACTATAAGAAAGCATGTTAATATGGTTTGGATATTACATAAGAACTCAAGACTGGGAAGAAGAAGTTAACTGGTTGATCAAGAATGTGAACAACAGAAACCCAATGAAAGCAATAATTGGAGTTGTGTTTGGTGCTGTGATATACAACATATGGATAAAAAGAAATAGTAGAAGATTTCAACAGTGCAAGAAGACAATACAAGACAGAGCAAAGGAGATAGTTGTCCAAGTTCATGTTACTGGACAAAAGAAACAAATATGGAAGCCATTACTGGAAAAGTTAAACCTAGTTGTATATAGGATAGTTATATGTTTTGTAATAGACTAGCAACATAAGAAGTTATATAAGAAAATGTAAATATTTTTTTTATTTGAGATCTGCTCCAAAGTCCATAGAAAGCAAATATTGCATATTTTTGAAAAAAGATTGGAATAAAAGTTCTACTTTCGACAAAAAAAGAAAAAGAAGTGTTTAATTAATTACATTTATCTATTTATCTTTCTTAAAGGAGTACTTAAGGGTAAAAATTGAAAAAAGAAATAGAGTCTTTATAATTTTCTAAGGTAGCAAATATTCTAGAAGTTTTTTCCCTACATCGACATACAAAACGGACTAAAGAGAAGTACTATTTAAATTTTTTTTTTTGTCTTTTTTCCGCTTGTCAATTTTTTAAGGTTTTCCTTATTCATGACTTTTTTGTTCTTTTTATCAATAAGGTTGTGGTCAATCGAGTACTTTTTTTTATTTTTAAGCAGAGTTCTCGGGTTCAAGCGGTGGCAGATAGAGAATTTTCACAAGAAAAATTTCTATTTTAAAAAGAAAAATAAATAAATAAAATACTTAGCAAAATTCAATAGCAAAATTCAAGCATAAGATGACAAGTGCCATCACTAGAAAAAATCTAATTTATAAAGTAAAATAAATAAATAAAATATTTAGCAACATTAATAAATAAAATTTCAAGGAGCAAACACTTAGCAAAATTATTTAATTAAAAAAGTATATGATAAGTAATACAATATTTTTTAATTAGTGTAAAGAAGAAATGCACTAATGCTAGCTAATCTCATGTTCTCTCTCTAAAAGCTCTCGGCGCATGTTTGCAGGACGCTAACCTATGCCTCCAGCAATGGCGAGGGGAAGGAAGAAGACTCCGGTGAACCAGGTGTCGCCGGAGATGGCGAAGGAGGAAACACCAGCTGTGACTAAACATTCTCAGTGGCTAACAGGAATGGGATCGGCACCGACAGTTTTTCAGAACCTAGCGAAAATGGAAGGTCCGGGACGGAGATAATACCGGAAATTGGTGTCCAGCAGAGGGTATCCGTAACGTTTGGCAGTTTTCTACCGTTGAAGTTCCAGCCTATCAGTGAGGAAATTGTTGAAGGTGATGGGGTTTGCAGGAGCAGGAACAAGTCGATTCAGTTCATCGTCGGCTCCATTTCACTGCACAAACAAAGCAAACTCAGACTGCTCCGATTGTAGGAGTTCCTGTGACTGAAGATGGCATTAAAGACACCATGCAACATAATAGAAGCCCTAAAAAAGGGAAATCACTAAGCTATGTACCACCTGCAATGCGAGAGGGTACGTTTGTGGTACAAATTGATGAAGATGACACTAGGGAACAAGAGTCCTACTGGGGAAATGCTTTGATAGGGTTTGTACTAGGAGAAGACCCGTATGAGCGAGCTATGGAGAATTTCATTACAACCGTCTGGGATTTTGTCCCGAATTCTCAAATTCTGCATCATGATGAAAGGTACTATATTTTTAGATTTGATACTGATGAAGAAAGAGATCGAGTTCTCCAAGCAGGCCCTTACACTTTCCTTAATAAACCATTGGTGGTGCAACAATGGAATATGGACTTTAAATACGAACCAGGTAATGTGAGTGTAGTTCCCCTATGGGTCACTTTCCCTGGATTACCTCTAGGATATTGGTCCAGTGAAGCTCTTGGGAAGCTGGAAAGTGTAGTGGGGAAGCCTATGTACACTGATAAAATCACGGCTGAACAGGAGAGGATTTCATTTGCCAGAGTGTTAGTGGAAACAGATATTTCCCAACCTCTGCCAGAGACACTGGAATTGCATACTAAGAGGGGGGTTCTTGTACAACAGATTGATTACGAATGGAGGCCAAAATTTTGTAGTGATTGAGTTAGGTTTGGTCATTGTACTGAGGACTGCTGGTATAAGAAGAGGCAAGGAAATGAGCAGGAAGCAAAGATCCGACACAGGGCTGCTGGGGCTAAACAGAAAGCACCGACTGATATATGGCAATGGGTACCAAAAACAAGGCAGGAAAGTGCAAAGGCAACAACTAACAGATCAGAGGTGGTTGGAAAACAGAATGAACATGCTAATAACAGGGAGAACAATAGAGGATCGTTAAAGGCAAGACTGTACAATAATTTGATGATGCTTCAGTTAATACAACCAACAGTTTCTCTTTACTGCAGAGAGGTGATGATCCAGGGGACGCTGGCCTTTCCAGCTTTACCCAATCATGATTGTCTGCACATGGAACATTAAGGTCCTAAATAAGGCCCATAAACAGAAGGAGTTGGAGCTCTTTCTGAATAAACATAATGTAGATTGTATTGGCTGCGTAGAAACAAAAGTAAAGGAAGCTAGGGTAAATCAGATTGTCAAACTAGGCAATGATTGGAGACATACTGACAATTACAGTGAGCATGCCAATGGCAGAATCTGGATACAATGGAAGTCAAATGTGGAGATGCAGGTTTTGATGGTTGATGAGCAATTTATTCACTGTGAGGTTAAAGAGAGGGGTGCTACTTTCAGAACAATGCTAACAATGGTATATGCTAATAATGAATTGAGTAAGAGGCAGCAATTGTGGGCAAAACTGGTGGCATTAGGGGCTAATATTCAGGGCAGCTGGCTTATAAGTGGTGACTTCAATAATGTACTTCACTCGGATGACAGAATAGGAGCTCCAGTTGTACAATAGGAGATACAGGGATTCCAGGACACTCTCAATACTCTTCAACTCTCTCAGTTGAAGACCATGGGCTGTTTCTACACTTGTGTAATAAGCAGAAGTCTGAAACAAGAGTTTATAGTAGAATTGATTGGGCCTTTGGAAATGTACAATGGATGCAGGAGTACAATCACATTGAAGCAAATGTATTGAACCCGGGAGTGTCTGATCACTCCCCTATCCTAATGCAACGTAACAATGTGCAGCTGAGAAGGAACAATCACCCTAAACCTTTCAAACTTTATGCTTCTGTTATGGACCATGCTGATTTCTCTGACATTGTGGAAAGTGCTTGGAATAAAAACCAACAGGGAGGGCCAATGCACAGAATATGGAGTAAACTAAAGACCCTAAACTGGACTTAAAAGAGCTGAATTCTTATATGGCTAAGTATAGACTACATCTCAATGAGGCAAGGCAGAAGCTAGAAACCATTTAATTCCAACTGCAATCACATTGTCTGGACAAATGGTTCATTGATCAGGAGAAGATGTTACTTATGGAGGTGGAGAGGCGGAGCAATATAGTGGAGCAGATACTGCATCAGAAATCCAGAGCTCAATGGATAACCTGTGGTGATGCCAACACCAAATACTTTCATGCCCAACTAAAGATGAGGACCAGTTTTAATACAATCACTTCCATATATACTGAAGAGGGGATTAAACTAACAGATCCCAAGTTGGTGGAAGTAGAGTTTGTTGAGTGTTTCAAGTCACCACTGGGGGGGGGGGGGAACAACAACATCATCCAATGTCCAAACACTAAAACCATACAGCAGGGGCACTGTCTCACCTTACAGCAGAAGGATGATCTTGTCCAACCAGTACCAAGGGAGGAAATAGTGCAGGCAATAAAGGACATGCCACATGACAAGGCACCTGGGGTGGATGGTTTCCCAGTGGAGTTTTTCATCAGGCAGTGGCACATTGTAGGGGATGATATTTGTGAAGCTGTGAAAGATTTCTTTACAACTGGGAAATTACATGCTGGAGTTAGTAGCACTGCACTGACTCTCATTCCAAAGGTACAGAATCCAACCAAAGTCAAGGATTACAGGCCAATTGCGTGCTGCACAACTGTATACAAGATCCTCACAAAAATTATTACAGCCAGGTTGAAAAGGGTTATTGATTCTCTAGTGGGCAGGTCACAGTCTGCTTTCATCGAGGGTCGCAACATCATTGATAACATATTGTTCACACAAGAATTTTTCAAGGGCTATTTTAGGAAGGGCCTCTCTCCTAGGTGTGTGCTAAAGGTGGACCTAAAGAAGGCGTATGACTCTGTTGAATGGGCTTTTCTGAGTAGATTGCTGCAAGGGCTTGGGTTCCCTTCTAAATTTGTTGGTTGGATAATGGAATGCATTTCAACTGTATCTTATTCTCTCAACTTTAATGGGGGTCTCACTGCTCCATTCAAATGGAAAATAGGGCTGCGACAAGGTGACCCGATGTCACCATACCTCTTTGTCCTGGCAATGGAGTATTTACATAGACAGCTTTTGCAAGTGATGCTGAGA
Organism: Nicotiana benthamiana; assembly: GCA_034376525.1. Lineage (NCBI taxonomy): Eukaryota > Viridiplantae > Streptophyta > Magnoliopsida > Solanales > Solanaceae > Nicotiana > Nicotiana benthamiana. The sequence goes on from CM067336.1 coordinate 39,744,273, forward strand.
AAAGACTTCAAGTTCCATCCTAAATGCAAAAAGTTGGGTGTAGCACATGTTTGCTTTGTGGATGACCTCCTCTTATTCTGTAAGGCTGATCTTAAATTAGTAAGCTTGCTTAAACAGATTCTGCAGGAGTTCTCTAAGGTTTTTGGTCTTCACGCAAATGTGGACAAGAGTGCAGTGTATTTGGCTGGGGTGAATAATTGGCAGAAACAGCAGATACTTCAGTTATTGGGTTTTCCAGAAGGTACCCTCCCTTTCAAGTATTTGGGGATGCCACTGGACTCCAAGAAGTTGTCTGTTGCACATTGCTGGCCATTGGTGGAGAGAATTACACAGAAAGTTAACTGCTGGTCATCAAGGCTCCTATATTATGCTGGTCGGCTTCAATTGATAAAATCTGTCTTATTTGGTATTCAAGCATACTGGTCCCAGATCTTCTTATTCCCAAAAAGATTTTGAAGATGACAGAGGCTATATGTAGATCCTATCTGTGGACTGGTGCTGCCACAGTATCAAGAAAGGCCCTGATTGCTTGGGACACTATGTGCTTACCTTATAGTGCAGGGGTCTGAATGTCTTAGATCTTGATAAATGGAACAAAACAGCTGTGGTAAAGTATTTGTGGGCTTTAACAAAGAAGAAGGATAGTCTATGGATCAAGTGGGTTCATACCTTCTATATCAAGAACAAATGTTTTGATGACATGATGGTACCAAGGAATGCAGCCTAGGCAATCAGGAAAATTTTTGAATCCAGAAATCTGATTAATAGTTTAGCAACACTAACTGGAAATCTTGATGATAGGTTGCGGCAGGTGCAACAGGGTGAGGTTTTCAGCATTAACAAGCTCTACAGACAGCTTCTTCCTCAATGCAGCAAAGTTCAATGGAAATCAATTATATTACAACCTCAACTTCATCCCAGGTATAAGTTTATACTATGGCTGGCTTTACATAAACGACTTGCAAGTCGACTCCAAATGTTAAATATTGTGGTTCCGCAAGAATGCATTTTCTGTGGTGTAGTTCAAGAGACTTTTGAGCACTTGTACTTTGACTGTTCGAAAACCAAAGAGCTCTGGTATCGCCTCCTCAATTGGTTGGGCCATAAGCGTATCATTGCTGACTGGCAGGAGGAGTGTGCGTGGATTAGTAAGCTGGCGAAGAGGAGAAATAGCTTAGCAGGAATTACAGCATGCCTATTTGGGATTCTGGTGCCGACGATATGGAAAGAGCGAAATAAATTGAGATTCCAAGGTGGCAGGCCGATGAGGGATACCGTATGCAAGGAAATCGTGGTCCATCTTCATTGTAGAGGAGCTTCTAGGCACAAATGGAGGGCGATTCTACATAGCTTAGATCATTTTCCCTAGTCAAATGGGATAACTTTCAATCACGAAACTGTATCACACGTATTATCTTTGTGTGTTCTGCTTACTTTTCCTAAATAGATAATAGGGTAGTGTTTATGTATAACATACGACAATAGATGGTCAGCATCTATGCTTTGTAAGTATTTTTTTTGACGAAATGAAATGGAAACTGTTTATCAAAAAAAAAAATTAGTGTAAAGAAAATTAAGTATACATCTAAATTTAAAATAATATTTATAACCTAAGATCCAATTGAAATCAATAAGATTTTATCAAATAATTAATACAAATTTTGTAATTAGTGTAAAGAAAAAAAATCTTACGAGATATAATTAGTTTATAATTTTTATTGCATTAAGATTAATTTAAAATATACCCAAAATATAAGAGAAAAAATAAGTTATTGCATATATATCAATTACCAATATGTTAGGAGATACAATTAATATTTAATTTTTCTTGCACTAAAATGTTGGAGATTTTTTTTCTTCAAATAGTTCCTAAATCCTAATTCCTAATTCCTAATTCTTGAAGCATTGTCTTGAACCATGGCACATGACTTATTATTTAGGCTGACGCGTGGCTTATGGCTTAATATGGATTGGTGATGAATTAATTTTAAAATAATAAAGTAAAGTTATTAAATATTGCTGATACATTTACACAATTGAAAATTAACACAATAGACTAAAATTTAAAATTAATATTTTTTAACAGTAACAAAATATATATCTTCTATATTATATTAAAAAAAGATTAGCGCACAAAAATATTTAACAAAATAATATGCTAATAAAAATTAAAATTAACAATGTAATTATACTGAACATTGGATAATATAATAAAAAATTAAGAACAAAAAAATTATTATAACTATATAAGTCTCCCCTTTTAATTTAAAGATATATTGTTATTGGTTATATTGTATTGACAAATGAGGTGACAATTAAAAATTTTTCAAGCAATACAATCTAATGTATTCAAACAATCTCGATCACAATTTAATTAAATTAATATTTTTTAATATTGACCATGCATCTCGCATGTACGACTGCTAGTAACCTCATAAAGGTTTTGAAGCCCCTTGACAACTGAGCTATGAATTTAGGTTGTGGTCAAGAGGATTCAATACATATATAGAGGTTAAATACAGATTTTACCCTGTATATATAGTGTAATTTTCGACCAAGGGGTTTCTAATGAACTCCCTTCTGCCCTCTAAATCTGCCCCTGAATTCGAGCCTTGGGGATAAAGTCGCTTTTGTAATGGAACAATTTATCTTCTAATGTAGAATTTTTCAGTACAAATTTAAATATAGACGAACTCTAATATGGGTGCATAATATTAGGTGGGAAAGAAGAAAATAAAGCTTTCTATTCTTTTGTTTGCCTTTTTTGAGTATACTATTCTTAGTGTATGCACTTTGCGCATGTACCTTATCTCATTAAGTAATATTTATTTAATTATTTTTTGAGTTATAAAATAAAAATAAAAATTCCTGAAGATGATGAATATTGATTGTGCATAGCTGATTATATTTTTATTCAATAAGAATCCTTTTTTCAAATAGTAAAAATAGATTAGGGAAAAAATTATCCATGCATGAAATGTTCCAAAAAAAAAGAAAATTCTTTGTAGATCTCAATAAATAATTAAATATATAAATGATATATGAATTTATCATTCGTTTGATCAATAACTAAAAAAGAATACTGGCATTACGTTTGGAGTAAAGTTTCATCTAAAATTGAATATGTATATTAAATCTTAGATAAAACACCATAAACAAAATATATATTTTGCGATAAATTTTTTTATGCCTAGACTCTTTTTTACTTGTCTTCTTGACAAGTAACGTTTGCCTTAAAAAATTTTCATTTGTAGTACGACTAATTATATTTATGTTATGTACTTCAATTAGGAAAAGAATTTATGTAAGGTAAATATTAAGTGATTTTAAAGTTCTAAATATTAGGACTCCATAAATATTTCAACAAAGAAAAGATAATTAAAGCTTTAAATGATTTTAAAGTCCTAAATATTAGGAAAGTAATTTAAATTTGTTATAAAATAGAAGTCTATTTAGAGTGAATGTCTAAGAGTTTTAGCTTAAAGCTAAGTCATTCCTCTTCCTATAAATAGAGGGGTCTTACCCCATTGTAAATCACCCCAAGTATTAATAAGAATACTTCTCTCTCTCCCTATTCTCTCTATTTGCTCTTGTTCTTGAGTTATTGTTCTTGTCTTTTATATTATTTCATAACACGTTATCAGCACGAGACTCTACCGTCTCAAGAACCATTCTCGAGAAATCTAAGGTATTTCCCTCTTCCTAATTTAATTTTCGATTATGTCTGACATTACGAAAAGAAAGTTCGTTGCCCTTGAAATTTCGGGCAAGAACTATATGACATGGGTGTTGGATGCTGAAATCCACTTAGATGCTATGGGTCTCGGAGACACCATCAAAGATAAAGAAAAAGCATCCACCCAAGAATGTGCGAAGGCCTTGATTTTCTTGCGCCACCACCTTGATGAAGGTTTGAAGATTGAATATCTCACAATCAAGGATCCACTCGTCTTGTGGAACGGCTTAAAGGAGAGATATGACAACCTGAAGTTGGTCACTCTGCCACAAGCACGATATGATTGGGCTCATCTGAGGCTCCAGGACTTTAAGTCCGTTTCTGAATATAATTCTGCTATGTTCAGAATTACTTCTAAATTGAAGCTATGCGGGGATAATATCTCCGATTATGATATGCTTGAGAAAACGTTTACAATGTTTCATTCCTCCAATATAGTACTGCAACAACAGTACAGAGAGAAAGGCTTTACGAAGTACTCTGAACTGATTTCTCTTCTACTAGTGGCTGAGCGAAATAATGACCTGCTCATGAGAAATCATGAAAATCGACCCACTGGGTCTACACCACTGCCTGAAGCAGATAAGGTGCACTCTCATTATGCCAAACATGAAAAGGACCATGGTCATGGTCGTAAACGGGGTCATAGCCAGGGACGTAGACAAGGAAGAAATTCCAATGAAGTCCGTCACCCCCCGAAGAGAGATAACCACCGAAAGCAGAAACAGGGTCATGAAGATCCTAAGGAAAATGGTTCAGAAACGATATGTTATCGTTGCGGTGGGAAAGGGCACTGGTCAAAGATTTGCCGTATACCAAGACACTTGGTTGACCTTTATCAAGCATCTCGAAAGAGAAAAGGCCCTGAAACAAATTTTGTCTATGACAACAATGAGGACATCACCCACCTGGATGTGGCAGACTTCTTTGAGCAACCCGAGGGGAAAATAGACCACCTAATCGGCGATGGATCCGTGATGAAAGAAGATGGAGTTATTTGATTTTGTTCTACTTATTTGTATTAGTTAGTGAATAAACTAATAGTCATTAGTATTAGCTCGTATTAGTTAGTTCATGATGCAATGTTAGCAGTAGTTCTTTAGAATATCTTCAATATGCTCAAATATCAATAAAACTTTTATTTTCCAGTGGGGGTAATCGACTAGCCTGAAAAACTAGTCGATTATCAACTATTTTCGCATTAAAGTTGAAAAACAATTGATCAACAATCGATTGTCGTTGACTAACAATCGATTGTCTTGAAACAGTGAGGTCTGGAAATTTTCAAAAATCATCCACAATCGATTGTCGTTGACTAATAATCGATTGTCTTGAAACAGTGAGGTCTGGAAATTTTCAAAAATTATCCACAATCGATTGTCTTTGTCTAACAATCGATTGTCTTGAAACAGTGTGCTCTGGAATTTTCAAAAATAGCCAACAATCGATTGTCTATGCATAACAATCGATTGTCTTAAGACAGTGTGATTTGAAGTTTTTCAAAAATAACAAATAATCGATTGTGTGTGTTTAACAATCGATTGTCTATGTTCAAACAATCGATTGTGTGTTTAATAATCGATTGTCTTATGAAAAACGCTGAAAATTTTCAAACTGCAAAGTAATCAATTATGGATAACATATCTGATTTCGTTAGTCAACTGTCAGCTGCAGATTTTGAAAATATTATGTGACACAAACGAATTGAACTTATTTATTCATATGTTCGTGTATTTCTTTTATATGTGAAACCATGGGAAGTAAATTGATTGAAGGCTCCGGAAGAGCAACTGTAACTCTGCCCAAAGGCATGACGTTTATCTTAGAGAATGCAATATTCTCCTCCAAGTCTAAGAAGAACTTGTTGAGTTTTAATTATATCAATGTTCTCCTCCAAGTTTAAAAGGAACTTGTTGAGTTTTGAGAATCCATTTTAGAGAATGCAATGTTCTCCTCCAAGTCAAAAAGGAACTTGTTGAGTTTTAAAGATATCATTCAAAATGGATATCATATTGAGACAATAGATGAGAATAATCTTGAATTCTTCATGAAAACGAGGCTGCCCATTTCGGTTTGGGTTCACGCCATTTTGCATGCAGCAACGCTAGTTTGTCGGCTGCCCACTTTGGTTTGGGTTCACGCCATTTTGCATACAGCAATGCTAGTTCGTCTCTGACTGACGAATTGACACAAATATTCCCCGTTGCAATTGGTTTTGGGTCATGGACCCAATATATCCCATTTAAGAATCTTTGGATGCGCAGTATATGTGCCTGTAGCACCGCCATCCCGCACCAAAATGGGTCTACAAAGAAGGTTAGGAATATATGTTGAGGTTGAATCGCCCTCCATTATTCGCTACCTCGAAACATTGACAGGAGATTTGTTCATTGCACGATTTGCAGACTGTCAATTTGATGAGACACTTTTCCCAAAATTAGGGGGAGAAGTTGGTGAAACCAAACTGGAAATTTTGTGGAAAAATGCATTATTATCTCATCTTGATCCACATACCTCTATTTGTGAGAAAGAGGCACAAAAGACTATCCATTTGCAAAGAATAGCAAATCAAATGCCTGACGCATTTATAGATTTGAAAAGGATAACAAAATCACATATCCTCGAAGTGAATGTGACAACATCTGATTCACGAATACATATTCATTATTGGAAGAATATGAAGATGAAATTGGTATTAAATATACCACACTCACCCCTAGATGGAGGTTTGAGATGATACCACACTCACCCCTAGAAGGAGGTTTGAGATGATACCACACTCACCCCTAGAAGGAGGTTTGAGATGATATATGGCATGAATAATCGTTGGTCACGTACCTATTGTACGCCAAAGTATTTTGGAAATATGACTATTAAAGGACAACGATAATGCAAGAAACATATCTTGCATATAAGTTTGACATGACCATAATGGTATAACTTTCTCTTTAAGAAAGATATTCACCACATGAATGTTGATGAATCTGTGGAAGTACAAAATTAATTGAGAGCTCTAGAAGAGCCAATTATTACTATGTTGGAGAAACACAATTGAGTATTGTGCTGTAGTAAGTCTCAAAGAAACTTATTCAGTTTCCAAAATACGCGAAAGCGATTGATTATATTGAGACTATAAATAAAGGAAGGCTTTGATATCTCCTATTACTACAACTTGTAGCGGGGTAATTTGCATATGAAAAGCTACCCGTTTTGTTCTCCAATTTGTACTACACAAACGAAATAATGCCACAATAAAGTGGATATCTATTGGTATAAAACCCATGTCATAATAAACCTGAAGTTTATTGATAAGTGCACATGTCATGGTGTAAATTTGAAGTTTACCAATATTGATAATTTATTCAGTTGACATTCGTGTTAGCCATCTCATTTTATGTATGATGTGCAAATTCACATAGGTGAATATCAAAGAACTAGAAAGTTCTTTACGAATTCTCTTGTATCCCTTGTTCTCATTAATGAACTGACCAACTAAAGAGTTCGGGTTGAAGCCCATAAATTCTAGAAATATCAAAGGTGAATATGGGCCCATTCACCTGCCATGTATACCACATATGATGCATCTATGAAATGGTTACATGCGCAATTGTTATTAACCCGCAGCCTGGCCGGTGCTTGCGAGGTAATTGCTCAGTAATCTAACTTCGAGCATAATTTCCAGATTCTCTACTCAAGATAGTTCATCTTGATAAGTTGGTTTATATCAAAGTTGGTTTAGCAAGATAATTATTGAGTGCTTCCACTTAATAGCTAAACTGTTTCTTATGAGAACAAAGTTATATATATTAGTATGATATACGTTGTATACGAGAGTATATTATATTCTCCCCTCACAAGTGGTTCAGGGTCAGGAACCAAATAATTTCATCTCATTATTAATGTGCCATGTATATTGACATGATAATGCACAAAGATGATTTCCCAAAGTTGAGGAAACAAGTTAGCTTTACTAACATGAGGGGGAGACATGATAAACACTTGAGAAAAGGTTACATGGGATGAATTATCATTTGTATATGTATATCCCCGAATATCATGATATGAACCTGAAGTTCATAAAAGGGATAATTCAATTGCAATGTATTGCAAAGCATGCTTTACGCATTTGCTGACCCAAAGAAAGTAACTAAATGGAAGAGATACAATTCAAGAAGAATTGATTCCATATGAAAGACATGTAGTTTTGAACCTATAGTTCAAATGCTTGAAAGTATAAAGTCAAAGGTATGTATAGTCAGTTTTCGATATCTTATTTGTCTAGCATGACATGGAAAACTTGATATGCATCTAAAGTCTATTATATGGCTTATATGACTTAACTTGAAAGATTTAAGTTGCTTGAAGCATATGCAATTCTTGGTCTTGAAGTACTACATCCTTAGTACAATTTGTGTACATATGTATCTTGCTATAACTATAAGCATGATGGCATTGAGAATGCATCTATGGAGATATTGAAGAGTTATTCCACGACATTATATGAAGATGTTCAAATCTATCAAGAATGATGATTTCAAGGTGCGGAATATTTATTTAAGTCAATATGGTTGATTTATTTATCAAATCTCTATCAAAGATCGTTTTGAAGATGATGCACAAGATTGGAATGCAAATGCTCAAGGATATAAATTGATGTACTCATTAGGGGGAGTCAATGCGCGTTGCACTCTTTTTCCCTTACAAGGTTTTGTCCCACCGGGTTTTCCTTGCAAGGTTTTTAACGAGGCAACCAATAGGCGCATATTCAAACATGTGTACTCTTTTTCCTTTCTTTAATTTTCCCCATTGGGTTTTGGTTTTAAGGTTTTATGAGGCACATTATTGAATAGACATTCAAGGGGGAGTGTTATAAAATAGAAGTCTATTTAGAGTGAATGTCTAAGAGTTTTAGCTTAAAGCTAAGTCATTCCTCTTCCTATAAATAGAGGGGTCTTACCCCATTGTAAATCACCCCAAGTATTAATAAGAATACTTCTCTCTCTCCCTATTCTCTCTATTTGCTCTTGTTCTTGAGTTATTGTTCTTGTCTTTTATATTATTTCATAACAAAATTATAATTTTATCTAATGTGAAATCTATTTTTAAAGGGTAAAAAAGCGAACAACAATTCGCTAAGAACCCTCGTGCTTTTAATATAGTATAGATTAGCTTTTTAAATACGCCCCAAATGTTATACTCGCTTGATTCTAATGAAATGAAAAAATATTCTCACGCCTGATTATGCAAAAGCAGATTATATGCTTGATATGGTTATTTTATAGTTTAAGAATATTTCGACTAGCGAAAGGACATGATCGTCCTTTACTTTTTTTTCACGCATTTTGCCTGTGGAATTTAAGGCTGCAGAATTCACGGTTCCGAACCGGAGCCGGACCGGAATCGCGGTTTTGGCGGTTCTGCCGGTTCCGGCGGTTCCGGTGGTTCCCCGGAACCGTGATGGGGCGGTTCTACCCGTTGGAATCGTGGAACCGGAACCGTCAGAACCGGAACCGGAACCGGACCGGTTCAAGCGGTTCCAAACGGTTCCAACCGGTTCCAGTAACGGGCAGAATTTAAAATTTTTTTTAAAAAAAAAATAAATTTCCAAACGGCTCTTTTTCAAAATTAGCCGTTTGGAATTTTAAAAAATAGCCATTTGGCCCCCAAACTTTAATTTAACCCCAAACTTTATATAATTACACAATTTTCCATTTCTCAACTATAAATACCCCCTCATTCTTTCATTTTTATTCACCAATTCATCAATATCTCTCAATCTCTCTCAATCTCTCTCAAGCTCTCTTTCAATCTTTTTAGTGCAAGTGCTTAATTTATTGTTGCAAATTCGTGAAACATTGTGAAGTTGTTGAATTGAAGTTTTCAAGTGTTCAATTTCAACGATTTTCAATTTTCAAGAAGTTGTTCGTCAATCCGGTAAACTCGTTTTAACTCTTACGTGCTAAGAATATTTTTGTGTGTTGTTATTTTGCTTAATTATAATTATTATGGCTTTTTCGTTGAAAAATGTGTTCGGTAAAGGAAAATCTAAACCGGTGAAAGTAGTCGCCAAAATACTACCCCTCCCCCGGCTCCCCGACCTAGAAAAGATAAGCAAGTTCAAAGTAGTAGCCAACCTATAAATCCAAATGAACCCTTCGGAATCCTTGATAGTGATCACCCTTGTTTTCAATTTAGTGATATGGATTTTCTACATGATGTAGCAGTTGGTGATAGAATAGACGATGATATTATGAATGCTCTTTATCCTAATGCACCTATATTAGAGGGAAATGAGGATGATGAAACCCAAGCTCCAGTAGATTTAGATGATACACCTACTAGTTCTGCTCATAACTTAGGTGATGAAACGGCACACCCACCCGTACAAACTCCCACTTTTAGTAGACAACCTCCTAAACGTACAGAAACATCATTAGTTTGGCAATTTTTTATTCAACTAAGAGAACAAAATAAGGCTAAGTGCAAATCTTGTGGGAAATTACTTGTTCATAGGTATACTGGAGATCGTAGCGGCACGGATAGTTTAGTTAAGCATATAAGATTACACCCTAGCGATAAGGCTAGATTTTTGCAATTGAAAGCGCAACAAGAGGGGAGGACAAGTCCTGATACTTCAGTTAACCCAAGTACTGGTTCAAATCTAGTTCAACCAGGAATAAACACAGTCACCGCAGGTATATTATATTACGATCCAAATAAGGATCGTGAAGAATTAGCTAAAATGATTACTGTTATGTGTTTGCCTTATTCTTTTGCTTCTAATCCTGCATGGATTCATTATATTAGAAGAGTATTTAATCCTACGTATAAAGGTTGGCCTCGCGCCACAGTTAAGGCCGATATTTATAAATACAAGCATGAATATGAACAATACTTGCGCTATTTATTTACCCATATAACTAATCGTATGTCTATTACAACTGATATTGGTAGAAGTGGAAATGACTGTGATTATCTAGCCGTAATCAGTCATTGGATAGACGAAGACTGGACTATGCAAAAACGCATTATTGCATATAGGATAATTAATTCACGGCACACGGGTTGGGTTTATTGCTAACACTGTTTCAGATGTATGGAGATATTTTTGTTTTAGTGATAAAATAATGTCAATTTCCATGGATAACGCTTCTAGCAACACTAGTGCAATAGGTATGCTAACTAGAACACTTAATCCTGCTTTTACTAATATTTTTCATATTAGATGTATTTGTCACATTTATCATTTAATTGTTGGTGATGGTATGAGAATATTAAACATAGAAATTAAAAAGGTTAAAATGGCTCTTAATTGGCTATTTTATTCAAACCGTAGAAGTAGACTTAGAGAATATTTTAAAAGGTGTGACGAATATGGCCTTAGAGAAAGAAAGGTTCCTAAACCTTGCCCGACTAGGTGGAACTACATGTACGAAAGTTTAGTAGTAGCGTACGAATATAGGAACCCAATTAACGCTACGTATAATTCTCGGGATTGTGGTGAGGAAGATAATGACATGCTAACTACAGTAGATTGGACTAACGTTAAAATTCTTTTAGATTTTTTAGAACATTTTCATGTGGCTACAAATGCTTTATCTGGCCAATATTATCCAACTATTTCTAACTGTTTAGTTTATATTGCCGCACTTGCTAATTTGTTTGTTGATTTTAACGAGGGAGGGGAAATTTATGAAATTGCAATAACTGAAATGAAAAAGAAGTTTAAAAAATATTTTTTTTCCAATCCCTCCTATATTTGGTGTGTCTGCTATGCTAAATCCTACTATGAAATTAGGAGGTCCTTACTTTTGGTATTCTACTATTTATCAAGCTTTAGATCTTTCAGAAGAAGAAATGGCTACACTATCTGATGCGAAAGCATCAATTAAAGTGAATGCTCAAACTGTTTATAATGCTTATAAACAGGCGTTAGAGCATGCTAGGCCTAATATTCCAACCCCTACTTCGTCTACATCACAGGCGTCTAAAAGAGCTGCTGGCTTAACAACTCTTAAATCGTGGACGGAGTTCAGGGGTACTCAAGGGGAAAATATAGATGAAATTTCCTATCTAAATGAGCTTCAAGTTTATTTGTCGCAGGGACTAGAGAATGAGAATCCAGACGGCTCTTTCGACCTTTTGGATTGGTGGAAGACAAGGGAAAAACATTTTTCCGTTCTTGCAAGGATGGCTCGGGATGTTCTGTCGATTCAAGCGTCAACTGTTGCATCGGAGAGCGCCTTTAGTCAAGCAAGACTACAAATAGGTGATCACAGAGCGTCGATGCAGGACAGCTTGAAAAAATCAGTGCTTTTTCGAGATTGGATCCGCGCAGAAAGAAGGAACTTTGGGCTAGCTGAATCACAACCAGAAATAGATGAGTGCTATGAAGAAATGCTAGCAGAACTTGCTCAGGAAACATCTTCACCCGGAAGTGGTGATGAACAAGCTTCATTTCCACCACCGCCAACACAACCACCTCCAAACCTTGAAGGTTTTATGAGATTTGTTAGAAATAATACATAAATTGTGATGTAACTTGTACATTGGCATGCCTTCTTTTAGTTTTTTTCCTTTTAATGGTGGTATTAGTACCATGTTGTGCTCATTCCATTGGGGGAAGGAAGACTAAGAAAGATATGCCATTTTGGTCAATAAATATGCTCTTTATCATATCCTTGATTATCTTTTATCTCAATATTTCTTTGTCTTTACTTCTATATCAATCCTTGAATATTTATATAACATACAATCTATAACTTACAACACAATATACTAATGACAACATTCTTTTATCAATATATACTACTTATATACAAAATATACACTATTTATACACAATATATACTACTTATATACAAAATATACACTACTTATACATAATACATACTAATTACCAAACACAATATATACTATACTAATAACATAGTACACCATATAAAATATATTCTACCATATACTAATGACTACTATACATGATATTGATTTAAAAAAAAGAAAAATTTCAGAACCGCCGGAACCGCCAGATCCACCGGAACCGGAACCACCAGAACCGGAACCGGATGGTTCCGGTACCGTATGGTAGCGGTTCCGGCTCCGGAACCGCCAGAGCCGGAACCGCAAGAACTGCCAAAACCGCAGAACCGGAACCGCCAGAACTGGAACTGCCAGACCAAAGTAGACCCAGAACCAAAACCGGATACATCCTTAGTGGAATTCGACAAAACGTGCAAAGCCTGTCCTTCACATGACATAAATGAGATGCTAAAGACCACTTTGAAGGTGTTTGAAATATATAACCTCAATATGCGTTTGAAAAGTAACATTCTAATGGAATTTGAGTTTAATTCCAAATAACTACACGAATTCACTTTTTTGTTCGGTCAAATAATTACTTAGGCCTCATTTTTTTAAAAGATTAAAACTTCTAAATCTAAATACACATATAAATATTAAGATATGTATTAAGGTTAAGAAATTTAAATCTAAATACACATTTAAATATAATAAGATGTGTATTAAGATCGGAATAGAAATAATTAAGAATGTTTGATCTTTAACAGTTGAATTTGTATAATTTATTTTTATTTAAAAATTAATAAACATAAAATAAAATACTAACTAATCTAAATTTTATCAATAAATTATTTAATTTTTTAAATATGATAGTTGGTGGTGGTGATGATTAACGTTTAATAAACACATTTAATACTCCATCATAGGGAGTTAAACGTAGGGGCGAAAACTTAGGCTATACAAAAAATTTTTAACTACAAAAAAGGTCTTCAAAACCTTTAAAGGTATTAACTACTCCAATGTAGGGAGTAGAACGAATAGAAAAAATTTAGGCAAAACTTTATTAACTTTCCTAGACGGTTAATAATAGGAGAATGGTTAAATAACTTTCCTAAATTAGAGGAGAATTAATTAAGTAATTATTTCTAAATATTTATGAAATACTTAAATTATTATTTTGTCTAATGTGAACTTCATATTTTAAAGGGTAAAAAAAGCAAACGACATCTCGCTAAGGGTTTTCGTACTTTTAATATAGTACTATCTCTATGTACGTGCTTTACACGTATATCTCAAAGTCAAATATTATATAATTAGTCAAACAAACCTTATTAACTTGAACATCCACTACTTTTATCAAATTGATTTATCTTTTCTTGTAAACATAGGCTCCCCGGTACAGGTCGTAAATTTGCGTTATGCGCTTTCTGTGAAATTTGGTCGAAATCGGACGTTGTTTTACGTGTTTCGGACCTAGATATCTAAAGTTTGAAGTTTTTGAAGTTGAAATAAAAAATTATGAATTTGAGGTCTAATTCTTTGAATTTGATGTTGTTTTGGCGATTTGATCGCTCGACTAAGTTCGTAGGATGTCATTGAGTTAGTGTGTGGGATTGGTTGGGAGCCCCGAGGGCTCGGGAGTGATTTCAGGGTTGGTTCGGGAGGTTTTAGAACTTAAAAACACACCAGAAATTTAGAAGTGTTGCAAACCATTTTATCCCTTCGCGTTCGCGATCCCCCAATCGCGTTCACATAGCTCGATCACTCCGCTCTTTCGCATTCGCAGTCCCTCTACGCGTTCGCATAGGCTTACTAGGAACCCCAGCCATTTTCTTATATGCGTTCGCATAATACCCACGCGTTCACATAGGCCAATTGAGGAGCCCAGATTTTTCTTCTACGCATTCGTGACCTGAACCATGCGAACGCGAAGCCTGTCCGGCCTTCATCATCATGAACGCGGCCTCATCACGCGTTCGCATAGGTTTAATTCCTTTAGCGAACTTAAAAGCTTAAAAACAGAACCATTTCGGGATTCTCTCAAATTTCTCACACAAGCTCTTCCATAAAACTCTCCATAGACGATTCTCAACCATTTCTTCTCTATAATCTCTTGGGTAAGTATTATTAACTCCTTTCCTCTTAATTTCTTCCATTAATCTTTAATTTCCTAGCCCTAACGTATGAATTCAAGGTAGAAAATGGGGGATCTGGGTAGAACTAGGGCTTTTGGAATTTTGGGCAATTCAACCTCAATTTGAGGTCGAATCTTAAAACAAAATGCATATTTGAACTCGTCGGGGTTATGGGTAATTGGGTTTTGGTCCGAGCCTCGAGTTTGGACCATGTGGGTTTTTGGTATTTTTGGAAGAATGATAGAAAATTTATTTCTGGGCTATGGAATTGTGTCTTTGAGCTATTATTCATGACATTGAACCTAATTATGCCTAGATATCGTTGTTTCGGAGTTGGATTCTAGAGGAAAGGCGGTGTTAGAGGCTCTATTACTATTCTCGGACCAAGGTAAGTATTTGATCTAACTTTGGCTTTAGGGAATATGACTAGAGTATTTTGATTGCTATTTGCTAAATGATCGAGTACGGTGTATAGGCATGGTGACGAGTATCTATACACCGGTGTCTTGCATGACCGTAAGTCATAAATGCTTTTAAATTTGAAAAATATGGCACAACTGTTTTGTTAAATTGACAATTTCCATGTTAAATGTTAGATAAGAATGAAGTGAACTAAAAGAGAATGTGATGCAACGATTCCCTTGCCAGGACGAGTAGACTGTTACTATTAAATACTCCCCTACTGGGATATTTGGGCTGTTAGCTGTACCCTTGCCGGGTTTAATTGTTATGTTGTTGAATTTCCCTTATAGGACCTCCTTTGGAGATATTGTTTATGCTATTCATTATATTATGGGATCGCGTGGCACGCCGACCACTTATGAATTATAATATGGGATCGTGTGGCACACCGTCCACCTATGAAATATGAATTGGAATCGTGTGGCACGCCGAACGCTTATGAATTATAATATGGGATCCTGTGGCGCGCCTTCCACCTATGAAAGAGGAATTGGGATCGTGTGGCAAGCCGACCACTCGTGCACTGATAAATGGGATCATATGACGCGCCGTCCACTTATTTATATATATATATATATATATATGTATGTATAAATATACGAGTTATAGTATTGAGATGGTTACATTATTATATCCGTGGATTTGTTATTTACTGTATCTCCCCGAGCATGTCCCTTTCCCTTTTACTGTTGGTATTTCTTTGTTGTTATTTCCACTGTCTTGTACACACACACACACACATACATACAAACATACATATATATATACATACAAACATACATATATATATATATATACATACATACATACATATATATATATACATACATACATACATATATATATACATACATACATACATATATATATATATATACATACATATATATATATACATATATATATATATATATATACATATATACATATATATATATATATATCTGCACAGGTTAATTTTGGTAGGTCTTGTCTAGCTTTGTCACTACTTTGCCGGGGTTAGGCCAGGTACTTACCAGCACATGGGGTCGGTTGTGCTGATGCTACACTTATGTGCTTTTTGCACAGGTTACGGTACCTGAGCAGATTTTGGACCGCAGCAGTAGCCTATTCGATCGGGAGCTGACTTTAGTCCAGGAACTTCGAGGTAGCCTTGCTGGCATTCGCAGGCCGGAGTCCTACTCAATGTTTAGTTTGTTTTCTTTGTACTGAGACAAACGTTTTGTACATCCATTCAGACTTGTTTGTAGCACTCTTTAGTAGTCCGTGAGCTAGTTACACAAGATTTTGGGTAGAGATATGTTATGAACTTCCGCATTATGATTTCGTTTTACTAAAAGTATTCTGCTTAATTTTAATTATTGTTTCAGTTTATTATAATTGTTTAAGTAAATCAGCAGAATTATTGTGATGTTTGGCTCGCCTAGCTTCGATAGTAGGTGCCATCACGACTCCCGATGGTGGAAAATCCGGGTCGTGTCAAGTTGGTATGAGAGCACTAGGTTACATAGGTCTCCCAAGTCACGGACAAGCTCGGTAGAGTGTGAGGGACCTGTACGGAGACGTCTGTATTTATCCCCCGGAGGCTACTGAGTTAGGAAAAATTTCACTTTGTTCATTCTTGTCGTGCGATTTTGTTTCTCAATTATTGATTGTCATTCTACTATGTTCTTTCGCAGATGGCGAGAACACGTGCTTCTTCTACTACCGCACAACAGCCCGAGCCCCCAGCAACAGCTCTTATTAGGGGCAGAGGGCGAGGGCGAGGCCGTACCAGAGGCCGAGGCCGGGACAGAGCTAAGCCTTGAGCAGCAGTCCCAGAGGTGGAGCCTCATGTTGACTATGATGAGGAGGTTCTAGCACCAACAACTCTAGTATGCCCAACTCATGTCCCAGAGGGTTTCACAGCCACTCCAGTACTCCAGGACGCTTTGGTCTGATTGATAGGCTTTATCGAGAGTGTCTCTAGAGCTGGTTTGCTTCGCGAAGCACCAGCCACATCTCAGGCTGGGAGAGGAGTTTAGACTCCCGCTACGCGTACTCTGGAGCAGGTAGCTCCTCAGCCTCAGGTTATAGCAGTTCAGCCAGCTGTGGCAGCCCAGCCAGGTATTCCAGCATAGACTGGCGATGGTGCAGCGATGTACGCAGATGCTTTGTGGAGACTTGATAGGTTGACTAAGCTCTTCACTACCACCTTCAGCAGTGCTTCTACAGAGGAACCCCAGGAATTCTTATTCAGCTGCCATGAGGTTCTCAAGACTATGGGTATTGTGGAGACTAACGGGGTCGACTTTATTACTTTTCAGCTTGTAGGATCCGCCAACACTTGGTGGACGGACTATTATTTATCTAGACCAGCAGGGTCGCCATTATTGACTTGGGATCAGTTTTCAGAGTTGTTGTTGGAGAAGTTTCTCCCGATGACTGAGCGAGATGCTCTACGCAGGCAGTTTGAGCGTCTTTATTAGGGTACCACGACAGTCACACAGTATGAGACTTGTTTTATTGGCTTGGCACCCATGCTATTATTATACTACCCACTGAGAGGAAGAGCGTGCGGAGATTCATTGATGGGTTTATTCAGTCGATCTGGCTTCAGATGTCCATGGGGGCCGGTAGTGACATGTCTTTTTAGGAGGCGGCCAATGCGTCATGCATGATAAAGATGCTATTTGCACGAGGAGATGGTCAGGGGTCAGATAAGAGGCCTCGTCATTCTGGTAGGTTCAGTGGTACCTCATTTGGAGGTAGGGATTCATATGGTAGAGGCCACCCTCAGAGGCCCTTTCAGTCAGCACTTCAGGTTTCACATGGTACTACAGGTGGCCATGGTACCCAACCATAGTGTTCTGACCAAAAGCTTTACAGCTCACCATCAGCACCTATTAGCGCACCACCACTCCGTTATTCTCAGCAGATGAGGGCTTGTTACACATGACACGAGACATTATTGCCAAGTATTTCCCTCGAGCATCTGACATCACTCAGCAGTAGGGTCCTCGTCCCATGTTTCAGGAAGCAGGTCATCCCCAGGCCGCCCAACCAGCTAGAGGTGGGGGTAGAGGCCATAGAGGTGGAGGTAGGGATCAGAGAAGAGTATCTCGGACCGCCAGAGGTAGGGGTCATCCGGTAGTCAATCTTCCCAGAGACATAGTTCAGGAAGGTGGGGCCCAGCCCCGTTTTTATGCTTTGCCAGCCAGGCCAGATGCCGAGTCATCAGATGAGGTGATTACAGGTACTATTCTGGTATGTGATAGAGGTGCTTCAGTGTTATTTGATCCGGGATCTACCTATTTATATGTCTAATCCTATTTTAGACCCTATTTGGTTATGCCTGGCGAGGCCTTGGGTATTCCTGTATATGTGTCCACTCTGGTAGGTGATTCTATAGTGGTCGAATGATTGCATCGTTCATGTGTGGTAGTATTTGAGGGTCTTAAGAACCGTGTCAACTTATTACTCTTAGATATGGTGGACTTCGATGTTATATTGGGGATGGATTGGTTGTCCCTATATCATGCTATTTTGGATTGTAACACCAAAACTGTGACCTTCGCTTTGCCAGACTTGCCCCGACTTGAGTGGAGAGGGACCCAGGGCATGCCACCCGTAATGTTATTTCGTATGTCAAGGCTCGACGTATGGTCGAGAAGGGGTGTCTAGCATATCTGGCATATGTTCACGACTCCAACGCAGAGGTTCCATCTATTGACTATGTTCCTATTGTTCGGGAGTTCCCCGAGGTTTTCCCTTCAGACCTGCCGGGTAAGTCGCCCAACAGGGATATTGATCTGGCTCCGGGAACTCAACCTATTTCCATTATGCCGTATCGCATGGCCCCGCCAGAGTTGAAAGAGTTAAGGAAGCAGCTTCAGGACTTGCTTGATATGGGTTTCATTAGACTCAGTGTATCGCCTTGGGGTGCGCCAATATTATTTGTGAAGAAAAATAATGGGTCGATGAGGATATGCATTGATTACCGACAGTTGAACAAGGTGACGATAAAGAACAAGTATCCGCTGCCAAGGATTGACGATTTATTCGACCAGTTTGAGAGTGCTAGGGTGTTCACGAAGATAGATTTGTGGTCTGGTTATCATCAGTTGAGTATTAGGGCGTCTGATGTCCCTAAGACAACATTTCACACTCGGTATGGGCTTTATGAGTTTTTGGTCATGTCATTTGGGTTGACCAATGCCCCGGAGACATTTATGGAGTTGATAAATCGAGTGTTCAGCCCTATTTGGATTTGTTTGTATTCATTGACGACATTCTGATATACTCCCGCAGCCAAGAGGAGCATGAACAACACCTCAGAGTGGTTCTTCAGACTCTGAAGGATAGTCAGTTGTACGCAAGTTCTCAAAGTGCGAGTTTTGGTTGAGTTCTGTTGCATTCCTGGGTCACGTTGTTTCACCAGAGGGTATTCAGGTGGACCCGAAGAAGACTGAGGCAGTCAAGAACTGGCCTTGACCAGTGTTAGCTAGAGAGATTCGGAGTTTCTTTAGATTATCAGGTTACTATCGACGGTTCGTGGAGGGGTTTTCATCTATTGCAGCCCCGATGACTAGATTGAACCAGAAGGGTGCCCAACTCAGGTGGTCAGATGAGTACGAGGCAAGCTTCCAGAAGCTCAGGACAGCTCTGACTACGACACCGATATTGGTTTTTCCTACGGGATCAAGGCCTTATACTATTTATGTGATGCTTCCCATATCGGACTTGGCACAGTGTTGATGCTGAATGGCAGAGTCATAGCATATGCTTCGAGGCAATTGAAGATCCACGAGAAGCATTATCCAGTTCATGAACCAGAAATGGCAACCATTGTTCATGCCTTGAAGATTTGGAGGCATTATTTATATGGGGTGACATGTGAGGTGTACACGGATCACAAGAGCCTTCAGTACTTGTTCAAACAGAAGGAGTTGAATTTGAGGCAGCGGAGGTGGTTGAAGTTATTGAAAGACTATGATGTTTATATCTTATACCACTCGGGGAAGGCCAATGTGGTGACCGATGCATTGAGCAGGAAGTCCGCCTGCATGGGTAGTCTTGCCTATATAACGGTCAGACAACGACCGCTTGCTTTGGATGTTTAGGCCTCGACCAATCGATTGTGAGATTGGATATTTCTGAGCCTAACAGGGTGTTAGCTTGCATGGTTGCTCGTTTGTCGTTGATGGAGCGTATTCAGGAGCGACAGTTTAATGATCCCCAGTTGTGTGTCCTAAGAGACAAGGTGCAACGGGGAGGTGCTAAGAAGATGACCTTAGGAGATGATGGTGTATTGAGATTGCAAGGGAGAGTTTGTGTGCCCAATATTGACGGTATTTGGGAGTTGATCTTAGCAGAGGCCCACAGTTCTTGGTATTCAATTCATTCAGGCGCCGCGAAGATGTATCAGGACTTGAGGCAGCATTATTGGTGGTGCAGAATGAAGAAAGACATTGTTGCGTATGTGGCTCGTTGTTTGAACTGTCAGCAGGTTAAGTACGAGCATCAGAGGCCCGATCGATTATTTCAGAGGATTGAGCTTCCCGAATGGAAGTGGGAGAGAATTACCATGGATTTCATTTCTGGCCGTCTGATCCTCGGAAGACCTTTGATGCTATATGGGTTATTGTGGATAGGCTGACCAAGTCAGCGCATTTTATTCCAGTTGCCACCACCTATTCGTCCGACAGATATGCTGAGATTTATATCAGGGAGATCGTTCGCCTTTATGGGTTGCCTATATCTATCATTTCGGACCAGAGCCCACAGTTTAACTCGCATTTCTAGAGAGCGGTACAGTAGGAGTTGGGCACCCAGGTTCAGTTGAGTACATAATTTCATCCCAGACAGACGGTCACTCTGAGAGGACTATTCAAATTCTTGAGGATATGCTTCGAGCCTGCGTCATCGATTTTGGAGGCTCGTGGGACCAGTTCGTACCTTTAGTAGAGTTGCCTACAACAACAACTACCAGTCCAGCATTAAGACGGATCCGTATGAGGCATTGTATGGTAAGTAGTGTCGGTCCCCAGTCGGATGATTTGAGCCGGGAGAGGCACGACTATTGGGTACCGATCTAGTTCAGGAGGCCTTGAATAAGGTCAAGATCATTCAGGACAGTCTCCGGTCAGCTCACTCTAGGCAGAAGAGTTATGCAGATTGCAAGGTCAGGGATGATGCTTTCATGGTTGTTGAGCGAGTATTGCTCCGTGTATTGCGTATGAAGGGCGTGATGAGATTCGGGAAAAAGGGCAAGCTTAGCCCTAGGTTTATTGGCACATTTGAGATTCTTGATCGCGTGGGATAGGTGGCTTATAGACTTGCCTTGCGGTCTAGCTTGTCCGCCGTGCATCCATTTTTTCAAGTATCCATGCTGCGGAGGTATCACGGCGATCCAGCCCACGAGTTAGATTTTAGCACTATCCAATTGGACAAGGATATGTCATATGAGGAGGAGCCAGTGGCTATTTTAGACCAGCATGTTCGATGGTTTAGGTCAAATAGTTTTCCTTCGGTGCGTGTTTAGTGGAGAGGTCAGCCTCCTGAGGCATTGACCTGGGAGTCCGAGTCTGATATGCGGAGCCTTTATCCCATCTATTCCCCAACTCAGGTACTTCCTTCTTTTGTCCGATGCAGGATGAACGGTTGTTTTAGAGGTGGAGGATGTGACGACCCAAATGGTCATCACCGTAATTACGCCTTTCTCTGTGCTTTCGAGGCCTTAAAAACCTCGCTTTTAGTTGCCTCGATTTGCATGCACAGTCCGGGCGCGAAGCCGGAAATTTTTTTATGTTAAACATTCATGAATTCTGTGGAAAATTTGAAGAATTTTGATATTAATATTGTATAGTTGACTTTGGTCAATATTTTGGGTAAACGGACCCGGATCCGTAATGTGACGGTCCTGGAAGGTCCGTAGAAAAATATAGGACTCGAGCATATTTCCGAAATCGAAATCCGAGGTCCCTAGCCCGAGTATAGAATTTTTGAAAGAAATTATTTAGCTGAAAATGATATGAAAAATTAAAAAGAAAATAAATTAGAAAATATAGGTATCGGGCTTGTATTTTTGTTCCGACACCCGGTACAAGTCTTAAATATGCTTAAGTGCTTTCTGTGAATTTTGGTCGAAATCGGACGTCGTTCGAACCTAGATATCTAAAGTTAAAAGTTTTTGAAGTTGAAATGAAAAATGAGGAATTTGAGGTTTAATTCTTTGAATTTGATGTTATTTTGGCGATTTAATCACTCGATAAAGTTTGTAGGATGTTATTGAGTTAGTGTGCATGTTTGGTTGGGAGAACCGAGGGCTCGAGAGTGATTTCGGGGTTGGTTCGGGAGGTTTTAGAACTTAACAACACACCATGAATTTAGAAGTGTTACAGGCTATTTTTACCCTTCGCATTCGCGATCCCCCAGTCGCGTTCGCATCGCTTAGTCACTCCGTTCTATCACGTTTGCGGTCCCTCTAAGCGTTCGCATAGGCTTACCCAGGAATCCCATCCATTTTCTTCTATGCGTTCGCGTAATACCCACGCGTTCGCATCAGCCAATTGAGGAGCCCAGATTTTTCTTCTATGCGTTCGCGACCTGAACCACGTGAACGCAAAGCCTGTCCGACCTTCTTCATGACGAATGTGGCCTCATCACGCGTTCGCATAAGTTTTATTCCTTCAGTGAATTTAAAAGCTTAAAAACAGAACCATTTCGGGATTCTCTCAAATTTCTGACACGAGCTCTTCCATAAAACTCTCCATAGAGGATTCTCAACCATTTCTTCTCCATAATCTCTTGGGTAAGTATTCTTAACTCCTTTTCCTCTTAATTTCTTCCATTAATCTTTGATTTCCTATCCCTAAAGATGAATTCAAGGTAGAAAATAGGGGATTTGAGTAGAACTAGCGCTTTTGGAATTTAGGGCAATTCAACCTCAATTTGAGGTCGAATCTTAAAATAAAATGCACATTTGAACTCGTGGGGTTATGGGTAATTGGGTTTTGGTCCGAGCCTCGAGTTTGGACCATGTGGGCCCGGGGTCGGATTTTGGTATTTTTGGAAGAATGATAGGAAATTCATTTCAAGGCTGTGGAATTGTGTCTTTGAGTTATTATTGATTATATTGAACCTAATTATGCCTAGATATCATTGTTTCAGAGTTGGATTCTAGAGGAAAGGCGGTGTTAGAGGCTTGATTGCTATTTTCGGACCGAGGTAAGTGTTTGATATAACTTTGGCTTGAGGGAATATGGCTAGAGTGTTTTGATTGCTATTTACTAAATGATCGAGTACGTTGTATAGGCATGGTGACGGGTATCTATTCTCCGGTGTCTAGCATGACCGTGTGTCGTAAATGCTTTTAAATTTGAAAGATATGGCACAACTGTCTTGTTAAATTAATAATTTCCATGTTAAGTGTTAGATAAGAATGAATGGAACAAGAGAATGTGATGCAATGATTACCTTGTCGGGACGAGTAGACTGTTACCATTGAATACTCCCTTGCCGGGATATTCAGGCTGTTAGCTGTACCCTTGCCGGGTTTAATTGTTATGTTGTTGAATTTCCCTAATGGGACTTACTTTGAAGAGATCGTTTGTGCTACTTATTATATTATGGGATCGTGTGGCATGCCGACCACTTATGAATTATAATATGGGATCGTGTGGCACTCCGTCCACCTATGAAATATGAATTGGGATCGTGTGGCACGCCAACCACTTATGAATTATAATATGAGATCGTGTGGCACGCCGTCCACCTATAAAATATGAATTGGGATCATGTGGCACATCGACCACTTATAAACTATAATATGGGATCGTGTGGCGCGCCGTCCACCTATGAAATATGAATTAGGATCGTGTGGCACGCTGACCACTTATGCACTGATAAATGGGATCGTGTGGCGCACCGTCCACTTAGACATATATATATACGAGTTATAGTACTGAGATGGTTACATTGTTATATCTGTGGATTTGTTCTTTACTGTATCTCCCCGAGCATGTCTCTTTTCCTTTTACTGTTGGTATTTCTTTGTTGTTATTTCCGCTGTCTTGTACATGTATATATCTTCATAGATTAATTTTGGTAGGTCCTGTCTAGCCTCGTCACTACTTTTCCGGGGTTAGGCCAGGTACTTACCAGCACATGGGGTCGGTTGTGCTGATGTTACACTTATGTGCTTTTTTCACAGGTTACGGTACCGGAGCAGCTTTTGGACCACATCAGTAGCCTATTCGATCGGGAGCTGACTTCAGTCCAGGAACTTCGAGGTAGCCTTGCTGGCATTCGCATGCCGGAGTCTTATTCTATGTTTAGTTTGTTTTCTTTGTACTGAGACAAACGTTTTGTACATCCATTCAGACTTGTTTGTAGCACTCTTTAGTAGTCCGTGAGCTAGTTACACCAGATTTTGGGTAGAGATATGTTTTAAACTTCCGCATTATGATTTCGTTTTATTAAAAGTCTTCCGCTTAATTTTAATTATTGTTCCAGTTTATTATAATTGTTTAAATAAATCAGCAGAATTATTGTGATGTTTAGCTATCCTAGTTCCGATAGTAGGCACCATCACGACTTTCGATGATGGGACATCCGGGTTGTGACAAATATAATAAATCCATTAGAGAAAGTATGTAGTTCCTGTCGAGATAGTAAAGTTTTACCCTATCAACTTACAATGTCTAGCAAAATTAGACTTGACATTTAAGAAAAAAGCTTAAGGAAATTATGCAACAAAATCAAGAATTCACCCTACATGAAAATCAGAAGAAGCAGACTCCAATTTCTGTCAACAGCTCTTTATGAGTGCTAAAGTAAATAGAATTTGATTCATAATCTAATGTTTGACAAATTACTTCAACGTATCGATCATTAAGCTATATTCATATAGCGAGTTATTTTATAAGTGCTATAAATAAACTCAAACATATCACTTTCTCCATGAATAAAAAAGAAGAAGTTAATTTGGTGTTGGAGAGATGGCCGCAAAAGCGATATCGACGACAGGATTAAATATGTACATACCACCACTCCGCCTTCAATTTCTTAAGTTTGAAAATTATGCCGGACCAATGCTACGAGCTTCCGGAATCCAATATAATCTTCGTAAAAGAGAAAAGTTTTTCGTACCTCACCAAAATTAATTAATATATATAATATGCGCTTAATATTGCCGCATGAAATAGTTAATGCTCTTTCCTACCTGTTAGTATATGCCATGGGTTAATAAACAAATTTGGCTTGACCCAATATTTCCTTGAATTTAACTTAACCTCTATGTCGTGCGATGAAAGTTCTCGCGCATCAAAGCTATATTCACATACTACAAATTAAACCTCAATGAAGATAAGATGATTATAATAAGGAGTATTGTTCGTAGCATATATAGCTATTATTCTTGTTGAGTAGGACTGTCAATTATCATGAGTTTACATATAATGAAATTCGATTTTATTTCCTACAATAATTATAATACTATATAAGTTGGTCGAAGCAAATGACGACACCAACGTATATTAATTTGACTTGGACTCTAATTACCGAATATACCTTTTACATCTTTGTACATTAACAGATGTAAGATATTCAAATGTTACGGAATATTGAGGGGCTTAAAAGTCCGTTAATATCTTAAGGATATTTTTGTCACATAACATTTAACATAAATTATTCGTTCTTTTATAATAATATAGATATAGATAGATAGATATACACACACTCTTTATGTTATATAATATTTTTATATATTTTTTCTGCTACCAAATATAAATAATTTCTGGCGCTGGCTAAAATGAAAAAAATCCTGAGAAAATAAGCTTTGAGATTTGACGGAATATCATAAAAATAAAGAAGATAAAAGGATTTAACACCCAAGAGTCACTAGCAGTATTATCCTTTTCATGGCATGATATTATCTTGTTAGAGTGACTCTGGGATTGGTAAGAATAAACGCAAACTTGGATGTTTGAACAGCTTGAATAATGACTCCCAAATTATTACTTTATAAACTAATTTTGGTTTAAGAATATCTTTCTCTATTAAATTCCTCTTTCAACCTCTACCTTTTATAGTTGAAAACTGTGTTATCAATTTTCCTTTTAGTTTCATTTATATTTACTTAATTAGTTAATTTCATTAACTGTCTCGGTAGGTTGCGATAATTGGGGACTCAATAGCGTGACGGAAATTACCTCCTCTTTTCCCAAAGAATTACACTAGTAGTAGTAGTTAATCAAACAATCTCCAAAGCAATGGGCTAAACTTTTGTAATTTTTTTAAAATTACGTAAGCTACTACAATATCTAAAAACCAAAAGAATGAATTGTTTGCTTTGTTACACCAAACTAAAACGACGTACTTAGTCTCTTTTATACTTCATATACAGAAATAATATTGACATTAGACGATGATGTTATTCTTATTTAGTGATGTTATTCCTCATAATCGTTTGAAACTAATATCAAAGAACTTACTGTATGGGATAACATTAATCTATAATAAATGGTCGAATGATAGAGTGACACGTGGAACTGAAGACAGGTAAGAGGCGAGTCAAGTAATGGCTATTGCGAGGAACAACAACTGCAATTGACATCGGTTAAATCTCGAAGGGAACATGATCAACGGGAGTAGATCGAATATTTATCATCAGATAGTATTCAATGAAGAATATTCTCTAACATTAAATGTGCAACCGTTGCAGAGAATATTTGCATTCATAACCACCCGTTACATATTTATCAATGACTCCTTTATTATCATTGAAGTGAGTCTTGATCCTAGGATCTTTGTTTGCCGTGAAAATGGTAACAAAAATTAAATTTGTAAATGAGATTCTAAAAATACGTGATCTATTCTCGAGCTAGTTATTAGAGCAGTTGATGCTAAAAATGTTAAGTTTAACGATGGAATGCAAGATAAAATGAGGGAGTAATCAAACTGAGAGGCTTGCTGCCCGGATGCAGGTCTGGTCGATGAGGGACCTTGGGGTCGATGTCAGAGTCGAGCTCGAGCTATCGGGGATAGTCGGGGATGGGATAACAGTTAAAGATGTAATTAAACAGGGTTCTTTATAGCCACTATTAAGGTATATGATGAAGAACAAGCAAAAAACCAATATATATCAAGGCGACCTCGGGCCAGTGAGAATGAACAAGTTAGAAAGAAGAGAGAGAGATAGATTATTACACACTGTGGAAAAATGGAGCAACATCAGCTGTTTACAGGGAAGGTTGAGTCCCCTTTATATTGGAGGGGAACTCGGCTACAAGTACGTGGAGAAATTACAAAGCACGAAGATGAGATGGCTCGATGTGATGCCTCAGCATAGGCTCTGGATAGGCCGGACCTGTCAGACTTAGCTGTGTGCCTTGGGAGCTTTCCCCTCTGTCCTAGGTTCGATCCCTATTTTCTCTGAGTCGGGCCTCGACGAGCCTTGAGGCCGGGAACTCGGTCGTAGTCTCCCGTCCTTGGGTTCTCGAGTCGTGCTTCTGAAATAACTTGACAGAGAGAAATCACGTCCTTTGATTTTGCCGCGTATAGATAGTCTCTGCATTTCCAATAAAGAAGTGATGGGAAATGATTTCGATATTTGACTCCTCGAGCTTCTTTCAGCAACGCCACACCGACGATACGACTCCAGGCGCGAGCTTAGTGGCAACTCGGGCATCCACGGTCTTATGCAATTTCGACTTCATTCAATGCACTCCCGTTTCCCATTCTCAAAGGTGAAGGTACCATTGTCGGTTCGGTTTTCCAAAGATGCATTAAATGCGTGCGTCGGTCAATCTATCGAAGCCTTGACAACCGTGTCGTAACCCCTATAAATGGGGGGGGGGGTGTTTTGGTGTTGTCTTTCCTATCCCTGTGCCTTTATTGTCTTTCTTGCCTATTCCCTCTTACCATCTTCTTTCTACCTTTGAACATTATTCTTGGGGCTCATGGCCTCAAGGCCGTTTGACGGAGCTTCCTTAGACTGTGTTGTGGCCTTCTGCCGGGGCTTCCCTTCGTCGAGCATAACCATACTATGCTGCTAGTGCTGTGGTCGTTAATATGTTCAATGTCGATACTGCTGTTGTCCTGAGGTGATAATGGATGGGGAATCGGTTTTCCCCCATGTAGACAGCCGTTTGGATTATTCACCGCTTCTCAAAAGGGGGCTCGAATTGTACACTGCTGCTCACCTTCATACCTCGGCTCGACGTGGTGCTTTGCTCTGAGTTGGGGGCTTACATGGATAGACGTTCCAAGAAGTGGATTCTAAGCAGCCATGCAAGCGTGACCGAGGATTTTTCGGTCCGCTGCCTCTCCGAGGCTCCCTTGGCCAAAGAGGTTCCTCGAGCTTCGGAAAGCTATGGCATTTTTTCTTCCCTCCCTCACACTCACCTTGCCACTTGGGGATATTAGTGTGGACGATTGGGATGAACTTCCGAGGAAGTCCGTCCAGAGGAACCTGTTGCGGACCTTCGAAGGTGGATTAGTCTTCGGGCTTTTACTTTGTGTGTGCATCCCTTTGTCTCTTCCTTTGTGCATAGTAACCCTCTGTAGGCTTTTGTAACTATATGTAAGGACCCCTCGAGGGCTGCTTGTACATGGATTTTTATGAATATGAATACACTCTATTAAGTTCTGCTTTCTATTTTTGCCTTATTTTTGTAGGCTCTCATGACTTTTGAGGCCTTATGAATGCCTTCTTTTATTTGTTGAACGCTAATATCTGACATGGGCGTGAGAGTTCTTTCGGCTATTCTACTGGCCGACATAGACTCTCTTTCGAATCCCATCACCCAATCTTGGATTGATCTGGTAGGCCTGGGCTGCCAGGGCCCTCAGAGTTGTATGGAGATAATGCACAAAATTTCGGGGGCTTCGAAGATGTCATCCTGAATGAAGATCAACTTTGGGTACCAGGGGATCTCTTTTGATCTTGATGTAGATAACCCTTTTTAAATGTATAAAATAGACTTCTGCTGTGGAGTTGCCTGTGCTCGTATGCTGCCACGAGCCTTCGTGGAGCTTTCGTGTGGATTTTCCTGTGTTTATTCCTCTTTTAGAAAGAGAACCATGAGATTAGGTACTTCCTCACGTCGAGTGATAGCGTTGAAAGCTTCCCGAAGTCCGACTTCTCTTTTGGCAGAGATCATCGGGGTAGAGTGCTGCCTCGAGATCAGAGATAATACAGACAATTCCTTGAGCTTGGCTTATCGCTGAAGGATGCTTTCGAGATCAGGTATCACCCGTCGATCTGCATCGAGGCTGTAGGTTTCTTAGGGCTCACTCCGGATAGGTGAATCGTCGGTGTTTTTTGCATATATGTGGGGTGGCTTTGGCTCCTTCGAAAGACCTCAATATTTCAGATAATTGCCATTGCACTTTGGCACATGGTTTTTTCATTCCTTCAGGTGAAAAAAGTGTTGGTGCACGTCCTTGCCCTGATCCGTTAGTCGTACTATTGTCATGGAAACCACTTCGTGACCGTCCCAGCAAGGAGTGGGGAGCGCTGCTCCCAGCGGTCAGGAACCGTGGGAGTTCACTTTGAAGGCGGTACCTTTGATAAGAGGGGAACATCTATATATGGTGAGGAGGTACTGTGGATGGAGCGAGGAGACAACTCTGCAGCTGCTTTCCCCGGACGTGAGTATTACAGACTCTACTGATGGTCTTTTGGGAGTGTGTACCTATATCCTTTCGCGTCTGGCCCCTTTGATAGGGTTGTGCTTGATTTTTGCTTGAAGTATCAGGTTACTCTAGCGTAGATACATTCGCCATTTTAGAGAGTGGTGCTGATGAGTTTCTTTGCGGAGAAGGCTGGGCTTGAATTTACGCTCTATCACATTGTCAGGCTATACCAACCCTTTCATCATCGAGGCATGCTGCCTCTGAGATGTTGTTTTTCTACACCCTTTGTTGTAGATGATGAAGAAGACAAGGATCGAGAGTGAGCCTGTTGGTTTGTCTGGTTCCAGACGGTCGACATAATCCCTATGGAGCTTTTGGCGTTTTCTGAGGGATGGAATTATGCATGTGAGCGGAGCGTCTGACGCTTTTTCAGATTTTGCTTATAGAAAAAATTTGTTGTGCAACCGTGTATTCATTTCCCCTTTTTGTAGCAATTTCGTGGACGCCGGGCGAAGTTCTTGACCTACCCGGCTGGGTCCGGAGGCTGGTGACCCATTCATCCTACAATGAGCGTCGGTGGCAAGCTGTATTCTGTGCCAGATGGGGAGAAAAATACCAAGGTATGGGCGCATGTCGCCTTTGCCTTGGCCTTCATATACTTGAGGTAATGGTTTCCCCTTTCATTTGTACTGGATTCGCCTCTCGGAGATATCGGGCGATGCCTTGGTATTAGGCAGTGCTCTTCTGAAGAGGGGAATGAGTCGTCGACCCCCAAGCTGAGGGACGATGGCAATGAGAGGGATCGGCACCCACAGTGCAATAGAGATTTTAGTGGTGTTGATCGGGCCTGCATTTCTAAGGAGAGGGCATCCTCCGAGTCTACTTCTCCAGGAGTACCTGATTCCTGGTCGGCGGTTCCTTTGAGTGAATATGCTGTGCCCGAGTTCAGTTCTCTTGGGGCCGAAGAGGCATATCAACATGAGTATGTTCCGACCTCGAGGAAGTCCATTGGATTCACTTTATTGTGGGTTTAGGCGCAATTCCCCTGCATTTTGTGTCGTCCTCCTTCTATTGAACTTTCCTTGTGCAGGCCTATGATAGGCTTATAGCTCAGCTGCTCTGTCAAGGGTCCAGGCTCAGAACATTCTGGACGAGGGCGAGTCCCTCAGGCTCCTTAGCGAGGAGAAGGAGGTTGAGTTGCATCATTGGCGATATGAGGCGTACCAGAGCTCGAATTGAGATCTATTTGACGGAGCAGGTAGCTTTCTTAAACTCGTGCTTTGCTCCTTTTGAACCTTAGGGTTAACCTTATTTTTGTTATATTAGTTGCAGTAAAAGGCGGAGGCCTTAGAGTACCTCAAGGACGACGTCGACCGCGTCAGAATTCCTTGTGGGGAGCTAAGGGCTCAAGTGCAGGCTCAAGCTTTCGAGGAGATAGGTGCCTCGGCCAAGGTCCCTGCCTTCGAAGACCAACTCCGGTTGACTCGTGACAATGCCAAAGTCCAATAGGATATGATCGGGAAATTTGAATTTGATATGTCGAAGATCAGAGCTGAGATAATTAATGCCCGGGATGAAGTGGCATTAAGCCGAACCAAGGCTGAACAGGAGATGGCGATTCGTATGAAGGATGCTGCTAATGCCCAAGCCAAGTTGAAGCGAGCCCTCGACCCAGAGAAGAGGTTAGAGGAATATGTTCGTTGCAAATCCCGAAGAGAGGTACTCGAGGAGGTTGGTGAAAGGAGCTTCATTCTCTCAGAGGAATTAGCTCGAGCAAAGGCGGATAAACGTGACTCTCGGTCACTTCTTGCTGACGTTGTGGAGGGCGAATTTGGCAAGCTGTATCCCTTTGGTGCGGGGCACAGATTTTTCCATTTTTTCGCTTTGTATTTGATACTTGTAGAGCATGTTTGTAGATGGAGGGTGCACTCCCCCTTTTTTGTGTATGTAAGGTAAGAGGAAACTTGAAGCTTTATTCCTTCTGCATCCCTTTATGTATTACTTTTGACCAGGCGGGCTGGCTTCAGAGTTTGGTGGGATCCTAGTAGGTCCGGCACTAATCATGTAGGCCCGGAGGCTTTTAAGTGCGATCTTTGACGAGAGTAGGCCTTGGGGTTTATGTGTATTTTCCTAGCTGTTCAGGGTTAGTTCTGAGTCAGGCCTTGACCTGAGCTTGCCTGAACTTGAATCTTTATGCCTGTGCAGGAAGGTAGTAATTTGTTCTGATTTCTTGCCCTTTGGGCATTTGCTGTTTCAACAATTTTAGGTCTAGTCTCCGAGTCACATTTTGACTCGAGCTTCAATTGACCCTCAAGTTCCTTCCTGCCTGCATGGGTGGATGATGATGGCTTTTTGTGCCTCGGGTCCTAGTGACCTTACATGCGCGTGGCCCCGAGGCTCACTCGGCTAGCAATAGCGGCATTATGCCGTGCCGTTTGGCATATTATTGTTTGACTATTTCGGGTCCAATCTCCGAGTCACATTGCGATTTGAGCTTTAATTGACCCTTAAGTATTTTCAGACCGGCGATGGTTCCTTTTATGATGTTTTGGTCGTCGAGACCTTTCCATATGTGCCCCGGAGGCTTGCATTGTTAACTATTTTGGATATGATTTCCAAATCGGGCTAAGATTCGAGCTCATTTTAATTTTCAAGTTGTCAATTATTTTGCTGGAGACGATGGCTCTTACGCTGTTTGGTCGTAGAGTCCTTTTAACATGTGGCCCTGAGGCTTGCATAGTTAACTATTTTGGATCTGGTCTCTAAATAGGATATGATTCATGCTCATTTTAATCCTCATTGTCAATTTTTTGGCTGACGATGGCTCTTACGCTGTTTGGTCATAGAGACCTTTTAACATGTGTCCCGAAGGCTTGCTTAGTTGGCGATAATGGCTCTTATGCTATTTTTTCCCGTGGGCTTTTTGTAGGCTTTGTTTTCCGCTTGTTAAGGTCTTTTGAAAGATTTTTGACTGACCCGTCATTGATTTTGGAAGAACCTCGATTTCAAGTCGTTTGTCGATAATGTTTTGAGCACCTTGGAAGGTTCATAGCTCGTAGGTCAAGTAGATCGACGCTTTGTGATTTGGAGCCGACGTGGTCAAAACTCATTTTTGCCTGTCGTGGGAAGCTTGTTTTAATCGGTTTTTTTGAAGTATATTCGAAGTAGTGACCTGCGATTTTGTTTAGCAACAGTTGGCCGTCCCCGAGTTGTTTTATTATAACAGTATCATCCGCTTTGACTGTAGTCATATATGTTTGGCCGGAGCCATTTTTGATCCCGAGTGGTAGTTTAGGCATCTACAATGAGGGTATGCCATTTAGGGATTCTTACAAATGCAACGTATAGCCTAAACTTCGGGATTTTCATGCCTGTTGAGTTCTTAAAGTTTGTCATGCCTGTTGAGGTCTTACAATTTGTCATGCCTATTGAGTTCTTACAGTTTGTCATGCCTATTGAGGTCTTATAGTTTGTCATGCCTATTGAGGTCTTACACTTTGTGTTGCTTTGTAAAAGAGATCTGGTTACACCGAGTCTGTCCACTCGTGGTCTTACAGTTTTGGGTTTTCCAGTTCATGGTGATTGGCGACAGTCTCCGAGTCATCGAGTTTGTGTAAGCTTGAAGACCGCTTCTCGTGAGCTCAAAGTTGCCTTGTGGGGTCTTTATGAGCCCGTAATTCCGACCCTGGGGTCATGCGGGTGATAAATTGTTGACACTAAGTCTCCGAGTATCTTAGGATGCAATCGGGGGGGGGGGGGGGGGACCTTACCGTGAGTATGCTGAGATCCCCTTTTCTGAAATACGAGATGCTGAAAGATATTCTTTATTGCTTGGTGTAGATATTTGCTGTAAATATATGTTGTCCCGTTGCTGAACTCGGCTCGCGTGGGTGCGGTTCCTCGGACCATCTGGTCCATTAACACGATTCCCTATTAAAGTTCAGTATGCACCTCTTTGTCCTCCGAGAAATGGTGCCATTAAGAGAAGATCACTACTCACTATTTGACCATAGAAGAAGGCCTATGATATCACCGGATCCTCTTTTGGGGATACGCTATTCCGCTAATAATCTTGCTGGCGTTACCTCTTTGGGTCGGAAGTCTGATTGGGCGAAGAGAGAACGACGGGCTCTATTAAGGCCTTGGGTGTCTGGGTGGAGTTAGAAATTCTGAATGCCCCGGCTGATTTCCTGCATACAGGTTAGTAAAGAAAAAATAACGAAGGACTAAAGTAGTTCTTCCTCACCGCTGTATGTGTAGGCGATGTTTCAAGGTTTGGTATGTTTCTGCCATTTTGAGGTGCAAGCTCTAGTAAAACCTTTTGCTTTGTTTAACCAGGCTTGGTCGAAGATGTGGTTATGCTTACCCTTTGATCCTTTCGAGGGCGGAGACATTGATGCCGGCGATGCGTCATAAGGGGAAGAACTTCCTATCGTGGCATGTTGCTCCCAGTCGAATTTCTGATTTCCACCTTTTGTGTAGGGTTTCATCCCTTTGCAAAGTAGGGTTAAGGTCGTCTCTGGGCGGCGTGCCTATTGTTATCTGAATAAGAAGTTCGCGTCTTGCCCTTCCTTGATGGCGCAATGCTTGGAGTTCCATCCTGATATTAGACGGGCCATATAGAGGGATCACTCTTTCTGCTTGTTGTGGCTATCATTGTCCGGAATCCGTCAACGATTCGAGGTGCAGAAGTGACTTGGTTCGTTAGTCCGAATCGACCCATCAGATGTAATCTGACATCGTCGATATACTTAATTGAACCACCTGTATTCATGAACAAATATTTTATTTGGAATAGATCAACTGAGGGAGAGGGTTACCAATGCGTCAATATGAGGCCGAGGCAAAGTCTCGGCGCCCTTCTCCTTGGATTTAAGGGTGTCCTTTGGAATATTTCCTTAGGCCCATTTTTCCCTGGTGACGAGCACTTTCACTCTACATTTTATGAGTCTTTGAAGGGTGCCGCTGCTCCTTCACTGTCGTGGAAATGAGTCGTGGCTTGTAAGATTCATTCTTCCCGGTCTCCATCCTCCTTTGGAGCTGGGTTCGAGCCTGGCTGCTCGATGGTACTCGGTGGTGATTTTTATTGAATAGCGTGACTATCATCCTTCTGACCCGGTGGCCATTTTTGACCACGTGGCCGTGCGCGCCCTGTGGTCCCTGCGCCGGGTTGTGGTTCTTTTGAAGGGGTCTTGGTCGAATAGGCCTGGGTGATCCGACGTTCCTATTTAACTAATGGTGGTCATGGTGTTAGGTATGGCAATGCTGAAATCGTACTCAGCTGGCCGGGGTTCCCCTTGCGGCTGTGCCTCATCGAATCGGTTCAATTCGAGATTCCTCGAGGATGTTGCCTTCAATCTTTTTCCCTATATTTGCGAGGTAGGTTGCATCTCGTGTCGTTCCTCCCATCTGTGGCGCATTGATGGTTCCCCCATCTGTTTGGCATTAGTTTCTTTGTCGGGAGTTTCTTGGATATATGGAGCCCGAGGGGGTTCCTGGACGGTTGTCCACGACCCTGATTCGTAGCTAGTGTCGGGTATGAGCATCCGACCAGATCTCTACTTGGTATCTTATCAAGCTTCATTTGAAATGTCATGTCGTCGCCGCACATGCTTCGTTTAAGATTCTGGCAAAGGTCTGTGTTTCCCAATCATAAAAAATCGGGAGCGATCTCACTCATTCTCTCAGGTAATGAGGTGCGGTTTCTCGTAGTGTTTTATTTTTTTGTTCAGCCTCAGGTTTATCGAGACCTATTGTAACCACATCGATGGCATCAACGCGTGCTTCTGCGGAGGAACATGCTGGTATGGTAAGCGAGTTTATGAGGTCAGGTGCCAGGCTGCGGCATTGTGGCATGGCTTCTTTCGAGAGTGTTTCCTCCAATTTCTTTAACGAGACGGGCTCAAGCTCATCATCTTGAAGGTTGCTACCTTTGAATGAGCACGTGTAAGATGTGGTGCACTCGTAGGGATATGAGGTCCCGTATCGCCTAGGGAGCTTCAATATTCCGGATTTCTGTGAAGCAAGTTCCAGGACCGCTTTCTCGGGGGACGACTGCTGTATGAACTTCCACGAACCTGACTCGATCCTTTCGAAGAGATCCCCAAGCATCTTTGCTGCGGCATGGTCGGTTACCGATCCGTTATTGCTTGATCTCTCGGGTACTCATTCAACGTAGGGAGATGTTTCCAGTGCTATTGTGTTGGTAGTCTCAGGGTGACTTTGCAGCTGAGCGACAACCAAATGCTATGCCAGCAACATATTAAAAATATCATGAAGACTCACTTCATGTTCTTTCTGGACTGGGGGTTTTTGAGCTTCCTATTGGTTGATATGCTATGTGCTACCATCAGTGCGCGAGGCTTCGTCGACCTGTGCATGCCTTGCAAACCCGCGTCCGCTGGAATCGGTCCAGATGCGTTATCGGGGTTCCGCGGTATCGCGCCAGCCACTGGAAGAGCCACATCATTTCTGCCGGGATTTTCGGGGTAGTCGTTCTCGAATTAGCTTACCGAGCCAGATATTTTTACCTGAAATCAAAGGATCTTGGACAATAAAAAAGTGCGAAAGATGATGTACATTTGCGCAATGAAACTAGCAAGAAAATAATCACTATTATTTTTAGCCCCACTGTGGGCGCCAAACTGTTTACCGTGAAAATGGTAAAAACAATTAGATTTGTAGATGAGATTCTAAAAATACGTGATCTATTCTCGAGCTAGTTGTTAGAGCACTTGATGCTAAAAATGTTAAGTTTAACTATGGAATGCAAGCTAAAACGAGACAGTAATCAAACCGAGGGGTCTACTGCTCGGATGCAGGTCTAGTCGATGAGGGACCTCGGGGTCGACGTCATGGTCGAGCTCGATCTATCAGGGATAGCCGGGGATGGGATAACAGTTGAAGATATAATTAAATAGGGATCTTTATTGCCACTATTAAGGTATATAATGAAGAACAAGCAAAAATGTGATGGATATCAAGTTGACCTCGGGCTATTGAGAACGAACAACTTAGAAGGAAGAGAGAGAGAGAGAGAGAGAGAGAGAGAGAGAGATTATTGCATATTGTAGAGAAATGGAGAAACATCATCCGTTTACAAGGTAGGGTGAGTCCCCTTTATATAGGAGCGGAACTCGGCTACAAGTATGTAGACAATTTATAAAGTATGGAGATGGGATGGCTCGATGCGACGCCTCAGCATAGTCTCTGGATAGGCTAGCCCTGTTAGACTTAGCTGTGTGCCTTTGGATTTTCCCCCTCTGTCTTGGGTTTGATCCCCGTTTTCTCTGGGTCGGGCCTCGACGAGCCCCGAGTATGGGAACTCGATCGTGGCCTCCCGTCCTAGTGGTCTCCGTGCGTGCTTCTGAAATGACTTGATAGCGAGAAATCACGTCCTCTGATTTTACCGCATACAATTTTGTTTTCCTAGGTATAGCTATAAATAATAGCCTTAGCAGTCATTGTAGCAGATGAAAATCCATGGAGAAACATATGCTATATTTCATTTTTGCTCTCAATAAAATAACTTTATTTGATCTTATACATTTCTTTCATTTTTGTCTCGCTCGGTGTCATGCTTGTCATCTTATTCAATTTCTGTTGCTAAATCTTATTTTTAGTCTTACTTCCTATTAAGTTATGTGCCCTTTTGTATTTTGATGATCTAACAACCTTTACATGAGAACTAGATTGAGAACCTGTTACACATCCTAAAAGTGCTCAAGAACACCAAGTCTTATGTCTGTCACAAGTTCCAACAACTTGAGTCAAAGAAACAGCAGAGGAAATAGATGACTATTAGTTCCTCCGGTGACAGTACAAGTCAACTCGTTACAGCTGTTAAAGTTCCTACATTGTTTCTCTGCACATGCGACATTGCAACAGTCATTTTATGGAGCATGCCTTGTACCAGATAATTGCAGATATCATTCCATTGACCTCACTTATATTTTACCAACATTAGTTCAATGGAAAATAAACACTTGCAAAACCTAGATCATCAAGTCTCTCTCTCAAGTGTGCTGCGACTTTCAAGTGATTCCAAGACAAAGAATAAAGCAACAACAGACGAAGGACCAGATCCCAGCACCGAGTTTGTTATATGTCCTTAGTATTGTTGTATCTTATTAGTGTTATATATTTGTATCTCCTACCCAGCTTACTAAGAAGAATTCCTTAGGAGATCGTTTATAAAATAATAAACCTTGTGTTTGTGTTTTGGCTAGAGTTAGTCAAAGTATGAGTTTTGTAATAGAGTTAATACAAAGAGGGTTGTAATAGAGTTAGTACAAGTAGGAGAGAGATAAAGAGGTTAATTCCTAGGTTACAATTAGGGGTGGGCATAAAATTGGAAAAATCAAATTTCGAACCGAACCGAATTAATTTAGTATTTTGGTTTCGATTTTTCGGTATTTTGGTCTAATTTGATATTAAAATTTTGGTATTTCGGTTCGATTTTCGGTATTACAATTTTAAAAATTCGATATACCGAATATACCAAAATTTTAAGAACATTTTTTTTGGACTTTACCTATATCTACCCACCCAGTGCCCAGCCGACCAGCCCAATTTATCCCCTTCCCGCTGCCCCAAGCCCAACTGCCTAATTAAGTAAAATCAAAGATGAGGAATGTGTTTAAAGTTGGATAACCTAGTATAACAGATGGAAGAAACATAGGTGTGTTGCCTTTTGCAAGACGCAAAGAATGTTTATTGGTAACTGATTTTGGCTCTAAGTATTTTTGTTTATTATTTCTTATTTTAGTTAAATAAGAAATATAAGTTTATGTATGCCACAATTCTTATTTTAGGGCTACGATATGTCATTCTCACCTAATTCTTATTTTTTGCCACATTCGGATAGTAGTTAAACAAACAATAATCTGTTTCGAGATGTTTATAATTGGTAAATTTGAATATCTTCTTAATTTTTTCCTGATGTATTTTCAGTTCTTTCCTAATCCAAACTATTAAACTTATATAAAGAAGAAATTTGATTTTCAAAATAAGGAACATATATTAAAGAAAATCCTTTGTTGTACGTCTTATTTTTTTGGCAAAGAGCAGAAATTTTGCTAGAAAATTCTAGTAAGTTTTGTGGTAAATGAGAAGTTGATTTAACATTTTCCTGCATCTTCGGGTGGACCTGTGTTTTCTTGCAGAAATGATATAGGAAAGGAAGAAATCTCAACTGTTGATAAAAAATTTCCATTTTTGAGAAGAAAAATCATAGTCCTTGATTATTGTGGCCATTTCTATGTTTCTGGGAACTTCGGCAATAATTATTGTGGCCGTTTCAATTTGTACCGAATACTTTATCGAAACTGTACCGAACCAAAATAATAAATACTGAATTGTACCGAAATAACTCGGTATGGTATTTGGTATATACAATTGATAAATCGAATACCGAACCAAAATTCTTAAATATCGAACCCAAATACTGAATGCCTACCCCTAATTACAATTGCTCAATTAGTAAAGTTGAAATCCTATGAGTGTAGGTCGTGATTGTTAATCTTGTCAGCTGAGAGTTTTCTACGTAAAACTCTATTGTGTCTTTTACTTACTACTGTGTGTGTGTTTTGTGGAAACTGATAGAGAACCAGATTCTCTATTCAATTTGGTGGACCCTTAATTTCTATCTATTAGTATCAAAGCATGTTCTTTCTATAAGGCTAATACCTAGAAAGGATCTACATGGCTGCTCACCTAACTTTGAAGAAGGTCAATCAACCTAAAGACCAGCAAGATTCAATGGAAAATACAACTAATGGTAGAGACAAGGATGCATGATTTTGTCATGGCTGAAGATTTAGAGATCTGGGATGTCATCTGCGATGGTCCTTTCATTCCCATGATGACCATTGGCGAGCCATCAGTGACAATTCCAAAGAAAAGAAAGAAATACAACGATGCTGACTACAAGGCTATAAAGAAAATCTTCCGATCAAAAAAGATCTTCGTCTGTGGTATTGGACCAGACGAATGTAACAGAATTTCTTCCTGTCAATTTTCCAAGGAGATCTGAGAGGCTCTCCAAACCATACATGAATGAACAACTCAAGTCAAGCAGTCAAATATCGACATTCTAACTACTAAGTATAAACTCTTCAGGATGATGGATGATGAGTCCATTCAGGACATGCATGCTCGATTCACCTCCATTAACAATGAGCTTCACTCTCTAGGAGAGATCATTCCAAGGAACAAACTTGTTAGGAAAATACTTAGTGTATTACCTACTTCATGCGAAAGCAAACTCAATGCTATCATAGAGGCAAAAGATTTGCAAAAGCTGACCATTGACGAACTCATCGGAAATTTGAAGACCTATGAAATGAAGAAAAAGAAGGAACATGAAAGTAGAGAGACCAAAAAGGAGAAGAACCTGGTCCTCAAGGCCGATAAGAATGACTCAAGTGGTGAGGATGCTGACATGGCTTATCTGACAAAAAGATTTCAGAAAATGATTCGTAGAAATGGAGGCATTCCAAAAAGGGGAAGCTCTAGCAGACCAAAGGCTCTTATGTCATAAATATGGGAAGCCAAAGACTGTCCTCTCTTCAAGGAAGACCAGTACAAGCACAACACAAACAAAACAACAAAGAGGAATCCCGTTCCTGACAGGAGACTCAAGAGAAAAAATGTTGTTAACATTGTTGTGAAACAAGCTCTTATTGCATGGGGAGGTTCCTCCAGTAAATCTGGGGAAGATGATGAACAAGGTGACGACTTCATGATGTCCGTCGAAAGTGAAGCAGCTAAACATAAATCTATCTTTGCCATGATGAAAAAATCTGACAATGATGAAGATGAGATAAACTTTCTAGGCATGCAAAGAAAGTTGAAGTCTTGCTCTCAAAAGAAGCTTATATCCTTGGAAAATGTTGTAATTGATGCTTATCACAATATCATCAATGATAAAATGTGTTAACTGTAGAACTAGGAGAACTAGAACATGAGAGAGATGATCCGGTAGTCGTAATAGTTGATTTATATGAAACCATTGAGGATTTAAAGAAAGAAAAAGATGCTTTAAATTAAACCATTGAGGATTTAAAGAAAGAAAAAGATGCTCAAACTGAGAAAATTAAAAACATATAGCATGAGTGAGATGATCTGTTGGTATTAGTTGTAGATCTAAAAGAAACAATTGAGGAATTAAAAAGGGAAAATAGTTCGGGGAACACCCAAAATGGAAAGGAAGTTGAAAGTGAGTGATCGGGTCCAAGCCTACACTACTATTGAGTAGAGAGGGTGGCCGATGCAGTTTTACCCCATCTAGGTCGGATTGAATCTGCAGGGAGTTAATAATTGGAATGAGTTTTATATTTAAGCTAAATGCATGATTTGAATCTAGTTACACTTCCATAAATGTTTGGGTTTGATTTCTACTTCTAATATTTACTCTGGAGATTGCAATAATTGAAACTAAGAACAATATATTTGTTGATACTTTTCAAGTGATTAAAGAGACTAGGGTAGTGACTTCCAAACCTAGATGGATATCTAACGGATAGTAAGAATCTAGGAAAAGGTCGTGATTAGTTGGGATCGTAATATAGCTATCACACCCGGGTGCTCACTTTATACATCTCAGTAGTTTGAGTGATTTTGTCCAATTTGGCTTTCTCAAGTTTAAATGGGTATTCATGCAATTCAAGTGATATTAGCTCAAGTCGGGTATTACTATCTCTAGGTTTAGCCCTTTAATTGGGGCTATTAATTTCTTGAGTTCAACCCAGTTCCTTGTTAGCCTAGTTTTTCTTGATTTCCCTCTTTCTCAAGTAGAGACTAAGTCATAAAGGCATGAATCAGTGTTTGCAATCATTAATTCTATAGTTCTAGCAAGAACTAGGCTAAATATCACTAACCCATACACATCCAAGCCCTAAAATCAAAATACTCATCAAATACCCACTCTAGGATTGGGTCACAACCCAATCTATGGGTTTAGATACTCATGGAAATAATAGAAATTAAAGATGAAATATAGATAAAATTCATAATACTAGATTAAAGAATGAAAATCTAATGTTAAAGGATGAATCTAGTATGAAAAGTTCCAAAAGCAGTAAACTCAGCCGTCTCAGGTACTCTCCTAATACATAACATGACCAAAAAATGTCAAAAAGAAATATTTATACTAAGCTTAAACTTTCGGACAAAAATATCCATACGGAGGTTGGGTGACCACATAATTCTGACTGCCACTTGCTTTTACGGCATCATAATTCTGACCGCGGCCCGCGTTCTTCAAATCTGGATCTGGGTTGAGATGCATTTTGTGGGATACGTACTTCCAATCACGACCGCATAATTCTGACGCGGACCACACTTCCTTCTTTTGCTCAAGTTGTAAGCTCTCTGAACTTCATGCACCATGGTCCGCATAAT
The DNA here is from genome assembly GCA_034376525.1 of Nicotiana benthamiana. NCBI lineage: Eukaryota > Viridiplantae > Streptophyta > Magnoliopsida > Solanales > Solanaceae > Nicotiana > Nicotiana benthamiana. Next base: position 39,786,426 of record CM067336.1, read on the forward strand.
TTCTATCGCGGCTGCGGTGAGAATTTTGTGGCCGCACATTTTTGGTGCGGACCTCACTTATCATTTAGCCAAAAATGCAACTCTCTGAATCTCCTTTCCGCGGACAGCATATTTCTGCTCGTGGCTGCGTTGTGCCTTCCACTAGTCTTGGTTTTTGTTCAAATTTTGACTCCTCTATGAGTTGATTATGACTCCTTTGGCTCATTTTCAATAATTCCTCCAATCAAGCATATCACATTAGTTTTCGGGAATGCCTTCATGCAGTTTTGGCTCAAAACACAAGTAAAAGAGAGCAAATAATAGATTAAAATCCCTACTTATCAATTCCCTCAAAGTTATGCTTTTGCTTGTCCTCAAGCAAACAAGGTAATTCCCACCTCTACTAAGATAGAAAGATATTTTAGCTTCCCTCGGGTGAATCAATCATCCATCAATTGGGACTAACAATTTCCCTCAACACCAATGAATTATCAACAACACAATGTTTTGACCCTTTGAGTACCATAGTTCTATCGTGACACTAGAGCATCAAGATTTGACTTAATTTATCAAGGAAGCTCGCTCTATTACATAGGTCATTGTGATACCCAAACTCCTCCTCCTCTAATCTCCATAAGAAAATCTCACTTTACAATAAAATACTCAAAACAAGAATTGTGAAGAGGTACGCTAATCTTTCTCAAAGGAATAACACAAGTCCGGCTCTAAGTACCATAAGCTTGCACCTTATGGAAATTACCACTAATGTAAGCTCACTCAACTTAAAATCACATAGGAATTTTGCGGGAATGTAATGAAGGCTTTTGGATCAAGGTAGGACTTATCGGCATATGATGGTTTCATCTTTCCTTAAGCACTCCATTTTCTCATTATGCCTCATACTTTCATGACTCTTTGAGTCATTTTCTTCTTCCTTAGGGGAACTAGAAAGACACACTGTCATTCTTTTGTGATCATGACAATAATTTTTCTCCCTTTTCTAATCATTCCCTACCTTTCATCATTGTTGTATTTGAATCCCTTCAACTTTCTATCTTATTCACTTTATTTTTGACATATTTCTTTTTGGCTTTTCTTTTTTTCCTTCCCGTTTCTTCATTTCTTATTTTTGTTCTTGGTACCTTTTATCACTTTTACATTCCTCGTCTCCCCCCAAACTTATGCTTTTGACACTTGTTTATCAAGAATGCCAATGAAAGATTGGGTGGCAAGAGATGGTCATTATAGAACGGATAAAGTCTTGTAACGTGGTTATTGAAAGAAAAAGTGCTTCGGCTCAAATGGGTTGACTAGGGATATCATATTGGTAGGCTACAGAAGCTTTCAAGTTTCAAATTGGATCAAGGAGAGCCTACAATCATTTCTCAAGTCGAGCTACACTTAGAATTTCGCCTAGACAAACATTCAGGGCAAGGTCTAGACTTATTGGCCTCGGAACTTGGACTTGCAATTCAATACCTCACTTCACAAGCTATTGGACTGTTAAAGAGAATAGAGTCAACGGCCCACAATAACCCTAGTTAAGATTGAACATCAAAAATGGCTCAAAGAAACCACTCGATGATTGTTTTAGTCAACATAATAGTCAAAAGGTCACAATTAGAACTATTCTTCGCCAATCAACTTGTTTCTTAACCATAAGGTCGAAGGTAAATGTGTTAGTACCAAGTGAAGCCTGCTTTAGACACTTTTATTCATTACTACTATATATACAAAGACATAAAGAAAATAGACTCAATCCCTTAAGAAGGTTGTCACGCCATCTATTGTTGGGAAGAGCCACCCTATTCACACAACATTCACCATTGTAAAGAATCGTAGCATTAAGAAAACCAAAGGCTTATCGTTAACATAAAACGTAAAAAGGGCTAAGAACTTAAAAAGAAGCTATTAACGGAAATAAGAAGCTATGCTACTAAAGAAAAACAACAAAAGAAGTTATGAAGTAATCTACGGAAAGTAAACTGAATATGTACAAATGAAGTAAAGTAAATATATACACAAATAGAAATGAATATATACGTCAAATGGTAAAATATATACATACCAAAAGTGCAAGTAACGAATATATACATGCCAAAAGTGAAAATAAAAAAAAATAAAGATGAAGAAAAATAATGTAATGGTTATTACATACCAAATATCATAAATCAAAATGGATCACCCTCAAATAAAAGATAGCATTGTCCTCAATGCTAACAACAAAGAAGAACATGGAAAAGGGGTTAGAGATTAAGGAAAACTCCCTATATGGTCTCTGCCTGCATCGAATCCCCAACATGAATAGGGTTCTCAGCATCCTCTGACTGTATCTCCACATCCTCTGACTGGGGGACTATGGGGTTTTTGAGCATCTGAATCAGCTCCTCAGTAGTGTGTGATGCTGCAATTGGCTCCTCAGACTGGCTATCTGTTGCCCCTTGTGCCTCGGGCTCTGTTACATGTGCTGCTGGGACTGTATCATCTATGAGAAGGTCCATTGGCAAGTCTCCTACATGAGCAATATTCTCAACCTCCTTAGCCAACTTTTTGACCTGCTCCTTTTGAGTCTTTTCCAGCTTCCTTACCTACTTCCCAGATCCTTGATACCTTCCTGTTTGTATCAAGAGTCTCCCAGATCTTCTTTTGCTTGTCCAGAATCTTCTTATAGTTGTCTAGAATCTTCATCATTGAGTCCTCCATTGATGGAGGCACTTGGAGCTCTGTTTGGACTGAAGACTCTGCTGCTACTGCACTGGATATGACAGACAACTTTGTGGTAGCTGCTTGCATCTAGTTGTTGAGACTGGACAAAGTTTGGGCACTGGCAATGGCACTAAAATAAACAGTGTAGAAGATGGAAGAGGCATGGCTGTGGCTCCGGTAGAAGTACTGATAGCTGTGGGGGGCTAGGCAACTGATCTAGTGGCCACTACCCCTGGCTCCTCAGATTGGCCAGTGGATGTAGTTGCTTTATCCAATGACTTAGGGTTGCCTTCTCCCTGGAGGTGATACCATGAGAAAGGCCTTTTAGCCTTCACCTCCATATCAAAATGCCTCGGCTCTACCCCTTGACTTGGAAATAGTAAGTGAGGAAATTAGGGTAGGGATATGATCTTTCTTCTTTTTGGACTGTGTTGGAGATGTTGTAGGACATCAGGTTCCCTACATTAATAGAATTTCCTGCCATGATGGAGGCTACCAATACTGCCCGGGAAGTGGAAGGACATTCTCATGTTTGCCACCCTTTTTCTTCAATGTTAAGGGTGGCTCTGACAATTGGCACTCCTGCTGTGAGATATGCAGGTGTTGTTCCCCGAATAGCAAGTGTCTCTGCTAGCTATGGGAATGATGCATCTCCCAAGGCTAGCTTATCCTGGTATTGCACAGGCTCTAATGTTAACATGCGTGGACCGCATAAAATTGAGTGCGGCCGTGAATAGTCAATCGCGGACCGTGCAAAAGTGGCCGCGGTCAAAAATATAGCAAGTACAGTGCCTCTAAACTAGGGAATCATGGACCACATAATATTCTACGTGGTCGCATACCCTATCGCAAACCGCACAAAAATGTGTGCGACCGCGAAGTTCAAATCACATCGGCATTGACGATCACATGATATTAGGGTTTTCACTAATTTTAAACAAAATTTATGTAAAATTAACCTTGCAAAGCTACTAACCCCATTATGCATTTTATCATTACCCATATGATTCTAAGAAAGATTTAAGCATCAATTCGACATTTTAGCATGAATTAACCCTAGATAAAAAGAAAACAAAAACAAAGAGAAAAGAAAAGAAAAAGAAGAAATTAAACCATTGAAATGAATCATACATGTTGTGAAAGAAGTAGGAAATATACACTTGATGAAAATGGGATGAGACTGAAAGCAAGAACAAATGCACAGTGCTTTAGATGTGTGTGAGAAGTCAGGGTTTGTAAAATGTGAATAGTTCCAAGAGGTCATATTTATAATCTGAACCCAGTGACCCCATTGACTTACCTGAGTGCGGCTACAAAATTTTGTCGCGGTCCACACTCTTTTACCTGTTTGTAGCTTAGTTGGATGCGGATTGAAAAATATTTGCAGTGGCCGCACAAATTGTGCGGACTGCGGAATTATGAATGCGCCGGTGAAGTCTTAAGGAGTTTCAACAGGCCAATTTCAGAGAGTTGGCAATTTCTATCTTTCAGTTGCATGGACGTGCAATATTTGTACAACTGCGAAGTTCTTGTGCGGTTCGCATAATTTTGGGCGCAGTCCGAAAAGTTTCACCACTTAGACAAAGTTTTCCATGTCAATTTCATGCATTGCACAACCAATTCCTGCACACACTTCACAACCAGTTAGTCCAAAATAATGCCTAATCTAAAAAAAAATCAAAATAAACAAAAACACATGGGTTGCCTCTCAAGAAACGCCTGATTTAATGTCGCGACATGACGTATGTTACCATCATTCACTTGAAATGGATCAATGCCACAATGTGGCCATCATCAACCTTACCAAGTTAGTGCTTCACTCGGTTACCATTGACTCTGAAGATCTCACCATTCTTGTTTTTCAAATCTAGAGCATCAAAAGGAGTCACAAGAACCACTTCAAAAGGATCTCTCCACTTTGACTTTAGCTTTCCCGGAAACATCCATAACCGATAGTTGAATAAGAGAACAAGGTCATCTTCTTTGAATTCTTTGCTCCAGATATACTTATCATGTAGGTACTTCATCTTATCCTTGTACAAGGACGAACTGGAGTAAGCGTAGCATGGAACCGGAACTCATCAAGTTCATTCAATTGCTCCACACGAAGATTGTCAGGAGCATTCCACTAAAGGTTCAACTTCTTTAACGCCCATCATTGAACACAATTTTCCATCTTTTTCCAACAACTTGCGCAAGGGGTTCACCAACTTTTAGAAATCCTTGATGAACCGACGGTAAAACCTCGCATGACCCAGAGATCTCCTCACTCCTTTGACGATATTAGGAGAAGGGAGTTTTGATATCAATTCGAATTTTGCTTTATCCACTTGAATACCATTCTTGGACATCTTGTGGCCTAGGAAAATGCCCTCGTCGACTATAAAGCGACCCTTCTCCCAATTAAGCACCAAGTTGTTCTCTTCATAACGTGCCAATACCTTATCAAGATTATCCAAACACTCTTCAAAAGAATCCCCCACAACAGAGAAATAATCCATGAAAACCTTGAGGAAGTCCTCCACCATATTAGTGAAAATTATTATCATGCACCGCTAAAACGTAGCTGGTGCATTACATAAACCAAAAGGCATGCTTAAGAATACAAATGTGCCATAAAGACAAGTGAAGGTGGTCTTTTCTTGGTCTTCAAGTGAAATAAGAATTTCTTTGTATCCAGAATACCCATCCAAGAAATAATAATAAGCACGTCCGACAAGCCATTCCAATATTTGATGAAGAAATGGAAGCGGGAAATGGTCTTTCCGAGTCTCTTTGTTGAGCTTCCTATAGTCCATGCATACTTTCCAACCGGTGACACTTCTTGTGGGGATCAACTCATTGTTATCATCTGTAATAACAGCCATGCCCCCTTCTTTGGGACACATTGTACATGTGAAGTCCATGGATTATCAGAAATAGGGCAGACAACCTCATCATCTAACCACTTAATGATGTCTTTCATGACTACCTCTTGCATGGCCTTTTTCAACTTTCTTTGATGTTCCACGTAAGGTTTTGCATCCTCCTCCAATATGATTTTGTGCATGCAAAAGGCGGGGCTTATACCCCGAATGTCCGCAAATGTCCAACCTATCGCCTACTTTCTCCTTTGGAACAACACAAGGGTGGAATCTACCTGCACGTTTGTTAAGCACGAGGAAATAATAATAGGTAAAGTGGAACAAGGGCCTAAGAACTCATACCTAAGGTTTGAAGGCAAGGGATTCAACTCTAATGTGGGAGGCTCCTCAATTGAGGGCTTTGTTAGTAGAGTCTTCTAGTTCTCAAGGTCCAAGGAAAGTTTCCGGGGCTCATATGTATATGAACCCATTCCTTGCAAATCATTTACACATTCTACCAAGCCATCCTTCTCATAGTCATCTTGATTCAATAACACACTCATCACAACACTTACATCATCAACAGTTACTTCGGTCACAAGATCCACAAATGAACACACTTCATTGCTATTAGGTTGACTCATTGACTTGCAAACGTGGAACACAAAATTTTCATCGCCCACCCAGAAGGTGCGCTCCGCAGATTCCACATTAATTAACTCCTTCCCTGTAGCTAGGAACGGTCTCCCCAATATTTTTGGCACCTCATAGTCAACCTCACAGTCAAGTATCATAAATTTGCGGGAAACTTGAACTTATCGACCCGAACTAGTACATCATCAATTATCTCAAGTGGCCTCTTCATTGTGCGGTCTACCATTTGCAACCTCATGGATATGGGTCTAGGTTAACAATCCCCAATGTCTTGAACATATAATATTGCATCAAATTAATGCTTTCCCCTAAGTCACACAGAGCTTTAGAAAAATCGGTACTACCAATAGTGCATGAGATTGTAAAGGCACTGGGGTATTCTAATTTTAGGGCCATGGAGTGCACAATGGCACTCACTTGATGTGTCATTTTGATCGTTTCATAGTTCATTGATATCTTCTTTGTGACCAAGTCCTTCATGAACTTGGCATATCCCGACATTTGTTCTAACGCTTCAACCAATGTCACATTTATGGACAATATTTTCATCATATCTATGAGGTTCTTGAATTGATTCTCATTGTTTTGCTTTACAAGCCTTTGAGGATATGGTGGAGGAGGCCTTGACAAAGGAGCCTTGATTTTGGGCACTACTGGATCTAGTATGTCTATCCCATGTCCCCTAGATGGGTTCACATCATCTTGTGTCTCCTCCACATTTTCATCAATGTCTATCCTCCCGGCGAGTTGATTACCCACACATTGGTTTGTTGCATTGATGTCACAGTAGAATGTTTGTTGAATCATTGCTTCGATCATATCATTGTTCGGGCATTCTTTAGCCATGGTCCGGTACCTCCCCCAAATCTCATGTAACGGTTCATTTGGCTCTTGTTTAAAAGCAAGGATCTCATCCCTTAGTGTTGCCATATGCCCCGAAGAAAAGAACTTTGTGATGAACTTCTCGGCCAACTCATCCCAAGTGTGTATGGAATGGTTGGGTAACATCCCTAGCCAATCCAAAGCCTTCCCCCTTATGAGAAAATAGGAAAAGCCTTAACCTCAAGGCATCTTAGAAACGTTAGTTTTCTTTCTCCCCCAGCACGTGTCAACAAAACCTTTGAGATGCTTGCATGCGTTTTGATATGGAGATCATGTGAAGAAGCCATTCTGTTCCAACAGTGTAAGCATGACATTGGTTATTTGAAAGTTGCTGCCCTAATTTGATATGGAGATCATGCCGTGTAATTCTGAGCGCAGCCGCATTCTTGCTTTTGTGACCACGTAATCCTAGCATTGGTCCGCATTCTTCAAATCTGGATCTGGGGTGAAATGAGTTTCGCGGGCTGCATAATTCCAATCGCGGTCGTGTAATTCTGAGGTGTACTGCACTTTCTTCTTTTGCTCAAGTTGTGAGTGTGAGCATGTGATTTTTGCCCTATATAAATTACTCCCATAAATTCAAATCCCAACGAAGTTTAAATGTGTCAAAAATCACGGGTGCATTTATGTGATGTGGTTCGAGATATATTTTTAATGACGTTGCAATTCTCTTTAAAAATAATAATAAAAGCAGCTAAAAGTTGAAATTTGCACATAGGTTTAAAACTTATAATAAAATTAGATAATTTAAGCCGAATATAACAGTTGAGCGACCATGCTAGAAATACGGAACCCAGAAATACCTAACACCTTCTCCCGAGTTAACAGAATTCATTACCCGGATTTCACATTTTAACTTCGTTGGGATATCAAATATGAACAAAAGGAGAAAGAAAAACTTACCAACCTAAAAGCTCAAACCCAGAACTGAACTTCCAATTTATCCACGACGTAACGTCAATCACCTGTTCCTTCTCAAGAATAGGTAAATAAGGTTAATACGTGATAATATTGGACCCAAAAACTCAAGGAAAATTGAGAAGAAACCTTTCATGCTCGAGTTTTGAATTAAACCTCCTCGGATTCAAAAGTGGAGGAGTCTGAATTGTATTTCAAAAATAAGGGTGATGGATTTAGGATGAGGAAGGTCCGGAGGCCAAGGGGTTTTAGTTTGGCAGTGATTGGAGATGGCGCCGCCACTGGAAAAAGTTGGGCGGTGCTAGGGTTCTTGGTTTCAAACCCAGATTCGAGGGATTCTGGGCATGTTCGAAGGGGATTAATCATGGATTGGGGATGTGGGAGTAAGGATATACTAGGGTGTTCATTTGGCGGGGATTGGACGCCGGCACCGCCATCAATGGCGGTGGAGAACAGGGCGGCATGCGTTAGGGTTTTTTGAAGGGGGTGTGTTATGAGAGATGAGAGATGGGTAGGGGTAGGGGCTTTCAGACATATATATATTAAACCCTTACCCACTTCCAGGCTGTTAGATGAAGTGAGATCAAGGGTCCAGAACTGCTGACCCCAAAACGTTGTCGTTTTGGTTATAGGGGGACCAGACCGGGTTTGGGAAACAAGTTTGGCCTTATTGGGGTGGGTTTTAAGGGGTTTTGTTTGGGCTGGAGCATTGGATCAGATATTGGCCCAAAATTCCTCTTCTTTTCATTTTAAACCAAAAATCCTTTTCTTCTTTTCTTTTTTCTAATTTCTTTTTAATTCTTTTATTTCAAATTTAAACTAAAATCCTAAATTAATTCTAAAACTACATTAAACTACCAAATCAAATTAATTCACTCTATAAATTATTGCAAATTAATCAAATATCAAATTAAAAAAAAACTGCCAAAAATCCAAAAGTTAAAATTTAAACAAAGGTATTTTTTTTTGTTGTTGTGATTTTTGTATTATTTTAAACTCCTAATTGCTAATTAATGCCAAAAACAAGTAACATTAAATCCTAAATTCAATGCATATTTTTTGTATTTTTATATGAATTAAAGTGCACGGAAAAAATATAAACAATTATCATAAAATACCACAAAAATTGCAAACAATTAAAGAAATTATTTTGTTCGAAATTATGGGAGTAATTCATATAGAGCAAAAATCACGTGCTCATAGCTGCCCTTCTTTGCTCGGAAATATTAAGTATTTTCGGGCAAAGATAACTGAGGGGATACGAGCGATTTTTGCCCGTTTGAATATTTCGTTGTGAAGCATTTTTGAAAGAGTTGACCGCACCCTGCTTCGGAGGTTGCGTACATATCGTTGGCTAAAACGGAATCAGGTCAGTGTAGTTTGGGAAAGTCTGGTAGCTGGGACTACCATGGAGCTGTGATTTCATATTTGCATCTAAATTATGTCAAAAATTACGAGTGCATTTATGTAACGTGGTTCGAGACATGCTTTAATAACTTTGCAATTCTCTTTAACAATAATAATAAAAGCGACTAAAAGTTGAAATTTGCACATCGGTTTAAAACTTGTAATAAAATCAGATAATTTGAGCCGAATATAACAATTGAGCGACCGTGGTAGAACCACGGAACCCAGGAATGCCTAACACCTTCTTTCGCATTAATAAAATTTCTTACCAGAATTTCTGGTTCGCGGACTGTTAAACAGAGTTAATATTTTCCTCGATTCGAGATTCAACTGGTGACTTGGGACACCATTAATCTCCCAAGTGACGACTCTAAATTAATAAATATAATTCCATTTCGATTGTCCTTTAATTGGAAAAATTCCTTTACCCCTTTACGGGGTGTAGGAAAAAAAAGTGTGACAGTGAGCCCTCTAAACTTCATGCAACGCGGTCTGCATAATTTCCATCGCGGCCGCAATGAGACTTTCGTGGCCACACATTTCTGGCGTGGACCTCACTTATCATTTGGCTTGAAAATGCACCTATCTGAATCTCCATTTTGCGGACCGCATATTTCTGCTCCCGGCCGCATTGTGTCTTTCGTGGTCGTACGATATTTATGCGGTCCGCAATTCAGATCTCTTGGCCTAGTCTTGTTTTTTGTTCAAGGTTTGACTCCTTTATGAGTTAATTATGACTTTTTTGGCTTGTTTTGAATATTCCTGCAAGCAAGAATATTACATTAGTTTTCGGGAATAGCTTCATGCATTTTTGACTCAAAACATAAGTAAAAGAGAGCAAATAATAGGTTAAAATCCCTACTTATCAGTGAGGCACACCTTAAGCTTGAAAATAAGCTCAAAATGGTGAAATATAGTTTGTGTGCTTAACTTGAAAGAAACAGATAACTTTAGAAAGATCTAGGAAGAGTTAAAAGTGACACAGAAAAATCTTTAAAGTGGACCTGGTCCTCTAACTCAATCACTACCATGTATAAAAACAGTGGGGAATAGACAATGAATTGAGCTCCAAAAGGAAAAAGCTCCATACAATTCACATAGCATGTTACTTTCTGTGATGATAGGCTTTCCACTCACTGTGGTAACACTAGGAATTTTAAAAAAACCTATAAAGCTAGATTTTAGTCCTAACAGAAAAATAAAATTTTTATTGAAAAAGTATCTACTGCTAAAGAATCTGGTTCCTCTAATAAAAAGCGTGTGATGCCTGCTTGGACAAGAAGAAGTTTAATTAACCCTTTTCATCAGTACAACGGACCTAAACTTATTTGGTTTCCTAAGTCTATCCTTGATTTCCTTGTGCAAGGAGCAGTGAAAGGAAGTAGCCAAAGATGGTATATGGATAGTGTCTACTCTAAGCATATGACTGTAAGCACTGATGATTTTCTCCCACTCAAATACTTGCAAGGAGGGAGTGTGTTCTTTGGTAATGGTAAAAACAATACATTTTGGTGAGTAGTAAGAGTTGGGAAGACACTCGCTTATTCAATTGAGAATGTGTACTATGTGAACAACTTGAAATATATCCTACTGAGTGTCTCTCAAATTTGCGCCAAAGGAAACAAAGTTGAATTCATGTCAAAGGCTTGCACTATCACTAATCTTGTGACTGATGAAGTGGTTCTGATGGCAAAAAGATTCAAAAATATCTGTGTTGCTGATTCTAGTCTTTGAACAATGGGGATCTTATATGTTTGAGTGTTGTTGATGATGATGCTGAGCTGTGGCATAGAATATTAAGACATGCAAGATTTTCATTGCTGAACAAGTTGGTCAAGAAGGACCTAGTTCGTGGGCTGCCCAAGTCAAGGTTCAATGATCACAAGGTATGTGATGCATGTATAAGAGGAAAGCAAGTCAGGTCCTCCTTCAAGCCCAAAAAGGAAGTAAGCACCTCAAGGACACTTGATCACTTTCATATGGATCTATGTGGACCTATGAGGGTGCCAAGTAGAGGAGGAAAGAAGTATATTTTCGTCATAGTTGATGACTACTCCAGATTTATGTGGACTTTGTTCCTCAGAACCAAAGATGAAACTTTTCTAGTTTTTGCTGCCTTTGTGAAGCATATTCAAGTGAAGATGAGCCATAGCGTTGTAAGTATAAGATCCGATCATGGCACAAAGTTCGAAAATGTAAAATTTGACGAATTCTGTGCTGAAAATGGTATAAGTCTCAATTTTCAGCTCCTAGAACACCCCAACAAAATGGTGTTATGGAAAGGAAAATTAAGACTCTTGATAACATGGATAAGACGATGCTGATTGACAATGGTGTAGCAAAATTTTTTTGGACAGAGGCAGTCAACACTAAGGCTGTAAAACTAGCGGTTCCGAACCGGAGCCGGACCAGAACCGCGGCCCTGGCGGTTCTGCCGGTTCCGGCGGCCCGGTTCCAGCGGTTCGGGTTCTAGCGGTTCCCGAGAACCGTGGCGGGGCGGTTCTACCCGTTGGAACCGCCAGAACCGGAACCGGAACAGGAACCAGAACCGGAACCGGAACTGGACCGATTCTGGCGGTTTCATACGGTTCTGGCAGTTCTGTAACGGTAAAATTTTCAAATTTTTTTTTTTAAAAATAATTTCCAAACGGCGCTTTTTCAAAAGTAGCCGTTGGGAAGTTTAAAAAATAGCCATTTGGCCCCCAAACTTTAGTTTAACCCCAAACTTTATATAATTACACTATTTCCCATTTCTCAACTATAAATGCCCCCTCATTCTTTCATTTTTATTCACCAATTCATCAATATCTTTCACTCTCTCTCAATCTCTCTCAAGCTCTCTTTCAATCTTTCTAGTGCAAGTGCTTAATTTATTGTTGCAAATTCGTAAAACATTGTAAAGTTGTTGAATTGAAGTTTTCAAGTGTTCAATTTCAACGATTTTCAATTTTCAAGAAGTTGTTCGTCAATCCGGTAAACTCGTTTCAACTCTTACGTGATAAGAATATTTTTGTGTGTTGTTAGTTAGCTTAATTATAATTATTATGGCATTTTCGTTGAAAAAAATGTTCGGTAAAGGAAAAGCTAAAACCGGTGAAAGTAGTGGCCAAAATACTACCCCTCCCCCGGCTCCCCGACCTAGAAAAGATAAGCAAGTTCAAAGTAGTAGCCAACCTAGAAATCCTAATGAACCATTCGGAATCTTTGATAGTGATCACCCGTGTTTTCAATTTAGCGATATTGATTTTCTACATGATATAGCAGTTGGTGATAGAATAGACGATGATATTATGAATGCTCTTTATCCTAATGTACCTATCTTAGAGGGAAATGAGGATGATTATGATGATGAAACCCAAGCTCCAGTAGATTTAGATGATACACCTACTAGTCCTGCTCATAACTTAGGTGATGAACCGGCACACCCACCCGTACAAACTCCCACTTTTAGTAGACAACCTCCTAAACATACAGAAACATCATTAGTTTGGCAATTTTTTATTCAACTAAGAGAACAAGATAAGGCAAAGTGTAAATCTTGTGGGAAATTACTTGTTCATAGGTATACTAGAGATCGTAGCGGCACGGGTAGGGTTATTGCTAACACTGTTTCAGATGTATGCATATATTTTTGTTTTAGTGATAAAATAATGTAATTTCTATGAATAACGCTTCTAGCAACACTAGTGCAATAGGTATGCTAACTAGAACACTTAATCCTGCTTTTACTAATATTTTCCATGTTAGATGTATATGTCATATTTATCATTTAATTGTTGGTGATGGTATGAGAATATTAAACTTAGAAATTGAAAGGTTAAAATGGCTCTTAATTGGCTATTTTATTCAAACCGTAGAAGTAGACTTAGAGAATATTTTAAAAAGTGTGACGACTATGGCCTTAGAGAAAGAAAGGTTCCTAAACCTTGCCCGACTAGGTGGAATTACATGTACGAAAGTTTAGTAGTAGTGTACGAATATAGAAACCCAATTAACGCTACGTATAATTCTCGGGATTGTGGTGAGGAAGATAATGACATGCTAACTACACAAGATTGGACTAACGTTAAAATTCTTTTAGATTTTTTAGAACATTTTCATGTGGCTACAAATGCTTTATCTGGCCAATATTATCCAACTATTTATAACTGTTTAGTTTATATTGCCGCATTTGCTAATTTGTTTGTTGATTTTAGCGAGGGAAGGGACATTTATGAAATTGCAATAACTGAAATGAAAAAAAAGTTTAAAAATATTTTTTTCCAACCCCTCCTATATATGGTATGTCTGCTATGTTAAATTCAACTATGAAATTAGGAGGTCCTAACTTTTGGTATTCTACTATTTATCAATCTTTAGATCTTTCAGAAGTAGAAATTGCTACACTAGTTGATGCGAAAACATTAATTAAAAGTTAATGCTCAAACTGTTTATAATGCTTATAAACAGGCGTTAGAGCATGCTAGGCCTAATATTCCAACCCCTACTTCGTCTACATCACAGTCGTCTAAAAGAGTTGCTGGCTTAACAACTCTTAAATCGTGGACGGAGTTCAGGGGTACTCAAGGGGATAATTTAGATGAAATTTCCCATCTAAATGAGCTTCAAGTTTATTTGTCGCAGGGACTAGAGAATGAGAATCCAGACGGCTCTATCGACCTTTTGGATTGGTGGAAGACAAGGGAAAAGCATTTTCCCGTTCTTGCAAAGATGGCTCGGGATGTTCTGTCGATTCAAGCGTCAACTGTTGCATCGGAGAGCGCTTTTAGTCAAGCAAGACTACAAATAGGTGATCACAGAGCGTCGATGCGGGACAGCTTGGAAAAATCAGTGCTTTTTCGAGATTGGATCCGCGCAGAAAGAAGTAACTTTGGCCTAGCTGAATCACAACCAGAAATAGATGAGTGCTATGAAAAAATGATAGCAGAACTTGCTCAGGAAGCAACTTCACCCGAAAGTGGTGATGAACAAGCTTCATTTCCACCACCGCTAACACAACCACCTCCAAACCTTGAAGGTTTTATGAGATTTGTTAGAAATAATGCATAAATTATGATGTAACTTGTACATTGGCATGTCTTCTTTTAGTTTTTTTCTTTTTAATGGTGGTATTAGTACCATGTTGTGCTTATTCCATTGGGGGAAGGAAGACTAAGAAAGATATGCCATTTTGGTCAATAAATATGCTCTTTATCATATCCTTGAATATCTTTTGTCTCAATATTTCTTTTTCTTTACTTCTATATCAATCCTTGAATATTTATATAACATACAATATATAACATACAACACAATATACTAATGACAACATTCTTTTATCAATATATACTACTTATATACAATTTATACTAATTACTAACTACAACACAATATACACTACTTATATACAATATATGCTACTTAAATACAATATATACTACTTATATACAAAATATACACTACTTATACACAATATATACTAATTACCAAACACAATATATACTATACTAATAACATAGTACACCATATAAAATATATTCTACAATATACTAATGACTACTATACAAGATATTGATTTAAAAAAAGAAAACAATTTCAGAACCACCAAAACCGCCGGAACCGGAACCGCCAGAACCGGAACCGGATGGAACCGGTTCCACCTTCAGAACCGCCAGAACCGGAACCGCCAGAACCGCCAGAACCGGAACCGCAGACCCAAATAGACCCAGAACCGGAACCGGATACAGCCTTAGTCAACACTGCCTGCTATTTGATAAATATGTACATGATCAGGTCCCTCTTAAGCAAAACCCCGTATGAGTTGCTGAACGGAAGGAAATCCAAGATAACTCACTTGAGAATGTTGTGGCTGCAAATGTTTTGCTCTCAATAATTGTATGGAAGCTGTGGGGAAATTTGATGACAAGAGTAATGTAGGAATATTTCTTGGATATACCTCACAAAGTAAAGCATACAAGGTCAACAACAAAAGGACTCAAAATGTGTTGAACAAAGCATACATGTGATCTTCGATGAATCACACCACTTATGTGTGAAAGATTTCACATGATAAGATTGATTAAGACGAAGGGCAGTCAAAGGTTCCTGGAGAAGTTAATGATATGGAAAATGGAAAGGCTGACCTGATGAGTCAAGTCAAGGAATCTAATGAAGAAGATGCAACGAAGATGTCAAGAGTGCAATTTTGAAGGGGTATTTAAAGGAAGAAGTCTTTGTCAAACAACCACCCGATTTTGAGTTCCATGAGCATCCTAAACATGTATTCAAACTTGACAAGGCACTATATGGGTTGAAATAGGACCCTCGTGCATGGTATGAAAGGTTTTCCAAGTTCCTTTTCAAGAGGAAAAACTGACTACATTCTATTTTTTGAGAAACAATGGAGGAACCTGTTCATTGTGCAAGTTTATGTTGACGACATCATCTTTGGTGCAAAAAGTGATTACTTGTGTGAGGAGTTTGCCAAGATTATGAGACGCGAGTTTGAAATGAGCGTGGTGGGGGAACTGAATCTTTTCTTAGGTTTGCAAGTTAAGCAAACTTCTAAGGGAACAATGATAAGTCAATAGAAGTACATTAAAGAGCTTCTGAAGAGATTTGAGATAGAATGTTCAAAAACCATTGATACTCCTATTGCTAGTGCCACTCGTCTGGACATGGATGGACCTGGTTCTCCAGTGAACAGATCTATGTATAGAGGTATCATTGGTTCAGTTTTGTGTCTTATAGCTAGCATACCTGATATTGTATTCAGTGTGAGGTTATGTACTAGATTCCAATCAGGTCCAAAAGAATCTCATCTAAAAGCTGCAAAGAGGATTCTAAGGTATATCAAAGGAACACGTTATCTGGTTCTCTACTATGCCGTGTTCACAAACTTCACATAAGAACCAGATTGGGAACCTGTTACACATCCTCAAAGTGCTCAAGAGCACCAAGTCTTATGTCTGTCACAAGTTCCAACAACTTGAGTCAAAGAAACAACATAGTTAATAAATGACTATCTTCCTCTGGTGACAATATAAGTCAACTCTCTACATCAATTAAAGTTGCTGCATTATTTCTCTGCACACACAACAATGCAACAATCACTTTATAAAGCATGACATGTACCGGATAATTGCACACATCATCCCAATGACCTCACTTATATATTATCAACATAAGGTAAGGGAAAATACAAACTTACAAATCCTAAGTCATCAAGTCTCTCTCTCAAGTGTGCTGCCGACTTTCAAGTGACTCCAAGACTTGAAGAACAAAGCAATAACAGAATGAAGGATCAAATCCCAACACCGAGTTTGTTATATTTCCTTAGTATTGTTGTATCTTTGTTAATGTTATCTATTTGTAACCCCTACCCAGCTTACTTAGAAGTATTCCCTAGGAGATCGTTTGTAAAATTATAAATCTTGTGTTTGTGTTTTGGTTAGAGTTAGTCAAAGTGTGAGCTTTGTAATAGAGATATTACAAAGAGGCTTGTAATATAGTTATTAAATGTAGGTGAGGATTTAAGAGGTTAATTCCTAAATTACAATAGGTTGTAATCTAAAGTTTTCTCTGTTAGTAAGATTGAAATCCTACAAGTCTAGGTCGTGATTTTTAATCCCGTGAGCTGGGAGTCTTTCACACAAAACTTTATTGCGTCTTTTTACTTATTGCTGTGTGTGTTCTGTGGGAACTGATAGAGAACCAAGTTCTCTATACACTTTGGTGGATCCTTAGTTTCTATCACTTCTTTATCATTTTTGAATCAAATTAGTTCGCTTGTCTATAAACCACGTGACAAATTTAACTGTACCGTTTTAGAGGTAAATACTTACATTACGAAGTTTTCAAAACTTAAAGCCGTGAAATCAAAAGAAAACTTATACGTAAAATAATGTTATCATCACACTAAATTGTTCACCTCTAAATCTTTACTGATATTCGACCCACAACGTCGACCAAATGGTCTACTTGTTTCTGTTTCGAGTTTGGAATGAAAATATTAAAAAATCATAAGTCAATTTAAAATGTAATAGAACTCAACGTAACTTCTGAGTCTCTGGTATGCACTATGCCGCAAATATGAATTACCTCTTCATCTTTTTGTGATCAATCCCCCCTAAAGTATGAATCTGATCAATATATGTCTAGTATCTTATGCATCAATATATATAAAACTCAGTTAAATTAAAGAGATGGAATAATTAAACGAAAAGTTCAGTTATTGGAGGTATTGCATGTCCAACGAAAGAAAAATACTCTATCTATTGTGTATAGGGTCAAATTTGGCCCTTAATGTCCCCACGCCAATGTGTACGCCCAATGAGTAGACATCGGCTAGAGTGAGGGCACGACCCGAGCGTGGGGGTAAAGGCGATGTCGTTTGGAACTTAACTTCTTCACTAAGCGGAAGTCACCAACTTTTGTACTTTTTTTTAATTATTTCAAGGAATGTCTCCTACTATATATAGGAGACCTTCACATTGTAACATGCATGATGATTATTCTCGAATAATACAACTTCTCTCTCTATCTCTGTCTCCTACAATTACTTTTCTCTTAAGTTAAGATTATTTTCTTTATCTTTGAGATCTATAACTACAATATCATCCATTTAACCTCTAGGTCAAATTATATTTAATTACGATTGTTATCTTTTGATTGTTTATTACGCTTGCAAAGTATATCGATAACTTTTGAGCAAAACAATTTGGCGCCGTCTGTGAAGATTTCGAGAATCAAAACCATAGTTTGCACCCAGAAAACAACCAATAATTATTCTCAACACCACACGAATGAAAATGGCTAAAAACAACACAATAATGAAAGCAATAGCAGATGTTGCAACCAACCTCACCAGTCCTCTCAATGAAGCCGGTGAAGAGGGTGTTTCGATTACAACCCCTAGCACAGCGAATGGGAAAATCCCACCTCCCCCATCTGGAGATCTGACGATCTTGCGAGAAAAGGGTGCTTCTACATCTGCAACAAAAAAAGTACCCTTGGAGGTCAAAAAGCTATTGGAAGAATGCCTAATAGGTGCCCTCAGTGGCTTTATTGAAAAGTCACCACAAGGTAACATCGGATCTGCATTGACAATAGATCTTAACGCCGCCATGCCTGAACCCGAAATGGCATGAGAAAATGACATGCCAGGCGAGGTACATGCCAACGATGGCACGCTCACAACCATTCCTAAGAAGATGGAGCAGATGGAAAACGAAATTCGGTCACTTCGTGACCAGATGAAGGAATACCAGGAGAGGGTATACAAGATCCTCGGTCCTCCAAAGTTGCTGCCAAAGTGCGACGGGGGAATATTTGTTTAACAACCCTACACTGAGGAGGCTGTCCCACACTCCATTCCAAAGACCTTTAAAATGCCTCCCACTACAAGAAAGTGGAGATATGAAGACATTTAATAAATGTCATATTATACAGTTTAAATATCACAAATTTATTTGCCGACATTTAATTTACATTTGTATCAAATGTCTTTAATTTCAATATCGGTAATTTTCCGACATTTAGGTAAATATCGCTAAGAAATTATGAGACTTACTTTACGACATTTAGATAAATGTCAATAAAAAATTATGACACTTACTTTGCAACATCTAGTAAATGTCAATAAGAAATTTTATGATATTTAGGTAAAAATCCATAAGAATGTTACGAATTCTGATTTACAACATATAGGAAATGTCACTTAAAGTTTCGACAATTAGATTAATGTTACTAAAAGAATACGACATTTACATATGATATTCACAAAATGTCATTGAAATATCGACATTGTGATAAATGTCACTAACAAAATTCATAACATATATAAAACGGAAAAGGGTTAGAACTGCCCCTAACGTATTGACGCCAGTTTAAAAATGCCCTCCGTTAACCTATTTTGAAAAAAATGCCCCTACCGTTAAAATTCTGGCATATTTGTGCCCCTAAATCTAACAAGTCAGTTTAAAAATGCCCCTACCGTTAACCTATTTTGAAAAAAATGCCCCTACCGTTTTAAATATAAGTACAGTCAGTTGTTAGACTTAGGGGCACAAATATGCCACATTTTTAACGGTAGGGGCATTTTCTTCAAAATAGGTTAACGGAGGGCATTTTTAACCTGGAATCAATACGTTAGGGGCAGTTCTGACCCTTTTCCCTATATAAAATGTCGTTTTTACTTTATGTGAATGTCATTAAAAAAAATTAGCAACATCTTTTACAACATAGCAAAATGTCACATTAAATATTTTGATATTTAAATTAATGTCGCTATCATATTTTTTAGAATGTAAATAATAATGTTCTGTTTAGTTTCATCATCAACAAATTTACATTCACAAATGTCAACTTTTATAACAAATATGAAATAAATGTAATAAAATATCTTTTAGCACAGTAACCAAAGAACAAAATAGCAATATAAAACGTACTTAGTACAAGATAGATAATGTCAAATCAATCACGTAAAACCCAAAACTAACTAAATCATAAAGGATAGTAATTTCAATGTGTAAGTACTTTAAGATCGCTCCTAATTATAATTAATTTGCCTCAACTTCTAGACTAAATCTTATAAAACCAACTCTCAACAAGTCAAGCTTTTCATTGCCAGTAATCGACATCACTTCCTTCAAGAATGCTGCACAAGAAGTCACAAGAAAAAAAGAATTATACCTTTATAATAAAGTGAATTCTTTCATCCTCTAAAATAATTGGAATACCAAAAATAATAACAAATTCATGTTCTAAAAGAGACACAAAATGATAATGAATATAATAATAGCAACTGGAGAGAAAGAAACAGACAACATAATGCAAAAATCCAAGAAAGTAAATGCAACCGCTCAAGAACCTTGTAATTTTTTCACACTTACCCGCTTCTTTTTCTTTGTGCCACTTCACTAACTCTAGTCTTCTTGATTATGTTAACCTGAAAAGAAATATTAGATTGGTTACTATGGTAGTTTACACATGGTATGAATACATCAAGCTTCATTCATCATTATGTATTGACAATTACATAAAACATACTTATTTATGGAAGATAATAAATATGTACCAAATAAAAGTGTGAAAGCAAAGAAATGGTGGGTTCAGCTACCAGAAATCACCGGCCAACAACAATAATAATTACTCCTCAAACCCATAAATACAAAGTAATTAAAATCAGGATTGAAAACAGGCGCTGAAACCCTTTTTTGTCCTATTTTTTCCTTGTTTTAGAAGCTCTTTGTAATTTCAGATCTCAGTTGATGGTTTATAGCTTCTGAGAATGAATGCCTAATGATGATAAGAGGTCCTGTTTTTGGGCTCAACTGCTAGGGAATTTTCTATTAGACAGGAATATCTAACAACAAAGGCCATAAAGCATGGTAACACTTCCTTCTGCAAATGCGGCAAATGCATAAAGTAGGTTCCATTAGACTTCACCACCAACAAACAAGTTACCATTTTCTCCACCTAAAAACTAGTAAGTTAAAGCAAAAACAGTAGCACTGTATGTCCACAAGTTCCATATCACGCTGGAACCCATACAGGAAACTAGAAACTAATGAACACCAAGAATGCATAAATCAAGCCATTTTGCTCATAAAACCAGAAACCAAAGAACAAGACAAATCCAATTTTTATTAACAACGAGCTGGTCCACTCATATTCAGAACGTTATGCTAAAAATATGTACTATAAAGGGATCAAAGAACAACTTTAATCTCCACCACTGATGGAACATGTAACTAAGTGAAAATTGACATAGTTAAAACTATACTTTTCGAATGTATGCAAAAAAAAAAAAATTAGTTAAAATGAGTTTACGAACTCACCATCGTTGTGTGAACAAGTGAAACAGGTGATAGTGATCGTTGGTAATCGTCCATTGAGTTATCAGAAACCTATCACAAAAGATGAAGATTATGGCAGTTAAAAGAAAACTAAATTATAAGATTATCTTAAATACAATAAATTTTTGCTAAAGTGCACAATATCTTTTACCTGCTCATCACCAGATAATTTCTTAATTGAGCCAATAGTAATACCCAAATATTGTAGATATGCATGTATACCAAGATTTACTTTATCGTCTATTTTTGCATCCATATCATTTGATGTTTCTAATATTTTTTTCCCCTATGCTTTTATTTCTTCTTTTGCTGCAAATAACGTTTTCTCCGTCGCTTCTATTTCTTCTTTTGCTTCATACAAATTTTCTTCCATTGCAATTCTCATAGCGGAGGTAGCTTTTTCAACTTCTATCTCAACCCTTTCTATCAAAATTACTTTGCTTAGCCTGGGATTGCTTATATGCAGGGCCGTAAACAAAACTTGGAGCGGCTCCTTTTCCTAAAGTTCGAATATTTTCATGAGTATCTGGTCCCATAACCTGTACATACACATCATTGAGAGAACTTCCAGGGACATTTAACTCGGGATACACCTTAGCAAGTTCATCCATTTCTTTCTTTTGGAAAGAAAAGGTAAAACAATACAAAGTTCATAAAATTTTACATTGGAAAGAAAGTAATTCATATTCATAGAGAATGAGAATTTACCATAGTTTCCTCGGCTATCTCATTTACTGGTTGTTTATTCTTTCTCGTATGTGTTTCTTTGAATACGTTGATACGACTTGGTTTTACACCATTCTTCTTTGTCATATGTTTAAATAATAAAATTTTTATTGTAAATATATTCAAGAAAATAAGTATTGATATATAAATTGCTGAAAGCTTATAGTAAATAAGGCATACATCATCTATAATTTGAGAATGACTTTTTCTTCCTGATGTGTGTGGCATACTCAACTTCCTTGAACTTTCTTTTTTCCTCTTGCTCTTTTTCTAAAAGAGTTACACATAAATTTATATATTATAGGTAATTCATGGCCAAACATCAGACCAAAGAATTAAAACTTTTAAAATAAAAAAGAGAAAAGATAACAAGAATTATAGAGGAAAAGCATAAAAATCTTTAAATGAAAAAGTATGATCCACAAAAGGAATGCGCTAATAGCATGTGCTAAGGGCAAGAGAAGTTGCTTGATGCTGGGAGAATACCTTTGCTTCGTTAGAGCTCCAATAATGAACTAAGGCACGCCACTGGTCTTCTTCTACCCTATCTGGATGTTTAGCTAAGCGCTCGATATCGTTGTTGTATGCCTCATAACCAATCATTTTTGCTTCATGCTTTCTTTCCATTTACATCCAATCAATATCATCAACTTACGTCTCATATCCTCAGTTGCATAAGTATTTTCCTGCAAATATCAACATATAACACATGCATAAAATCATAAAATCAATAAGCATCTTAGTATATAACTTTTATCTTTAATTTTCTAAGCACCTTAATATGAGCCCATATCCTATCCTTGAACAGTTTAGGCACAAGCCTCCAATCTTTATGATTTAAAGGAGCTGAAATGCCATTTCGTGCTATAACTCAAAGTTTTGAACTCAATCTAGCTGCATCAGGTCCAATAGCTTGACTAAGATTATTAAACTCAACATGTAAAATGTCACCGTCTTTTCCCTATCCTGAGTGATTCATAGTAGGACCCCTAGGTCGCTTAGATTGCTCTTTATTAGCACTAGAGTCTGCAATAACCAAATATAAAAATAGAGTCATCCATAACTAGTAAAACTCAATACATTCTTTTTTTTCCTCTTTTAAATTTCACATATAAGCACTCCATTAATACCATGGGATTAGAATAAAAGAGTGATAGAGGAAAAGCCGCCATAAATGAAGCATACATATTTTTGGGGAAAACAATTACAATAATACAAGTAGGTATAGTGATGAGCGATCAAGGTACAAGTACTCTTGTTGGATTTGCTTGAGTTAATATTTTATACTTAGGTCTACTTGGTTGCTTGGGAAAAAGTGCACAAATACACAAAGTGTAACTATTCAATAAAGATAAGATATTATACATAATAAGTACCTTGGGAAATTTCTGTTTCATTTGAATTATTTCTTGATTTACCAGATCGGATAGCTTGACTTTCATTTTGTGGCTAGTTTTGAGGTGGTTGAGGCATCACTGCACCTCCTATTTGTTCTTCTTGTTGCTCCAGAATATCAGGCAGAATCATTTCTTGACTAGAATTTCCCTGTCTTTTTCTTGCCATCACAACAAAGTTGCTCAAAAACTATGTTCCTGAAAAATTAAAAAATATTTTCTACTATCCAAACGTATAAAATAATATCAAACTAACAATCGAAACAAAAAGACACATACACATATGAGATTTAAACAACTAAAAAGAACAATAAGAAATCCCCAACTCGATGTTCTATGTTTAATAACAATCTTTACTAAAATAGTGACAAAAGAAATAAGAGTAACTAAGATATGTCTTCTTCTTCTTCATTATATGTTTCATTACTTTCCAAAGTAAGTGGGTCAATTTCTATTCCCAGCACACCCTTTCTAACCCATTTAATATCATCTTCATTTTCCAATATAGTATCATCCAACTGTTGTTCGGGCCACAATTCCATGTGCTCTTCCATCTGCTCATTTGCTAGTTTGTTTTCACCTACATTATAAAACCTCTTAGTTTAATTTCAACTACAATCTGCCATTCTTCTGCCATTGGATGGACATAAAACACCTGTTGATCTTGAGAAGCAAAGACGAAAGGTTAATTAGACAGGTGGTGCCTTTTGTAGAGTTAGCTGAGAAAAATTAACTAGAGTAAATCCATAATCATCTTTCTCAGTAAACCCCTTGTTGTTGTCCACCCATGTCACGACCCCAACTCGGTCGTGATGGTGCCCAGCACACTACTAGGCAAGCCCGACCATTTATAATAATTTCTCCAATTATTTAGATAAGTAAAGATAAAGTTATTTAAGTCAAACTCTAAAATACTGATAAAAATACGAAAACATCTGACAGATACCGAAACAACCCAACTAGGACCCAGTGTCACGACCATGAGCATCTAATGACAGAATAATATCCTACTAAAAGCCTGTCTATAACTGATAATGCGGAAATAAAGGATAAAGATAGAAGGGAGAATCATCGGTTGCGAACGCCCTGCAGCTACCTCAAATACTCCTGGAAAGAACTTTGGATCAGCTGGAATCACTTAGCCTGAGATTTCCTTGGATCTACACACAAAATGGAGGGAGTAAATTGAGTAGTTCCAACTTAGTGGTAATAGACATAACTAAAGTCTAAAGGTAAGAAAACACAGGAAATACACAAGGTGCTATATATCTAGCAGTTCATATCCAAAACAGTGGAAACAGTATACAACAAATAACACAGTAAGAAATAATGTATGACAGAATGCAACACATATAACGGTACACTCCAGTACCCGCAGCGGCATGCATCCCGCTCTACTTATTTAACGTTGACGGTGCTCACTGGGGGTGTGTACAGACTCCGGAGGGGCTCCTACAGCCCAAGCGCAATATCAGCCAGGTATTGGCATAAAACAGTCCCTCGGCCTCAATATCAATGTATATATTCGCTACGACGTGTAGCCCGATCCATATAAAAAAAACATCCTCACTATAGGGTCCCCAACCCATCTCAGTCAAACAAGTCCACAACCAATCGTGCGTGAAATACTCTAGGGATCTCAGCCCTCATATCATTTTCATTTAAGGTTCATGTAGTAAACACAATTACTATACTGTTTTTAATATATGAAATTATGACTGAGAATTTATGTTATGCACACAAATGAGGAAATCATATAAAAATCCCCTTAGGATACTACAGGTCTGCACAAGGCCCCAAACACGGTAAGAAGCCCAATTCACAATAACAAGGTATGCGTTTAAGTCGCCAATATAGTAGGATTTAACACTCGGGATGGACTAAGTCTAAATCCCTAATAGTATACGACATCGCACTCATTATGGAATGCGTGTTAGGCCTCAATATAGCGTTACGATGTGAAAGTCTCGGCAAACCCTCAGAGCAGCAGTTACATCAATTACTCACCTCTAGCCGGCCGAAAACTAGCTAACAATGCTCTTGCCTCTCGAATCGACCTCCTCACGTGTCGAATCTGGCCAAAACCACAATGAATACATTGCAAAATCCGAGCCCCGGGCCCACTTCTCAAAATCCAGAAAACTTTACATCAAAACGATACTTATCTTGCCACGAGTCTATACATATAATGTTCATCAAAATCGGAGTTCAAATAGGTCATCAAATCCCAAATTTACATTTCAAAAACCAAGCTCTAGTTTCTTCAATTTTTACCCAAATTTCAGAGAATCAAAGAATAAATCTTTAATTAAATGATGTTTCTAGGCCACGAGACTTACCTCCAATCACCTCCCGTCAAAATCCCCTTCAAAATCTACCAACAAGCTCTCAAGGTGGTGTAAAAGTGGAGGAAAAGTGAGATAGGTCGCGAATGATATGTCATTAAAAGATAAAGTGGCGCCAATTTTCCCTCTACGCGGTCGCGTGGGTCCTCCCTCTTTTACTCAACACAAACGCGGCAGTAAGCTCGCGATCGCGATGACTCTAACCTCCTCCTTACGCGAATGCGAAGCAGATCTCGCGAATGTGAAGACTAGCCACTTCAGGCCTACGCGATCACGACCCATGCCACGCGATCGCGAAGGCTTAATTTTTGCCTGCACTATTGCTGCAATTCTGTAGAAATTCTTAAGTCCAAACTTCTCGGAAATCACCCGAAATCACCCCGAGCCTCCTGGGACCCCAACCAAAAATACCAACATGCCCCAAATCATTGCACGAACTTGTTACATTCATAAAAACACGTCCAACAACACAAAAACCATCAATTCACCACGGATTCAAGCCTATGTTAAACTAAAACTTCCAATACTCACATTCAATCAAACACCTGACCAAACGACGTCCAAATGTCCTGAAATTTTGCACGCACATCCAATATCACCTAACAAAGCTATTGTAACTTTCAGAATTCCATTCCAACCCTCGGATCAAAATCTCACCTATTAATCGTATATCGCCAAAATGCTAACTTTGCCAATTCAAGCTTAATTCTACACAGAGCCTCCTAAATTACTTCCGATTGATCTCTAAATCCTTAAATCATCCCCTGAAGCTAACCCAATCATCAGAAATTCATTCCAAACCCTCTAACTCACAAGTCAATATTCGATTGACTTTCCCAAACCAACCCTTCCTTAAAGAGCATAATTGTCTCATTTCCAATCAAACTCTATCCGAATTACTTCAAATTTACCAAAAACATAAAATGAAACATGTATAAGCATTTAACAGGGAAAACGCGACGGAAATACATGAGACGATAGGTCAGGTCGTCACAACCCATTCGCATCTAATAAGTATAAACTTGATGTTTGCGGTATAATACATCTCAATTATGTCCGTGAGAATTTCATAAAAGGTGACTTATGCTAATATGGGATTTCTATCTCTTGCTCTTGCGTAGCTGTCATGACTTCAACCTGGTCGTGATGGAGCCCAGCACATTGCTAGGCAAGCCCGAAAATCACTCTCATGTTTTGAGCTATAAGCTCACATTCTTAATTCCCAAATCATTAATAACGAAGAGAAAATCTGAAGTTTTAGCAGATAGATATAGAAATATCCCAATAACCAATACATACCACCTCCCACAGATCTGGGGGTCATAAGTCAAGAGCCTCTACCAGAACGGAAAAAATAATACTAAAATATAATATAGTCTGAGTACGCGAAAACATCCAAAAAAAATACAAAAGTAATGGAGGATTCGAGTCCTACGGACGCCGGCAGCTACCTCGACAAGCTCCGGAGGATAGTCTGTAAACAGCTGAAGATCAACTCTGCCATGAGGTACCTGGATCTGCACACGGGGTGCAGGGAGTAAAGTGAGTACATCCAACTCAGTGGTAATAGACATGTATAACGATGTTGAAGGAAAGAAATCCCAATATACTACACAGTAAAGCTATAACAGTGTTTTCTACACTTTGAACAGTGTGAATCCCAATAAGTAGTAACAGGTAAAGCAAATAAATGTAAATGCATGAATGCAATGCAAAACGCATATGAACGCTACGGCGCGTAGCCCGATCCATTTGGGTCCCCGTGCTTATTGTGGGGGTTCAGACTCCGGAGGGGCTCCTACAGCCCAAGCGCAATATCATAGTAACATACGCTGCGGTGCAACCAGATCCACTATTAGTCCAGCTAGATGCATGAAAGCCTCACATGCATAAATAGTTTACCGTTTTTAGTTCCATTTATCAGTAATTATAAAATTAGGTTTTTCAAAATCTTAGAATTTCCCATCATATTTAACAAGTGTTCTAGCTTAGGACTGATATTATGAAAACATGCTAATATTCATAGAAACAGTGATAACGATCCTCACGGGATCTAAACAACCGGCACGCAACCCAAATATATCCATAACCATTCTAGTAGGAGGTTTACCGGCTAATTTATAGCCAACAACACAGTACAATGCCAATAAGTCTGACTAAGCCATAGTCCCCAATCACAATCGACCCTGCACTCATCGTAGAATACGTGTCTCACCACAAAATAGCATCACATTATGATATACCGTGGTTTCAAACCCTCAGGTCATCATCCACATCTATTACTCACCTCGAACCGACTCCGAGACTAGTCCGCTATGCCTCTCCCTCAAAAATCAACCTCCGCGGGGTGCCAAATCCGATATAAACCAATAGGAACACATCAAAATAGGCTAATGGAACGTAACCCAATCTAAATAACTCGAAATACACCCAAAACACGAAGTTGGCAAAACCCGAGCCCCGGGCCCACTTCTAAAAAATTATGAAATTCACATTTTCGCAATCCTCATCTCGCCACGAGTCCATACATATGAAATTTATCAAAATAAGGGTCCAATGGCCCCATCAAATTCCAAAATAGCAACTGGCTACACATCATAGGTCAAGTCCTCATCCAACTGGATCGTGCTGAAGTCTAATACATGAGACAGGTCCCCAACATACTTCCTGAGCATAGAAACATGGAATACCGGGTGAATCCCCGACAAGCTGGGTGGTAAAGCAAGCGCATAGGCCACCCTCCAATCCTCCTGGGTATCTTAAAAGGTCCAATGAACCACGGACACAGCTTCCCTTTCTTTCGAAACCTATCACGCCTTTCACAGGCAAAACCTTCAACAAAACCTTCTCGACCACCATATAAGATACATCCTGAACCTTCCGGTCCACATATCTCTTCTTACGTGATTGGGTCATGCGAAGTCTCTCCTGAATAACTTTCACTTTCTCTAAGGCATCCTGAACTAACTCTGTCCCCAATAGTCCAGCCTCGCCGGGCTCAAACCATCTAACTAGAGATCTACACCATCTCCCATATAAAGCCTCATACGGTGCCATATGAATGCTACACAGATAGCTATTGTTATAAGCAAACTCCTCAAGCAGCAAGAAATCAACCCAAGAACCTCCAAAATCAATAACGCAAGCGCGCAACATGTCCTCCAATATCTGAATAGTACGCTCGGACTGTCCGTCCGTCTGAGGATGAAAAGCTGTGCTCATCTGAATCTTAGTGCCCAACTCTCGATGAAAGGTCCTCCAGAACTGGGAAGAAAACTGAGTACCCCTGTCAGAGACAATAGAAACTAGAACCCTATGCAACCGCACAAAAATCTCTGCAGACCGCTTTGAAGAATAGGTGGTACACACCGGAATGAAATGTGCAGACTTGGTCAGCCTATCAACAATCACCCAAATAGAATCCAAGTTCCTCGAGGTATGAGGGAGACCACTCACAAAGTCCATAGTAATCCTCTCCCATTTCCACTCGGGAATATCCATATGTTGGAGTACACCATTGATGTTCATACTTGACCTGCTGACAATTGAGACACCTAGCCACATAACTCACAATGTCCTTTTTCATTCTCCTCCACCAATAATGCTTCCTCAATTCATGGTACATCTTCGCGGCACCCGAATGAATAAAATACAGTGAGATGTGGGCCTCCTCTAATATCAACTGTCGGAGCCAATCCACATTGGGCACGCAAATCTGGCCCTGCATCCACAACACACCATCACTACCAATAGTCACTTCTCTGGAATCATCATGTTGGAACCTGTCCTTCAGGAAAAGCAAATACGGTTCATCATACTGGCGCTCCCTGATGCAATCATACAAAGAAGACCGGGAAACAACATAAGTCAACACCCCACCAGGCTCAGAAATATCCAACCTCACCATCCGATTAGCCAAAGTATAAACATCAACAGTAAGGGGCCTCTCCCTAACTGGAATGTACGCCAAGCTACCCATACTCACCGCCTTCCGGCTCAAAGCATCGACCACTACATTGGCATTCCCCGGATGATACAATATGGTAATATCATAATCCTTGAGTAACTGAAGCCACCTCCGCTGTCTCAAATTGAGGTCCTTCTGCTTAAACAAATGCTGAAGAATGTGATGATCTGTGAACACCTCACAAGACACGCCATATAGATTGTGCCTCCAAATCTTCAAAGCATGAAATATAGCAGCCAACTCCAAGTCAGGAACAAGGTAGTTTTTCTCGTAAGACTTAAGGTGACGCGAAGCATACACAATAACTCTACCCTCCTGAATCAATAAACATCCGATCCCAACTCTCAAAGCATCACAATATATCAGGTAAGAGCCTGAAGCTGACGACAACACTAGAACCGGAGCTGTAGTCAACATTGACTTGAGCTTTTGAAAGCTCTCCTTGCACTCCTCAGGCCACACAAACGGTGCATTCTTATGCATCAACTTCGTTAAAGGCGAAGCAGTAGATGAAAAACCCTGAACGAACGTAGGGTAATAACTCGCCAAAGCGAGGGAACTTCAAATATCAGTAGCTGAGGACGGTCTGGGCCAACTCTGCACTGCCTCGATCTTCTTTGGGTCAACCTGAATACCATCACTGGACACCACGTGTCCCAGAAAAGCCACGGAACTGAGCCAGAACTCACACTTGGAGAACTTTGCATACATATTCTCCTCTCTCAACCTATGCAATACCACCCTCAAGTGCCGTGCGTGCTCCTCATGGCTACGCGAGTACACAAAAATATCATCAATAAACACGATTACAAAAGAATCCAAATACGGCCGAAATACACTGTTCATCAAGTGCATGAAAGCGGTTGGGGAATTAGTCAGCCCAAATGACATAACCAGAAACTCATAATGCCCATATATCGTCCTGAACGCTGTCTTCATGACATCGAAATCTCTAATCTTCAACTGGTGATAGCCTGAACGGAGATCAATCTTAGAGAATGCCTTTGCTCCCTGAAGCTGGTCAAACAAATCCTCAATGCGGGGTAGTGGATACTTGTTCTTTACTGTCACTTTGTTCAATTGTCTGTAACTAATGCACATTCTCATTGTGCTATCCTTCTTCTTTACAAATAACACCGGTGCGCCCCACGACAACACACTCGGGCTAATGAACCCCTTATCTAGGAGTTCCTGCAGCTGCTACTTCAACTCCTTTAACTCTGCTGGTGCCATACGATAGGGAGGAATAGAGATGGGCTTAGTGCCCGGCACCAAATCAATACCGAAGTCAATATCCCTGTCCGGCAGCATGCCCGGCTGGTCTGCTTGAAATACATCAGGGAATTCCCTCACCACGGGGACTGAATCAAGACTAGGAGTCTCAGCCCCAACATCCCTCACAAATGCTAGATATGATAAAATCCCTTACCAACCATCCGCTGGGCCATTAAGAAAGATATTACCCTTCTGGGTAGATAATACGACGTACCACGCCACACGATCCTCGGAATACCCGGCATAGCCAATGTGACTGTCTTGGTGTGACAGTCCAGAATAGCATGGCATGGAGATAGCCAATCCATGACTAGAATAACATCAAAATCCACCATGCTCAATAGAAACAAGTTATCTCGGGTCTACAGACCCTCAATAGTAACAAGACATGAACGATACACGTGGTCCATAATAATAATATCACCCACCGGGGTAGATACATGCACAGGTAACGCTAGACAGCCTCGGGTAGCCCCAAATGATGAGCAAAGTAAGATGATACATAAGAATATGTGGATCATGATCAAATAAAACTGAGGCATCCCTGTGGCAAATTGAGATAATACTTGTGATCACTGCGTCTGAAGCAACAACATCTCTCCTATCTGGTGTAGATACCCAATTTTCCCCATATATTTCTACACGCAAAATATTCCTAAAATAGCATGTAGATGAATATATAGGCATCCACAAATGTTTTGGCATTTTTCTACATTTTTCATGATTTTTAAAATTAGTTTATGACTTATTTTTGCACTATAAAATCAAATATTTAGTCCCAAAACTTGTTATTTTTGTGAGTAATGTATTTTAATTCTCTCATTACATAAAAATTGGCTACTCTAACCTTCCCGACCACGATTTTTTCTTTTTTTTAGGTATTTCACTGCGAAATAAGAAAGAAATAAAAAATTGTATTTTCCTAGGTATCAAAAATCTAGTAAATAAAAGAAATCAGAAAATATAATTTACGAATTTTTTATACAATTTTACAAGTTCATTAGGTATTTCTAAACTAAAATTGCATGAAATTGCAATTTTAGCCTATTTTTCGATTTAATAAATATTTTAACTACAAAATCATTCCTGACATTTTTAAATTAATAATTTTACATTATTTATTAACCTAGTATCTTAATTTGATTTTTTACACTATCATTTACTATATTATAAAATTCAAATTGGGTAAAATGGCTATTTAAATCGTAGTCCCTTTTATTTCAATTGTAACCCAATTTAACCCCAATTACCCTACCCAGTTACCCATTAAATCGACTGCCCCATTCTCTCTTTTAAATCGTGGCCGTTGATCATTCAGATCAATGGTCCACAATGATCCTTTCCATAATTAAACCCAACACACCCCCTAACCCTAATCACTTTTCACCTTCAGTCGCCCTTGTATCCCCTCCTTTCTCAAATGTTCCCAAGCCCATATGAAGCCCTAGCCACCTCCGGTCACATTAAGACCTCTTTCCACCGAAAACTATGACTATCCAGGCTTCACGCTACCTGCACTCACTCCTCAATCCCTTCTACGACACTGTTGTTCGAGGATTGAAACCCTATTGTGAAACCACTGTTCAGAGGTCCATCGACTTTAGTTTCTACGGCCTTGTACGGTCTCTCTCTGGCAAGCCCTAATGATATGAGTCCATTGATGACTCAAAATCGATCCATTCCATGCTTTCTCATGTCACTAGGGTTCTCTCTCTGAAACCCTAATTTTCAAGGTTTTCTCTGTGTTTATTTTTACGATCTTCTCTAGATCCTAGTTATTTTTTAAATGTTTCTAAGTAATTCACACATTCTTCGTCGACTTTGTTTTCAAGCTGTTCGTCTTCTTAAAATTTAGGGTTTCTTCAATTTCTTTGCTTTATTTGCTCTATTGTGATTTCTTTTAAACTTTACTGTGATTTTTGAGTATTTTCCACTATGGCTCCTATGTATTTTCTTTACTATGTTATTTCTAGGGTATTCGAGTAAAATTTACTGAGTTCTCTATTTCTCCTTATGTTGTGCTTCCTAAATTCATTTTCCTTACACTCGATATGTTATGGAAACCTTAGATTTTAGGGGTTTTCATTTCTCTCTGAGTAATTGTTTGCTTCATGCTTTATGGCTAACCCTAGCTGCTTCTGATTTCTTATTTGTGTGCTTCTGCTCTTTGATTGCATAATTTGTTCTACTAATTCCAATCTTGCATGCTCGAATTTATGCACCCATTTATATAGTCATATTTTCACCTTTTTCTGAGTAACCCTAATTTTGGGAAAATTGATTTCTTTCAAACTTATTTGATTCTTCAATTTGGACCTGCTCTTTGACTAAGTTCAGTATCAATTTGTATCCCAAATTCCTTGATTCTCTATGTGATTGACTTGCCTTTTGTGTTAAACCGTGTGAATTTCAAACCCTTACACGTACTTACCCTACATTTTATGACTCGTTCCTAATTTTCCTCCTAAAGAAAAAGTTGAGTTTATTTACCTCAAGTCCGGTTCCTTAATTAAAGGAAACCCTTTCCCCAATTAATTATGAGTGATACAAAGATTATTTTCCTGCCTTATTTACTACTTACTTTCAAACTGTAAACCCCCCCACCTTTTTTCACTTGAACACACGAACAATCCTAAGTGTCACTCACCCAATACTCTCTCTTCTCTTCTCTGTTCTGCTCTATTACTTGTTCTATTGCTAGAGTTTAGCCGGCTGAAAGCCAATGCCAAGCTATAAGGTCTCACCTGCCCTATTTTCTCTACTTTTTGAGTTTTACAACTGGTAGGTTCCTGATTTACCTATTAACTCCAAACTATATGTTTACTTAACTCTTCCCCATGTCTGTTTATGTTCTGTATGTA
Organism: Nicotiana benthamiana; assembly: GCA_034376525.1. Classification (NCBI taxonomy): domain Eukaryota; kingdom Viridiplantae; phylum Streptophyta; class Magnoliopsida; order Solanales; family Solanaceae; genus Nicotiana; species Nicotiana benthamiana. The sequence continues at coordinate 39,820,220 of CM067336.1, forward strand.
GTTAAATATCAGCATGCACATCCCTACCCCATATCCCCATATCTGTTTATATTCAGTATGTAGTTAAATTTCAGCATGCACATCCCTAAACCCATACCCCCATGCTTTTGATGCTATATATGTGTATGATTACATTCCTGTACATCCCCCTCCCAAACCCCTCTAGTTTAATACTAATTGTTGCAAATGTTCTTATGTGACCCCTACTCCCTTAACCCCTATTTGTGTATGAGTTGTGTTACAGACTAGGATGGCACTCCATTGCTATTCCTAGTTTAGACCCAGGTATCTCTCAACCTATGCTCAAAGTAATCCCACTCCTTTAATCCTCGTTATGTGTTGAGCTTTGAATCAGGTCTGATGGTGTCCTAATCAGCATACATGCCCAAGTCTGACTTGTTTCAAGTCTGCTCTTATTTGTTAAACCATGTAAAGGGTCAGGGGTGTGCCAGTCTTATCCATGGCTGGGTATGACCACCCCTTACTTGGTTTTCCTCAAATACCCTTCACTTTACACTCATTCTTAGTCTCTTAAGTTCTGCCCCTCTTTGGTAAGCCATGCCTTGGGATCCTTGAGCTCCCTCTTATCTCGAATGCCTTAGGGCTGGTACTTCCACACTGCACTATTCTGTTACTTTAAGTTATTCAGGGTGTTAAGCATTGTCGGGAATCCTTGAGATTCCTTGGAACATTAAAAACACCCTGGGCATGAGAAAGCCTTGGAATTTGGAGCTTGGATTTGGTAAAATGCATGGTTTGGACATTAAGGTTGCTTCGAGACTCCACAGGCATGTTGTAGTTCTGATGTATTTATCTTTTTTTCTTTAGTCCTTTCTTCCAAGTTTTTGTAATAATTGTGTAAAAAGACTTGGGGATATTAGTGAAATGGTGTGAGAAGGGCTTTACTATTTTTGCACAAGTCAAAGGGTAGAAACCATGTTCATAGGTTTCTATGTTTAAATCACTTAGAAAGTATGCCTATAGGACTTGCATATTTTTGTAATCAAATGCATATAGAAAGCATGCCTATAGGACTTGCATATTTTTGTAATCAAATGCATATAGAAATCCTGCCTATAGTACTTGCATATTTTTGTAATCAAATGTACATAGAAGCATACACGATAGGCAAGCTGTAGGGTTAAACGCCCAATCATTCATCAATTCCTTAACAACTTTTAAAACCAAAAGCATAGACATCATGACTATAAAATTAACTGTCAAACTCGCTCTATTCACTTAATTAATGATAGTCAGTCATCTAAGCCTTAATGTTTCCAAATAACTATGCATGTATTTTTAAGGCATCTCAAGTCTGTGTTCTGAATCTGTTTAAAATAAGTTCTACGCAAAGCGTTTTCTCCGAAACATTCTTTTCAAATGATTTACTTGCTCAAATACTTTGCTTTACCTCTGAATAAAAAATTATTCTACCTCAACGTTTTTTCAGTTTTCGAAACAATCGAACAATTCACTTTTTCTCAAATCCTCTTGTCTTTCTAAAAATTTTTCTGCACATTTTACTTAAACTTTCCACTGCTTTTCAAATCTCTTATTTCCTCTGCTCCCTTTTAAAACTCCCATGCCTTCTTAAATACAACAACTCCTGATAACTTGCCCGGGGAGCTCGAACCAGATTTTCTATCCAGCTTTATGTGTTTAACTAATCTATTAACGATCAGCTTTAATATTAAGACCAAACCAGTATTTGTAAGTCATGCTAGACTGATTGCTGTTATGGCTTACAGGGTTTTATATGAGCTTTTTAATGTATGATTTGTATACCTTTATATGCTAATTTTTTTTGATTGACGCTTAATAGTTTTACCTTTGAAAACTCCATATATGTCCTATCTTTCTCTCCCCCTCTTAAGATTAGAAGTCCTAATACCTCGGGACTAATATCTTGGGACGGGTACTAGCATGCAATAAGTAAACGAGACCAAACGCATTTGAATAACTTAACAAGCCGGGAAGGGTGGAATATGGAGATGATGACGATGCGATAAAATCATAAAACGACCCCTCTTTGGGAATATGTGCGGGATATGGTATGAAATGATCCATATTATAGTCAAACCTAGGACCTCTTTCTCTTTTGCTTGCTTTATTTAAACGTTTTTCTTAAGTGATACTTTTCAGAATAATTCTCTCTTCTACTTTACTTAACTTATACCCTTCCCCTTTTCGAAAATTTCTCAAGTTGTTTAGATGCTTTATATGTGAGCCTTATCCGTTTATTTTCCTTATTTCTAATTAAAGTCACAATTAGTATGGCCGGGAACCACACTAGTGGATCTTGAGGGATGCCTAACACCTTTCCCTCGAGATAATTTCAAGCCCTTACCCGAACTCTGGGTTTCTTTCAAAAATACTCTCTTCTTCTTAATGGTCCTAATGCACTATAATCATTAGGCGGCGACTCTTCAAATTTTGTAACCCAATTCCCAAACGGGAATAAGAGTTGTTTTGTCCATAATGTCGTAAACCCGATTTCGCTTCTTTCAATCGGAAAAGGGGGCGTCGGCAGTATGACGACTCTGCTGGGAAATTCATTAAGGCTTTTACCATTACATGCTTTGTGACTTTATTGCTTTCTTTACTGCTTTTATTTACTGCTTTAATCATTTCTTCATAATTACTAACTTGATTCTTCTTGTTTTCTTATTCTTTTAAGTGCTTTACTACTTTAACTTTATTTCAGTTCCGTCTTAAATTCCTAGCATCTATTGTAATCATTATCTTATGAACGTGAAAATACGTGTATTATTTTTATTATTGTAATTGCATCCTTAACAATCATTTTCCACTCATGCCAAACAAATCCTATTGAAACGCTTATAATGCGTGGTTGCGCTCTTCCAATATTATAAACCCCCTAAATTTGGCAAAGGCATATTTGCGATAAAATCGGTCGATCAACGATGTAGTCGACGGTTCCGTGCCTTTCCTTCTTGAGTTTTCTGCTCAAGGGTACTTTGTCTAGCACTTAAATATAGAAACCTCATTCTGTTGTACCATTCATGCATCATGGTCAAACTTAGCCGAGTCAGTTATGTCGTCCGCATAATGACTCATTAAGATAGCCTAAACTAAAAATCCATCAGGTTTCCTCAAAACCGAAATGGACGCCTTCACGTTATGTGCATTTATTTGGATAACTAAGCACCTTACAGCTAATTATCGATTTAAATAGTTGAGTTTGGTGGGGTTAGGGATATATCTGTAGTTATGGCGTTGTTATAGTGAACCAAGCTGATTTGCATAATTGTAGTTAATATGTAGTTATTTTGTAGATGTGATTTGTCTACACTACAACTTATTGTAAATTGTACTTTTACTTTCCTAACACTATTATGCAGGAAATGAGGCACGAGCTCCCCAGATTCGGTACGGTATCAAACATTCACCCAAAGTTACTAAGTTGGTGGGAGGATCTGCATAGTAGTGATCGAGTTCTTGTCCGCAAGCACTTAGGGAATCTTCCTTCACTCCTGGAAGATAGGCCAGATAACAAGATTGGGGAAGCTCTCTGTTTTGGGATAGCGAACGGTCTGTCTTCCGCTTTGGGTGTATTGAAATGACGCCGCTGTTGGAAGAACTTGGGGGTCTAGCCGGAATTCCTTGGGATAGCCCGGGGCTTCTTATGCCAGAAAACCACAAAGCTAGAGGGTTCCTAAAATCGATGGGGCTCAAGAAGAATCCTAATCTGACCAGTCTGAAGGACTCCTACATATCCTTCAACTTTATGTATGAAAGATTCGGACATAGAAAATCCTACCGCACTCACATGGACGAGTTCACCCTCACCTCTTTGGGGCACATACATAGGAGAGCCTTTGTATTCATTTTCTGTTTCCTGGGCATGATAGTATTTCCAATGAAGAAGGCTAGTATCCATACAGGACTAGCCATGGTGACCAAAGCCATAATGGAGGGTATCGACGGGCAGACATTCAGCATATCACCCATGATCCTCGCCGAACTGTACCGAGCCTTAGGAAAATTTAACAAGGGGAACCACACTTTGAAGGGTGCAATTTGCTACTACAACTCTGGCTCATTGAACATCTTTGGAAGGGAGATTATAGACAGGAGATCGTACGCCAAGACTGGGATGACCATATCACTTTCCATCATCCAAAGCGAATGCACTTCATGCCGGATATGTTTGCTCACCCGGAAGACACCAATGGATGGGTAGAACTATTGGAGAATCTGAAAGAAGAGCAGGTACAATGGATGTACGAGTGGTTTCCAACTGGGGATTTTATCATTCGGTCTAAGGATGCGCCATTCCTTGTACTCATCGGATTAAGAGTAACTTATCCTTATGTCCCTCTCCGAGTCATGAGGCAAGCTGGAAGAAAGCAGATTATACCAAGGATAGGAAAGATGAGTCACTACAGAGCTGACTTCCAAGATGATGATAGCCCACACAGGTGTCAGGCTCAGCATATGTGGCACTCAAAACTCGTCTAGGAAAAGGGCTCTATGGAACCAGACAGGTATCAGGTGGGGCATGTGCCTCTTTATCCAAGATGCTTAAAAGATGACCACATCGGCTTGGGAAAGCTAGGTTTCGTCCATGGTCACATGGTTATTGATGAGAAGACTACAGCAAAGGTCAAGTACAATCAGCTACGCAAAAGGATGCGAAAGTGCGAAAGTGCGAAAGTGAGCATCGGGAAATACAAGAGGCCCAAGAGAGGCTAATCAATGAATGGAAGGACATGGCTGACCGCGCAAACAACCGTTTAGGGTACTTGGAGCGTGGTCTAGTGGAGCTGGAAGGAAAATTTCTAATATGGATCAACGACTGTTAGGAAGCTGAAGGTAACGAAGGTGGGCACTTGGCTCAGGCTTACTCGTTCTGTACGAGGGAGGCAAAGATATTAAATCTGGGAAAGGTCCTTCTGGGACCAAGTAGTTAGGATTTTTACTGCTTTCCTGATTTAACAAGGCCACTGGCCATTAGTAACAATTTCTCTTTATTTGAGTTGTTCTATTCTCTATGAATAAAATGAGGCACTGGGTGTTATAAGTACTCCAAATTCTATCTGCCGCTAGGCCTACCTCGGGCACAACGAGGCACCCAAATAGGAAACGACTTATATTCTTGCAACAATGTGTTTAAATACCGCAATATTTTCTTCCTCTGAATCCGCACAAACTTTGTACCTTTTTTGTTTTTCTTTTATTTTTATTCCCCTCCCAAGAGGTTCGTTCGTGCATTCTGGCACCATAAGCATACTCCACAAGATCAAAGGGTCCTCCACCTCCTCCTCCTCTGAGTCCTCCCAGAAACAGGAACAAGAACAAAATGAAAGATACCAATGCTAGAAAGGAAGTAGGAGAGGCTTCAATCACCAAAGAAATAGCTGCTCATCTTGAGCAAACTTTGCTGAGGTTTCGAGAAGAGTTTAAACAAGTCCGAAACTTGGCAAGTCTATCGATCACTCTTACTGCTGCTGATGCTAACAAATCACCACCGCCGCCACTAACCCAGCCTGCTCAGACTCAAGTCCGCAACACAGGCAACAATGCTCCACGGCTTATCCCGGAGCACCAAAAAACCACAGATAACCAGAACGCTCCTGTCTTTGTGGATACTGTACAACATTACGGTCAACCAGTCACCAATATAGCTGAGTCGGACAACAAAAGCTCCCTCATTTAGAATTTGGCCGCTGAGATTAAGAAGTTGACTAATCGGGTTCAGGGTTTCGAAGGTAACAAAGGGTGTTGAAGGGTTCAATTACGAAGATCTCTGTGTTCAACCAGATGTTGAGCTCCTGTAGGTGTACAAAACCCCCAAGTTCGAACCATTCGACAGTACTGGGGATCCCAGGGTTCACTTGAGGATGTATTATGACAAGTTGGTAGGAGTCGGTAGGGACGAAAAGATCCGTATGAAGCTATTTATGAGGAGTTTGAAGGGTGATGCCTTATCCTGGTACATTAGCCAGGATGCAAAGAAATGGACTAGTTGGGTAAGCATGGCGTCTGATTTTATGGATCGACTCAGGTTCAACATTGAAAACGCACCAGATGTGTTCTATATTCAGAATCTTAAGAAGAAGCCTACGGAGACCTTTCATGAGTATGCTACTCATTGGAGGTCGGAAGCTGCTAAGGTCAGACCGACCTTGGAGGAATAAACAATGAACAGATTCTTTGTCCGTGCTCAAGACCCACAGTACTATGAAAGACTGATGCTAATTGAGGGTCAAAAGTTCTCCAATATCATCAGATTGGGAGAAAGGATCGAAGAAGGCATCAAGAATGGCATGGACACTAACCTAGAGGCATTGCAAGCCACCAACAAGGCCTTACAGTATTGTGGCTCGACAAAGAAGAAAGAGGTAAATTTTGTTATGGCTGCGCAAAGAAACAACTCTCCCATGAAGTACCTAACCTATCCCTCAGCTCCACTCACATACCATCCCACCCAAAATTACCCAGCACCACTACCCACTTACCAAATTCCACCACCTGCTTACCAATCACCCCCACCACCCACATATCAACCTACTTCACCCCGATATTCCCAACCTGCACCCGTATACCAAGCATATAACTCCCAACCTTTTCACTACACATCACCACCTACTCGCCAAAATTTCCCTCAACCTAGACAAAATTTTGATCTCAAACCTCCTAGAAAATACACCGCCATAGCCGAGCCGATTGACCAATTGTATGAAAAACTCAAAGCAGCAGGCTACGTTGCCTCTATCCCAGCCGTATATCCAGAAAACCCTTCCCAGTGGATCAACCCAAACAAGACTTGCGAATGCCATTCCAGGATGAAGGTCCATACCATTAACGAGTGTTGATTGTTAAAAGACAAAATTCAGAACCTGATCGACAACAAGATTATCATAGCAAATGAGCCCGCTTCTAATGTCTGGAACAACCCTCTACCTGACCATAAGGGTGGAGGCATCCAAATGATTGAGATCGAAGATGATTGGGCCCAAGGTGTCAATTGGTTTGATAGCTGAAGAAGATGAGCACAAGAAGTTGGTGGTTATTCTCAATCCTATTATTGTGTAGATCCAGTCGTTTTAGGGCGATGTGGTGAATGTGTCTGCTCCATTTGAGTTTGAAGTACCTCCTGCAAAGGTGTCGAAAACAATTGAAGTTGAGTTTGGGACTCCGAAACCACCTACACCGTTTGAAGTTGCTGTGTTGCCTCCCAAGGGACCTATTCCAGTCTCCATGACAGACATGACCCCATTCCAAACAAATGCTATACCTTGGGACTACACAACTGAGGCAAGAAGGAAAGGAAAGACACGCAATGGAGAAGCAACGGCTGCACAAGGCATGACTAGGACAGGCAGGGTCTACACCCCGGAACATTTGGCTGAGTCTAGCAAGCAAGCATCCGGGCGAGCTGTTGAAACTGGAATTAATGATCTCTGGAGAAAGATATAGGCTAAAGAGTATTCCGTCATTGAGCAGTTGAACAAGACACCGGCACAAATATCCATCTTGGCACTTCTACAGAGTTCCGAGGCACATAAAAATGCCTTTATGAAGATGCTAAGTGAAGCTTATGTCCCCAACAACATAACATGAGGCGAAATAGCAAACATGGTGGGACAGATACTGGAGAGCCATAAGATGACCTTCCACGAAGATGAATTGCCGCCGGAAGGGCATGGTTACAAAAAAGCATTGCACATCACTGCGCAATATAAAGATCATTTTATCACCAGGATTCTAGTGGAAGGGGGATCCAGCCTCAATATTTTTTCATTGGTGACTCTCAGGACATTAGGCAATGGGTTGCACGAGATAAAAGACGGGGCTATCAATATTAAAGCTTTTGATGGATCTTAGAGGTCCACCATTGGAGAAATTAGTTTGTGCCTGCAGATGGGGCCCACCTGGTTTGATGTTGAGTTCAAAGTCATTGACGTACCAGCATCCTACAACTTATTTCTAGGACGACCTTGGATCCACACCGCTGGGGATATGGCATCAACACTGCATCAAGCCGTGAAATTTGTGTGGAATCATCAAGAATTAATCATTCATGGCGATGATAGCAACCCCATATATAGTCGCCAGGCTATCCCGTTGATTGGAGGAAGAAGGAGAATATGTGGAGAAACATACCACCACATCGAGCGAGTCAATTCTATAGACAAGGATAAGTGGTGGGATAGCAAAGTCGAGAGAATTCTGAATTGGAGCAGATACGAGCCCAGAAAGGGGCTTGGCAAGAATCTCCAGGGTATCACCAAGCCCATCCATTTGAAGAAGCATGGGACCACTTTTGGTCTGGGTTATAAAGACACTTGGGAGGAGTTTCAGCATTGGTTGCCAGCATGGCGCAATCCCTACTACCAACTGGAGCATCCTCTACCTCAATTAGAGCAGACCTTTCAGCCCGCTGATGCCATATCAGAGGAAGATGAGACACTGGCATCCATGAAGAACTTGTTTCTGGAGGAGGATATGGATTGCTGTGTTACCTTCGAGGAGGAAGGGGAGGAAGGCCCTTCCATTCAAGTTGTGAATCGGGGGGAGCGCCTTATCAATTGGTCAATCAGGACCACCAGTGCCCGTAGAGCCTCAAGGTAGCAAGGCTAAATGACACATATGCATCACACTTTACTTTCAGTTGATTTTTTTCTTATCAGCATTGTCTTTACTTTTGAAAAAGAGCTCCGATGTTTCAGACAATTCTGAATTTAGTTTAAGCATTTTTCAAGTTTATCTTTATTTTTCGCTCTTATTTATTTTCTCTGCCGTTTATTTTATTTAACACAGCATTACTATTACGTATCTTGATGATGAACCCACGACTGTAACTTGCAACGAGACAATGCGACAAACGAACATAGATTCAAAAGAGGATGAAATACCAGAAGAGGTTGTTAAAGAGGTTAAAGATTTTGAGAGCAGATCTAAGTCCAATTTAGAAGAAATTGAAGTCATTAATATGGGAGATGCAGAAAATATCAAGGAAACACGAATCAGTGTACACTTGCCAATGTCAGAAAAGGAAGAATGCATATAATTTTTGAAAGAGTATGAGAACATATTCACCTGGTCGTATGATGATATGACCGGCCTCAGCACGTCCATTGTGGCTCACACGTTGCCGACAGATCCGACATGCCCACCGGTCAAGCAAAAACTCAGAAAATTCAAGCTAGACATGAGTTTGGAAATCAAAGAAGAAGTCACAAAGCAAGTCAAAGCCAAGGTTCTCAGAGTAGTGGAGTATCCAACATGGTTAGCCAACATTGTGCTGGTGCCAAAGAAGGACCAGAAGGTTAGAGTATGTGTCGACTACCGGGATCTCAACCGGGCCACTCCTAAAGATGAATCTCCTTTTCCAAATATACACATATTGATCGACAATTATGCCAAACACGAGCTGCAGTCATTCGTCAATTGTTTGCTGGGTACCATCAGATATGGATGGATGAAGAGGATGCAGAGAAAATGACATTCATCACGCCATGGGGAATGTATTGTTACAGAATGATGCCTTTCGGTTTGAAGAATGCTGGTGCTACTTACATGAGAGCCATGACCACAATCTTTCATTGTATGATACACAAGGAGATCGAGGTATATGTGAAGGACGTCATCATTAAATCCAGATAAGCTGAAGATCACATGGAAGATCTGAGAAAATTCTTTAACAGACTAAAGAGATATAACCTGAAGCTGAACCCCGCCAAGTGTGCATTCGGGGTCCCGGTCGAAAAATTATTGGGTTTCATTGTGAGTCACCGAGGAATAGAACTGGATCCGTCAAAGGTTAGAGCCATTCAAGAGTTTCCACCGCCAAAGAACAAGAAAGAGGTAATGAGCTTTCTAGGGAGGCTCAACTACATCAGCTGATTCATCGCTCAGTCCACTTTCATTTGTGAACCCATCTTCAAAATGCAAAAGAAAGATGCCGCCATTAAATGGACTGATGATTACCAAAAGGCTTTTGGCAGAATCAAGGAATACTTGTCAACGCCGCCAATCTAGGTTCCGCCCGAGCCAGGGAGACCTCTGCTGCTTTATCTCGCAGTGTTGGATGGGGCATTTGGTTGTTCTTTAGGACAACATGACGGAATAGGAAGGAAGGAGCAAGCTATTTACTACCTCACGAAGAAATTTACCCCGTACGAGGCTTGATATTCCTTACTAGAGCGCACCTGTTGTTCTTTGATCCGGGTAGCTCATAAACTGAGGCATTATTTCTGTGCTTGCACTACTTACCTCATATCAAGGATGGACCCACTGAAGTATATTTTCGAGAAGCCCATGCCTACTGGAAAGCTTGCCAAGTGGAATGTTTTATTAAGCAAATTCAACATTGTTTATGTCACCCAAAAGGCAGTCAAAGGACAGTCCCTGACAGATCACCGCGACGAGAATCCTGTAGGAGGAGAATATGAACCACTAAAGACGTATTTTCCTGATGAAGAGATAGCTATCATAGGAGAAGATATTGCAGAATCCTATGATGATTGGAGGATGTTTTTCGACAGAGCCGCAAACTTCAAAGTAGTGGGTATAGGAGCGATTTTGGTGTCGGAAACTTGTCAGCATTAACCGGTGTCCGTCAAGGTCAGATTCCCCTATACCAACAATATGGCCGAGTATGAAACGAGCATCTTAGGGCTCAAGCTGGCCATTGACATGAATCTTCAGGAACTACTAGTGATCGGAGATTCCGACTTACTCATACATCAGGTCCGAGAAAAACGGGCAAGCAAAAATTCCAAGACAATTCCCTATCTACACCATGTGCAGGAGTTAAGGAAAAGATTCAGAAAGACGGAGTTCCAGCATGTTCCCAGAACACAGAACGAGTTCGGCGATGCTTTAGCCACTTTATAATCCATGATCCAGCATCCAGACACAAATTTTATTGATCCCATTCCGGCCAAGGTTCACGACCAGCCAACTTATTATTCTCACGTCGAGGAAGAAGCCGACGGGAAACCTTGGTTCCATGATATCAAGGAATACTTGACGACGGGAGGTTACCCAGAGCTCGCCAATGCTACTCAGAAACAAACACTTCGGAGGCTGTCCAATAATTTCTTTCACAGTGGAGGAATCCTGTATAGGAGGACTTCTAATTTGGGACTATTAAAGTGTTTTGAGCAAAAAGAAGCAATCACACTATTGGAGGAAGTACATGCCGGGACTTGCTGACCACATATGAATGGTTTCGTATTGGCGAAGAAGAATACTTCGAGCAGATTATTTTTGGATGACTATGGAGATATATTGTATTCAATACGTCCAAAAACGCCACCGATGTAAAGTACATGCAAATAGGATAAAGGTGCCTCCGAATGAGCTTACTGCAACAAGCTCACCATGGTCGTTCACCGCTTGGGGAATGGACGTTATTGGACCAATTGATCCAACCGCGTCAAATGGGCACATGTTCATCCTAGTGACAATTGATTACTTTACCAAATGGGTTAAAGCAGCATCATACAAGGCAGTCACCAAGAAGGTAGTCGCAGATTTCATCCGAGATCGTATGGTTTGTCGGTTCGGGGTTCCACATTCAATCATCACCGAAAATGGCTCTAACCTCAACAGCGACCTAACTAAAGCTATGTGTGAAACATTCAAAATCAGACATACGAACTCTATGGCTTACAAGCCTCAGATGAAAGGATCTGTAGAAGCAGCCAATAAGAACATCAAGAAGATACTAAGGAAAATGATTGAAAAGCACAAGCAGTGGCATGAGAAATTGTCGTTCGCCTTATTGGGTTACCGCACCATGGTCCGCACATAAACCGGTGCCACTCCTTACATGTTGGATTATGGAATAGAGGCGGTCATTCCCGCCGAGGTAGAAATCCCATCCTTAAGGGTCATACAAGAAGCTGAATTAGATGATGTGGAATGGATCAAAAGTCGCTACGAGCAGTTAGCCCTCATTGACGAAAAGAGAATGAACGGTGTATGCTACGGTCAATTATATCAGAATAGAATATCCAGAGTCTTCAACAAGAGAGTTAGACCAAGGATGTTTACGCCAGGGCAGCTGGTGTTGAAGAAGATATTTCCACATCAAGATGAATCCAAAGGGAAATTCTCTCCCAACTGGCAGGGTCTATACATGGTTCACCGGGTTCTGACTGGAGGAGCCCTCGTTCTCGCGAAAATGGACGGAGAATTCTGGCCGAAGCCTATCAACTCAGACGCAGTGAAGAGATACTATATTTGATCACATGCTTTCTTTTATGATGTAATTCGAACTACGCCTGACTTGATTCCTATTTAAGAGGGGATACGTAGGGAGCCCTATGGGCTTGGTCATATTTTTAATAACATTCCATTTTACCTGCATTTGGAACTGGGGTAGAATTTTGAGGAGGACATACAAAATTCCGAATTCAATTTACCAAGTATTCGCATCAGCATCAACCCAGTAAACTGGGGCAGAATTCTGAGGAAGACCCTCAAAATTCTAAGGATTCCGTTTTCAGTCATTCAGCACCGCCGTCAACAGCGCCAGCTTAGTAAACTGGGGCAAAATTTTGAGGAGGACCCTCAAAATTATGGAGCAAGCAAGGTTGTCGTGTCTTGAACCATGTTGCAGTCAGTAGTTCATCATATAACAAAAATTATTCTTTTTTTACTTATATATATACATTTGCATCATGTTTGCCATATCATTTGCGTAAAACCATCGTATCAATATCGTTCAGCAACGCTACCCCAAATGGCACAGGACTTCACGAGCCGAGGGATACAAACTAACCTCCCTCTTTACAGAACTCACGATTTTTCTTTGGATGTGGGAATCTAGGATACAAATGGGCAATGCATGTGATTTACAGAACCAATACTCTTGAAGGCACTGCTTACTTCATGAAAGTTTACTACTTACATCCAACATTTCCCAGCAGTCAGGATATCGCAATCATCTACCAGCTAAGAAAATCTTTATTGTCTTCTCCTTTATGTTTTCGCATTGCATAAGGCTATTATCTACCTTCCAAAGTTAAGCTCTACCGCCATCCTGCACAAGGCTATTCACTGCCTTTCAAGACTAAGCTCTGTTTCCATCTTGCATTGTATAAGGCTATTCTCTGCCTTCCGAGGTTAAGCTCTACCTCCATGTTGCATAAGGCTATTCGCTGCCTTTCGAGACTAAGCTCTGTCTCCATCTTGCTTTTTTGCATAAGGCTATTCTCTGCCTTCCGAGGTTAAGCTCTACCTCCATCCTGCATAAGGCTATTCGCTTCCTTTCGAGACTAAGCTCTGTCTCCATCCTACATTGCATAAGGCTATTATCTACCTTCGGAGGTTAAGCTCTACCTCCTTTATTTTGCATTTGGCTGACAAATCGCCACCCTATCTCATTCGGCTGAAATATCGCCACCCCGCATTTTTGAAATTCGTGCTTTTGCTGAAACATCGCCACCCTTTCATTCATTCGGCTGAAATATTGCCACCTTCTCATGGGCTGAAATATCGTCAACTCATTCAAAGGCGTCATAGTTCGGAGGCACCATCTGCATAGCTCGAGAACACCATTTCTATGACGACCCGACCTGTCGTCACGTGTGTTACCGCCCATTTTTTCCCGTTTATGCTTCTACATATTCATTTTTATGTGTTGGTAGAGTTTGAAGTAATTTGGATAGAGTTTGGATGGAATTGAGACAATTAGTCTCTTTTAGAGAATGCTAGTTTTGAAAAGTCAACCGGATGTTGACTTATGAGTTATATGGATCGAAATGGATTTCCAACGATTCGGCTAGTTCCGGGTGGTGATTTATGGCTTGGGAGTGAAATTGGAATTTAATTTGGAAGTCCAGTGTAGAATTAGGCTTGATTTCACTATGTTGAATTTCAACGAATTCCGGTTGATAGGTGAGATTTTGATCCAGGGGTTGAAATGGGATTCCGAGAGCTCCAATAGATTTTTAGGTGATTTTGGATATGTCTACAAATATTTAGGTCAATCGGACGTATTTTGGTCGGGTTTTTGATCAAATGTGAGTTTCGGAAGATATAGTTGAACTTTGGCTTGAATCCGTCATGATTTGATTATTTTTGTGTTAAAGGTTGTGTTTTTGTGATTGGAACATGTTTGTATGATATTTTGGAGTAGGTTGGTTGTTTTGGTTTGGGTCTCGGGGGCCTCGGAGTGTTTTAGGATGGTTGATCGAAGGTTTGGGAATTTATTGCATGCAGACAGCTGAAGACTTCTAGTATTTTCGCTTTTGCTGAAGGGGAGCTACTTAAGCAGTGACCGCTGAAGCGGCGGTTGAGCCGTGTAAGCGGAATTTGAGGAAAGGCTGGTGATCGCCGAAGCGGAATGTTGACCGCGTAGGCGGTTACCGCTGAGGCAATCGTTTGACCGCAGAAACGAGCCCTGGAGTTTAAGTTGGACCGCGTAGGCAGTCGTGTGGCCGCAAAAGCACAGACCGCGGAAGAGATCAGTTGACCGCGTAAGCGGAAGTCTGACTAGATTAAATGAACAGTGATTTTCATAAGTTTGAAAAGGAGAAAACATTTGGACCTCGGACTAAGGCGAATTTGGGAGTGATTTTGAAGAGGATTTTAGGGAAAACCTCAGGTATGGATTCTTGGACCTAGAATATGTCACTGTAGTGTTAAAACATGGATTAAACACAAAGAATTCAAAGGGTTTGAGGTAAAAATTGGTTCTTAGGGCTTGGAACCCAAGTGAGCTTATAGTGTTGATTTGAGGTGTCAAATGGACTCCGATTCTTGAAAATTTGATATGTACGGACTCATGGCAAAACGAGGATTCTGGTGATGTGAATTTTGTAATTTTTCAAGAAGTGGGCCCGGGGCTCGGGTTTTGCCAGCTTCGTGTTTTTGGGTGATCTTTGAGTTCTTTCTATTGGGTTATGACCTATTAGCCTATTATAACACTTTCCTTGTGATTTTGATCAGCTTCTGCACCCGAGGAGGTCGATTTGCGAGGAAAGCGCAAGGCGAGCTAGGATTTTGGCCGGTTTGAGGTGAATAATGGTTATGAATGATTTACTAAGGGTTTGAAACCCCGTATTTGCACTATGCGATGCTATGTGGAGATGAGACACGCGTCTCGTGATAAGCATGGTGATGTATCTGCTGGGGACTCGGACTTGGTCCATCCCGATTGATGACTTACTGTACTTCTTGACTGAGACTGAGCTTGTACTTGTGTATTTTGGGCTAGTTGCCATGTTTAAGGCCTCATTGCGATCTGTAGAACTCCTAGGGAGCATGTTGAGCTGTTTGACCTTACTTTGCCTATTGAACACATACCATCTGTCCTGATTTTGACTGTAAATTATGAAATAAACAGGATTTCGTAACTGGCACCCTAATTGAGCAATACCTAGGGTTGAATACCCTGTCTTAGCTGAGTGGGCCCGATAGGCAATGTCTATTTTGACTAAGAGGGGTCAAGCACCCCGTAGTGAGGATATTTGATATATATATATACATGTATATCGGGTCGGGCTGCACGCCGCAGTAGTATATACATATGCATGTATTGGGTCGGATTGCACGCCGCTGTATTATATTATATGGATCGGACTGCACGCTGCAGTAGTATATTATATGGATCAGACTATACGCCATATTGATATATGGATCGGATTGCACACCGCAGTATTTTGGCGCTTGGGCTGAAGCAGCCCCTCCGGAGTCTGTACACACCCACAGTGAGCGTAGCCGACTATATTTATTGGATCAGGCCGCGCAATGCAATATTATATGTATTTGTTGGATCGGGATGTGCGCCGCAGTATTATATTTATTATATTGGATCAGGCTGCGCACTGCAACAACGTTAGCAACTGGTCCGACGAAAAGGAAGTATTTACCAGATTCTTCTTCCTGTTTGGTACATATTTACTGTTCTTGTTGTTGAAAAAAGAACTGTATAGTTCTTTTACCGGATTTCGTACATTCAATTATTATTTACTGCTATTACTCACTGAGTTGGAAGTACTCACTCCACTCCCTGCACCTTGTGTGCATATACAGGGATCCCAGAGGCTTAGCTGTGCTTATTTGCTGTTGCCCGGATCGGTTCCGGAGTTGTCAAGGTAGTTGCTGGTTTCCGCAGAACTTGATGTCTCCTCTTATCTATCTTTTGCTTCAATGTCGAAGTTTTCCTATGTTTAGGATAATGTTCAGTGTACTTAGAGGCTCAAACTTGTGATGCTGGATCCTTTGGCTGTATTTACTTGGGATTTCATTTTTCGCAGTAATATCTACTATTTCGAACTGGGATTTTATCATAAAAATGGTAATTAACTTAATGTTTTTGGCTGGAAATGTTTAAATGGTCGTGCTTGCCTTACAAGGTGTTTGGCGCCATCACGACCGAGATTTGGGTCATGACAATTTCATGTCCTGCGAATCTTTACTTTTATGCTCTTCATAGCCCAGATGTCATTGTCTGAGGACGCCATCCTGATTGTCCGAAGACAACATTCATGGTCCAATGAGAACTTGCATCACGTTTAAATTACGCATATATACGCATATCGCTAATTTACAAGTACACCGGCTGGATCACGGCTGTCTCAGCAGGAGCGATCCCGCTCCAGTTCTTCGCAGCCATCCGACCTCCAAACCTTTGTCAAATCTCAAGCCCTGTTGCGTTCATCTTTTCCAAACTTTAATCGGCATATTCCGCCAATGGTTCTTGAACTACATATGGCCTAATTCCTGTAAAACTAGGGATATATAGGTAGCTCAGAGGCCAGATCGCGGTCAAAACTCTCTTACAGTCGCCATCTCCGGTCACAATTGGTCATCTTGTCTTTACCCGACAACTCATTCATCCTCCTCGAGTAAAGAGGGACGACTGTTGATACCCATTTTCCCTCATATATTTCTATACTCAAAATATTCTCAAAAAATCATGTAGATGCATATATACGCATCCACAAAGGCTTTGGCATTTTTCTACATTTTTTAATGATTTT
The DNA here is from genome assembly GCA_034376525.1 of Nicotiana benthamiana. NCBI lineage: Eukaryota > Viridiplantae > Streptophyta > Magnoliopsida > Solanales > Solanaceae > Nicotiana > Nicotiana benthamiana. The sequence continues at coordinate 39,837,187 of CM067336.1, forward strand.
TAAAATCAATTTATGACTTATTTTTGCACTATAAAATTCAATATTTAGTCCCAAAACTTGTTATTTTTGTGCGTAATGTATTTTGTTCTCTCATTTACATAAAAATATAATTTACGTAATTTTTTATACAATTTTACATGTTCATTAGGTATTTCTAAACTAAAATTGCATGAAATTGCAATTTTAGCCTAATTTTTGATTTAATAAATATTTTAACTACAAAATCGTTCCTGTCATTTTGAAACTAATACTTATACATTATTTATTCATCCAATATTTTAATTTGATTTTTACAATATCATTTACTATTTTATAAAATTAAAATTGAGGAAATAGGCTATTTAAATCGTAGCCCCTTTTATTTCAATTGTAACCAATTTACGCCCCAATTTAACCCCAATTACCCTACCCAGATACCTATTTAACCGACCTGCCCCGTTCCCTCTTTTAAATCGCAACCGTTGATCATTCAGATCAACGGTCCAGAATGATCCTTTCCATAATTAAACCCAACACACCCCTAACCCTAATCACTTTTCACCTTCAGCTGCCCTTGTATCCCCTCCTTTCTCAAATGCTCCCAAGCCCATCTGAAACCCTAGCCACCTCCGGTCACTTTCCGAGCTCTTTCACAGGAAACTATAACTATCCAGGCTTCACGCTACATGCACTCACTCCTCAATCCCTTCTATAACCCTTTTGTTCGAGGATTGAAACCCTATTATGAAGACCGCTATTCAGAGGTCCATCGACTTTAGTTTCTACGGCCATTTACGGTCTCTCTCCAGCAAGCCCTGATGCAGTGAGTCCATTGATGACTCAGAATCGGTCCATTCCAGGCTTTCTCGTTCTCTAGGGTTCTCTCTCTGAAACCCTAATTTTTAAGGTTTTCTCTGTGTTTATCTTTACGATCTTCTCTAGATCCTAGTTATTTTCTAAAAGTTTCAAAGTATTTCTCACATTTCTTCGCCGACTTTGTTTTCAAACTGTTCGTCTTCCTAAAATTTAGGGTTCCTTCAATTTCTTTGCTTTATCTGCTCTATTGTGATTTATTTACTGTGTTATTTCTAGGGTTACCGAGTAAATTTTACTGGGTTCTCTGTTTCTCCTTATGATGCGCTTTCTAAATTTATCCTTTTTACGCTCGATATGTGATGAAAACCGTAGGTTTTAGGGGTTTTTTGTTTCTCTTTGAGTAATAGTTTGCTACATGTTTTATGTCTAAACCCTAGCTGCTTCTAATTTCTTATTTGTGTGCTTCTGCTCTTTGATTGCATAATTTGTTCTACTAATTCTAGTCTTGTATGTTCGAATTTGTGCACCTCTTTATATAACTATATTTTCCCCTTTTTCTAAATAACCCTAATTTTGGGAAAATTTATTTCTTACAAACTTATTTGATTCTTCAATTTGGACCTGCTCTTTGACTAAGTTCATTATCAATTTGTATCCAAAATTCCTTGATTCTCTATGTGATTTGACTTGCCTTATGTATTAAACCGTGTGAATTTCAAAACCATTACACGTAGTTATCCTGCATTTTATGACTCATTCCTGATTTTCTTCCTAAAAATAAAGTTGGGTTTATTTACCACAAGTCCGGTTCCTTATTTATAGGAAACCCTTTCCCAAATTGATTATGATTGATACTAAGATTATTTTTCTTCCTTATTTACTACTTACTTTCAAGCTATAAAACCCCCACCTCTTGTCACTAGAGCACACGAACAATCCTAAGTTTCACTCACCCAATACTCTCTCTTCTCTTCTCTTCTCTGTTATGCTCTGTTACTTGTTCTATTGCTAGAGTTTAGCCAGTTGAAAGCCAAGGCCAAGCTATTAGGTCTCACCCGCCCTATTTGCTTTATTGTTTGAGTTTTACAACTAGTAGGTTCCTGATTTACCTATTAACTCCAAACTATATGTTTACTTAACTCTTCCCCATGTCTGTTTATGTTCAGTATGTAGTTAAATCTCATCATGCACATCCCTACCCCATATCCTCATGTTTGTTTATATTCGGTACGTAGTTAAATTTCAGCATGCAAATCCCTATCCCCATACTCCCATGCTTTTGATGCTATATATGTGTATGATTATATTCCTGTGCATCCCCCTCCCAAAATCCCTCTAGTTTTATTCTGATTGTTGCAAGTGTTCTTATGTGACCCCTACTCCCTTAACCCTTGTTTGTGTATGAGTTGTGTTTTAGACTAGGATGACACTCCATTGTTATTCCTAGTTTTGAACCAGGTCGCTCTCAACCTATACTCAAAGTAATCCCACTCCCTTAATCCCCATTATGTGTTGAGCTTTGACTCAGGTCCGTTGCTGTCCTAATCACCATACATGCCTAAGTCTGATTTGTTTCAAGTTTGCTCTTATTTGTTAAACCATGTAAAGGGTCAGGGGTGTGTCAGTCTTATCCATGGCTGGGTATGACCACCCCTTACTTGGTTTTCCTCAAATACCCTTCACTTTACACTCATTCTTAGTTTCTTAAGTTCTGCCCCCCTTTGGTAAGCCATGCCTTGGGACACTTGAGCTCCCTCTGATCTCGGATGCCTTAGGGCTAGTACTTCAACACTGCACTATTATGTTACTTTAAGTTGTTCAGGGTGTTAAGCATTGTCGGGAGTCCCTAAGATTCTTTGGAACTTTGAAAACACCGTGGGTATGAGAAAACCTTGGAATTTGGAGTCTGGATTTGGTAAAATGCATGGTTCAGACATTAAGGTTGTTTCGAGACTCCCCATGCATGTCATAGATCTGATGTATTTATCTTATTTTCTTTAGTCCTTTCTTTCAGGTTTTTGTAATAATTGTGTAAAAAGACTTGGGGATATTAGTGAAAGGGTGTGGGAAGGGCTTTACTATTTTTGCACAAGTCAAAGGGTAGAAACCATGTTCATAGATTTCTATGTTTAAATCACTTAGAAAGCATGCCTATAGGACTTGCATATTTTTGTAATCAAATGCATATAGAAAGCATGCCTATAGGATTTGCATATTTTTGTAATCAAATGCATATAGAAAGCATGCATACAGGACTTGCATATTTTTGTAATCAAATGCATATAGAAATCCTGCCTATAGGACTTGCATACGCGATAGGCAAGCTGTAGGGTTAAACACTCTATCATTCATCAATTCCTTAACAGCTTTTAAAAGCAGAAGCATAGACATCATGCCTATAGGATTACTATCAAACTCGATCTATTCGCTTATTAATGATAGTCAGTCATCTATGCCTTAATATTTCCAAATAACTATGCATGTATTTTTAAGGCATCCCAAGTCTGTGTTCTCAGTCTGTTTAAAATAAGTTCTACCCTAAGCGTTTTCTCTGAGACGGTCTTTACAAATGATCTGCCTGCTCAAATGCTTTGTTGTACTTCTAAATAAAAAATCATTCTGCCTCAACGTTTATTTAGTTTTCGAAAAAGTCGTACAATTCGATATTTTTCAAATCTGCTTGTCTTTCTGAAACTTTTCTGCACATTTTACTTAAACTGTCCACTGCTTTACAAATCTCTTATTTCCTCTGCTTCCCTGCTCCCTTTTAAAACTCCCCTGCCTTCTTAAATACAACAACTCCTGATAATATGCCCCGGGAGCTCAAAGCAGATTTTCTATCCAGATTTATGTGTTTAACGAATCTATTCACGATCAGCTTTAATATTAAGACCAACCCAGTATCTGTAAGTCATGCTAGATTGATTGCTGTTATGGCTTACGGGGTTTTATATGAGCTTTTTAATGTCTGATTTGTATACCTTTATATGCTATTTGTTTTGACTGACGCTTAGTATTTTTACCTTTGAAAACTCCATATATGTCCTATCTTTCTCTCCCCCTCTTAAGGTTAGAAGTCCTAATACCTCGGGACTAATAGGTTGCGACGGGTACTAGCATGCAATAAGTAAACAAGATCAAACACGTTTAAATACCTTAACGAGGCGGGAAGGGTAGAATATGGAGATGATGACGATGCGATAATATCATAAGGCGACCCCTCTTTAAGAATATGCGCGGGATATTGTAACGAATGATCCATATTATAGTCTAGTACCCTTTTCTCTTTTGCTTGCTTTATTTAATAAACTAATACTTTTCAATTTAATTCTCTCTTCTACTTTACTTAACTTATACCCTTCCCCTTTTCAAAAATTTCTCAAGTTGTTTAGATGCTTTATATGTTAGCCTTATCTGTTAAATTAAGGTCACAATTAGCACGACCGAGAACCATACTAGTGGATCTTGAGGGGTGCCTAACATCTTCCCCTCGAGATAATTTCAAGCCCTTACCCGAACTTTAGTTTTCTTTCAAAAATATTCTCTTCTTCTTAAAGTGTCCTAATTCACTATAATCATTAAGTGGCGACTCTTCAAATTCCGTAACCCAAATTACTAAATGGGAATGAGAGTTGTTTCGTCCATAATATCGTAAACCCGATTTCGCTTCTTTTTGTCGGAAAAGGGGGCGTCGACATCTGGTATTGCATAGAAACGAGCCTGACCACCGCCCGACCGCTCAGCACTCCTGGGGCAACCTCTAGATGATTGACCCCCGCCCCTACTAGACTTGGATAGTGTTGAAGTAGATGGAGTAGAAGAGGAGGGTGATCCCTCTGCTGAGACCTACCACTGCGAAGTCGAGGACACTGCCTCCTAATGCAGAACCTTGAGCTAGGAGGGCGCTGAGTGAAAACTGGCCTTGATGGTAGCCTTCACGGCCACGACCGGAAGAAGCTCCACTGTGCTCTGAGCGGCTTGACTGAGGAGGCCTAAAAGAATGACCTCTGCCCTAATGAAACTGGCCCCTAGATTGAGCACCACTGTAGCTACCCGAACCTCGAGGCCTCTTGGACTCCCTCTCCTTTCACTCTCTGCGGCGATCTGCCTCAATCTGGCGAGCCTGGTCCACTACCTCTTCGAAGGTCGCTGCTACCACTCTCTCCCTAGTCATCAAGATACGAATAGAATAGTTGAGGTCTTCTATGAACCTCCTGATCCTCTCTCGATCTGTCGGGATCATCCATGTAGCATGCCTGGCCAACCGAGTATACCTCAACTCGTACTGAGTCACTATCATATCCCTTGAACTAGCCACTCAAACTGGCGGCGCAGCTCCTCTCTGCGGGACTGTGGCACATACTTCTCTAAAAAGAGAGTAAAAAACTGCTGCCAGGTAAGGGGTGCCGCTCCTGCGGGCCTACGTCTCTGAAACTCCTCCCACCATGCAAAAGCTGGCCCCGAGAATTGGAAGTTAGTAAAAGCTACTCCACTGGACTCAAAAATCCCTGCCGTACGAAGCATCCTCTAACACTTATTCAGAAATGCCAGGGCATTCTCGTCCTCAATACCGCTGAATGTAGGAGGCTGAAGTTTGCCAAACCTCTCTAACGGACACTACTCGTCGTCAGGCAACACCGGAACAACATGCCTTGGGGCTGGCGCAACTAGCGCAACTGGCACAATTGGAACAGCCTGTGCAACTGCCTGAGCTGGGGCTACCTTTGGCATCTGAAGTCCCTGCACAACCCGCTCTAGTGTGCGAGTTGCGGAGGTCTGATAACCACCCCGGTATGAGATATCGCTGCGGCAGCGGTAGCTGAAACCGCCTGAGCACAACTAGTACAGACAGATAATATCTGGGCTAATGCCTCCTGAAGGCCAGGAATAACAACAGGCACTGTCAGTGCCTGAGTGGGTGCTGCTGGAGCATAAATAGCTGGGGGCTGATCCTAAATAGGGGTGACAGGTGGGTCAACTGGTACTGCCCGTGCTGCTCTACCACGGAAAAGACCATAGCCACGTCCACGGCCTTTAGCTGGTGGCAATGGTGGTCGTCCACCTCGTTCGGTAGCATGAGTTCTCGCCATATGTGAGAGAATAGAATGTAAAAGTTTAGTTCTCGGGATAACAAAACCGCACGACAAGAGTTCAAAAATATGAAGTGTTTCCTAAAGGTTCTGCAGCCTCTCGACTATAAATACAGAAGTCTCTGTATCAATCTGCGAGACTCTAGTAACCGGCTCAAGACTCATGAGCCTAGTAACCTAGGCTCTGATACCAACTTGTCACGACCCCAACCCGGTCGTGATGGGAACAGGCACATTGCTAGGCAAGCCCGACCAGTCACTCTCACGTTCTCAGTTATGAGCTCACATTCTTAATTCACAAATCATTAATAACGAAGAGAAAATCTAAAGTTTTACCAGATAAATATAGAAACATCCCAATAACCTGTACATATCACCTCTCACAAATCTCGGGGTCATGAGTCAAGAGCCTCTACCAGAATGGCAAAAATAATACTAAAATATAACATAGTCTCAGTACGCGGAAACATCCAAAAAGAAATACAGAAGTAATGGAGGAGTCGGGTCCTGCAGACGCCGGCAGCTACCTCGACAAGCTCCAGAGGATAGTTTGTAAATAGCTGAAAGATCAACAATGCCCTGAGGTACCTGGATCTGCACACAGGGTGGAAAGAGTAAAGCGAGTACTTCCAACTCAGTGGTAATAGACATGTATATAACATACGCTGCGACGCGTAGGAGGTTTACCGGCTCATTTATAGCCAATAACACAGCACAATGCCAATCGACCGGACTAAGCCATAGTCCCCAATCACAATCGACCCCGCACTCACCGTAGAGTATGTGTCTCGCCTGAAAATAGCATCACAGTGGGATATACGGGGGCTTCAAACCCTCAAGTTATCATCCACATCTATTATTCACCTCGAACCGGCTCCTAGACTAGTCCGCTATGCCTTTCCCTCTATAATCAACCTCCATGGGTGCCAAATCTGATCAAAATCAATAGGAACACATCAAAATAGTCTAATGAAACATAACCCAATCGAAATAACTCGAAATACACCCAAAAACACGAAGTTGGCAAAACCCGAGCGCCGGGTCTACTTCTAAAAAAATTACAAAATTCACATTTTCGAAATCCTCATATCGCCACGAGTCCTTACATATAAAATTTATCAAAATTGGAGTCCAATAGCCCCTTTAAATTCAAAATGTTCAATACCAAAAACCAAGACCTAGTTTCTCCAATTTCCACCAAAATTTCAGAGATTTAGATGATTATTCTTCAATAAAATTACGTAATTAGCTTATAAAACTTACCTCAAGTCGAAGCCTAGGTGAAATCCTCTTACTCTCTCATCCAATAACTCCAAAATGTGCTCAACAATGGTTGAAAATGATATTAGCTCGGCGGATGATATGTTATAAAACCCTTATGTCCGCCTGGCATTTCTTCTATGCGATCACATCACCTCACCTGCGATTGCATTGAGCAATTATTCCAGACCTTCAAAATGGACTATGCGATCGCATTACTTCTGAGTCCAACACTACACGATCGCATACCCTACCCTTCGATCGCACTGCACAAATACACCCCCAGGAAGCCCCGACCCATTACACTACGCGATCGCATAAGACCTATTGTGATCGCAGAGAAAAACTTCCCCAACCTGTGTGATCATATACCTCTGATTGTGATCGTATTGAACAAATTTCCAAGCCTCCCCAAACTTCTACGTGATCGCAACAGAACTCCTGCGGTCGCATAGACCAAAAGTCTGTAAAAGTTATGACTGCAAAAATCTGATCTCCTAACCAACAAATAATGGTCCATTTGAACACTCGAAATCACCCCGAGGCCCCCGGGACCCCAACCAAAACTATCAACCTACTCCAAAAAATCATACGAACTCGTTCCGATCATAAAAACACGACCCTAAACACAAAAATCATCAAATCATGGCAGATTCAAGCCTAAGTTCCAACTATAACTTCCAAAACTAACATTCGAGCAAAACCCGACAAAACGACGTCCGATTGACCTGAAAATTTGCATACATATCCAAAATCACCTAACGAAGCTATAGCAACTCTCGAAATTCTACTCCGACCCCCAGATCAAAATCTCACCTATCAACCGGAATTCGCCAAAATTTAAACTTAGCCAATTCAAGCCTAATTCTACACCAGACCTCCAAATTCAGTTTCGTTTTCAGTTCCACGTCATAAATCACCTCCCGAAACTAGTCGAATCACCGGAAATCCATTCCGAGCCCTATAACTCATAAGTCAATATTCGGTTGACTCTTCCAAACTAGCCTTCACTTAAAGAGACTAATTTTCTCAATCTCAACCAAACTCAGACCGAATCTATTTAATCTTTACACACACATAAAATAAACATATAAAAGCATAAGACTGGAAAAGCGGGGCGGTAACTCACGTGACGACGGGTTGGATTGTCACAGTAGCTCTAACTGGCAGCCTTTACCATAACACCACTATTTTGTGTTTTTAGTTTTGTATCACGAGACTTTGATATGTATCTAACTCCATTACTTATATATCTGTTCATTCTTTTTGCTTGCTTTGATGGGCCAATATCTAGATTTTGGATTTCTTCTGGTATTTGCTCACATGCCATATGTATTTTCTCAGCCTATAAATAAGCAAGAACTAATTAAAAATTGATACTATAATATATATATAGTGTGTGTGTGTGGGGGTGCGCGCGTAAAAGTATTTTAGCTAGTTCACAATTACATGTTTCCTAAACCATATGTAAAATTTTTCATTATGAATCTTATCAACATCATGCCTCGATAGATGCTTCTTGATTTCTTTTATATGTTCAATGGAAAAGTAAAATACTTATAAACTTAAAAAAAAATTAAATAAAACCTTTATATTATTTAATAATTAATTATAAAGCAGAATATTATTGAATACTTACTCGCGGTATATCGTTATGGTAGCAGAATTAAATAAAATATATTTGTGTGCTTGAGCATGAGTAATATCATCAAGTGTAAACCCATCAACTTTAGTTGACCGACGACCCTCTTGATTTTGAATCTCATTATACAAACCATAATTTCTTAAAGGTCGATTTAACTTTGTCTCCACATCATGTAGATATATTGAGCAAAATGTCCTGCACTCTTCTATCCAATATCTCTCTGCAATTGAACCTTCTCGATGGCTTCTACTCCTCACATAATTCTTAAGAGTAAGAAAGTACCTCAAATAATAAATAATATTATTATTCAATATAATACTTCATAATACAATAAATAAGAATAACAAAATAGTACCTCTCAAATGCTCACATTGAACGGTATTGTGGAGGTCCGCCAATCTTTGCGTCTTCAGCTAAATGGATGACTTGATGTACCATGATATCAAAAAAAGATGGAGGAAATATTCTCTCCAAATGACGAAGAGTTATTGCAACTCGATCTTGGAGCTTTTCTAATTCACCTATTTTCATAACTGTTGAACAAATGCCCATAAAGAAATTACTTAACTCGATCATTGGCTTAAGGACATTCATTGGAAGGAGACCTCGCAAATCAATAGGAAGGAGTTGATGCATTAAAATATAGCAGTCATGACTCTTCAATCCATGCATAGTGTGTTGCTTAACAACAACACAACGTGATATATTTGAAGAATATCCATCTGGTACTTCCGCATCTCTAAAAACTTAAAAGAGAATATCTTTTTTGCATTGCTCAAAGTGAAACATGCCGGAGGTAGATAGTATTTGCCATTAGCTCTTTTATTTTAGGGTGTAAAGCCTTTCGAATCCCCATCTCTTGTAAATCCAAACTTCAGATTATCTTTTCCTTTCCCGTCAATAATTAGTGATGTCCAGAATATATTGTCAAATATATTCTTTTAGATATGCATTGTGTCAAGATTATGACGAATCATATTGTCTTTTCAGTAGTCTAACAAAAAAAATATGCCTTTTTTCTTCCATAAATATTGCAACATGGCACCGCCAGCATGATCAGAATTCTTCCATTTTCTTTTCTTGGACTTGGCCAGTAGATGTTTTCCAAATTTATTTTTAATACCTTTCAATTGCTTAAGAACTTCAATAACTGACAAACATTTAGGCACTGCCTCTAACTCCTTAAAACCATCAAACGAAACTTTATCTTTTCGAAACTTGTGCCCATGGGGTAACCAATGCCTGCGCGACATGAAGCAATATTTTCGCTCATATTTCAATCTCAGAAATTTAGTCTTGGTCAGACAACATGGACAAGCATATTTAGTTTTCACACCATATCCTGATAAGTTACCAAGTGCTGGAAAATTACTGACTGTCCAAAGCAATGAAGCACGCATTTGAAACATATGATTTTTTGACGCATCATAAGTGTCAATGCCAACCTCCAATTCTTTTAACTCATCAATTGACGGTCGTAGATAAACATAAATATCATTGCCTGGTGCACGGGAGCCATCAATAATCATTGATAATATCATGTATGGTTGTTTCATGCACAACCAAGGTGGCAAGTCATATGGAACCAAGACAAATGGCCATGTGCTATGTGAGATAGACATAGACTTAAATGGATTAAATCTATGTGAAGCCAATCCAAGTCTTACATTTCGAGGATCTTGAGAAAAAACTTGATGCGATTCATCAAATTTTCTCCAAGCAATACTATCGGTTGGATGACGCATTACCCCTTCTTTAGTGCGACCTTCCGCATGCCATCTCATATCAGTAGATATTTTAGATGACATGAATAATCTTTGAAACCTTGGTATCAATGGAAGTATCTAAACACCTTTCTCGGAATTTTTGAGGTTTCCAAACTACCAGATTCACCTACAAATTGTTAGTATCTTGGAGCTTTGCAAAACGTACAATCAGTTTGATCTTTTGTCTCACTCCAATAGATCATACAATCATTTGGACACGCATGTATTTTTTTTGTATTCGAGCCCTGAATCTTGAATAATTTTTTTTGCATCATTAAAGGACTTAGGTAATATTTTACTTTCAGGACACACATCTTTTAACAACTCTAACAACATGAAAAATTAATTGTTACTCCACCCATTGAGACACTTTAAATGTAACCGACGAATAAGAAAAGAAAGAAGTGAATATTTGCTTCCAGGATATAATTCATGTTCAGCTTCTTTCAATAAGTTAAAAAATATTTCCGTTATCTTATCAAATCCCACATTATATTGATTTGACCCACCAAAACTATCATCGCGAGTGTCCATATTAATAAAGTTTCTAGTAGTAGGAGGAACTCAAAAAGCATCATGCACCAAGCTTTGTATTTCATCACCTATATCTAGTCTATCCACGGACATTGATGAAGATGATGTCTCACCATGAAAAATCCAATTAACGTAACTAGATAGAAATCCATCAACCATAAATATTCAACAATCAACTCTTTCGGGATAAATTTTATATTATGACACTTCCGACATGGACACAAGATTTCAGATGCATTAGACCTATCTAAATGAGGCAAAATGAAGAAACTTTTTGGCTCCATTCTCATATAGAGGATCATTCCTATTAATTATGTTTATCAAAGATTGTCGTCTCCAAGTATCAATGATAGCACAGTCGAATGTAAAACATTAGGTTTTTCGAAGAATTCTAAGGAAGGAAACTCCAAAAATTAGGTTTTGGAGTACGGTGGGGTTATGTTTTAACTGACAGTCAATTGGCTTTTATTTATATTTTAACTTATGGTCAATTCTGTGGGTTCCTTGGTCCTATAAATATTTTTATTTTAAATATTTCATCTTTGAATAAATCCAACATCTAGTAATATTAGTAATAATAATATATATATTTTTACTAAATATTAATATTTTAATAAAAAGTTTTAAATAGGAACAATATTTTAAAATGCGAGGCATGCATGATAGATCCGAGAATTTTATTTAATATCAGGTGATGTGTAAGCTTCATAAATTTTTATATTTTTAAGTTTAAGAAATCGAAAAGAAAATAAAAGGATAGAAAGTATATTATAAGTTTAAAAATCAAAGGATTAAACAAGCTCATAAAAGATCAAAGTATCTAACTGTTTTACAAGTATGAATAATGCTATAATGTAAAAATTATTATCAAAAACACATTTGATTACTTCCCTGTAAGGCTAAAAGTAATATATTATTATCAAACTACAAATTAGTTACCTTCCAAAAAGTAAATAATCAATAAATTTTATCAATATTATAATTCAAAATATTACTCCTTTATAAGCAAATATAAAATGTTTTAAATTGTAAAATGACAAAAGTCTCATAATAATTTTGAGAAATAAAAAACTAAGAAAAAAACCGAATTATAGCGAGCGGAAGATATAAAGTTCGGCTATTTATATATTCAGGAAAAATGTTCAAATAATATTCACCTTCACGATATTCTCACTTAGTAAATATGCAATACTATGACTCGTTATTTGAGTTAAGATAATTCATTTGTTAATCTATTTTGAGGGTCAACACTATTAATTAGAAATTTTAACATATGATTATGTAGTAATTGTAAAGCGAGCCTCGAACGCTGAGTGATAGTCGTGTTTAGGGCGCATAATCATATGTTTGGGGTATAAGCCTCATAATTTAATCCCTACACTTGCGTCATTGCAAATGCTTAGTCCAGGAGCTAGTCCTAGATGAAATGTGACGACCCGAACCGTCGTCTCATGTGCTACCTTCATGTTTTTTCCGTTTTATGCGTCTTCATGTTTCATTATCTGTGTCGAGTGAGTTTGAGTTGATTCAGATTGGGTTTGGTAGGAAATGAGAAATTTAGTCTCTTTAGGGAAGGTTTGGTTTGGTAGGAAATGGGACATTGATTCGTTTTAACCCCGTTTTCTTCCTTATCTTCTGTTGTTTTTATATCTTCAGACTTGTAGTATTTTAGTAAACTCTGTAGTAGCTCGTGACTGGTGACACCCCGATGTCGAGGTGTGATGGGATGGTTCCCTGTTATTATCGTTTAATTTTGCACTCCTGTTAATGTTAGTTATGTTTTATATTCATATATGTTAAGTAAGTGTAAAAAAGAAAGCGTTATCTTCTGTTGGCTGGCCCTTTCTGCACGAGGCGCCATCACGATCGGGTTTGAGAAATGAGTCATGACACGAACCTTTTAACATATTCATCAACAATAAGAGAAATCGTCTATGTCGTAGGTAATTATCACTAATTAAATATTAAATGTTAAATATAAACGATGATACTTTTTTTAGACAAGAATAATTTAAAATTTAAGAAATTAGAGAAATTTTCAATAGTAGATATAAATGTTCGTAATTACCGACAAATAATATGAAATTTAAATATGGTCATATTTTTTTTGTCATTTGTCTCAAAATGTTTTTATAGCATTTGATATAAGTGTTATATTTTTACTATATATTTTTTTTTATAAAATGTCGTTGTTTTATGACATTTTGTACCAAATGTCATTTTTATGGCATTTTATATCAAATGTCTAGTTTTTATGATATTTTATAGCAAATGTCGTACTTTAACGACATTTCTTCAAAAATGTCATTCTCCCGGCGGCATTTCATATCAAATGTCATTAATTATATGGTATTTTGTATAAAATGTCATTTTTTGACGACATTTAGTATCAAATGTCATTGTTTCTACGACCATTTATATCAAATGTCGTAGTTTTACGACATTTTGTCATAAATGTCAAAAAATTCTTTTTTCCTAACATTTATTTCAATTGACCTAAATAGATGTGGTCGTATCCTCAATTTCTTGTAGTGGCCCCTCCTAAGAGTATATGATGGGACCACAGATCCTGAGGATCATCTGATCTACTATGTCACGGCTATAAAGGGCAACGACCTACCAATGGAACATGTACCGTAAGTGCTGCTGAAAACATTCGGTGAAATGCTGACAGGAGAAGCCCTAACGTAGTAATCTTAGCTACCGGCTAAGACCATTTCCACATTCAAAGAAATGGCGGACAAGTTCGTCACCGCCCATGCAGGAGCAAAGAAAGCAGAAGCAAGGGTTAACGACATCTTTGCCGTCCGTTAAACCGTAGGAGAAAGACTCAGGGAATTTCTAGCCAGGTTTAACAGGGTGAGGATGAGCTTACCCAACATATCAGAAGGCATGGCGGTGGCCGTTTCCAGAATAGACTAAGAAAAGATGGTTCGAGGGCGACCAAAAAGCTATTAAGCCGTCTCATGAAGTACCCTTCACCACATAGGAAGAAATCCATAATGCCTACTGTGCCGAGGTAAGAGCAGACGAGGACCACTTCAATGGGCCGACCCAACGGTTGACGACAATACATCTAGAAATTAGAAGGGATAGACGCATCGAGGGTCGACGGGAACAAATTCCGCGTCTCAACAAAGAAAGGCACCAACCTTACGTCAAATCCTTCCATCTGCCGCCACCAAGACACACAGATGCAATACAACGACATGTCGCTACATTTCGAAGTAAAAGAGGTATGCCTCCTTTATTATCCACCCATTACTTTTGCATGTCTCCTTCAGAGATAGTGTACACACTAGAGAAGCTGGCCAGCAAGGTACCATGGCCAACGAAGATGAAATCAGACCTCACCACAAGGAAATCAAACATCCAGTATGAGTTCCACCAGGAACGAGGGCATAAAACTGAGGACTGCATAGGCCTACAATAAGAAGTGGTCAGAATGCTAAATTAGGGGTACCTGAGAGAGCTACTCAGTGATAAAGGGAAAACCAACGTTGCATGCGGACATGAGCAACCCCATGGGCCGATGAAGTCGCCATCCCTGGAACGTACGATTAATATGATCGTCGGAGGCGGTGACGACTCAGCAATCAACCACGTCAAACTCACCACCACGCACAAACTGAAGCAAACCATCACCCACGAATGATATGACGACTTCGAAGATAGTATCACCTTCGATATGTCCGATGCCGACGGTTTGTCTTTCCGTCACTATGATGCTTTAGTTATCACTTTACGTATCACAGATACAGATGTTAAAATAATCATGATTGATGATGGAAGCGGTGCCTGTATTATCCACCCGAGGGCCCTTATAGAAATGGACTCGAGGACAAGATATTACCGTGCTGCATAATATTAACTGCTTCAGTAATGCAGTGGAACGGACCTCCGGAGAAATATCCCTCCCCGTTTTAGCGAGAGGAGTCATGGTAGAAATAACTTTCCACGAAATGAACTAGGAAGCGACATACAACACCATCATAGGACGCCCTTGGATACACGTCATGCGAGTAGTCCCGTCAAGCTTTTAACAAGTGATCAAATTCCCTACCCCATGGGGAATATTCAGCATCCGAGGCGAGCCATGCACTGCAAGGGAATGCTACCAAATAGCTCAAGATTGAGCCCATACCAAACAACTTAAGGGGGCGGGTGGAGAGGCATTGCAATCAGCTATCACGGGGACCAAAATCGACGAGACAAGGGACGCCATTAAAGATCCAGATACCATAGAGGCCTGTAAAGCTATAGTCGAAGATCTCGACACAGTCCAACTGGACGGTGCCGACCTCATAAAGAAAGCCTACATCGGGCACGACATCATTAATCTAAGTAAGTATCATGAGTTTTTAACTAACCACACAGATCTGTTTGCTTTTTCCTATTTAGATATGCCAGGGATCCCGCGAGACATCGCCACCCACATGCTAAATGTTGACCCATTACACCCGCTGGTGCGGCAAATGAGAAGGAAATTCAATGCTGCTATCAACAAAGCGGTTAGTGAGGAAGTAGACAAACTTCTGGACAACAGCTTTATCAGGGAATCAAAATACCCCCAATGGATCGCTAATGTTGTCATGGTCAAAAAGATAAATGGGAAATGGAGAATGTGCGTGGACTTCACCGTCCTGAACAAGGCGTGCCCTAAGGATTTATTCCCACTGCCCCATATCGACCAACTGATTGACGCCACTGCGGGACACGAGCTGCTAAGTTTCCTAGACGCTTACTCCGACTACAATTCGATCATGATGGCCGATGAGGACTAGGAGAAAACAACTTTCATCACCCACCAAGGGATATATTGCTACAAAGTAATGCCCATAGGGCTAAAAAATGTAAGAGATATATACTAGAGGCTGGTCACCAAGATGTTCAAAGAACAACTAGGTAAGACCATGGAAGTCTACATCACAATATCCTGGTAAAATCATCAAAAAAGAAGACCACATCAACCACCTAAAGGAAGCATTCGAGATATTGAGGAGGTACAGAATGAGTTGAACCATGAGAAGTGCGCCTTCGGCATGGCCTCAAGAAAATTCTTCGGATTTCTCGTATTACAATGACACATTGAGATCAACCCAGACCAGATCAAGGCGATAGACGCAATACAAAAAAAAACATGTACTAAAGCTGACAGGGCGAAAAGCCGCTCTATCCAGATTCATCTCGCGGTCCTTCGATAGGTGCCATAAATTTTTCAATGTACTGAAAAAAGACCAAGGGTTACAATGGAACGAGGAATGCAACGTAGCCTTGAGAAAGTTAAAAGAGAACCAATCCTCACTATCCCTGCTGGTCAAAGCAAGCCCAGGTGAATCCCTGCTGGTGTATCTAGCCATATCCAAGGTCGGCGTTCACGTAGTCTTGGTCCGCAAAAAAGAAGGTATGTAATCTCCTATTTATCACATTAGCAAAACCTTGGTGGAATCCAAAACACGATATCCGCACCTGGAGAGATTAGCTCTGGCATTGGTCGTGGCATCACAGAAGCTCCAACCCTATTTTCAATGCCACGCCATAAAAGTGGTGACGACTTTCCTGTTGAGAAGCGTCCTACACAAGCCTGAATTATCATGCTAGCTCCATCGACGATATGCTGGTAAAATCAGCAAAGAAAGAAGACCACATCAACCACCTAAAGGAAGCCTTCGAGATATTGAGGAGCTATAGAATGAAGCTGAACCCTGAGAAATGTGCCTTCGGCGTGGCCTCAGGAAAATTCACTAATATTTATCGTATTAAAACGAGGCACTAAGTTGAACCCAGACTAGATCAAGGCAATAGACATAATACCTAAGGTGTTGAACAAAACAAAAGGTATAAATGCTAACAGCGCGGATAGCCGCTCTATCCAGATTCATCTCGCGGTCCTCCGACAGGTGCCACAAATTTTTCAATGTACTAAAAAAAGTCCAAGGGTTACAGTGGAACGATTAATGCGCCGAAGCCTTGAGAAAGATAAAAGCGAACCTATCCTCACCACCCCTACTAGTCAAAGCAAGCCTAGGTGAACCCCTGCTGGTGTATCTGGCCATATCCGAGGTCGATGTTAGCGCAATCTTGGTCCGCTAAATGAAGGTACGCAATCCCCTATTTATTACATTAGCAAAACCTTGGTGGACGCTAAAACACGGTATCCGCACCTGGAGAGATTAGCTCTGGCATTGGTCATGGCATCACGGAAGCTCCGCCCTATTTTCAATGCCACCCCATAAAAGTTGTGACGACCTTCCCGTTGAGAAGCGTCCTACACAAGCTTGAACTATCATGCCGGTTCGCCAGATGGGCCATTGAGCTCAGCGAGCATGGCATCTCGTACCACCCAAGAACAGCCATCAAGTCGCAACTACTTGCCAATTTTATAGTAGATTTCAGCGCAGAAATCCTGCAAGAGGCGGAACATGAGGCACAACGTGCCTTCTTCATTACCGAACTATGGAATCTCTATACTGACGGTGCCGCCAATGCATGGGGATCGGGACTGCTGCTTGTCCTCGATGTTCCCACGGGCGAAACAATTTTCTAGTCCATACGATGCCCCAAAATGACTAACAACAAGGACAAGTACGAGGCCGTTATTTCAGATATGAAACTAGCGATCAAATATGGGGCTCGACAAATCATACCTCATTGCGACTCCCAAATTGTGGTGAATCAAGTCGCTAGGACTTACCAAATAAAAGAACAAAGACTTCAGAAATACCAGTCAGAAATCCTTAGGCTGATGGCTGAGTTCGACGAGTGCCGCTTCAAGCAAATTCCGATGGCATAGAACCTCGAAGTAGACGACCTAGAAAAACTTGCCACGACCCCTAAAAATTTTCACAACGAAAGTGTGGTCACCCTCATTCATTCAGCCATCGACCATACTGAGGTATTTTCTTTAAATCTGACTTGGGACTGGCGCAACCAGTTTGTATCCTACCTCTAGGATGGAACGATGCCTCTCGACAAAAAAGAGGCAAAGAATCTTTGCATACAAGCTTCCCGGTATTGCCTAATAAACAATTTCCTCTAAAAAGGGAAGTTCGGTGGACCCTTAACCAAATTTATAAGGCTACACCAAACAAGGCCAGTACTCGAAGAAGTGTATGGGGGTCATTGCGGTGCCCACACAGGTAACCGCTGTTAGATAATACGCTTAACACTAGAGGGGGGAGGGTGAATAGCGTTATAATAAAATTTAGCGTAAACTTGCGGAAATTAAAATTTGCAGGAAATAATTAAGTACGTTAAATAAACAAAAGGAAAGAACGCACCGATGTATTCTGGCTCACCATAACACGTGGCTAGTCCAGTCCCCGAGAGACTCTCTCGAGATTTTCCACTAACTTGTCAAGCTTACGGGT
This sequence comes from Nicotiana benthamiana, assembly GCA_034376525.1. Taxonomy (NCBI): domain Eukaryota; kingdom Viridiplantae; phylum Streptophyta; class Magnoliopsida; order Solanales; family Solanaceae; genus Nicotiana; species Nicotiana benthamiana. Next base: position 39,855,647 of record CM067336.1, read on the forward strand.
GCTCAACAAACCTTTACAACTTAAGGACACAAGCCTTAACACCTCTGCTCGGAGATACAACACTCCAAGACTTCAACCAAGGAAACACAAGTTCCTTACAACAAGAGAATCACAATTCTCTTACAAGTGTACAAAACACTAAGCACTCAAACAAAACACTCCTTAATGAGTAGATATGAGTAAAAGAAGTAGGCTCAAGATTACAACAACTATGGACAAGACTTTGGCTCTCAAAAGCTTTATGAAATGAATATAAAATGATAAACAATAATATGTAAGCTTATAGCAATAGAATGATCAGTTGTTGTGTGTTGTTGTGTTTAAAACACTGAAATGAAGCTGTATTTATAGTTGAAAAACTTGGCATTACCATTGCCTAATTGCCAATTAAGAGTTGCTGATTTTACTCTGTGACAATCGATTGTCAGGAAGCCACAATCGATTGTTTGCCAATCGTTCCAAAAATCAATCCCTGATTTTACGCTTAACAATCGATTGTCCAAGATCAACAATCGATTATTGGCAACGTTCAAAAAATCATTTCCAGATTTTTCATAAAACAATCGATTATACCAAATCAATAATTGATTATTCAGCAACGTTCAAAAAATCTTTTTCAGATTTCAATATCAACAATCGATTGTACAAAATCAACAATCGATTACCTGACGGTATTAGAAAATTTTACGACAACGGTCAGCTTCACAATCGATTGTGCAATGTTAACAATCGATTATTTATCAGACTTTGAAAATCATTTTAGACACTGCCTCGTACAATCGATTGTTATATACTCACAATCGATTATTTAATAATTTTGAAAAAGTCTGGAAGTCACTGCCTCAACACAATCGATTGTCATATGTTCACAATCGATTATTTTGTGACTTTTAAAAATCGGATGGACACTGTCTCTTCACAATCGATTGTCATTAGCTTCACAATCGATTATTCTGAGTTTTGAAAAACTTTGATGGACACTGCCTCATCACAATCGATTGTCATTATCTTCACAATCGATTATTCTGAGTTTTGAAAAACTTTGATAGACACTGCCTCATCACAATCGATTGTCATATGGTTCACAATCGATTGTCATGCAGGTTTTGAAAAACCTGATGTTCACTGCCTTAACACAATCGATTGTCATTAGTTCACAATCGATTGTCATGCAGTCTTGGCTTAACATAATCGATTATCATAAGTACATAATCGATTATCTTAGTCCAGATTTTAGAGGCATGTTTAAAAATCATTTTGACTAAAGTAAATATGCATGATTTAAAATCGTTTAGCATTAAATTAAATATGCATGATTTTGTAAAAATAATTTTACGAGAGAAGCCATGTCATGAGTCAAGTTGTCGGATCAAGATCACAATTAAGAACGACTCATTTAAACTATAAAATTTTGTCTTGTGCTTGAATCTCGTTATCCACCAATTATGCGCTTGTACTTGAACTTCGTCATATATCACTTTGCGCTTCGTTTGTCATTCATCAAAACCTACACATAAGAACACACGTTTTAGTATAAAGCCTTGAGAATGTGTTTCCAACAATTTCCCCCTTTTTGACAATGGCAAACTTTAAGCGGGATATGCAACTTAAACAATTTATAATGACGATTCAAGACACGTATAGATATGCAATAAGTATGCGATTAGTTCCCCCTTAATATATGAATTCCCCCTCAATTTAAGCTTATAAATATTGAGAGCGCATACCTGTTATCTTCCTCCTTTTGCCATTAGCAAAAATAATATAAGAAGATGCCAAAAAAGTAAATAAAACTTGTTTATTTATTGGAAAGAAAACGTGATTACTTAAAGAGAGTACAATAACTCAAGTAATAGCAGAACAATCGATTATTGATACGAGATAATCGATTATTTAGACGACAGAGACCGAATTTTCTGAAGAAGACTTGATTATTGCGCGTCATGCTTTATAATTCCCCCTACCTTTAGGGCGATACCTGCAAAAATTTGTTAGACGTCTCCGACGCTCAAGTTAGAAATCATATAAGATAAAAAAGATGCAATGCATGACTTAGATCAACGTGGAGTCAAGAATCCTGAGTTCACTACGAATTCGGAAGAAAGACTCTTTCTCTAAGGGTTTAGTAAAGATGTCGGCCAATTGGTCTTTGGTTTCAACAAATTCAATTTCGACATCGCCCTTGAGAACGTGATCTCTTATAAAGTGATGTCTAATTTCAATGTGTTTTGTTCGCGAATGAAGAACGGGGTTCTTCGTCAAGCATATGGCACTAGTATTATCACATCTAAGAGGGATATGATCAAGACTTAGGCCATAGTCCAAGAGTTGTTGTTTCATCCAGAGGATTTGAGCGCAACAACTCCCCGCGGCTACATATTCAGCCTCGGTTGTGGACAACGCAACACTTACTTGTTTCTTGCTAAACCAAGAAACGAGAGAGCTACCGAGCAAATGGAAAGTGCCACTGGTGCTTTTGCGGTCCAATTTGCATCCAGCAAAATCGGAGTCGGAATAGCCAACGAGTTGGCATGAAGAACCTTTGGGGTACCATAGACCCACATTTGTAGTACCAACAAGGTACTTCAAAATCTGTTTTACCGCAGTAAGGTGAGACTCCTTCGGACACGATTGATAACGGGCGCATAAGCACACGCTAAACATGATGTCCGGACGACTAGCAGTAAGATAGAGAAGAGAGCCAATCATACCTCGATACTTCTTAGTGTCGACTTCCTTACCTTTCTCATCTTTGTCTAGATGATCGGATGTGCTCATGGGAGTCGCCATTGCTTTTGCATTGTTCATTTCAAATCGTTTCAGCAATTCTTTGCAATATTTGGCTTGGCAAATGAACGTACCTTCTTTCATTTGCTTTACTTGTAATCCCAAAAAGAATGTTAACTCACCCATCATAGACATCTCAAATTCGCTTGTCATTAAGTCGGAAAATTCCTTGCATAAGAAATTGTTAGTAGCACCAAATATGATATCATCCACGTATATTTGAACTAATAAAATATCATTGTTTTTATGCTTAACAAAAAGGGTGGTGTCAACTTTCCCCCTAATGAAATCATTTTCCAATAGAAATTTACTCAATCTTTCATACCAAGCTCGGGGAGCTTGTTTTAAACCATAGAGAGCCTTTTTGAGTTTGAAAACATGATCGGGAGATTTAAAATCTTCAAAACCGGGGGGTTGTTCAACATAAACTTCTTCTTATATAACACCATTTAGAAAAGCACTTTTCACATCCATTTGATATAAATTGAAATTCATAGAAGAGGCAAGCGCGAGCAATAGACGAATAGCTTCTAATCTAGCTACGGGAGCATATGTTTCTTCATAGTCAATACCCTCTTCTTGATTATAGCCTTTTGCTACAAGCCTAGCTTTGTTTCTAGTGATTACACCATTTTCATCTAGTTTGTTTCGAAAAACTCATTTCGTACCAATTATGGTATGATTTTCGGGTCTTGGCACCAAATCCCAAACGTCATTCCGTTTGAATTGGTTAAGCTTCTCTTGCATTGCCAAGGTCCAAAATTCATCCCCAATTGCTTCGGAGATGGTTGTTGGTTCAATTTGAGACACAAAAGCAGTATGTCCTAAGGTGTTCTTAAGGGAGTTTCGGGTACTTACCTTTTCACCGACGTTGCCAATTACCTGTTCGAGAGGGTGATCTTTAATTGTCCTCCACTCGTTAGGCATTTTCGTTTCATTTTCCAATTGTGGCGCTTCCTCCGTTGGTTGTTCCAAGATTTCATCTTTATTTTCCTTAGGCGTTTCCATTTGTATTTTGTCTTTCAAGCTATCTAAAATACCTGCAAGATCAAAACCGGAATCCTTTCTCGCCAAGCGAGCATTATTTTCGGGAAATACAACATGAGGGGATTCCTCCACAGTTTCGGTTCTTTTATTAAAAACCCTATATGCTTTGCTACGTGAGGAATAACCAATGAAAATTCCCTCATCGGACTTAGCATCAAACTTTCCCAATTGATCTTTGCCATTGTTATGAATAAAACATTTACAACCGAATACTCTAAAATGGTATATATTAGGTTTCCTTCCCTTGTAGAGTTCGTAAGGGGTCTTCATGAGTATTGGCCTTATGACTACTCTATTTAAGATGTAGCATGCGGTACTCACGGCATCCGCCCAAAAATGTTTGGGAATCTTAGCCTCTTCGAGCATGGTTCTAGCCATCTCTTCGAGACACCTATTTTTCCTTTCCAGCACCCCATTTTGTTGTGGTGTACGTGGAGCGGAAAATGTATGCTCGATACCAAGTTCGTCACAAAAGTCCGCAAAGAGATTGTGATCAAACTCTCCCCCACGATCACTTCTAATTGAAGTGACGGTTGTTTCCTTCTCGGTTGGAGACGCTTAAGAAAATATTTAAAATTCTGAAAAGCATCACTTTTATTGGCAAGAAATAAAGTCCAAGTAAATCTAGAATAATCATCAACAATCACAAAAGCATAACGATTTCTTCCTAGACTTTCAATGCGAGATGGTCCAAATAAATCCATGTGAAGCAATTGCAATAGTCTCGAAGTTGAAACAATATTTTTGGATTTGAAAGATGCTTTTGTTTGCTTCCCTTTTTGACAAGAATCACAGATAGAGTCATTTTCAAATTTCAAATTGGGAAGGCCAATAACTAAGTTTCGAGAAATCAATTTGTTCAAAAGATGCATGTTTATATGAGCAACTCTACGATACCATAGCCAAGTATCATCCTCTTTGCTCATAAGGCAATCCACATATTCGGGTGAAGAATTAGCAAGATCAACCATGTAAATATTATCCACTCTAAAACCACGAAGGATAATTTTGAAATCACTACGTCTAAACACTAAGCATTCATCCGAATCAAATAGGGCAAGATTTCCCTTGTCACATAATTGACTTATGTTCAAGAGATTATGCATTAAACCTTTCACAAGTAATATATGCTTAATAGAGGAATTTTCATCCTTACCGACTGATCCGATGCCAATGATCTTTCCTTTATTGTTATCCCCAAAAATCACACTTCCTCCTTCTTTGTGTTCTAGTTGAAGGAATTTGGATTCGTCTCCCGTCATATGTTTGGAGCATCCACTATCAAGGTACCATAGTACACTTGATCCCTTCAAACCTACCTACAAAACAAGTTAATGCGTTTTAGGTACCCATGCCATTTTGGGTCCTTGAGGGTTAGGCATATTATAATGATGCGATTGAGTGATATGTCTATGTCGTGTAAAGCATGCAGGGGCAATATGACCAATGCGTCTACAATAATGACAAGTCACATTGGGGTTATGCATCCTTCTAGGTTCATAGTAACTTGATGGACGAAAATGAATTACTCTATTTTCATTATGACTATTGCACATTTCATGAGAACCATTTCTCCTACTATTAGTTCTAAAATGAGCAGCGTTTCTAGAGTAATGGTCATGTCTAGATGTTCTAGGAGGTTCAAAACTTCTTCTAGTGTTTGGCCTAAAATATGCATCATTTCTAGGGTAGTCTTTTCTAGGTGGTAAGTCATTTCTAGGTCTTCTAAAATGCTCAACATTTGGTCTAACATGCATATTTGTTCTAGGATTGCTCTTTCTAGGATAAGCATTTGTTTTATTAATCCTAGGTTGAGCCTTAGGTGGTTGGGGTTTGGCTTCAACCTTTTCTTTAGGCTCATTCTTAAAACCTATGCCATGCTTGGTTGACTTCAAATTAACAAGGACCTCATTCAAGTTTTTGTGAGAAGAATTAAACTTATCTAAGGTACCTTTAAGTCTATCTACCTCATTTTCAAGATGCATGCAAGAAGAGCAATTTTTAATAGAACTTTCGGGCTTGTCGGCGCTTCTTTTTCCGAAAAACTTGTTTTCCTCTTTCAGCTTTTCATTTTCTAAAACCAGTTTTTCTAAATCCTTTTCTTTTAAAGAAAGCTGTTTTTGAAAATCTTTTTCTATTAGAGAAGCATTTTCTTTTATGCTCTTGACAGTTTTTGAAGCTTTAATAAATTCAGTATATAGCTAATCAAAAGCAGTTCGCATTTCGTCAAGAGTAAAGAAGTTTTTAGAAGAGATTTGACATACCTCATCTTGCTTGTCTTCTTGCGCCATAAGACAAAGGTTTGCGGCTTCGTCTTCTTCTTCTTCGCTTGACTCATCTCCGGAGTCTCCTCCCCAAGAAATGTATGCACGTTGCTTCTTAAAAGGTTTCTTCTCCTTTTTGATGTTTGGGCAATTTGATTTGATGTGCCCGGTTTCACCGCATTCATAGCACTTTATTTGCTCGCCTTGATTTTTGCTCTTTCGTTCATACTCCTTTCGCATGAACTTTTGAAATCTTTTGATAACGAGTCCAAACTCGTTGTCTCCGTCCTCATCAACTTGAGGTTGGCTTGTGCTTGCCTTACGCGCTATTCTTTGCCTCCTTTGATCATCAACAAGAGGGTTCAGTATTGTAGATTCATAAGTCTTAAGGTTACCTCTTAATGCGTCGATTGTGACATTTGAGACGCCAATGGATTCTTGAATTGCATCGGCCTTTGATCGCCATGCTGGAGTGAGACTTCTAATAATTTTTCGAACCAGTTCTCTGTCCGTGAATGTCTTCTTGAGGGCATGTAGGTCATTTACGATTATTGAAAATCGTTCGAACATTTCATCCACCTTTTCACCTTCCTTCACGTGAAATAATTCATAAGCATGGGTTAGGAAATCAATTTTAGCTTCCCTTACCTGGTCCGTACCTTCGTACGTAATTTCCAGCTTGTCCCACATTTCCTTTGCCGTTGTGCAACACGATATTTTCCTGTAATCGTCAGCATTTACAGCACAATATAATAAATTAATTGCTTTAGCATTATTTTGAACCTTTCGGATATCATCCGCGTCATATTCTTCTTCGGACTTGGGAACCCATTCGTTTTCAACCTTTTTGGTTGGAATTTGATTTCCCTTCGTTATCACCTTCCAGAGATGAAAGTTATTTGCTTGAACGAAAATTTTCATTCTTTCCTTCCAGTACGTGTAGTTTGTACCGTTGAATAGAGGTGGTCGTGTGGAGCATTGTCCTTCATCAATTCCTGCAAAAGAGTCACGAGTAGAAGCCATGGATGGTTCTCTCAAACTGTTAAGTCTTCAGAGAGTTGGGCTCTGATACCAATTGTTAGATAATACGCTTAACGCTAGAGGGGGGGTGAATGGCGTTATAATAAAATTTAGCGTAAACTTGCGGAAATTAAAATTTGCAGGAAATAATTAAGTACGTTAAATAAACAAAAGGAAAGAACGCACCGATGTATTCTGGTTCACCACAACACGTGGCTAGTCCAGTCCCCGAGAGACTCTCTCGAGATTTTCCACTAACTTGTCAAGCTTACGGGTGCTCAACAAACCTTTACAATTTAAGGACACAAGCCTTAACACCTTTGCTCGGAGATACAACACTCCAAGACTTCAACCAAGGAAACACAAGTTCCTTACAACAAGAGAATCACAATTCTCTTACAAGTGTACAAAACACTAAGCACTCAAACAAAACACTCCTTAATGAGTAGATATGAGTAAAAGAAGTAGGCTCAAGATTACAACAACTATGGACAAGACTTTTGCTCTTAAAAGCTTTATGAAATGAATATAAAATGATAAACAATAATATGCAAGCTTATAGCAATAGAATGATCAGTTGTTGTGTGTTGTTGTGTTTAAAACACTGAAATGAAGCTGTATTTATAGTTGAAAAACTTGGCATTACCGTTGCCTAATTGCCAATTAAGAGTTGCTGATTTTACTCTGTGACAATCGATTGTCAGGAAGCCACAATCGATTGTTTGCCAATCGTTCCAAAAATCAATCCCAGATTTTACGCTTAACAATCGATTGTCCAAGATCAACAATCGATTATTGGCAACGTTCAAAAAATCATTTCTAGATTTTTCGTAAAACAATCGATTATACCAAATCAATAATCGATTATTCAGCAACGTTCAAAAAATCTTTTTCAGATTTCAATATCAACAATCGATTGTACAAAATCAACAATCGATTACCTGACGGTATTTGAAAATTTTATGACAACGGTCAGCTTCACAATCGATTGTGCAATGTTAACAATCGATTATTTATCAGGCTTTGAAAATCATTTTAGACACTGCCTCGTGACAATCGATTGTTATATACTCACAATCGATTATTTAATAATTTTGAAAAAGTCTGGAAGTCACTGCCTCAACACAATCGATTGTCATATGTTCACAATCGATTATTTTGTGACTATTAAAAATCTGATGGACACTGTCTCTTCACAATCGATTGTCATTAGCTTCACAATCGATTATTCTGAGTTTTGAAAAACTTTGATGGACACTGCCTCATCTCAATTGATTGTCATTATCTTCACAATCGATTATTCTGAGTTTTGAAAAACTTTGATGGACACTTCCTCATCACAATCGATTGTCATATGGTTCACAATCGATTGTCATGCACGTTTTGAAAAACCTGATGTTCACTGCCTTAACACAATAGATTGTCATTAATTCACAATCGATTGTCATGCAGTCTTGGCTTAACATAATCGATTATCATAAGTACATAATCGATTATCTTAGTCCAAATTTTAGAGGCATGTTTAAAAATCATTTTGACTAAAGTAAATATGCATGATTTAAAATCGTTTAGCATTAAATTAAATATGCATGATTTTGTAAAAATAATTTTACGAGAGAAGCCATGTCATGAGTCAAGTTGTCGGATCAAGATCACAATTAAGAACGACTCATTTAAACTATAAAATTTTATCTTGTGCTTGAATCTCGTTATCCACCAATTATGCGCTTGTACTTGAACTTCGTCATATATCACTTTGCGCTTCGTTTGTCATTCATCAAAACCTACACATAAGAACACACGTTTTAGTATAAAGCCTTGAGAACGTGTTTCCAACAACCGCGCCCTCGTGCGATGCCTCATACGGGCCTATTATTACTGGCCTACCATAAAGAAAGAAGTTGCGGAATACGTTCGCCGGTGCGAACAGTGCCAAAAGTATGCCCCCATGATACACCAACCAGGAAATTTCCTCCACTAGGTCACCTCCCCATGGCCCTTCATCAAATGGGGAATTGACATAGTCTGACCCCTAGCCGCGGGACAAGGAAAGGTACGATTTTTAGTTGTTTTAACTGACTATTTCTCCAAGTGGGTGGAAGCAGGTGGGTACGCTAAAATACACGAACAGGAGGTCATCGCCTTCACATGAAAAAATATAATATGCCACTTCGGCATCCCCAAAGAAATCAGCTGTGACTACGGACGACAATTTGTCGGTAAAAAATGATAGAATTCTTCGAAAAATGGCTATCAAGTGAATACTCTCAATGCCATACCATCCCGCCACCAATGGCCAAGTAGAATCCTCGAACCAGACAATACTAAATATGCTAAAAACAAAACTTAAGGAAGCCAAAGGGATATGGCATGAACTACTGCCAGAAGTATTATGGGCCCAACGGACCACACGCAAACCCAACATAGGGGAAACACTGTACCCACTGGTCTACGGAACCAACATGGTCATACCAGTCGAAGTCGGTGAACCAAGCTTGAGGTACTCGCACACCAGCAGAACAGAAAATGACATGAACAGGCTCCAAGACCTTGATGATGCCGAGAAAAGAAGAGAAATGACACACATAAAAATGGTGGCCCAAAAGCAGCAAGTCGAAAGGTACTAGAACAAGAGGGCCAAGATAAGACCAATCAAAGTGGGAGACTATGTCCTCAAAGCCAAGACATTGGCATCCAAAGACCCAAGCAAAGGAAAATTCAGCACTAATTGGGACGAACCCCACAAAATCATAGCAGTAGCCAATAAAGGAGCATTCCAGTTTGAAACAATGGAAGGAAAAACGTTACAAAACAATTGGAATGTTGCCCACCTCAAGTATTTCCATTTCTGAAAGGTATCTCTCGAGTCGTACTCTTTTTCCCTTACCCGAGTTTTGTACTAATTGGGTATTCTCGAGGAGGTTTTTAACGAGGCGGCGGAGGGGACACCTGGAAATATTTGCGGAACAAGTTTATCATATCAACCTCTCCGTACGCTCTCCACGCCGACTAGATAAAGGGACTGGACTAGCTATCTCCAATGAATAAACGGCTATGGCCATCTCCAATATATAAAAGGCTACAACTATCTCCAATGTATAAATGGCTACAGCTATCTCCAATATATAAACAACTCGGGCTATCTCCAATGAATAAATGACTACGGCTATCTCCAATGAATAAATAGCTAAGGTCATCTCCAATGTATAAATGGCTAAGCCATCGCCACCAAAAGTCGACCAAGTTCGACTACGACAAGCAAGTGACTCAACGACAGTCGAAGTCACCCATATGGGCAAGGCTATCAACAAGTTATGAATAAGGTTATTAAGTTAATTCTGGCCAAGTCCATTGGCTTCATCATGGCTAAGGCCATCACCGCCAATAGTTGACCTAGTTCGACTACAACAAACAAGTGATTAGACGACAGTCAAAGTCATCCATATGGCCAAGGGCATTAACAAGTCATGACCAAGGTCATCAACTTAACTCTGGCCAAGGACATCGACTTCATCATGGCTAAGGCCATCGTCGCCAACAGTCGACCCAATTTGACTACGGCAAGCAAGTGGTTTGACGAATGTAGAAGTCACCCGTATGGCCAAGGATATCAATAAGTTATGACCAAGTTCATAAACTTAATTCTGATCAAGGACATCGACTTCATCACGTCTAAGGCCATCGCTGCCAACAATTGACCCAGTTTAACTACGACAAGCAAGTGATTCGATAACAGTCAAAGTCACCCATATGGCCAAGGCCATCAACAAGTTATGACCAAGATCATCATCTTAATTCTGGCCAAAGCCATCAACTTCATCTTGGCAAAGGCCATCGACGCCAACAGTCGACCCAGGTCGACCACAACAAATCAATGAGTGACTCGAAGACAGTCGAAATCACACTCACGACTATAGTCGTCGAAATTATATGTCCAAGGCCATCCACACTATCATTGGTCGAGGCCATTGAGATCGGCTATGACAAATTAACGACCTGACATAGGCCGAAGACACCTGTATGGCTAAGGCCATAGATGTTAAAACAACGACCTAACTCGATCATTCTCCACTGATCACCGACCTAGTTCAACGGCATAACAAAGCACTTTAACAACAAGCAGAAATGCAGTAAAAGTCCAACATGTAAACGAGCACCCATTTTATGGAGATAAGGAACCAGAGAAACAAAAGAACAAAGAAAAAGAATAAATTAGTAGAAAAGTTATGCTTCATTATTTCCAAAAATACATGTACATCATACCTTGAAAAAAGTCTCAGTTACATCCAAAGAAAAAGGAAAGAGAAAAATATATACAAATCGTAAGAGCATTCGCCGCTTCGGCCATCACGCCCCGCATGGCCGATATTTTATCCGCCATTGCCCGCGGGGTGGTATGTCTTCGAGATCCAGGAGGCAGACTCTAGACGGTTAATGTCTTCAGATTTGTAGCCCGCCCCATTGGGGGAATTAGAGATATAACCACAAGTGGCACGGGCGACACGGGCTAAGCGTCGTTGCTCCTCAACCTCCACCTCAGTGGCTCAACTTGCAGATAAGTACTCCTCGTGTAGGACCAATCTAGCATCGACATATACCCATATTTCGTGCGCCTCACGATGTGCGTCATCCTTGGGCTTTGATAAAGTGACCCGCTCAAGGGCCTCAACCTCAGCCGCCTTGGTGTCGAGCTCAGTGGTCAAAGCGGCGACTCTAGTCTGCAACCAAGCTGCTTCTGCCACTACCCCTCTGCTGATCTCCAACTCCTATTCTTTTGACTGAAGGAGAGTCTCTAGCTCGATGTTCCTAGCCAAAGCAGCTATCAGTTGCTCATTGACATGCTCCAACTCGGTCACCCTCTGTTTCAACAGAGCCTCCGATTGTTCAAGGCCCTCACAGAACACCCAAAACCGAGGGTCGTGCTTGAATACATCCGCCAACACCTGATACGCGACACAACATTGTTTGTACTTTTTTGTCATCTTATGAAAGGTGGCCACCTTCTTCTGCTCACGCCGCCTCCTCTCCACCTCTAAGACAAGGGTCTAAAAAGAAGAGGAAATAAAGGAAATGCGAGTCACTACGTACCAAAGTTGCCTTTACGACCCATAAAAGGAAAACTGAAAGCTACCTGCAAGCCTGCACAGACTATCCTTTCAGACAGGTCCCTTTTACTGATGCCCTTCAGCATCTCATGCTCTGCGTTCGCACAAAGCAAGGTTATCTCTGATGCGGCCTATTTGTTACTCTCCAGTAAATTATTCCCTCTCAGGATCAGGATCCGGCGGGTAGACCTACCCGCCTTCATTTCCACGCGGGCTGGATCCCCTGCTACATCTCCAACAGCGGCCTCAGGGACCGTCCCCTCAATCTCAATGCCTCCTTCCGCAATTGCAGATGATGACCCGCCCTCTGGGGTGCAGGCTGCGCTACAACAATGACAGTTCTCCTTCGGGGACCCAACCTCCCTAAACGGATAGCCTCGGCCATAAAAACAGGCCTTGGATCTTGACGAGTTTTGCTAGTCCTCACGTCCTCATTCACAATCCCCTTACTGATAATCAGCCGCCAACTCTTTCTCTCCAGCGGGTGAGCCGCATGATATGACTTCATCATCTGGGTTGATCTCCGCCCTAGACGGGGCAACTAAGGTCTTCTTCTTTCTGGGAACAACCTGACCTGCCAACATAAGCAAGTCAGGTAACAAAAATTTAAGAGGCCTTTAATACCAAGCCAAAAAATAAAACTACCTAACGGGCCGTACTGGTTGCGGAATGCGGGTCAAGTGCGGCAGTCCTCTGCATAAGGTATCAACCTCTCCACCCATGATCTAATATTTTTGATAAACTGGGGTGGAGAAGCCGCCACTACAAAAAAAGAGAAAAAGAAATCACAACGGCTGAAGAGTCAGGACCCCAAATAATCACGAAATCTATACAAGGAAACTTACATTCTTCATTCCACCTCTCTGGAAGCCCTTCAGGATTTGGCACCAGGTGCTCCGTCCTGATGTAGAAGTATTTTTTCTAGATGCCGCGATTGGTCTTGTCATCAGACTTCACTACAAAGCTCTTTGTACCACGGTTCTTCGAAAGAGTCATGGTATACCTTAAGTAGCTTGGGCTAAACATCTGCACAAGATAATGAATTGAGACCTTGCTCCTCTCCCTGGCCCGTAGTAAGAATTCTACACAACTTCAAGTATAGGGCGTGAGCTGGGCCGGACACATCCTGTAAAAGCGGCAGAGCTCCTCCGCAAAAGGGTTAAATGATAGGCTGTATCCGATCCTAAATGGATACTCATAAAAAGTACAAAACCCATGTCTATGCACATTGACATAGTCCGTACCATCCGTAACCATTTCAACATGGCCCGGAATATTGTACGTTGATCGAAGAGTGTCTAAGTGAGATTGCAGCAGTTCACTGTGCTCCCAAGGAATAAATGAGCTCTTTGTTTTAAAAACACTTTAAGCGTGCATCTCTTTTTGGAGCATTATCTACCGAAAGAGGAACAAGGGTCTTTTCCACCTATTCCTCTTTGACGCTGAAAGTAGAAGGAACCCTAGATGGAGCAGTGTCGTTAGTCTTTTCGCTGCTCTGACGTCGTTTCACCATATGAACTTGTTTTGAAGTATTGGTGACAGAAAATACAACCATACAGAAACAAGGAAGATCTCACATGAGATATCAATTACAAGAAAGCAAGACAGGAAGGGGAGTAAGAAAATGCTCTCAAAGGTTTGAAAGATGAATCAGTTTGGACCTTTTCCTTATTTATATGGTAAAGTTACGCGGAAATTGAAAAGGTATGAAAAAATGGGATTGGGAAACCAAAACGTCATACCACTTCCTGAACCACTGATCGGTGTAGACTCAATCCTAAGAAAGAGTGGGCGCGACTACTTAAAACCCAATAGTGGTATCATGGTTGAAAATTCCACAGAGAGATTCAAATTGGAATTGAGTATGCGCGACCTTAGAAATGCAATTTGGCTTCTAATTGATCTTCTATCATTTTTGGTTTTTCTTTTGTTAACAACTAAATTTATCAACTACTATTGAAAACTAAATTATGCTAAGTTATGATGCTAGTTGTATGCAATAAGAGAAAGGCACTAGGGTCATGACACTCACCTAGGTGGCTAATAAATGGGTATAAATTCTAACACAATGATGATAATTATGGGGAATATGGATAACCGTTGTACTTTAGCATTCACTCTCACATCTCTCGGTAGAGGGAGTGTTTTTGCCTAATTGACTCTCTCGAGACCAACTGCGTAGGCTAATTTTGCCCAAGAAACTTAAGGTTCAAGTGGGGTGATTACTCTCTCGAGGTTTAACCCGTTACTTGGGACTACCATTCTTATGGGTCCATCCCAAATCCTTGATTGGTCGAATGTGAGGTTATAGACTCTCTATCTCAAGAAGAGTCAAAACCCACTAAGTTAGACATTGTGTTTGTAACCACCAAATCTTAGTGAAAACATACAAACAACCCAAATTCCAAACACCCACTATTATCCAAGCGTCAAGCAAAAACATCCATTAATTATCTAGACTAGGGTTGAGCCACAACCCTAGTTAATGGGTTTAGCTAGACATGGAAGAAGTAGAAATAGAAGAAATACTAGAAAAAATTAACATAATCATTAACTACAAGTTTAATCTACTTGAATCCATGCTAATAACGAAAGAAAATTGCCTAAAGTAGGCTAATACAAACTAGTCTCGTGCTAAGCTGCTACAGAGATGATAAATATTAACCTAAAAAATTAGAGTGTTCTATTTATGCTACACAGGAAAAACCGGATAAAAATACCCCGGAGGGTCTGGTACGGACCGCATAGAAATGTCATGCGGCCGCGTAGACCATGTGGTCTTCAGATCTGGCTTCTGGACGTGGGGACACAGACCGCGTAGGAATGTCACGCGGCCACACAGGTCATGCCATGCGAAACGCGTGGAAATAACGCGCGGCTGCACAGGTCAAGTGACGCGAACCGGGTGGAAATGGTGCGCGGCCACAAAGAAGGTTTTGCCCAATTGTTGGTTCTCTGAACTTCTTCCTACGCGAACCGCACTACTATGGTGTACAGCCGCGTTTGCCTTTTGCCTAAAGTTTCTGAGCCTCTGATCTCTTGTCAGTGTGGGCCGCGTGGAAATGGATGCGGTCTGCATGTGATTTCGTCAGTTTTGACCACTCTCTGAACTTTCCTACACGGCCGCGTGGAAGAACAGGGTGGTCCGTACAGGTCAGACGTGACTTGGCTTCTGCAAAACTGTTCTGTATGGCTGTACATAAAACAATGCGGTCCGCGCAGGTGACCTTCATCCCACTTTCAGTTATCTTTTGGCGCTTGGCAGGTTTCACTCCTCTATTGAGCCGATTTGTGAGATGTATCATCTAGTCGCTCAAACCTGCAATCAAACGCACCTTGTAAGCAATTTACGACTAACTTAAAGAAGTTTACGCACAAAGCTTAGGTAAGAAGACGTATAAAACATGCATAATTCAATGACATCAACTCCCCCAAACTTAAACCTTTGATTGTCCTCAAGCAAATAATAATGAGACCTATCCCTCAATGAAAAACACCCCTGTAATTCCTGTTCTTGCTAAGGTAACCTCAACGAGCCTCAGTTTGGACTAACAATTGTCCTTAATGCATAGGTATCATTAACACATTTAAAACTTTGAACACTTGTGGATAAAATCTGACACAAGAGTATCAAGGGTTGATACAACTCATCAAGGAACCTTTATCAAGCACTTCGGTCATTGTGGAACCTAGAATCACGTATCCTTGACTTTCACTAAGTGGACTTCACCTTTTAGAATTAGTTGCATGCAAATCGAGGTGAATTAACTCTCTCTCATCTCTCACAAAGAAACGGCCCTAAGTCCAGCCTTAAGCACCATATGCTTGCCCTTCAGGTAAGTATCCACTAAAGTAGGCTTCTCTCAACTCAAGATCACATAGAGATTTTGAGGAGTCATTGTGAAGGCTTTTGGGTAAAGGTAGGATATGATGTTGTTCTAATGGTTTCAATCTTCCCTTCAGCACTTTATTTGATTCATTTTGGCACACTTTCTTGACTCAATTGAGTAATTCACTTATTTCGGGGGCTAAAGGGATACAATATCACTCTTTATTTTGCATTTCAAAATCTTTCTCCTTTTGTATACTTTTCCACACATTTTTTCACTTTTCGTTGTCCTTTTGATTCCCTTTTTGATCGTTATTCTCTTTTTGTCCTTTTCACTTTTTCATTGCCTTCCTTTTCTTTTTCTTTTGTGCCTTTCCACCAAATTGACACCTTTCTTGTTTTTCTCCCCAAACTTAGTCATTTGCCACTACTCATGGGAAGATTTGGATGCCAAGAGAAGGTCTAATTGAGAACGGGTATAGTCTTGTAATTTAGTTCATGAAAAAATAAGGTTCAAGGATCAAAATGGGTGAACTAGGGATCATTTGATTGGTTCATAGAATTGTTCAATTTGGCACTTTTTGGATCAAGGAGAGCCTTACATCATTTCTCAAGTCAAGTTCCACCCATGATTTCGCCTCAACAAATATTGGGGGCAAGTTCTAGGTCATCAACACGGTACTTGGGCTCAATAAATCGAATTCTCACCACACATACTCAAGGATTGCCAAAAACGGAGTCGAGGGCCCACAAAGACCATAGATACAATTCAAGCGCACAATGGCCCAACATGACCATATGATGATTGTTTGGTCAACACAAGAGTCTCAAGGTCACGACGTTCACCATTCTAAACACGACTTAATGTCTTTGAGCATAAGATCAAAGGCAAATGTGCTAGGCCCAAGTGAAGATTTTCCTAAGGTACCCTTAACTACAAAAACTTGAAAATCAAAAACTGATTGAACCCTTAAGAAATTTGTCATGCCATCAATCATTGGGAAGAGCCACCCGGTTCGCACAACATTCTACCCTTGAAAAGAACCATGGCATTAAGTAAACAAGGGCTTATTGCCAACGCCAAAACAAAATAAAAAAGAGGCTACAAGCCTAACTTTGCAACTAAAACAAAATTTTTTAACAAAAATAACAAAAATAGATAGAAAGCTCAAACGAATGACAAATGAATATGTACACAGGGGAAGTAGAATATACAACTAAGGGAGTTCAGAATCAAATTTATGTACAAACAACTATACCTGCGAATATACTGAAAGTAGTGAGTATATATATAATCATCCAAATAAAAAAAATCAAAAAGTAGGGCCACACCCCCACGAATAAGAGCTAGCATTGTCCCTAATGCTAACTACCAAATAAAGCATCAAAATAGAGGCAAAGGATATAGAAATGGTCCCTCAAGCCTCATTAGCTGCTCTCTGCCGGTCAATGGCTTCCGTGTCCACTTTATTGGCAGGGACCTCAAACCGGTCCACAACCTACTGATACTGTGCTACCAGGACATCAGGTGCCTGCTCCTTAACTGGCTCAACCACTGCTGGGGCTGGAGAAGGCTCAATATCTTCAGTGTTGGACGGGCCCTCTTGAACTGGAGCCACTACTATCACTACTCCCTCACTGTTAGGCAGCTTTCTCTTCTTCCTTGGCCTATACTCCTCCACCTGTGGCTGCACGTTTGATGGCTCCACGGATGGCTCTGCAAACAACAAATCAATTGGTTGCTGATCCGCTACCAGCTTGTCCACCTGCACCTGGAGCTTCGCCACCAACTCCTTGGAGGCCTTAGTCTTTCTCAATTTCCCGTGCTCCTTAGCCAAATCCTTGAGAGCTTTAATATGCTCCCTGAATGCCATTGCCAATTTTCCCTGATCCACTATCATCTTTTCCTGGTTGGCCAGGATCTTCTCGAAAGTCTCATCAATCAAGGCAGCTATCTCAACAGTCATTGGAGCTCCCTATGCCTGAACGGCTGTGGTCAATATGGACAACTTGGATGTCGCAGCCGACATCCAGTTGTTCAAACTAGCAAGTGAGCGTGTGAGCTGGTTGGCGGTGAATATGTGAGTCTTTGACACTGAAATCACCGGCTCATCTGTGGCAGTAGGGTGAGCTGTGGATGGGCCTAGAGGCAATGTCTCACTGGCGGGTTACTCAATGGCAGCTGCTCTTCAGACTGGCCAGCTGCGGAAGAAGTAGAAGCTTGACTCTTCTTGGTGCCCTTAGGGTTCTCCGGGCCCTTTTGATCATACCATGAATAAGGGCTCACTGGAGGCACTATGATATCATATTTCTTCCATTTCACTTTCATCTCTCTAAAGTACAAGGTCATAGTTTTGGGGAAGGGGTAGTTTGTCTTTGTCTTATTCCCCACAGTACAGATCCCCCTTAACATGACGTTTAAGACATTCAACGGAAAACCTGCCATAATGGAAGCAACTAGAACAACATGATTAATGGAAACAAAGTGATCATGTGTGGTCGGTTCAAGCCGATTGCACAAGAAGGTTAACCACCCTTTGGCTTCAAAATTGAGGGTGTTCCCGAATATTTTCTCCGGTGCCTTCAACCACACATGGACTTTACCTGGAGCGACTAAAATCCCGGCTAACCACAGGCGAACTTCTTCTTTCATCGCCAGCTCCTCAAAGTACTGAGACTCATCTTCTTCCCCAAACCCCAAAAAAAAAACATTCAGTACTGTCTTGTCCCTCACTTTAGTTGCTTTTGTATCCTGAACCACATGGTGAATATAGCTGTAGAATTCTTTCACCACTTTCTCGTTTGCATTGTCCACTTTTTCTTTGAAGGACCCCCAACCCTCTCTCTTACGGAATTGAGCTTGTACATGAGGGTTGTCAGGAAGCAAGTCAGCATCAACAAATAGCCACTCCGGAATCATCTTCCTCCTGGGCCACCACTCCCTGTATCAGTGGAAAGCAACCTCACTCACGAACCTATCTTCCCGGCCTCTAGCTTCCTAGTTCTCTTATCCCCCAACTTTACGTTCTCCTCCCTCGGCATACCCCGCACTCTCTCTTGATACTGAATCTGTGGGCGAGGTGGAGTATTGGCCCTCCTCTTCGTCATCAGTCCCGAACTCATCAGACGAGCTCGAGACTATATTGACGGGCTTCTTGGAAGTGGCCACAGATGCATCCTCAGGAGAAAAGCCCTCAGGTACTGGGACCTCTACTGACATATGAGTGGGGGCGGACTCTGAAGTTATATCCCGGGTGGGTTCGTATCACTCCCTGTTGAATGAGAAGCAGCCCTGTCGGCTGCTCGAATGATCTTTCTGTTTTTCTTCATTGTCTCCCTGTCTTTGGGAGTGAGTTTCACCACCCTTCTCACTGTCTTCCCTCGGGAAGCACCACCCCTCCCGGGTTGTTTTTCCGTGCCCCCACGTTGTATTTTCTTTCCTCTACGTTTGTGCACCATTGTCTACAAAGAATAAGCGTTTAATATTGTTAGTAAAAGCAGAGAATAAGTATCCAATAGTTCTAATTTCAATTCAAAATTGTAGAAATCATGTTGCAGGCAGGGGTCACACGGACCGCACATAAAAGTCATGCGGTCCGTACATGCAAAATTATTTCAGCACAGTTCTCAGAAAGGATCCACGCGGACCGCACAAAAGTGGACTGCGGCCGTGTAGAATCAACGCGCACCGCACAGAATTGTCATGCGGTCCATGCAAGTTGAGCATCAAAAGTATACTCTCTTTGAACTCCGGTCACGCGGTCTGCGCTAATTTGAACCACAGCATCACTGGGTTCATGCGGACCGCACTAAGATGGACGCGGTCCGCACAGATCAAACTTTTAAAATGTACCCTATCTGAACTTATGGGCACGCGGTTCGCACTGATTTGGACTGCGGCCGCGCTGAACTCATGCGTACCGCAAAGAAGTGGTAAAGCGGATGCGCTGAGAGGGTGCCACAACTATCTATCAAACACACGCGGACCGCACAAAAAGGTTGTACGGCCGCGTAGGGAAAATTAACCAAAACATATTCTAATCAATAAACTAAGAAAAAGAAGAAAGAAAATAAGAAGTTATACTAGTGGAATTTAACGAAAATAACAAAAATTAAACTATGAATTTAAATGAATGATGAAATGTTACCAGGGAATTAATATGAATGAGGATATGTGAAAAACTGGAGTGAATGAATAGTAGAACTGTATGCTTCTGATGAAAATTTGTGAAAACGGTTAAAGGGGGCCCTAGGCTTCTATTTATAGACAACCGTGGGGCCAAATTCTCACCTACTTGCGCGGCCACATAAACATGGTACGCGGACCACATGATTTTTATCCTTCAGGTCATGAACACAGCCCACGCGGACCGCACTGCTTTAGTGTGCGGCCGCGTGGGAAACGTCGAAGTTTTGCTTAATTTGGTCATTCCCACACGGACCGCACTGCTTTGGACAACGACCGTGTTGGAAATTTATCAGAGAGGTGACAAATTTTTGATTCTACCTACGCAGTCCGCATAAAGTTGCTATGCAGCCACGTGGGGTCTTCTGAGTTTACGCCTTTAGTTTATCAAGCACACGGGGACCGCACTGTTTTGGAGTGCGGCCTCGTAGGCACTATTTAAAGATTGTTTATTTTTTACCATTTTACCCTGCATTGGTTCAACAGCATCCCTGCAACACTTCACAAACTATCAACTAAAAAATCCTATTCTACAGCAGAAAAATAAAGAAAAACAAAAG
Organism: Nicotiana benthamiana; assembly: GCA_034376525.1. Classification (NCBI taxonomy): domain Eukaryota; kingdom Viridiplantae; phylum Streptophyta; class Magnoliopsida; order Solanales; family Solanaceae; genus Nicotiana; species Nicotiana benthamiana. The sequence continues at coordinate 39,876,445 of CM067336.1, forward strand.
ACATGGGTTACCTCCCAAGAAGCGCTTGATTTAATGTCGCGACACGACTCATGTTACCATCATAGTCATTTCAAATGGCTCAACGCCACCACGTGGCTATCATCAAACTTACCCAAATAATGCTTGAATCGATGCCCATTGACCCGGAATACTTCACCATTCGTGTTTTTGAGATCAATGGCACCAAAAGGAGTAACACCAACCACTTAAAAAGGACCGATCCACTTGGACTTTAGCTTTCTTGGAAAAAAACTTATCCCGGAATTGAAGAGAAGAACCATATCACCAACCTTGAATTCTTTCCCCCGGGCATACTTGTCATGGAGATACTTCATCTTATCCTTATACAAGGACGAGCTGGAGTATGCATGAAATCGAAACTCATCAAGTTCATTCAATTGTTCAACCCGGAGATTGGCCGCAACATCCCACTCTAAATTCAACTTTTTCAAAGCCCACATCGCCTTATTCTCTATTCTACCGGGAGATGAAATGTTTTTCCAAAAACCAACTTATATGACGACATACCAATAAGAGTCTTGAATGTTGTACGATAGGCCCAAGGAGCATCATCAAATTTCTTGGACCAATCGGTCCTATTCGCATTGACAGTCTTGAATAGAATACTCCTGATTTACCGGTTTGAGACCTCAACTTGGCCACTCGCTTGAGGATGATAAGGTGTGGTCACTTTGTGGTTTACCCCATACTTGGTAAGCGAAGAATCGAAAGCTTTGTTGAAAAATGAGAGACACCATCACTAATTATGGCATGGGATGTGCCAAACTTAGTGAAAATGCCCTTCTTCAAGAAAGCCACCACACTACGAGCTTCATTGTTGGGTAAGACGATGTCCTTAACCCATTTTGACACATATTCCACCGCTACCAAAATGTAAGTGTTTCCACAAGAACTCACGAATGGCCCCATAATGTCGATCCCTCCAAACAAAAAAAATGTCAACCACAAGAATAGTGTTAAGGGGCATCTCATATTCCTTTGAAATCCCTCGGCACGTTGACACTCATCACACCTTTTCACGAAGTCACCGGCATCCTTGAACAATGAAGACCAACAGAACCCACAACTCAACACTTTAGACGCCGTCCTTGCCCCACCATGATGGCTACCATAGGGCGAAGAGTGACAAGCTTCCACAATAGTCAATTGCTCTTCTTCGGGAACACACTGGCAAATCGCACCATCAGTGCAAATTTTAATAAGGTATGGCTCATCTGAAGAGAAGTCCAAAGCATCCCACTTAAGCTTCTACCGTTGGTTAGAAGAGAGTTCATATGGGACCATACCGATAACCTAATAATTTGCAATCCGAAAACCACGACATGTCAAGCATATAAATTTAGAGGAGTTGTTCGTCCGGAAAAGAATCATTTATCTCAAGGCCATCTGAAGGCCGCCCTTCCTCCTCCAATCTAGACAAGTGGTGCGCCACTTGGTACTCACTTACGTTTCTATCAACAATCTCCAAATCAAATTCTTGTAGAAGAAGCACCCATCTCATCAATCTTGCTTTTGAATCCTTCTTAGTCATCAAGTACCTAAGGGTGGCATGATCGGTATGGATAATCAATTTGGCCCCCATTAGGTACGGGAAAAACTTCTCCATGGAAAATACAATGCCATGCAATTCCTTCTCGGTGACCGTGTAATTTTTTGCGCCTCATTCATTGTCTTGCTAGCATAATACACCAGATGGAATTATTTGTTGATTTTCTTACCCAAGACCGCCCCCATCGCAACATCACTAGCGTCCCACATGAGCTCAAAGGGCAATCTCCAATTGGCTGCGGTTATGATGGGGGTGGTCGTCAAATTTTTTTTAGAAGCTCGAAAGCCTCCATACACTTGTCACCAAACACACATCTTGCATATTTTTCCAACAACATACACAACGGTTTCACTACTTTAGAAAAGTCCTTAATGAATCTCCAGTAGAAAATCACGTGTCCAAGAAAACTCCTCACCCCTTTGACATAGTTAGGGGGAGAAAGCGTTGGATTACCTCAATTTTTTCTTTGTGAACCTCGATCCCCATTTTCAAAATTTTATGACCCAGCACAATTCCTTCTTCCACTATAAAGTGGCATTTCTCCCAATCGAGCACCAAATTTGTGTCTTCACAATGGGCCAACACACGATCAAGATTTTGCATTTATTCACCAAATAAATCCCCGACCACACTAATGTCGTCCATGAAGACCTCCAATATGTCTTCCACCATATCGGTGAAGATTGCCATCATACATCTTTGGAAGGTCGCTGGAGCATTACATAGTCCAAATGGCATATGCGGGAATGCGAATGTGCCATAGGGACATGTGAATGTTGTCTTTTCGTGGTCCTCTGGGGCAATGAGAATATTGTTATAGCCGTAATACCCATCTAGAAAACAATAGAACGCCCAGCCCGCCCGACGGTCAAGCATCTGATCTAAGAATGGAATGGGGAAATGGTCCTTTCTTGTAACCTTGTTCAGTTTCCGGAAGTCCATACATACCCTCCAACCCGTCACAGTACAAGTCAGAATCAGCTTATTATTATTATTGGTCACTACCGTCATTCCTCCCTTCTTTGGCAGACACTATAGTGGAGAGGTGCACGAACTATCAGAAATTTGATATACCACACAGGCGTCACGCCACTTGATGATTTCCTTTTCAACGACCTCTTGCATGGCCTCATCGAGTCTCCTTTGATGTTCAAGAGACGGTCTCGCATCCTCCTCCATTATCTTGTGCATGCAAAATGCAGGGCTAATACCCTGAATATCCGCCAACATTCATCCAATCGCCCGCTTGTGCTTTTGAAGAACCGCCAAAGTGGCATCCACCTGCACTTTAGTCTAGCAAGAAGAAAGAATAACCGGCAAAGTGAAATTAGGACCAATAAACTCATCCCTGAGATGAGGAGGAAGTGGTTCCAACTCCAACATTGGTGGCTCCTCAATGGATGGCGTGGGTGGAGTTTTGCGATTTTCAAGATCAAGAGATAGCTTTCTCGGCTCATAGGAATACGAGCCAATGCCATGAAGTGCATTCACATACTCTACCCTTTCAGGAATATCATCAAACTCCATGTTCAAGATCACAACCTCGAGTGGGTCCTCAACATTTGTCATTGCGCTTTCGTAATCCACTATCACCGCCATGATAATGTCAACAGACGAGCACATTTCGATGCTATTTGGTTGGCGCATAGACTTGCACACATGGAAAACCACTTTTTCTTCACCAACGCGGAAAGTTAATTTTCCCACTTCTACATCAACCAAGGCCTTCCTTGTAGCTAGGAAAGGCCTTCCAAGAATAAAAGGAACCTCAAAATCCACCTCGCAATCCAATATGACAAAATCCGCTAGAAATATGAACTTGTCAACATGAACGAGGACATCATCAATAATTCCCAAGGGCCACTTCATGGATCGGTCTGCCATTTGAAGCCTCATGGAAGTCGAGCAAGGTTGCCCGATCCCGAAAGTTTTGAACACTGAATAAGGCATGAGATTGATACTTTCCTCTAAGTCACATAGGGCCTTTGCAAAATGTGCGCTTCTAATGGTGCATGGTATTGTGAATGCACCGGGATCCTCTAGGTTCGGAGCCATGGAGTGCACAATGGAACTCACTTGATGCTTCATTTTGATAGTCTCGCACTCCATAGATCTCTTCTTAGTAACAAAGTCCTACATGAACTTTGCATATCCGGCCATTTGTTCAAGTGCATCCACCAAAGGCACATTTATGGTCAAACTCTTCATCATCTCAATAAACTTTTTAAGCTACTTGTCACCCTTTTGCTTGGCAAATTTTTGAGGATATGGCGGAGGAGGCCTAGGTAAAGGTGCCTTGGCTATCAGCACCATAGGTTTCGGCATGTCAATGACGTGTTCCCTAGACGGGTTCACAGCCTCTTGGGTCTCCTACTCACCCTCATCAATATCAATTCTCACTTCATTCCTCACACTTGGTTCAACAATATCATCAACCACTAATGGAACATCATCTTCCCGCAACTCATCATCATTGACCCTAACTTGACTTTCTTGAACATCACCCCCTCCATCTCTACGCATTTTCACCGCCATGACATGGTTATTGTGCCCATCATTGGGGTTTACCACCTTATCACTTGGTAGTGCACCCTTCAGGCGTGTGTTGAAAGATTGTGATATTTGTCCAAGTTGCACTTGTATGTTACAGATCAAAGTGTTGTGGGAGGCTAATTGGGCATTCGAGTCTTGATTCTTCTTCATCATTTGTTCAACACATGTTCTCAATTCTACCCATATCTTGGACCGAAGAATTCGACCCTTGAGATTGCAACGAGGGTAGGTTGTTAGTACATCGGGGGCCTTTGAAAGCCTTGCCCCTGATTACCTTGATTACCTCCTTGATTATTGTTCCACCCAACATTATTGTTGTTGTTCCAATTATTGTTGTTTCCGCCCCAATTGCCTTGATTGCCACAATTGTTGCCATGATTTTCTTGATTACCCCAATTATTGTCCCAATTTCCAATATTTTGTTGGTTCCCCCAATTTCCTTGGGAACGCCATTGTTGATTCCCTTGATTTTCTCTATTACCTTGGTAGTTATTTACATATTGGACCTCTTCACTTTGGTCATCATAACATTCATTTGAATAACTACCATTCCCATCATCAAAGTTGTCAAAATTTTCCGGAGGTTGTTGTTGCCCACTTTGCCTTCTTTTCATCATACCCACTCCCTCCAAGGCATTGACTTGGTGCAGATATTGAACTTGTTAATGTTGCGTCTTAGCCAATTGGTTCAGTGTTATTGTGAGTTTGGAGATGGCTTGACCGTGATCATGCAACTCCTTATGCAAGTGTATAACATTGGGATCACCTTGAGAAACATTAGCCCGACTTTGCCATGCCGAAGAAGTATCGGCCATTTCATCAAGAACATCACAAGCTTCGTTTTATGAAAGCTTCATAAAATTACCACCGGCCAACTGATTAACAATGCACTGGTTTGTTGTATTTACACCCCGATAGAACGTCTGTTGGATCATAGCATCACTCATATCACTGTTGGGGCACTCTTTTACCATTGTCCTAAATCTCTCCCATACCTCATTTAAAGGCTCCGTCGTCTCTTTCTTGAAAGCTAGGATCTAAGAGTCGCCATATGACTAGGCGAGAAGAACTTCGCAATGAATTTATCCGCCAACTCATCCCAAGTAGTGAAAGAATGAGTTGGCAATCTCTCCAACCAATCCACTGCCTTCCTCCAAATTGAGAAGGGGAGAAGCCTTAGCCTCAGTGCATCTTCCGAAAAATTTATCTGCTTGCTCCCCCAATAATTATCCAAAAGCCCATTCAAATGCTTGTAGGCGTTTTGGTCCGAGGCGTCTGTGAAATACCCTCGTTGTTCGATCAAAGTAAGCATGACATTAGTGATTTGAAAGTTCCCCGCCCGGATTCGGGGAGGAACTATTGCACTTGCGTACCCTTGATTGGGTAGAACTCGTGGAGCTACTTTTGGTGGAGGTGGAGGCGGTATGTTGATAGAATTAGCATTAGCATTTCTACCCCTCCTTTTTGCTTGAGGTAAAATCTCTTCTTGTTCCACATCTTCCACCTCCTCCACTCCCAAATTAATAAGATCATTTGCATTTAAAGCCATTGGTACCTGAGTGAATTGAACAAACAAGGTAACTAAAAACAAGGAAAGAGAAGCAAAAACAAAAAACTAGCCAACAAATAGTCAAACACCACAAAGCTCCCCGGCAATGGCGCCAAAAGGTTATCGGTGTGGACTCAATCCTAAGAAAGAGTGGGCGCGACTACTTAAAACCCAATAGTGGTATCGGGGTCCAAAATTCCACAGAGAGCTTCAAATTGGAGTTGAGTATGTGCTAGCTTTGAAATGCGTTTTGGCTTCTAATTGATCTTCTATCATTTTTTCTTTTTATTTTGCTAACAAATAAATTTATCAACTACTATTATAAACTAAATTATGCTAAGTTATGATACTAGTTGTGCGCAATAAGAGAAAGGTACTAGGGTCATGACACTCACCTAGGTGGCTAATTAACGGGTATAAAATTCTAACACAAGGATGATAATTATGGGGACTATGAATAACCATTGCACTTTATCACACCTCTCGCTAGAGAGTGTGATTTTGCCCAATTGACTCTCTCGAGACTAATTAGGCAGGCTAATTTTCCAAAGAAACTTAAGGTTCAAGTGGGGTGATTACTCTCTCGAGTTTTAACCCGTTACTTGGGACTACCATTCTCATAAGTCCATCCCAAATCCTTGTTGGGTTGAATGTGAGATCATAGACTCTTTTTCTCAAGAAGAGTCAAAACCCATTAAGCTAGACTTGGTGTTTGTAACCACCAAATCTAAGTGAAAACATACAAACAACACAAATTCCAAACATTCAATATCATCCAAGCGTCAAGCAAAAACACCCATTAATTACCCACAATAGGGTTGAGCCACAACCCTAGCTAATGGATTTAGCGAGACATGGAAGAAGTAAAAATAGAAGAAATACTAGAAGAAATTAACATAATCACTAACTACAAGTTTAATCTACTTGAATCCTCACTAATTACAAGAGAAAATGACCTAAAGTAAGCTAATACAAACTAGTCTCGTGTTCAGCTGCTACGGAGATGATAAAACTTAACCTAAAAAAGTAAAGCATTCTATCGATACTATACAGGAAAAACTCGACGAAAATACCCCTGAGGGTCTGGTGTGGATCGCATAGAAATGTCATGCGGCAGCGTACGGAATGTGGTCTTCAGATCTGGCTTCTAGACTTGGTGACATGGACTGCGTAGGAATGTCACGCGGCCGCATAGGTCAAGCCATGCGGACCGCGCGGAAATGGCGCATGGCCGCACAAGTCAAGTGACGGGGACCGCGTGGAAATGGTGCAGGGCCGCACAGAAGGTTTTGCCCAATTGTTGGTTCTCTTGGACTTCTTCCCACGCAGACCGCACTACTTTGGGTGTGCGGCTGCGTGGGCCTTTTGCCTTGAGTTTCTGAGCCTCTGATCTCTTGTCAGTGCGGGCCGCGTGGAAATAGATGCGGTCCGCAGGGGATTTCGTCAGTTTTGGTTATTCTCTGAACTTCCCTACATGGCCGCGTGGCAAAACAAGGTGGTCCGCGCAAGTCAGGCTTGACTTGGCTTCTGCAGATCTCTTCTGCGCCGCCACACATCAGAATAGTGCGGTCCGCACAACTGACCTTCTTCCCACTTTCAGTTATCTTTTGGCGCTTGGCAGGTTTCACTCCACTTTTGAGCCGATTTATGATATGTATCATCTAGTCGCTCAAAACTGTAATCAAACGCACCTTGTAAGCAATTTATGACTAATTTAAAGTAGTTTATGCACAAAGCTCAGGTAAGAAGGTGTATAAAACATGTATAATTCACAGACATCAACAACCTCGGGAACAAAAGTAATAATGATGCATGCGGGCGATGACATCATCCTATAAAGAAAATCACACATCAATAGAACATCAACGTTGGGCAAATCATGTCTTTCCTGTTATCGCCTGAGCACAAGGTCAAATTCTGCAAAAGACGAGGTTCACAATTTCGTCCATTGAAGATGCCCATTGGGCATGTATCCAATGAACGAAGGGCCTAACTATATAGGGTCAAATTTGGCCATCAACGTCCCCATACCAACGTGTACGTCCAATGGGTAGACACCAGCTAGAGTGAGGGCATGACCCGAGCGTGGGGTTGAAGGCAACATCGTTTAGAACGTAACTTCTTCACTAATCGGAAGTCACTTACTTTTGTACTTTTTCTTTGATTATTTCGAGGAATGTCTCCTACTATATAAAGGAGACCTTCATATTGTAAAAGGCATGATGATTATTCTCGAATAACACAACTTCTCTCTCTATCTCTATCTCTATCTCTGTTCCTACAATTGCACATCTCTTAAGCTAAGATTATTTTCTTTATCTTTGAGATCTATAACTACGATATCGTGCATTTAACCTCTAGGTCAAATTATATTTGATTACAATTTACCGTTTAAGTATATCGATAACTTTTGAGCCAAACATATTGTTCTGTGTAGACTTACTCAACTATGTACAGGTTCATTATGATATTTGGCTTAAATTCTCCAAAGCCTAATTTGAAAAAACGATGTTGCACTTAACTAGAAAAAAATATGGTGCATGAAGTCTTACGTATGGAGTTGCCTAATACTCTCAACTCTGAGATTTTTCAATTTGAATCGGGATTTAATCGAGCCCCACTTGGTAAGAAAAAAAAAATACTACCAAAAATAAGTATAATCCACTAAAAATATATATATCAACCTACTCCTATAAAGTTGAATTACTCATTTAAGATGATGAATCATTTAAGCAAAACTTTGTTGTTTGTTTTCATTGCGTTCGTCCAATTATGTGTTGGATAAAATTTTGGACGTGTGATCAATGTTTGTAATCTCTAATTGGAAATAGAAAAGGAACAGAAAGTCACTTCTTGATTTCCTCCCTTTTGTGGAAAGTTAATTTTTATTTCCACCATGTACTTGGAGAACTAAAAATCGAATGGGCAGTAGAAATTTTAATCTAATTATTTACGCCAAGTAAAGAGTGATGACTTTGTCAAAAGTTCTTTCTAAGTGGAAAATTACAATTCGAATTTTCTTTTCTAGAGATAATGCATAAATACCTCATTGAATTTGTTTGAAAAAGTTATTTATATACCTTAATTTTACGTGTGCCCTAACACCCCACTATTAATTTTGCACACTTCTTAATAAATAAAAAATAAATATATAATTTATCATGATATCCATATTAATTGATAAATTTTAAATGGATTTGAGAAATAATTTGAAATGAATAATTAATACAACAGATATAACATGAAAAAAGAAATTGTCTTTTTTTGAAGTGCTAAAAATAATAAGTAAAAATAAAAATATATTTTTAAAATACTGAATAAGTAAAGTGCACAGAGGTAGTATTTCACTATCTCTTTAAATGGAAAAAAGGTAACTCTGTCGAATACATATAGCGAAAAAGAAAAGAGGAAAGAATTTATAAGGAAACACGTATCAAAAGAGTGACAACTAAACTAGTTTTATAGGAAATTGTTTGAGAGTTTTAAACAAACATCCATGCCTTTGTTATTATTTCATATATAAGGGCAAACACTTGTTGAACCTTGCTAAACACAATCAAAGTTATAAGCATAGAGTTAACTATGAGAATCCCTGGGTATCTTGTCCCGTGGTTTCATGTTGTTTTTGCTTTAACTTCTTGCTTTATAGCCGCTGGTGTATCTTTAGATTATGTGCTATCCATAAATGCCATTTCGTTATCTCCCCACAATTACGAATCATTACAAGTTTCATCACCTTCAACTTCACCATCTCTATCTCCACTTTCACCTCTGCCTCCAATTCCTTTGATCCCACCTTCTATGCCTCCATCTCTGTCTCCGTCTCCATCTCCATCTGCACATCCACCTCGATCATCTCCACCTCCACCTCCACCTCCATCACCATCTCCGCCTTCACCTCCATCACCTCCGTCTCCACATCCACCTCGATCATCTCCACCTCCACCTCCACCTCCATCACCTTCTCCGCCTTCACCTCCATCACATCCACCTCCACCTCCACCTTCACCTCCACCTCCACCGTCGTCTGTCTCTCCGTCTCCACCTCCACTTCCATCTCCATCTCCACCTCCACCTCCACCTCCACCTCCACCGTCGTCTCTCTCTCCGTCTCCACCTCCGCCTCATTCATCTCCACCTCCACCTCCACCTCCACCTCCATTTCCATTCCCACCACGTCCTCCCAAATATAGATCACCACCGCCACCTCCATCTCCATCACCTCCGCGCCACTACAAACGTTCACTGCCTCGATCGTTTCTACCTCCACTACGTCATTTTATGCCACCACCACATCGATTTCCTCCACCTCGACCACATGTTTTTAAGCCATCACCACCTCAATCTTTATCACCTCGTCGACCACATCAAACAAAATCACCATCTCCATAGAACTATATATAATTCACCTCCGGCACCATATCCACCATCTCCATCTCTGCCACCTCGACGTTCCTAACATTCACCTTTTATATCATCTCCGTTTAAAGTTGTAAATCCACGGTATTACTAGGTGAGCGGGTCAGTCCTGTAAAAATAAAAAATTGCTCGCTCTCCCTTAAATATACGTGTAGGAGGGAAAGTGCACCTGTATATATGGTTCTCTATATATCCTTTTCTCTTTGAACCGATTGGAAGTGTATTATTCTATCCAAGTATTTATGATTGTTTTCACATAAATTAGCTTATCTTATAATTCAAATTGTGACATGGAAATATTTGTTTCGTTTGAGGAAGTATTGAGAAAATATGATTTTCTAACTTTTCTATATTGGGGGAGGGGAGGGTGAGTGGTTCTGATCATTCTTATATATTCTGCGTATTGTAGTTGTTCATGAATTCAATATATGTAGTATTGAATATGTATATATCCATGTATAGTAATTTCCATTTGTACTTCAAGAGACTGCTTCATTGAATTCATTTTATTAATTCACCACATATGAGAAGTGATGCAAAGAAAAAAGAAGGTAAAGAGAAAAAACTTGCTAAGTTATTAATGTGTAGAAATAATTCGACTCAGAAGATCTTAAATTCTTTGAGATTGAAAGAGAATAGAAGAGGGACAAAGAAAGGAACTAATGAAAATTACATTTTTTGCATCTCCAGATTAACGTTAAATCGATACTAATAAAAATTTTATCTACTCTCACAGAACAACTTTATTGAAAATTTGCAAAAAAAAAAAAAAAAATCAAACCCTTATGGTTAGCGAGAACTGACCTTTTGGTTTTGTTTCAGACCGGAAAAAAATTTACTCATAATTTAATTGGGCCTTATCTTCAATTGTTGGAAACCATTTTGCAAATTTGAATTCAAAATTTGATGAGTTTTGACAACTGATTTGAGGTGTATTCCGATTGAAATTTCAGTTGAAACTCAAGCTTCTTAGATTTGAAGAATTCGAATTTCTTGGTAGTCTTGATTCTATTAACTTTTGTTTTTCTTTTTCTTTAGCTAATTGATAGAATTAATTAAGCTTCCATTCTTTCCATTAAAATGTCAATTGTTAACTCTGATTATAGAGGAGAGACATTGAGACGGGGAGAGAGGAACAAGGAGAATGGGTGTCTGATTTAATATTTTTAATGTATATCTATTTTTAATACTTTTGGGAGGGGATTAAAAAAAATAAAATAAAAAATAAAAAAATTTCTTTCCCTCTTATGCGCTAGTTTGGGAGAATGAAAATACTGCATTCGCCACGTCACAATTTAGGATAGTATTAAATTCACCCCAAACAAAAATAGAAAGAATATAGGTCGTCCGTTTAGTTAAGATGTGTAAATGACTTTTTCGGACAAATTTAATGAGGTATTTATGCATTATCTCTTTTTTTAATGCGTTATTTGCAACAAAAAATTTCTCGTCCCTAATATTTCGGACGAACAACTTAATAATTAGAGATGTTTCATGTTTGAACCCATTATAAAAAAATAGAGCAAAAATAAAATGTAATTTTAAATTCCACCTTGTGTACTAAGAACAAAAAGGCAAAAGACACTAGAAATTCCAAGCTAATGTAAATACGTAAAGGAATTTAAAGTGATGGCACAAAGTTAAAAGAATGGTTCTGAACCAAAAAATAGAGATGAATTTTTCATTTTTTATTCGTAATAAAAGTTAGCGCTCGTACTTAGTATTCATATATGAAACTTTAAAGCTACTCCCTCCATTCATTTTACTTGTCCAATATTAATTTTGTACACTTCTTAATAAATAATAAATAAAATATATAATTTATCATGATATCCATATTAATTGATAAATTTTTAATGGATTTGAGAAATAATTTGAAATGAATAAATAATAAAATAGATATAACATAAAAAAAGAAATTGTCTTTTTTTGAAGTGCTAAAAATAATAAGTAAAAATAAAAATTTATTTTTAAAATACTGAATAAGTAAAGTGCACGGAGGTAGTATTTTACTATCTCCTTAAATGGAAAAAAGGTAACTCTGTCGAATACATATAGCGAAAAAAAAAAGAGGAAAGAATTTATAAGGAGACACGTATCAAAAGAGTGACAACTAAACTAGTTTTATAGGAAATTGTTTGAGAGTTTTAAACAAACATCCATGCCTTTGTTATTATTCCATATATAAGGGCAACCACTTGTTGAACCTTGCTAAACACAATCAAAGTTATAAGCATAGAGTTAACTATGAGAATCCCTGGGTATCTTGTCCCGTGGTTTCATGTTGTTTTTGCTTTAACTTCTTGCTTTATAGCTGTTGGTGTCTCTTTAGATTATGTGCTATCCATAAATGCCATTTCGTTATCTCCCCACAGTCACGAATTATTACAGGTTTCATCACCTTCAACTTCACCATCTCTATCTCCACTTTCACCTCTGCCTCCAATTCCTTTGATCCCACCTTCAATGCCTCCATCTCTGTCTCCTTCTCCGTCTCCATCTCCACATCCACCTCGATCATCTCCACCTCCACCTCCACCTCCATCACCGTCTCCGCCTTCACCTCCATCACCTCGGTCTCCACATCAACCTCGATCATCTCCACCTCCACCTCCACCTCCATCACCTTCTCCGCCTTCACCTCCACCTCCACCTCCACCTTCACCTCCACCCCCACCGTCGTCTGTCTCTCCGTCTCCACCTCCACTTCTATCATCTCCACCTCCACCTCCACCTCCACCATCGTCTCTCTCTCCGTCTCCACCTCCACCTCAATCATCTCCACCTCCACCTCCGCCTCCGCCTCCATCTCCATTCCCACCACGTCTTCCCAAATATAGATCACCACCGCCACCTCCATCTCCATCACCTCCGCGCCACTACAAACCATCACCGCCTCGATCGTTTCCACCTCCACCACGTCATTTTATGCCACCAACACATCGATTTCCTCCACCTCGACCACATGATTTTAAGCCATCACCACCTCAATCTTTATCACCACGTCCACCACATCAAACAAAATCACCATCTCCATAGAACTATATATAATTCACCTCCGGCACCATATCCACCATCTCCATCTCTGCCACCTCCACGTTCCTAACATTCACCTTTTATATCATCTCCGTTTAAAGTTATAAATCTACGGTATTACTAGGTGAGCGGGTCAGTCCTGTAAAAAGAAAAAATTGCTCGCTCTCCCTCAAATATACGTGTAGGAGGGAAAGTGCACCTGTATATATGGTTCTCTATATATCCTTTTCTATTTGTCATGACTTGTCATGGTTTGTTCGGGGAAGCTTTCTGGCCATAGAGAGGCCTTGCCCTTGTTGCTTATGTCGAATGTAGTAATGATGTGATGAAGTCGATTTCGATGACTTCTTTCACAAAATGATAGGGGCGGGGTCGTGGCCGCCGCAGTCGTGGTGGTCAGATTTTGACTAATACAGTTAGTCCCTCCGTTCATCGGGGTCGTACCTCATCAACTTCGATGGACCGATCACGTGCGCAACGTAGTCGTAGGGAATCTGACCCCCATTCTGTCCCTTGTCCGCGTTGTGAATTTTGGGATCGTTTGGGGGTGTTTTTTCAGTACTCATATACCGTTAAGATTGTTTTGAAACCGGAATACTGATTGGCAAATGAAGCATTATTTTGTGCAAGCAGTCATTATGATGCATGTTTCTTAGGATCTAAATCGCTTCGCCTCCCATCATATTTGAATGGTGACTATTAGGTTTCGCGCTTGGAAAATTCATTACTGTTATAAATAGGGAAACCCTGCAATTTGTTTCCCACACTTTATTGTTCATATTGAGAGAATTTTCAGGATATCTCCTTTTCTGACATATCAAATTCTAGTTTCATTCTTCTGCTTTCCGCCGCACCTAATCTCTTCAATATTTTAGAAAGTTTTTTCCCTTGATATCCAAAAAATAGAAAACATTTCTTCTTGTGGCACTCTTCCATTGCAGCTCCGATACCAGAAGACCGAGTTCAGGTCACTGGCAGGGCAGATGGGGTGTAAGAGGAAGAGGTAGAGGTTCCATCAGCAGATGAAATCTTGCCCCTCCATGGAAATGATGCCGATTTAACTATGAGTGATGGATTGGATCTAGAGGACATCACTCCCTTAATAGGGGAGAGAGGGATCGACGAATTGAGAGAGCGCCGGGAAATCCCTAATTTCATCGAGATACAAAACACCGGCAAAAAATTACCGAGTTCAGGTTGACCGTCCTAGATTCTGCATGTTCTACGCCTACCCCTGTATCGTAGGGTACAAGCTTCCAATTCCTATGTTGATGGTGGATCTGCAGCTACTACGAGGTGTTCCATGTCCAACTCTCTCCTTACTTGTACAAGTTGTTCCTCACGATGATAAAGTGCACGGAGCTCGTAGATCGTGAGGTCACTCTGGGCCACGTGCTCAGCCTTTTCACTCCCCAATTGATTCGAGGAACAATGCTGCATGCACGTCCTGGTGGGTCGAAGGGCTTGGTGGTGATGATGGACAATAGAACTAATCGTTGTTTCTGTGATAGTTTCTTCTATGTGTGGACCGAGCACGTCGTGGCGGACCCAACAGGGTTCCCCGAGAGTTGGAACTTTGAATGTAAGTGTGTGCCCTATATTAATGGAATGTCCAATTTTATTTTGTGTTGAGGTATTAAATCACTCTTTATTTCTACTTCTCAGAGATTGCCCCTACTGCCCCTTGAAGGGATTTGTGAATGGTTCGACGCTGTCCTTACCTACACGGTGGGGGTTCGTACCTGGTAGATCTTTTACGAAATATTCGGACGTATGACTCTCGTAGGTGAGAACCCCCATTTTTTCTTTCTTTTAGTTGTTCTTGTTTCATTTCTCACATATTTGTTTATCGTTGGCAGGGAGGGTGCGGAGAATCATAGCTCCCTAATTAGCCTTTCACCAGTCAGCCGCATCTACTTGTATCATCGCTATTTCTGCTACACGTCTATCGCTAGGGGCTGCATATGAGGTTTCCGTCCGGTGCTATCCACCCAAAGAATGATTCACCGTCGATCGGGGAGTAAGAAGGGTCATCGAAGAGATGGAGGGTAGAGTTTGAGATGGTTCCTCCAACGGTGATCAAATTTGGATTCTCCCCCGGTGGGCCCAGAAGAAGGTATTGCTGCGACGTCTACCACAGGGGTGGAGCAAGTTGCTGAAGTTGGCAGTGGCAGTTAGAGCCAGGAAAATTCAGCTATTGCAGTGATTCAGCCCGAAGTTCCTGTTGTTGATGACACTTGACGTCCTGTCGGAACAAAGAACCGGACCCCTAGTGCTGCCATTATGACCTTGATCTTGACTTCTTCATCTGCGGTAGGTTGCATATCACTCTCGACGACAGAAAAAGGAAAGAGTATAATTGTCGACGATTATGAATCTAATTCTGACTTGGACCCTAATAATGTTCAGATGTTCGAGGAGGGCCTTACTCACTCGGTGGTTCACGTGGGGGGGGGGAGGGCTTGGCCCGTGTTCTCGAGATTCCATCTGCTGTGAACCTATTGGCGCAGGGGGATAACTTGGTGCCGCAGTTCATCCTGTTGTGTTTGGAGGCCGAGAACGAGTCCTTGCGGAATATCCCTCATGCCGAATTGAGGGACAAAATGGCTGTAATGGGTTTGCAGGTATGTTATCTCTGATTTCTGTTTCAGCCTTTCTCTTGTCGCGAACGAGTGTTAGTTTAACTGCTTTCTTATTTTCAGATATACCTGGTGGAGGTAGAGAGAATCCGCAAGGCAAATACCCGGTCGAGGATTTTCTTGCAGATTCTGGGGAAGTACCATCGCTATCATAACAGGTGTCATAAGTTCCACGAAATCTTGAGGATGGACCCCAGCAACTGGGCCCTCGGTGAGGAATTGGAGAAAAGGGACCAGGAACTACTGTAGACGATCTATAGCAAGAACGAGCTCGAAGAGCAACTTCGCCTCAAGGACGAGGAACTTGAATTGGCTAAAGGGGTCTCAGCCGAGTGCGAGTACCTGCAGAGCAATATGGTAGCGCTGCAATTGGACATGGATCAATGTTGGGCTCAGGTTGAGGAGATGAGCGCCAATGGAAAGGGAAACTATCTGCGATGGAGAGAAATGTTGCCGGTTTAGAGCGTATTGAGAGTGCCTGGTATGAGGCTCTTGCAGGGGCGACGAATCTAGAGGAGACTATTCCCGTGCTCAAGTCCTAGCAAGAATTGGAGAGTATGACTGTGACACTTATGGTGGCGAGGCTTGAGGAGTGGATCGATCGATCGATCAGGAAGCTTCAGTTCTGGCATGTCGAGTCACGATATTAGAGGCAAAGAATCAGTGGTTGAGGGCCCAGGATGGATCGTCCCGTGCTACCGTACCCCGCCACACTCATGAGCTCTGGGCCTATGCGGAAGCCCGACGGGATATATTAAAGAACTTATGGGAAGAAAGCACCGTGACTGAGGCTGCATACGAGGAGGCACAAGCGAAGGCTCGTGAGGCTCGTGCCAATTGTGGGTATGATGTGGCGACAACCGATGTTGATGTAGATGCGGAAGGTGATGATTATGCGCCTTATAGTGATGATGATGACAACGGCGGTGATGACGCCGAGTGAAAAAAAGTTGTACTTTGTTTTTCTTTTCAATTCATTCATTGAATGGCGTTCCTCTTGTCTTGTTGTTTTCTTCTTTTTTATATATTAGTCGACTATCCTAGGCTGGATGTAATCTGCGACACACTGCATTTATGAATTCACGAATAAATAATTTTCTTTTTCGCTACTTGTCTTGCGTTTCAGCTTTCTTTTTTGGGTGATTTATGATCTTGTTGCAAGGTGAGGGCTCGTCAAGTGAGTCCCAATTTAGTCCTTCCCATTTTATGATGAGGACTTCCGGCCTTGTGGGTCTTATTATGAACTAATCAAAGTAAAGCCCGTCTAAGTTCGAGCGAGGTCGAACCTTTCATTCTTTGATAGCGAAGGCCCCTGGCCTTAAGGGTGTTATTTCTATCTTATCGAAGTAACAACCTATCTGAGTTCGAGCAAGGTCAAAGCTCTCTATCTTTGATGGAGAAGGCCCTTGGCATTATGGGTGTCATTTCAAACGTATCAAAGTAACACGCTGTCATCTTTGATGGCAAAGGCCCTCGGCCTTAAGGGTGTTATTTCAAACTTATCGAAATAACAAGCCGTCTGAGTTCCAACGAGGTTGAACCTTTCTATCTTTGATGTCGAAGGCCCTTGGCCTTAAGGGTTTTATTTTGAACTTATCAAAACAACAACCCGTATGAGTTCGAGCGAGGTCGAACCTCTCTATATTTGATGGAGAAGGCCCTTAGCCTTAAAGGTTCGAAATAACAGCCCGTCTGAGTTCGATCGAGGTTGAACCTTTCTATCTTTGATGACGAAGGCCCTTGGCCTAAAGGGTGTTATTTTTAACTTATCGAAATAAGAGACCGTCTGAGTTGGAGCGAGGTGGAACCTTTATATCTTTGATGGCGAAGGCTCGTGGCATTAAGGGTGTTATTTCGAACTTATCAAAATAACAACCCGTTGGAGTTCGAGCGAGGTCGAACCTTTGTATCTTTGATGGAGAATGCTTTTGGTTTTAAGGGTGTTATTTCGAACTTATCAAAGGTCATCTAAGTTAGAGCGAGGTTGAACCTTTCTATCTTTGGTGGCGAAGGATCTTAGCCTTAAGGGTCTTATTTTGAACGTATCGAAATAACAACCAGTCTGAGTTCGACCGAGGTCGAACCTTTCTATCATTTATGGTGAAGGGCCTTGGCCTTAAGGGTGTTATTTTGAACTTATCAAAATAACAACACGTCTGAGTTCGAGCGAGGTCGAACCTTTCTATCTTTAATGGTGAAGGCTCTTGGCCTTATGGGTGTTATTTTGAACTCATCAAAATAATATCCCATCTGAGTTCGAGTGAGGCCGAACCTTTCTATCATTGATGGACAAGGCCCTTGCCCTTAAGGGTGTTATTTTGAACTTATTATAATAACATCCCGTCTGAGTTCGAGCGATGTCGAACCTTTATATCTTTAATGGCAAATGCCTTTAGCCTTAAGGGTGTTATTTCGAACTTATCAAAATGCAGTCTGTCTAAGTTCGAGAGAGGTCGAACCTTTCTATTTTTTATGGCGAAGGCCCTTGGTCTTAAGGGTGTTATTTTGAACATTTCGAAATAACAGCCCATCTGAGTTTGATCGAAGTCGAACCTTTCTATCTTTGATGGAGATAGCCATTGGCCTTAAGGGTGTTACTTCGAACTTATCAACATAACAGTGTGTATGAGTTCAAGCGAGGTCTAACCTTTCTATATTAGATGGCGAAGGCCCTTGGCCTTAAAGGTGTTATTTTGAACTTATAGAAATAACAGCCCGTCTGAGTTTGAGCGAGGTCAAACCTATCTATCTTTGACGGCGAATGCCCTTGGCCTTAAGGGTGTTGTTTATAGCTTATGAAAATAATAGCCAGTCTGAGTTTGAGCAAGGTCAAACCTTTCTATCTTTGATGGCGATGGCCTTTGGCCTTAAAGGTGTTATTTTGAACTTATCGAAATAACAGCGTGTCTGAGTTCGAGAAAGGTCAAAACGTTCTACCTTTAATGGTCGATGCCTTTCCCTTAAGGGTGTTATAGTGAACTAATCGAAATAACAATGCATCTTAGTTCTAGTGAGGTCGAATCTTTCAATCTTTGATGGAGAAGGCCCTTGGCCTTAATGGTGCAATTTAAAAATTTTCAAAATAACAACCTGTCTGAGTTCGAGCGAGGTCGAAATTTGTATCTTTTATGGCGAATCCCCTTAGCCTTAAGGGTGTTAATTCAAACTTATCAAAATATCAGCCTATCGGAATTTATGCGAGGTCGAACCTTCTATCTTTGATAGTGAAGGCCCTTGGCCTTAACGATGTTCTTTTGAGCTTATTAAAATGACAACCCGTTTGAGTTCGAGCGAGTTCGAACCTTTATATCTTTTATGGAGAAGGCCCTTGGCCTTAAGGGTTCGAAATAACAGCCCATCTGAGTTCAAGAAAGGTCGAACCTTTCTATCTTTGAGCAAAGGCCATGGGCCTTAAGGGTGTTATTTTTAACTTATCGAAATAACAACCTACGTGAGTTTGACCGAGGTCGAACCTTTCTATCTTTTGTTGCGAAGGCCCTTGGCCTTAAGGGTGTTATTTCAAACTTATTGAAATAACATCCCGTTTTCGTTTGAGTGAGGTCGAAGCTTTCTATCTCTGACGGTGAAGCCCTTGGACTTAAGGGTGTTATTTGGAACTTATAAAAATAATATCCCGTTTGAGTTCGAGCGAGGTCGAACCTTTC
Organism: Nicotiana benthamiana; assembly: GCA_034376525.1. Classification (NCBI taxonomy): domain Eukaryota; kingdom Viridiplantae; phylum Streptophyta; class Magnoliopsida; order Solanales; family Solanaceae; genus Nicotiana; species Nicotiana benthamiana. Next base: position 39,895,876 of record CM067336.1, read on the forward strand.
TATATTTGATGGCGAAGGCCCTTGGCCTTAATGGTATTATTTGGAACATATCGAAATAATAGCCCATCTGAGTTCGAGTGGGGTCATAGCTTTCTATCTTTGATGGAGAAGGCCCTTGGCTTTAAGGTTGTTATTTCAAACTTATCAAAATAACTGCCTCTCTAAGTTCGAGCCAGGTGTAACCTTTTTATTTTTTATGGTGGCCCTTGGCTTTAATGGTAGCATTTCGAACTTATCGAAATAATAAACCGTCTGAGTTCGAGCGAGCTCGAACCTTTCTATCTTTGATAGAGAAGGCCCTTGGCCATAATACCTCGCTTGAATTTAGATAGTTTTGTTATTTCGATAAGTTCCATAATACCACCCTTAAACCCAAGGGCCTTCGCAATCAAAGATAGAAAGGTTCGACCTCTCACGAACTAAGACGGGTTGTTATTTCGATAAGTTCGAAATAACACCATTGTGGCCCACGACCTTCGCCATCAAAGATTGAATGGTTCGACCTCGCTCGAACTCAGACGGGCTATTATTTCAATAAGTTCGAAATAACACCCATATGGCCAATGGCCTTTACCATCAAATATAGAAAGGTTCGACCTCGTTCGACTCAGATGGGCTGTTATTTCGATAAGTTCGAAATAACACGCTTAAGGACAAGGTCCTTCGCGATCAAAAATAGAAAGGTTCGACCTCATTTGAACTCAGACGAGGTTTTATTTTGATATGGTCGAAATAATACCCTCAAGGCCAAGGGCCTTCGCAATCAAAGATAAACGGGTTCGACCTCGCTCAAACTCAGACGGACTGTTATTTTAATAAGTTCAAAATGACACACTTAAGGTCAAGGGAATTCACCATAAAAGATCGAAAGCATTAATTTCGCTAGAACTCAGACGGGCTGTTATATCAATCTGTTTGAAATTAAACATTTAAGGCCAACGGTCTACCCCATCAAATATATAAAGGTTCGACCTCGCTCGAACTTAGACGGGCTGTTATTTCGGTAAGTTCGAAATAACACCCTTGTGGCGCAGGGCCTTCGCCATAAAAGATTGAAAGTTTCGACCTCTCTCGAACTCAGACGTGCTATTATTTCCATAAGTTCGAGATAACACCCTTGCGGCCAATGGCCTTCGCCATCATAGATAGAAAGGTTCGACCTCTTTCGAACTCAGATGGGCTGTTATTTCGATAAATTCAAAATAACACACTTAAGGCCAAGGGCCTTCTCCATCAAAGATAGAAAGGTTCGACCTCGTTCGAACTCAGGCGAGCTTTTATTTTGATATGTTCGAAATAACACCCTCAAGGCCAAGGGCCTTCGCAATCAATGATACACAGGTTCGAAACTCAGAAGGACTGTTATTTCGATTAGTTCAAAATGACACACTTATGGCTTAGGGCCTTTGCTATCAAATATGGAAAAGTTTGAGCTCTCTCGAACATAGACATGCTATTATATTAATAAGTTCGAAATGACACCCTTAAAGACAAGGGCCTTCGCCATCAAAGATAGAAAGGTTCGACCTCGTTTGAACTCAGACTAGCTTTTATTTCGATATGTTCGAAATAACACCCTCAAGGCCAAGGGCCTTCGCCATCAAATATAGAAAGGTTCAACCTTGCTCGAACTCAGACGAGTTTTTATTTCGACAACATCAAAATAACACCCTTAAGGCCAAGCGCCTTCACCGTCAAAGATAGAAAGGATCGACCTGGCTCGAACTCAGATGCGCTGTTATTTTGAGATGTTTGAAATAACAACATTAAGGCTAAGGAACGTCCTCATCAAAGATAGAAAGGTTCCACCTCGCTCGAACTAATACTGGTTGTTATTTCAATAAGTTCGAAGAAACACCCTGAAGGCCAAAGCCTTTGCCACCAAAGATAGAAAAGTTTGACCTCGCTCGAACTCAAATATATAACTTAAGGCCAAAGATCTTCCCTATCAAATATATAAAGGTTCGACCTCGCTCGAACTTAGACGGGCTGTTATTTCGGTAGGTTCGAAATAACACCCTTGTGGCCCAGGGCCTTCGCCATCAAAGATTGAAAGGTTCGACCTCTCTCAAACTCAGACGGGCTATTATTTCCATAAGTTTGAAATAACACCCTTTCGGCGAATGGCCTTCGCCATCAAAGATAGAAAGGTTCGACCTCGCTTGAACTCAGACGGGTTTTTTTTTTGTCATGTTTGAAATAACACTCTTATGTCCAAGGGACTTTGCCATCAAATATAGAAAAGTTCGACCTCGTATGAACTCAAATGGTCTGTTATTTCAAAATGTTTGATATTTAAACTTTAAGGCTAAGGGCCTTCGCCATCAAGAATAGAAAGGTTCGAACTTGCTCGAACTTAGACAGGTTGTTATTTTAATAAGTTCGAAATAATACCCTTGAGGCCAAGGCCCTTCATTATCAAACACAGAAAGGTCCGACCTCGGTTGAACTTACAAAGTTTCTTATTTCGATAAGTTCAAATATAACATCCTTAAAGCCAAGGGCCTTCTCCATCAAAGATAGAAAGGTTCGACCTCTCTCGAACTTAGACAGTTTCTTATTACGAAAAGTTCCAAAATGACACTCTTAAAGAAAAGGGCCTTTGCCATCAAAGAGAGAAAGGTTCGACATCTCTCGAACTCGGACGGGCTGTTATTTGAATAAGTTCAAAATAAAACCATTATGGACCAGGGTCTTCGCCAACAAAGATAAAAATGTTCGACCTTGCTCGAACTTAGAAGGTCTATTATTTTGATAAGTTTGAAATAACACCCTTAAAGCCAAGGGCCTTCGCCATCAAAGATAGAAAGTTTCGACCTCGCTAGTACTTAGATAGATTTTTATTTCGATAAGTTCGAAATTAACACCCTTAAAGCCAACGGCCTTCGCCATCAAAGATAGAAAGGTTCGACCTCTCTCGAACTCAGACGGGCTCTTATTTCCATAATTCAGAAATAACACCCTTATGGCCCAGGGCATTCTCCCTCAAAGATAAAAAGGTTCGACCTCATTCGAACTGAGACGAGCTTTTATTTTGATATGTTCGAAATAACACCGTCACGGCCAAGGGCCTTGTCCATCAAAGATAGAAAGGTTCGACGTCGCTCGAACTCTGACGGGTTGTTATTTCGATAAATTTGAAATAACACCCTTAAGGTTAAGGGCCTTTGTTGTTAACAACAGAAAGGTTCGACCTTGCTAGAACTCAGATAGGCTATTATTTTGGTAAGTTCGAAATAAGACCCTTAAGGCGAAGGGCAATCCTCATTAAAGATAGAAAGGTTCGACCTCGCTCGAACTAATACGGGCTGCTATTTCGATAAGTTCGAAATAACACCTTGAAAGTGAAGGCCTTTGTCATCAAAGATATATAAAGTTTGACATCGCTTGAACTCACACGGGTTGTTATTTCGATATGTTTGAAATAACACCCTTAAGTCCAAGGGCCTTCGCCATCAAAGATAGAAAATTTCGACCTTGCATGAACTCAAACGTGTTGTTATTTCGATAAGTTCGAAATAAAACCCTTAAGGCCAAAGGCATTCGCCATCAAAGATAAAAAAATTCAACCTCGCTCGAACACAGACTGGCTGCTGTTTCGAGAAGTTTGAAATAACAATCTTAAGGTCAAGCTACTTCGCCATCAATTATTGAAAGGTTCAATTTCTATCGAACTCAGACGGGCTGTCATTTCATTATGTTTGAAATAAAACCTTTAAGGCCAAGGGCCTTCGCCATCAAAGATAGAATGGTTTGACCTCACTCAAACTCAAACGTGTTGTTATTTTATTTAAGTTCTAAATAACAACAATAAGGCCAAGCGCCTTCACCATCAACGATAGAAAGGTTCGACCTCGCTCGAATTTAGATAGTTACTTATTTTGATAAGTTACAAAATAACACCCTTAAAGCCAAGGGCCTTCTCCATAAAAGATAGAAAGGTTCGACCTCGCTCGAACTCATACGCGCTATTATTTCGATTAGTTTGAAATAACTACCTAAAGGCCAAGGCCTTTTCCATTAAAATTAGAAATATATTACCTCGCTGAAACTCAAATGGGATGTTATTTTGATAAGTTCGAAGTAACACCGTTAAGGCCAAGGGCCTTCATCATTAAATATAGAAAGGTTCGACCACGCCCGAATTCAGATAGGCTATTATTTCGATAAGTTTGAAATAAAATCCTTAAGGCCAAGGTCCTTCACCATTAAAGATAGAAATGTTCGACCTCGTTTGAACTCAAAAAAGGCTAATATTTTGAAAAGGTTGAAATAACACCCTTAAGGCCAAAGGACTTCGCCATCAATGATTGAAAGGTACGACCTTGTTTTAACTCAAATGGGCTGTTATTTCGATAGTTTTAAAATGACACCCTCAAGTCCAAAGGCCTTCTCCATCAAAGATTGAAAGGTTCGACCTCGCTCAAACATAGACGGGGTGTTATTGCAATATGTTCGAAATAAAACCCTCATGGCCAAGGGCCTTTGCCACAAAATAAAGAAAGGTTTGACCTTGCTTGAACTCATACGGGATCTTATTTCGATAAGTATGAAATAACTCCCTTAAGGTCAATGTCCTTCACCATTAAAGATAGAAATGTTTGACCATGCTCGAACTTTGACATGTTCTTATTTCGATAAGTTCGAAATAACACCCATAAAGCAAATGGCCTTCGCCATCAAAGATAAAAAGGTTCGACCTCTCTCAAACTCAGACGGGCTGTTATTTTGATAACTTCGAAATAACACCCTAAAGGCCAAGGGTCTTCGCTATAAGAGATAGAAAGGTTCGACCTCACTCAAACTCACTCGGGTTGTTATTTTGATAAGTTAGAAATAACACCCTTAAGGCCAAAGGCCTTCACCATTAATGATTGAAGGATTCGACCTCGCCCGAACTCAGACGGGCTGTTATTTCGATAAGTTCGAAATGACACACTTATGGCCCTGGGCCTTCTCCATAAAAGATAGAAAGGTTCGACCTCGTTCGAACTCAGACGGGCTGTTATTTCAATAAGTTCGAAATATCACGCTTAAGACCAAGGGCCTTTGACATCAAAGATAGAAAGGTTCGACCTTGTTTGAACTTAGACGAGCTTTTATTTTGATATGTTCGAATTAACACACTGAAGGCCAAGGCCTTTGCCATCAAAGATAGAAAAGTTTGACCTTACTCAAACTCAAACGGGCTGTTATATCGATAGGTTAGAAATAACGCCCATAAAGGGCCTTCACCCTTAAAGATAGAAAGGTTTGACCTCACCCGAACATTGACAAGGTGTTATTTTGATAAGTTTAATATAACACCTTTAAGGCCAAGGGATTTCACCATCAAATATAGAATGGTTCGACCTCGCATGAACTCAGATGGGTTGTTATTTTGATATGTTGGAAATAACACCCTTAAGTCCAAGGGCCTTTTCCATCAAAGATAGAAAAGTTCGACCTCGCATGAACTCAAACAGGGTGTTATTTCGATAAGTTTGAAATAAAACCCTTAAGGCCTAGGGCATTCGCCATAACAATAGAAAGGATTGATTTCGCTCGAACATAGACGGGCTATTATATCAATATGTTTGAAATTAAACATTTAAGGCCAAGGGTCTTTGCCATCAAAAATATAAAGGTTCGACCTCGCTCGAACTTAGACGGGTAGTTATTTCGATAAGTTCGACATGACACCCTTGAGGCCAAGGGCCTTCACCATCAAAGATAGAAAGGTTCGACCTCGCTCGAATTTAGATAGTTCTTGTGTCGATAAGTTCCATAATACCACCCTAAAATCCAAGGGCCTTCGCAATCAAAGATAGAAAGTTTCGACCTCTCACAGACTTAGACAAGCTATTATTTTGATAAGTTCGAAATAACACCCTTGTGGCCCACGATCTTCGCCATCAAAGATTGAAAGTTTCGACCTCGCTCGAACTCAGACGAGCTATTATTTAAATAAGTTCGAAATAACACCGTTATGGCCAATGGCCTTTTGCATCAAAGATAGAAAGGTTCGACCTCATTCGAACTAAGATGGGCTGTTATTTCGATAAGCTCGAAAAAACACGCTCAAGGCCAAGGGCCTTCGCCATCAAAGATAGAAAGTTTCGAGCTCGTTCGAACTCAGACGAGCTTTTATTGATATGTTCGAAATAACACCCTCAAGGCCGAGGGCCTTCAATCAAAGATAAACAGGTTCGACCTTGCTCAAACTCAGACAAACTGTTATGTCGATAAGTTGAAAATGACACACTTAAGGTCAAGGGAATTCGCCATAAAAGATAGAAAGTTCGATTTTGGTAGAACTCAGACGGGCTGTTATATCAATACGTTTGAAATTAAAAAATTAAGGCCAAGGGTCTTCCCCATCAAATATATAAACGTTCGACCTCACTCGAACTTAGACTGGCTGTTATTTTGGTAAGTTCGAAATAACACCCTTGTGGCCCATGGCCTTCGCCATCAAAGATTGAAAAGTTCAACCTCTCTCGAACTCAGGCGGGCTATTATTTCCATATGTTCGAAATAACACCTTTGCGGCCAATGGCCTTCGCCATCAAAGATAGAAAGGTTCGACCTCATTCGAACTCAGATGGGCTGTTATTTCAATAAATTAAAAATAACACGCTTAAGGCCAAGGGCCTTCTGCATCAAAGATAAAAAGGTTCGACCTCATTCTAACTCAGACGAGCTTCTATTTTGATATGTTCGAAATAACACCCTCAAGGCCAAGAGCCTTCGCAATCAATGATACACAGGTTCGACCTCGCTCAAACTCAGACGGACTGTTATTTCGATAAATTCAAAATGACACACTTATTGCCCACGACCTTTGCTCTCAAAGATGGAAATGTTTGACATCTCTCGAACATAGACATGCTATTATATTGATAAGTACGAAATAACACCCTTAAAGACAAGGGCATTCGCCATCAAAGATAGAAAGGTTCGACCTCGTTCGAACTCAGACTAGCTTTTATTTCGATATGTTCGAAATAACACCCTCAAGGCCAAGGGCCTTCGCCATCAAATATAGAAAGGTTCAACCTCGCTTGAACTCAGATGGGTTTTTTTTCGACAACTTATTAATAACACCCTTAAGGCCAAGCGCCTTTGCCGTCAAATATAGAAAGGATCAACCTCGCTCGAACTCAGATGCGCTGTTATTTTGAGATGTTTGAAATAACACCATTAAGGCTAAGGACCGTCCCCATCAAAGATAGAAAGGTTCGACCTCGCTCGAACTAATACGGGTTGTTTTTTCAATAAGTTCAAAGAAACATCCTGAAGGCCAATGCCTTTGCCATCTAAGATAGAAAAGTTTGACCTCGCTCGAACTCAAATATATAACTTATGGCCAAAGGTCTTCCCATCAAATATATAAAGGTTCGACGTCGCTCAAACTTAGACGGGCTATTATTTCAGTAGGTTCGAAATAACACCCTTGTGGATTAGGGCCTTCGCCATCAAAGACTAAAAGGTTCGACCTCTCTCGAACTCAGACGGGCTATTAATTCGATAAGTTCGAAATAACACCCTTGCGGCCAATGGCCTTCGCCATCAAAGATAGAAAGGTTCGACCTTATTCGAACTCAGATGGGCTGTTATTTCGATAAATTCGAAATAACACGCTTAAGGCCAAGGGCCTTCTCCATCAAAGATAAAAGGGTTCGACCTCGTTCGAACTCAAACGAGCTTTTATTTTGATATGTTTGAAATAACACCCTCAAGGCCAAGGGCCTACGCAATCAATGATACACAGGTTCGACCTCGCTCAAACTCAGACGGACTGTTATTTCGATAAGTTCAAAGTGACACACTTTTGGCCAAGGGCCTTCATCATCAAAGACAGAAAGGTCAAACTTCGGTTGAAACAGTTTCTTATTTCGATATGTTCAAAAATAACACCCTTAAAGCCAAGGGCCTTCGCTATCAAAGATAGAAAGGTTCGACCTCTCTCAAACCTAGACAGTTTCTTATTACGACAAGTTCCAATATAACACCCTTAAAGCCAAGGGCCTTTGCCATCAAAGATAGAAAGGTTCGACATCTCTCGAACTCAGACGAGCTGTTATTTCAATAAGTTCGATATAACACCATTATGGACCAGGGCCTTCGCCATCAAAGATATAAAGGTTCGACCTCGCTCGAACTCAGAAGGTCTATTATTTTGATAAGTTTGAAATAACACCCTTATGGCAAAGGGCCTTCGCCATCAAAAATAGAAAGTTTCGACCTCGCTAGTACTTAGACAGATTCTTTTTTCGATAAGTTCCAAAATGACACCCTTAAATCCAAGGCCCTTCGCCATCAATGGGAGAAAGGTTCGACCTCTCTCGAACTCAGACGCGCTGTTATTTCGAAAATTTGAAAAATAATACCCTTATGGCTTAGGGCCTTCTCCCTCAAAGATATAAAGGTTCGACCTCGTTTGAATTGAGATGAGCTTTTATTTCGATATGTTCGAAATAACACCGTCACGGCCAAATTCCTTCTCCATCAATGATAGAAAGGTTCAACATCGCTCAAACTCAGACGGTTTGTTATTTCGATTATATTGAAATGACTCCCTTAATGGCAAGGGCCTTCGCTGTTAAAGATTGAAAGGTTCGACCTCGCTCGAACTCAGATAGGGTGTTGTTTTGATAAGTTCGAAATAAGACCCTTAAGGCGAAGGGCCATCCCCATTAAAGATAGAAAGGTTTGACCTCGCTCGATATAATACGGGCTGCTATTTCAATAAGTTCGAAATAACACCCTGAAGGTCAAGGCCTTTGTCATCAAAGATATAAAAGTTTGACATCGCTTGAACTCATACGGGTTGTTATTTCGATATGTTTGAAATAACACCCTTAAGTCCAAGGGCCTTCGCCATCAAAGATAGAAAAGTTAGACCTTGCATGAACTCAAACGGGTTGTTATTTTGATAAGTTCGAAATAAAACCCTTCAGGCCAAGGGCATTCGCCCTCAAAGATAAAAAGGTTGGACCTCGCTCGAAAGCAGACTGGCTGCTGTTTCGAGAAGTTCGAAATAACAATCTTATGGTCAAGCGCCTTCGCCATCAAATATAGAAAGGTTCAACTTCGCTCGAACTCAGACGGGCTGTTATTTTATTATGTTTGAAATAAAACCTTTAAGGCCAAGGGCCTTTGCCATCAAAGATAGAAAGGTTTGACCTCGCTCGAATTTAGATAGTTTCTTATTTTGATAAGTTCCAAAATAACACCCTTGAAGCCAAGGGCCTTCTCCACTAAAGATAGAAAGGTTCGACCTCGCTCAAACTCATACGAGCTGTTATTTCGATAAGTTCGAAATAACTACCTGAAGACCAAGGCCTTTTCCATTAAAATTAGAAATTTTTGGCCTCGCTCAAACTCAAACGGGCTGTTATTTTGATAAGTTTGAAGTAACACCGTTAAGGCCAAGGGCTTTCAGCATTAAATTATGAAAGGTTCGACCTCGCCCGAATTCAGATAAGCTATTATTTTGATAAGTTTGAAATAACACCCTTAAGGCAAAGGTCCTTCACCATCAAAGATTGAAATGTTCGACCTCGTTTGAATTCAAACAGGTTAATGTTTTGATAAGTTTGAAACAACACCCTTATGCCAAAGGCCTTCGCCATCAAAGATTGAAAGGTACGACCTCGTTTTAACTCAAACGGGTTGTTATTTCGATAGTTTCAAAATAACACCCTTAAGTCCAAGGGCCTTCGCCATCAGAAATAGAATGGTTCAACCTCGCTCGAACATAGACGGGCTGTTATTGCAATATGTTCGAAATAAAACCCTCATGTCCAAGGGCCTTCACCACAAAATATAGAAAGGTTTGACCTCGTTCGAACTCATACGGGCTCTTATTTCAATAAGTTTGAAATAACTCCCTTAAGGTCAATGTCCTTCACCATTAAAGATAGAGGGTTTGACCACGCTCAAACTTAGACATGTTCTTATTTCGATAAGTTCAAAATAACACCCATAAAGCCAAGGGCCTTCGCCATCAAAGATAGAAAGGTTCGACCTCTCTCAAACTCAAACGGGCTGTTATTTTGATAACTTTGAAATAACACCCTTAAGGCCAAGAGTCTTTGCTATAAAAGATAGAAAGGCTCAACCTCGCTCGAACTCACTCGGGTTGTTATTTCGATAAGTTAGAAATAACACCCTTAAGGCCAAGGGCCATCGCCATCAAAGATAGAAACGTTCGACCTCGCTTGAACTCAGTCGGGTTGTTATTTCGATAAGTTAGAAATAACACCCTTAAGGCCAAGGGCCTTCACTATCAAAGATTGAAAAGTTCGACATCACTCGAACTCAGATAGGTTAATAGTTCAATAAGTTAAAAATAAGACCCTTAAGGTCAAGTGCTTTCGCTATCAAATACAGAAAGGTTCTACCTCACTCGAACTCATACGAGAATTTAGTTCGATAAGTTCTCAATAAAATCCTTAAGTACAAGGGCCTTCATCATCAAGGATAGGAAGGTTTGACCTCGCTCGATCTCAGACGGCCTAGTTTTTCAATAAGTTCAAAATAACACCAGTAAGTCCAAGGGCCTTTACCAACAAAGATAGAAAGGTTCGACCTCGCTTGAACTCAGATGGGCTGTTATTTCGAAATAACACTCTTAAGGCCAAGGGCCATCTCCATCAAAGATAGAAAGGTTCGACCTCCTTCGAACACATACGAGCTTTTACATTGATAAGTTCAAAATAACACCTTCAAGGCCAAATGCCTTCGCAATCAAATATCGAAAGGTTCGACCTCACCTTAACTTAGACGGGTTGTCATTTCGATAAGTTAAAAATAACATGCTTAAGGCCAAGTGCCTTCACCAACGAAGATAGAAAGGTTCGACCTCGCTCGAACTTAAACAGGTTGCTATTTTGATATGTTCGAAATAAGACTCTTAAGGCCAAGGGCCTTCGCCATCAAAGATAGAAAGGTTCAACTTTGCTCGAACTCAGACGAGTTTTTATTTAGATATGTTCGAAATAACACCCTCATGTCCAAGGTCCTTCGCCATCAAATATAGAAAGGTTCGACCTCGTTCGAACTCAGACGATCTTTTATTTCTATATGTTCTAAATAACACATAAGGCCTAGGGCCTTCGCCATAAAAGATAAAAAGGTTCGACCTCGCTCAAACTCAGATGGGTTTTCATTTCGAAAAGTTTAATATAACACCCATAAGGCAAAGGGCCTTCGCCATCAAATATGCAAAGGTTTGACCTTGCTTGAACTCATATGGGCTATTATTTTGATAAATTCGAAATAAGAACCTTAAGCCCAAGGGCCGTCCCCATCAAAGATAGAAAAGTTTGACCTCTCTCGAACTCAAACGGGCTATTATTTCAATAAGTTCGAAATGACACCCTTAATGCCGAGGGCCTTCACCATTAAAGGTAGAATGGTTCGACCTTGCTCGAACTCAGGCATGTTATTCTGATAAGTTTGATATAACACCCTTAAGGCCAAGGGCCTTTCCATTAATGATAGAAAGGTTCTACTTCGCTCGAACTCAGACGGGCTTTTATTTCAATATGTTTGAACTAAAACCTTTAAGGCAAGGGCCTTTTCCATCAAAGATAAAAAGGTCCGACCTTGCTCGAACTCAGACGGGCTGTTATTTCTATAAGTTCGAAATAACACCCTTCAGGCAATAGACTTCAACATCAAAGATAGAAAGGTTCGACCTCACTCTAACTTTGACTGTTTCTTATTTTGATAAGTACAAAAATAACACCCTTATGCCAAGGGCCTTTGCCATCAATGATAGAAAGGAATGACCTCTTTTGAGCACAGACCGGCTGTTATTTCGATAAGTTCAAAATAACACCCTTTCAGCCAATGGCCTTTTCCATCAAAGATAGAAATGTTCCACCTCGCTCGAACTCAGACGGGCTATTGTTTTGATAAGTTCGAAATAATACCCTTTAGGCCCTTAGCTTTAAGGGTGTTATTTCAAACATAGACAAGTTCTTTTTTTGATAAGTTCAAAATAATACCCTTAAGGCGAAGGGCTTTCGCCATCAAATATAGAAAGGTTTGACCTCGTTCGAACATAGACCAGATGCCATTTTGATAAGTTCGAAATAACACCCTTTTGGCCAAGGGCCTTCACCATCAAAGATAGAAAGGTTCGACTACGTTTGAACTCAGACGAGCTTTTATTCCGGTAAGTCTAAAATAATATCCTAAAGTCCAAGGACCTTTGACATAAATGATAGATAGGTTCAATCTCACTCGAGCACAGACAGGTTGTTATTTTGATAAGTTTGAAATAACACCCTTAAGGCCAAGGGCCTTCTCTATCTAAGATAGAAAGGTTCGACCTCGCTCGAACTAAGATGGGTTATTATTTTAATAAGTTCAAAATAACACCTTTAAGGGAAAGGGACGTTGCCATCAAATATAGAATGGTTCGACCTCGCTCCAGCTCATATGGGCTGTTATTTCGATATTTTCGAAATAACATTCAGAAGGCCAAGGCCTTTGACCTCGATTAAACTCAAACAGGCTGTTATTTTGATAAGTTTTAAATAACACTCTTAAGGCCAAAGGCCTTCACCATTAATGAAAGAAAAGTTTGACCTCGCCTGAACTCAGACAGGATATTATTTGGAAAAGTTTGATATAACACCTATAAGGCCAAGGGCCTTCGCCATCAATGATATAAAGGTTCGACCTCGTTTGAACTCACACGGGCTGTTATTTTGATAAGTTTGAATTAACACCATTAAGGCCAAGGTCCTTCGCCATCAAATATAGAAACGTTCGACCTCGTTTGAACTTAAATGAGCTGTTATTTCCATAAGTTTAAATAAAACCCACAAGGCCAAAGACATTCGGCATTAAATATAGAAATATTCGTCCTTGCTCGAACTCAGGCTGGCTGCTGATTAGAGATGTTTGAAATAACACCCTTAAGGTGAAGGGTCTTCGCCATCAAAGATAGAAATATTATACCTCACTCAAACTCAGAAAGGTTGTAATTACAATAATTTGGAAATAAAACCCTTAAGGTCAAGGGCCTTCGCCATCAAAAATAGAAAGGTTCGACCTCACACAGAAAGGCTGTAATTTCGATAATTCTGAAATAACACCCTTAAGGCCAAGAGTCTTCGACGTCAACGATAGAAAGGTTCGACCTCGCTCAAACTTAGACGTGTTATTATTTAGATAAGTTCGAAATAATACCTTAAGGTCCTTGGCCTTAAGGGTTTTATTTCAAACTTAGACAGGTTCTTATTTTGATAAGTTCGAAATAATACCCTTAAGGTGAAGGGCCTTCGCCATCAAATATAGAAAGGTTCGACTTCACTCCAACACTGACGGGTTGTTATTTCGATAAGTTTGAAGTAACACCCTTAAGGCCAAGGGCCTTCGCCATCAAAGGTAGAAATTTTCGACCTCGCTCGAAGTCTGTCGGGCTCTTTTTTTGATAAGTTTTAAATAACACCTATAAGGCCAAGGGCCTTCGCAATAAAAGATAGAAAGGTTTGACCTCGTTCGAACTTGGATGAGATGCTACTTCGATAAGTTCGAAATAACACCTTAAGGCCAAGGGCCTTCGCCATCGAAGATAGAAAGGTTCGACCTAGTTCGAAGTCAGACGAGCTTTTATTCCGATAAGTTCGAAATAAGACCCTAAAGTCCAAAGGCCTTCACCATAAAGTATAGAGAGGTTCAACCTCGCTCGAACTCATAAGGGATGTTATTTCGATAAGTTCGAAATAACACCCATAAGGCCAAGGGCCTTTGCCATCAATGATAAAAAGGTTCGACCTCGCTCGAACTCAGATGGGCTGTTATTTTGATAAGTTCAAAATAACATATAGAAGGCTAAGGCCTTTACCATCAAAGATAGAAAAGTTTGAGCTCGCTTAAACTCAAACGAGCTCTTATGTTGATAAGTTTGAAGTAACATCCTTAAGGCCAAGGGCCTTCACACTAAAGAAAGAAAGTTTCGACCTCGCCCCAATGTAGACAGACTATTATTTCGATAAGTCTGAAATAACACCCTTAAGGTCAAGGGCCTTCGCCATCAAAGTTAGAAAGTTTCCACCTCACTCAAACTCAGGAAGGCTGTTATTTTGATAATTTCGAAATAACCCTTAAGGCCAAGGGCCTTCGCCCACAAATATAGAAAGGTTTGACCTCGCTCGAACTTAGACGGGCTTTTTTTTAATATGTTTGAAATTAAACCCTTAAGTCCAAGGTCTTTCTCCATCAAATATAGAAAGGTTCGACCTCGCTCCTACTCCGACATGCTTTTTTTAAGTTTGAAATAACACCCTTAAGTCCAAGGGCCTTCGCCATCAAAGATTGAAAGTTTCGACCTCGCTCGAACATAGGCAACCTATTATTCAGATAAGTTCGGAATAACGCCCTTAAGGCTAAGGGCCTTCGCCATCAAATATAAGAAGGTCCGACATCACTCGAACACACACGGGCTGTTATTTTGATAAGTTTGAAATAAAACCCTTAAGGCCAAGGGCCTTCACCATCAAAGGTAGAAACTTTCGACCTCGCTCGAGGCCTGTCGGACTCTTATTTCGATATGTTAGAAATAACACCCTTAAGGTCAAGGATATATTCCATCAAAGATAGAAAGGTTCGACCTCACTCGAATTCAGTCAGGTTGTTATTTCGATAAGTTCGAAATAACACCCTTTAGGCCAAGGGCCTTTTCCATCAAAGATAGAATGGTTTGACCTCGCTCGAACTCATATGAGTTGTTATTTTGATATGTTCGAAATAACATTCAGAAGGCCAAGGCCTTTGACCTTGATCAAACTCAAACACGTTGTTATTTTGATAAGTTTTAATTAACACCCATAAGGCCAAGTGCCTTCGCCATTAATGATAGAAAAGTTAGACCTCACCCGAACTCAAACAGGCTATTATTTTGATAAGTTTGAAATAACAACCTTAAGGCCAAGAGCCTTTGCCATCAAAGATAGAAAGGTTCGACCTCGTTTGAACTCATACGGGCTATTATTTTGATAAATTAGAATTAAAACCCTTAAGGCCAAGGTCCTTCACCATCAAAGAAAGAATGGTTTGACCCCGTTTGAACTTAAACGAGCTGTTATTTCGATAAGATAAAAATAAAACCCTTAAGGACAAAGGCATTCCCCATCAGAGATAGAAATATTCAACCCTCGCTCTAACTCAGGCTGGCCGCTGCTTAGAGAAGTTCAAAATAACACCCCTAAGGTGAAGGGCCTTCGCCATCAAAGATGGAAAGGTTAGACCTCACTCAAACTCAGAAAGGATGTTATTTGAATAATTTCGAAATAACACCCATAAGGTCAAGAGCCTTCGCCATAAAAAATAGAAAGGTTCGACCTCAACCAAACTCAGAAAGGCTGTTGCTTCAATAATTTCAAAATAACACCCTTAAGGCCAAGGGCCTTCGCCATCAAAGATATAATGGTTCGACCTCGCTAGTACTCCGAGGTGCTTTCATTTCGTTAAGTTCGAAATAACACCCTTAAGACCAAAAGCCTTCACAATCAACAATAGAAAGGTTTGACCTCTCTCAAACTTAGACAGGTTCTTATATCTATAATTTCGAAATAACACCCTTAGAGCCAAGGGTCTTCGCCATCAAAGATAGAAAGGTTCAACCCCTTTCGAACTCAGACTGGCTATTATTTCAATAAGTTACTAATAACACCCTTATGGCCAAGAGCCTTCGCCGTCAAAGATAGAAAGGTTCGACCTCGCTCGAACTTAGACGGGCTATTATTTTGATAAGTTCGTAATAATACCCTGAAGGCCCTTGGCCTTATAGGCTTTATTTCAAACTTAGACAAGTTCTTATTTTGATAAGTTCGAAATAATGCCCATATGGCGAAGGGCCTTCGCCATAAAATATAGAAAGGTTCGACATCGCTCGAACATAGACATTTTGTTATTTCGATAAGTTAGAAATAACACCCTTAAAGCCAAGGGCCTTCGCAATCAAAGTTAGAAACTTTCGACCTCGCTCGAAGTCTGTCGGGCTCTTTTTCTGATAAGTTCGAAATCACACCCTTAAGGTCAAGGATCTACACCATAATAGATAGAAAGGTTCAACCTCACTCAAACTTAGCAAGGCTGTTATTTCGATAATTTAGAAATAACACCCTTAAGGCCAAGGGCCTTCGCCCTCAAAGATATAAAGGTTTGACCTCGCTCGAACTTAGACGGGCTATTTTTTTAATATGTTCGAAATTAAACCCTTAAGTCCAAGGTCGTTCGCCATCGAAGATTGAAAGGTTCGATCTCACTCGTACTGCGACGTGCTTTTTTAAGTTTGAAATAACACCCTTAAGACCAACGGCCTTCGCCATCAAAGATAGAAAGGTTCGACCTCGCTCGAACTTAGACGAGCTATTATTCTGATAAGTTCGAAATAACGCCCTTAAGGCCAAGGGCCTTCCCTATCAAATACAGAAAGGTCCGACATCGCTCGAACACAAACAGGCTGTTAACTCGATAAGTTTAAAATAAAACCCTTAGGCCAAGGGCCTTCGCCATCAAAGGTAGAAACTTTCGACCTCGCTCGAATTCTGCCGGATTCTTATTTCGATAAGTTCGAAACAACACCCTTAAGGTCAAGGATCTATTCCATAGAAAGGTTCGTCCTTGCTCGAACTCAGTCAGGTTGTTATTTCGATAAGTTCGAAATAACACCCTTTAGGCCAAAGGCCTTCACCATCAATGATAGAATGGTTTGACCTCGCTCGAACTCATATGAGCTGTTATTGATATGTTTGAAATAACATTTAGAAGGCCAAGGCCTTTGACCTCGCTCAAACTCAAACGAGCTGTTATTTTTGATATGTTTTAAATAACACCCTTAAGGCCAAGGGCCTTAACCATTAAAGATAGAAAAGTTTGACCTCGCCCGAACTCAGACAGACTATTATTATTATAAGATTAAAATAACACCCTTAAGGCCAAGAGCCTTTGCCATCAAAGATAGAAAGGTTCGACCTCGTTTGAACTCATATGGGCTATTATTTTGATAATTTAGAATTAAAACCCTTAAGGCAAAGGTCCTTCACCATCAAAGATAGAAAGGTTCGCCCTTGTTTGAACTTAAACGAGCTCTTATTTAGATAAGTTCAAAATAACCCATAAGGCCAAAGGCATTCGCCATTAAAGATAGAAATATTCAACCTCGCTCAAACTCAGGCTGGCTGCTATTTAGAGAAGTTCGAAATAACACCCTTAAGGTGAAGGGCCTTTGCCATCAAAGATGGAAAGGTTAGACCTCACTCAAACTCAGAGAGGATGTTATTTCAATAATTTCGAAATAACACCCTTAAGGTCAAGAGCCTTCGCCATCAAAAATAGAAAGGTTCGACCTCACTCAAACTCAGAAAGATTGTTATTTCGATAATTTCGAAATTACCCCATTAAGTCCAAGGGCTTCGCCATCAAGTATATAATGGTTCGACCGCTAGTACTCCGATGTGCATTCATTTCGTTAAGTTCGAAATAACACCCTTAAGACCAAGGGCCTTCACCATCAACAATAGAAAGGTTTAACCTCGCTCAAACATAGAGAGGTTCTTATTTCGATAATTTTGAAATAACACCCTTAGAGCCAAGGGTCTTCGCCATCAAAGATAGAAAGGTTCAACCCCTCTCGAACTCAGACCGGCTATTATTTCAGTAAGTTCCAGATAACACCCTTATGGCCAAGAGCCTTCGCCGTAAAATATAGAAAGGTTCAACCTAGCTCGAACTTAGACGGGCTATTATTTTGATAAGTTCAAAATAATACCCTTAAGGCCCGTGGCCTTAAGGGATTTATTTCAAACTTAGACAAGTTCTTATTTTGATAAGTTTGAAATAATACCCTTAAGGCGAAGGGCCTTCGCCATAAAATATACAAAGGTTCGACATCCCTCAAACTTAGACAGCTTGTTATTTTGATAGGTTTGAAATAACACCCTTAAGGCCAAGGGCCTTCGCAATCAAAGTTAGAAACTTTCGACCTCGCTCAAAGTCTGTCGGGCTCTTTTTCTAATAAGTTCGAATTCACACCCTTAAGGTCAAGGATCTACGCCATAAGAGATAGAAAGGTTCGACCTCACTCAATCTTAGAAAGGCTATTATTTCGATAATTTCAGAATAACACCCTTAAGGCTAAGTGCCTTCGCCATCAAAGATAGAATGGTTCGACCTCGCTCATACTCCGACGTGCTTTTATTTTGTTAAGTTCGAAATAACACCCTTAAAGCCAAAGGCCTTCGCCATCAAAGATAGAAAGGTTCGACCTTGTTAGAACTTAGACCAGATGCTATTTCGATAAGTTCCAAATAACAACCTTAAGAACAATGGCCTTCGCTATGTAAGAATGAAAGGTTCGATCTCGTTCGAATGCAGACGAGCTTTTATTACGATAAGTTCAAAATAAAATCCTAAAGTTCAAGGGCCTTTGACATAAATGATAGAAAGGTTCAAGCTCGCTCGAACTCAAACAGGTTGTTATTTTCATAAGTTCGAAATAACACCCTCAAGTCCAAGGGTCGTCGCCATCAAAGATAGAAAGGTTTGACCTCGCTCGAACTCAGATGGGTTATTATTTTGATAAGTTCGAAATAACACCTTAAAGGCCAAGGGCCGTTGCCATCAAAGATAGAATGGTTCGACCTCGCTCGAACTCATATGGGCTGTTATTTCGATATGTTCGAAATAATATTTAGAAGGCCAAGGACTTTGACTTCGCTCAAACTCAAATGGGCCGTTATTTTGTTAAGTTTTAAATAACACCCTTAAATCCAAGGGCCTTCACCTTTAAAGATAGAAAAGTTTGACCTCGCCCGTACTCTGACAGGCTATTATTTTAATAAGTTTTAAATAACATCCTTAAGGCCGAGGGCCTTAGCCATCAAATGTAGAATGGTTCGACCTCGTTTGAACTCAAACGGGATGTTATTTTGATAAGTTAGAATTAACGTGCTTAAGGCCAAGGTCGTTCGCCATCAAAGATAGAAAGGTTCGATCTCGTTTGAACATAAACTAGCTGTTACTTTGATATGTTCAAAATAAAACCCTTTAAGGCCAAAAGGCATTCACCATTAAAGATAGAAATACTCGACCTCGGTCAAACTCAGGCTGGCTGCTCATTAGAGAATTTCGAAATAACACCCTTAAGGTGAAGGGCCTTCACCATCAAAGATGAAAACGTTAGGCCTCACTCAAACTCAGAAAGGCTATTATTTCAATAATTTCGAAATCATACCCTTAAGGTCAAGGGCCTTCGCCCTCAAAAATAGAAAGGTTCGACCTCACTTAAACTCAGAAAGGCTGTTATTTCGATAATTTCGAAATAACACCCTTAAGGCCAGGGTCTTCGCCATCAAAGATAGAAAAGTTCTACCTCTTTCGAACTCAGACCGGTTGCTATTTCGATAAGTTCCAAATAACACCCTTATGGCCAAGAGCCTTCGCTGTTAAAGATAGAAAGGTTCAACCTCGCTCAAGCTTAGACGGGCTATTTTTTTGATAATTTTGAAACAACACCCTTAAGGCGAAGGGCCTTCGCCATCAAAGGGAGAAACTTTCGACCTCGCTCGAGGTCTGACGGGATCGTTTTTTGATAAGTTCAATATCACACCCTTAAGGTCAAGGATCTACGCCATCAAAGATAGAAAGGTTCGACCTCGCTCGAACTCAGTTTGGTTGTTATTTCAATAAGCTTGAAATAACAGCATTATGGCCAAGGGCCTTCACCATCAAAGATAGAAAAGCTCAACTTCGCTCAAACTCAGATAGGATAATAATTCGTTATGTTTGAAAAAAAACCTTTAAGGCCAAGGGCTTTTACTATCAAATAAAGAAAGGTTCGACCTCTCTCGAACTTAGACGTGCTGTAATTTTGATAAGTTCGAAATAATGCCCTTATGGCCAAGAGCCTTCACCATCTAAGATTGAAATGTTCGACCTCACTCGAACACAGACGAGTTATTATTTCGATAAGTTCAAAATAACACACTTAAGGCCAAGGGCCATCGCTATCAAATATAGAAAGGTTCGACCACGCTCGAACACATACGTGGTGTTATTTCAATAAGTTTGAAATAACACACTTAAGGCCAAAAGCCTTTGCCACCAAAGATAGAAAGGTTCGACCTCGTTTGAACTCAGACGGGCTATTATTTCGATAAGTTAGAATTAAAACCCTTAAGGCCAAGGTCCTTCACCATCAAAGATAGAAAGGTTCGACCTCGTTTGAACTTAAACGAGCTTTTATTTAGATAAGTTCAAAATATAACCCTTAAGGCCAAAGGCATTCGCCATTAAAGATACAAATATTCAACCTCGCTCGAACTCAGGCTGGCTGCTGCTTAGAGAAGTTTGAAATAACACCCTTATGGTGAAGGGACTTCCCCATCAAAGATGGAAAGGTTAGACCTCACTCAAACTCAGAAAGGATGTTATTTAAATAATTTGGAAATAACACCATTAAGGTCAAGAGCCTTCACCATAAAAAATAGAAAGGTTCGACCTCACTCAAACTCAGAAAGGTTTTTATTTCGATAATTTCGAAATAACACCCTTAAGGCCAAGAGCCTTTCCCATCAAAGATATAATGGTTCGACCGCGCTAGTACTCCGACGTGCTTTCATTTCGTTAAGTTTGAAATAACACCCTTAAGACCAAGGACCTTCACCATCAACAATAGAAAGGTTTGACCTCGCTCAAACATAGAGAGGTTCTTATTTCGATAATTTTGAAATAACACCCTTAGAGCCAAGGGTCTTCGCCAACAATGATTGAAAGGTTCAACCCCTTTTGAACTCAGACCGGCTATTATTTCAATAAGTTCCAAATAACACCCTAATGGCTAAGAGCCTTCGCCGTCAAATATAAAAAGGTTCAACCTCGCTTGAACTTAGACGGGCTATTATTTTGATAAGTTAGAAATAATACCCAGAAGGCCCTTGGCCTTAAGGGCTTTATTTCAAACTTAGACAAGTTCATATTTTGATATGTTCGAAATAATACCCTTATGGCGAAAGGCCTTCGCCATAAAATATATAGAGGTTCGACATCGCTCGAACTTAGACAGTTTGTTATTTCGATAAGTTTGAAATAACACCCTTAAGGCCAAGGGTCTTCGCAATCAAAGATAGAAACTTTCGACCTCACTCGAAGTCTGTCTGGCTCTTTTTCTGATAAGTTCGAAATAACACCCTTAAGGTGAAGGATCTATGCCATAATAGATAGAAAGGTCCGACCTCACTTAAACATAGAAAGGCTGTTATTTCGATAATTTAAAAATAACACCCTTAAGGCCAAGTGCCTTCGCCATCAAAGATAGAATGGTTCGACCTCGCTCGTACTCCGACGTGCTTTTATTTCGTTAAGTTTGAAATAACACCCTTAAGGCCAAAGGCCTTTGCCATCAAAGATAGAAAGGTTCGACCTTGTTAGAACTTAGGCGAGATGCTATTTCGATAACTTCCAAATAACACCCTTAAGGCCAAGGGCCTTCGCCATTTAAGATCGAAAGGTTCGATCTCGTTTGAGTGCAGATGAGCTTTTATTACGATAAGTTCAAAATAAAATCCTAATGTTCAAGGGCTTTTGACATAAATGATAGAAAGGTTCAAGCTCGCTCGAACTCAGACGGGTTGTTATTTAGATAAGTTTGAAATAACACCCTCAAGTCCAAGGGTCGTCGCTATCAAAGATAGAAAGGTTCGACCTCGCTCGAACTCAGATGGGTTATTATTTTGATAAGTTCAAAATAACATCTTTAAGGCCAAGGGCCGTCGCCATCAAAGATAGAATGGTTCGACCTCGCTCGAACTCATATGGGCTGTTGTTTTGATATGTTCGAAATAACATTCAGAAGGCCAAGGCCATTGACTTCGCTCAAACTCAAACGGGCCGTTATTTTGATAAGTTTTAAATAACACCCTTAAATCCTAGGGCCTTCGCCATTAAAGATAGAAAAGTTTGACCTCGCCCGAACTCCGACAGGCATTTATTTTGATAGGTTTGAAATATCACCCTTAAGGCCAAGGGCCTTTGCCATCAAATGTAGAAAGGTTCGACCTCGTTTGAACTCAAACGAGCTGTTATTTTGATAAGTTAGAATTAACGCCCTTAAGGCCAAGGTCTTTCGCCATCAAAGATAGAAAGCTTCAACCTCGTTTGAACTTAAACGAGCTGTTATTTTGATACGTTCAAACTAAAACCCTTAAGGCCAATGGCATTCGCCATTAAAGATAGAAATATTCGACCTCGCTCAAACTCAGGCTGGCTGCTATTTAGAGATGTTCGAAATAACACCCTTAAGGTGAAGGGCCTTCACCATCAAAGATAAAAAGCATAGACCTCACTCAAACTCAGAAAGGCAGTTATTTCAATTATTTCGAAATAACACCATTAAGGTCAAAGGCCTTCGCCCTCAAAAATAGAAAGGTTCGACCTAATTTAAACTCAGAAAGGCTATTATTTCGATAATTTCGAAATAACACCCTTAAGGCCAGGGTCTGCGCCATCAAAGATAGAAAAGTTCTACCTCTTTCGAACTTGGACCGGCTCTCATTTCAATAAGTTCCAAATAACACCCTTATGTCCAAGAGCCTTCGCTGTTAAAGATAGAAAGGTTCACCCTCACTCAAACTTAGACGGGCTATTTTTTTGATAAGTTTGAAATAACACCCTTAAGGCGAAGGGCCTTCGCCATCAAAGGTAGAAACTTTTGACCTCGCTCGAGGTTTGTCGGGTCGTTTTTTGATAAGTTCAATATCGCACCCTTAAGGTCAAGGTTCTACGCAATTAAAGATAGAAAGGTTTGACCTCGCTCGAACTCAGTTAGGTTGTTATTTCGATAAGTTTGAAATAACACCCTTAAGGCCAAGGGCCTTCACCATCAAAGATAGAAAAGCTCAACTTCGCTCGAACTCATATAGGATAATAATTGGATACGTTTGAAAAAAAAACCTTTAAGGCCAAGGGATTTATCTATCAAAGAAAGAAAGGTTCGACCTCTCTCGAACTTAGACGGGCTGTAATTTTTATAAGTTCGAAATAATACCCTTATGGACAAGAGCCTTCGCCATCTATGATAGAAATGTTCGACCTCACTCAAACACAGACGGGTTATTATTTCGATAAGTTCAAAATAACACCCTCAAGGGCAAGTGCCTTCGCCGTCAAATATAGAAAGGTTCGAACTCAGTCGAACTCATATGAGCTATTATTTCGATATGTTCGAAAAAACACACTTAAGGCCAAATGCATTCGCCATCAAATATAGAAAGGTCGACCACGCTCGAACACATACGTGGTGTTATTTCAATAAGTTTGAAATAACACACTTAAGGCCAAGAGCCTTTGCCATCAAAGATAGAAAGGTTCGACCTCGTTTGAACTCAGACGGGCTATTATTTTGATAAGTTAGAATTAACACCCGTAAGGCCAAGTCCTTCACCATCAAAGATAGAAAGGTTCGACCTCGTTTGAACTTAAACGAGTTGTTATTTAGATAAGTTCAAAATAAAACCCTTAAGGCCAAAGGCATTCGCCATTAAAGATAGAAATATTCAACCTCGCTCGAACTCAGGCTGGCTGCTATTTAGAGAAGTTTAAAATAACACCCTTAAGGTGAAGGGATTTCGCCATCAAAGATGGAAAGGTTAGACCTCACTCAAACTCAGAAAAGATGTTATTTCAATAATTTCGAAATAACACCCTTAAGGTCAAGAGCCTTCGCCATCAAAAATAGAAAGGTTCGACCTCACTCAAACTCAGAAAGGTTGTTATTCTGATAATTTCAAAATAACACCCTTATGGCCAAGGGCCTTCGCCATCAAAGATATAATGGTTCGACCTGGCTAGTACTCCGACGTGTTTTCATTTTGCTATGTTCGAAATAACACCCTTAAGACCAAGGGCCATCACCATCAACAATTGAAAGGTTTGACCTCGCTCAAACTTAGACATGTTCTTATTTCGATAATCTCGAAATAACACCCTTAGAGCCAAGGATCTTCTCCATCAAAGATAGAAAGGTTCAACCCCTTTCAAACTCACACCATCTATTATTTCAAAATAATCCAAATAGCACCCTTATGGCCAAGAGCCTTCGCCGTCAAAGATAGAAAGGTTCGACCTTGCTCGAACTTAGACGGGCTATTTTTCGATAAGTGCGAAATAATACCATGAAGGCCCTTGGCCTTAAGGGATTTATTTCAAACATAGACAAGTTCTTATTTTGAAAAGTTCGAAATAATACCCTTAAGGCGAAGGGCCTTCGCCATAAAATATAGAAAGGTTCGACATCGCTCGAACATAGACAGCTTGTTATTTCAATAAGTTTGAAATAACACCCTTAAGGCCAAGGGTCTTCTCAATCAATTTAGAAACTTTCGACCTCGCTCGAAGTCTGCCGGGCTCTTTTTCTGATAAGTTAGAAATCACACCCTTAAGGTCAAGGATCTACGCCATAATAGATCGAAAGGTTCGACCTCACTCAATCTTAGAAAGGCTGTTATTTCGATAACTTCGAAATAACACCCTTAAAGCCAAGGGCCTTCGCCATCAAAGATAGAATGGTTCGACCTCGCTCGTACTCCGACGTGCTTTTATTTCGTTAAGTTCAAAATAACACCCTTAAGGCCAAAGGCCTTCGCCATCAAAGATAGAATGGTTAGACCTTGTTAGAACTTAGACGAGATGATATTTTGATAACTTCCAAATAACACCGTAAAGGCCAAGGGCCTTCGCCATGTAAGATCGGAAGGTTCGACCTCGTTCTAACGCAGACGAGCTTATTTTTCCAATAAGTTCAAAATAAAATCCTAAAGTCCAAGGGCCTTTTACATAAATGATAGAAAGGTTCAAGCTCGCTCGAACTCAGACGGGTTGTTTTTTTGATAAGTTCGAAATAACAGCCTCAAGTCCAAGTGCCGTCGCCATCAGAGATAGAAAGGTTCGACCTCGCTCGAACTCATATGGGTAATTATTTTGATAAGTTCGAAATAACACCTTTAAGGCCAAGGGTCGTCGCCATCGAAGATAGAATGGTTCGACCTCGCTCGAACTCATATGGGCTGTTATTTCGATATGTTCGAAATAACATTCTGAAGGCCAAGGCCTTTGACCTCGCTCAAACTCAAATGGGCTGTTATTTTGATAAGTTTTAAATAACACCCTTAAACCCAAGGGCTTTCACCATTAAAGATTGAAAAGTTTGACCTCGCCCGAACTCCGACAGGCTATTATTTTGATAAGTTTGAAATAACACCCTTATGGCCAAGGGCCTTTGCCATCAAATATAGAAAGGTTCGACCTCGTTTGAACTCGAACGGGCTGTTATTTGATAAGTTAGAATTAACGCCCTTATGGCCAAGGTCGTTCGCCATCAAAGATAGAAAGGTTCGACCTCATTTGAACTTAAACGAGCTGCTATTTTAATATGTTCTAAATAAAACCCTTAAGGCCAAAGGAATTCGCCATTAAAGATAGAAATAATTGTCCTCGCTCAAACTCAGGCTTGCTGCTTCTTAGAAAAGTTCGAAATAACACCATTAAGGTGAAGGGCCTTCGCCATCAAAGATAGAAATGTTAGACCTCACTCAAACTCAGAAAGGCTGTTATTTCAATAATTTCGAAATAACACCCTTAAGGTCAAGGGCCTTCGGCATCAAATATAGAAAGGTTTGACCTTACTTAAACTCAGAAAGGCTGTTATTTCGATAATTTCGAAATAACACCCTTAAGGCCAAGGGTCTTCGCCATCAAAGATAGAAAAGTTCTACCTCTTTCGATTTCAGACCGGCTGTTATTTCGATAAGTTCCAAATAAGACCCTTATGGCCAAGAGCCTTCGCTGTTAAAGATAGAAAGGTTCAACCTCGCTCGAACTTAGACGGGCTATTTTTTTGTTAAGTTTGAAATAACACCCTTAAAGCCAAGGATCTTCGCCATCAGAAGTATAAGCTTCCGACCTCGCTCGAGGTCAGTAGGGATCTTTTACTGATAAGTTCAAAATCCCACCCTTAAGGTCAAGGATTTACACCATCAAAGATAGAAAAGTTTGACCTCGCTCAAGCTCAGTTAGGTTGTTATTTCGATAATTTTAATTAACACCCTTAAGACCAAGGGCCTTCACAATCAAAGATAGAATAGCTCAACTTCGCTCGAACTCAGATAGGATAATAATTCAATAAGTTTGAAAAAAAGCCTTGAAGGCCAAGGGCTTTTGCTATCAAATAAAGAAAGGTTCGACCTCTTTCGAACTTAAACGGGTTGTAATTTCGATAAGTTCAAAATAATACCCTTTTGGCCAAGAGCCTTCGCCTTCAAAGATAAAAATGTTCGACCTCAGTCGAACACAGACGGGTTATTATTTCTTTAGGTTCAAAATAACACCCTCAAGGCCAAGTGCCTTCGCCATCAAATATAGAAAGGTTCGAACTCAGTCGAACTCATATGAGCTATTGTTTCGAAAAGTTCGAAAAAACACACTTAAGGCCAAGGGCCTTCGCTATCAAATATAGAAAGGTTCAACCACGCTCGAACATATACATTGTGTTATTTCAATAAGTTTGAAATAACACCCCTAAGGCCAAGGGTCTTCGATATCAAAGATAGAATGGTTCGACCTCGTTCGAACTTAGACAAGATGCTATTTCGATAAGTTCGAAATAACACCCTTAAGGCCAACGGCCTTTGCTATCGAAGATAGAAAGGTTCAACCTCGTTCGAACTCAGACGAGCTTTCTTATTGATATGTTCGAAATAACACCCTAAATTCCAAGGGCCTTCGCCATAAACGATAGAAAGGTTCAACCTCGCTCTAACTGAGACAGGTTTTTAATTAGATAATTTCCAAATAACACCCTTAAGGCCAAGGGCCTTCGCCATCAAATATAGAATGGTTCAACCCCGCTCAAACACAGACGGGCTGTTAATTTGATAAGTTTGAAATAACACACTTAAGGCCAAGTGTCTCTGCCATCATATATAGAAACGTTCAACCTTGAATGAACTTAGTTAGCATGTTATTTAGATAAGTCCAAAACAACACCCTTAAGGCCAAGGGCCTTCGCCATCAAAGATAGAAATGATCGACCTTACCCAAACTCAAATAGGATAATATATAGATAAGTTCGAAATAAGACCCTTACGGCCAAGAACTTTTGCTATTAAATAAAGATAGGTTCGACCTCTCTCGAACTTAGAAGGGCTGTAATATTGATAACTTCAAAATAATACCCTTATGGCCAAGAGCCTTCGCCATCAAAGATAGAAAGGTTCGACCTCACTCGAACTCAGACATGCTATTTTTTCGATCAGTTCAAAATGACACCCATTAAGACCAAGTGCCTTTGCCAACAAATATAAAAAGGTATTAGCTCGCTCGAACATAGACGAGGTGTTATTTCGATAAGTTCGAACTAACACCCATAAGGCCAAGGGTCTTCTCCATCAAATATAGAAAGGTTCGACCTCATTCGATTTCAGACGGGCTGCTATTTTGATAAGTTCAAAATAACACACTTAAGGAAAGGGCGTTCGCCATCGAAGATAGAAAGGTTCGACCTCGTTCGACCTCATACTGGCTGTTATATCGAATAGTTTGAAAATAATACCCTGAAGACCAAGACCTTTGCCATCAAAGATAGAAATGTTTGACCTCACTCGACCTCAAACGGGTTGTGATTTCATTAAGTTCGAAAAGCGCCCTTAAGGTCAAGGGCCGTCGCCATCAAAGATATCAAGGTTCGACCTCGAACTCCTAGGAGCTGTTATATTGATAAGTTCGAAATAACACCCCGAATGCGAAGGACATTGCCATCAAAGATAGAAAAGTTTAACCTCGCTCGAACTCAAATCAGACTGTTATTTCGAAAAGTTTGAAATAACATCCTTAAGGACAAGAGCCTTCACCATTAAGGATAGAAAGGTTCGACCTCACTCTAACTCAGATGGGTTGTTATTTTGATAAGTTTTAACAAACACCCTTAAGGCCAATGGCCATAGCCAACCAAGATAGAAAGGTTCAACCTCGCTCGAACTCAGACGAGCTGTTATTTTTATAAGTTCGAAATAACACCCTTAAGGCTAAGGTCGTTCGCCATCAAAAATAGAAACATTCGACCTTGCTCGAACTCAAATGGGCTGTTATTTTGATAAGTTCAAAATAAACCCTAAAGGCCAAGGGCCTTCGCCATCAAAGATAGAAATATTCGACGTCGGTCGAACTCAGACTGGCCGCTATTTTGAGAAATTTGAAATAACACCCTTAAGGTCAAGGGCTTTCTCCATCAATGATAGAAAGTTTTGATTTCACTCAAAATTAGACTGGCTGTTATTTCGATAATTTAAAAATCACATCATTTAGGCTAACTGACTTCGCATTCAATGATAGAAAGGTTCGACCTCGCTAGAACTCAGATGGGTCGTTATTTTATAAGTTCGAAATAACACCCTTAAGGCCAAAGGCCTTCGCTATAGAAGATAGAATTTTTTGACCTCTCTTGAACTTAAACTGGTTCTTATTTCAATAAGTTCGAAATAACACCCTAAAGGCAAAGGGCCTTCCCCATTAAAAATGGAATGTTTCGACCTCTTTCGAATTTAGATGTGTTTTTATTTCGATAAGTTCGAAATAACACCCTTAAAGCCAAGAGCCTTCGACATAAAATATAGAAAAGTTCGACCTAACTCGAACACAGACATTCTGTTTTTTCAATAATTTCGAAATAACACCTATATGGCCAAGGGGCTTCAGCATCAAAGATAGAATTTTTCGACCTCGCTCAAACTTAAGCTGGCTGTTATTTCAAAAAGTTTGAAATAACACCGTTAAGGCCAAGGGCCTTCACCATTAAATATGGAAAGTTTCGACGTCGCACGAACTTAGACATGTCCTTCGCCATCAAAGATAGAAAGGTTCGACCTCTCTAAAACATAGACGGGATGTTATTTTGATAATATCAAAATAACACCCTATTAGCCAAGGGCCTTTTCCATCAAAGATAGAAATGTCCCATCTCGCTCGAACTCAGACGGGCTATTATTTCGATTAGTTTGAAATAACACCCTTAAGTCCAAGGGTCTTCTCCATCAAAGATAGAAAAGGTCAACATTGCATGAAGTCAAACGGGCTGTTATTTCGATAAATTCGAAATAAAACCATTAAAGCCAAGGTCATTCGCCATCAAAGATAGAAAAATTCGACCTAACTCGAACTCAGACTGGCTGCTATTTCGTGATGTTTAAAATAACACAATTAAGGTCAAGGGCCTTCGACATCAAAGATAGAAAGGTTCGACCTTACTCGAACTCAGACAGTCTATTATTTCAAAATAACATCCTTAAGGCCAACGACTTTCGCCGTGAAAGATTGAAAGGTTCGACTCGCTAGAACTTAGACGGGCTGTTATTTCAATATGTTTGAAATAAAACCTTTAAGGCCAAGGGCTTCACCATCAAAGATAGAAAGGTTCGACCTCGCTCGATCTCAGACTGGATGTTATTTCGAAAAGTCCGAAATAACACCCTTGAGGCCAAGGACCTTCGGCATCTGAGATAGAAATGTTCGAGCTCGCTCGAACTTAGACAGATTCTTAATTCGATAAGTTCGAAAGAACACCCATAAAGCCAAGGGCCTTAACCATCAAACATAGAAAGGTCCAACCTCTCTCAAACTCAGACGGGTTATTATTTGGATAAGTTAAAAATAACAGTTTAAGGCAAAGGGCCTTCTCCATCAAAGATAGAAAGTTTCGACTTCGCTCGAAGTTTGACGGGCTCTTATTTTGATTAGCTTGAAATAACACCCTTAAGTCCAAGGGCCTTCGCCATCAAAGATAGAACGGTTCGACCTTGCTCGAACTCAGTCAGGGTGTTATTTTGATATGTTTAAAATAACACCCTTAAGGCCAAGAGCCTTCGCCATCAGAGATAAGAAAGTAGGACCTCAATCAAACTTAGACGGGCTGTTATTTCGATAAGTTCAAAATAACACCTTTAAGGCTAAGGGCCTTCGCCATCAAAGATAGAATGGTTCAACCTTGCTCGAACTCAGACGGGTTGTTATTTCGATTTGTTCTAAATAACACTCTTAAAGCCAAGGCCGTCGCTATCAAGGTTAGAAAGGTTCGGCCTCGAACTCATACGAGCTATTATTTCGATAAGTTTGAAATAACACCTCGAATGCCAAGGCCATTGCAATCAAAGATAAAAAAGCTTGACCTCGCTCGAACTCATACTGGCTGCTATCTTGATAAGTTTGAAATAACACCCTTTAGTTTAAGAGCCTTCACCATAAAAGATAAAAAGGTTCGACCTCCCCCGAACTCAGACGGGCTGTTATTTTGATAAGTTTCAACTAACACCCTTAAGGCCAAGGGCCTTCGCCAACCAAGATAGAAAGGTTTGACCTCGCTCGAACTCAGACGGGTTGTTATTTTTAAAAGTTCGAAATTAAACCATTAAAGCCAAGGACCTTTGCCATCAATGATAGAAAAGTTTGACTTCACTTGAACTCAAATGGGCTATTATTTCGATAAGTTCGAATAAAAACCTTAAGGCCAAGGGCCTTCACCATCAATAATGGAAAGATTTGACCTCCCTTGAACTCAGACTTGCCACTATTTAGGAATATTTAAAATAACACCCTTAAGGTTAAGGGCTTTTGCCATCAAAGATGAAACGGTTCGATCTCACTCAAACTCATACAGGCTATTATTTCGATAATTTCAAAATAACACCACTTAGGATAAGGGCCTTCGCCATCAAAGAAAGAACAGTTCGACCTCGCTCGAACTTAAACTGGATATTATTTCAATAAGTTTGAAATAATACCTTTAAGGCCAAGGGCCTTCGCCATTAAATATTGAAAGTTTCGACCTCGCTCGAACTTAGAGAGGTTGTTATTTCGATTAGTTTGAAATAACACCCTTAACGCCAAGGGCATTCGTCATCAAAGATAGAAAGGATCAGCCTCTCTCGAACTTAAAGGGGCTGTGATTTCGATAAGTTCAAAATAGTACCCTTATGTCCAAGGGCCTTTGCCATCAAAGATAGAAAGGTTATAACTTGCTCAAATGCAGACGGGCTATTATTTAGATATATTCGAAATAACACCCACAAGGCCAAGGGCCTTCGCCATCAAAGATAGAAAGGTTTGACCTCGCTCGAATACAGACATGCTGTAATTTTGATAAGTGTGAAACAACACCCTTATGGCGAATGGATTTTGCCATAAAATATAGAAGTTTCACCATCGCTCAAAGTCTAGCGGGCTCTTATTTAGATAAGTTCGAAATAACACCCATAGGGCCAATGGCCTTCTCCATTGAAGATAGAAAGGTTCGACCTTGCTCGAGCTCAGTCGGGTTGTTATTTCGATAAGTTTGACATAAGACCCTTAAGGCTATGGCCATTGCCATTAAAGATAGACATGTTCGACCTCGCTTGAACTGAGACAGGTTGTTATTGTGACAAGTTTGAAATCAGACCCAAAAGTCCAAGGGCTTCCGCTATCAAATATAGAAAGGTTTGACATCGCTCGAACTAAGACGGGCTATTTTTTCGGTAAGTTCGAAATAAATTCCATAAGGCCAACGACCTTCGCCATTAAATAAGGGAAGTTAAGTTCAATCCAACTCTGTCGGGCTCTTATTTCGATAAGTTCGAAATGAAACCCATAAGGCCAAGGGTCTTCCCCATCAAAGATTGAAATGTTTGACATCGCTCGAACTCTTTCATGGTGTTATTTCGATAAGTGTAAAATAACGACCTTACGGCGAAGGGCCATCGCCATCAAAGATAGAACAGTTTGACCTAGCTCAAACTCATACAGACTATTATTTAGATAAGTTTGTAATAAGACCCTAAAGGCCATGGGCTTTCGCTATCAAATATAGAAAGGTTTGACCTCACTCGAACTCATATGGGAAGTTATTTTGATAAGTTCTCCATAACATCCCTAAAGACAACGACCTTCACTATCAAGGATAGGAAGGATTGACCTTGCTCAATTTTAGATTAGTTGTTTTTTCGATAAGTTAAAAATAACACCCATATGGCAAAGGGCCTTCACCAGAAAAGATAGAAAGGTTCGACCACGCGCAAACTCAGACAGGTTATTATTTTGATAAGTTCGAAATAACAACCTTAAGACCAAGGGCCTTCCCTATCAAAAATAGAAAGGTTCAACCTCGCTCGAACACAAACAGGTTGTTATTTTGATAAGTTTGAAATAACACACTTAAGGCCTACGGTCTTCGCCATATAAGAAAGAAAGGTTCGACCATACTCAAACTCATATGGGCTTTTATTTTGATAAGTTCAAAAGGCCAAGGGCCGTCGCCATCAAAGGTAGAATGGTTCGACCTCGAACTCATACGAGTTGTTATTTCGCTAAGTTAGAAATAACACCCTGAATGCCAAGGCCATTGGCATTCAAGATAAAAAAGTTTAACCTCGCTCGAAGTCAAACGGGCTGTTATTTCGATAAGTTTGAAATAACACCCTTAAGGCCAAGGGCCTCCACCAATAAAGATAGAAAGCTTCAACCTCACCCGAACTCAGACGAGCTGTTATTTGGATAAGTTGGAACTAACACCCTTAAGGCCAAGGGCCTTCGCCAACCAAGATAGAAAGTTTCAACCTCTCTCGAACTTACGCGAATTGTTATTTTGATATGTTATTAATAAGACCCATAAGGAAACAGTCCTTCACCATCAAAGATAGAAAAGTTCGACCCCGCTCGAACTCAAACGGGCTGTTATTTCGATAAGTTTGAAATAAAACACTTATGGCTAAGGGCCTTTTCCATCAAAGATAGAAAGATTCGACCACTTTCGAAATTAGA
This sequence comes from Nicotiana benthamiana, assembly GCA_034376525.1. Taxonomy (NCBI): domain Eukaryota; kingdom Viridiplantae; phylum Streptophyta; class Magnoliopsida; order Solanales; family Solanaceae; genus Nicotiana; species Nicotiana benthamiana. The sequence continues at coordinate 39,928,720 of CM067336.1, forward strand.
CGGGTTGTTGTTTCGATTAGTTCAAAAAATAGCACCCTTACAGCCAAGGTCCTTTGCAATCAAAGATAGAAAGGTTCGACCTAGCTCAAACTGAGACAGGCTGTTATTTCGGTAAGTTCGAAATCACACCCTTAAGGCCAAGGGCATTCGCTATCAAATATAGAAAGGTTCGACCTCGCTCGAACTCAAACAGGAAGATATGTTGATAAGTTCTCAATAACACCCTTAAGACCAATGGCCTTACCCATCAGGGATAGGAAGGTTCGACCTCACCCGATCTTAGACGGGCTATTTTTTTGATAAGTTCAAAATAAGACCCTTAAGGCCAAGGGCCTTCACAAATAAAGATAGAAAGGACCTCGCTTGAACTCAGACAGGCTTTTATTTCAATAAGTTCGAAATTACATAGTTATGGCCAAGGGCCTTCGCCATCAAAGATAGAAAGGTTCGACCTCGTTCGAAGTCAAACATGCTTTTATTTTGATATGTTCGAAATAACACCCTTAAGGCCAAGGGCCTTCGCCATCAAAGATAGAAAGATTCGACCTCGTTCGAACTCAGACGGGTTGTTATTTTGATACGTTTGAAATAACACACTTAAGGCCTATGGTCTTCGCCATCCAAGAAAGAGAGGTTCGACCATAATCAAAGTCAGATGGGCTTTTATTTTGATTAGTGCAAAATAATACCCTTAAGGCCAATGGCCGTTGCCATCAAAGGTAGAAAGGGTCGACCTCAAACTCATACGATCTGTTATTTCTCTAAGTTAGAAATAACACCCTGAATGCCAAGGCCATTGCCAATAAAGATAAAAAAGTTTAACATCGTACGAACTCAAATGTGCTGTTATTTCAATAAGTTAGAAATAACATCCTTAAGGACAAGAGCCTTCACCATTGAAGATTCAAAGGTTCGACCTCACCCAAAATCACATGGGCTGTTATTTTGATAAGTTTGAACTAACACCCTTAAGGCCAAGGGCCTTCGCCAACCAAGATAGAAACGTTCGACCTCGCTCGAACCTAGACGAAATGGTATTTTGATAAGTTAAAAAATTAGACCCTTAAGGAGACAGTCCTTCACCATCAAATATAGAAAACTTCGACCTCGCTCGAACTCAAACGGGCTGTTCTTTCGATAAGTTTTAAATATAACCCTTATGGCCAAGGGCCTTTGCCAATAAAGATAGAAAGATTTGACCTATCTCAACCTTGGACAGGTTGTTGTTTCGATAAGTTCAAAATAACACCCTTATAGCCAAGGGCCTTTGCAATTATAGAAAGGTTCGACCTAGCTCGAACTGAGATAGGCTGTTATTTCATTAAGTTCGAAATCAGACCCTTAACGCCAAGGTATTTTGCTATAAAATATAGAAAGGTTTGACCTCGCTCGAACTCAAACACGAAGTTATTTTGATAAGTTCTCAATAACACCCTTAAGGCCAAGGTCCTTCCCCATCAAGGATAGGAAGGTTTGACCTTGCCCGATCTTAGACGGGTTGTTTTTTCGATAAGTTCTAAATAAGACCCTTAAGGCCAAGGGCCTTCACAAACAAAGATAGAAAGAACCTCACTCGAACTCAGATAGGGTGTTATTTCAATAAGTTCGAAATAACAACGTTAAGGCCAAGGGCCTTCGCCATCAAACATAGAAAGGTTCGACCTCGCTCGAACTCAGACGGGTTGTTATTTTGATAAGTTTGAAATAACACACATAAGGCCTAGGGTCGTTGCCATCCAATAATTAATGGTTCGACCATACTCAAACTCAGATGGGCTTTTATTTTGTAAGTTAAAAATAATACCCTTAAGGCAAAGGGCCGTCTCAATCAAAGGTAGAAAGGTTCGACCACGAACTAATACGAGTTGTTATTTCGCTATGTTAGAAATAACACCCAGAATGCCAAGGCCATTGCCATTAATGATAAAAACGTTTAACATCACTCGAACTCAAACGGGCTGTTATTTCGATAAGTTTGAAATAACACCCTTAAGGCCATTGGCCTTCACCATTAAATATAGAAAGGTTCGACCTCACCCCAACTCAGACGGGTTGTTATTTTGATAAGTTTGAACTAACGCGCTTAAGGCCAAGGGCCTTTGGCAACAAAGATAGAAAGGTTAAACCTCGCTAGATCTTAGACGAATTGTTATTTTGATAAGTTAAAAATAATACCCTTAGTGAAACGGTACTTCACCATAAAAGATCGAAAAGTTCGACCTCGGTCGAACTCAAACGGGCTGTTATTTTGTTATGTTCGAAATAAATCCCTTAAGGCCAAGGGCCTTTGCCATCAAAGATAGAAAGATTCGAACTCTCTCAAACTTAGACGGGTTGTTGTTTCGATAAGTTCAAAATAACACCCTTATAGCCAAGGGCCTTTGCAATCAAAGATAGAAGTGCTCGACTTAGCTCGAAGTGAGACAGGCTGTTATTTCGATAAGTTCGAAATCAGTCCCTTAAGGCCAAGGGCTTTCGCTATCAAATATACAAAGGTTCGACCTCGCTCGAACTAAGACAGGAAGTTTTTTTGATAAGTTCTCAATAATACCCTTAAGGTCAAAGGCTTTCCCCATCAAGGATAGGAAGGTTCGACCTCACTCGATCTTAAACGGGCTATTTTTTCGATATGTTTAAATAAGACCCTTTAGGACAAGGGCCTTCACAAACAAAGATAGAACTCAGATAGGTTGTTACTTAGATAAGTTCGAAATAACACCGTTAAGGCCAAAGGCCTTCGCCATCAAATACAGAAAGATTCGACCTCGTTCGAAGTCAACTAGGCTTTTATTTCGATAAGTTCGAAATAACGCCCTTAAGGCCAAGGGCCTTTGCCATCAAAGATAGAAAGGTTCGACCTCGCTCGAACTTAGACGTGTGGTTATTTTAATAAGTTTGAAATAACACACTTAAGGCCTAGGGTCTTCGCAATCGAAGAAAGAAAGGTTCGACCATACTCAACTCAAATGGGCTTTAATTTTGATAAGTTCAAAATAATACCCTTAAGGCCAAGGGTCGTTGCCATCAGAGGTAGAAAGGTTCGACCTCGAACTCGTACGAGCTGTTATTTCGCTGAGTTAGAAATAACACCCTGAATGCAAAGGCCATTGCCATTAAAGATAAAAAAGTTTAACCTCGCTCGAACTAAAACGGGGTTTTATTTCGATAAGTTAGAAATAACACCCTTAAGGCCAAGGGCCATCACCATTAAAGATAGAAAGGTTCGACCTCACCCATACTTAGACGGGCTGTAAATCTGAGAAGTTTGAACTAACACCCTTAAGGCCAAGGGCCTTCGCCAACCAAGATAGAAAGGTTTGACCTCGCTCGAACTTAGACGAATTGTTATTTTGATAAGATAGAAATAAGACCCTTAAGGAAACAGTCCTTCACAATCAAAGATAGAAAAGTTGGACCTCCCTCGAACTCAAACGGGTTGTTATTTGGATAACTTCGAAATAAAACCCTTAAGGCCAAGGGCCTTTGCCATTAAAGATAGAAAGATTCGACCTTTCTCAAACTTAAAAGGTTGTTGTTTTGATAAATTCAAAATAACACCCTTATATCCAAGGGCCTTTGCAATAAAAGATAGAAAGGTTTGACCAAGCTCGAAGTGAGACAGTCTGTGATTTCGATAAGTTCAAAATCAGACCCTTAAGGCCAAGGGCTTTCGCTATCAAATATAGAAAGGTTCTACCTCGCTCAAACTCAGACAGGAAGTTATTTGATATGTTCTCAATAACACCCTTACGGTCAAGGGCCTTACCTATCACGGATAGGAAGGTTCAACCTCGCGCGATCTTAGACGGGCTATTTTTCGATATGTTAAATATAAGACCCTTAAGGCCAATGGCCTTCACAAACAAAGATAGAAAGGACCTCGCTCGAACTTACATAGGCTGTTATTTAGATAAGTTCGAAATAACACCGTTAAGGCCAAGGGCCTTCGCCATCAAATATAGAAAGGTTCGACCTCGTTCGAAGTCAATTAGGCTTTTATTTTGATAAGTTCGAAATAACACCCTTAAGGCCAAGGGCCTTTGCCATCAAAGCTAGAAAGGTTCAACCTCGCTCGAACTCAGACGGGTTGTTATTTTGATAAGTTTGAAATAACACACTTAAGGCATAGGGTCTTCGCAATCGAAGAAAGAAAGGTTCGATCATACTCAAACTTAGATGGGCTTTTATTTTTATATGTTCAAAATAATACCTATAAGGCCAAGGGTCGTTGCCATCAAAGGTAGAAAGGTTCGACCTCGAACTCATACGAGCTATTGTTTCGCTAAGTTAGAAATAACACCCTGAATTCTAAGGCCATTGCCATTAAAGATAATAAAGTTTAACCACGCTCAAACTAAAACGGGCTTTTATTTCGATAAGCTAGAAATAACACCCTTAAGGCCAAGGGCCTTCACCATTAAAGATAGAAAGGTTCGACCTCACCCAAACTTAGACGGGCTGTTATTTTGATAAGTTTGAACTAACACCCTTAAGGCCAAGGGCCTTCACCAACCAAGATAGAAAGGTTCGACCTCGCTCGTACTTAGACGAATTGTTATTTTGATAAGTTAAAAATAAGCCCCTTAAGGAAATAATCCTTCACCATCAAAGATAGAAAAGTTCGACCTCATTCTAACTCAAACGGGTTGTTATTTAGATAACTTAAAAATAAAATACGTATGGCCAAGGGCCTTTGCCATTAATGATAGAAAGATTCGACCTCTCTCGAACTTAAACGGGTTGTTGTTTTGATTAATTCAATATAACATCCATATATCCAAGGGCCTTTGCAATCAAATATAGAAAGGTTCGAGCAAGCTCGAAGTGAGACAATCTCTTATTTTGATAAGTTCAAAATCAAACCCTTAAGGCCAAGGGCTTTCGCTATCAAATATAGAAAGGTTCGACCTCGCTCAAACTCAGACAGGAAGTTATTTTGATAAGTTCTCAATAACACCCATAAGGCCAAGGGCCTTCCCCATCAAGGATTGGAAGGTTCGACCTCGCCAGATCTTAGACGTGCTATTTTTTCGATAAGTTCAATATGAGACCCTTCAGGACAAGGGCCTTCACAAACAAAGATAGAAAGGACCTCGCTCGAACTCAGATAGGCTGTTATTTTAATAAGTTCGAAATAACACCGTTAAGGTCAAAGGCCTTCCCCATGAAAGATAGAAAGGTTCGACCACATTCGAAATCAAACAAGCTTTTAATTCGATAAGTTAGAAATAACACCCTTAAGGTCAAGGGACTTTGCCATCAAAGATAGAAAGGTTTGACCTTGCTCGAACTCAGACGGGTTGTTATTTTGATAAGTTTGAAATGACACACTTAAGGCCTAGGGTCTTTGCCATCCATGAAAGAAAGGTTCGACCATCCTCAAACTCTGATGGGCTTTTATTTTGATAAGTTCAAAATAATACCCTTACGGCCAAGGGCCACCGCCATCAAAGGTAGAAAGGTTCGACCTTAAACTCATACGAGCTGTTATTTCGCTAATTTAGAAATAACACCCTGAATGCCAAGGCCATAGCCATTAATGATAAAAAGGCTTAACCTCGCTCGAACTCAAACGGGCTATTATTTCGATAAGTTAGAAATAACACACTTAAGGCCAAGAGCCTTCACCATTAAAGATAGAAAGATTCGACCCAACCCAATCTTAGACGGGCTGTTTGATAAGTTTGGACTAACATCCTCAAAGATAGAAAGATTCGACCTCTCTCGAACTTATACGGATTGTTGTTTTGATAAGTTCAAAATAACACCCTTATAAAGGGCCTTTGCAATCAAAGATACAAAGGTTCGACCTAGCTCAAGCTGAGACAGGCTGTTATTTCGATAAGTTGGAAATCAAACCCTTAAGGCCAAGGGATTTCGCTATCAAATATAGACAGGTTCGACCTCGCTCGAACTCAGACAAGAAGTTTTTTTGATAAATTCTCAGTTACACCCTTAAGTCCAAAGGTCAAGGATAGGAAGGTTCGACCTCTCCTGATCTTAGACGAGCTATTTATTTGATAGGTTTCAAATGAGACCCTTAAGGCCAAGGGCCTTCACAAACAATGATAGAAAGGTTTTACCTCCATCGAACTCAATCGGTTGTTGTATCGAAAAGTTTGAAATAACACCATTAAGTACAAGGGCCTTCACCATTAATGATAGAAAGTTTAAACCTCGTCTGAACTCATACGGGCTGCTATTTTCATATGTTTGAAATAACACCCTTAAGGCCAAGGGCCTTCGCCATGAAAGATAGAAAACTTCGTCCTCGCTCGAACTCAAACAAGCTGTTATTTCGATAAGTAAGAAATAAAACCATTAAGTCAAAGGTCCTTCACAATCAAAGATAGAAAGATTTGACCTGACACGAACTCAGACTGGCTGCTATTTTGAGATGTTCGAAATAACACCCTTAAGTCCAAGGGCATTCGCCATCAAAGATCGAAAGGTTCGACCCCGTTCGAAGTCATATAGGCTTTGATTTTGATAAGTTCAAAATAACACCCTTAAGGACAAGAGCCTTCGCCATAAAAGATAGAAAGGTTCAAACTCGCTCGAACTCAGACGGGCTGTTATTTCGATATGTTCGAAATAAGACTCTTAAGGCCAACGGATTTCGCTATCAAATATAGAAATGTTCAACCTTGCTCGAATTCAGACGGAAAGTTATTTTGATATGTTGACAATCACACCCTTAAGGCCAAGGGCCTTCTCTATCAATAATAGGAAGGTTCGACCTCGCTCAATCTCGGACAAGCTGTTTTTTCAATAAGTTTAAAATAACATCGTTAAGGCCAAGGCCCTTTGCCATCAAAGATAGAAATGTTCGACCTCGCTCAAACTCATACGGGCTGTTATTTCGATAAGTTTGAAATAACACCATGAAGGACAAGGCCTTTGCCATAAATGACAGAAAAGTTTTACCTCCCTCAAACTTAAACGGGCTGTTGTTTCGACAAGTTTGAAATAACACCCTTAAGGCCAAGGGCCTTCACCATTAAATATAGAAAATTTGAACCTCGCCAGAACTCAGACGGGCTATTATTTTGATATGCTTGAAATAACACTCTTAAGGCTAGAGTCTTCGCCATCAAAGATAGAAAAGTTTGACCACGCTCGAACTTAAATAGGCTATTATTTCAATGAGTATGAAATAAAACCCTTAAGGTCAAGGGCCTTCGCTATCAAAGATAGAAAGATTCGACCTCACTCAAAGTCATATAGGGTGTTATTTCGGTATTTTTGAAATGACACCCTGAAGGCCAAGGGTCTTCGCCATCAAAGATAGAAATTTTTGACCTAGCTAGAACTCATACGGGATATTTCAATAACCTTAAAAAAATACCCTTATGGCTAAGGGCCTTTGCCATATAAGATAAAAAGGTTCGACCTTGCTCGAACTTAACTGGTCTGTTATTTCAATAAGTTCTTAATCACACCCATAAGGCCAAAGGCCTTTTCCATTAAAGATAGAAACGTTCGACCTCGCTCGAACTTAGAAAGGTTGTTATTTCGATTAGTTCAAAATAAGGGCGTTAGCCATTAAGGATAGAAAGGTTCAACCTCCCTTGAACCCAGATGGGTTGTTATTTTTATATGTTCAAAATAACACCCATAAGGCCAAAGGCCTTTGCCATCAAAGATAGAATGGTTTGACCTCATACGGGTAGTTATTTCGATATGATAGAAATAACACCCCGAATATCAAGGCCTTTACCATCAATAATAGAAACATTTAACCTCTCTTGATCTCAAACGGGCTATTGTTTCGATAAATTTGAAATAACACCATTAAGGCCAAGGGCCTTCAACATTAAAGATAGAAAGGTTTGACCTCGCCCGAACTCAGACAGGCTGGTATTTTGATAAGTTTGAAATAACACCCTTAAGGCCGAGGGCCTTCGCCAACAAAACAGAAAAGTTCGTCCTCGCTCAAACTAAGACGGGCTGTTATTTATATATGTTCGAAATAACACCCTTAAGGCCAAGAGCCTTCACCATCAAATATAGAATTATTTGACCTTGCTGAAACTCATACAGGCTGCTATTTCGAGATGTTCAAAAAACCATTTTCAAGGTCAAGGGCCTTCGCCATCAAAGATAGAAATGTTCGACCTCATTAAAACTCAGACAAGCTGTTATTTCGATAACTTCAAAATAACACCCTTATGGCCAAGGGCCTTCGCCATCAAATATAGAAAGGTTCGACCTCGCTAGAACACATACAAGCTGTTATTTCAATATGTTTTATATAACACCCTTAAGGCCAAGGGCCTTCATCATAAAAGATAGAATAGTTCGGCGTCGCTCGAACTCAGACGAGCTGTTATTTTGATAAGTTCAAAATCAGACCCTTAAGGCCAAGGGTTTTAATATAAAGTATAGAAAGGTTCGACCTCTCTCGAACTCAGACATGAAGTTATTTTGATTAATTCTCAACAAAACCCTTACAGCCAAGGGCCTGCCCTTCAGGGATAGGAAGGTTCGACCTCGTTCGATCTCAAGTGGGCTGTTTTTTCGATAATTTAAAAATAACACCGTTAAGGCCAAGGGCCTTCACCAACAAAGATAGAAAGGTTCAACCTCACTCGAACCCAGACGGGCTGTTATTTCGATAAATTTGAAATAAGAGCCTTAAGGCCAAGGGTTTTCGCTATCATTTATAGAAATGTTCGACCTTGCTCAAACTCAGACGGGATGTTATTTTTATAAGTTATCAATAATAACCTTAAGGACAAGGGTCTTCGCGATCAAGGATAGGAAGGTTCGACTTCGCTCGATCTCAGACAAGCTATTTTTTTGTTAAGATTGAAATAAAACCCTTAAGTCTCAAGGCCTTCGCCTTCAAAGATAGAAAGAATCGACCTCGCTCGAACTTATACTGGCTGCTATTTTAGTAAGTTCGTAATAACACCCCTAAGGCCAATCGCCTTTACCATTAAAGATAGAAACTTTCAGCGCTCGACTAGAAAGGTTGTTATTTCGATAAGTTCAAAATAACACCCTAATACCAAGGGCCTTAGCCATCAAAGCTAGAAAGGATCTACCCTCGAACCCAGACGGGCTGTTATTTTTATATGTTAAAAATAACACCCTTATGGCCAAGGTCCTTCGCCATTGAAGATAGAAAGGTTCGACCTCGCTCGTACTCAGACGGCTTATTATTTTGATAAGATCAAAATAAAACCATTATGACCAAGGGCCTTCTCCATCAAAGATAGAAAGATTCGGCCTCGGTCGATCACAGACATGCTGTTATTTCGATATGTTCGAAATAACACCCTTAAGTCCAAGGGCCTTTTCCATCAAAAATAGAAAGTTTCGACCTCGCTCGAAGCCTGGCTCGAAGCCTAGCTGGCTCTTAATTCGATAAGTTCAAAATAACACCCTTATGGCCACTGGCCTTCGCCATCCAAGATAGAAAGGATCGACCTCGCTCGTACTAAGTCAGGCTGTTATTTCGATAATTTCAAAATAACACCCTTAAGGCAAAGGGACTTCGCCGTCAAAGATAGAAAGGTTGGACCTCACTAAAACACACACGAGTTGTTATTTCAATAAGTTCGAAATCATATCATTAAGGCCAAGGGTCTTCACCATAAAAGATAGCAAAGTTCAACCTCACTCGAACTCATACAGGCTGTAATTTCGATAAGTTCAAAATCAGACCATTAAGGCCAAGGGCTTTCGATTTAAAAATTAGTAAGGCTCAACCTCGCTCGAACTAAGACAAGAAGTTATTTTGATAAGTTCTCAACAAAACCCTTACGGCCAAAGGCCTTCACCATCAGGGATAGTAAGGTTAGACCTCGCTCGATCTCAGATGGGATATTTCTTCGATAAGTTCAAAATAACACCCTTAAGGCCAAATGCATTCACCAACAAACATAGAAAGGTTCCACCTCACTCAAACTCAGATGGGTTATTATTTTGATAAGTTTCAAAATACACCCTTAAGGCGAAGGGCCTTCTCCATCAAAGATAGAAAGCTTCAACCTCGTTCAAACTCAAGCAGACTTTTATTTAGATAAGTTTTAAATAACACCCTAATGTACAAGGGCCTTCGCCATCAAAGATAGAAAGGTTCAAACTCACTCGAACTAAGACGGGCTGTTATTTTGTTATGTTCGAAATAACACCCATAAGGCCCGGGGCATTCGCCATCAAAGATAGAAAAGTTTGTCCTCGCTCAAACTCAAATAGGTTTTTATTTTGATAAGTAAGAAAAAAAACCATTATGGCCAAGGGCCTTCGTTATAAAAGACAGAAGGATTTGACCTCACTCGAACTCAGACTGGATGCTATTTTGAGAAGTTTGAAATAACACCCTTAAGGCAAACAACCTTTACCATTAAAGATAGAAAGGTTCGACACCCCCTGAACTCAGGCGGGCTGTTATTTCGATATGTTCGAAATAAAACCCTTATGGCAAAGGGCTTTCGCTATTAAATATTGAAATGTTCAACCTCACATCGAACTCAGATGGGAAGTTATTTTGATAATTTCACAGTAACACCATTAAGGCCAAGGGCCTTCTCTATTAAGGATAGGAAGGTTCGACCTCGCTCGATCTCGGACAAGCTGTTATTTCGATAAGTTTGAAATAACACCATGAAGGACAAGGCCTTTGCCATAAATGACAGAAAAGTTTTACTTCCCTCAAACTTAAACGGGCTGTTGTTTCGACAAGTTTGAAATAACACCCTTAAGGCCAAGGGCCTTCACCATTAAATATAGAAAATTTGAACCTCGCCAGAACTCAGACGGGCTATTATTTTGATATGCTTGAAATAACACTCTTAAGGCCAGAGTCTTCGCCATCAAAGATAGAAAAGTTTGACCACGCTCGAACTTAAATAGGCTATTATTTCAATGAGTATGAAATAAAACCCTTAAGGTCAAGGGCCTTCGCTATCAAAGATAGAAAGATTCGACCTCACTCAAAGTCATATAGGGTGTTATTTCGGTATTTTGGAAATGACACCCTGAAGGCCAAGGGTCTTCGCCATCAAAGATAGAAATTTTTGACCTAGCTAGAACTCATACGGGATATTTCAATAACCTTAAAAAAATACCCTTATGGCTAAGGGCCTTTGCCATATAAGATAAAAAGGTTCGACCTTGCTCGAACTTAACTGGTCTGTTATTTCAATAAGTTCTTAATCACACCCATAAGGCCAAAGGCCTTTTCCATTAAAGATAGAAACGTTCGACCTCGCTCGAACTTAGAAAGGTTGTTATTTCGATAAGTTCAAAATAAGGGCGTTAGCCATTAAGGATAGAAAGGTTCAACCTCCCTTGAACCCAGATGGGTTGTTATTTTTATATGTTCAAAATAACACCCATAAGGCCAAAGGCCTTTGCCATCAAAGATAGAATGGTTTGACCTCATACGGGTTGTTATTTCGATATGATAGAAATAACACCCCGAATATCAAGGCCTTTACCATCAATAATAGAAACATTTAACCTCTCTTGATCTCAAACGGGCTATTGTTTCGATAAATTTGAAATAACACCATTAAGGCCAAGGGCCTTCAACATTAAAGATAGAAAGGTTCGACCTCGCCCGAACTCAGACAGGCTGGTATTTTGATAAGTTTGAAATAACACCCTTAAGGCCAAGGGCCTTCGCCAACAAAACAGAAAAGTTCGTCCTCGCTCAAACTAAGACGGGCTGTTTTTTATATATGTTCGAAATAACACCCTTAAGGCCAAGAGCCTTCACCATCAAATATAAAATTATTTGACCTTGCTGAAACTCATACAGGCGGCTATTTCGAGATGTTCAAAAAACCATTTTCAAGGTCAAGGGCCTTCGCCATCAAAGATAGAAATGTTCGACCTCATTAAAACTCAGACAAGCTGTTATTTCGATAACTTCAAAATAACACCCTTATGGCCAAGGGCCTTCGCCATCAAATATAGAAAGGTTCGACCTCGCTAGAACACATACAAGCTGTTATTTCAATAAGTTTTATATAACACCCTTAAGGCCAAGGGCCTTCATCATAAAAGATAGAATAGTTCGGCGTCGCTCGAACTCAGACGAGCTGTTATTTTGATAAGTTCAAAATCAGACCCTTAAGGCCGAGGGTTTTAATATAAAACATAGAAAGGTTCGACCTGTCTCGAACTCAGACATGAAGTTATTTTGATTAATTCTCAACAAAACCCTTACAGCCAAGGGCCTGCCCTTCAGGGATAGGAAGGTTCGACCTCGTTCAATCTCAAGTGGGCTGTTTTTTCGATAATTTAAAAATAACACCGTTAAGGCCAAGGGCCTTCACCAACAAAGATAGAAAGGTTCAACCTCACTCGAACCCAGACGGGCTGTTATTTCGATAAGTTTGAAATAAGACCCTTAAGGCCAAGGGTTTTCGCTATCATTTATAGAAATGTTCGACCTTGCTCGAACTCAGACGGGATGTTATTTTTATAAGATATCAATAATAACCTTAAGGACAAGGGTCTTCGCGATCAAGGATAGGAAGGTTCGACTTCGCTCGATCTCAGACAAGCTATTTTTTTGTTAAGATTGAAATAAAACCCTTAAGTCTCAAGGCCTTCGCCTTCAAAGATAGAAAGAGTCGACCTCGCTCGAACTTATACTGGCTGCTATTTTAGTAAGTTCGTAATAACACCCCTAAGGCCAATCGCCTTTACCATTAAAGATAGAAACTTTCAGCGCTCGACTAGAAAGGTTGTTATTTCGATAAGTTCAAAATAACACCCTAATACCAAGGGCCTTAGCCATCAAAGCTAGAAAGGATCTACCCTCGAACCCAGACGGGCTATTATTTTTATATGTTAAAAATAACACCCTTATGGCCAAGGTCCTTCGCCATTGAAGATAGAAAGGTTCGACCTCGCTCGTACTCAGACGGCTTATTATTTTGATAAGATCAAAATAAAACCATTATGACCAAGTGGCCTTCTCCATCAAAGATAGAAAGATTCGGCCTCGGTCGATCACAGACATGCTGTTATTTCGATATGTTCGAAATAACACCCTTAAGTCCAAGGGCCTTTTCCATCAAAAATAGAATGTTTCGACCTCGCTCGAAGCCTGGCTCGAAGCCTAGCTGGCTCTTAATTCGATAAGTTCAAAATAACACCCTTATGGCCACTGGCCTTCGCCATCCAAGATAGAAAGGATCGACCTCGCTCGTACTAAGTCAGGCTGTTATTTCGATAATTTCAAAATAACACCCTTAAGGCAAAGGGACTTCGCCGTCAAAGATAGAAAGGTTGGACCTCACTAAAACACACACGAGTTGTTATTTCAATAAGTTCGAAATCATATCATTAAGGCCAAGGGTCTTCACCATAAAAGATAGCAAAGTTCAACCTCACTCGAACTCATACAGGCTGTAATTTCGATAAGTTCAAAATCAGACCATTAAGGCCAAGGGCTTTCGATTTAAAAATTAGTAAGGCTCGACCTCGCTCGAACTAAGACAAGAAGTTATTTTGATAAGTTCTCAACAAAACCCTTACGGCCAAAGGCCTTAACCATCAGGGATAGTAAGGTTAGACCTCGCTCGATCTCAGATGGGCTATTTCTTCGATAAGTTCAAAATAACACCCTTAAGGCCAAATACATTCACCAACAAACATAGAAAGGTTCCACCTCACTCAAACTCAGATGGGTTATTATTTTGATAAGTTTCAAAATACACCCTTAAGGCGAAGGGCCTTCGCCATCAAAGATAGAAAGCTTCAACCTCGTTCAAACTCAAGCAGACTTTTATTTAGATAAGTTTTAAATAACACCCTAATGTACAAGGGCCTTCGCCATCAAAGATAGAAAGGTTCAAACTCACTCGAACTAAGACGGGCTGTTATTTTGTTATGTTCGAAATAACACTCATAAGGCCCGGGGCATTCGCCATCAAAGATAGAAAAGTTTGTCCTCGCTCAAACTCAAATAGGTTTTTATTTTGATAAGTAAGAAAAAAAACCATTATGGCCAAGGGCCTTCGTTATAAAAGACAGAAGGATTTGACCTCACTCGAACTCAGACTGGATGCTATTTTGAGAAGTTTGAAATAACACCCTTAAGGCAAACAACCTTTACCATTAAAGATAGAAAGGTTCGACACCCCCTGAACTCAGGCGGGCTGTTATTTCGATATGTTCGAAATAAAACCTTTATGGCAAAGGGCTTTCGCTATTAAATATTGAAATGTTCAACCTCACATCGAACTCAGATGGGAAGTTATTTTGATAATTTCACAGTAACACCATTAAGGCCAAGGGCCTTCTCTATTAAGGATAGGAAGGTTCGACCTCGCTCGATCTCGGACAAGCTGTTATTTCGATAAGTTTGAAATAACACCATGAAGGACAAGGCCTTTGCCATAAATGACAGAAAAGTTTTACCTCCCTCAAACTTAAACGGGCTGTTGTTTCGACAAGTTTGAAATAACACCCTTAAGGCCAAGGGCCTTCACCATTAAAGATAGAAGCTTTCAACCTCGCCCGAAATCAGACGGGCTATTACTTTGATATGCTTCAAATAACACCCTTAAGGCCAAGGGCATTCACCAACAATGATAGAAAGGTTCGACCTCGCTCGAACTAAGAAGGGCTGTTATTTTGATATGTTCAAAATAATATCCTTTAAGATAAGAATCTTCGCCATCAAAGATTGAAAAGTTTGACCTCGCTCGAACTTTAACAGGCTGTTATTTTGATAAGTAAGAAATAAGACCCTCAAGGGAAAGGGCCTTTGCCATCAAAGATAGAAAGATTCGACCTCACTGAAACTCAGATAGGTTGTTATTTCTATATTTCTGAAATAACACCCGTAAGGCCAAGGGCCTTCGCCATCAAAGATAGAAATATTTGACCTCGCTAGAACTCAGACGGGCTATTAGTTGAATAACTTTGAAATAAGACCCTTAAGGCCAAGGGCCTTCGCCATCCAAGATAGAAAGGTTTGACCTCGCTAGAACTTAAACTGGCTGTTATTTCAATAAGTTCTTAATCACGCCCTTAAGGCCAAAGGCTTTTACCATTAAAGATAGAAACGTTCGACCTCGCGTGAACTTAGATAGGTTTTTATTTCGATAAGTTCAAAATAACACCCATAAAGCCAAGGGCCTTCGCCATCAAAGATAAAAATGTTCGACCTTGCTAGAACTCAGACGGGCTATTATTTCAATAACTTTGAAATAACACCCTTAAGGCCAAGGGACTTCGCCATCCAAGATATAAAGGTTGAAACTCGCTCGAACTTAAACGAGCTGTTATTTCAATAAGTTCTAAATCAAACCCTCAAGGCCAAAGTCCTTTACCATTAAAGATATAAACGTTCGACCTCGCTCAAAATTTGACAAGTTTGTTATTTGGATAAGTTCAAAATAACACCCTTAAAGCAAAGGGCCTTAGCCATGAAAGATAGAAAGGTTCGACCTTCCTCGAACCCAGAGGGGCTGTTATTTTTATATGTTCAAAATAACACCCTTAAGGCCAAGGGCCTTTTCCATCAAAGATAGAAAGTTTCGACCTCGCTCGAAGTCTTGCTGGCTCTTAATTCGATTAGTTCGAAATAACACCCTTAAGGCCAAGGACCTTCGCCATCAAAGATAGAAACGTTCAACCCCACTCGTACTCAGTCGGGTTGTTATTTCGATAAGATCGAAAAAACACCCTTATGGAAAAGCTCCTTCACCATCAAAGATAAAAAAGTTCGACCTCGCTAGAACTCAGACATGATATTATTTCGATACGTTCAAAATCAGACCCTTAAGGCCAAGGGCTTTCGCTATCAAATATTAAAAGGTTCGACCTCGCTTGAACTAAGACAAGAAATTATTTTGATAAGTTCTCAACAACACCCTTATGGCCAAGGGCATTCCCCATTAAGGATATGAAGGTTCCATTTCGCTCGATCTCAGACGAGATATTTTTTGGATAAGTTAAAAGTATCACCCATAAGGTCAAGAGCCTTCACCAACAAAGATAGAAAGGTTCTACCTCGCTCGAACACAAACGAGCTGTTATTTCGATAAGTTCAAAATAACACCCTTAAGGCCAAGGGCCTTCACCATCATAGATAGAAAAGTTCAACATTATTCGAATTCGAATTAGCTATTATTTCGATATGTTTTAAATAACACCCTTATGGCCAAGAACCTTTGCCATCAAAGATAGAAAGGTTCGAACTTGCTCGAACTCAGACGGGAAGTTATTTTGATAAGTTGTCAATAATACCCTTAAGACCAACGACCTTCGCTTCCAATGAGAGGAAGGATTGAACTTGCTTGATCTTAGAGAAGCTGTTTATCGCTATGTTTGAAATAACACCCTTAAGTTTCAACCTCGCTAGAACACCGATGAGATGTTATTTCAATATGTTCGAAATAACACCCTTATGGCAAAGGGCCTTCGCCATTAAATATAGATAAGTTCGACCTCGCTCGAACTCAGACGGGTTGTTATATCGATAACTTCAAAATCAGAGCCTTAAGGCCAAGGGTTTCTATATAAAATATAGAAAGATTAGACCTCTCTAAAACTCAGACAGGAAGTTATTTTGATAAGTTCTCAACAAAACCCTTACGACGAAGGGCCTTCCATTAGGGATAGGAATGTTCGACCTCGCTCGTACTCGGTCAGGCTGTTATCTTCGATAATTTCAAAATAACACCCTTATGGCCAAGGGCCTTCGCCGTTAAAGATAGGAAGTTTCGACCTCACTATAACACAGACGAACCGTTATTTTAATAAGTTTGAAATAACACCCTTAAGTCCAAGGGCCTTCGCTATAAAATATAGGAAAGTTCAACCTACCTCCAACTCAGACAAGTTGTTATTTCGATACGTTCAAAATCAGACCCTTAAAGCTAAGGGCTTTTGACATAAACAATGGAAATGTTCGACCTTGCTCGAACTCAGGTAGGAAGTTATTTTGATAAATTCTCAACAAAACCCTTACGGCCAAGGTCCTTCAATATCAGGGATAGTAAGGTTCGACCTCGCTCGATCTGAGACGGGTTGTTTTTTCGATAAGTTAAAAATAACACCCTTGAGGCCAAGGTCATTCACCAACAAAGATAGAAAGGTTCCACCTCACTCAAAGTTAGACGGGCTATTATTTTGATAAGTTTAAAAATACACCTTTAAGGCTAAGGTCCTTCGCCATCAAATATTGAAGGGTATAACCTCGTTCAAACTCAAACGGGCTTTTATTTTGCTAAGTTTGAAATAACGCCCTTATGTCCAAGGGCCTTCGCCATCAAAGATAGAAAGGTTGAAACTCGCTCGAACGCAAACGGGCTATTAATTCAATAACTTTGAAATAATACCCTTAAGGCCATGGGCCTTCGCCATCCAAGATAGACAGGTTTAACCTCGCTCGAACATATACTGGCCGTTATTTCAATAAGTTCTTTATCACGCCCTTAAGGCCAAGGACTTTTACCATTAAAGATAGAAACGTTCGACCTCGCTTGAACTTAGACATGTTTTTATTTCAATAAGTTCAAAATAACACCCTTAAAGCCAAGGGCCTTCGCCATCAAAGATAAAAATGTTCGACCTCGCTAGAACTCAGACGGGCTATTATTTCAATAACTTTGAAATAACACCCATAAGGCCAAGGGCCTTCGCTATCCAAAATAGAAAGGTTCAACCTCGCTTGATCATAAACGAGCTGTTATTTCAATAAGATCTTAATCACACCCTTGCAGCCAAAGTCCTTTACCATTAAAGATAGAAACTTTCGGCCTCGCCCAAACTTAGACAAGTTTTTTATTTCGATAAGTTCAAAATATTACGCTTAAAGCCAAAGGCCTTAGCCATGAAAGATAGAAAGGTTCGACCTCCCTCGAACCCAGAGGGGCTGTTATTTTTATATGTTATAAAAAACACCCTTAAGGCCAAGGGCCTTTTCCCTCAAAGATAGAAAGTTTCGACCTCGCTCGAAGTCTGGCTGGATCTTAATTTGATTGGTTCGAAATAACACCCTTAAGGCCAAGGACCTTCGCCATCAAAGATAGAAACGCTCAACCTCACTCGTACTCAGTCGGGTTGTTATTTCGATAAGATCGAAATAACACCCTTAAGGCAAAGCTCCCTCACCATCAAAGATAAAAAAGTTCGACCTCGCTTGAACTCAGTCATGTTGTTATTTCGATAAGTTCGAAATCAGACCCTTAAGGCCAAGGGCTTTCTCTCTCAAATATAGAAAGGTTCGACCTCGCTCGAACTAAGACGAGAAGTTATTTTGATAAGTTCTAACAACACCCTTAAGGCCAAGGGCATTCACAGTTAAGGATATGAAGGTTCTACCTCGCTCGATCTCAGACGGGCTATTTTTTCGATAAGTTCAAAATAACACCCTTAAGGTCAACGGCCTTCACCAACAAAGATAGAAAGGTTCGACATCGCTCAAACTCAGACGAGTTGTTATTTCGATAAGTTCAAACTAACACCCTTAAGGCCAAGGGCCTTCACCATCGAAGATAGAAAGGTTCAACATTATTCGAACTCGAATGGGCTTTTATTTCGATATCTTTGAAATAACACCCTTATGGCCAAGGGCCTTCTCTATCAAAGATAGAAAGGTTTGAACTCACTCGAACTCAGACGGGAAGTTATCTTGATAAGTTGTCAATAATACCCTTAAGACCAATGACCTTCACTTCCAATGAGAGGAAGGTTTGACCTTGCTCGATCTTAGACAAGTTGTTTATCGCTAAATTTGAAATAACACCCTTAAGGTTAAGGTCCTTTTCCATCAAAGATAGAAAGGTTTGACCTTGCTCGAACTCATACGGGTTGTTATTTCGATAAGTTAGAAATAACACTATGAAGATGAAGGCCTTTGCCATCAGTGATAGAAAAGTTTTACCTCTCTTGATCTTAAGGCCAAGGGCCTTCGCCATTTAAGATAGAAAGGTTCGACCTCGCCCGAACTCAAACGGGATGGTATTTTAATATGTTTGAAATAACACCTTTAAGGCTAAGGGCCTTCGCCAAAAAATATAGAAATGTTCGACCTCGCTCGAACTCAGACGGGCTGGTATTTTGATATGTTCGAAATAACACTCTTAAGGCCCAGGGCCTTCGCAATCAAATATAGAATGATTCGACCTTGTTGGAACTGAGACTCGCTGCTATATCGACAAGTTCGAAATAAAAATTTTAAGGTCAAGGGCCTTCGCCATTAATGATAGTAAGGTTCGACTTCACTCAAACTCAGACAGGCTGTTATTTTGATAACTTCAAAATAACAACCTTAAGTCCTAGGGCCTTCTCCATCAAAGATATTAAGGTTCGACCTCGCTAGAACACAGACGAGCTGTTATTTGAATATGTTCGAAATAACACCCTTATGGCCAAGGGCCTTCGCCATCAAATATTGATTAGTTAGACCTTGCTCAAACTCAGACGGGTTGTTATTTCGATAAGTTCATAATCAAAACACTTATGGCCAAGGGTTTCGATATAAAATATAGAAAGTTTAGACCTCTCTCAAACTCAGACAGGAAGTTATTTTGATAAATTCTCAACAAAACCCTTACGGCCAAGGGCCTTCCCATCAAGGATAGGAAGTTTTGACTTTGCTCGATCTCAGATGGGCAGTTTTTTTGATAAGTTCAAAATAACACCCTTAACTCCAAGGGCCTTAACCAACAAGGATTGAAAGGTTCCACCTCACTCATACTAAGATGTGCTGTTATTTTGGTAAGTTTCAAATAACACCCTTAAGGCTAAGGGCCTTCGCCATCAAAGATAGAAAGGTTCAACCTCGTTCGAACTCAAACGGGCTTTTATTTCGATAAGTTTAACATAACATCCTTATGGCCAAGAGCCTTCGTCATCAAAGATAGAAAGGTTCAAACTCCCTCGAACCAAGACAGGCTGTTATTTCGATAAGTTCGAAATAAGACCCTTAAGGCCAAGGGCTTTCACTATCAATTATAGAAATGTCTTACCTCGCTCGAACTAAGACGGGATGTTATTTTGATAAGTTCTCAATAACACCCTTAAGGACAAGTGTCTTCACTATCAAGGATAGGAAGGTTCAACTTCGCTCGATCTCAGACAAGCTATTTTTTTGATAAATTTGAAATAACACCCTTAAGGCCCAAGGTCTTTGCCATCAAAGATAGAAAGGTTTGACCTCGCTCGAACTTAAACGAGCTGTTATTTTGATAAGTAAGAAATAAAACCATTAAAGGCAAAGGCCTTCGCCATCAAAGATAGAAAGAATTGACCTCGTTCGAACTCATACTAGCTGCTATTTCAATAAGCTCGTAATCACACCCTTAAGACCAGTGGCCTTCACCATTAAAGATAGAAATGTTCAACCTCGCTTGAACTAATACAGGTTGTTATTTCGATAATTTCGAAATAAAACCCTTAAAGCCAAGGGCCTTAACCACCAAACATAGAAAGGTTGTACCTCCTTTGAACCCCGACGGGCTGTTATTTTTATATGTTCAAAATAACACCATTATGGCCAAGAGCCTTCGCCATTGAAGATAGAAAGGTTCGACCTCGCACGTACTTAGACGGGCAATAATTTTGATAAGTTCGAAATAACACCTTTAAGGCCAAAGGCCTTTGCCATCAAAGATAGAATGGTTCGGCCTCGCTCGAACACAGACAAGTTTTTATTTCGATATGATCGGAATAACACCCCTTATGCCAAGGGACTTTTCCATCAAAGAGAGAAAATTTTGACCTCGCTTGAAGTCTGGCTGGCTCTTAATTCGATAAGTTCAAAATAACCCCCTTAAGGCCAAGGGCCTTTGCCATCAAAGATAGAAATGTTAGACCTCGCTCGTATTCAGTCAGTCTGTTATTTATATAATTTCAAAATAACACCCTTAAGGCCAAAGGCCTTCGCCATAAAAGATAGGAAGTTCCGACCTCACTATATCACAGATGAACTGTTATTTCAATAAGTTCGAAATAACACCCTTAAGGCCAAGGGCCTTCGCCATAAAACATAGGAAAGTTCAACCTCGCTCGAACTCAAACAGGCTGTTATTTCGATAAGTTCAAAATCAGACCCTTAAGGCTGAGGGCTTTTGATATAAAACATAGAAAGGTTCGACCTTGCTCGAACTCAGATAGGAAGTTATTTTGATAAATTCTCAACAAAAACCTTACGGCCAAGGGCCTTCACTATCAGGGATAGTAAGGTTCTATCTCGCTCGATCTGAGATGGGCTGTTTTTTCGATAAGTTCCAATTAACACCCTTAAGGCGAAAAGTATTCACCAACAAAGATAGAAATGTTCCACCTCACTCAAACTCAGACGGGCAGTTATTGTGATAAGGTTAATAATACACTCTTAAGGCTAAGGGCCTTCGCCATCAAAGATAAAAGGGTTCAACTTCGTTCAAACTCAAACGGGCTTTTATTTTGATAAGTTTGAAATTACGCCCTTATGTCCAAGTGCCTTCGCCATCAAAGATAGAAAGGTTGAAACTCGCTCGAACTCAGACGGGCTGTTATTTCGATAAGTTCAAAATAAAACCCTTCAGGCCAAAGGCTTTCGCTATCAATTATAGAAATGTTCGACCTCGCTCAAACTCAGATGGGAAATTATTTTGATATGTTCTCAGTAACACCCGTAAGTCCAAGGCTCTTTGCTATCAAGGATAGGAAGGTTCAACTTCGCTCGATCTCATACAAGCTATTTTTTTGATAAGTTTTAAATAACACCCTTAAGGCCAAGGTCTTTTACCATCCAAGATAGAAAGGATCAACCTCGCTCGAACTTATATGGGTTGTTATTTTAATAAGTTCAAAATAACACCCTGAAGATGAAGACATTTGCCATCAAAGATAGAAATGTTTTACCTCCATCGAAATCAAACAAGTTGTTATTTTTATAAGTTCGAAATCAAACAAGTTGTGATTTCGTTAAGGCCAAGGGCCTTCACCATTAAAGATAGAAAGGTTCGACCTCGCCCGAACTCAGACAGGCAGTTATTTTTATAATTTTGATATAACATACTTAAGGCCAAGGGGCTTTGCCATCAATGATAGAAATTTTCGACCTCGCTTGAACTCAGATGGGTTGTTATTTCGATAGGTTTGAAATATAAACCTTAAGGGCAAGGTCCTTCTCCAACAAAGATAGAAAGGTTCTATCTCGCTCGAACTCAGACGGGCTGTTATCTTGATATGTTTGAAATAACGCCCCTAAGGCGGCCTTCGCCATCAAAGATAGAAAAGTTCGACCTCGCTCGAACTCAGACGGGCTGTTATTTTGATATGTTTGAAATAACACCCTTAAGTCCCACGGACTTCGCCATCAAAGATAGAAATGTTCGACCTCGCTCGAACTCAAACGGGCAGCTATTTTGACAAGTTCAAAATAACACCCATAAGCTCAGGGGCCTTCGCCATCAAGGATCGAAAAGTTCAACCTCACTCAAACTCATACAGGCTGTTATTTTAATATTTTCAAAATAACACCCTTAAGTCCAAGAGCCTTTTCCACCAAAGATAGAAAGGTTCGACCTCGTTTGAACTCAAACGGGCTTTTATTTCGATAAGTTCGAAATTAAACTCTAATAGCAAAGGGCCTTCACCATCAAAGATAGAATGGTTCAAACTCGCTCGAACTCAGATGGGCTATTATATTGATAAGTTCGAAATAGGACACTTAAGGCCAAGGGCTTTCCCTATCAAATGTAGAAATGTTCGACCTCGCTCGGACTCAGACAAGAAGTTATTTTGATAAGTTCTCATTAAAACCCTTAATTCCAAGGGCCTTTGCTATCAAGTATAGGAAGGTTTGACCTCGCTCGATCTCAGACAACCTATTTTTTCGAAAAGTTCGAAATAATACCCTTATGGCCAAGGGCCTTTTCCATCAAAGATATAATGGTTCGACCTCGCTCAAACTCATATGGGCTGTTATTTCGATAAGTTTGAAATAACACCCCACAGAACAAGGCCTTTGTCATCAAAGATAGAAAAGTTTTACCTCCGTCGAACTCAAACGGGATGCTGTTTTGATAACATTCAAATAACACCCTTAAGGCAAAAAGGCCTTCACCATTAAAGATAGAAAGGTTCAACCTCGCTTGAACTCGGACTGTGTGTTATTTCGATAATTTCAAAAAATCACCCTTAAGGCCAAGGGTCATCGCCATCAAAGACAGAAAGGTTAGACCTTGCTCGAACCCAAACGGGCTGTTATTTCAATAAGTTCGAAAGCACCCGTAAAGCCAAGGGCCTTCGCCATCAAAGATAGAAGAGTTTGACCTCGCTCGAACTCAAACCTTTTTATCTTTGATGGAGAAGGCCCTGGGCCATATGGGTGTTATTTCGAACTTATCGAAATAAAAGCCCGTCTGAGTTCGTGAAAGGTCGAACCTTTCTATCTTATAAGGCGAATGCCCTTGGCTTTAATGGTGTTTTTATGGAACTTACCGAAATACCTAACTGCCTACGAGGTTGTTCCTTTCTATCTTTGATGGTGAAGTCCCTTGGCCTTATGGTTTTTATTTCAAACATATTGATATAACAACATGTCTGAGTTTGAGTGAAGTCCAAACTTTCTATCTTAGATGGCGAACGACCTTGACCTTAAGGGTGTTATTTCGAACTTCTCGAAACTATAGAAAGTCTGAGTTCGAGTGAGGTCAAATCTTTCTATCTTTAATGGCGAATTCCCTTGGCCTTAAGGGTTTTATGTCGAACTTATCGAAATAAAAGCCCGTTTTTAGTTCATGCAAGGTCAAATTTTTCTATCTTTGATGGCGAAGGCCCTTGGACTTAAGGGTGTTATTTAAAACATATCAAAATAACAACCCATCGGAGTTCAAGCAAGGTCGAACCTTTCTATCTTAGATGGTGAAGTCCCTTGGCCTTAAAGGTGTAATATCAAACTTATCAAAATAAGACCCTATCTGAGTTCGAGCGAGGTCGAACCTTTTTGTCTTTGACGGCGAAGGCCCTTGGCCTTAAGGGTGTTATGTTGAACTTATCGAAATAACAACCCGTGTGAGTTCGAGCGAGGTAGAATCTTTCTATCTTTGATGGCAAAGCCCTTGGCCTTGAGGGTGTTATTTCGAACTTATCGAAATAACAACCCCTTGGAGTTCGAGCAAGGTTAATCCTTTCTATCTTTGCTGGTGAAGGCCCTTGGCCTGAGTTCGAACGAGGTTGAACCTTTCTATCTTTAATGGCGAAGGCCATTGGCCTTATGGGTGTTATTTCAAACTTATCAAAATAATTGCCCGTCAGAGTTCGAGCGAACATCAAAATTTTCTATATTTGATGGCGAAGGCCCTGGGGCATAAGGGTGTTATTTCTAACTTACTGAAATAATAGCCCGTCTGAATTCATGAGAGGTCAAACCTTTGTATCTTTGATGGCAAAGGCCATTGACATTAAGGGTCTCATTTTGATTATCTCAAAATAGCAACGAATCTGAGTTCGATCAAGGTCATATCTTTCTATCTTTAATGGTGAATTTACTTGGCCTTAGGTGTTTTATTGTGAACTTATTGAAATAATAGCCCGTTTGATTTTGTGCGTAGTCAAACTTTTCCTTATTTGATGGCGAAGGCCATTGCCCTTAAGGGTGTTATTCCAAACTTATCGAACACCAGCCCGTATGAGTTTAAGCGAGATCGAACCTTTCTATATTTGATGGTGAAGGCCCTTGGCCATATGGGTGTTATTTCAAAATTATCAAAATCACACCCTGTCTGAGTTCGGGCGAGGTCGAACTTTTCTATCTTTAATGGTAAAGGCCTTTGTCCATAAGGGTTTTATTTCGAACTTATAAAAACAATAGCCCGTTTGAGTTCAAGAGAGGTAATACTTTTCTATCTTTGATGGCAAAGGCCTTGGCCTTGAGGGTGTTATTTCGAACTTATCGAAATAACAACCCATATGAGATTAAGTGAGGTCGAACCATTCTATATTTGATGGGACAACCCTTGGCCTTAAGGGTCTTATTTTAAACTTATCGAAATAATAGCCCGTTTGAGTTCAAACGAGGTCGAACCTGTTTATCTTTGATGGAAAAGTCCCTTGGCCGAAAAAGGTATTATTTCAAAATTATCAAAATAAGTGACCGCCAGACTTTGAGCGAGGTCAAAAATTTCTATATTGATGGGGACGGCCCTTGTACTTAAGGGTGTTATTTTGAACTTATCAAAATAATAGCCCATCTATGTTCGAGCGAGGTCGAATCTTTTTATCTTTGACGGCGAAGGCCGTTGGCCTTTAGGGTGTTATTTCAAACTTATTGAAATAGTAGACTGTTTGATTTTGAGCAAGGTCAAACCTTTCTATCTTTGATGGCGAAGGCCCTGGGTCATAAGGGAGTTATTTCGAACTTATCAAAATAAGAGATCGTCAAACTTAGAGTGAGGTCAAACCTTCCTTTCTTTGATGGCGAAGGCCTTTGGTTTATAGGGAGTTATTTCAAACTTATCGAAATAAGAACCTGTATACATTCGAGGGATGTCGATCCTTTCTATCTTTGATGGCAAAGGCCCTTTGCCTTAAGGGTGTTATTTCTAACTTACCGAAATAATAGCCCTTCTGAGTTCCAGCGTGGTCGAACCTTTCTATCTTTGATGGCACCTTTGGTCTTAAGGGTGTTATTTGAAACATATCAAAATAACAGCCCATCTGAGTTCGAGAGAGGTCGAACATTTCTATCTTTAATGGTGATGTCCACTAGCCTTAAGGGAGTTATTTCGAACCTATCAAAATAACAGGCCGTCTGAGTTCGAACGAGGTCGAACCTTTCTATCTTTAATGGCGGAGGCCATTGGCCTTATGGGTGTTATTTCAAACTTATCAAAATAATAGCCCATCAGAGTTCGAGCGAGGTCGAAATTTTCTATATTTGATGGCGAAGGCCCTGGGCCATAAGGGTGTTATTTCTAACTTACCGAAATAATAGCCCGTCAGAATTCGTGAGTGGTCAAACCTTTGTATCTTTGATGGCGAATGCCCTTAACATTAAGGGTGTCATTTTGAACATCTCGAAACAGTAACCAATCTGAGTTCTATCGAGGTTATATCTTTTTATCTTTAATGGCGAATTTACTTGGCCTTAGGTGTTTTATTGTGAACTTATTGAAATAATAGCCCGTTTGAGTTCGTGCGTAGTCGAACTTTTCTATATTTGATGGCGAAGGCCATTGCCCTTAAGGGTGTTATTCAAAACTTATCGAATAACAGCCCGTATAAGTTTAAGCGAGATCGAAACTTTCTATATTTGATGGTGAAGGCCCTTGGCCATATGGGTGTTATTTCAAAATTATCAAAATAACACCCTGTCTGAGTTCAGGCGAGGTCGAACTTTTCTATCATTAATGGTAAAGGCCTTTGTCCATAGGGGTTTTTTTTCGAACTTATAAAAATAATAGCCCATTTAAGTTCAAGCGAGGTAATACTTTTCTATCTTTGATGGCAAAGGCCTTGGCCTTGAGGGTGTTATTTTGAACTTATCAAAATAACAACCCATATAAGGTTGAGTGAGGTTAAACAATTCTATCTTTGATGGCGACAGCCCTTGGGCTTAATTGTGTTATTTAAAACTTATCGAAATAATAGCCCGTTTGAGTTCAAATAAGGTCGAACCATTCTATCTTTGATGGCAAAGTCCCTTGGCCGTACGCGTGTTATTTCGAGCTTATCAAAATAACAGCTCGTCTTCGTCCGAGAGAGGTTGAACCTTTCTATCTTAGATGGCAAAGGCCCTTGGCCTTAAAGGTGTTATTTCGAAGTTATCAAAATAAGTGACCGTCAGTCTTTGAGCAAGGTCAAAATTTTCTCTCTTTGATGGGGACGGCCCTTGTCCTTAAGGGTATTATTTCGAACTTATCAAAATAACTGCCCATCTAAGTTCGAGCGACGTGGAATCTTTTTATCTTTGACAGCGAAGGCCCTTGGCCTTAAGGGTGTTATTTCAATATTACCAAAATAACAACCTGTCTTAGTTTGAGCAAGGTGGAACGTCTCTATTTTTTATGGCAAAGGCCCTTGGCAAAAGCTCGTCTGCGTTAGAACAAAGTTGAACCTTTCTATATTTGATGGTGAATGACCTTGGCCTTAAACATGTTATTTTGAACTTATCGAAATAACAGCCTGTCTAAGTTCAAACGAGGTCGAACCTTTCCATCTTTGATGCCGAAGCCATTGGCCTTAAGGGTGTTATTTCGAACTTATTGAAATAATAGACGGTTTGATTTTGAGCGAGGTTAAACCTTTCTATCTTTGATGGCGAAGGCCCTGGGGCATAAGAGTGTTATATTAAACTTATCAAAATAAGAGACCGTCAAACTTAGAGTGAGGTCAAACCTTCCTATCTTTAATGGCGAAGGCCTTTGGTTTATAGGGCGTTATTTCGAACTTATCGAAATAAGAACCTGTATACATTCGAGGGAGGTCGATCCTTTCTATCTTTTATGGCAAAGGCCCTTGGCCTTAAGGGTGTTATTTCTCACTTATCGAAATAATAGCCCTTCTGATTTCGAGCGTGGTCGAACCTTTCTATCATTGATGGCGAAGACCCTTGGCCGTAAAGTTGTTATTTCAAACTTATCGAAATAACAGCCCATCTGAGTTCGACATAGGTCGATCATTTCTATCTTTGATGGTGAAGTCCATTGGCCTTAAGGGAGTTATTTCGAACTTATTGAAATAACAGGCCGTCTGAGTGCGAACGAGGTTGAACCTTTCTATCTTTGATGGCGAAGGCCATTGGCCTTCAAGGTGTTATTTCAAACATGTCGAAATAATAGCCCGTCAGAGTTCGAGCGAGGTCGAACTTTTCTATATTTGATGGTGAAGGCCCTGGGCTATAAGGCTGTTATTTCTAACTTACCGAAATAATAGCCCATCTGAGTTCATGAGAGGCCAAACCTTTATATCTTTGATGGCGAAGGCCCTTGACATTAAGGGTGTCATTTCGAACATCTCGAAACAGCAACCAATCTGAGTTCGATCGAGGTCATATCTTTCTATCATTAATGGCGTATTTACTTGGCCTTAGGGGTTTTATTGTGAACTTATTGAAATAATAGCCCGTTTGAGTTCGTGCGAGGTCAAACTTTTGTATATTTGATGGCGAAGGCCATTGCCCTTAAGGGTGTTATTCCAAACTTATTGAAATAACAGCCCGTATGAGTTTAAGCGAGATCGAACCTTTCTAGATATGATGGTGAAGGCCCTTGGCCATAAGGGTGTTATTTCAAAATTATCAAAATAACACCCTGTCTGAGTTCGGGCGAGGTCATACCTTTCTATCTATAAAGGTAAAGGACTTTGTCCATAAGGGTTTTTTTTCGAACTTATAAAAATAATAGCCCGTTTGAGTTCAAGCGAGGTAATACTTTTCTATCTTTGATGGCAAAGGCCTTGGCCTTGAGGGTGTTATTTCGCACTTATCGAAATAAAAACCCATATGAGGTTGAACCATTCTATCTTTGATGGCGACAGCCCTTGGCCTTAAGTTTGTTATTTAAAACATATCGAAATAATAGCCCGTTTGAGTTCAAATGAGGTCGAACCTTTCTATCTTTGATGGCAAAGTCCCTTGGCCGTACGTCTGTTATTTTGAACTTATCAAAATAATAGCTCGTCTTCGTCCGAGAGATGTCGAACCTTTCTATCTTAGATGGCAAAGGCCCTTGGCCTTAAAGGTGTTATTTCGAACTTATCAAAATAAGTGACCGTCAGACTTTGAGCAATGTCAAAATTTTCTATCTTTGATGGGGACGGCCCTTGGCCTTAAGGGTATTATTTCGAACTTATCAAAATAACAGCCCATCTAAGTTCGAGCGAGGTCGAATCTTTTTATCTTTGACGGCGAAGGCCGTTGACCTTACGGGTGTTATTTCAAACTTACCGAAATAACAACCCGTCTGAGTTCGAGCAAGGTCAAACATTTCTATTTTTCTATGGCAAAGGCCCTTGGCAAAAGCTCTCTTTCTATCTTTGATTGCCAATGACCTTGGCCTTAAGCATTTTATTTTGAACTTATCGAAATAACATCCCGTCTAAGTTCAAACGAGGTCGAACCTTTCTATCTTTGATGGTGAAGGCCATTTGCCTTAAGGGTGTTATTTTGAACTTATTGAAATAATAGACGGTTTGATTTTGAGCGAGGTCAAACCATTCCATCTTTGATGGTGAAGGCCTTGGGGCATAACGGTGTTATTTCAAACTTATCAAAATAAGAGACCGTCAAACTTAGAGTGAGGTCAAACCTTCCTATCTTTGATGGCGAAGGCCTTTGGTTTATAGAGCGTTATTTCGAACTTATCGAAATAAGAACCTGTAAACATTCGAGGGAGGTCGATCATTTCTATCTTTGATGTTAAAGGCCCTTGGCCTTAAGGGTGTTATTACTAACTTATTGAATTAATAGCTCTTCTGAGTTCGAGCGTAGTCGAACCTTTCTATCTTTGATGGAGAAGACCCTTGGCCTTAAGGTTGTTATTTCAAGTTTATCGAAATCACAGCCCATCTATGTTCGAGAGAGGTCGATCATTTCTATCTTTGATGGTGAAGTCCATTGGCCTTAAGGGAATTATTTCGAACTTATCAAAATAACCGGCCGTCTGAGTTTGAACGAGGTCGAACCTTTCTATCTTTGATGGTGAAGGCCATTGGCCTTCAGGGTGTTATTTCAAACTTGTCGAAATAATAGCCCGTCAGAGTTCGAGCGAGGTCGAACTTTTCTATATTTGATGGTGAAGGCCCTGGGCCATAAGGGTGTTATTAAAAACTTACCGAAATAATATCCCATCTGAGTTCATGAGAGGTCAAACCTTTATATCTTTGATGGCGAAGGCCCTTGACATTAAAGGTGTCATTTCGAACATCTCGTAACAGCAGCCATTCTTGAGTTCGATCAAGGTCATATCTTTCTATCTTTAATGGCGAATTCCCTTGGCCTTAGGGGATTTATTGTGAACTTATTGAAATTATAGCCCGTCTGAGTTCGTGCGAGGTCAAACTTTTCTATATTTGATGGCGAAGGCCATTGCCCTTAAGGGTGTTATTCCAAACTCATCGAAATTACAGCCGGTCTGAGTTTAAGCGAGATCGAACCTTTCTATATATGATGGTGAAGGACCTTGGCCATAAGGGTGTTATTTCAAAATTATCAAAATAACACCCTGTCTGAGTTCGGGCAAGGTCGAACCTTTCTATCTTTAATGGTAAAGGCCTTTGTCCATAAGGGTTTTATTTTGAACTTGGCAAAAGCTCGTTTACATTTGAACGAGGTTGAACCTTTCTATCTTTGATAGCGAATGACCTTGGCCTTAAGCATTTTATTTTGAAATTATCGAAATAAAAGCCCGTCTAAGTTCAAACGAGGTCGAACCTTTCTATCTTTGATGGCGATGGCCATTGGCCTTAAGGGTGTTATTTTGAACTTATTGAAATAATAGGTGGTTTGATTTTGAGCGAGGTCAAACCTTTCTATCTTTGATGGTGAAGGTCCTGGGGCATAAGGGTGTTATTTCGAACTTATCGAAATAAGAGACCGTCAAACATAGAGTGAGGTCAAACCTTCCTATCTTTGATGGCGAAGGCCTTTGGTTTATAGCGCGTTATTTCGAACTTATCGAAATAAGAACTTGTATACATTCGACGGAGGTCGATCCTTTCTATCTTTGATGGCAAAGGCCCTTGGCCTTAAGGGTGTTATTTCTAACTTATCGAAATAATAGCCCTTCTTAGTTTGACTGTGGTCGGACCTTTCCATCTTTGATGGCGAAAGCCCTACGCCATAAGGGTATTATTTCTAACTTATCAAAATAACAGTCTGTCTAAGTTCGAGAGAGGTCGAACCTTTCTATCTTTTATGGTGAAGGACCATCACTACAAGGATGTTCTTTCGAACATATCGAAACAATAGCCTGTCTAAGTTCGAGCGAGGTTGAATTGTTCTATCTTTGATGGTGATGGCCCTTGGCCTCAAGGGTGTTATTTCGAAATTATGGAAATAACAGCTCGTCTGAGTTCTAGCGAGGTCGAACCTTTTCTATCATTGATGGCGAAGGCCCTTGGCCTTAATGGTGTTATATCAAAGTTATCAAAATAATAGCCTGTCTGAGTTCGGGCGAGGTTGAACCATTCCATCTTTAATGTGAAGGCCATTGGCCTTATGGGTGGTATTTCTAACCTATCGAAATAACAACCTGTTTGAGTTTGAGTGAGGTCAAACTTTTCTATCTTTGATGGCAAAGGCCTTGGCCTTCAGGGTGGTATTTCGAACTTGTCGAAATAACAGCCCGTATTAGTTCGAGCGAGGTCTAACCTTTCTATCTTTGATGTGGACGACACTTGGCCTTAAGGGTGTTATTTCAAACATATCAATATAACAACCCATCTAATTGAGCAAGGTCGAATCTTTTTATCTTTGACGGAGACGGCCCTTGGCCTTATGGGTGTTATTTCGAAACAACAACCCGTCTGAGTTCGAGCGAGGTCAAACCTTTCTAGCTTCGATGGCAAACGCCCTTGGCCTTGAGGGTGTTATTTCGAATACATCTAAATAAAAGCTCGTCTCCGTTCGAACGAGGTTGCACCTTTCTATCTTTGATGGCGATGGACCTTGAAGCTTGTTATTTTAAACATATCGAAATAACAACCCGTCTGAGTTTGAGCGAGGCTGAACCTTTCAAACATTGATGGTGAAGTCCCTTGGCTATAAGGGTGTTATTATGGAACTTATCAAAATAAGAAATTGTCTAAGTTCGAGCGAGGTCGAACCTTTCTATCATTGATGGTGAAAGCCCTTGGCCTCAAGGGTGTTATTTTGAACTTATTGAAATAACAACCCGTCTGAGTATGAGCGAGGTCAAACCTTTCTATCTTTGATTTTAGGCCGTTGGCCTTAATGGTTTTATTTCAAACATATTGATATAACAGCCTGTCTGAGTTCGAGCGAAGTCAAACCATTCTATCTTTGATGGCGAAGGACCTTGACCTTATGGGTGTTATTTCGAACTTCTCGAAACAGCAGCCAGTTTGAGTTAGAGCAAGGTCGAATTTTCTATCTTTGATGGCGAATGCCCTTGGCTATGAGGGTTTCATTTCGAACTTATCGAAATAATCCCATTTGAGTTCGTGCGAGGTCGAACTTTTCTATCTTTGATGGCGAAGGCCCTTGGACATAAGGGTGTTATTCCAAACATATCGAAATAACAACCCATTTGAGTTCAAGCGAGGTCGAACATTTCTATCTTTAATGGCGAAGGCCCTTGGCCTTAAAGGTGTTATGTCAAACTTATCAAAATTACAGCCTGTCTGAGTTTGGGCGAGGTCGAACCTTTCCATCTTTAGGTGAAGGCCCTTGGCCTTAAAGGTGTTATTTCTAACCTATCGAAATAATAACGCGTTTGAGTTCGAAGAGGTCGATTATTTCTATCTTTGATGGCGAAGTCCCTTGGCTTTAAGTCTTTTATTATGGAACTTATCAAAATAAGAAATTGTCAATCTTTGACCAAGGAGGAACCTTTCTATCTTTGATGGTGAAGGCCCTTGGCCTTAATGGTTTTATTTTAAACATATTGATATAACAGCCCGTCTGAGTTTGAGCGAAGTCAAACCTTTCAATCTTTGATCCGGAAGGACCTTGACCTTAAGGGTGTTATTAGAAACTTCACGAAACAACAACCAGTTTGAGTTCGAGCAAGGTCGAATCTTTCTATATTTGATGGCGAATGCCCTTGGACTTAAGGGTTTTATTTTGAACTTATCGAAATAACATCCCGTTTGAGTTCATGCGAGGTCAAACTTTTCTATCTTTGATGGCGAAAGCCCTTGGACTTAAGGGTGTTATTTCAAACAAATCGAAATAACAACCCATCTGAGTTCAAGCGAGGTCGAACCTTTCTATCTTTGATGGCGAAGGCCCTTGGCCTTAAAGGTGTTACATCAAACTTATCAAAATAACAGCCTGTCTGAGTTCGGGCGAGGTCGAACCTTTCCATCTACAATGGTGAAGGCCCTTGGCCTTATGGGTGTTATTTCTAACCTATCGAAATAACAGCCCGTTTGAGTTTGAGTGAGGTCAAACTTTTCTATCTTTGATGGCAAAGGCCTTGGCCTTGAGGGTTTTTTTTCGAACTTATCAAAATAACATCCTGTATTAGTTCGAGCGAGGTTGATCCTTTCTATCTTTGATGGGGACGACCCTTGGCCTTAAGGGTGTTATTTCGAACTTATTAAAATAACAGTCTGTAAGAGTTCGTGCGAGGTTGAACCTTTTTATCTTTGACGGCGAAGGCCCTTAGCCTTAAGCATGTTATTATGAACTTATTGAAATAACAGTCCGTCTGAGTTAAAACGAGGTATCTTTGATGTAGAAGGCCCCTGTCCTTGCGGGTGTTATTTCAAAGTTATCGAAATAACAACTCGTCTTATTTTAAGCGAGATCAAACCTTTCTATATATGATGCTGAAGGCCCTTTGCTTTAAGGGTGTTATTTAAAAATTATCAAAATAACACCATGTCTGAGTTTGGGCGAGGTCGAACCTTCCTATCATTAATGGTTAAGGCCTTTGGCCATAAGGGTGTTATTTTAAACTTATCAAAATGATAGCCCGTTTATGTTAGAGCAAGGTAAAACCTTTCTATCTTTGATGGCAAACGCCCTGACCTTCAGGGTGTTATTTCAAACTTATCGAAATAATAACCCATATGAGTTTGAGTGAGGTCGAACCTTTCTATCTTTGATTGCGATCGCCCTTGGCCTTAAGGGTGTTTATTAAAACTTATCAAAATAATAGCCCATTTCAGTTCGAATGAAGTCGAACCTTTCTATCTTTAATGGCAAAGTCCCTTGGCCATACGGGTGTTATTTCGAACTAATCGCTATAACAGCTTGTCTGTGTTCGAGAGAGGTCGAACCTTTCTATCTTTGATGGTGAAGGCCCTTGGCCTTAAAGGTGTTATTTCGAACTTATCAAAATAAGAGACCGTCATACTACGAGTGAGGTCAAACCTTCATATCTTTGATGGCGAAGGCCTTTGGTTTCTAGGGCGTTATTTCGAACTTATCGATATAACAACATGTCGAAGTTCGAGGGAGGTTGAACATTTCTATCTTTGATGGCAAAGGCCCATGCCCCTTAAGGGTTCAAGCATTGTCGGACCTTTCTATCTTTGATGGCGAAGGTCCTGGGCCATGCGGGTATTATTTAAGACTTATCGAAATAATAGCTCGTCAGAGTTCAAGAGAGGTCGATCCTTTCGATCTTTGAGGTGAAGGCCCATGGCTTAAAGGGTGTTATTTCGAACTTATCGAAATAACAACCTGTCTAAGTTCGAGCGAGGTCAAACCTTTATGTCTTTGATGGTGAAGGCCCTTGGCCTCAAGGGTGTTATTTAGAACTTATCAAAATAACAGCACGTCTTAGTTCGAGCGAGGTCGAACCTTTCTATCTTTGATGGTTAATGCCCTTGGGCTTAAAGGTGTTATATCAAACTTATCAAAATAACAGCCTGTCTGAGTTCGGGCGAGGTCGAACCTTTCCAACTTTAATGGTGAAGGCCCTTGGCATTAAGGGAATTATTTCTAACCTATCGAAATAACAGCTCATTTGAGTTTGAGTGAGTTCAAACTTTTATATCTTTGATGGAAAAGGCCTTGGCCTTCAGGGTGTTATTTCAAACTTATCAATATAACAGCCTGTATTAGTGCGAGCAAGGTCTAACCTTTCTATCTTTGATGGGTACGGCCCTTGGCCCTGAGGGTGTTATTTCGAACTTACCAAAATAATAGCCTATATGAGATCGAGCGAGGTCATATATTTTTATCTTTGACGGCGAAGGCCCTTGGCCTTAAGGGTGTTATTACGAATTTATCGAAATAACAACACGTCTGAGTTCGAGAAAAGTCTAACCGTTCTATCTTTGATGAAGGCCCTTGGCCTTGAGGGTATTATTTCGAACATATCGAAATAAAATCTCGTTTGAGTTCCAACGAGGTTGAACCTTTCTATCTTAGATGGCGAAGGACGTTGGCCTTAAGCATGTTATTTTGAACTTATCGAAATAAAGGCCCGTTTGAGTTTAAACGAGGTCGAACCTTTCTATCTTTGATGGCGAAGGCCATTGGCCTTATGGGTGTTATTTTGAACTTACTGAAATTATAGCGCGTTTGAGTTCGCCGAGGTCAAACCTTTCTATGTTTGATGGCGAAGGCCCTGGGCCATAAGGGTGTTATTTCGAACTTATCGAAACAACAGCCCGTCTGAGTTCGTGAGAGGTCAAACCTTTCTATCTTTGACGGTGATGGCCCTTGGCCTCAAGGGTGTTATTTTGAGCTTATCAAAATAACAACCCGTCTGAGTTCGAGAGAGGTCGAACCGTTCTATGTTTGATGGCGAAGCCCCTTGGACTTTAAGGTTTTATTTCAAACACATTGATATAACAACTCGTCCGAGTTCGAGCGAAGTAAAATCTTTCTATCTTTGATTGCGAAGGCCCTTGACCTTAAGGGTGTTATTTCGAACTTCTCGAATAGCAGCCAGTTTGAGTTCAAGCAAGGTCGAATCTTTCTATCTTTGATAGCAAATGCCCTTGTCGTTAATGGTTTTATTTCGAACTTATTGAAATAACAACCCATTAGTTCTTCGAGGTCGAACATTTCTATCATTGATCACGAAGGCCCTTGAAATTAAGGGTATTATTTCAAACATATCGAAATATCAACCCGTCTGAGTTCAAGCGAGGTCGAACCTTTCTATCTTTGATGGCGAAGGCCCTTGGCCTTAAAGTTGTTATATCAAACTTATCAAAATAACAGCCTGTCTGAGTTCGGGCGAGGTCGAACGTATAGATCTTTAATGGTGAAGGCCCTTGGCCTTATGGGTGTTATTTCTAACCTATAGAAATAACATCCCCTTTGAGTTTGAGTGAGTTCAAACTTTTCTATCTTTGATGGCAGCGGCCTTGGCCTTTAGGGTGCTATTTCGAACATATAAAAAATAACATCACGTATTAGTGCGAGCGAGATCAAACCTTTCAATCGTTGATGGGGACGGCCCTTAGCCCTATGGGTGTTATTCGAATTTATCAAAATAACAGCCCATCTGAGTTCGAGCGAGGTCGAATCTTTTTATCTTTGACGGCGAAGGCCCTTCGCCTTAAGGGTGTTATTACGAACATATAACAACACATCTGAGTTTGAGATAGGTTGAATCTTTTTATCTTTGATGGCGGAGGCCCTTAGCCTTAAGGTTTTCAATTTCGAACTTATCGAAATAACAACCCGTCTGAGTTCGAGCGAGGTAGAACCTTTCTATCTTTGATGGCGAAGGCCCTAGGCCTTGAGGGTGTTATTTTGAACATATCGAAATAAAAGCTCGTCTGTGTTCGAACGTGGTTGAACCTTTTTATCATTGATGGCGAAGGACCTTGGCTTTATGCATGTTATTTTGAACTTATCGAAATAACAACCCCGTCTTAGTTCGAGCGAGGTCGAACCTTCTATCTTTGATGGGGAAGGCCATTGGCCCTAAGGGTGTTATTTCGAACTTATTGAAATAATAGCCCGTTGAGTTCGACGAAGTCAACCTTTATATCTTTAATGACGAAGGCCCTGGACCATAAGGGTGTTATTTCAAACTTATCGAAATTACAGCCCGTCTGAGTTCGGGAGAGGTCGAAACTTTTTATCTTTGATGGCGAAGTCCCTTGGCTTTAAGGGTGTTATTACGGAACTTAAAGGTTTTATTTCATACACATTGATATAACAGTCCGTCTGAGTTCGAGCGAAGTCAAACCTTTCTATCTTTGATGGCAAAGGCCCATGACCTTAAGGGTGTTATTATGAATTTCTCGAAACAGCAGCCAGTTTGAGTTCGAGGAAGATCAAATCTTTCTATCTTTGATAGCGAATGCCCTTGGCCTTAAGGGTTTTCTTTCGAACTTATTGAAATAACAGCCCGTTTGAGTTCATGTGAGGTCGTACTTTTCTATCTTTGATGGCGAATTCCCTTGGACTTTAGGGTGTTATTTCAAACATATCGAAATAACAACCCATCCAAGTTCAAGCGAGGTCGAATCTTTCCATCTTTGATGGTGAAGGCACTTGGCCTTAAGGGTGTAATTTCTAACCTATTGAAATTACTGCCCGTTTGAGTCTTAGTGATGTCAAACTTTTCTATCTTTGATGGCAAAGGCCTTGGCCTTGAGGGTGTTATTTCAAACTTATCAAAATAACAGTCTGTATTAGTTCAAGCGAGGTCGAACCTTTCTATCTTTGACGGGGGCGATCTTTGGCTTTAAGGGTGTTATTTCTAACTTATCGAAATAATAACACGACTGAGTTCGAGCGAGGTCGAACATTTATATCTTTGATTGCGAAGACCCTTTGCCTTAATGATGTTATTTTAAACTTA
Organism: Nicotiana benthamiana; assembly: GCA_034376525.1. Classification (NCBI taxonomy): domain Eukaryota; kingdom Viridiplantae; phylum Streptophyta; class Magnoliopsida; order Solanales; family Solanaceae; genus Nicotiana; species Nicotiana benthamiana. Next base: position 39,966,099 of record CM067336.1, read on the forward strand.
TCAAAATAACAGCATGTCTGAGTTCGAGTGAGGTCAAACCTTTCTATCTTTCATGGTGAATGCCCTTGACCTTTACGGTGTCATTTCAAACTTATCAAAATAACAGCCCGTCTGAGTTTAAGCGAGATCGAACCTTTCTATATATGATGGTGAAGTCACTTGGCCTTAAGGGTGTTATTAAAATTATCAAAATAACACCCTGTCTGAGTTCGGACGAGGTCGAACCTTTCTATCGTTAATGGTCAAGGCGTTTGGCCATAAGGCTATTATTTTGACCATATCGAAATAATAGCATGTTTGAGTTCGAGCGAGGTAAAACGTTTCTAACTTTTATGGCGATGTCCTTGGCCTTCAGGGTGTTATTTCGAACTTATCGAAAGAACAACCCATAAGATCTCGAGTGAGGTTGAACCTTTCTATTTTTGATGGCAACTGCCCTTGGCCTTAAGGGTGTTATTTAAAACTTATTGAAATAATAGCCTGTTTGAGTTCGAGCAGGGTCGAACCTTTCTAACATTGATGGCAAACTCCCTTGGCCTTATGGCTGTTATTTCAAAATCATCGAAACAAAATCCTGTCTGAGCTCGAGTGAGGTCGAACCTTTCTATCTCTGATGGCGAAGGTCCTTGACCATAAGGTTGTTATTTTGAACTTCTCGAAACAGTAGCCAGTCTGAGTTTTAGCGAGGTCGAATCTTTCTGTCTTTGATGGCGAATTCCCTTGGCCTTAAGGTTTTTACCTTGAACTTATCAAAATAACAGCCCGTTTGAGTTCAAACGAGGTCGAATGTTTCTATCTTTCATGGCGAAGGCCCTTGGAATTAAGGGTGTTACTTCAAACATATCGAATTAACAACCCGTCTGCGTTTAAGCGTGTTCGAACCTTTATATCTTTGATGGCAAAGGCCCTTGGCCTTAAGGGTATTATATATAACTTATCAAAATAGTGAAGGCCCGTGGCCTTAAGGGTGTTATTTCGACTTTATCAAAATAACAGCCAGTTTGAGTTCGAGGGGGGTCAAACTTTCTATCTTTGATGGCAAAGGCCTTGGCCTTCAAGGTGTTATTATAAATTTATCGAAATAACAGCCCGTATTAGTTAGAGTAAGGTCAAACCTTTCTATCTTTGATGGAGATGGCCCTTTTCCTTAAGGGTGTTATTTCGAACTTATCAAAATAACGGCCCATCTGAGTTCCAGCGAGGTTGAACCTTTCGGTCTCTCACGATGAAGGCCCTTTGCCTTAAGGGTGTTATTTCGAACTTATCAAAATAACTACCTGATTGAGTTCGAGCGAGGTTGAACCTTTCTATCTTTGTTTGTGAAGGTGCCAGGCCTTAAGGGTGTTATTTTGAACTTATCTAAAAAATAGGATATTTGAGATCGAGCGAGGTCAAACCTTCCTATCCTTGATGGTGAAGGCCCTATTTCTTAAGGGGTTATTAAGAACATATCAATCTAAATTCCCATCTGAGTTCGAGCGAGGTCAAACCTTTCTATATTCTATAGCGAAACACCTTGGCCTTATGTGTACTATTTCAAACTTATCGAACTATTAACAGGTCTGAGTTCGAGTGAGGTCAAAATTTTCTATCTTTAATTGCAAAGACCCTTGGCCGTAAGGTGTTACTTCGAACATATTGAATAACACCCCGTCTTTGCTCGAGCGAGGTCGAACCTTTCCATATTTGATGGCGAAGGCCCTTGGCCTTAAGGGTGTTTTATTGAACTTATCAAAATAATAGCCCGTGTAAGTTCGAGCGAGGTTGACCTTTCTATCTTTGATGGCAGAGGCTCTTGGCCTTAAGGGTGTTATTTCAAAGTTATCGAAATAACAACCCCTCTGAGTTTGAGAGAGGTTGAACCTTTCTGTCATTGAAGGGGAGGGCCCTTGGCTTTAAGGGTGTTATTTCAACTAATCAAAATTACTGCCCGTCTGAATTCGAGAGACGTCTAACCTTTCTATCTTTGATGTTAAAGGATCTTGGCCTCAAGGGTGTTATTTCGAACTTATCAAAATAACAACCAGTCTGAGCTCAAGCAAGGTCGAACCTTTCTATCTTTGATGGAGAAGGCCCTAGGCCTTAAGGGTTTTATATCGAGCATATTGCAATAACAACCCGTCTTAGTTCGATCGAGGTTGAACCTTTCTTTCATTGGCCTTAAGGGTGTTATTTCTAACTTATCAAAATAGCATTCCGACTAAGTTGTAGAGAGGTCGAACCTTTCTATCTTTGATAGCGAAGACCCTTGCCTTAAGGGTGTTATTTCAAACATATCAAAATAACAGCCCGTCTGAGTTCGAAAGAGGTCGAACCTTTCAATCGTTGATTGTGAAGGCCCCTGTCCTTAAGGGTGTTATTTTGAACTTATCAAAATAATAGCCCATGTGAGTTACCTTTCTACATTTGATGATGGAGGCTCTCGGCCTTAAGGATGTTATTTCCAACTTATCGAAATAACAGCACGTCTGAGTTCGAGAGAGGTTGAACCTTTCTATCATTGATGGAGAAATCCCTTAGCCTTAAGGTTGTTATTTCAAACTTATTGAAATAACAACCATTATGTGATTGAGCGAGGTCAAACATTTCTATCATTGATGCCGAAGGCCTTTGGTTTTAAGCGCGTTAATACGAACTTATCGAAATAAGAACCTATGTAACTTTGAGCGAGGTTGAACCTTTCTATCTTTGATGGCAAAGGCCCTTGGCCATAAGGGTGTTATTTCTAACATATCGAAATGATAGACCGTCTGAGTTCGAGCGAGATCAGTCCTATCTATCTTTGATGGTGAAGGCCGTGGGGCATAAGGGTATTATTTCAAACTTATCAAATAACAACGCGTATGAGTTCGAGCGACGTCTAACCTTTATATCTTTGATATTGAAGGCTCTTGGCCTCAAGGGTGTTATTTTGAATTTATAAAAATAACAACCCGTCTGAGCTCCAGCAAGGTCGAACCTTTCTATCTTTGATGGCGAATGCCCTTGTCCTTAAAGGTTTTATTACAAACAGATTGAAATAACAACCCTTTTTGAGTTCGAGCGAAGTCGAACCATTCTATATTTGATGGCAAAAGACCTTGGCCTTATGGGTGTTATTTCGAACTTATCGAAATACGAACCTGTCTAAGTTTGAGCGAGGTTGAACCTTTCTATCTTTGATGGCAAAGGCCCTTGGCCTTAAGGGTGTTATTTCTAACTTATCAAAATAGTAGACCATCAGAGTTCGAGGGAGGTCGGTCCTTTCTATCTTTGATGGCGAAGGCCCTAGGCCATAAATGTATTATTTCAAACATATCTAAATTACTGCCCGTTTGAGTTCGAGCGACATCTAAACTTTCTATCTTTGATGTTGAAGGCTCTTGGCCTCAAGGGTGTTATTTCGAACTTATAAAAATAACAACCAGTTTGAGCTCAAGCGAGGTCGAACCTTTCTATCTTTGATGGAGAAGGCCCTTGGTCTTTAAGGTTTTATTTCAAACAGATTGAAATAAAAACCCTTTTTGCGTTTGAGCGAAGTTTAACCTTTCTATATTTGATGGCGAAGGCCCTTGGCCTTAAGGGAGTTATTTTGAAATTATCGAAAAAAAAGCCTGTCTTAGTTCGAGTGAGGTCAAACCTTTCTATCTTTGATGGAGAAGGCCATTTACCATAAGGGTGTTATTTCGAACTTCTCGAAACAGCAGCCAGTGTCAATTTGAGCGAGGTCGAATTTTTCTATCTTTGATGGCGAATACCATTGGCCTTATGGGTTTTTTTTTTGAACTTATCGAAATAGCAGCCTGTTTGAGTTCATGCGAGGTTGAACCTTTCTATCTTTGATGGCAAAGGCCCTTGGCCTTAAGGGTGTTATTTCTAACTTATCGAAATAACTACCCATTTGAGTTCAAGCGAGGTCGAACGTTTCTATCTTTGATGGTAACGGCCTTGGCCTTCAGGGTGTTATTACGAACATATCGAAATAATAGCCCGTATTAGTTCGAGCAAGGTTGAACCTTTCTATCTTTGATGGAGACGGCCTTTGGCCTTAAGGGTGTTATTTCGAACTTATCAAAATAACAGACCATCTAAGTTCGAGCGAGGTTGAACCTCTCTATCTTTGACGGCGAAGGCCCTTGGCCTTAAGGGTTTTATTTCAAACTTATCGAAATGACTACCCGCTTTATTTTGGGCGAGGTCGAACCTTTCTATAATTGATAGCAAAGGCTCTTGGCCTTAAGGGAGTTATTTAGAACAAATCGAAATAAAAGCTCATCTGAGTTCGAACAAGGTCGAACTTTTGCATCTATGATGGCGAAGGCCCTTGGCCTTAACTGTGATATTTTGAACTTATCGAAGTAAAAGCCCATATGAGTTCGAACGAGGTCAAAACCTTCTATCGTTGCTGGAGAAGGCCCTTCACCTTAAGGGTGTCAATTCAAACTTACCGAAATAACAACCCGTATGAGTTCGAGCGAGGTTGAACATTTCTATCTTTATTGGTGAAGGCCCTTGGACATAAGGGTGTTATTTTGAACTTATTGAAAATTCCCATCTGAGTTCCAGTAAGGTCAAACTTTTCTATCTTTGATGCTGAAGGCCTTTTGTTTTAAGCGCGTTATTTTGAACTTATCGAAATAAGAACCTGTCTAAGTTCTAGCGAGGTCGAAACTTTATATTTTTGATAGCAAAGGCCCTTATCCATAAGGGTGTTATTTCGAACTTATCAAATTAATAGCCCGTCTAACTTTGAGAGAGGTTGAACCTTTATATCGTTGATGTGGATGGCCCCTGGCTTTAAGTGTGTTATTTTGAACTTATCGAAATAAGAACCTATCTAAGTTCAAGCGAGGTCGAACCTTTCTATCTTTGATGGTGAAGGTCCTTGTCCTTAAGGGTGTTATTTCAAACTTATCGAAATAATAGCCAGTCTGAGTTCGAGCAAGGTCGACCCTTTCTATCTTTGATGGCGAAGGCCCTAGGCCTTAAGGGTTTTATATCGATAACATTGCAATAACAAACCGTTTTAGTTCGAGCGAGGTCAAAACTTTCTATCTTTGATGGCGAAGGCCCTTGGCCTTAAGCGTGTTATTTCTAACATATTGATACAACAACCCGACTGAGTTCGAGCGAGGTTGAACCTTTCTATCCTTAATGGCGAAGAACTTGGCCTTATGGGTGTTACTTAAAACTTATTGAAGTAACACCTAATCTGTGTTAAAGCGAGGTCGAACCTTTCTATCTTTCATAGCGAAGGCCCTTGGCCTTAAATGTATTATTTCGAACTTATGCAAATAATAGCCCGTCTGAGTTCGAGCGAGCTTGAACCTTAATATATTTGATGGAGAGGCTCTTGGCCTTAAGGGTGTTATTTCAAACTTATCGAAATTACAACACGTCTAAATTCCAGAGAGGTTGAACCTTTCTATCATTGATGGAGAAGGACCTTAGCTCTAAGGGTGCTATTTTTAACTTATCAAAATAAGAACCTGTCTATGTTCAAGTGAGGTAGAACCTTTCTATCTTTGATGGTGAAGGCCCTTGGGCTTAACGGTGATATTTCAAATTTATCAAAATAACAGCCTGTCTAAGTTCGAGCAAGGCCGAACCTTTCTATCTTTGATGGCGAAGGCCCTTGGCGTTCATGGTTTTATTTCGAACATCTTGTAATAAAAACACATCTAAGTTCAAGCAAGGTCGACCCTTTCTATCTTTGATGGCGAAGGCCAGCTGCCTTAAGGGTGTTATCTCAACCTTATCGTCACAACAACCCGTTTGAGTTCGAGTGAATTGAAACTTTTCTATCTTTGATGGAAAAGGCCTTGGCCTTTAGGGTGTTATTACGAAGTTATCAGAATAACAGCCCGTATTAGTTCGAGCAAGGTCGAACCTTTCTATCACTGATGGAAACGTCCCTTAGCCTTAAGGGTGTTATTTCAAACTTCTCAAAATAACAACCCATCTGAGTTCGAGTGAGGTTGAGCCTTTTTATCTTTGAAGGTGAAGGCCCTTGGCTTTAATGGTGTTATTTTAAACTTATCAAAATAACTACTCGTTAAAGTTGGAGCGAGGTGCAATCTTTCTATCTTTGATGGCGAAGTCCCTTGGCCTTTAGGGAGTTATTTAGAACTTATCAAAATGAAAGCTCGTATGAGTTCGAAAAAGGTCAAACCTTTGCATCTGTTATGGCGAAGGCTCTTGGCCTTAACCGTGATACTTTGAACTTTTCGAAATAACTGCCCTTCTGAGTTCGAACGAGGTAGAACCATTCTATCTTTGATGGAGAAGGCCCTTGTCCTTAAGGGTGTTATTCCGAACCTATCGAAAAAACAGCCTGTATGAGTTCGAGCGAAGTTGAACCCTTCTATCTTTGTTGGTGAAGGCCCTTGGCCATAAGGGTGCTATTTTGAACTTATCGAGAAAATACGCCATGTGTGATCAGGCAAGGTTGAATCTTCCTGTCCTTGATGGTGAAGGCCCTATTTCATATGGGTTTATTGCGAACATATCAAACTAAATTCCCATCTAAGCTCGAGCGAAACCTTTCTATCTTTGACGGTGAAGGCCCTTGGCCTTAAGGGTCTTATTTCAAACTTATTGAAATAAAACCCGTTTGAGTTCGAGCGAGGTCGAACCTTTCTATATTTGATAGAGAAGGCTCTTGTCCTTTGGGGAGTTATTTAGAACTTATCGAAATAAAAGCTCGTCTGAGTTCGAACAAGGTCGAACCTTTGCATCTATGATGGCGAAGGCCTTGGGCCTAAACTATGATACTTTGAACAAATTGAAATAAAAGTCCATATGAGTTCGAACGAGGTCGAACCATTCTATCGTTGATGGAGAAGGCCCTTGACCTTAAGGGTGTTATTTCGAACTTGTCGAATTAATAACCCGGATGAGTTCGAGCGAGGTTGAACCTTTCTATCTTTATTGGTGGAGGCAATTTGCCTTAAGGGTGTTATTTTGAACTTACTTAAAATTCCCATCTGAGTTCGAGCAAGGTCGAACCTTTCTATATTCTACAGCAAAAGACCTTAGCCTAATTGAACTACTAAGCTGTCTGAGTTAGAGTAAGGTCGAAGTTTTCTACCTTTGATGCCGAAGGCCTTTTGTTTTAAGAACGTTATTTTGAACATATCGAAATAAGAACCTGTCTAAGTTCGAGTGAGGTCGAACCTTTCTGTTTTTATAGCAAAGGCCCTTGGCAATAAGGGTGTTATTTCGCACTTATCAAAATAATAGCCCGTCTAAGTTCGAGAGAGGTTGAACCTTTCTTTCATTGATGGGGATGGCCTTTGGCTTTAAGGCTGTTATTTTGAACTTATCGAAATAAGAACCTATCTAAGTTCATGCGAGGTTGAGCCTTTCTAACTTTGATGGTGAAGGCCCTTGGCCTTAAGGGTGTTATTTCCAACTTATCGAAATAATAGCCCGTCTGGGTTCGAGCGAGGTTGAACATTTCTATCTTTGATGGCAAAGGCCCTAGGCCTTAAGGGTTTTATATCGATCATATTGCAAAAATAACCCGTCTTAGTTCGAGCGAGGTCGAAACTTTCTTTCTTTGATGGCGAAGGCCCTTGGCCTTAATCGTGTTATTTCAAACATATCGATACAGCAACCCGACTGAGTTCGAGCGAGGTTGAACCTTCCTATCTTTTACCGTAAAGATGTTGGCCTTAAGGGTGTTATTTCGAATTTATACAAATAATGGCCCGTCTGAGTTCGAGCGAGGTTGAACCTTTCTATATTTGATGGAGAGGCTCTTAGCCTTAAGGGTGTTATTTCAACCTTATCGAAATTACAGCATGTCTGAATTCTAGAGAGGTTGAACCTTTCTATCATTGATGGAGAAGGACCTTGGCTCTAAGGGTGCTATTTTTAACTTATCGAAATAATAACCTGTCTAAGTTCAACCAAGGTAGAACCTTTATATCTTTGATGGTTAAGGCCCTTGGCCTTAAGGGTGTTATTTCGAACTTATCGAAATAACAGCCTGTCAGAGTTTGATCAAGATCGAACCTTTCTATCTTTGATGGCGAAGGCCCTTGGCCTTCAAGGTTTTATTTCGAACATGTTGCAATAAAAACACATCTACCTACGAGCAAGGTCGACCCTTTCTATCTTTGATGGCGAAGGCCAGTTGCCTTAAGGGTCTTATTTCGACCTTATCGACATAACAACCCGTTTGAGTTCGAGTGAGGTGAAACTTTTCTATCTTTAATGGCAAAGGCCTTGGCCTTTAGGGTATTATTACGAAGTTATCAAAATAACAGCCCGTATTAGTTCGAGGAAGGACGAACCTTTCTATAATTGATGGAGACGTCCCTTGGCCATAAGGGTGTTCTTTTGAACTTCTCAAAATAACAGCCCATCTGAGTTCGAGCAAGGTTGAGTTTTTTTATCTTTGACGGCGAAGGCCCTTGGCATTAAGGGTGTTATTTTAAACTTATCGAAATAACTACCCGTTAAAGTTCGAGCGAAGTCCAATCATCCTATCTTTGATGGCGAAGGCACTTGGCCTTTAGGGAGTTATTTAGAACTTATCAAAATAAAAGCTTGTATTAGTTCGAACAAGGTCAAACCATTCCATCTATTATGGCGAAGGCCCTTGGCCTTAACCATGATACTTTGAACTTTTTGAAATAACAGCCCATCTGAGTTCGAGCGAGGTCGAACCATTCTCTCTTTGTTGGAGAAGGCCCTTGGCCTTAAGGGTGTTATTTCGAACCTATCAAATTAACAGTCCGTATGAGTTAGAGCTAGGTTGAACCTTTCTATCTTTGTTGGTGAAGCCCCTTGGCTTTAAGGGTGTTATTTTTGAACTTACCAAAAAAATAGGCCATCTAAGATCAGGCGAGGTTGAATCTTCCTGTCCTTGATAGTGAAGGCCCTATTTCTTATAGGTTTATTGCGAACATATAAAACTAAATTCCCATCTGAGCTCGAGCGAGGTCGAACCTTTCTATGTTCAATAGCGAAAGACCTTGGCCTTATGTGTATTATTTCGAACTTATTCAACTGTTTACCTGTCTGAGTTCGAGTGAAGTCAAACTTTTCAATCTTTGAAGGAAAAGACCCTTGGCCTTAAGGGTGTTAATTCGAACTTATCGAATAACATCCCATCTTTGCTCGAGCGAGGTCGAACCTTTTTATATTTGATGGCAAAGGCCCTTGGCCTTGAGGGTGTTATTTCGAACCTATCGAAATAAGAACTTTTCTGAGTTCAAGCGAGGTCGAACCTTTCTATCTTAGATTGTGAAGGCTCTTGGCCTTAATGGTGTTATTTTGAACTTATCGAAATAACAACCCATTTGAGTACGAGAGAGGTTTAACCTTTATGTCATTGATGGGGATGGCCCTTGGCTTTAAGGGTGTTATTTCGAACCTATCGAAATAAGAATTTTTCTGAGTTCAAGCGAGGTCGAACCTTTCTATCTTAGATTGTGAAGGCCCTTGGACTTAAGGGTGTTATTTTGAACTTATCGAAATAACAAGCGGTCTGAGTTCGAGCGAGGTTGAACCTTTCTATATTTGATGGAGAGGCTCTTAGCCTTAAGGGTGTTATTTCAACCTTATCGAAATTACAGCATGTCTGAATTCTAGAGAGGTTGAACCTTTCTATCATTGATGGAGAAGGACCTTGGCTCTAAGGGTGCTATTTTTAACTTATCGAAATAATAACCTGTCTAAGTTCAACCAAGGTAGAACCTTTATATCTTTGATGGTTAAGGCCCTTGGCCTTAAGGGTGTTATTTCGAACTTATCGAAATAACAGCCTGTCAGAGTTTGATCAAGATCGAACCTTTCTATCTTTGATGGCGAAGGCCCTTGGCCTTCAAGGTTTTATTTCGAACATGTTGCAATAAAAACACATCTACCTACGAGCAAGGTCGACCCTTTCTATCTTTGATGGCGAAGGCCAGTTGCCTTAAGGGTCTTATTTCGACCTTATCGACATAACAACCCGTTTGAGTTCGAGTGAGGTGAAACTTTTCTATCTTTAATGGCAAAGGCCTTGGCCTTTAGGGTATTATTACGAAGTTATCAAAATAACAGCCCGTATTAGTTCGAGGAAGGACGAACCTTTCTATAATTGATGGAGACGTCCCTTGGCCATAAGGGTGTTCTTTTGAACTTCTCAAAATAACAGCCCATCTGAGTTCGAGCAAGGTTGAGTTTTTTTATCTTTGACGGCGAAGGCCCTTGGCATTAAGGGTGTTATTTTAAACTTATCGAAATAACTACCCGTTAAAGTTCGAGCGAAGTCCAATCATCCTATCTTTGATGGCGAAGGCACTTGGCCTTTAGGGAGTTATTTAGAACTTATCAAAATAAAAGCTCGTATTAGTTCGAACAAAGGTCAAACCATTCCATCTATTATGGCGAAGGCCCTTGGCCTTAACCATGATACTTTGAACTTTTTGAAATAACAGCCCATCTGAGTTCGAGCGAGGTCGAACCATTCTCTCTTTGTTGGAGAAGGCCCTTGGCCTTAAGGGTGTTATTTCGAACCTATCAAATTAACAGTCCGTATGAGTTAGAGCTAGGTTGAACCTTTCTATCTTTGTTGGTGAAGCCCCTTGGCTTTAAGGGTGTTATTTTTGAACTTACCGAAAAAATAGGCCATCTAAGATCAGGCGAGGTTGAATCTTCCTGTCCTTGATAGTGAAGGCCCTATTTCTTATAGGTTTATTGCGAACATATAAAACTAAATTCCCATCTGAGCTCGAGCGAGGTCGAACCTTTCTATGTTCAATAGCGAAAGACCTTGGCCTTATGTGTATTATTTCGAACTTATTCAACTGTTTACCTGTCTGAGTTCGAGTGAAGTCAAACTTTTCAATCTTTGAAGGAAAAGACCCTTGGCCTTAAGGGTGTTAATTCGAACTTATCGAATAACATCCCATCTTTGCTCGAGCGAGGTCGAACCTTTTTATATTTGATGGCAAAGGCCCTTGGCCTTGAGGGTGTTATTTCGAACTTATCGAATAATAGCCCGTCTGATTCGAGTGAGGTCGAACCTTTCAATCATTGATGGCGGAGGCTCTTGGCCTTAATGGTGTTATTTTGAACTTATCGAAATAACAACCCATCTGAGTACGAGAGAGGTTTAACCTTTATGTCATTGATGGGGATGGCCCTTGGCTTTAAGGGTGTTATTTCGAACCTATCGAAATAAGAACTTTTCTGAGTTCAAGCGAGGTCGAACCTTTCTATCTTAGATTGTGAAGGCCCTTGGACTTAAGGGTGTTATTTTGAACTTATCGAAATAACAAGCGGTCTGAGCTCGAGCGAGGTCGAACCTTTCTATCTTTGATGGCGAAGGCCCTAGGCCATAAGGGTTTTATATCGAGTATATTGCAATAACAGCTTGTCTTAGTTCGAGAAAGGTCAAACCTTTCTATCTTTGATGGTGAAGGCCCTTAGCCTTAAGGGTGTTATTTCGAACATATCGAAAAAACAACTCGACTAAGTTTGGGTGAGGTTGAACATTTCTATCTTTAATGGCGAAGACCCTTGGCCTTAAGGCTGTTACTTAAAACTTATTGAAATAACACCCAATATGTGTTCAAGCGAAGTTAAACCTTTCTATATTTGATGGCGAAGGCCCTTGGCCTTAAGGGTTGTTATTTCAAACTTATCGAAATAATAGCCCGTCTGAGTTCCAACAAGGTCTTATCTTTCCATCTATGATGGTGAAGGCCCTTGGCCTTAAGGGTGTTATTTTGAACTTATCGAAAAATAGGCCATCTAAGATTGAGCGAGGTCGAACCTTCCTGTCCTTGATGGTGAAGGCCCTATTTCTTAAGGGTTTTTTTAGAACATATCAAACTAAATTCCCATCGTAGTTCGAGCGAGGTCGAACCTTTCTATATTCAATACCAAAAGACCTTGGCCATATGTGTATTATTTTTAACTTATCGAACTATTAACTATATGAGTTCGAGTTAGGTCGAACTTTTCTATCTTTGATGGAAAAGACCCTTGGGCTTAAGGGTGTTACTTCGAACATATCGAATAACACCCTCTCTTTGCTCGAGCAAAGTCGAACCTTTCTATATTAGATGTCGAAGGCCCTTGGCCTTAAGGGTGTTATTTCGAACTTATCGAAATAATAGCCTTTCTATCTTTGATAGTGGAAGCTCTTGGCTTTAAAGGTGTTACTTAGAACTTACCGAAATAACAAACCGTCTGAGTTCGAGAGGTTGAACCTTTCTATCATTGATGGGGATGGCCCTTGGCTTTATGGGTGTTATTTCAAAATTATTGAAATAAGAACTTGTCTAAGTTCATGTGAGGTCGAACCTTTCTGTCTTTGATGGTGAAAGCCCTTGGCCTTAAGGGTGTTATTTCAAACTTATTGAAATAGCAACCCGTCTGAGTTCGAGCGAGGTCGAACCTTTCTATCAATGATGGCGAAGGCCCTTTGCCTTAAGGGTTTCATATCGATCATATTGCAATAAAAACGCATCATAGTTCGAGCAAGGTCGAACCTTTCTATTTTTGATGGAAAAGGCCCTTGGCCTTAAGGGTGTTATTTCGTACATATCAAAATAACAACCCGACTGACTTTGAGCGAGGTTGAACCTTTCTATATTTTATGGAGAAGACCCTTGGCCTTAAGGGTGTTACATAAAACTTATCGAAATAACACCAAATCTGTGTTCAAGCGAGGTCGGACCTTTCTATATTTGATGGCGAAGGCCCTTGTCCTTAAGGGTGTTATTTCAAACTTATCGAAATAATAGACCATTTGAGTTCAAGCGAGGTTGAACCTTTCTAAATTTGATGGCAGAGGCTCTTGGCCTTAAGGGTGTTATTTCAAACTTATCGAATTAACAACACGTATTAGTTCGAGAGAGGTTTGAGCTTTCAATCATTGATGGCGAAGGCCCTTGGCTTTAAGGGTGCTATTTCAAACTTATCGAAATAAGAACTTGTTTATGTTCAGGCAAGGTAGAAGCTTTCTATCATTGATGGTGAAGGCCGTTGGCCTTTAGGGCATCATTTTGAACTTATCGATATAACAGCCCGTCTGAGTTCAAGCGAGGTTGAACCTTTCTGTCTTTGATGGCCAAGGCACTTGGCCTTGAAGGTTTTATTTCGAACATCTTGCAATAGAAGCACATCTAAGTTCAATCAAGGTTGACCCTTTCTATCTTTAATGGGGAAGGCCCTTGGCCTTAAGGGTTTTATTTGGAAGTTATCGAAATAACAACCTGTCTGCGTTCGAGTGAGGTCGAACCTTTTTATCTTTGATGGCAAATGCCCTTGACCTTAAGGGTGTTATTTTGAACCTCTCGAAACAGCATAAAGTCTAAGTTCAAGTGAGTTTTAATCTTTCTATCTTTAATGGCGAATGCTCTTGGCCTTAATGGTTTTATTTCGAACTGATCGAAATAATATCCCATTTAAGTTTGTGCGAGGTCAAACATTTCTATCTTTGATCGCGAACGCCCTGGCCTTAATGGTGTTATTTCAAACTTATCGAAATAACAACATATTTGAGTTCGGGCAAAGTAGAACTTTTCGATATTTATTGTTGAAGGCCTTTGGTGTTTAGGGTATTATTTCGAACATATCATAATAATAACCCATTGGAGTTCGAGCGACATCAAACTTTTCTACCTTTGATGGCAAAGGCCTTGGCCTTCAGGGTGTCATTTCAAACTTATCGAAATAACAACCCGTATGAGTTCGAGCGAGGTCAAACCATTCTATTTTTTATGGCGAAGGACCTTGGTCTTAATGGTTTTATTTCGAACATATTGCAACAACAGCCCCTCTAAGTTCGAGCTAGGTCGTACCTTTCAATCCTTGATGGCGAAGGCTCTTGGTCTTAAGATTGTTATTTTGAAATTATCGAAATAACAACATGTCTGAGTTTGAGGGAGGTCTAACCTTTCTATATTTGTTGGTGAATGCCCTTGAACTTAAGGGTGTTATTTCGAATTTATAGAAATTAGAGCCCGTATGAGTTCGAGTGAGGTCGAACCTTTCTATCTTTGATGGTAAAGGCCATTGGCCTTAAGGGTGTTATTTCTAACTTCTCATTATAACAGCCAGTCTGTGTTTGAGCGAGGTCGAATCTTTCTATCATTGATGGTGAAGGCCCTTGGCCTTAAGATTTTTTTCTCGAACTTATCTATATAACATCCCGTCTGAGTTCAAGAAAGGTTGAACTACTCAATTATTGGTGGTGACGGCCTTGGCCTTAGGAGTGTTATTTCGAACATATCGAAAGAACAACTCGTCTGTGTTCGAGCAAGGTCTAACCTTTCTATCTTTCCTGCCAAAGACCCTTGGCCTTTAGGGTTTTATTTTGAACTTATCAAAATAATAGCCCATCTGAGTTCGAGCGAGGTTGAACATTTATATGTTTTAGGGCGAAAGCCCTTAGCCTTAAGGGTGTTATTTCAAACTTATCGATATACCAACCCGTGTGAGTTTGAGCGAGGTCGAACCTTTCTATCGTTGATGGAGAAAGCCCTTGGCCTTAAGGGTGTTATTTCGAACTTATTGAAATAAGTGTCGTCGCCCCCATTTTTCTAGGGCGAAAAGCGGGATTCGGCGTTATGGATGAAATGACTCTTTTATCCCATTTCGGGGAATTTGGGTTATGGACTTTAGAGAGTCTCCACCTAGTGATTATAGTGCATTAGGACACTTTAAAAAAAGAAGATTTTGAAAGAAAATTAGAATTCGGGTAAAGGCTTGAGATTATCTTGAGGGGAAGGTGATAGGCACCCCTGAAGATCCACTGTGGGAATAAACACACAGAGTTTTGACATAGGAAACATAAACAAGTTGAACATTCTTAAAGAAGAAAGACACAAGTTATTTTGAAAAGAGGAATCTTAACAACAACAACAACAACAACTACCCAGTATAGTCCCACAAAGTGGGGTCTGGGGAGGGTAATATGTAGACGAGCCTTACCCCTACCCGAAAGCACAGAGAGGCTGTTTCCAATCGACCCTCGGCTTAGTGAAGGAAAAGAACAACAAAAAACAAAAACAAAAACAAAAGAGCATTAGTAACTTCAGTAGAAATAGCGTAAATAATTGTCTAAACATAACAACCATAAATAAAATAGCATGCGATAATATCATATAGTAACTACCATAAATAACTACCAAAAAGGGAATCATAGTTGAAAACATTAATGTAAGATAAAACATCAATAAATAAAGAACGATGAAAAGAGGTCCTAGTGTTAAATATAATACGAATCACTTTGGTGCAATACCCAGCAATCATTCTCACACGAGATATTAGCGCACCAGTCATCACATTCATATTCTACCCTTCCCACCATGTTAACGTATTTAAACGAGATTAGTATTGTTTTTCTTATTGCATGCTAGTAGCCGTCTCAACCTATCAGTTCTTGGGTATTAGGACTTCTAATCCTAGAAGGGGAAAACGGGATGGGGTTTTGCATGGAGTTTCAAAGGATAACTGTAAGGCCCCGTGAGAATTAGTGCTCACGTGTTAGCGGATCATAAAGTAGAGTCTAGCTATGTGGATAGGATTCTTTTTCCTGTTTTGAACATAAAAATGGAAAATCAAATTTTTTCAACAAAATGGTCAAAATGCGGTCAAGGATGCGGTCGCAGATCAGCTATGCGGACAGCATTCCTACCGCATAGTGAATCAGAGAGCAACCAATTTTTAATGTTGAAAATGCCGTCACATCTGCGATCGCATAATCAATATGCGGACCGCACAGTGATCACATATTGTCCTTGAGGAAATTCGAAGGTCAGTTCTGCGGTGCATTCTACGACCGCAGAACAAAAATGCGGACTACATATCTACCGTATTCCCAATCCGAGAGGTTTGAAGCTTGAGCCATTTCTGCGGTCCATTCTGTGGACCGCATTTCTGTTCTGCGACCGCAGAGTTGCATCGCAGATTGAGCTCGCCTAGTTATTTTTCTAAAAATCTAAACCCGACCCCATTTTAATAGAAACACCCCATCCCTCATTTTATACCATTTTTTGAACAAAATAAGAGAGAGAAAGAGAGGGACCTAGAGAGAGAAAGTAAATTCTTCATCAATTGATCTTTCAAAATAGTTGGAGCTTGGAAAATTCTTGGTGCATTGTCTTGTCTATTGATTTCTCAGGTAAAATCCCTAACCCATTTCACCCAAATTTCAAAATTTAGTTGGGAAGGGAACCCCATACACTTGTTTTGAATTTTCTTTATAAAATATTCATGCATGGCTTCAAAACTCAAAAAATCTTGTAAAAAGGGAATTGGGTTGTAACTATGAGTTTAAATTTCTAAAACCTAAGTGTTGTTCATGAAGTAGATTGACTTCTCGTTTGTTTGAAAATCGGACTAATGATTTAAAGGGGAAAACTCAACTCCAGGTATGTATGGCTAACTGTGATCCTTCTTAAATTGCCCTATGCTAGTTGTGAAATTGTTGATAGCTAATATTCATTTGAGAATCATTGTGAAGCTTTTGTGTAGTATAATTGTGTGGTAACACTATGTGATGAATGTTGTGAAACTTGTAATGTGAACAATGGGAATGGAAATGATGTGGAACACTTGAAATGGAAATAATGTGCAATAGTGAAAATGGAAATAATGTGGAACAACGTTTGTGACTAGTTGTGAATAACTGTTGTGATAATTAAAAATGTGTACCAATTTGATGAACATGAGCAAATTTTTGTTGCTAGTTGTGGGATTTCATCATCCTTGTTGTGGATCTATTTTAACAATGTGCCATATTTAATTCTTGTATTTGTTGTTGTGAATTGAAAACTGTCAGGAGGGGTCAGGTTGCGCGCTGCAACACGGTGAAACAAGGTGTGGGTTAAGGTGATAAGGGTGTAATAAGGGTGTAGGAGGCAATAAGGGTTGAAAAATGTGATCTAATATCACTATTTATTTGAATATGAATCATGAAATGGTAAATGTGGAAATGTGAAAGGAGACATCATGAGAGTTTGTAACATGTGGGGCACTGATTTCCCTTTTGTATGACTACGTGAATCATTAGTTGTGAGATGTTTGGTTGTTGCTCCATGGTTGTAATTGTACTATTTTTGATAAGTTTTGTACTTGTATATGCATTTTGGCTTGAGTTTACTAGGGACAGAGTTTGTCCATACATGCCAGTATACTTCAAATGCATTGACGTCCCTTTTTTCGGGGCACTACATTCGTGTTATGGTTATAGGTGGATCCATGGCAGTCACTCCAGTCGACCGTTCGTAGCCCCTCCTTGTCTCCATCAGCGGTATTCGTGTTGGTGATCCCCTTTCCTTCTGGGGCCTTGTGTGGCTCATGCAACCTATGTTGTTGTATTTTAGAGTCTTGTGTCCTTTTGTAAAGGCATAGCCGGGGCCTTGTCGCCGGCAAGTGCCGTACTATCTTTCTTTTAGTGTCTTAGTAGACACTGGTATGTAGGTTAGAACTTATGCATAAAGGTGTATATTTTGGGCGCTGTAAAATTGTATAGCACGTTCCCTGTTAATCATAATGTTTGTTTTGTAAAAGATGTTCCCTATTGATCATAATGTGTGTTTATAAAATAGAAATCATATGTTCTTTCAATTGCAAGTTGGTATCTTTTGGTTAATTATCATTGAATAATGAGGGGTAACGCGTTGGAAATAGGAGAGGCACCCAGGTCCACTCGACTGGAGATACCCGGTTGAGTGCCGGTCAAGCCCCTCGAATTTGGGGTGTGACAAACTTGGTATCAGAGCTTAATGTATTAAAGGAGTCCGAGGATGTCTCGGAGTCGTGCCTAGTAGAACCTCTCTTATTGGTGTGTTGTCGACCACATCTATATGTCGGGGGCTACATGGGAATTTAGGAAAAATAATCCTCTTCTTTGTTATTTTAAGTTTGTACGGTGAAGTGATGTTGTGTCTAATTCATGCTCTATTTTTAATTTTCAGTCATGGCACCTAAGAAGAAAGGTAGGCTTGGCCTAGGGGCCAATGCCACTTCTAGTGCGGATATGGATCATGTGGCGACTACCGTGGGTGAGAGTCATTCCACCGTTCTGAACTTGCCTGCCCTATCCATTCGATAACTAAGTAATCATGTTCCAGCGGCGGCCTAGGGTGCCACTATCCCTCCTGCCAATGCTCCTAATCCCGACGTTGGTCTAGCTTCCGATCCAGGTATTAATGATGGAGACCTTAGGGGAGCTATCCGTATGCTAACTCAGTTAGTGGCCGCCCAGGCCCAGAGATCTCATGATGCCCATGTGTCTTCCAGTGGACAGTGATATTCCTCCAGCTCCAGAGTTTATCAGTTTTTGCAATTGAATCCTCCAGAGTTCTGAGGAATATACCTAAATGCTGATCCGCAAGAATTCCTTGATGAGATGTACAAGGCCCTCCGAGTGGTGAAGACTACAGAGATAGATGGGGTAGAATAGGCTTCATACAGGTTGAAGGGAGCGGCACATTCGTGGTTTGAGATGTGGAAGGACTACCGTGAGGAGGGGAGCCCTCCAGCTAGATGTGATGAGTTGGTGGATGCCTTCATGGACCACTTCTTGCCTGCCGAGACAATGGCAGCACGTGCCACCGAGTTTGAGGTTCTTAAGAAGGATAGTATGAGTGTTTGGGAGTATCATATAGAGTTCGTATGGTTGTCCAAGTATGCTCCTCAGTTGGTGTCGACTATGGAGGCTAGAGTTTGGCGATATGTTAAGGATCTCAGTCCTTTGGTGGTAAATGAGGCTGCTACAGAGGCTTTGCATTCAGACCTGAACTATGGAAAGATCGTGGGTTTTGCTCAGGCCTATAGAGGCCAGGAAGTTGAAGATTAGGGTAGACTGGGAGAGTAGCAGCATGGCCTGTTCTATGGGTCACTCAAGGAGGTCAGCTCAAAGGAGAGGGTCGTCAGAACCATCCCAGTCTTATGCTCAGTCCTCAGCTAGTGCACCGCCATCCGTGCACCGCTTCCAGTAGAGAAGCCCTTCGGGGCCAAGTTCAGACAGAAGGAGGTCCTGCCAGTTCGCTCATTCGGGGATGAGACCTCGACAACAGGGAGGTATATGTCCCAAGTGTGGGAGATTTTCATACAAAGGCTTGTTACTTGGATGCTCCAGCATGTTACAATTGTGGGGTGAGAGGTCACATACAGCGGGCCTGCCATGCGCTCAGATAGGGAACGGGTAGGGGACTTTTTAATCCATCCAGTTCATCAGTTGCTACGTCATCAGTGCGCCCTCCGGCCCTAGCAAGGCATGGTGTAGCCTGAGATGGAGCTTGTGGTAGGGTCGGACCCAGCATGTTTGATGCATTGAGTGGCCGTCAGAGTGCTGAGGCTTCACCAGATTGTGTCACAGGTTTGCTATCCGTTCAGTCCTTTGATTGCTATGCTCTTATTGATCCTGGGTCTTCTTGTCCTATGTCACTCCATTTGTTTCTTCGAGTTTTGGGATTGAACCCGAGTATCTTCTTGAGTTGTTCTCTATATCGACTCCGGTTGGTGATTTTATTACAGCCGCACAGGTCAATAGGAATTGTGTTGTTATGGTAGGTGGTCGTGTTACTATGACTGACCTTATCGAGCTTGGGGTGGTGGATTTTGATGTAATCATTGGGATGGATTGGCTCTATTCGATCTTTGCTAAACTTGATTGTCGCGCGAGAATCATGAGACTCGAGTTCCCTAAGGAGCCGGTTGTTGAGTGGAAACGAACTGGTGTGGTGCCGAAGAGTAGGTTTATTTCCTACCTCAAGCCTTCTAAGATGATCAGGATGGTGTGTATCTATCATTTAGTCCGGGTGGCGGACACTACTCCAAAGGTTCATGCCCCCGAGTCCGTGTTAGTTGTGGATGAGTTTCTTGAGCTATTTCCAGATGAGCTTGCAGGAATTCCGCTAGATAAGGAGATTTATTTTGGGATTGATGTATTGCCAGATACCAAACCAATATCTATTCCACCATACTAAATGGCGCCAGCAAAGTTGCTAGAGTTAATAGAGCAGTTGAAGGATCTATTGTAGAAGGGTTTTATCCGGCCAAGTGTGTCGCCATGGGGTGCTTCTGTTCTTTTTGTCAGAAAGAAATATGTGTCGCTTCGGATGTGTATCGATTATCGGCAGCATAATAATGTCACCATCAAGAATAAGTATCCTTTGCCTCGGATAGATGATTTGTTTGATCAATTTCAAGTCGCAAAGTTCTTCTCCAAAATTGATTCGCAGTCCGGGTACAACCAATTGAAGATCAGGGAGCAGGATATTCCTAAGACCGCTTTCAGGACGCGTTATGGCCACTTTGAATTCTTTTTCATGTTTTTTGGGCTAACTAATGCCCCGACAGCTTTTATGGATCTTATGAATCGGATATTCAAGTCATTTTTTAACTCCTTCGTGATTGTTTTCATTGACGACATTCTCGTATATTCACGGAGTAGGGAGTATCATGCCAGTCAACTTAGAGCGGTTTTGCAGACTCTACATAAGCACCAATTGAATGCCAAGTTTCCAAATATGAATTTTTGCTGGAGTCTGTCGAGTTTCTGGGTCATGTTGTTTCTAGTGAGGAGATTCAGGTGGACACCAAAAGGTTGCAACGGTGAAAGATTGGCCTAGGCCCATGACCCCGACGTAGATCCGTAGCTTCTTGGGTTTAGCAGGGTATTATCGGAGGTTTGTACAGGGATTGTCCACCCTTGCCTCTCCTTTGACAGAATTGACACATAAATCAGCTAAATTCCAGTGGTCAGATGCTTGTGAGAAAAGTTTCCAGGAATTGAAGACAAGGTTGACTTCGACTTTCGCAAGTATTGTCCTTGCCAGAAGGCACAGAGGGGTTTGTGGTTTATTTCGATGCCTCCAGGGTTGGTCTAGGGTGTGTTCTGATGCAGCACGGGAAGGTTATAGAATATGCTTCAAGGCAACCCAAAACTAATGAGAAGAATTAAAGCATGATTTGGAGCTTGCGACAGTTGCGTTCGCCTTGATAATATGGTGGCATTACCTTTATGGGGTTCATGTATATGTGTTTTTAGATCACTAGAGCCTTCAACATTTATTCAGGCAGAAGGAGCTAAATTTGAAGTAGCGGTGTTGGTTAGAATTTCTTATGGATTATGATATGGACATCTTGTAGCATCCAGTGAAGGGGAACCTGGTGGCCGACGCCCTCAGTCCGAAATCAATAGGTAGTTTAGCTCACTTGAGAGCGGATCGTAGATTCCTAGCTCGGGAGGTGCATCAGTTGGCCAGCCTTAGGGTTTGTATCTCGGCCCCGAATGAGGAGGAACTTATAGTGCATAATACAGCAGAATCGTCGTTCGTGGCAAAGGTTAAAGGATAAGAATTTGTTGATCCAACATTGGCACAATTGAAGGAGGCAGCTCTATGTAACAAAATTTCAGTATTTTCTCTCGGCATCAATGATGGTGTGCTACGGTGCCATTACAGGTTATGTGACCCGAATGTGGATGATCTTCAGGAGAAGGTAATGGCGGAGGCTCATCATTCCGGGTATTCAGTGCACCTGGGCTCTAAGAAGATGTATCACGATCTCAAGGATATCCATTGGTGGAGTGGTATGAAGAAGAGTGTAGCGGAGTTCGTCTCTAAGTGCCCAAATTGCCAGCAACTGAAAGCTGAGCATCATTGGCCGGGAGGGTTGACTCAGCTTATAGAAATACCAATGTGGAAATAGGAAATGATATGGATTTAGTGAAAGGACTACCTCGTAATAAGTGCAAGTTCGACTCAGTTTGGGTAATTATGGATAGGCTCATCAAATCAGCTCACTTTTTGCCAGTCAAATCCACCGATACTGCGGAATAATATGCTCGGGAGTATATTAGGGAGATAGTGAGGTCTCATGGTATGCCACTTTCTATCATTTCGTATCGAGAAGCTCAGTTTACGGCTAACTTATTGAGGAAATATCAGCAAGGTTTGGGTACTCAAGTGAATCTCAGCACTGCTTTTCATCCGTAGACTGATGGCCAGCAGAGCGGATTATTCAGATGTTCGAGGATATGTTTGTGGCATGTGTTTTGGATTTCAAAGGTAATTGGGATGATCACCTACCCCTTATAGTGTTTGCTTATAACAATAGCTTCCATGCTAGCATCCAGATGGCCTCATTCGAAGCATTGTATGGGAGAAGGTGTTGGTCCCTGATCGGGTTGTTCGAGGTTGGTGAAGAGAAATTAATAAGGCCAAACCTCGTGCACCAGGCCATGTAGAAGATAAGAGTCATTCGGGAGAGAATGAAGGCTGCTCAAAGTCGCCAGAAATCCTATGCGGACGTACATCGAAGAGAATTGAAGTTTCAAGAAGGGGATTGGGTATTATTTATGGTTTCCCCTATGAAGGGAGTCATGCGCTTTGGGAAGAAGGGAAAACTAAGTCCTAGGTATGTTGGGCCTTATCAAGTCATTCAAAGGATCGATCAAGTTGCGTATAGGCTTGAATTTCCCCCTGAAATGTCCCTAGTGCACCCCGTGTTTCATGTATCCATGTTGAGGAAAGTTGTGGGTGATCCATCATAAATTTTTCCAATTGAAGACATCAAGGTTTCGGAAGAGTTATCATATGAGGAGATTTCGGTTGCTATTCCGGATAGGCAAGTCGGAAAGTTGCAAAACAAGGAGATTCTTCAGTTAAAGTGTTCTGACGAAACAAACAAGTCGAGGACGCCACGTGGGAAGCGGAAGATGAGATGAAGATAAAATACCCCCACCTATTTGAGCAAGTCTAGGAATGTTCGTGCAAATCTTTTCCATTAGGATTGTTAGTGTTGTGTTTTATTAGGTGTAAGAGTCATCCTTTCACTTTCCAAGTGCCTTACTGTTGTAGTTTCTCCAAATTGTGCCAACCAAGTTCATGTGTTGTAACTATTTGAGAAATGGGCAGTCTTTTTTGGTATTGAAAGTTTTGTGCTCCCATGTTAAGGTGATGTTTGGAAGTAATAATTAATTTAGCATGGATAATGTGTATCAAAGTGTTCTAATTGTGTTATGATTAGTTTTGCATGGAGGAATTGTATTGAAATGAATAACTGTGTTGTACCCTTGTGGGAGGTAAACGGCTTTAATAGTACATGTGCTTAATGCTTAATTTGATTACATGTGTGCCAAATGGTTAAAAATGTGGCAAGAGTTTCAATATGTGCAATGTGAGGATTATGTATTTTTCAACTGTTGTAAATGTAGCAAGTTTGTGTAGTAACGCTTGGGAATGTGTTTTGTGGATTCTTTGACAGGTGGCTATGTCCTTATTACAAAGGAAACTCTGGCAAAATTTTCATTATACAAACTTGAAAGTTAATAAAAGTGTAGAAGCTTACATATCATGTTTTCAAACTCATTTGGTTCTCAAATCCTCGTTTGAGGATGAATGATCTTAAGCGGGGGACAATTTAAGGCCCCGTGAGAATGAGTACTCAGGTGTTAGTGTCTCATAGAGTCGAGTCCACCTATGTGGATTTGATTTTTTTTACTTTTTTGAACTTAAAAATGGGAAATCAAATTTTTTTCTAGAAAATGGTCAAAATGCGGTCAAGGATGCGGTCCCAGATCAGCAATGCGGACCGCATACCTACCGCATAGTGAATGAGAGAGCAACAAATTTTTTATGTTGAAAATGCGATCAAATCTGCGACCGCATAATCAATATGCGGACCGCCGAGTTATCGCATATTGTCCCTGAGGAAATTTGAAGGCCAGCCCTACGGTGCATTCTGCGACCGTAGAATGCAAATGCGTACAACACATCTACCGGATTCCAAATACGAGAGGTTTGAAGTTTGAGTCATTTATGCGGTCCATTCTGCGGACCGCATGTCTGTTCTGCGATCGCAGAGTTGTGTCGCATATTGAGCGCCAAGTAATTTTTCTAAAAATCTAATCCCGACCCCTCTTTTATAAAAACACCCAATCCCTCATTATTAACCCATTTTCTTAACAAAATAAGAGAGAGGAAGAGAGGGTCCTAGAGAAAGAAAGCAAATTCTTCATCAATTGATCTTTAAAAAACCATTGGAGCTTGGAAAATTCGTTATGCATTGTCTTCTCTATTGATTTCTCAGGTAAAATCCCTAGCCCATTCCACAAAATTTAGAACAAGTTGGGAAGGGAACCCCACACACTTGTTTTGAATTTTCTTCATAAAATCTTTATGCATTTAAAAAGGGAATTGGGTTGTAACTATGAGTTTAAATTTCTAAAACCTAAGTATTGTTCATGAACTAGATTGACTTCTTGATTGCTTGGCAAATCGGACAACATGTTTACAGGGGAAAACTCAACTCCAGGTATGTAAGGCTAGCTGTGATCCTTGGGAAATCGTCGTATGCTAGTTGTGAAATTCTTTATAGCTGATATTCATGTGAGAATCATTGTGAAGCTTTTGTGTGGTATAATTGTGTGGTAACACTATGTGGTGAATGTTTTTGGAACTTGTAATGTGAACAATGGGAATAGAAATGACGTTGAACAGTGGAAATGGAAATAATGTAGAATAGTGGAAATGAAAATAATATGGAACAATGTGTGAGATTAGTCGTGAACAATTTTCAAGGGTGCTACATTCGTGTTATGATTGTAGGTGGATCCGTGGAAAGTACTCCAGTCCACCTTTCGTAGCCCCTCCTCCTCTCCATCGGCGGTATTCGTTTTGGTGAGCCCCTTTCCTTCTAGGGCCTTCTGTGGCTCATGCCACCTATGTTGTTGTATTTCGGAGTCTTGTGTTCTTTTGTAAAGTTATAGTCGCGGCCTTGTCGCCAGCATGTGTTGTACTATCTTTCTCTTAGAGGCGCCGTAGATAGCGCGGTATGTGGGTAAGAACTTATTCGTAATGGTCTATATTTTGGGCGCTGTAAACTTGTATACCACGTTCCCTGTCAATCATAATGTATGTTTTGTAAAAGATGTTCCCTGTTAATCATAGTGTGTTATTAAAAGAGAAATCATATGTTCTTTCAATTGAAAAATTGGTATATTTTGGTTTATTACCATTGAATAATGAGGGGTAACGTGTGGGAAATTGGAGAGGCACCCAGGTGCACTCGACTGGGGATACCCGGCTCAGTGCCGGTCAAGCCCCTCGAAAAATCGCTGGAACTGTTTAAAGAAATGTACATCAATGTTTCAGAAGTAAATATGTTATAAAAAAGCGAGTTTGAAAACTTGTTATTGAAATTAATTCCATGAATAAACGCTTAGACAGATAATTAGAAAAGAAATGAATTTTTTAGAGACAGAAAGACAAGTTTAGAAGTCACAGACAGGTTTGGGCGTATACGTTGAAAATGTTAAAAAAATAGTTGCCTGATTACATGCTTATGACTTAAGAAAATTTTAGATCCTACAAGCCGGATATCTATTTCGATCATTATTTACTCATTGCCATGTTGAACGCATAAGGAATGTGGGACTTGTATTACCCTATTGTTTGCCTATCTTTTATGCAATTCTAGAGGCATGACTTCTATCTGCTGGAGTGTTGAATGCAAAGCCTATGGACATGAGCTCTAGGTAATTTAAAGTTTTAAACCTTGTAGGCATGATATCAAAGTAATAAAATCCTATACGCATGATATCTAGACAATTCCAAGTATTAAATCCTATAGGCATGATTTCTAGGTTATTCAAAGCATTAAATTATAGAAGCATGATTTCTAGGTGATTTAAAGTACTAAAATCCTATAGGCATTATTTCTATCCGTTAACATGCAAACAATTAGAAACCTCTCCCATACTCTTTACTACTATACTCCCCAAGTTATTATTACAAAGCCAAACGTCAAAATAAAATACATCATAGCCCACAGCTAGATCCAAACAGCCTAATGCAATCTTGATATCCAATACATGTGTTTTACCAAATGCTGGTTCCAAATTCCAAGGCCTTTTTTGTGAGAGTGCATCAAAGTTCCAAGGAGCTTCAAGAGCTTAGGAAATGCTTACACTCTGGAGAATGAATATTGTAACAGAGTAGTGGAAGTGTGGAACTACCAGTCATTACGCATCAAGGTTCCGAGGGAACTCCAGGGTCCCTAAGCATGGCTTACCAAAGGGGGTAGAACTTAAGTGCTAGGTGTAAGTGCAAAGTGAGGGAGGAACCTTAGCAGGAGCTGGTCATACCTAGCCATGGAATAGATTGGCACACCCTTGACCCATTCCTCAGATTCAAACAAATAAGAGCATACTCATATAGAGTCAAATTGAGGTGTGAATGGTGATCAGGACACCAATAGACCCAAATTAAAGCTTAGCACAAAGAGGGGAAAGGGAATGGGAAAGCAATCGAGTAAAGACTCAAAATAGTCTAGTTCTGCATCACAAACATCAATTCAAAGTGCTTCCATGATTCAGGAAAATGCTCACATACAAAGGCAATGGATGGAAGGCATTAATCGTATAATAGATTGAAAGCACAAGGAGGCATATCATGCTTGAAGGTAATCACATAGTGCAGCAAAGCATAAAAAAACACACAAAGAAACAAGAGGTAGAAGCTGCGAAATTGAACATATAATAAGGAGGCTATTTAACATAGAATAACATACCAGTTGCAAAGTCTAGAACAGTAGAATAGTAACAACAAACAAATAGCCAGGAACAACAGGAACAAACTCAAGCAGCTTCCACAAGTACTTTCAAATAGAAGGAAGTAAAGATGCAGAATGCTCAGTAGTAGTGTGGAAAAAAAAGGAGTAGTAATGGTAGTAGTAAACAATTTTCAAGATAGGGAGGTGAATTCTAAAGTGATCTGCAGTTAGAATTCGATGATGGAGTGAAGAGAGGAGCAAGTATTTATACCTAAAGTCAGGCATGCAAGCAAGGAAAGAAAATAGTCGAGTAGCAATCAGTATCAATTAATTAACAGAGGTTCCTTTAATTAAGGAATATCAATTGATCAATAAAGGACTGGAAGTCTTCAAGGAAAGGGGATCAAATAAACAGCATTGTGCATAGTATACAAATAAGGTAAAATGCATTAAAGTTATTTATGCATTTATGGACAAGAGGGGTTTCTTTCATGGTATGAAACCCCCACTTCCAACGGAGAGGTTGTGAGTTCGAGTCTTCCCACGAGCAAGGTGGGATGTTCTTGGAGGGAAGTATGTCAGGGGTCTATTTGGAAACAGCCTCTCTACCCCAGGGTAGGGGTAAGGTCTGCGTACACACTACCCTCCCCAGACCCCACTAAGTGGGATTCTGCTGTGTTGTTGTTGTTGTTGCATAAAAGTTATTTGTGGACCTTTTTTTTGAAATACACTGTTTGTGTATGTAAGGTAAGAAGACCAATAAACAAACAATATATCAAAAGGTCTGAGATTTAGTACGAACGAATCAATTCCGAAAAATGAGAAGGGTTTTAATTAGCTCGAGTCACTGGTAAAAAGTGGAAAGAAATCAATCAATCTATATTTAGAAGATATTTTTAAATAATTGCAAATTTTTAAAAAAAAACATTTAAGGGGAAATTCATTGTATATAAGGGGCATACGAACACGTCAATGATAAAAGAAAATTGTACTGTCATTGTAAAGAAGAGATTTTGCCAAAAGGTCAGAACCATATGAGAAACAGAGATGACTTTAGAAATTGAAATCAAACTAGTTTAGAGGAAAGAACACGCAAGTCATATACAAGTGGTCTGAAAATCCCAAATTCTATGGTTTCTGTTGTTAATCAAGTGTTGGGACGAAAACGAACAAAGGCAAGGGCAAACTCAGAAAAATCGAAAGGAACTTAATTGTTCTGTGAAAACATGCTGATGAAAAATACAGCAAAAGAAAAACACAATGAAACATTAGGTGGAAACATAGTGGAAGAAAATCACAAAGGAGTCAAAGTAGAAAAACACATGAGTCACAGTAGGAAAAATACAGTAAGAACATCACATAAAACCATAGTAGAACAAGTAAAATCAAAGAAATCTTAAGGCGGAGAAGATGAGCAGTTTTGAAAGCAAATTTTGAAAGAAATATAAGAAATTGTTTGAAAACCTTAAAACAAGAATGGATGTAGAGCGAATCTACATAAAATAGGAAAAACCTTGAAAAGCAACGGTTTCAGAGGAACCCTAGAAGCGAGAAAGGCTTGGAAAGTGGGCTGCTCCGGGTCAAATGAGCAAGAGATGGACTCGTAGAGAAGGGATATGCTAGAGACAAGGCGTAGATGGACACAAAACACGAATCAGCGGAGATATGAGCAAAGACATTCAAGATCGAACCTTGAATCTTCGAGTAGCAATGGTATCGGTATAAGTGAGGATGAGTATAGGCTACCCAGGTCTTGGGACGCCACTTATTCCGGTGGAACAAGGTGGAAACCAACAGAGTTGGGCTAGGATTTCGATGAGAGGTTAGAAGGGACTTAAGAGTGGAAGGGATTTTAGGGTAGCTGTTTGTGAAAAGTTAATTAGGGATGGGGTAGTTGGGAAATTAAAAATGAAAGAAAGGTTGTGGGCCATTGATAAAAAATGATCAACGGCCAGGATTAAAGGGGAATCGGGCGAGTTTATATAAACATTTGACGGGAAGGTTAAAATAAAAAATTGGGTCATTTAGTTTGGGCGGGATTAGGGTTAGAAGTGGTGTAAAAATTGGGCTATAATTGAGAGCAAGTGATGCCAGAATTGAAATAGCCATTTTTTCCATTTGGAATTTATAAAAATAGTAAAAGATGTTAAAAATCAAATTATAAACATTGGGTTAGTAAACAATATGTAAGTATTAATTAAAAAATATTTGGATTGATTTTTTGATTAAAATGGCTATTAAATCTGGAAATGGTCTAAAATTTTCATTTCAGGCAATTTAGTTTTAAAAATACCAAATGGACACATAAAATTATACAAACATTATGTAAATTATGTTTTTATGCAAATGTTTGAATTGAAAACTATTCTCCAAAATGGCAAGTTTTGGGAATAATGAATGGGTTTTATTGTGTAAAATAGGCCATAGATTAGCTTAAAAATCCTTTAAAAATGTCAAAATATTTTTGGGGTTCTTATATATGCATACATATGTTATTTTGAGTATAAAATATATAGGAAAAATTCAGCTATCAACAACTGCCCCTGTTTACCCAAGGATGATGAAAGAGTTGTCGGGTAAAGACAAAATGACCAAGTTTGACCGGAAACGGCAATTGTAAAAAGAACTTTGACCGTGCTCTCGTTCCTGAGCTTCCTACATATCCCTATTTTTACAGGAATAAGTCCATATGTAGTTTAGGAACTATTGACGGAATGTGTCGATGGAGACTCGGAAAGACGGACACGATGGTTAAGTTTTTAAAGGCGTTTTGAATCAGACAAGTTACGGAGAACCGGAGCGGGATTGCTCCTGCTGAAACGGCCATTAGCTAGCCAGTGTATCCGTAAATGAGCAACGCAGTGCATACTATGCATGATTTAAACATGATGCAAGTTCCCATTTGGACCAAGAATGCTTCCTTTGGATGGTTAGGATGACGTCCTCAGACTATGATGTCCCACGGCATAAAGTAAGGATTCGCAGGCCATGAAATGATATTCTCAGGCTATGTAAATGGTTCCTCCGCACTATGACGCCTTTGAATAGGTTGGCGATCTTTCACCCTATAAGAAGATGGCAACTTTGGAGCCAAATGAATGCAAGGATGGCTATCTTTTAGCCATAGCGAGAATTTAAATTGCAGGTGACGCTATTTCATCCGTTTGAAGATAAGTGGTGTAAGCACAAAAGTAATGCCTCATCTTTTGAGCTACCCAGGCCAGAGCACAACATGTGTGTTCTAATAAGGAATACCGAGCCACGTATGGGGTGAACTTCTTGCTGAGGTAGTAGATGGCTCCCTCCTTTCTTCCCATTTCAACATGATGTCTCAAAACACAAAAAAATTCTCCATCCAGTACTGCAAGACAAAGCCATACAGGTCTCCCTGGCTCGGGTGGATCCTTGACTGGCAGCGTTGACAAGTATTCATTAATACTGTCGAAAGCCTTTTGAGAATCATCAGTCCATTTAGTGGCGGCATCCTTCTTTAGCATCTTAAAAATGGGTTCAGTAATTACAACGGAGTGATCTATGAATTAGCTGATATAATTGAGCCTTCCAAGAAAACTCATTATATCCTTCTTGTTCTTTGGCGGTGGCAACTATTCAATGGCTTTGACCTTTGACAGATCCAGTTCTATTCCCCAGTGACTCACAATGAACCCAATAACTTTCCAGCAAGAACCCCGAACGAACACTTGGTTGGGTTCAGTTTCAAGTTGTATCTCCTTTTTCTGTTGAAGAACTTCCGCAAATATTCCATGTGATCTTTAGCTAGACTAGATGATGATGTCATCCGTATACACCACAATTTCTATATGTATCATGACATGAAAGAAAGTGGTCATGGCCCTCATGTAGGTAGCACCGACATTTTTTTAACCGAACGTCATCATTCAAAAATAGTACATTCCCCACGGCGTGATAAATGCCGTTTTCTCTGCATCTTCTTCATCCATCCATATCAGGTGGTATCCAGAAAAACAATTGATGAACGACTGCAGATCATTTTTGGCACAGTTCTCAATCCATATGTGTATATTTTGTAAAAGGAAGTCATCATTAGGACGGGCCCGGTTGATATCCCGGTAGTCGACACAGACTCTAACTTTACCATCCTTTTTTGGCACTGGCACGATGTTGGCTAACCATTTCGGATAATCCAACACTCTAAGGACCCTGTCATTGACTTGCTTGATAACCTCTTTTTTGATTTGAAGACTCATGTCTTGCCTAAATTTAATGAGCTTCTGTTTTACTGGCGGGCATGCCGGATCTATTGGCAGCTTGTGAGCCACAATGGATGATCTGAGACATGTCATGTCATTATAGGACCATGCAAAGATGTCCTCATACTCTTTTAAGAACTCTGTGTACTCTTTCTTTTCTGGTGGTGACAAATAAACGCTAATATGTGTTTCCTTGACATTTTCTGCATCTCCCAAATTAACAACCTCAGTTTCGTCCAAGTTGGACTTAGGCCTGTTCTCAAAATTTTCCACCTCTCTAAAAACCTCTTCTCGTATTTCATCCTCTTCTCAATCTATGTTTGTTTGTTGCATTGCCTCGTTGCAAGTCATGGTTATTGATTCATCATCAAAATATCTATACTAATATCGTGTAAGATAATGTAAATGGTAGAGAAAAGTAATAAGAGCGAGGTATAAAGATAAACTTTAAAGATGATTTCGATTAAATTCACAACTGTTTGAAAGATCAGAACTCTTTTCAAAAGTAAAGACAATGCGGAAAAGTAAAATCCACTCAAAAGTAAAAATGCGATGCATATTTCGTCGTTTAGCCTTGCTACCCCGAAGCTCTCTGTACAGTGGTGTTCCTTACAGACAAATTGTTGATGTGTTCACCATGGTTCACGACTTTAATGGAAGAGCCTTCCTCCCCATTCTCCTCAAATATATTACAGCAGTCCATATTATCCTCTAGAAACAGGTTCTTCATTGTTACCAGTGTCTCATGTTCCTCTGATCCGTATATGACATCAGCTAGCTAAAAGGTCTAAACCAGTTGGTTTATGGTATGTTCCAATGGATAGTAGGGACTACGCCACGGTGGTGACAAATTAATGAAATCCTCCTAGATGTACTCGTATCCTAGACCGAATGAGGTTCCATGCTTCTTCATCTTGATAGGCTTTGTGATGCCCTAGAGATTATTGCCAAGTCCTTTCCTGGCTTATACTCGCTCTAATTCAGAATGCTCTCAATTTTGTTATCCCACCACTTGTCTTTGTCTATGGTGTTGACCACTTGTTTTGATGGTATGTTTCTTTACCTATTCTCCTTCTACCTTAGATCATTGGGATGGTTTGGCGACTGTATATAGGGTTTGTACCGTCGCAATGAATGATCATTTCCTGATTATTCCACTCAAACTTCACTGCTTGATGTAGGGTTGACGCCACAGCCCCAGCGGCGTGGATCCAGGGTTGTCCTAGAAACAAATTGCAGGATGCTGGCACGTCTATGACTTGGAAGTCAATATCGAACCAGCTGGGTCCCATCTGTAGGCACAAACTAATTTCTCCGATGGTGGATTTTGAGATCCATCAAAATCATGGGCACTGATAGCTTCGTCTTTGATCTCATTCAGTCCTTTTCCCAATGTCATGATAGTTATTAACGAATAGATGTTAAGGTTGGATGCCCCGTCAATAAAGATACTCGTGATAATATAATCCTCGCATTGTGCAGTGACGTGTAATGCCTTTGTCACGCCCCAAATCCGAGGGACATGATCGACATTCAACCGAGTATCCCTGGTCGAGTGGACCTGGTGCCTTTCCTACTCCCCACACGTTAACCCACATTATTCATTGTTATTTAGCCAAAATATACCAAATGTAATTGAAAGAAAATAGGAATTTTTCTTTTATAAGCACACATTATGATTAAGAGGGAACATCTTTTACAAAACACATATTATGATTAACAGGGAACGTCGTGCAGAAACATACAGCGCCCAAAACATACACCTATATATACATAAGTTCTAACCCACATAACACTATCTATGGAACCTCTATGGGGAAAGATAATACAACATTTGCCGGCAACAAGGCCCTGGCTATACCTTAGCAATGACATCACAAAACTATATTACAATAACAGAGGTGGCTTGAACTACGTAGGGCCCAAGAAGGAAAGGGGCTCACCAACATGTACACTGCTGATAAAAAGGAGGGAGACCTACGGACGATGGACGGGAGTGCTGTTGATATCAAATTTTTCCCCATGTATTTTGTACACAAAATACATTCAAATAGCATGTAGATGCATATACAAGCTTCCACAAAAGGTTTGGTATATTTCAACATTTTTTCAAGGATTTTTAAAATCAATTTATGACCTATTTTGTACTATAAAACCCAATATTTAGTCACAAATCTTATTATTTTAATAAGTAATTTATTTTATTCCCTCTTTTACATAGAAATATAATTTATGTATTTTACAAGAATTTTTACAAATCCATTAGGTATTTCCAGATTAATATTGCA
The DNA here is from genome assembly GCA_034376525.1 of Nicotiana benthamiana. NCBI lineage: Eukaryota > Viridiplantae > Streptophyta > Magnoliopsida > Solanales > Solanaceae > Nicotiana > Nicotiana benthamiana. The sequence goes on from CM067336.1 coordinate 39,999,115, forward strand.
TTATATTACAATTTTAGCCTATTTTTGGATTTAATATGTATTTCAAGTACAAAATCGTTCCTACTATTTTTAGTAAATACCTAGCTATATTTTATTAACTCAGTAATTATTATTTAATATTTATATGGTTATTTACTATTTTTATGAAATTAAGATGGAAAAAATTGCTATTTAAATTGTAGCCCCTTTATTTTTTAAATTTTAGCCCAATTGAACCCCAAATTATCCCCCAATCTCCTGACCCAATTCAAACCTACCCGACCCAAACCCGTCTAAAACTAACCCGCCCAATTCCTCTCTTAATCCTGGCTGTTGATCACAAAGATCGACGACCCACATTTCACTCGCCAAACTTAAAACCCCAATAGCCCTAACCCTAATCATTTACACCAAATGAGCCGCCCTTGAATCCCGTTACCCTCAAACGCTCTCTAACACCTTCTGAACCCTAATCATCTCCAGCTCTATTTCACCGGCGTTCATGGTTGTTCAAGCCCTCAAACGACTATATTTGTCACTCCTCACCTCTCCTGATCCCTAGGTTCGAATATCGGAGCCCTACCTCAAATTTTAGCGGACATGAGGTCCTACGATGTGATTACTACAGCCATGTCCGGCTTTTTCCGGCAAGCCCTGAGGCTATGGGTTCTATGCCGACCCTGACGATTCCATTCCAGGCTTTTCTTGATCCTTCGAGACTTTTCTCTGAAAACCCTATTTTCTTAGGTTCTTTTCCGTTTTCTCTGTGTTTATCTTACGAATCTCTCTAAATCCTAGTCATTCTCAAAAGATTTTAAAGTAGATTTTTTACTTTTTCTTCGCCATTTTCAAACTATCGTCTTCTTAAAAAACCCTAGGGTTTCTATGAACTCCATGATTTCCTATATTTCTTTGCTCTATTTTCATTACCGTGTGTTCTCTATTAGTACTTACTTTGATCCTGAGTATTATCTACAATGGCTCTAATGCATTTTATTCTACTGATAATTTTCTATGGTCTCGAGTTAATGTGTTCTATATTTCTCTTTATGATGTTCTGCTTTTGTTCATCTTCATCTATGATATTCTTTATGCTCTATATGCAATGGAAACCCTTGCTTTGAGAGGGTTTTCACTTTCTCTCTATGAAACCCTACCCGCCTCTAATTCTCGCTTATGTGTTTCTGCTACATTTTATTCTACTGCTTTCAGTTTTTGTGTGGGGTTAAAACTATGCATCTTTTTATATTGTCACACTTCCCCTTTTCTGAGCAACCCTTATTTGGGAAAAATTAATTTTGTACAGTTTAATTGATTCTCTAATTGAGACCTGTTTTCTGACTAAGTTCAAACAAGCTAGTATCTAATCCCTTTATTTTCTAGGTAATGGATCTGCCTTACGTGTTTACCCGTGTGTTTTCCAAAACATCTTACACGTGTTTGCCCTATATTACGTGATTGGTACTTAATTTTCTTTCCAAATATAATCCAAGTGTATTCACCTCATGCTCGTTCCTGAATTAAATGAAACATTCTCCTTAATTGTTTGTAATTGATATTGATCGATATTTTCTAGCCTTATTGCTGCATCTTTTTAAACTATAAAAGGCCCTCACATTTTCTCACTACGACAGATACACGAATTATTCCAAGTTTACTCACTAATAAAAACTCTCTCTTCTCTTCTATTCTTCTCTCTTACTTGTTCTATTGCTACAGTTTAGCCGGCTGAAAGCCAAGGCTAAATCATAAAGCCTCATCTGCTTTACTTGCTTCGTTACTCAAGTTTACAACTGCTAGGTCTTTGATTGGCTTTCTACGTTCTACAAGCTACTTGTTTACTTAACCCTTTCCCTTACCTTATTATGATTTCAGTTTAAGTTTTGCTTCCTCAATCCCCTTCCCATTTCCCTTATGTATTTATGATTTAAATTTAAGCTCATGCATACTTAATCCCTTTCCTCATTTCCCTTAACTGTTTATGGTTTCAATTTAAGATGTTAAACCCCTCTTTACCTTTCTCTTTATTTATTTATTATTCATTATTATTGTCTGAATTCTTGTACATCCATTTCCCTAATCTACATTACTTTATTTTGTTTATTTCAACTAATCTTATGCGATACCCTGCCCTTAACCCATGTCTGCATATCAGTGTGCTTTGTACTAGGGTGGAACCTCATTGCCACTCCTAGTTTAGTATTAAGGTTTTCCTCGAAAGCCTTTGGAACTTTGTAACATTTTCAAGAGAAAGCCTCGGATTTGGGAGCACGGACTTTGTAGAAGGCATATGTTGGGCATCAAAGTTACCTTGCGCTTCTTCGGGCCTATTGTAGTATTGATGTATTTGCTTATTTCCTTTAATGTTTTTTCTTTTTTTTTTCCAGATTTGATGTATTTGCTTATTTCCGTTAATGTTTTTTCTTTTTTTTGTCCAGATTCTTGTAAGTAATTTGTATAAAACACTTGGGGATTTAGTGAAAGGGAAATGGGAGGGGTTTACTTTGTTGCATATATTAGAAATCATGTTTACTTTCCCGCATCTATTTGTGATAGAAACCATGTCTATAGGGCTTACATTACTGCATCTCATATAGATACCATGTCTATAGGTTTACAATGTTGCATCAATCCTTGATAGAAACCATGACTACAGGGTTTGCATTGTCACTTTTCATATAGAAACCATGCTTAATAGCTTTCAACACAGTATCTCCTATAGAAAGCATGCCTATATGGTCTCAATGTTGCATCCTGCCCAGAAAACATGCTTATAAGAAATGTATTAATTTTAGGCGAACGGTAGGCCGTCTAAACGTATAAAAGCAGTAACAAATGGGGTCAATGTGTCCCAGACTCACCTAGTATGTTTAAAGCGTGTCAATGCAATCTTCAAAACCGGGCCCAGATCAGTCCTTTTATGCTATTCTAAATCAATAATGTCCTTTAATACGCCAAACCTGCAGTTTTTAAAATTACTTCGCCTGCCCGAGTCTACACTTCAAAGTTCTTCTTTTGAAACTTTCTTCATACCTCATTTTGTTCAAACAATTACGGCTAATCCGTAAGCCATTTCTGAACATTCTTTCATAAAACTTCAATTCTGCTTTTCAACAAACTAATATCTGAAAAAATAATTTTTTCATTTAAGACTAACTGGTTATTAAAATTTTGTCAATTCTGGGCTCAAAGCATATTTTCTATCCAACTTTCATGTGTTTAACTAATCCGTGTGCTCTTCTAACCTCTTTTAAAGACCAAATATGTATTTGAAGTTATACAAAACTAATCGCTGTTGAGTTACGGGGTTTTATCTGAGCCTTTGAATTCCTTAATTGCATACCTCTTCAATGCTATTTGTTTTGATTGTCGTTCTAGTATTTGTACCTTTGAGAACTCCATATATACCCTATCTTTATCTTCCCCCTCTTAGGATTAGAAGTCCTAATACACCAGGACTAACAGGTTGGGATGGATATTAGCATGCAATAAGTAAAAGATACCACCACGTTTAAACACCTTGACGGGGTGGGAAGGGTATAATATAGGGATAATGACCGGTGCGCTAATACCATCTGCGACCACTCCTTTAGGATTGTTTGCGAGGTATTGCACCGATGTGATCCATATTATAATCGAACCTAGGACCCCCTTTTCTTTATTTTCTTTATTTAAAGTTTTCTAATGTAATGCTTTCTTTTCAAATCCAGTCTCTCTTCTATTTTATTTAACTTATGCCTTTCGCTTTTTAAAAATTCCTAAGTTTTTTAAATGTTTATATGTGAATCTTATCTGTTTACTCTCTTTATATATTCATAAAGTCACATTAGCACGGCCAGGAACCACACTAGTCGATCTTGAAAGGTGCCTAACGCCTTCCCCTTAAGATAATCTCAAGCCCTTAACAGAACTCTGGTATTCTTACAAAATACCCCTCTCATCTTTAACAGTGTCCTACTGCACCATAATCATTAGGTGGCCAATCTTCAAATTTCATAGCCCAATTCCCAAACGGGAATGAGAGTTGTTTTGCCCATAATATCGTAAAACATCATTTCGCTTTTGAAAAAGGGGGTGTAGACATCATGGCGACTCTGTTGGGGAACTTTTCTTTAAGGCTTTTACCATTATGTGTACTGTGACATTATTGTTTTCTTTGCTACCTTCATTTATTGCTTTAATCATTTATCATAATTACTAACTTGTTTCTTCATGTCTTCCTTTTTTCAATTGTTTTATTGCTTTACGTCCTTTACTTTATTTCAATTCCTTTTTAAATCTCAAGCATCTATTGTAATCATTATTGTATGAACGTTAAAATACATGTACTTATTTCACTATTGTAATTGCATCCTTAAACATCATTTTCAACTCGTGCCAAACAAATCTTATTGCAACACTTATAATGAGTGGTTGCGCCCTTCCAATATTTATGAACCCCTTAAATCTGGCAAAGGCATATCTGCGGTAAAACCAGTCGATCAACATTGTAGTCGACAGTTCTGTGTCTTTCCCTCTTGAGTCGTCCGCTCAAGGGTACCTTGTCTAGCACTTCAAAAGTAGAAACCTTACTATGTTTAACTGTTCAAGCATCACTGTCAAACTAGCCGAGTCAGTTATGTCATCCGCATAATGACTATTAAGATAGCCTAAACAAAAAGTCCATCGCGTTTCCTTGAAACCCAAACGGACGCCTTCATGTTATGTGCATTGATTTGGAGAACTAAAATCCATTTACTAATTATGGATTTAAATAGTTGAGTTCGGTGAGGTTAGGGGCTAACACTCTATTTTGGAAGAAATGAGGCAGAACGTCCCCAGATTCGGTATGGTATCGAACATTCACCCAAAGTTACTATGTTGGTGGGAGGATCTGCGTGGTAGTGATCAGGTTCTTGTCCGCAAGCACTTAGGAAATCTTCCTTCACTCCTTGAAGTTACGCTAGCTAACACGATCTGTCTTATGCTTTGGGGGTATTTAAATGATGCCGCCGTTGAAAGAAATTGGGGGTCTAGCCGAAATTCCTTGGGATAGCACAGGGTTGCTCATGCCAGAAAACCGCAAAGGTAGAGGGTTCCTGAAAATGATAGGGCTCAAGAAGAATCCTAATCTAACAAGTCTGAAAAAGTCCTACTTATCCTTCAACTTCATGTATGAAAGGTTCGAACATTGCAAATCCTATCGCACTCACGAGGAAGAGTTCGCCCTCACCTCTTTGGGGAACATACATAGATGAGCCTTTGTATTCATGTTTTATTTCTTGGGCATGATAGTATTTCCAATGAAGAAGGCTAGAATTCACAGGAGACTGGCAATAGTATCCAAAGCCATAATGGAGGGTATCAACGGGCAGGCATTCAGCATAGCACCCATGTTCCACGACGAACTATACCGAGCCTTAGAGAAATGTCAACAAGGGGCACCAAACATTGAATGGTGCAATTTTCTACTACAACTCTGGCTCATTGAACATATCCATAATGGAGAGTATAGACAAGAGATCATACGCCGAGACTGGGATGACCATATCGCTTTCCATCATAAAAAGCGAATGCACATGCCGGATATGTTCGCTCGCCCAGAAGACGCTAGTGGATGGGTAGAACTATTGGAGAACCTGAAAGAAGAGCAAGTACAATAGATGTACGAGTGGTTTCCAACTGGGGAGTTTATCATTTTATCTAGGGATGCGCCATTCCTTGTACTCATCATCTTAAGAGGAACTTACCCTTATGTCCCTCTATTAGTCATGAGGCAAGCGGGTAGAAAGAAGGTTATACCAAGGGTAGAAAAGATGAGTCACTACAGGGCTAACTTCCAAGATGATGATAGCCCACACAGGTGCCGGGCTCAGCATATGTGGCACTCCAAACTAATTTTGGAAAAGGAATCTGTGGAATCAGACAGGTATTAGGTTGGGCATGTGCTATTTTATCCGGATTGGTTGGAAGACGATCATATTGGCTTGGGAAAAACACGTTTCGTCCATGGTATAAGGGTTATTGATGAGAAGACTACAACAAAGGTCAAGTACAATCAGCTACGCAAGCGGATGCGTGAGTGTGAAAGTGAACATCGGGAAATATTAGAGGCCCAACAGAAGATAATCAGTGTGTGGAAGGACATGGATGTTTGCGCAAGCAACCATTTAGGATACCTGGAACGGGGTTTAGTGGAGCTGGAAGGCAAGTTTCTGAAAAGGATCAACGACTTTCAGTAAGCTGAAGATAACAAAGGTGGGCACTTGGCTCGGGCTTACTTGTTGCTGGGACTGTGCGAATTGATGAATCTTTATGAGGGAGGCAAAGGTACCAAATCTGGGGAAGGTCCTTCTGGGAGCAAGTAGTAAGGATTTTTACTGCTTTCCTGATATAATAAGGCCACTAGCCGTTAGTGACAATTTCTCTTTATTTCAGTTTGTTTTTGACTCGGCCTATTTTTTGCTATCGATAAAATGAGGAACTTGGTGTAATAAGTTCTCCATATAATATATGTCGCTAGGTGTACCTCAGGCACAACGAGGCACCCAAATAGGAAACAACTTATATTCTTGCAACAATGTGCTTAAATACCGCAACGTTTGCTTTCTCAAAATTTGCACCGACTCTTTACCCTTTTGTTTTTCTTTTATTTTTATTCCCCTCCCCAAAGAATAGTTTGTGCTTTATCACACCATCAGCATACTCAACGAGATCTAAGGGTCATCCTTCTCCTCCTCCTCCGAGTCCCCCTAGAAACAGGAACAAAGGAAAGATGGGAGATAATGAAAAAAGAAAAGAAATTGAAGGAACTTCCCAGGGTACCTGGATCACCAAAGAGAATGCTGCTCATTTGGAGTAAACTTTGCTAAGATTTCGAGAGGAGCTAGTCCAGGTCCGGAGTTTGGCAAGTTTTTCCAACTTCTTTGCTGTTGCAGATGTCAAAATTCAGGTCCCTGCACCTCCGCAGAAGACCCGAACCCAAGCTTGCAACAATGCTCCACCGCTCATCCCTGAGCCCCAAAATGCTCCGAACCACCAAGATACCCCTATCTTTGTGGATACTATGTTGTATTATACACAGGCCATATCAGAAATTTCAGAATAAGACTCACATATTCAAAACAAGGTTGCTGAACTCAAGAAACTCACTAGTAGGGTTCAAGGCATGGAAGGTAATAAAATTATGAAGACCTTTGTGTTAAACTGATGTCAAACTCCTAGAGGGGTACAAACCTCCTAAGTTCGAAATGTTCGATGGTATGGGTGATCCCAGGGTTCACCTCAGGATGTATTGTGACAAGTTAGTAGGAGTTGGTAGAGATGAGACGATCCGCATGAAACTATTCATAAGGATCTTGAAAGGTGACGTTTTATCTTTGTATATTAGCAAATATGCGAAGAAGTGGACGAGTTGGTTAAACATGGTGTATGATTTTATGGACCGTTTCATGTTCAATAATGAGAATGCGCCAAACTTGTTCTATATCCAAAATTTGAAGAAGAAGCCCACTAAAACCTTTCACTAGAGTTCTACCCGTTGGAGGTCAGAAGCAGCCAACGTTAGACCGGCTTTGGAACAAGAACAAATTAACAGGTTTTTCGTTTGTGCTCAGGATCCGCAGTACTATGAGAGATTGATGCTGATAGAGGTGCAGAAGTTCGCTAATATCATCAAATTGGGAGAAAAAATTCAAGAGGGGATCAAAAATGGTATGGTTACTAACCTTGAGGCACTGCAGGTCACCAACAAAGCCTTACAATCTGGTGGTACATCGAAGAAAAAGGACGTAAAGTCCATAACGGTTGTGCAGAGAAATCACTCTCCCATAAAATACCAACCCAACCCTCTAACTCCACTCACATACCAACCCTCTTTAAATTACCAGGCACCCTGACCTACCTATCAAAATCCACCACCCGTCTACCAAACATATCAGCCCACCTCGCCAGAATATTCCCAACCCGCACCCGTATACCAAGCTTACAACTCCCAACCTCCTAAATACCCATCACCACCTACCTGCATAAACTTCCCACGACCAAGACTAAACTTTGATCGCAAACATCCCAGACAAAACAACGATATTTCCGAACCCATTGAACAACTTTATGAGAAGCTCAAAGCCGCTGGATATGTTACACCCATCCCGGCCAAAACCCCAGATAACTCGTCTAATTGGATCAGCCCAAATAAAACATGCGCATACCGTTCGGGGATGAAGGGCCATAAATCGGTTTGATATCTGAAGTAGATGAGCCCAAGAAGCCGGCGGTCACTCTTAATCCTATTATTGTACAAATCCAGCTGTCTGAGCGCCGTGGTGAATGTATCTGTACCATTTGAGTTCAAGGAACCTCTTCCAAAATTGACAAAGCCAATTGAGATGGAGTTCGGAACTCTAAAAGCACCCGGACCGATTGAAGTTACTATGTTGCCTCCAATGTTGCCTATTCCGATCACCATGTCATGAATAACCCCATTTTAGTCAAATGCCATACCCTAGGACTACAGAGTTGAGGAGAAAAGGAAGGAAAAACACGCACGGGTGAAGCAATCGCCGCACAAGGTATGACCAGAACAGGCAGGGTGTGCACACCGGAGCAGCAAGATGAGTCCAGCAAGCAGGCCTCTGGACGTCCCAATGAAACTGAACCTGATGATCTCTGGAGGAAGATACATGCTAAATAATATGTAGTTGTGGACTAGCTAAACAAGATTCTGGCATAGATTTCCATCTTGGCATTGCTGCAATGTTCTGAGTCATATAAGAACGCCTTGATGAAGATATTTAGCGAGGCTTATATCCCGAGCAATATAACTGGAGAAGAGATGCTGAACTTGATAGGGAAGGTATTGGAAAGTCAAAAAATCACTTTCCACGAGGATTCATTGCCACTTGAAGGGCTCGGCCATAAAAAAGCACTACACATCACTGTGCAATATAAAGATGATTTCATCACCAAGATCTTGGTCGACGGAGGTTCTAGCCTCAAAATCTGTCCATTGATCACCCTCAAGAAGTTGGGCGAATGATTACATAACATAAAGGATGGGGCAATTAACGTTAAGGCTTTTGTTGCTTCTCAAATTTCAACCCTCGGGGAGATTAGCATGTGTTTTCAAATGGGCCTCACTTGGTTTGATGTTGATTTCCAAGTCATCGACGTTCCAGAATCTTACAAATTACTGCTGGGACGACCTTAGATCCACACCGCTGGGGCTGTGGCATCAACCTTGCATCAGGCTGTGAAGTTCGAATGGAACCATCAGGAAGTGATCATCCATGGAGACGGTAGCAACCCTATATACCAATGCCAGACCATTCCGATGATTGTAGGCACAAGGAGAATAGACGGAGAAACATATCATCATATATAGCCTGGGAAACGACTTGGTAAGAATCTTCGGGGCATCACCAAACCTATCCAATTGAAGAAGCATGGAACTACCTTCAGACTAGGGTACGAGTACACTTGTGCGAAATTCAAAGACTTGTCACAACCATGGTGTGGCCCATATTACCCGTTGGGATACCCCACACCCTTAGTTGGAGTAGAAATTTCAGCCAGCCGACACTCTCTACGGGTCATAAGAAGAGGAGGCTCTTGCGGCAATGAAGAACTTGTTTCTGGAGAAGGACATGGATTGTTGTGTGACTTTTGAGGAGGAAGACCCTTCCATTCATGCTGTGAACCAAGGGGAGCATCTCACCAATTGGTAAATCAGGACCACCAATGCCTGGAAATATTCAGGTAGCAAGGCTGAACAAGCATCATGCATCTTTGTTTTAGTTGTTTTCTTTACTTCCCGCACTGTCTTTACATACCAAAAGATCTACGATGTTTTGAACATTTATGAATATAATCAAAAGAATTTTTCAAATTATCCAAATATCCCGCTATTCATTACGTTTCTCTGCCATTTACTTTATTTCCACACAGCATTAGTATTACGTATCTTGAGGATGAACAAACTATTGTAACTTTCAACGAAGCTATGAAACAAACCGACATGGACTCATAGGATGATGATATACCAGAAGAGGTTGTACGAGAGGACGAGAATTTTGAGAATAGACCTAAGTCCAACTTCAATGAAACCGAGGTAGTCATTTTGGGAAATACAGAGAATGTCAAAGAAACGCGCATCAGTGTGCACTTATCACAGGAGGAAAAAGAGGAGTATACAGATTTCTTAAAGGAATATAAGGATATCTTTGCATTGTCCTATGACGATATGACTGGTCTCAGCACATCCATCATTGCTCACAAGTTACCGACAAATCGTACATGCCCGCTAGTAAAACAGAAGCTCAGAAAATTCAAACCAGAGATGAGTTTAAAAATCAAAGAGAAGGTCACCAAACAGGTCAAAGCAAGAGTTCTTCAAGTAGTAGAGTACACAACCTCGTTAGCTAACATTGTGCTAGTACCGAAGAAGGATGGGAAAGTCAGAATCTGTGTCCACTACTGGGATCTCAACCAGACCAGTCCCAAAGATGATTTCCCCTTGCCAAACGTACACATTATGATAGAAAATTGTGCCAAGCATGAGTATTAGTCATTCGCCGATTGCTTGGCGGGGTACCATCAGATATGTATGGATAAAGATGATGCAGAGAGAATGGCATTTATCACTCCATGGGGAATGTACCACATAATGATGTCCTTCGGATTGAAGAATGAGTGAGCTACTTACATGGGGGCCATGACAACCCTCTTTCACGACATGATACATAAGGAAATCGAGGTATATGTTGACGACGTCATCATTAAGTCCAGGAATGCTCCAGATCACATGGAGGACCTCCGAAAAATTTTGAACAGACTAATGAGGTATAACTTGAAACTGAATCCCGCCAAGTGTGCTTTTGGGGTCCATGTGGGAATGTTATTGGGTTTCATTGTGAGCCGTCGAGGAATAGAGATGGATCCGTCAAAAGTCAAATCTATTCAAGAGTTGCCTCCGCCGAAGAACAAGAAAGAGGAAATGAGCTTCATGGAGAGACTCAAATATATCAGCCGGTTCATAGCTCCGTCTACTGTCTTCTGGGAACCTATCTTCAAGATACTGAAGAAGGATGTCGCCACCAAATGGACTGATGATTGTCAGAAGGCTTTTGACAGGATCAAGGAATACTTATCTAGCCTCCAGTCCTAGTTCTGCCTGAGCTGGGGAGGTTATTACTGCTCTATCTCGCAGTTTTGTATGGATCATTTGGTTGTTTCTTGGTACAAGATGATGAGACAGGGAGAAAGGAACAATTTGTTTACTACCTCAGCAAGAAATTTACCACATACGAGGCTCGGCATTGCTTACTAGAACGCTTCGCTCTGCCCTGACCTGGGTAGCTCAAAAATTGAGGAATTAATTCTTTGCCTACACTACCTATCATATATCAAGAATGGATCCACTAATGTATATTCTTCAGAATCCCACGCCCACTGGCAAGCTCACCAAGTGGCAAATTTTTTTAAGTGAATTAATCATTGTTTATGTCACCTACAAGGCACTTAAAGGACAGGCTTTGGCAGATCATCTGGCAGAAAATCTTGTAGGAGAGGAGTATCAACCATTGAAGACGTATTTTCCCTATGAGGAAGTAGCTTTCATAGGAGAAGACATTGCAGAATCTTATGACGGTTTGAGGATGTTTTTCAACGGAGCTGTATATTTCAAAGGAGTTTGTATCGGAGTAGTTCTGGTATCAGAAACCGATCAACATTACCCGGTATTCACCAAGCTCAGGTTCCCGTGCACCAATAATATGGGCGAGTATGAAGCTGGCATCTTGGGACTTAAACTGGGCATTAACACGAACATTCAGGAGCTGCTAGTGCTCCTACATCAGGTTCGAGAAGAATGGGAAACAAAGAATTCCAAGATACTCCCTTATCTGCACCACATACAGGAGTCCAGAAAGAGGCTCGGAAAAATGGAATTCTAGCACGTTCGAAGAATACAGAATGCGTTCGTAGATGCCCTTGCCACTTTATCATCCATAATTCAGCATCCCAATACAAACTTCATCGACTCTATCCAGGTCAAGATTCAGGATAAACCGGCATATTGTGCACATGTTGAGGAAGAAGCCGACGGAAAACCCTAGTTCCACGACATGAAAGAGTACCTGACAACAAGAGAATATCCAAAGCTTGCTAATGCTACTCAGAAGCGCATGCTTCGAAGGTTGTCCGACAATTTCTTTCACAGAGGAGGAATCCTGTATGGGAGGACCCTCGATTTGGGATGATTTAGGTGTGTCGATGCGATAGAAGCAACAATGTTATTGGAGGAAGTGCACTAAGGGACTTGTGGGCTGCGCATGAACGGTTTTGTTCTAGCAAAGAAGATACTCCGAGAAGGATATTTCTGGATGACTATGGAAACCAACTGGATTTAGTATGTCCGAAAGTGTCACCGTTGTCAGATACATGCGGATATGATATAGGTACCTCCGAACGAGCTCTTTACAACGAGCACACCATGGCCATTCGCCGCTTCGAGAATGGATGTTATTGGACCAATCGAGCCTGCCGCATCAAACGAACATAGGTTCATCTTAGTGGCAATCGGTTACTTAACTAAATGGGTTGAAGCAGCCTCATAAAAAGTAGTAACCAAGAAAGTCGTGGCAGACTTTGTCCGAGATCATATTGTCTATCAATGCGGGATTCCAGAGTCGATCATAACTGATAATCGTTCCAATCTCAACAACGACTTGATAAAAGAAATGTGTGAAACTTTCAAGATTCGGCACAGAAATTCTATAGGTTATAGACCTCAGATGAATCAAGCTGTGGAAGAAGCCAACAAGAACATCAAGAAAATACTAAGGAAAATGATCAAAAGGCACAAGCAATTGCATGAGAAGTTTTCATTCGCTTTATTGGGTTATTGTACTAGAGTTTGTACATCAACCGGGGCAACTCCCTAATGTTGATTTTCGGTACAGAGGCGGTCATTCCCGTCGAGGTAGTAATTCCATCCTTGAGAATCATACAAGAAGCTAAGATAGATGATGCAAAATGAGTCAAGGGTCACTCCGAGCAGTTATCCCTTATAGATGGAAAGAGAATGAATGCGGTTTGCCACAGTCAGCTATACTAGAACAGAATGTCCAGATGCTTCAACAAGAGAGTTAGACCAAGGAAGTTCACACCGGGACACCTGGTGTTAAAGAGGATATTCCCACATCAAGATGAAGCCAAAGGGAAATTCTCTCCCAATTGGCAAGGTCCATACATAGTTCACCTGGTTCGACTGGAACAACCCTTATCCTCGCAGAAATGGACAGAGACGTTCGGCCATAGTCGATGAACTTAGACGCAATGAAGAGATACTACATTTAACGAGTATGCTTTTTCTTTATGATGTAATTTGAACTACGCCTGACCCGATTCTCGTTTAAGAGAAGATACGTAGGCAGTCCTATGGGTACAGTCATATCATTAATAAAATTCCATTTCTGCCTCCCCCCTCTCTCCGTGCTTGGACTTGGGTAGAAGTTTTAGGGAGGACCCTCAAAATTCAAAAGTCAGTTTGTTTGTTTTTCCCATTAGCTTCAACCCAGTAAAATGGGGCAGAATTTTTAGGAGGAACCTCAAAATTCTAAGGTCCATCCTTTTTCAGTCATTTAGCATTGCCGCTAAGGGCATCAACCCAGTAAACTGGGGCAGAGTTTTGAAGGGGACCCTCAAAATTCCGTAGCCGACAAGGTTGTCGTGTCTTCAACAACGTTGCAGTTATCGGTTCATCATAAAATAAAATTATTCTTTTATTTACTTATATATACATTTGCATCGTGTTTGCAAAATCTGTTACATGAAATCATTCGGATCAAGTTGTTCAGCAACGCTAGCCCAAATGGCACCACAAGTCGAGGAATGCGAACTAACCTTTCCCCTTTATAGAACTCACAATCTTTCTTTGGATGCATGAATCTAGAATACAAATAGGCGATGCGCTCGTTTACTATCTACATTCAACACTTCTCCAGCGGTCATGATATCCCAATCATCTACCAGCTAAGAAAATCACCATCATCCTCTCCTTTATATTTATGCATTTTTTCATAAGGCTATTCTCTGCCTTCCGAGGTTAGGCTCTACCTCCATCTTGCATAAGGCTATCTATTGCCTTTCGAGATTAAGTCCTGTCTCCATCTTGCATTTTTGCATTAGGCTATTCTCTGCCTTACGACGTTAAGCTCTACCTCCATCCTGCATAAGGCTATCTGATACCTTTAGAGACTAAGCCCTGTCTCCATCTTGCATTTCTACATGAGGCTATTCTCCGCCTTCCAAGGTTATGCTCTACCTCCATCCTGCATAAGGCTATCTGCAGCCTTTCGAGACTAAGCCTGTCTCCATCTTGCATTTTCCATAAGGCTATTCTCTGCCTTCCGAGGTTAAGCTCTACCTCCATCCTGCATAAGGCTATCGTCTACCTTTTGAGACTAAGCCCTGTCTCCATCTTGCATTTTTCATTAGTCTATTCTCTTCCTTCCGAGGTTAAGCTCAACCTCAATCCTGCATAAGGTTACTCTCTACCTTTCGAGACTAAGCTATGTCTCCATCTGCATTTTTGCATAAGGCTATTCTCTGCCTTCCAAGGTTAAGCTCTACCTCTATCCTGCACAAGGCTATTTTCTGCATTTCGAGACTAAGCCCTGTCTCCATCTGCATCTTTGCATATGGCTATTCCCTGCCTTTTGAGGCTAAGCTCTGCCTCCATCTTGGATAAGGCTATTCTCTGCCTTTCGAGGTTAAGCTCTACCACCTTTATTTTGCATTTGGCTGAAAGATCGCCACCCTATTTTATTTCGCTGAAATATCGCTGCCTTGCATTTAAACTTCCTGCTCGGCTGAATGATCGCCACCCCTTGCATTGATTCGGCTGAAATATCTCCACTTTTTCATGGGCTTAAATATCGCCAACTTATTCAAAGGTGTCACAGTTTGGAGGAACCATCTGCATAGCCCGAGAACACCATTTCATGGCCTGCAAATCTTTACATTTATGCTCTTCATAGCCCAGGATGTCATAGGTTTAGGACGCCACCCTAATCATCTGAAGACAGCATTCATGGTCCAACGGGAACTTGCACCACGTTTAAATTATGCAGTATATCCGCACAACATCATTTTCAGGTACAGTGGCTGGCACGACTGTCCAACAAGGAGCGATCCCGCTGTTGTTCTCTGCGGCTCGTCCGATCTCCGAACCCTTTCCAAATCTCAAACCCCGTTGCGTCCGCCTCTTCCAAAATTTTCATTGGCATATTCCGCCAATGGTTCTTGAAATACATATGTCCTGATTCCTCTAAAACTAGGGGTTTGTAGACAGCTCAGAAGCAAGAGCACGCTCGAAATTATCTTACAGTCATCACTTCCGGTCAAAATTGGCCATCTTGTCTTTACCCGACAACTCTTTTATCCTCCTCGGGTAAAGAGGGGCAGCTGTTGATATCAAATTTTTTCCCTTGTTTTTTTGTGCCTTAAATACTTTCAAAATAGTGTGTAGATGCATAATTAAGCTTCCACAAAAGGTTTGTTATTTTTCTTCATTTTTTCAAGTATTTTTAAAATCAATTTATGACATATTTTGTACTATAAAATCCAATATTTAGTCTCAAATGTTGTTATTTTCATAAGTAATTTATTTTAATCCCTCATTTACATATAAATATAATTTTAATATTTTTACAAGAATTTTTACAAATCCATTTGGTATTTCTAGACAAAAAATGCAGTATATTGCAATTTTAGCCTATTTTTCGATTTAATAACTATTTCAAGTACAAATTCATTCCTTATATTTTTACTTAATACCTAGGTATGTTTTATTAACTCAGTAGTTTTAATTAAACTTTTACAAGTTTATTTACTATTTTTATGAAATTAAGATGGAAAAATGGCTATTTTAATTGTAGCCCCTTTATTCTTTCAATTTTAGCCCAATTGAACCCCAAATTAACCCCCAGTCGCCTGACCCAATTCAAACCTACCCGACCCAAACCCGTCAAAAACTAACCCGCCCATTTCCTCTCTTAATCGTTGCCGCTGATCACACAGATCAACGGCCCACATGTCACTCACTAAAATTAAACCCCTATAGCACCTAACCCTAATCATTTACACCAAATGAGCCGCACTTGTATCCCCTTACCCTCAAACACTCGCTAGCCCATTCGGAACCCTAATCGTCTCCAGATCTATTTCACCGGCGTTCATGGTCGTTCAAGCCCTCAAACGACTAAATCCGTCACTCCTCACCTCTCCTGATCCCTATGTTCAAATATCAGAGCCCTACCTCAAATTTTAGCGGACATGAGGTCCTACGATGTGATTACTACATCCATGTCCGGCTTTTTCCTGCAAGCCCTGAGGCTATGGGTTCTATGCCGACTCTGACGATTCCATTCCAGGCTTTTCTTGATCCTTCGAGACCTTTCTCTGAAACCCCTATTTTTTGAGGTTCTTTTCCATTTTCTCTGTGTTTATCTTACGAATCTCTCTAAATCCTAGTCATTCTCAAAAGATTTTAAAGTAGGTTTTTACTTTTTCTTCGCCCTTTTCAAACTGCCGTCTTCTTAAAAAAACCTAGGGTTTCTATGAACTTCATGATTTCCTATATTTCTTTGCTCTATTTTCATTAGCGTGTGTCTCTATTAGTAGTTACTTTGATTCTGAGTATTTTCTACAATGGCTCTAATGAATTTTATTCTAGTGATAATTTTTTGTGGTCTCGAGTTAATGTGTTCTATATTTCTCTATATGATGTTCTGCTTTTGTTCATCTTCATCTATGATATTCTTTATGCTCTGTGTGCAATGGAAACCCTTGCTTTGAGAGGGTTTTCACTTTCTCTCTGTGAAACCCTACCCGCCTCTAATTCTCGCTTGTGTGTTTCTGCTACATGTTATTCTACTGCTTTCAGTTTTTGTGTGGGGTTAAAACTATGCATCTTTTTATATTGTCACACTTCCCCTTTTCTGAGCAACCCTTATTTGGGAAAAATTAATTTTGTACAGTTTAATTGATTCTCTAATTGAGACCTGTTTTCTAACTAAGTTCAAACAAGCTAGTATCTAATCCCTTTATTTTCTAGGTAATGGATCTGCCTTACGTGTTTACCCGTGTGTTTTCCAAAACATCTTACACGTGTTTGCCCTATATTATGTGATTGGTACTTAATTTTCTTTCCAAATATAATCCAAGTGTATTCACCTCAAGCTGGTTCCTGAATTAAATGAAACATTCTCCTTAATTGTTTGTTATTGATACTGATCGATATTTTCTAGCCTTATTGCTGCATCTTTTCAAACTATAAAAGGCCCTCACATTTTCTCACTAAGACAGATACACGAATTATTCCAAGTTTACTCACTAATAAAAACTCTCTCTTCTCGTCTATTCTTCTTTCTTACTTGTTCTATTGCTACAGTTTAGCCGGCTGAAAGGCAAGGCTAAATCATAAAGCCTCATCTGCTTTACTTGCTTCGTTACTCAAGTTTACAACTGCTAGGTCTTTGATTGGCTTTCTACGTTCTCCAAGCTACTTGTTTACTTAACCCTTTCCCATACCTTATTATGATTTCAGTTTAAGTTTTGCTTCCTTAATCCCCTTCCCCCTTTCCCTTATGTATTTATGATTTAAATTTAAGCTCATGCATGCTTAATCCCTTTCCCCATTTCCCTTGACTGTTTATGGTTTCAATTAAGATGTTTAACCCCTCTTTACCTTTCCCTTTATTTATTTATTATTCATTATTATTGTCTGAATTCTTGTACATCCATTTCCCTAATCCACATTACTTTATTTTGTTTGTTTCAACTAATCTTATATGATACCCTGCCCTTAACCCATGTCTGCATATGAGTGTGTTTTGGACTAGGGTGGAACCTCATTGCCACTCCTTGTTTAGTATTAAGGTTTTCATCAGCCTATACTCAAAATAACCCTATATATTGAGTGTTTGAACCTTGACATATGCCTGTTGGTGCCCTAATCACCATACAGTCCCTAGTCTGACATGTTTTCAAGTCTGCTCTTGCCTGTTGAACCATGCAAGAGGTTAGGGGTGTGCTAGTCTCACTTCATGGCTAGGTATGACCACCTCTCGTATTGATTTTCCTCTAATTTCTCACTTTTACACTTATTCTTAGTTCTTTAAGTCCTACTTCGCTTTGGTAAGCCATGCTTAGGGGACCCCAGAGTCTCCTCTGAACATGGAATACTTAGGTCTGGTAATTCCACACTTGCACTATTCTAATTGTTTAATGTGTAAGCATTGCCTAGGTTTCCTCGAAAGCCTTTGGAACTTTGTAACATTTTAAAGAGAAAGCCTCGGATTTGGGAGCACGGACTTTGTAGAAGGCATATGTTGGACATTAAAGTCACCTTGCGCTTCTTCGGGCCTATTGTAGTATTGATGTATTTGCTTATTTCCTTTAATGTTTTTTCTTTTTTGTCCAGATTCTTGTAAGTAATTTGTATAAAACACTTGGAGATTTAGTGATAGGGAAATGGGAGGGGTTTACTTTCTTGCATATATTAGAAATCATGTTTACTTTCCCGCATCTATTTGTGATAGAAACCATCTCTATAGGGCATACATTACTGCATCTCATATAGATACCATGTCAATAGGTTTACAATGTGGCATCAATCCTTGATAGAAACCATGACTACAGGGTTCGCATTGTCACTTTTCATATAGAAACCATGCTTATAAGCTTTCAACACAGCATCTCCTATAGAAAGCATGCCTATATGGTCTCAATGTTGCATCCTGCCCAGAAAACATGCTTATAAGAAATGTATTAATTCTAGGCGAACGGTAGGCCGTCTAAACCAATAAAAGCAGTAAAAAAAGGGGTCAATGTGTCCCAGACTCACCTAGCATGTTTAAAGCGTGTCAATGCAATCTTTAAAACCGGGCCCAGATCAGCTCTTTTATGCTATTCTAAATCAATAATGTCCTCTAATACGCCAAACCTGCAGTTTTTAAAATTACTTCGCCTGCCCGAGTTCACACTTCAAAGTTCTTCTTTTGAAACTTTTTTCATACATAATTTTGTTCAAACAATTACGGCTAATCCGTAAGCCATTTTTGAACTTTCTTTCTTAAAACTTCAATTCTGCTTTTCAACAAACTAATATCTGAAAAAATAATTTTTTCATTTAAGACTAACTGGTTATTAAAATCTTGTCAATTCTGGGCTCAAAGCATATTTTCTATCCAACTTTCATGTGTTTAACTAATCCGTCTGCTCTTCTAACCTCTATTAAGGACTAAATCAGTATTTGAAGTCATGCTAAACTAATCATTGTTGTGCTACGGGGTTTTATCTGAGACTTTGAATGTCTTATTTGCATACCTCTTCAATGCTATTTGTTTTGATTGTCGTTCTAGTATTTTTACCTTTGAGAACTCCATATATCTTGTCTTTCTCTTCCCCCTCTTAGGATTAGAAGCCTAATACCCCAGGACTAATAGGTTCGGATGGGTATTAGCATGCAATAAGTAAATGATACCAACACGTTTCAACACCTTGACGGGGTGGGAAGAGTAGAATACTGAGATGATGACCGGTGCGCTAATACCATATGCGACCCCTCATTGAGCAGTGTATGTAGGGTATTGCACCGATGTGGTCCATATTATAGTCGAACCTAGGACCCCCTTCTCTTTACTTGCTTTATATAAAAAGTTTCTAAAGTAATGTTTTCTTTTAAAATTTAGTCTCTCTTCTATTTTATTTAACTTATGCATTTTCATTTTTCAAAATTCCTAGGTTATTAGAATGTTTATCTGTGAATATTATCTGTTTACTTGCTTCATCTTTTCATAAAGTCACATTAGCACGGCCGTGAACCACACTAGTATATCTTGAGGGGTGCCTAACACCTTCTCCTCGACATAATCTCAAGCCCTAACCCGAACTTTTGTTTTCTTTCAACATAACCCTCTCATCTTTAAAAGTCTCCTAATGCACCATAATCATTAGGTGGAGACTCTTCAAATTCCATAACTCAATTCCCAAACGGTAATGAGAGTTGTTTTGCCCATAATATCGTAAAACCCGATTTTGCTTTTGAAAAAGGGCCGTCGAAAAATGCCTGCTGCAGATCCACCTACAATCAAAACATGAATGTAGCGCCCCCGGCAAAAGGGATGTCAATACATTTGAATTGTAATGGCATTTATTAACTAACTCTGTCCCAAGTAAACTCAAGCCGAAAATACATATACAAATGGAAAGCTGAATAACAATTGCATAACAATGGAACAACAACCAAGTATTACACAGCAAGTGATTCAATTAGTCAAACAAAGGGGCAATCGGTTCCCCACAGGTTACAAACTCTCCTGCTATCTCCTTTCACAATTCCACATTGATCATTTCATGATTTACATACATTTCAATAGTGTTATCGGATCACATTTTTCCACCCTTATTACCTCGTCCACCCTTATTATCTTGGCCACCCTTATCACCCCAACCCACACCTTATTCCACCGTGTTGCAGCGCGCAACCCGAACCTGCCTGATAGTTTTGGTTCACAAACAACATACAACACAGCAAAAAATACAAGAAACCAACTATAGCACATTGATAAGATAGAACCACAACAAGGGTAATGTATTTCCACAACTAGCAACAACAATTTCCTCATGATCATCAATTTGTACACAATTTGGGTTACCACAATAGTTGTTCACAGCCAATCATACAAGTTGTTCCAATATTTCCATTTCCACCATTTCCAACTCTTTCAATTACAAGTTCCTCAACTTTCACCGCAAGGTGTTACCACACAAGTATACATCACAAGAGTTTCACAATGATCCCCACATGAATATCAGTTATCAAACAATTTTGCAAACCAACACACGTCGATTTCACAAGGTTCACAGTTAGCCATGCGTACCTGGAAATGAATATCTATTTCAAACTTCCACTCCTATTCACCAAACATTCAAGATGCGTCAATATAGATCATGACTAATACACAGACCTTTAGATTAGGAATCCACAAATTACTACCCATTTCCCTTTTTATAAGATTTTAGGGTTCTGAAGACATACATGAAGGTTTTATCAAGAAATTTCAAAATCTAGAGCACGATGTTCCCCTCCAAATCTTAGGTTTAAAAATTTAGGGAAAATGGTTAGGGAATTTACCTGAGAAATCAGTAGAAAAGACAATACACCAAGAATTCTCCAAGCTCCAATGGAATTGACAGACTAGATGATGAGGATTTAGCTTTCTCTCTCAAGAACTCACTCTCCCTCTCTCTTATTTTGATCAGAGATATGTTAAAAATGAGGGAGAAGGTAATTTATTAAAACGTGTGTCGGGTCAAAAATTTTAGAAAAATACCAGGCGGGCACGATCTGCGACGTAATCTGCAGTCGTAGAAATGACATGCGGTCTGCAGAATGCATCGTAGAAATAGCTCAAATTTTGGACCTCTCGGGTTGGGAATGCTGTAGATATGAGGTCCGCATTCCTATTTTGCGGTCACAGAATGCAGAACAGAACTGACCTTCAAAATTCTTCAGGGACCATATGCGATCACTCTGCGGTCCGCAAATTGATTATGTCACCGCAAATTTGACCGCATTTTTAACATTAAAAATTTGTTGCTCTTTTGAACCTTCTGCGGCAGAAATGCGGTCCACATTTCAGATTTACGCATTCTTGACCGCAGATTGGTCTTTTTCCTGAAAAATTTAGATTTTACATTTTTAAGTGCAAAATACCACAATTCCTATAGACCCACACGGTTGTAATAGAATCACCAACCGGAGTCGATATATAGAAAGACTCAAGAAGCTGTTCGGCTTCAATCCCAAAACTCGAAGCAACAACTGGAGTGACATAGGACAAAGTAGAGCCCGGATCTATAAGAGCATAGCAATCAATGGTCTGGACAGATAGGATACCCGTGACAACATATGGTCAAGCCTCAGCACTCATATGGACACTCAATGCATAATCCCTGTTGGGTCCGCCCCTGCCACGAGCTCCACCTCTTGGTACACCATGCACTGCTAGGGTTGGAGGGCGCACTTATGACGTAGCAAGTGATGAACTGTATGGCAGAGCCAGTCCCCTACTTGTGCCCCGTCTGGGCACACGGCAGTCCCGTTGAATGTGACCCCTCACCCCACAATTGTAGCACATTTGAGAATCCAAGTAACACGCCTTTGTATGAAATCTCCCACACTTGGGACATATACCTCCCTGCTGTCGAGGTCTCAACCCCGAATGAGTGAACTGGCCGGACCTCATACTGTCAGAGCCTGGCCCCAAAGGGCTACCCTGCTCTTAACGGTGCACGGATAGCAGTGCACTAGTTGAGGATTGAGCATAAGACTGAGATAGTTCTGATGACCCTCTCCCTGGAGCTGACCTCCCCAAGTGACCAATAGACCAGGACCTGCTGCTACTCTCCTTGTCTTCCCGAATCTTAAACTTCTTTGCCTCTGTGGCCTGAGAGAAACCCACAATATTTCCATTGTTCCTGTATGAATGCAAAGCCATTGTAGCAGCCTCATTTAGCACCAAAGAGCTCAGACCCTGAATGAATTGCCGAACTCTGGCCTCCATAGTTGACTCCAACTGAGGAGCATACTTGGACAATCTCACGAACTCCATATGATACTGCCAAACACTCATATTGCCCTGCATAAGGACCTCAAACTTGGTGGCACGGGTTTCCATGGTCTCACCATGCAAGAAGTGGTCCATGAAGGCATCTACGAACTCATTCCATCTAGCTGGAGGTCCCCCTCCTTACGACAATCCTGCCACATCTCAAACCACAAATATGCCGCTCCCTTGAACCTGTATGAAGACAATTCGACCCCTTCTATCTCTGTAGCCTTCATCACTCGAAGGGTCTTGTACATCTCATCGAGGAAATCCTGCGTATCGGCCTCTAGGTCTGTGCCTGAGAACTCTAGAGGGGACAATCGCTGAAATTGATGAACTATGGAGCTGAAGGAATCTCCTTGTCCGATAAAGGACACATGGGCATCATGATAACTCTAGGCCTGGGCGGCCACTAATTGGATCCACATACGGATAGATCCCCTAAGGTCTACATAAGAAATTCCAAGATTTTAAGCTGGAGAAACATTAGAATTAAGAGCACTGGCAGGAGGGATAGTGGCACCCTTTGCCGCCACAGCAACATGATTGCTTGGATTAGGAACAGATGAAGCACGCAAATTAAAAACTGGGGAATCACTCCCACCCACGGCAGTCACATGATCAATAGCCGCACTAGAAGTAGCATTGGCCCCTAGGCCAAGTCTAGCGTTCTTCTTAAGTGCTATTTTTGAAATTTCGAGATAAAGCATGAATTAGACACAACATCACTTCTCCGCACGAACTGAAATAATCAAAGAAGGGAATAATTTCCTAAATGCCCGTGTATCCCCCAACTTATAGATGTGTTCGACAACACACCGATAAGAAGGGCTCAACTAGGCACGGCTCTGAGACATCCTAATACTCTTTAAACCTTAGGCTCTGATACCAAGTTTGTCACGCCCCAAATCCGAGGGACATGACCGACACTCAACCGGGTATCCCCGGTCGAGTGGACCTTGGTGCCTTTCATACTCCCCACGTGTTACCCCACATTATTCCTTGTTATTAAGCCATAATATACCAAATGCAATTGATAGAAAATAAGAATTTCTCTTTTATAAGAACACATTAAGATTAACAGGGAACATCTTTTACAAAACACACATTATGATTAACAGGGAACGTCGTGCACAAACATACATCGCCCAAAACATACACCTATATATACATAATTTCTAACCCACACAACACTGTCTATGGAGCCTCTAAGGGAAAGATAATAGATCACTTGCCGGTGAGAAGGCCCTGACTATACCTTTGCAATGAAATCACAAATCTATTATTGCAACAATACTCGTGCCCTGAGCCACGCAGGGCCACAGAAGGAAAGGGGATCACCAATATGTACACACCTAATAGAAAGGAGGGAGAGCTACGGACGATGGACGTGAGTGCCTGCTGCAGATCCACCTACAATCACAACATGAATGTTGCAGCCCCAACAAAAAGGACGTCAGTATATTTGTATTGTACTGGCATGTATGAACAAACTCTGTCCCAAGTAAACGAAAGCCGAAAATACATATACAAATGGAAAGCTTAACACCAATAGGACAACAATGGAACAACAACAAAGTATTTCATAGCAAATGACTCAATTAGTAATACAAAGGGGCAATCAGTGCCGCACAGTTTACAAACTCTCCTGTTGTCTCCTTTCACAATTCCACATTGATCATTTCATTGTTTACATGCATTTCTATAGTGATATTGGATCACATTTTTCAACCCTCATTACCTTGTCCACCTTATTACCTCGGCCACCCTTATTACCCCAACCCTCACCTTATTTCACTTGTTGCGGCGCGTAACCCGAGCCGCCTGACAGTTTCAGTTCACAAACAACATACAACACAACAACAAATACAAGAAACCAATAATAGAATAGTGTTAAGATAGAACCACAACAAGTGTAATGTATTTCCACAACTAGCAACAACAATTTCCTCATGTTCATCAATTTGTACACAACTTGAGGTTACCTCAACAGTTGTTCAGAACCAATCATACATGTTGTTCTACAATATTTCCATTTCCACCCTTTCCAACTCTTTCAGTTACAAGTTCCTCAACTTTCACCACAAGGTGTTACAACACAATTATACATCACAAGAGTTTCACAATGATCCCCACATGAATATTAATTATCAAACAATATTACAAACCTACACATGGCGATTTCAAAAGGATCACTCTTCATAGATGCCTGGAATTGAATGTCTCTTGCAAACTTCCACTCAAGTTCACCAAGCAATCAATATGAGTCAAACTACATAATGATTAATACATAGACCTTTAGAATAAGAATCCACAACTTACTACCCAATTCCCAAGCTTAGGTTTGAAAATTTAGGGAAGAGGGTTAGGGATTTTACCTGAGAAATCGGTAGAGAAGACAATTCACCAAGGATTTTCCGAGATCCAATGTTTTCAAAAGACTAGATTATGAGGATTTACCTTTCACTCTCAAGAGCTCTCTCTCCCTCTCTTTTTTTTTATCAGAGATATGTTAAAATGTGGGAGAATGTGTTTTAATAAAAGGTGGGTCGGGTCCAAAATTTAAGAAAAAAACCAGGCGAGCACAATTTGCGACACAATCTATGGTCACAAAACTAACATGCAGTCCGCAAAATAGACCACAAAAATAACTCAGTTTTCAGACCTCTCGGGTTGGGAATGCGGTAGATATGCGGTCCGCATTCCTTTTTTTTGCGGTCGCAGAATGCACCGCAGAACTAACCTTCGAATTTCTTCAGGAACCATATGCGATCACTCTGCAGTCCGTATATTGATTATGCGACCGCAGATTTGACCACATTTCTAACATCAAAGATTGGTTGCTCTCTGGAACCTTCTAGAACAGAAATGCCGTTCGCATTTTAGATCTGCGACCGCATTCTTGACCGCAGATTGGTCCTTTTCTTGTAAAATTTTGATTTAACATTATTAATTGCAAAATATTAAAAAGAATTTGATCCACGTAGTTAGACTCGTCTCTATGACTGCTAACATTTGAGCACTCATTTTCACGGGGCCTTACAGCCTTGTTGAGACTAAGCCCTTCTGGTGGTAATTCATCCTCGTGGAAAGTGATCTTGTGGATTTCCAACACCTGCCCAACAATATTGGCCATTTTCCCTCCTGTTATGTTGCTGGGAACATAAGTTGTGCTTAGTATTTTCATTGCTATGTGCCTCAGAGCTTTGTAGAAGAGCCAGAATAGAAACCTTTCCTAGTATTATGTTCAGTTGCTCAACGACTGAGTACTCTTTGACTTGTATCTTCCTCTAAAGTTCATCGAGTCAAGTTTCAATAGATTGTCCAGAGGCTTGCTTGCCGGACTCAGCCAAATATTCTGGGGTTTATACCCTCCCTGTTGAGGTCATGCCCTGCGCGACGATCGTTTTTGTAGTATGTGTTTTTCCTTTCCTTCTAGCCTCACTTGTATAATCCCAAGGTATGGTGTTTGACTTGGACGAGGTCACATCTATCATGGAAACAATAATAGGCAACCTGGGAGGTAACATAGTGATTTCAAATGAAGTAGGTGCCTTTGGAATCCCGAACTCAACTTTGATTGGTTTTGTCGCTATTGTGGGAGGTGCTTCAAACACGAGCGGTAGAGACACATTCACCCCATCGCCCTTAGAGGGCTGTATCTGAACAACAATGGGATTGAGGTTAACTACTGGCATCTTAGGCTCATCCCCTTCAGCTATCAAACTGATTGGACCCCTTGGGGTCCCAATCATCCTCAATCTTGATCATATGGATGCTCTCATTCTTGTGGTCAGTTAGAGGGTTATTGCAGACATTGGGAGCGGGCTCCTTTGCTACAATGACCTTGTTATCAATCAAGGTTTGAATCTGTTCTTTCAGCAAGCGACCCTCGTCGATGGTATGTCCTTTCATTCTGGAATGTTATGCGCAAGTTTTGTTGGTGTTGATCCACTGGGAAGGATTATTTGGAGTTATGGGTGGGATAGGTGAAACGTAACCGGCTTCTTTGTATTTTTCATATAATTGGTCAATTGGCTCAGATATAGCGGTATATTATTTGTGAGCTCTTCGGTAAAAATTTGGCCTGGGTCGAGGAAAGCTTTGGTGGATAGGTGGTGACAGGTAGTGACAAGGTTGGGAGTTGTATGCTTGGTATACAAGTGCAGATTGGGAATATCTGGGTGAGGTAGGTTGATATGTGGGTGGTATAGGTTATTAGTAGGCTGATGGTGGTATTTGGTGTATAGGTGAGGGTGGCTTGTAATTTATGGTAGGTTGATATGTGAGTGGAGTTGAGGGGTAGGTTTGGTACTTCATAGGGGAATTCTTCCTTTGCACGACCATAGCGGAATTTATGTCGTTTTTCTTTGATTAGCCACAAACTGTAAGGCCTTCTTGGTAGCTTGCATCCTTTTTCCCAAGTTGATGACGTTGGAGAACTTTTGACCCTCTATTAGCCTCAGCCTTTCGTAGTACTCCTGAACCTGAGCATGGATGAAGAAATTGTTCATCTATTCTTCCTCCAAGGCCAGCCTGACCTTAGCAGCTTTTGAACTCCAACGAGTAGCATACTCGCGAAAGGTATTTGTGCGCTTCTTATTTAGATTTTGGATATAGAATCCATCTGGTGCGTTCTTAGTGTTTCACCTAAATCAGTCCATAAAGTCAGACGCCATGTTCACCCAACTCGTCCATTTCTTTGCATCTTGGCAGATATACCATGATAAAGCTTCGCCATTCAGACTCCTCATGAACAACTTCATGCGAATTTTCTCGTCCCTTCCGACTCGTACCAACTTATCACAATACATTCTCAAGGGACCCTGGGATCACCAGTACTGTCGAACATCTCGAACTTGGGAGGTTTGTACTACTCCAGGATCTCACCATCTGGCTGAACACAATGATCTTCATAGTTCAACCCTTCAGCACCTTTGTTGCATTTTAAACCTTGGACCCTGCTAGTCAATTTCTGAGCTCAGCGGAAAAATTCTGAATTAGGGAGCCTTTGTCATCTGATTCAGGTGCACCTATGATTGGCTAAGTGTATTGGGGAATACTGTCCACAAAGATAGGAGTGTTATGGTCTTTTATGGTTTTTTGTGATTCAGGAATGAGCACTGGACTGCTTGGGCATGGATGGGCTATACTGGTGGTTGCGGGGTATTTTGTGGAGGTGCAGGGTTCTGGGTGTTAATATCAGGGGCGGCAAGAGTAATTGACAGGCTCTCCAGGTTCCGAACTTTGTCTAGTTCCTCTCTAAATCTTAGCAAAGTTTTCCAAGATGAGCAGCACTGTCCTTGGTAATTGCAGCATTCTAAGAAGTTTACTCAAGTTCCTTTCGAGCGCTTGCATCTCCCATTTTGCCTTTGTTCATATTTTTTGTAGGACTTGGAGGATAAGGAGGTGGAGGACCCTTTGATCTTGGTGAGAATGGTAATGGTGCCAGAATGAACGAACTAACCGTTGGGGAGGGGAATAAAAATAAAAGAAAAACAAAAAGGTAAAAAGTTAGAGCAAATTCTGAAACATAATATTGCGGTATTTAAACACGTTGTGCAATAGTATAAGTCGTTTCCTAATTTGTGTGCCTCGCTGTGCTAGCGGTAGGACTAGAGAAAAATTAAATTAGGAGAACTTATAATGCTAAATGCCTTATTTTATAGATAAAACAAGATGAGTCTTACAACAACTACATGATAAAAGATGTCACTAATGCCTAGTGGCCTTATTACATTATGAAAGCGAAAAATAAAGGATCCTAACTACTTTGTCCCAGAAGAACATTCCCTAGATTCAGTACTCTTGCCTCATTCCTACAGCCGCATCAACTCGCATAGTCCTAACAGTAGATAGGCTCGATCCAGATGTCTGCCAGCACTTCCTTCGGCATTCTGGCAATGTTCAATTCTTTTCAAGAACTTTCTTTCAAACTCCACTAGACCTTGTTCTAGATACCCTAGCCGGTTGTTTCCTTTGAAAGCCATATCCTTCCACTCATTGATTAGCTTTTCATGGGATTCCCGTATTTCCTGATGATCACTCTCACATTCTCCCATCCTCTTGCACAGCTGATTGTATTTGACCTGTGCTTCAGTTTCTCATCAACAATCCTATGACCATGGACAAATCCTGGACTACCCAAACCAATGCGTTCCAACCAGCCCGTATAGTGCGGTGCACACAAGGCATGATGTTTGTATGGTTAGGTAGACTTCTTCCCTTAGACGAGCCTGCAGTGCCACATATGTTGATCATGACACCTGTGCGGGCTATAATCATCTTGAAAGTTAGCCATGAAATGACTAATTTTCTCTATCCTGGGTATGATCTACTTTATTCCAGCTTGCTTTATCACTCGGGAGGAGGGGGTGGGGGTACTGTAAGACCCCGTGAAAATGAGTGCTCAAATCCTAGAAACTCATAGATTCAGGTCCACCTATGTGTTGGGACCCTTTTCTTCGGATTAAATACTTAAAATCTAGAGTTAATATTTTCCGGAAAGATGTCATTTCTACGGTCAACAATGTGGTCACAGTTAAGGTATACGGACCGCATTTTGGCTACAGAGTTAACTAGAGAGTTAGCCGAATTAGACGTTGGAAATGCGGTCGATTATGCGATCGCATAAAGAATATGCGGACCGCATAGTTGTCGCATAAATTTCTCGAGGATTTGATGAGGTCAGTTCTCCGATGCAATATGCGACCGCAGAACATGCATAGGGACCGCATTCTCACCGCATACCCAAACGAAGAGGCCAACAATTTTGGACCATTCTGCGGTCCAATATGTGAACCGTATGTCAACTCTGAGATCACAGTGTATGACCGCAGATCCTTCACGGGCTTCAATCTTCTAAAATTTTAAACTTGAACCATTTTCTAATAAAGTACCCAACCCCTAATTTTTACATATTTTCTGAAAAAAACAAGAAGAGGGAAGGGAGAGTTCTTGAGAGAGAAATGATTTTTCATCAAATTGATTCTCCAAAACTATCTGGGCCGGGAAATTTTATGTTATTGACTTCATCTCCACTCTTACAGGTAAAATCCCTAACCCCCCCCCCCCCCCCAATTTTTCAGATTTAAGGTAAGGGAGGGAGTCTTATCCTTTGATTTTTAACTAATAATAAAAAACACTCATGCATGTCACTCAAAACCTAAAATATAGTAAAGGGAAATTAGGTGGAAGTATAGAACTATGTTCATAGCCTAAAATATGCTGGGTAGTAATTGTGAACTTCAAGTTCTAAGGTGCATGTGTTAATTTTTGAATTAGATTGACGTGGCTATATAGCTTGGTGACCGAGAATAGGAACTTAAAAAGGGAAATATGACTTCAAGGTATGCATGGCTAACCCTTATCCTTGTGAAATTGCCTTGCTTGGTATGTGAATTGTTTGGTAGTTAATATCTATGTGGGTTACTTATGAGCTTCTTGTGACCGGTGTGGCTGTGAATGCATCTCGTGGTTAAAGTTGAAGAATAAGTTATTAATGGGATTCATAAATGATGAAATAAGAATAATTGTGTTAACATTGTCCTTGGAATATTGTGGGCATCCTGTGGTGACTTGAATTGAGTACGAACTATTGAAAGTAATGAAATTGGTATAAATAGCTATGGAAACACCTGTAACATTGTTTTGGTGATGTCTTGAGAAGTACTGTTGTTTTTCTTTGTTATTTTATATTTTGGTTGTGAATCTTTGTCAATTGAAACTGTACAGCATGGTCAGGTTGCCCGCCACAACATAGAGTAATATGTTGTGGGTTGTGGTGATAAGGGTGCTCGGGGTAATAAGGGTGGAAAAGTTATCAAATTCACTATTGAAATAAACACTTGAACAATTTTGTGAAATCATTGATGTGGAATTGTGAAAGGAGACAGCAGGAGAGTTTGTAACCTATGGGGCGTAATTGACCCTTTGCTTGACTTGATCGTACCTTCTATGTTTTTTTAAGCACCACTAGGTAAGAGCCTAGTGTTAGGTTTTTATTAATAGCAAACAAGAAAATACAACACATAGGAAAGTACAAATAAGAGAGGCATTAGCACCGCTATTGTTACCCATATAACACGTACCAGGCTAAACTTACCGTACTAAATCCTATTGCGAGGTATGAAACACTATGACAGGTTAAGAAGATGAAAACATTACACTGATGTCCCCTATTTTCTAACTTAACAATTTCTTCAGTAGAAATTCTTTATCAACAACGTCCCATTATTCATGAATTATTCAAAAATCAAGATTTCTTTCTAGATTGATTGGATTTTGTTGAAATAGATGGGGCGACCTGCTTAAGCTTGGCATTTCTCATTGGAGGTCGTCAAACATTGTCGCTTCTGCTCTTTTCCTTTGTTTGCGACTTTAATTCCTTTGAGGCATTACTTTGGACTGTTTCGATGCATTTTGGCAGCACTTCAATTCAGACACCTTCTTCTGTTGCCTGATGATTTGGTACTTCTTGAGATTTAGTATCACTTTGCTTGACTTGCTGTTGTTCCTCCTTCCTTCTTCTATTTGCACTATAAGGATCACGACCCAAAATTTCAAAGGGATGTGCATTGAGCATTGCATTTAACAGTTGTTTATCAATGGATAAAACATCTATTGTACTGGTCATCCTTATTAGTTTCTTCCCAGAATTGACAAGATGCTGTGAGTTACTAGAGGATCCTGCTTCCTTCGGTGTGCTCGATTCTTCATTACTTTCATAACCTCGATCTTCACTGGCTCGAGATCCCACACTGTCCATAGAATCCAATAGTCTTCTCTCTTCTGCTGAAAAGATTGCACTTCTTTCCTTGCCCATTTGCAATTTGTCTCCAGTAAAGATTCCCTCATCAATATTGAGGTTTGAAAGCGCAGGAATAACTGGATTCTTGTCAGCGTTATGCATTCTGATTTTTTATTTTTGAGATGTTGATGCATCTGTCGAAGAGGTCTCGCTGCCTTTTGAACCTTATCTTGCTGATGAGATATATCTAGAAGATATGTGGTCTGCACACTCTCATTTTCTTGCAGAGGCAGTGTAATATCCAGTTCTGGAGCAAATGCAGCATGTGATTCATTCTCTACTATCCTATTGGTTCTGTTATGAACCTTTGCAGCCACATATTTTTGCTCACTGATCAAAACAGATGCCTTATTCTGTTTTTTCTGCTTTTGAGTAACCTGCATTACGACCTTGTTGCATGAATTATGCAAAGGATGCTGATGTTCTGTTTGCCTAGCTTCTGGAATTTTTGTGTTGCCAGCTTCTGTTGCATCAGAAGAAACATTATGATTCTGTTTTTCAGTCACAACATTTGCAAGAATAATCACTGGAGTTGACACTGCCGAGGCACATTGTTGAGCAAGTTCATCCTTTGGCCTTTGGTGATCTTTTGCCTCCAGATCTTTCACCTGGCTAGTCTGAGTACTTGTAGTTGCATAACCTGCAGTATCCTTCATTATTTCCTCCATCGACTCATCTAAGCTTGTTGTGTGAGTTAAATCCTCTACCCAAGATGTAGCCCGATCATCAAGATTATGAATTATACATGTAGAATCCTCCTTTCGCAATGACCTGTTGGAAACTTTTTGATCCGTAACCTGTGTCAACTTCTCTAGTGGTTTAACAGATGCACCAATTGTTTTACATTGTGCCAAATGCTGCTGCTCGATGGTTCTAATCTGCACTGAAGACTTTATTAAGCATTAGTCTGTCTGTTTGGTCATTTCCTCTGCTGGAATGGTTGATGCATCAGAATGTTTCAGATTTGGTGCAAGCATAGCTGACTGTTTTTCATCACAGTCTTGTAACTCCTTGGATTGGTGATCAGCTCGTGTACTGTTTTGTTGTGTCACTGAAGGCATATTTGACAGATTCTTTTCTGGTAAAACATTTGATATCTGCTGCAAATTAACTGATGGTTCTTTTCGAAGTTGGACAGGAGGAGAAATTGGAAGAGATTCTGCAGCGTTAGCATTTGCAACAGTGACAACCTTTTTGGCAGCATCTACATTCTCAGAATGTTGAAACACTTCACCTCTTCGACCAGCACTAATCTCATTCAATATTTCCCTGGCATCACGCCCTGACTTAGGCATACTGCCCCTGCCTTCAGAAACATTAGCAGTAACTGCTTTCTCACTACGATATTCTGTAATCCAACGACACAATTTTTTCTCATGACCTTGATGATAATAGAAAGTACAGTATTTTGGAAGATTATAAAAAACGATCTGCTGGTCATATTCAACCAATTTTCCAGATTTTATATCAACAACCTTAATCTTGATTTTCTTTGGATGTTTGTCTGTCAAATTAATCAAGACCTTAACTCGTTCCGTACTAGGTCGTCTGTGTTCTTTAGTTGCCTTATCTATATCAAGAGGTTACCCAACAACAGATGCAATGGACATCAGTGATTTCCTTGCAAAGAAATTTGATGGCAGATCTGGTAGTGAAATCCAAACTACCGCTTTTGACGTTTCTTCACGGGGATCGAATCCCATAGTCCAAGGGAATGTCCTAAAGAAGAAATAGTCTCCTTTGGACTGAACATAACCAGATGTTCTTGATACGACATTAGCCAAATTTCGAATAAGTCGAATCTTACCAGAATATGTTGATTTTCTAGCTTTCCGATGTTGCATTTTCCATTGACGTCGAAAAGTTTCGACATGATCTGTCTCAACTCCTGGATCACAGGTTTTCCATATGATAATTTAATTACAACAGCTTGATGAAGACATTCCTCTCTAATGAATGAATTGACTTCTCTACTGTGAATTCAACAGTAGGAATTCCATTTTGAACAGAAACTGGACTAAGTTCCAGCTTTGAACTTGCCTCCGCAGACAGTTTTCCAGCTAGTAATGTTGTGTAACTTGGTTTGGTCCCGATAATATTTTCTGAAGAGTTTTGAATATCCTCTCCCATAGCACGAAGCTGGGGACAGTTTGTAACTTCCATCGATGCGAGCTCAGTCAACCGCAATCCATCACAAACATTGTGTGGATTATTTGATGGAATTCAAATTCAGAAACTGATGCTACAGCAACTCGCAAATATTAGATTTAAGATGTAGGATAATTGTTTATGGATTAGAGGAAAATTTCAATTGGGAAATGATCCCAAAGAGAAGGGGATCAAGTGACGCAAATTTTGTGACAAACTAACCGCAAAATCCGATGATCCGCATGATGAATAGTAGCGAAATGTAATGTTCACGCATGCTACAGTGAAGCGGCGCAGGAGAGAAATGCTACGAGAGTGTGATTAGATATTCTTCTTAAATATTATTACCTTCTATGTGTTGCTTGCTACATCCGTTGGTACTTTATACATGCATATGGCTTGAGTTTACTTAGGACAAGTTCAATTCATACATACCAGTACAATTCAAATGTACTGATATCCCTTTTGCTGGGGGCGCTACATTCGTGTTATGATTGTAGTTGGATCCATAGCCGATACTCTAGTCCGCCGTCTGTAGCTCTTCCTCATTCCCAGTCAGCTGTATTTGTGATCCCTTTTCCTTCCAGGGCCATGTGTCGTTCATTCCGCATCTGCCCTTGGATTTTGGGATCTTATTTTGATATGTGTAAAAAGGTATAGACAGAGTCTTGTTACCGGCAAGTAGTGTACTTTTTTTTTCCTTAGAGGCTCCGTAGACATGAAATGTGGGTTATGAACAATGTAGTATGTACCTTGTATTTTGGGCATTGTAATTTTTAAACCAGACTAAACTCATCAATGTTATGTATGCTATGCAAAAAGTGTTTCAATTATAAACAGCTGTTTCCACCCGGATAGTAAGTAATGAAAAATTTGGGGTAACTCGTGTGTAGTGAAAAGCACCCAGGTCTACTCGACTAGGGATACCGGGTCGAGTGCCGGTTATGT
This sequence comes from Nicotiana benthamiana, assembly GCA_034376525.1. Lineage (NCBI taxonomy): Eukaryota > Viridiplantae > Streptophyta > Magnoliopsida > Solanales > Solanaceae > Nicotiana > Nicotiana benthamiana. The sequence goes on from CM067336.1 coordinate 40,033,654, forward strand.
CCCTCGGATTTGGGGTGTGAAAAACTTGGTATCAGAGCCTATGGTTTTAAAAAGAGTCCTAGGGTGTCTCGGAGCTGTGACTTGTAGAGCCATTCTTATCGCTGTGTTGTCCGCCACATCTATAAGTAGAGGCCTACATGTGCATTTAGGAAACTACTCTCTTCTTATTTATTCCATTTGGTGCGGTGAAGTTAAAAGTGGGAGTATTTGTGTCCAACTCGTGCCTTGTTCCGAAATTTTCAGAGATTGAACCTAAAATGAAGGATAGACTCGGCCTTGAGGCCAACGCCACCCCAAGCGTGATCGTGAACCATGTACCTGATGTCGTGGTCGAAAGTGACTCCCCGGATTTAAATTTTCTCGGCCCGTCCCTTTCGGATCCAAGCATTCCTCTTCTTACTACGGCAGTGGGTGTCACCACCCCTCCTACCGATAATCCTAATCCTGACATTGCTCTAGCTCTCGGTCAAGAGGCTTCTGATGGGGACCTTAGCGGAGCCATCCGTATGTTGGCTAGTTAGTGGCTACTCAGGCCTAGAGATCTGACAATTCCCATATGTTCTCCAGTGGACAGGGGGGTTCTGCCAGCTCCAGACTCTGCCAGTTTCTGCGATTGGCCCCACTAGAGTTTTCAGGGACAGACCTAGAGGCCAATCCGCAAGATTTTCTAGATGAGATGTACAAGACCCTTTATGTGATGAAGGCCACAAAATCAGATGGGGTTTATTGGGCTTCCTACAGGTTGAAGGGAGCGGCACACACGTGGTTTGAGATGTGGGAGGATTCCCGCGAGGACGGAATACCTCCGGCTAGATATAAGGTGTTTGTGGATGATTTTATGTACCATTTCTTGCCTGCCGAGACAATGGAATCCAGTACCACAGAGTTGGAGTTTCTTATGCAGGGAAGCATGAGTGTTTGGGAGTACCATATGGAGTTCTTGAGATTGTCCAAGTATGCTCTTCACTTAGTGTCAACCATTGGTGCTCGAGTTCGGCGATTTGTTCAGGATCTTTTTCCATTTATGGTGAATGACGCTGCTACAACGGCCTTGCACTAAGATATAATTTATTGGAAGATTGTGGGTTTTTCTCAGGCCACAGGGGCTAGGAAGTTCAAGATACTAGCAGATAGGAAGAGTAGCAATAGGGCCCAGTCAATGGGTCACTCAGGGAGGTCAGCTCCGGGGAGAGGGCCATCACGGCCATCAAGGTCATTTGTTCAGTCCTCAGCAATTGCACCGCCATGTGCGCATGGCCATCAGTAGGAAAGTTTCTCAAGACTAGGTTCTGACAGTAGGAGGTTCCACTAGTTCAGTCATTCGGGGATGAGGCCCCAGCAGCAGAGGGAGCTAAATGTCCCAAGTGTGGGAGGTTCCACTTGGAGACTTGCTACTTGGACATCCCGGTGTGTTATAATTTCGGGGTGAGAAGCCATATCCAGCGAGACTGACGTGCGCCCAGATAGGACATGGGTAGGGGATTCGCCACGCCATCCGGTTCTTCAGTTACTACATCATTTGTGCATCCTCCAGCTCCAACAGGGCATGGTGCAGTTAGGGGTGGGGCTCGTGGTACTGGTGGACCAAGCCAGTTCTATTCTTTGAGTGGTCACCATAGTGTTGAGTCTTCTCCAGAAGTTGCTACAACTATCTTATCTGCTCAGCCCATTGATTGTTATGCTCTTATTGACCCTGGTTCTTGTTTGTCCTATGTCACCCTATTCATTGCTTTGAGTTTTGCGATAGTGACCGAATAGCTTCTTGAGCCATTATCTGTATCGACTTCGGTTGGTGATTCTATTACGTTCGCACGAGTTTATACGAATTGTGTTGTCACGGTGTGTGGTCGTGTTTCCACGGACGACCTTATTGTGCTTGGAATGGTAAAGTTTGATGTGATTATGTGAATGGATTGGCTTTATTCGTGTTTTGCTAAACTCGACCGCCAGACGAGAGTCATGAGACTCGAGTTTCCTAACGAGCCGGTTATTGAGTGGAGAGGGAATGGCGTAGTGCAAAAAGGTAGGTTTATTTCTTACCATAAGGCCTCGAAGATGATTACAAATGGGTGTATCTATCATTTGTTCGGGGTAGCAGACACCGCTTCAGATGTGACTTCCCTCGGATCCCTGCCAATTGTAAATGAATTTTTAGAGGTATTTCCATATGAGCTTCCAGGGATCACGCCAGATAGGGAGATTGACTACGGGATTGATGTGTTGCCAGATACCCAGCCAATATTGATTCCACCATGCAGGATGGAGCCAGCAGAATTACGAGAGTTAAAGGAAAAATTGAAGGATTTATTAGAGAAGGGGTTCATTCGACCGAGTGTATCGCCATGAGGTGCTCCGGTTCTTTTTGTCAGGAAGAATGATGGGTCGCTTCGGATGTGTATAAACTATCGGCAACTTAACAAGGTCACCATCAAGAATAAATACCTTTTGCCCCGGATAGATGATTTGTTCGATCAATTGCAAGGTGCCAAGTTCTTCTCTAAAATTTATTTGCGATCAACGTATCACCAATTGAAGATCAGAGAGCATGATATTGCAAAGACCGCCTTGAGAACCCGCTATGGTCACTTTGAATTCTTGGTCATGTCTTTTGGGCTAACCAACGCCCCGGCAGCTTTCATGGGTCATATGAATCAGGTCTTCAAGCCATTTCTAGACTCTTTTGTGGTTGTTCTCATTGACGATATCCCCATTCATTTGCGAAGCATGGAGGCTCCTGTCGATCACCTCAGGGCAGTTTTGCAGACTCTTCATCAGTACCAGTTGTATGCTAAATTCTCAAAATGTGAATTTTGTTTAGAGTCTGTCGCTCTTCTGGGACATGTTTCCGGTAAGGGAATTCAAGTGGACCCCCAAAAATATTGGATAAGTGAAGGATTGGCCCAGACCCACGACCTCGACGAATATCCGTAGCTTTTTGGGATTAGCCGGGTATTATTGGAGGTTTGTGGAAGGATTATCTACCCTCGCTTGCTCATTAGCTAAATAGATGCAGAAATCAGTGAAGTTCTAATGGTCTGATGCTTGTGAGAATAGTTTTCAAGAATTGAAGTCAGGGTTGACATCCCCACTAGTGTTGGCTCTGCCGAAAGGCACCGGAGGATTTGTGGTGTATTGCGATGCCTCCAGGGTAGGTTTAGGGTGTGTGCTCATGCATCAAGGGAAAGTTATAGCATATGCTTCAAGGAAACTCAAGAATCATGAAAAACATTACCTGACACGTGATTTGGACCTTGCAACAGTTGTGTTTGCCTTAAAAATATGGCGGCATTACCTTTATGGGGTCCATGTGGATGTCGTCTTGGACCACAAGTGTCTCCAATATTTGTTAAAGCAAAAGGGGTTAAACTTCAGACAGCGTCGGTGGTTATAATTACTTAAAAATAATGATATGAATATCTTGTACCATACATGGAAGGCGAACGTGGTGTCCGACGCCCTTAGTCAGAAATCCGTGGGTAGTTTGGCTAACTTAGGAGCGGATCGGAGGCTCCTAGCTTGGGAGGTTTATCAGTTGGCCAGTCTTGGGGTTTCTATATCGACCCCACATGTGGGGGAGATTATGGTGCACAACATATCAGGGTCGTGGCTTGTAGCATAAGTCAAGGAAAGGCAGTTTAGTGATCCAGCATTGGCACAAAAAAAGGAGGCGGCTCCGAGTAACAAGATATCAGCATTCTAACTCAGCGGAAACGATTGTGTGTTGCGATGTCAAGGTAGGCTATGCGTTCCAGATGTAGATAATCTTCGGGAGAGGGTAATGGAGGAGGGTGATCATTACAGGTATTCGGTGCACCCAGGTTCTACAAAAATGTAGCACGATCTTAAGGAAATTTATTGGTGGAGCGGTATGAAGAGGGATGTGGCAAACGTTGTGCCAAAATGTTCGAATTGTCAGCAAGTAAGAGCCGAGAATCAGTGGCCCCAAGGGTTAACCCAACTAATAGAAATACCAATGTTTAAATGGGATATGATCAACTTGGATTTTGTGGTAGGACTACCTCGCACTCAGCGTAAGTTCGACTCAATTTAGGTGATAGTGGATCGACTCACCAAATAAGCTCACTTCTTTCCAGTCAAGTCCACCGATACTGATGAACAATATGCTTGATTCTATATCAAAGAAATAGTGAGACTTCACGGTACTCCACTTTCTATTATTTTGTATGGAGGGGATCGGTTTATAGCTAACTTTTGGAAGAAATTTCAGAAAGGTTTGGGTACTCAGGCGAACCTCAGCACGGCTTTTCATCCGTAGACGGATGGTCAAACAGAGCGACCTATTCAGACGCTTGAATATATGTTGCGGGCTTGTGTCTTGGATTTCAGTGGTAATTGGGATGATCATTTACCCCTTATTGAATTTTCTTACAACAACAGCTTCCATGCTAGCATGCAGATGGCCCTTTTTGAGGCGTTATAGGGAGGAGTTGTAGGTCCCTGATCGGATGGTTTGTAGTAGGTGAAACAGAATTGTTTGGGCCGTATCTCATTGACCAGGCCATGCAATATGTTAAAGTCATTCAAGAAAGGATAAAGATGGCATAGAGTCGCTAGAAATCCTTTGCGGACGTGTATCGAAGAGAATTGAAGTTTCAAGAGGGTGATTGGGTATTCTTGCGGGTGTCTCCCATGAAGGGAGTCATGCGATTTTGGAAGAAAGGGAAACTAAGTCCTAGATATGTCGGGCCTTAGCAGATTATTCAAAGGATCGGACAAGTTTCTTATTGGTTGGACTTTCCCCCTGAAATGTCCTTAGTGTACCCGGTGTTCCATGTGTCCATGTTAACGAAAGTGGTTGAGGAACCGTCCACCATCGTGCCAGTTGAAGACATAAAGGTTACTGAAGAACTACCATATGAAGAGATTTCGGTTGCTATTCTTGATAGATAAGTCCGTAGTTTATGAAATAAGGAGATTGCTTTGGTTAAGGTTTTGTGGCAAAACCAACAAGTCGAAGAGCCCATGTGGGAAGCAGAGGATGAGATGAAAGCAAAATACCCCAATTTGTTTAAGCAAGTCTAGGAGTGATCATGTAAGTCCTTGTCCCTAAGAAATTAAGCATTGTGTCCCATTTGGTGGAAATGTTCCTAACTACTTCACTATTATAATTCTTCAAGTTGTGCCAAAAGTTTTTTGTGATTTTCTGTTAGATAATTGGTCCATGGTAGAGTAAATGTAAAATAGTAATAATTAGTTTGGCATGGAGGGAAAGTATTGAAATGATTAACTATATCGCACCCCCCCCCAAAATAATCAGTATGTGCAAAAGAGTATCAAGCAATTGAATGTGTGCAGGTATAAAGGTAATGAATTGGTCTATAGGCAACCCTTCTTGTTAAATGGAGGTATCGTACTCTTGCGATAATTAAATGGCCTTGATAGTACAAATGATTAATGCTTAATTCAATTGTGTGGTGTACAAAAATGGATAAAAGTGTTTCAAGAGGTTGAATATGTAAAAGTGTGAAGGTCATGCATTGTTAACCTCTCATAGGGGTAGAAGGATTTGTGTAATGGAGCTTGGAAATATGTTTTAGCAATCACTGACAGGTGGATATGTCCATATTACAAAGGAAACTCTGCGTACTTTTTCTAAATTATAAGAGTTAGTGAAAACATATGAGCTTGCATATCTTGCTTTCGGACGATTTGATTTCGAAGTTCTCATTCGAGGACGAATGATTTTAAGCAGGGGGGACGTAATACCCCGTGAAAATGACTGCTCAAATATTAGCAACTCATAAAGTCAGGTCCAGCTATGTGTTGGGACCCTTTTCTATTGATTTTATACTTAAAAATCTAGCGTCAAAGGTTTCCGGAAAGATATCATTTATGAGGTCAAGAATGCGGTCGCATATTAGGTATGCGGAATTCATCTCGGTCGCAGAGTTAACCAGAGAGTTAGCCAAATTACACGTTGGAAATGCGGTACATTATGCGATCGTATAACCAATATGTGGACCGCATAGTTTTCGCTTAAATTTCTCGAGGATTTGAGGAGGTTAGTTCTGCGGCGCAATATGCAACCGCAGAACAGGTATGCAGACCGCATTCTCACCACATACCCAAGTAGAGAGGCTAGCAATTTGGGACCATTCTATGCTCTAATCTTCAAACTGCATGGTAACTCTGCAATCGTAGAGTATGACCACAAATCCAGCACGGGCTTCAATCTTCTAATATTTTAAACCTGACCCCTTTTCTAATAAAACACCCCAACCCCTAATTTTTACATATTTTCTGAACAAAACAAGAGAGAGGGAAGGGAGATTTGTTGAGAGAGAAAGGATTCTTCATCAAAGTGATTCTGCAAAACTATTCGGGCCGGGAAATTTTAAGTTATTATCTTAAATCTCCACTCCTATAGGTAAAATCCCTAACCATTTTCCCCAATATTCCTGAGTTAAGCTAAGGGAGGGAGTCTTATGCTTTGATTTTGAACTAATAATTGAAAACCCTCATGCATGTCACTCAAAACCTAAAATCTACTAAAGGGAAATTGGGTAGAAGTAGAGAACTGTGTTTGGTAGCCTAAAATAAGCAGGGTAGGAATTGTGAAATTAAAATTCTAAGGTGCATATGTTAATTCCTGAATTAGATTGAAGTGGCTAGATAGCTTGGTGACCGATAATAGGAAATTAAAATAGGATTCTTCTCCAGGTATGCATGGCTAACCTTGATCCTTCTGAAATCTCCTTGCATGGTTTGTGAATTGATTGGTAGTTGATATCTATGTGGGTTATTTATGAGCTTCTTGTGACCGGTATGAATATGAATGCATCTCGTGGTAAAAGTTGAAGAATAAGTGATTAAGGGGATTCATAAATGGTGAAATAAGAACAACGGTGGTAACAATGTACAAGAATATTGTGGGCATCTTGTGGTGACTTGAGTTGAGTACAAACTTTTTAAATTAATGAAATTGGTACTAATAGCTATGGAAACACCTGTAACACTGTTGTGGTGATGTCTTGAGAAGCATTGTTGTTTATCTTTATGATTTGTTATATTGATTGTGATTGTTTGTGAATTGAAACTGTACAGTGGGTTCGGGGTGCGCGCCACAACATAGAGTTATAAGGTGTGGGTTGTAGTGATAAGGGTAGCCAAGGTAATGAGGGTGGCCGAGGTAATAAAGGTGGAAAAGTTATCGAAATCACTATTGAATTAAACACTTGAACAAACTTGTGAAATCATAGATATGGAATTGTGAAAGAGGATAACATGAGAGTTTATAACATGTGGGGCACTGATTGCCCCTTTGTTTGACTTGATTGTACCTTCGATATGTGTTTGGTTGCTACTTCTGTTTCTCTTTTCTACTTGCGTATGGCTTGAGTTTACTTGGGACAAGTTGTTTTTTTTATACATACCAGTACAATTCAAATGTGCTGACGTCCCTTTTGTCTGGGGCGCTACATTTGTGTTATGATTGTAGGTGAATCTATGGCAGCTACTCTAGTCCACCGTCCATAGCTCTTCCTCATTCTTGGTCAACTATATTAGTGAGCCATTTCCTTTTGGGGCCTTGCGTTGCTCATCCTACCTATGTCCTTGTATTTTGGGATCTTAATTTAGTATGTGTAAAAAGGTATAGCCGGAGCCTTGTTATCGGCATGAAGTGTACTGCCATCTTTAATTCTAAGAGGCTCCATAGACATGAAATGTGGGTCATGAACCATGTATTATGTACCTTGTATTTTGGGTGTTGTAAATTGTAAATCACGCTAATATCATCTATGTTATGTATGTTTTTTAAAAAGGTGTTTCAATTATAAGCAGCTGTTTCCACTCGGTTAGTAAGTGATGAAAAATGTGGGGTAACTCGTGGATTAGGAAAGGCACCCAGGTCCACTTGATTAGGAACATCCGGTCAAGTTCCAGTCATGTCCCTTGGACTTCTTGCGTGAGAGGGACATAAGGATGAGTTCCCTTCAGATCGATGAGCACGAGAAATGGCATGTCTCGATAACGAAGAATGAAATCCCCTATTGGGAGCCACTCAAACATCTACTGAACATGCTCTTCTTCTATATTTTCAAACAACTCTACCCATCCACTGGCATCCTATGGGCATGAAGTTCATTCTCTTTGGGTGGTGAAAAGCGATATGGTCATCCCAATCCCTGCATATGATTTCCTATTTATAGTTTCCTTTTTGAAGGTGTTTTATGAGCGACAGTTGCAGCAACAGATTACTAACCTCGAAGTACAGCAAAGTCCCATGGCCTTAAGGGTGTTATTTCTAAAATATCAAAAATAACATCCCGTTTGAGTTCGAGCGCGATCGAACGTTTCTATATTAGATAGTGAATGCCTTGGACCTAATGGTTTTATTTTGAACTTATTGAAATAACAGCCCGTCTGAGTTTGAGCAGGGTCGAACCTTTCTATCTTTGATGGTGAAGTCCCATAGGACTTAAGGGTGTTCTTTCAATAATATCAAAATCACATCCCGTCTGAGTTCGACCGAGGTCAAACGTTTCTATATAATATAGCGAATGCCTTTTCCATTAAGGTTTTATTTAAAACTTATAGAAATAACAACCCGTCTATGTTTGAGCAGGGTCGAACCTTCCTATCTTTGACGGTGAAGGCCCTTAGCCTTAAGGGTGTTATTTCAAACTTATCGAAATAATAGCCCGTCTGAGTTCGACCGAGGTCAAACCATTCTATCTTTTAATGCGAAAGCCCTTGGCCTTAAGGGTATTATTTCAAACATACTGAAATAACAGTTCCTCGGAGTTGGAGCTAAATCCAACCTTTCTATCTTTGATGGCGAAGGCTCTTGGCCTTAAGGGTGTTATTTTGAACTTATCGAAATAACAGCCTGTCCGATTTCGAGCGAGGTCGAACCTTTCTATATTTGATGGCGAAGGCCCACGTCCTTAAGAATTTTATTTTGAACTTATCCAAATAACAAACTGCCTGAGTTCGAGTGAGTTTGGATCTTTCTATCTTTGATGGCGATGGCCCTTGGCCTTAAGGGTGTTATTTCAAACTTATCAAAATAACAGCTCGTCTGAGTTTGAGCGAGGTTGAACTTTTCTGTCTTTGATGGTTAATGCTTTGGCGTGAAGGGTGTTATTTCGTACTAATCAAAATAATTGCTCGTTAGAGTTCGAGCAAGGTCAAACCTTTGTATATTTATTGGCAAAGGCCCTTGGCCTTACGGGTGTTATTTCGATATGTTCGAGCGAGGTAGAACCTTTCTATCTTTGATGGAAAAGGCATTTGGCCTTAACTGTGTTCTTTTGATCTTATCGAAATTACAGCCCATCTGAGTTCGAGCGAGGTTGAAACGTTCCATCTTTGATGTCGAAGGACCTTGGCATTAAGGGTGTTATTTCGAACATATCAAAATAACTACCATCTGAGTTCGAGAGAGGTTGAACCTTTCTATATTTGATGGCGAAGGCCCTTGGCCTTAAGGGTGTTACTTCAAACTTATCGGAATTACAGCCCGTCTGAGTTCAATCAAGGTCGAACCTTTCTATCGTTTGTGGCGAAGGAGCTTGGCCATAAGGGAGTTATTTCAAACTTATCGAAATAACAGCCCGTCTGAGTTCGAGCAAGATCAAACCTTTCTATCTTTGATGGCGAAGGCCTTTGCCTAAAGGGTATTATTTTGAACATATCAAAATAACCGCACATCTAAGTTCGTGCGAGGTCGAATCTTTCAATCTTTGATGGCAAGACCCTTGGCCTTATGGGTGTTATTTTTAACTTATTAACATAACATCCCGTCTAAGTTCGAGGGAGTTCAACCCTTTCTATCTTTGAAGGTGAAGTCCCTTGGCCTTAAGTGTTTTATGTCTACCTTATCGAAATGGAAATAACAGCCCGTCTGAGTTTGAGCGAGGTCAAAAATTTCTGTCTTTGATGGTGGAGGCCCTTGGCTTTAAGAGGGTTATTTCAAACTTATCGAAATAAATTCCCGTCTGAGTTCGAGTGAGGTTGAACATTCTATATTTGATTGTGAAGGCCCCTGGCCATAAAGGTATTATTTCAAACTTATCGAAATAACAACCCGTCTAAGTTCGAGCACGGTCGAATCTTTCTATCGTTTATGGCAAAGGCCCTTGGCATTGATGGAGTTATTTTGAACTTATCGAAACAACAACCTGTCTGAGTTCGAGTGAGATCGAGCCTTTCTATCTTTGATGGCGAAGGCCCTAGGCCTTAATGGTATTATTCCAACTTATCGAAATAACAGCCCGTCTGAGTTCTGTTGGAAACACGTTCTCAATGGAATATACTAAAACGTGTGTTCTTTTGTATAGGTTTTGATGAATGACAAACGAAGCGAAAATTGATATATGACGAAGTTCAAGAAACAAGCGCACAATTGATATACAACGAGATTCAAGCTCAAGACAAAGTTTTATAGTTTAATTGAGTCATTCTTAATTGTGATCTTGATCCTACAACTTGACTCGTAACATGGCTTCTCTCATAAAACTATTTTCCAAAATCATGCATATTTAATTTAATGTCAAATGATTTTAAATCATGCATATTTACAGTAGTCAAAATAATTTTTAGGCATGCCTTAAAAATCTGGACTAAGATAATCGATTATGTACTTATGATAATCGATTGTTTTAAGCCAAGACTGCATGACAATCGATTGTGAACTAATGACAATCGATTGTGAGTAAGACAGTGAGCATCAGGTTTTTCAAACCTGCATGACAATCGATTGTGAACAAATGACAATCGATTGTGACTGAGGCAGTGTCCATCAAAGTTTTTTCAAAACTCAGAATAATCGATTATGAACTAACGCTAATCGATTATGTTGAGACAGTGTCTTCCAGTGATTTTCAAATTTATTAAATAATCGATTGTTACATTGGACAATCGATTGTCAAAGAGACAGTGTCTAAAATGTTTTTCAAAAACTGATAAGTAATCGATTGTTGACTTTGTGCAATCGATTGTGAAGCTGACCGTTGTCGTAAAGTTTTCAAATACCGTTAGTTAATCGATTATTGATTCTGTATAATCGATTGTTTTGATCAAAATCCGGAAAAGATTTTTTGAACGTTATTGGGTAATCGATTATTGATTTTGTATAATCGATTGTTTTGATTAAAATCCGGAAAAGATTTTTTGAACGTTGCTGAGTAATCGATTGTTGATTCTGGACAATCGATTGTTTGTGGTAAAATCTGGAAAGGATTTTTTGAACGTTGCCAGTAATCGATTATGGATTTAAAGCAATCGATTATCAAGCGTAAAATCTGGGATTGAATTTTGATCTGACTGGCAGAAAATCGATTGTTGGGGTTTGACAATCGATTGTCAGTGAGTAAACTCAGCAACTCTTAATTGGCAATTAGGCAACGGTAATGCCAAGTTTTTCAACTATAAATACAGCTTCATTTCAGTGTTTTAAACACAACAACATACTACAACTGATCATTACATTGCTATAAGCTTGCATACTCTTGTTTATCATTTTATATTCAATTTCATAAAGCTTTTGAGAGCCATATTCTTGTCCAAAGTTGTTGTGATCTAGAGCTTACTTCTTTTACTCATATCTACTCATTAAGGAGTATTTTGTTTGAGTGTTTAGTGTTTTATACACTTGTAAGAGAATTGCAATTCTCTTGTTGTAAGGAACTTGTGTTTCCTTGGTTGAAGTCTTGGAGTGTTGTATCTCCGAGCAAAGGTGATAAGGCTTGTGTCCTTAAGTTGTATAGGTTTGTTGAGCACCCGTAAGCTTAACAAGTTAGTGGAAAATCTTGAGAGAGTCTCTCGGGGACTGGACTAGCCACGTGTTGTGGTGAACCAGAATATATCGGTGCGTTCTTTCCTTTTTGTTTATTTAACGCACTTATTTATTTCCTGCAATTTTTAATTTCCGCAAGTTTACGCTATATTTTATTATAACGCTATTCATCCCCCCTCTAGCGTTAAGCGTATTTTCTAACAAGTTCAAGCGAGGTCGAACCATTCGATCATTAATGGCGAAGTCCCTTGACCTTAAGGTTGTTATTACGAAAATAATAGCCCATCTGAGTTCGAGCGAGGTCGAACCTTTCTATCTTTGATGGCGAAGACCCTTGGTCTTAAGAATTTTATTTCGAACTTATCAAAATAACAGCCTGTGTAAGTTCGAGCGATGTCGATCCTTTCTATCTTTACTCGTGAAGTCCCATGGCCTTAAGCATGTTATTTCGAATTTATCTAAATCGAAATAATAGCCTGTTTGAGTTTGAGCGAAGTCGAATTTTTTTTGCTTTTATGGCAAAGGCCATAGGCCTTTAGGGTGTTATTTGAACTTATAGAAATATAGCCCGACTGAGTTCGAGTGAGGTCGAATCTTTCTATGTTTGATGGCGAAGGCCCTTGGATTTAAGGGTGTTATTTCGAACTTATCGAAATAAGAGCCCTTTAAACTTCGAGCTAGGTAGAAACTTCCAATCTTTGATGGCAAATGCCCTTGGCCTTAAGCGTGTTATTTCGAACTTATCAAAATATAAAAGTGTCTGTGTTCGAGCGAGGTCGAACTTCTCTTTCTTTGAGTGTGAAGGCCCTTGGCCTTAAGGGTGTTATTTTGATATGTTCGCGCTAGGTCGAACCTTTCTATCTTTGATGGCGAAGGCCCTTGGCCTTAAGGGTGTTATCTCGATCTTATCGAAATAATAGCCCGTCTGAGTTCAAGTGAGGTTGAACCTTTCTATCTTTGATGGCAAAGGCCCTAAGCCTTAAGGGTGTTATTTCGATCTTATGGAAATAACAACCCATCTGAGTTCGAGTGAGGTCGAACCTTTCTATCCTTGATGGCGAAGGCCCTTGGCCTTAAGGGTGTTATTTCGATCTTATCAACATAACAACCCGTATGAGTTCGAGCAAGGTAGGACCTTTTTATCTTTGATAGAGAAGTCCCTTGACCTGAAGGATGTTATTTTAAACTTATAAAAATAATAGCCCATCTGCGATCGAGCAAGGTTGAACCATTCTATCTTTGATGGAACAGACCCTTGGCGTTAAGGGAGTTTTTAACTTATCAAAATAAAAGCCCATCGAAGTTTGAGCGAGGTCAAACCTTTCTATTTGATGGTGAAGTCCATTGGCCTTAAGTGTGTTATTCTGACTTTATCTTAATGGAAATAACAGCCCGTCTATATTTGAGCGAAGTCAAAACTTTCTATCTTTGATGGCGAAGGCCCTTGGCCTTAAGTGTGTTCTTTCAAATTTATCGTAATAAAAGTCCATCTGAGTTTGAGCGAGGTCGAACATTCTATCTTTGATGGTGAAGGCCCTTGTCCTTAAGGGTGTTATTTCAAACTTATCGAAATAACAGCCCGTCTAAGTTCGAGCAAGGTCGAATCTTTGTATCGTTTATGGTAAAGGCCCTTGACATTGATGGAGTTATTTCGAAGTTATTGAAATAACAGCTCATTTGAGTTGGAGCGAGATCGAACCTTCCTATCTTTGATGGTGAAGGCCCTTTGTCACGCCCCAAATTCAAGGGACATGACGAGCGCTCGACCGGGTATCCCCAGTCAAGCGGACATGGGTGTCTTTTCTATCACACGTGTTACCCCTCATTCTCATTACCTAATATTAAAGTGAAATAGCCATTTAAAGGATATGAACTCCATTAACAAAATTTTTTATAAACATACCTGTCATGCCCCAAATCTGTTGTCCACACCGGCAGTCGACCAGGTATCCCAAATCGAGTGGACCTGGGTGCCTTTCCTATTCCCCACGCGTTACACCACATTATTCAATGATAATTATCCAAAAGATACTAAATTTGCAATCAAAAGAACATATGATTTCTCTTTTATAATCGCACATTATGATTAACAGGAAAAATCTTTTACAAAACATATATTATGATTAAAAGCGAACGTGGTATACAAGTTTACAGCGCCCAAACATACACCTTTGTTCATAAGTTCCAACCCACATACCACTGTCTACGGAGCTTCAAAGAAAAAATGATAGCACGACACTTGCCGGCGACAAGGCCGCGGGTATACGTTTACAATAAGACACAAGACTCGAAAATAAAACAGCATAGGTGGCATGAGCCACACAAGGCCCCGAAAGGAAAGGGGCTCACCAACACGAATACCGCCGATAGAGAGGAGGAGGAGCTATGAATTGCGGACTGGAGTGCCTGCCACGGATCCACCTAGAACCATAACACGAATGTAGCGCCCCGGTAAAAAGGACGTCAGCGCATTTGAATTGTACTGGCATGTATGAACAAACTCTGTCCCAAGTAAACTCAAGCCAAAATGCATATACAAGTATAGAACTGAACAACAATAGTACAAGTAGAAACGTGGAGCAACAACAAAAAATATCACAACAAATGATTCAAGTAGTCAAACAAATGGGCAATCAGTGCCCCACAGGTTACAAACTCTTCTGCTGTCTCCTTTCACATTTTCACATTTACTATTTCATGATTCATATTCTTATCAATAGTGATATTGGAGCACATTTTTCCACCCTTATTGCCTCGTCCATCCTTATCACCCCAACCCACACCCTATTTTATCGTGTTGCGGCGCACAACCCGACCCTGCCTGGCAGTTTTCAATTCATAACAACAAACAGCACAACAATAAATACAAGAATCAACTATGGCACATTGTTGAAATAGATCTACAACAAGAATGATAAAATCCCACAACTAGCAACAACAATTTCCTCAAGTTTATCAAATTGGTACACATTTTGAAATTGTCACAACAGTTGTTCCCGACTAATCACATACGTTGTTCCACATTATTTCCATTTCCACTATCCCACGTTATTTCCATTCCCACTGTTCTACATTATTTCCATTTCCACTGTTCCACATTATTTGCGATTTGCCAAGCAATCAAGAAATCATTCTAGTTCATGAACAACACTTAGGTTTTAGAAATTTAAACTCATAGTTACTACATAATTCCCTTTTTACAAGATTTTTGAGTTTTGAAGCCATGCATAAAGATTTTATGAAGAAAGCAAGTGTATGGGGTTCCCTTCCCAAACTTAAGTTCGAAATTTGGGTGAAATGGGTTAGGGAATTTTAACCGAGAAATCAATAGAGAAGACAATGCACCAAGAATTTTCCATGCTCCAATGATTTTGAAAGATAAATTGATGAAGAATTTGCTTTCTCTCTCTAGGACCCTCTCTTCCACTCTCTTATTTTGTTCAGAAAATGGGTTTTAAATGAGGGATGGGGTGTTCCAACTAAAGAGGAGTGGGGCTTAGATTTTTAGAAAATTAACTGGGCGAGCTCAATTTGCGACGCAACTCTGCGGTCACAGAAAAACCATGCGGTTCGCAGAATGGACCGCATAAATGGCTCAAACTTCAAACCTCTCGAGTTGGAAATACGGTAGATATGCGGTCCATATTTGCATTCTGCGGTCGCAGAATGCACCACATAACTAACCTTCGAATTTTCTCAGGGACAATATGCAATCATTCTGCGGTCCGCATATTGATTATGCTATCGCAGATTTGACCGCAGTTTCAACATCAAAATTTAGTTGCTCTCTGAATCACTCTGCGGAATGTGGTCCGCACTGCTGATTTGCGACCGCATCCTTGACCGCATTTTGACCATTTTCTGGAAAAATTTCAATTTCCCAATTTTATGTTCAAAACTGTAAAAAGAATCCAATCCACATAGGTAGACTCGACTCTATGAGTCGCTAACACCTGAGCTCTCATTATCACGGGGACGTATAATACCAATAATAATTTCCATTAGCAACTTCATTCACCATAATAAAGGTATTACAATTTTTATTCATCGTTGCCAGACATCAATATTTATCTTTTAAATTACCATGCCCGGCACTACCCACAACCTGTCTACAGAGCCTCTAAGTACAATTGAAGAATAATATGGAAATGCTGGCAACAAGGCCCCGGCTATAACTTTTAAAAACATTAATACAACATTCCTAACAGAAAGTGGCGTGAGCCAGATAGGGCCCCGAATGGAAAGTGGCTCAACGAATCTGCTGACAGGAAGTGATGAGGAGCAATGGTTGGTTGACTGGACCTGCTATGGATCCACCTACAATCATAACACGAATGTAGCCCCTGGCAAAAGGAACGTTCGTACATTTGAATTGTACTGGTATGTATGAACAAACTTTGTCCCAAGTAATCTCAAGCCATACACAAGTGGATAACAGTGATAGAAACAACAATCAAATACACAAGCAAAGGAACAATCAAGGCAAACAAGTTTTCAACATCTAACATTGTTCCAAGTAAACTCAACCATACACAAGTAGGAAACAACAACAAAAGCAACAACCAAACACACATAGAAGGTACAATTACCCAAACAAAGGGGCAATCTGTGCCCCACAATTTACAAACTCTCTTGATGTCTCCTTTCAGAATTCCACATCAATGATTTCACATCTTTTGATCAAATGCAAATTTCAATAGTTATTTTGATCACTTTTCCACCCTTATTACCTCGTCTACCCTTATTACCTAGGCCACCCTTATCAACACAAACCATCACCTTATAACACCGTGTTGCGGCGTGCAACCCGACCTCACCGTACAGTTTCAGTTCACAGCAATCACAACCAAACAACAAGTCACAAAGATAAACAACAATCAATTCACAAACAAGAAGAGCAACAATAATACTTCTCAGGATAGAGCCACAACAATGTGAGTGTATCCATAGCCAACAGTTTCAATTCCATTAAACTCAACAGTTCATAAGCAATTCAAGCCATTGCAATAATTACCCACAATAAGCCAAATATAACATTACCATAGTTGTTCCAATTGCATCATTTACGATTTCCTTCAATCATTTATTTCTCAACTATTACCACATAACACTTAATCAAACCAATCAAACACCCAACAAACCAATCGAAAGAATTTCACAAACAATCCACGTAGCTATCACATAATAAATATTTATACAACAAACAAGGCGATTTCGCAAAGATCAAAGTTAGCCATACATACCTTTCTTGAGCTTTTCTTTAATTACTACGATATTTTGGAAACTCTAGCAACGTCAATCTATTTTGAGACATAAAAAAATAACACAGATTAGGAAGGTATTCATAGTCTCAGCTCATTTCAGCATTTTGTCAATTACTAGCTGAACATCTTAATTAGTGGCTCTCTTTTACAAGATTTCCTTCTTTCCCCAACCCAACCTTTACTTATTTATGTTCATCAATCATCCCACAACCTTAATTTGCACATGCATGTATACATAATACTGTTATACTAGGAATCATACCTGAATGACCCATCTCACAATCTCTACAATACCATCACAACCTAGGTTAGACACTTATGGCTCCCAATAACCATCCCATGAGTTCTAATACATATATCTTATATAAATAATCACCATAGAGTAGTTAGAGATGATAGACATACCTCTTGTATTAAGGATTTTAAGAATCCCCATTTTTGGTGTTCTTGATAAATTCAAGAATTTGAAGGAAGATCTAAAAATTTTCATGATTAATCCTTGTTAATAAAAGTATTTAGGAGTACTAATCCACTCAAAATAGTCCAAAAACTTGCCTTGGATCATAGGGATGAAGTTTTTGATGAAATCCCCTTGAGAGAGCAAGACCTTACCCCAAAAATGACTTGGGAATATTCTAGGCCGGTCATGGGGTATTTAGAAACCCTCCAGGTGCGCGTTAACGTGCGATCTTTGCGCAGACTTCGCGCGTTTTTGCGTAACATTCTGCCTTAGACGCGTAAAATGCGCGTTTTCGCGCGGTCTGACATATGTCCTGTAAAATGGTCATAACTTTCTATATACACCTCCAAATGACAAACGGTTTTTTGCGTTGGAAATTAGACTCAAAGGGATGTAATTAGACCGGTAGATCCTCATTCAACTCCTTATATATCTGAAGATATGATCATTCAAAATGAGGTCTTCTAGGTACTCAATTACAACTTTTATCTAATATGAAATTTTCCAACTTGGCTTAGACTTAGGCCTCTCCTTAGAACCCAAACCGTTTCTAATATGACTTATAGACTTAATGACATATCCAATTGATATCCGTTATATCCTAGGTTCTTATTTGCACACCAAATAAGATAGTTAGTCTACCTTTGCACGACGTAATCTCCAATTACATGGAAAATTTTTTCAGGGCCTTACACCCTTGGCCTTAAGGATATTATTTCGAACTAATCAAAATAGCAGGCTGACTAGGTTCGAGCGAGGTCAAACCATTCTCTCTTTGACGAAGGCCCTTCACCTTAAGGATGTTATTTTGAAAATAATAGCCCATCTGAGTTCGAGCGAGGTCGAACCTTTCTATCTTTAGTGGCAAAGACCCTTGGCCTTAAGAATATTATTTCGAACATATCAAAATAACAGCTCGTCTAAGTTCAAGCTAGGTCAAACCTTTATATCATTGATGGTGAAGTCCCTTGGCCTTAATTATGTTATTTCAAACTTATCGAAATCGAAATAATAACATGTCTGAGTTTGACCGAGGTCAAAACTTTCTATCTGTGATAGCAAAGGCCCTAGGCCTTTAGGGTGTTATTTTGAACTTATATAAATAACATCCCATCTGAGTTAGAGTGAGGTCGAATCATTTTATATTTGATGGCGAAGGCCCCTGGCTTTTAGGGTGTTATTTCAACCTTATCGTAATAACAACCCGTCTAAGTTCGAGCAATGTTGAACCTTTCTATCTTTTATGGTGAAGGCCCTTAGCCTTATGGGTATTATTTTTAACTTAAGGAAATAATAGCCCATCTAAGTTCGAGCGAAGTCGAACCTTTCTATATTTGATGGCGAACGCCCTAGCCCTTAAGGGTATTATTTTGAATGTATTTGAGATAGGTCTAACATTTCTATCTTTGTGGCGAAGGAGATTGTCCTTAAGGGTGTTATTTCAAACTTATCAAAATAACAGTCCGCCTGAGTTCGAGCGAGGTAAATTTTATCAATCTTCGATGGTGAAGGCCCTTGGCCTTAAGGTGTTATTCGAATTTATTGAAATAACATCCTGTCAGCGTTCGAGCAAGGCCGAAACTTTCTATATTTGATGTCAAAGGCCATTGGCCTTAAGGGTGTAATTTCTAACTTATCATAACAATAGCCCCTCAGCGTTCGAACGAGTTCGAAATTTTCTATCTTTGATGGAAAAGGATCTTGGCCTTAAGGGTTTTATTTCGAACTGCTTGAAAAAACGACATGTTTGAGTTCAAGCGAGGTCGAACTTTTCTGTCTTTGGCCTTGAGTGTGTTATTTCGCACTTATCGAAATAACTGCTCGTCTGAGTTCCAACGAAGCTGAACCTTTCTATCTTTCATGGTGAATGCCCTTGGCCTTAAGGGTGTTCTTCCAAACTTATCAAAAATAACAGCCCGTCTGAGATTGAGCAAGGTCAAACCTTTCTATCTTAAATGGCGAAGGCCCTTGGCCTTAATAATGTAATTTCGAACCTATCGATAACAACTCTTTTGAGTTCAGGCAAGATCAAACCTTTCTATCTTTAATGGCGAAGGCCCTTGGCCTTAAGGGTTTTATTCGAACTTATCGAAGTAATAGCCCGTCTGAGTTCTAGCGAGGTCAAACCTTCTATCTTTGATGTCCAAGGCCCTTGGCCTTATGGGTGTTAGTTTGAACTAATCAAAATAACAACCCCTCTGATTTCGAATGAGGTCGAACATTTCTATCTTTTGTAGCGAAGGCACTTGGCCCTAAGGATGTTATTTCGAACTTATCGAAATAACAACGCGTCTGAGTTCGGACTAGGTCGAACCTTTCTATATTTGATGGTGAACGACCTTGGCATTAAGGGTGTTATTTCAAACTTATCGAACTAACTGCTCGTGTGTATTCTTGCGAGGTCAATTCTTTCATACTTTGATAGAGAATTCCCTTAGCCTTAAAGGTGTTATTTCGAACATATCAAAATAACAGCCTGTTTAAGTTCGAACAAGGTTGAAACTTTCTATCTTTGATGGCGAAGGACCTTGTCCGTAAGGATATTATTTCGAACTTATCGAGATAATATCCTGTTTGAGTTCGATCTAGGTTGAACCTTTCTATCCTTTATGTCGAAGGCCCTTGGCCTTAAGGGTGTTATTTAAAACTTATCAAAACAATAGCCAATGTGAGTTAGAGCAAGGACGAACCTTTCATACTTTTATGGCGAAGACCCTTAGCCTTGGTACGGTTTGGCAGGCATTGTCCACATTGATGGTTCAACACAACGAGTGCTAGGCGCCAGCCTTCCGTTTGGACCTGCATTGTACGCGTGTCACAGTTTCGCGCTTGACTTTGGCCGTTTATTCTGAACATGCTATCGACCGTGATGATTTTTGGTTGTTTCGAGATGATTTTCGATTCTTCATTCGAGATATCCCTGTGTTGGTTTCTGGCTTAACAAATTATGGACGATGAGAATAGGGTGTTCCATGACTCTACCTGGTGGTTTTAAAAGAGGGGGAGGATTCATTGCATCACCTTTTTCCTTGTTAGCACGTTAGGGTAGAGAATAATAGCCCTTGCTATCACATTTGATTTTACTTTCCTTGACACGCTGCCTTCAAATCTGGTGTGAGTTAGATTCTCTTCTCAAGTTTCTTTGGATTTGATCTAGGAAAAACTATGTGTTTTCACTAAGAAATCCCCACAGGCGGCATCAAATTGTTTGACTCAAAAGATGTGAAATTCTTTCTAAGCAAATCAATCCAAAAAGATTAAGGGGTAAATCGTACTCAATCATAATTAATACTTGATCGTAAGACAATATAATAGCGATTGAACATTGAATAGATGAAATATCAAACGTTTTATATACGATAGAATTTAACCTTGCCTCTTCTTAGAGAGGAAGAGAAAATTACAATGGTTTTGTCCCCCTTTCAGATATGCAGATGGAGCCCCTCTCCTTCCCCCATAGGTGAGGAACCCTTATCCCTTTTTTCGGAGCTCTCTTCATCAATTAGACTTATTAGAGTGTTGGAGGAGATGTAGGAGAGGAAGTCCCCCTTTCATTCATCTTCTCCCCGATCTTTAAAGTTGAATAACTTTTTTTGTTTGTCATGACTTGTCATGATTGGGCCAGGGAAGCTTTCTGGTCATGGAGAGGCCTTTCCCTCATTGCTTATGCCGAATGTAGTAATGATGGGATGAAGTCAATTTCGTTGGGTTCTTTCATGATAATAGGGGCTAGGTCATGGTCGCCCCGGTCGTGGTGGTCAAATTTTGACCAATACAGAAATTAAATAGTAGTAGTATCTTTTATCCCATGTCAGATCGTGAAATTGGTTCTCTACAACTCTGAGATACTTTGGCGAGTATGAGAAGTTAAAGTACCCGTAAACCTTTATCAAGCACACGCCCATAGACCTGCATCAAATTTGTATTACAGCCTTTTGACAAAATATTGTTTCAAGTGTGTATTCTATTTATTTTCACACCTAACACTGCAAGAAATCAGGAAAAAACCGACCAAGCCAAACCGACCAACGCTGGTCGCTCAACAAAATGGTCTAATAAACCAACCAACATGGACGAAAACAAAAAAAAATATTTATCATTTTTTTTATAATTACATACCGTCCAAAGTTGGTCGGTATATTGGTCAAAAAGTTAACCGTAGTAGTCACACTTTCTTAGTCAAAGTAACTTTTTAATGACCAGCCTACTTTTATCGGTAATGTGGACCTAATTTTTAAAGTTACTATTATTTAAAATATTTTATAAAATTTAAATAATTTGTATTTAAGATTACTGACCAATGTTGGCCGGTTATTGGGAGGGGAAGCATTTACAAACCAATTTAATCGGTATATTTTATTTCCTGAAAAATAACTTACCAAAGTCAGTTGGTTATTAGGTAAAACATGGTCAAACTTTTAAATCACTTCAATATTTACTATCTAAATAATATAAATGTAATCCGTTAGCACTTTATTTTGTAATACAAATGATGAATACACTAACAGATACAATAACAAGCTCTCTCCCTCTCTCTCTCTGTGTGTACATATACATATATATATATATATATATATATATATTACCAGGTGATACCACTTTTGTCACGACCCAAACCGATGGGCCGCAACGGGCACCCGGTATTTTACTCAACTGAGCATCAACATAGCGTATATTTTCATATCATAATATCATAGATAACTGACCCGTAGAGGGTCTTGTGAAATATGTAGAATACAACATACATGTAATACCAACTTATACATAAGACATATGGGCCTCTAAGACAAAAAAACCAATCATATACTGAACATAGGCCGACAAGACCATACAATCTTTTACCAACATGATATATGTCTACAAGCCTCAAAGGATACATAGTCACTCATAAAGTCAGGACAGATCCCTGCCATATCATACAATACACATCTAAATCATTCAGACCAAGCGAGCAACTCCGGAGCAAATGGAGTGCTCCCACATCTTCCTCTGAGCAGATAACCTACTTGGCGGACTATCAAGCTATCTATAGAGGTTTGCGGGCATGAACGCGGTGTCCCCAGGCAAAAGGTATGCCAATACGATTAATGTACTAAATATGTAAGTATATACGGGAAAATTAAAGGGTCCAAGTTTTCATTGTTGCGACGTCTCCAAGGCTCAAAACCACGGTCGAGTCTCATCCCTTAAGAGCCATAGATGCTTGACCTTGGAGATGTACAGAACAACGGTTATAGGGAGAATGTAGGGAGTTCCCAAGGCATGAAGCTAGAGCCAAAAAGTTTCTCAAGCTAGTCTGAGCCCGCATCATGGCATTAACTAGCTGTCCCATTTCCATGTCTTTGTAATAGATATGTTTGTACTATGTTGGGGGGTTCCCCTCATACAAAAAAGGGATCCTTTTCATATTGTTGTCACATAAGGCTCAATACCAAATACACAATAACATTCTCTCTACTTTCTAACATATTCTCTCGATCTCACTATTTCATTTATTGATTATATTTATTGTGTTCTATCCATTGTTCTTTATTTATTGCTCATTATTAACCACAAAGAGCGGTCACTGATTCTGTTGTAACAATTATGTCACGCCCCAAATCCGTGGGCATGACCGGCACTCAACCGGGTATCCCAGTCGAGTGGACGTGGGTGCCTTTCCTATTCCCAACGCATTACCCCACATTATTCAATGATAATTAGCCAAAAGATATTAAATTTACAATCGAAAGAACATATGATTTCTCTTTTATAACCACACATTATGATTAACAGGGAACGTCTTTTACAAAACATATATTATGATTAACAGGGAACGTGGTATACAAATTTCACTTAGGCCAGAACATACACCTTTATACATAAGTTCTAACCCATACCACTTTCTACAGAGCCTCTAAAAGAAAGATAGTACAATACCTGCCGGCGACAAGGCCCCGGCTATACCTTTACAAAAGGACACAAGACTCCAAAATACAACACCATAGGTGGCATGCGCCATACAAGGCCCCAGAAGGAAAGGGGCTCACCAACACGAATACCGCCGATAGAGAGGAAGAGGAGCTACGAACGGTGGACTGGAGAGCCTGCCACTGATCCACCTACAATCATAACACGAATGTAGCGCCCCCGACAAAAGGGACGGTAATACATTTGAATTGTACCGGCATGTATGAACAAACCCTGTCCCAAGTAAACTCAAGCCAAAATGCATATACAAGTATTGAGCTGAACAACAACATTACAATCACAACCATGGAGCAACAACCAAACATCTAACAACAATTGATTCAAGTAGTCATACAACGGGGCAATCAATGCCCCACAGGTTACAAACTCTCATGTTCTCTCATTTCACATTTTCACATTTATCATTTCATGATTCATATTCATATCAATAGTGATATTGGATCACATTTTCCACCCTTATTGACTCGTCCACCCTTATTACCTCGAACACCCTTATCACCCCAACCCACACCTTATTTCATTGTGTTGCGGCGCGTAACCCGACCATGCCTGACAATTTTCAACTCACAACAACAAATATCATAACAACAAATACAAGAAATCAACAATGGGACATTATTAACATAGATCCACAACAAGAGTAATGCAGTTCCACAACTAGCAACAACAGTTCCTCACGTTCATCATATTGGTACACAACTTAGATCATCACAACAATAATTCAAAACTAATCACACACGTTATTTCGTAATACTTATATTTCCACTTTTCACATTATTCTCATTTCTATTGTTACACATTGTTCCATTTCCATTGTTCCACATTGTTCAATTTCCATTAGTCCACATGTCTTTCCATTTACGTTGTTTCTATTACAAGTTCCACAACATTCATCACAAAGTATAACCACACAATTATACAACACAAAAGCCTCACAATGCTTTTCACATGAATATCTACTATCAACAATTTCACAACTAGAATAAGACAATTTCACAAGTATCACAGTTAGCCACATAGTTGATCTGCGACCTCATTCCTGACCGCATTTTGACCATTTTCTGGAAAAATTTCGATTTCACAGTTTTAAGTATAAAATAGTAAAAGAATAATCAGATTCAAATTGGTAGACTCGACTCTATGAGCTGCTGACACCTGAGCGCTAATTTTCACGGTGCCTTACATCCCCCCCTCCCCCGCTTATGATCATTCGTCCTCGAATGAGGACTTGGGAACCAAATGAGTTTGAAAACACGCTATGCAAGTTGCTGCACCTTTTATTAACTTTCAAGTTTGTGTTAGATAATTTTTTCTAGAGTTTCCTTTGTAATATGGACTTCACCACCTAAAAAGAATCCCGAAAACACATTCTGAGGCATTACTACACAACATTACAAACTTTACAACAGTTGTAAAATGCATAATCCTTACATTTGCACATATTTAATTTCCTGATACACTTTTAACCATTTGGCACACAACATGTAATTAAAATAAGCATTAATCGTCTACACTATTAAAGTCATTTACCTATCACAAGGGTACAACATAGTTATTTATTTCAACACAATTCCCCAATGCAAAAACACATCATTACACAATTAGAAAACTTTAATACACAGTATCCATGCAAAATTAATTATTACTTCCATATATCACCTTACCATGGGTATATAAAACTTTCATTACCAAAAATGACTGCACACTGTTCAAATAATCACAACACATAAATTTTGTTGTCACAACTTGGAGAAACTACAATGATAAGGCACTTGGTAAGAGAAGGGATGGTTCTTACACCTAATGGAACACACACTAGCTCTCCTAGGGACAATATTCGCACGATCATTCCTAGAGTTACTCAAACAGATGGGGATATTTCATCTTCATCTCATCCTCCGCTTCCCACGTGGCTTCCTCGACTTGTTGATTTTTGCCACAACACTTTAACTGAAGCAATCTCCTTGTTCTGCAACTTTCGGACTTGTCTATCCAGAATAGCAATCGGAATCTCGTCATATGACAACTCTTCTGTAACCTAGATGTCTTCAACTGGCAGAATTATAGACGGATCACCCACAACTTTCCTCAATACGGATACATGAAACACCGGGTGAACTAGGGACATTTCAGGGGGGCAAATCTAACCTATACGCAACTGTACCGATCCTTTGAGTGATTTGATTAGGCCCGGCATACCTAGGACCTACTTTTCCCATCTTCCCAAAGCGCATGACTCCTTTCATCGCAGACACCATCAAGAATACCCAATCTTCTTCTTGAAACATAAATTCTCTTCGACGCACGTCCGCATAGGATTTCTTGCGACTTTGAGTAGTTATCATTCTCTTCTGAATGACTCTTACCTTTTCCATGGCCTGGTGCATGAGATCTGGCACTATTAATTCCGCTTCACCAACCTCGAACTATCCGATCGGGGACCTACACCTTCTTCTGTACAATTCTTTGAATGGGGCCATCTGGATGCTATCATGGAAGCTGTTATTATAAGAAAACTCTATAAAGGGCACGCGATCATCCCAATTACCTTTGAAATCCAAGACAAACCACAACATATCCTCGAGCGTCTGAATAGTCCATTCTGCTTGGCCATCGGTCTGCGGATGAAAAGTTGTGCTAAGATTCACTTGAGTACCCAAACCTTGCTGAAATTACCTCAAGAAGTTAGCCGTATACTGAACTCCTTGATCTGAAATGATAGAAAGTGGCGTACCATGAAGCCTCACTATCTCCTTAATATACAATCGAGCATATTGTTCCGCAGTATCGGTGGACTTGACTTGCAAAAAATGAGATGATTTGGTGAGCCTATCCACAATTACCCAAATTGAGTCGAACATGTGTTGAGTACGAGGTTGTCTTATCACGAAGTCCATATTGATCATTTCCCACTTCCACATCGGTATTTCTATAAGCAGAGTCAACCCTCTCGGCCACTAATGCTCAGCCTTCACTTGCTGGCAATTCAGAAACTTAGAGACGAAGTCTGCCACACTTCTTCTTCATACCACTCCAGCAATAGATATCCTTGAGATTGTGACAAATCTTTTTAGAGACTGGGTGCATTGACTACCTGGAACGATGAGCCTCCGCCATTACTCTCTCCCAATGATTATCCACATGTAGGACACATAACCTGTTGTGGCAGTGTAGCACACCATCATTGTTGCCGAATGAAAATGCTGAAATTTTGTGACATAGAACTGCCTATTTCAATTGTGTCAATGCTGGATCAAAAACCTGCTTTTCCTTAACCTCTGCCACGAGCAACGGTTCTGCTGTATTATGCATCGTAAGTTCCTCCACGTTCGGGGTCGAGATACAAACCCCAAGGCAGTCCAACTGATATACCTCCCGAGTTAGGAACCTCTGATCTGCTCTCAAGTGAGCCAAACTACCCATGGATTTCTGAATGAGGGCGTTGGCCACCATATTCGCCTTTCCTTGATGGTACAAGATGTCCATATCATAATCCTTATGCAATTATTACAACCACCACTGCCTCATATTCAGCTCTTTCTGCTTGAACAAATATTGAAGGCTCTTCTGATCTAAAAACACATCTACATGAACCCCATAAAGATAATGTCGCCATATTTTAAAGGCAAACATAACTGCTGCAAGCTCCAAATCATGCGTCGGATAATTTTTCTCATGGTTCTTGAGTTGCCTAGAATCATATGCTATGACCCTCCCAATTTGCATCATAACACACCTTAAACCAACCCTGGAGTTTTCACAATAAACCACAAACCCCTTTGTGCCTTCTAGCAAGGCCCATACTGGTGCCGAAGTTAACCTTGTCTTAAGTTCTTGAAAGCTTTCATCACAACCATCTGACCACTGGAACTGGGCTGATTTCTGCGTCAATTTGTCAAAGGAGAGGCGAGGGTGGAGAATCCATCTACAAACCTCTCATAATACCCTGATATCCCTAAAAAGCTACGGATCTCCGTCGGGGTCGTGGGTCTAGGCCAATCCTTCACAGCTGCAATATTTTTGGGGTGTACCTGAATCCCCGCAGTAGAAACAACATGACCCAGAAAAGCGATGGACTCCAACCAAAATTCACATTTGGTAAACTTGGCATACAATTGGTGCTGATGAAGAGTCTACAAAACCGCTCTGAGGTGACTGGCATGATCCTCCCTGCTCCGCCAATATATGAGGATGTAGTCAATGAAAACAATCACGAAGGAGTCTAAAAATGACATAAAGACCCGATTCATAAGATCCATAAAAGCTGTCGGGGTATTGGTCAGCCCAAAAGACATGACCAAGAACTCAAAATGGCCATAACGCGTCCTGAAAGCGGTCTTAGGAATAGCCTGCTCCCTGATCTTCAATTGGTGGTATCCGGACTACAAATAAATTTTGGAGAAGAACCTTGAACCCTGCAATTGATCGAACAAATCATCTATCTGAGGCAAAGGGTACTTATTCTTGATGGTAACTATATTATGCTGCCGATAATCGATACACATCCGAAGAGACCCATCCTTCTTTCTGATAAAAAGAACCAGAGCACCCCATGGCAACACACTTGGCCGAATAAACCCCTTCCCGAATAGATCCTTCAGCTTCTCTTTTAACTCCCACAACTCTGCTGGTGCCATTCTGCACGGTGGAATAGATATTGGCTGAGTATCAGGCAATACATCAATCCCAAAATCAATCTCCATATCTGGCGGAATTCCTAGAAGCTCATCTGGAAATACCTTAGGAAACGATTTCTTAAAGGGCACGGATTCCGGGGCAAGTACCTTTGGAGCAGTGTCCGCCACCCGGACTAACTGATAGAAGCACTCCTTTCTGATCATCTTCGAAGCCTTGTGGTAGGAAATAAACCTACCCTTCGGCACGACATCACTGCCTTCCATTCAACAACCGGCTCATTATGAAACTCGAGTCTCATGACTCTCGTCCGGCAATCAATTTTAGCAAAGCACGAATAGAGCCTATCCATTCCCATTATTTCATCAAAATCCACCATTCCAAGCTTGATAAGGTCAACCGTGGTGACACGACCACCCACCATGACGACCCAATTCCTATAGACCCGTGCGGCTGTAATAGAATCACCAACCGGAGTTGATACATAGAATGGCTTAAGAAGTTTTTGGGGTTCAACCCCAAAACTCGAAGCAACAAACGGAGTGACATAGGACAAAGTAGACCCCGAATCAATAAGAGCATAGCAATCAAAGGTCTGAACAGATAGGATACTTGTGAAAACATCTGGGGAAGCCTCAACACTCTGACGGCCACTCAATGCATAAAGCCTAATGGTTTTGTCCCTACCACGAGCTCCACCTCTAGCTGCACCATGCCCTTCTAGGGCTGGAGGGCGCACCGATGACGTAGCAACTGATGAACTGGATGGCAGAGCAAGTCCCCTGCCCGTGCCCTGTCTGGGCGTACGGCAGTCCCACTGTATGTGACCTCTCACCAAAAAATTGCAACACACTAGAGCATCAAAGTAAAACGCCTCTATATGAAATCTCCCACACTTGGGACATATACCTCTCTGTTGTCGAAGTCTCATCCCCGAATGACTGAACTGGCGGGACCTCTTGCTGTCTGAACCTGGCCCCAAAGGACTACCCTGCTGGAAACGGTGTACAGATGATGGTGCACTAGCTGAGGACTTAGCATAAGATTGAGATGGTCCTGATGACCAACTCCTTGGAGTTGATCTCCCTAAGTGACCCATAAACCGGGCCCTGTTGCTACTCTATCTGTCTGCCCGAATCTTCATCTCCCTGGCCTCTGTGGCTTAAGCAAAACCCACGATCTTCAAATAGTTCATGTCTGAATGCAAAGGTGTTGTAGCAACCTCATTTACTACCAAACGGACTGAGACCCTGAATGAATCGCCGAACTCTAGACTCCATAGTCGATACCAACTGAGGAGCATTCTTGGAATACCTCACTAATTCCATATAATATTCCCACACACTCATGCTGCCCTATTTAAGAACCTCAATCTTGGTGGCACGGGCTACCATGGTCTCGGCAGGCAAAACGTTGTCCATGAAGGCATCTACAAACTCATCCCAACTGGCTGGAGGGCCCCCCTCCTCACAGGAATCCTCACACATCTCGAACCACTAACGCGCAGCCCCATTCAACCTGTATGAAGCTAATTCTACCCCTTCTATCTCTGTAGCCTTTATCACTCGAAGGATCGTGTATATATCATCAAGGAATTCTTGCGGATCGGCCTCTGGATCAGTGCATGTGAACTCTAGAGGATTCAATCACAAAAACCGATAAACTCTGAAGCTGGAGGAATCTCCCTGTCCATTGGAGGACAAAGGGGCATCATGAGATATCTGGGCCTGGGCGGCCACTAACTGGGTCAGCATATGGATAGCTCCCATAAGATCCCCATCAAAAATCCCGGAATCGGATGCTGGAGCAACATCAGGATTAGAAGCTTTGGCAGGAAGGATAGTAGCACCCTCGGCCACTGTTGGAACATGATTGCTTGGAGCAGGAAAGGATGGAGCAGGAAAATTCAGAATGGGGGAATCACTCTCACCCACGGTAGTCGGCACATGATCCACAGCCGCACTGGAAGTGGCATTGGCCCCTAGATCAAGTCTAGCATTCTTTCTAGCTGCCATCACTGAAAATTCGAAATAGAGCACGAATTAGACACAACATCACTTGACCGCACGAACTTGTACTAACAAAGAAGGGGATCATTTTTTCCTAATTACCCATGTAGCCCCCAACTTATAGATGTGGTCAACAACACACCGATAAGAAGGCTCTACTTGGCACGACTCCGACACATCCTAGGACTCCTTTAAAACCTTAGGCTCTGATACCAAGTTTGTCACGCCCAAAATACCTGGGCATGACCGATACTCAACTGAGTATCCAAAGTCAAGTGGACATAGATTCCATTCATATTCCCCACCCGTTACCCCAAATTATTCAATGATAATTATCCAAAAGATATTAAATTTGCAATCGAAAGAACATATGTTTTCTATTTTATAATCACACATTATAATAAACAGGGAACGTCTTTTACAAAACATATATTATGATTAACAGGAAACGTGGTATTCAAGTTTCACTGCGCCCAAAACATACACCTTTATACATAAGTTCTAACCCAAATTGCACTGTCTACGGAGCCTCTGAGAGAAAGATAGTACAATACTTGCCGGCGACAAGGCCCCGACTATATCTTTACAAAAGGACACAAGACTCAAAAATAAAATAACATAGGTGGCACGAGCCACACAAGGCCCCAGAAGGAAAGGGGCTCACCAACACGAATATCGATGATAGAGAAGAGGAGGAGCTACGAACATTGGACTAGAGTAATTGCCACTGATCCACCTTCAATCATAACATGAACGTAGCGCCCCCGACAAAAGCTTCATCATTACATTTGAATTGTACTGGCATTTATGAACAAACTCTGTCCCAAGTGAACTCAAGTCAAAATGCATACATAAGTATAGAACTGAACAGCAACAGTACAATCACAACCATAGAGCAACAACTAAACATCTCACAAAAATTGATTCAAGTATTCATACAAAGGGGCATTGAGTGCCCCGCAGGTTACAAACTCTCCTATTGTCTCCTTTCACGTTTTCACATTTATCATTTCATGATTCATTTTAATATCAATAGTGATATTGGATCACATTTTCCACCCTTATTGCCTCGTCCACCCTTATTACCTCAGCCACCCTTATCACCCAAACCCACACCTTATTTCACCGTGTTGTGGCGCGCAACCTGACCCGCCTGACAGTTTTCAATTCGCAACAACAAATACAAGAAATCAACTATGGGACATTATTAACATAGATCCACAACAAGAGTAATGCAATTCTAGAACTAGCAACAACAATTCCTCAGGTTCATCATATTGGTACAAAATTTAGATCATCACAACAATTATTCATAACTAATCACACACATTATTATAATACTTCCTTTTCCACTTTTCCACATATTTCCATTTCCATTGTTCCACATTGTTCCATTTCCATTGCTCCATATTGTTCCATTTCCATTATTCCACGTTTCTTTCCATTTCCGTTGTTCCAATTAAAATTTCCACAACATTCATCACAAAGTATTACCACACAATTATACAACACAAAATCCTCACTATGATTTTCACATGAATATCTTCTATCAACAATTTCACAACTAGAATAGGGCGATTTCACAAGGATCACAGTAAGCCGTACATACCAGGAGTTGAGTTTTCCCCCTAAAACCTCTAGTACAAATTTGCGAGCAATCAAGAAGTCAATCTAGTTCATGAACAACACTCAAGTTTTAGAAATTTAAAGTCATAGTTACTACCCAATACCCTTTTTACAAGATTTTTGAGTTTTGATGACATGCACGAAGATTTTATGAAGAAAATTCAAAGCAAGTGTATGGGGTTCCCTTCCCAAGCTTTATTTCGGAATTAGAGGAAGGGGTTAAGGATTTTACCTGAGAAATCAATAAGAAAGACAATTAATCAAGGGTTTTCCACACTCCAATGATTTTGATAGATCAATTGATGAAGAACATTCTTTCTCTCTCTAGAACATTGTATTCCTCTCTCTTATTTTGTTCAGAAAATATGTTAGAAATAAGGTATGATGTGTTTTTATTAAAGAGGGGCTGGACTTAGATTTTTGGAAAAATACCTAGGCGAGCTCAATCTGCGACGCAACTCTGCAATCGCAGAACAGACATGTGGTCCGCAGAATGGACCGCAGAAATGGCTCAAGTTTTAAACTTCTCAGCTTGCGAATGCGATAGATATGTGGTCTGCATTTGCGTTCTGCGGTCGCAGAATGCATCGCAGAACTGACCCCTCAAATTTCCTCAGGGACAATATGCGACCACTCTGTAGTCCGCATATTTATTATGCAATCGCATATTTGACCGCATTTTTAACATCAAAAATTTGTTGCTCTCTGATCCACTCTGTGGTAGGAATGCGGTCCGCATAGCTGATCTGCGACCGCATTCTTGAACGTATTTTGACCATTTTTTGGAATATTTTTTATTTCACTTTTATAAGTTGAAAACAGTGAAAGAATCCAATTCACATAGGTAGACTCGACTCTATGAGTTGCTGACAGCTAAGCGCTCATTTTCACGGGGCTATTCAAATTACTTATCCATAGACTCCCCTCGGCTCAACATAAGGTTCAGCCTTGAGGCCCTGAATGGGCAAGCTCGAGGCCTCAATTGTTAATCATTCGGTTCGATTATTACCTCGCTCTCAAGCTCTTATCTCCTTTCTAACTCTTTCTAATAGCATCTACTCCTATAGCAATTAGCATAAAAATAAATCACGCATGTTTAGTACAATAAATCAAATTTAATTGTTATTAACATTTTCACGGTAAACCGTTTGGCGCCCACCGTGTGGCTAAAAATAATAGTGATTATTTTATTGTTGGTTTCACAAAATAACGCATGTTATATTGCACGCTTTCTCTAGCCCAGTATCTTTTATTTTAGGTCTAAATGTCTTACTCAGTGAGCAACAATTTCGAGAACCATGGAGAGAACAGTGTGGATGTTCCAGGTGTTGGCATACAAATGTTAAACCCTAAGAATGCACCAGAAACAATTCTCCTCATGTAGTCTCACGCGGCTCCCAACACAGTGATACGCTCAAATTATACATTAATAAAGAGTGTAAGGCGGTCTATGTCAAATACAATAACTCAAAAAGGTTAGGGTCGAATCCCACAAGGAATAAACATGAAAAGGTTACTTGTTCAGTGTGTTGCTCGACTAAAGTTTTATCTCAATTCAGTTAACAATATAAGGCCATAATGGCTTATTGTGACAAGAGTATGTATGGTGCTTGTTTCTATGTAAGGACTAATTGCAATATTTAACGAGTTATCAATTGGATTAAAGCAACCGAGGTTCTGTCCCCTTAAATGAAGTGTAATGTTTACATGTGTTAATATGATATATTTGTAATAGTGTTAATATGATATATTTCTAATGAAAGGTTCTTTTGATATTCAAATGATGCCAATGAGACCACCCTGTATTTCCCAATAAATGAGTAGTATGTCCTCTTTATAATTTGTCCAAATGTAAAAGAGTTGCAATTAAGAACCATCAATAAATGCCAACTAAAGGCGACTTATTCCTAAGCGATTTTATCAAACAAGGTTTAAAGCATTGAGTTATTGATATTTACTTCTACGGAATTCTAACCCACTTTCACAAGCAAATCAAGAACTTAATGAATTTTGTTAATGTTTGCAACCACCAACAATAAATGAACAATGAGAAGCAAACAAATATAAACCAACCATTATACATATATTCAATCTTAGTATTTAAAGTTAGCTACACATGCTAAATCACGAGGGAACTATTTGGTGCCCTTTTGCCTTCAATAGAAATTCCTTGCATTTGACCTGAAGAAATATGGGATTGATTGAGTGAATGAGATGGTATCCACTTCACAAGTTGGGCCGATCCTTGTCCCCCAAGACCTAAAAAGAAAGCGGTTAGGCAACCATCCATTGCTGCGGCTGGCCATTCTTACAAATAAGAGAATCTTCACCCAAAAGCTTCCAAAAAGAAAGAATATTTATGTCTTGGAACGTAGCTCAAAATTTAGACAAGGTGAGCCCATAAAAGCATCATAAAACTATTTATATTGGGGTGAAAATCGGAATAGAAAATGGACAAAATTGCATTTTCAGGTCAAGTCTGCGACCGCATTCTTGTCGTAGAACAAGTATGCGGTCCGCATTTTGAGCGTCACTACCGCAGGATGAAACCCTAGTCTTCAGGCAACCTGCGCATTCCTGTTCTCCGGTCCGCATTTAGGTTCTTCGACCACAAATTGCATCGCATATTTGACCTTCAGTTGTCTTCATGTTTGGTTTGCGGTGCATTATGCGGTCCACGTGTTGGTTATGCAGTCGCATAGTATACCGCATTCTTAACTTGACTTTTAGCTCGGGACTCTGCTATATTATGCAATTTGATGCACACTTCTACGCTTCTCATGTCTGATCTGCGACCGTGTAGTGTACCGCAGACCAGTACTTGTGCAATATTTAGCTATTTTCTTGTCTTTTTGCTTCCATTTTCATATACT
Organism: Nicotiana benthamiana; assembly: GCA_034376525.1. Taxonomy (NCBI): domain Eukaryota; kingdom Viridiplantae; phylum Streptophyta; class Magnoliopsida; order Solanales; family Solanaceae; genus Nicotiana; species Nicotiana benthamiana. The sequence continues at coordinate 40,068,252 of CM067336.1, forward strand.
TAGGCTCCCGTTACTACTGTACTGTAAAAACAAAAAATCTACATAAGTACCAGCTATAATTACATTAAAACAGGCTAGAATTTATGTAAATAGTATTGAAATGTGCCAAAATTCTCCGGCACATCAACACCCCCCATCTTAAACTCTTGCGTGTCCACAAGCAACTAAAATATACGAATCATAACCTAGCCTCTACTTACAAGACACGATTCAATAATGACAAAAGGAGGTGTTCATTGCTAGTTCCTCAAGCAAGTATTTACAATTGTTGTACCCTTCTTAAATTTATAGTATATACAAGGAAAATTAATCAACTTGTGAACCTTGACCCCCAAACAATGCGACAAAATGTTACCCACAGTCGAGTAAAATTTCATTTGACTCAACAAGCTCAACTTTTGTTCAACTCCACGGTTTATGTACCCTCACTAGAAGTAAGGTCCCAAAATTACCATATTTACAACAACGCCAAAAAGATACCATTTACAAATATACTCACTCTCAGAAAGAATTTCAAGTGTTACTGCATGTAATATCATAGGCTTGCCCTTATTTTAATTCGTTGCTTATTCAAGAGTGTTTGGTTGGAGGTCTCATAAGAATTTTTTAGCTTGTAATGTAGGTTGAGGGACGGGTTGGATTAACCTTTTGGTACAAATGACTTCTCCCTCTTTGAACAGTACTCACACTTTACAATTCTATTGCAGTTAACTTCTTTTCAAACCCCTCATAGCCTCATTTTCTTCTAGATTCCAACATAGAACTACCTTGCATACCTCTTCCAATTATTAATCAAGACTCCATATTTTGTATGCACACTAACATTATTATATTTTCTTCTCTTTTTTGTGGATCTTGAATAATTTCGCAAACTCTTTTGAGGCATGTTGACCTAAAGTCAACATACAACCTTATCGATCTCCACATCATCCCCACCCCCAACTTAGGGTTTTAGCCTCATTCTCAATGTTCAGAGAGGGATAGGTTCAAGAGAGGGAATTATTTTTCAAAGCGGAAAAGGATTGTAATAAGTTGGCCAAATAAAGGTTTAAAGGCTCAAATTGGGTACTAGTGGTATTATTTATGCAAAGATAGGCTCGAAAGACTAAAGAGGTTTTGTCAATAATACAAAGAATGCCTAGATCATTCCTCAGACCAAATATACTATCATTAGCATTGAAAAACCAATCACGCAAGTTCTAGATGATAGAAGTGAACACGAGAGTAATATGCACAAAGAACTCACACGCTATTGGCACACAAATTATTTCATTCACATAATTTGACGCTTTCGAGTAAACACTCAGCGACTCAAGGATTTAATCATAAACATATGTATAACTCTAGGTCGCCATAAATTTGCAGCGCAATCCTCGTGTTCACAAAGTTGATCAGAAAGAGTAGTTCCCTTAAGAAAGTTGTCAATCCATCTATCATTGGGAAAAGTCAACAACAACGACATTATATATATGTAGAAGAGTATATAGAATGTAAAGATTTACATACTTTATACTAGGCTATTACACCAAACCAGTCAAAATTATTTATCCTACGATCCTGATTCTACTACTACTCCCTTGGAAAAAAAACCAGAAAAAGAAAAACCATGGGGAATTTATTCCTAATCACTATCTACTTATTTTTCTTGTATTTCTTATATATGGATAACAGTAAATACTAATCATTAAATCACTATAATATTAACAACACTATAACGAACATAAAGTAGACACTTATATTATAATGGAAATATAAAACAACATCACTCATATGCCGAAGTTATACCAATGTATACAGATACACGATATAAATAAATACATGAGTTCAAAGATATATACACAAAAAGATATACAACGGTACCATCCACCCCCAACTGAAAATGATGCATTGTCCCTTATTCATATATGTAAAGGGAAAAGTTTGAGGGGTAGCTCCCTGAGGCACATAAGTGCAATGGGAGTATGCAGCCGGCTGAGTGGCCGAGGGATCACCCTGTGATGTGGCAGTGGGAACTGGTCATGTCTCAGTCTGAGGTGTGATCTCCTCCGATGGAATAATACCGTCAAGCTGATCTAAGGCGGCGGAGGGAACTGGCAGTGCAGCTGGAGTTGGTGCTGGTGGTAGATCGGTAACTGATGGAGCTTGTGAGCTGCAAATGCACCCACAGAAGATGGGGAGGCTACAGGAGCTGTATGTCATTACTCAAACCTGATCGTGATGTCGCCCAACCCTAAAGCTAGGCAAGCCTGACCATCAATCGTTCCCAATTTAATGAAAAGTCTCAAAACCGATAATTTAAGGAAAAATGTCAAAATTTTAGAATAATACCCCAATAATATTAATATAATAATATGAAGATAATACGAAATCTGAATAATCACTCCCAAAAGATCTGGGTCACGAGTCTAGAGCCTCTAAACAAAACTGGATAATAATATCTGAATGAAAATATAAAAGTTTGGAAATGTATATAATAATAATAAACTGAAATACGAAGAACAATCTGGTCCTGCGAACGTCAAGCAGCTACCTCAACGACTCTGATAATATTTGGAGACTACGAGTTTCAGCTAAGCCTCCTATGTACCTGAATCTACACACAAGGTGAAGGGAGTAGGGGTGAGTACTACCGACTCAGTGAGTAATAAGCATATAAAATGTCTGAAGATAGGAATTCCACGAAATGCAACAAAGCAAAGCTAAAAACTAAAAGTCCGACACCTTAACTACGAACTAACGGCAAAGCAATATCAAATATAACAGTCAAGTATCACGCAAAGATGCAATGAAATGCACATGAATCCGCTGTGGCGTGCAGCCCGATCCATTTAACGTCAATGCCACTCACTGGGGGTGTGGACAGACTCTGGATGGGCTCATTCAGCCCAAGCGCAACTCATCATATCACTACTGCAGCGTGCAGCGCGACACATACTCAGTCCACAGTATGCAGATGACTCACATAACATATTCAATCTAATTTCCCCAGTTTCCAATTATTAAGGTGAATACTATTTAGTTAATTAATTTCAGGAAAAAGGTGACTTAGCATTTTATAACAGTGATTAAGCACAAGACTGAGATTAATGATTGTGCAAATCATGTAATCACACATATATTCATCCTAGACGGATGTAATAGATCGGCACAAGGCCCCAAACATTGCAATAAGCCCATTTATCAACTATGCTATGTGCGTATCAGCCGCCAATAATTTTATTTAGCTTTCGGGATGGACCAAGTCACAATCCCCAATCATACACCATCCCCCACCTTCCATGGGGTGTGAGTAACGCCCTAACATAGCGTCACAATGTCATAAATCGGGGTTTTTAGCCCTCAGCCCATCATCTATTCAAACTACTCAACCCTAACCGGTCGTAGACTGGTTTGCAATGCCTTTTACCTTTAAATCTCTTTCTATGGGTGTCAAATCTAGTCAAAACCAACACAAATATGTTATTATAGGTTAAAGAAACCTAACCCAATTGATATTATTCGAAAAATGATACAAATCAGGAAGTTGCTAAAACCCGAGCCCCAGGTCCACTTCTCGAAAAATTCCGATAATTACATTATCGGATTTCTCATCTCTCCACGAGTCTATACATATAAAGTTTGTCGAAAATGGAGTTCAAATGCCCCTTCAAATTCAATTTTTACATTACAAATTCTCAAGCCCTAACTTGACCCATTTTGGTGGTTTTCCACTGATTTCTACGATGATTTTTCCATAAACTCAAACAATTAGGCTAAGAAACTTACCTCCAATTGATTCTAGGTCAATTCCCTCAAAAATCCTTGTCCAAAGCTCGTGTGGGGGTTAACAATGGTGGAAATAATGAAGAAGTTCACGGATGTTGTAATTATAAAACCCTTCTGTCCGCCCAGTTATCCTTCTATGATAGAGAAAAAATTCGGGCCCCCAAATTTCCTCTTACGCGATCGCACAACACCCCATGTGATCGCATAGCACTGAGTCCCACTGATACGCGATCGTATTCTTCCCTACTCTACCGCACTGAACAAGCTCCCACCTCTATGCGATCGCAAGCCCCCTTCCAAGATTGCATAGAGCAACTCTTGAGACTCCTCCAGGCCTTCTACGCGATCGCAGGCCTACTTATGCGATTGCATAGTGAAAAGTTCCTCTGCAATTTTTTTGCTGCATTTTTAACTTCGATAATCTCTGTTAGCCAGCTCAAATAACCCTGAGGCCCTCGGGACCTCAACCAAAAGCACAGACACATCCTGTTACTTCATTCAAACTTATTTGTATCGTAGAAACACTATCATAAACGTCAAAATCATCAAATTAGCACAGATTCAAGCCTAAGTCAAACTAAAACTTCCGAAACATGCATTTGATCTAAAACCCAACCTAAACACTTCCGAATGACCTGAAACATTGCACGCATATAAAAAATCACCTAACAGAGCTACTAGAACGATAGTAATTCAATTCCTACCCCGGATCAAAATCTCACCTATCAACCGGAATTCGCCAAAATTCTAACTTAGCCTATTCAAGCCTAAATCTACACCTGACCTCCAATTTCAATTCCGAATGCGCTCCGAAGTCATAAATCACCACCCGAAGCTACTTGAATAGTCGTAAATCCATTCCAAGACCTCTAAATCATAAGTCAACATTCGGTTGACTTTTTTCCAAACTAACCTTCTCATAAAGAGACTAACTGTCTCATTTCTACCCAAACTCCATCTGAATCACTTCAAACTCTCCAAACACATATAATGGAACATATAAAGGCATAAAATGGGGAAAACAGGGCGGTAACTCATGTGAAAACGGGTCAGGTCGTTACACTGTATGGACCTCCTCTATCTATCAAAGATCGCTAAAGTGCTAGCTGCATGTCGGCCTTCTCCATGTTATCACCAGCAGCATCCCTAATATCAGCATCCTCAATAGAAGCCTCTGCAATCTTCTTCCCCATATACTAGGGGGTGCTTCACCTGAAAATCTCGAACTATCTTCTTCCACTTCATCATCATCCTCTTATTTATCCTTCAATTTACTTGAACCTTCGGTCTCCTCGTCTGAAGGGATGTCAATAGAACTTAGAGGATCTTTAGATTGGGAGATCCCAGGAGTAGAACTGACACGGTCTGACATCACTGTATAAAAATCAAGTCCCAAGTCTTGAGGAGATGTACCTGCACCCTAACCACCATCTAACGGAAGGTGGGATGTAAGATCGAATTCCAAGTTTTACATCCTTTGGAACTCGACCTTCATAGAGTCAACTTCCTTCTTGAGTTCAGGTAGTTCACTCATCTCTACCCTTTCATATTTTTTCACCCGCAACCCAAGTACTTGCAAACGCTCTTTATAAGCTAACTGTTTTTGCTGAACTTCTGTCCCGGCTGCTTGCATGGGAGTGAGAGCCTGCTTTATCAAGTTGGGCAATGTCTTCAGAAGTTGGTCAACCTTGGCATTTGCATGTTTGGCCAATATAACAATCTTGGAGACAACTGGAGTAGCATGTGTAGGCTAAGCAGGGGTAGATTGAGTTATAGCCTAAGGAGCGGAAGATTCTGCAGCATCAACCAGAGGAGTCACAGAGGGTTGGGATTGTGAAAGTTCCTCAGTATCGTATTACTGAACTAGCACCACTAGAGGAAGCACGGCGTAACCAATACGGTTAATATCAATAATCCCTGGTTCCTTGCCCTTTCTGTCTTTCCGGTCATCCACCGGGATGTTTGCAGCCATGCAGAGTGTTGTGATCAATGAAGGAAATGGAAGAGAAGTAGCATTTTGACTGGCCCTGATACCTATCTCCTGAAATATGGTCGCCTCCACATCTACCTTGATACCTTGAATGATGCAGGCTATAAGGAGGGCCTTCTCAATGGAGATCTCTGTTTCGTTCTGAGTAGGTATCAATCTATATGTGAGAAAGGCAAGCTAGAAACGTCCTTCCCTTAAGAAACTCTCCTTGTATATCTTCTGACCAAGGTTTATCCATGTAGGTGTTCATTTTGCAATGATCGAGGCAATCCACCCGCGTTCACCTTCTCTACTTGCTAATTTTTCATTATATTTCGTTGTGCCCTCTCTCCATCCTAGGACATAACAATTGTTTATTGTTTTGGCACAGCAGAAAATTGTTGTCCCTTGAACTAGCACTTGTTCCAAGAAAATCCAGTTGCGTTTATGGTGCTCGGTTCTAGAGGCGCTGTATGATGCATAAAATTCACGCGCAAGTGACTCATTGTATTCAGCAGGTGGTTCAGTGAATGCAAACCATTTCCTACACTTGATGTTCGATAGGATATAAGGATACTCCTACTTTAGCCCTTTTAGGCTCAATTGCTTCTCAGGTAGGAGCGATGTATCTATGAGCCCTTCTCTGTACCTCTCCCCTGACCCCTCTACTCCCTAGGTTTGGTGGTATTAATCCCCTTGCTTGCATCTGGCCTCATTCACTAGATCAACCTCAGGTACAAGCCCCTCATCGTCAGACTGGGAGGGGTGTTGATGTACAGGATATACGTTTTGTCGCTTTGCCTTTGGTGGCTTAGGCAATGTCCACTCTTGTTTTGGCGCCATATCTGCAAAAGGGTGGAATAAGAACGTCAATACTTTGGGAGAAGACGCATAAGAATTAAGAGGAAATATCAAAATGTGATTTACTCTGCGATTGGAAAACCACAATGAAGATTGTGGAGTCACCACAGAAGTGCTTGCCTCACAAGTTGTGCGATCTGTAATGGATTATGCAGTCGCATAATCATTATGCAGACCGAATAATCATCAGAGAATGATCATTTCTAGAAGCTCATTTATAGGTGTCTCTATTCAACTCTGCGGTGGATCTACGGACCTCATTAATTTTTTCGACTACATCTTCTACCGCATTTTCACAACTTTCCACAAACAATCATGGGGTCAATTAGGCGGTCACTCTGCGGACCACATATCAATTCTACGATCACGTCAAGACCGAATTTAATCGTCTTCCTCAAGTGACCTAGGGTTAGGTTTGCGACAAAACCACGGTCCGCATTTCAGACATGTGGATCGTAGACTTTATCGTTTTCACATAAACCCTTAGGTCCAACAATGTCTACACTATTGTTTTTCAACCGCATTCCCCATATCATTCTTAGCCAAAACTCGACCATATTTAGCAAGAAAAAATACTCAAAAAATTTGGGACCAAACACTTGCACAAGATTTTTGAATAAAAGAAGAGAGGGAAGTAATTACATGCCAGAATTGGGGCATGGACATCACAAATTGAAATATTGGTTAGTTTGGTTGTTGATTTTTCCTAGCTTCGATTGAATCTGTTTGCTCATCTCTATTTATTTTTTTCGTTTTGTTTTGTCCGTTTTTAGTCTTTTTTTTTGTTTCGTTTCATTGAATATTAGAGGGGGACTTACCTTGACATCTGCGGTGCACTATTCACCCCATAACACACTATGTGATTGCATATGTGTTATGCAATATCATGCATGAATGCATTTTGAGGGTTTCAGATGCCGTGCATACTTCGGTCGCATATGCGAAATGCAGGCTGCAGAGTTCACCATTTTGCTACTTTTCAACTGCCATTTTAGGCTTATGCACGTCTGCGGTCAAAATGCGGTCCACATTGCATTAATGCCATCGCATTTTCATCACAGATCTTATATGGTGCAACTTCTTAATTTTTTCATGCATTTTCACCAAGTGTTGGGATATTTTAAACATCCTGCACTCCAATGAACACTGTAAAAACAAAAAATGAAAAGTGAAAAGAACAAAAAAAAGGTGTTACCACCCATGGGTTGCCTCCCATGAAGATCTTGATTCAACGTCGCGGCACGACGGGATTGATGTTCCTTTGACTTCACTCTGTGATTGGGCACATGCCATCTTTGAAAGCTAGCTGCTCTATCAAATGTTTTTCACCATCAAGGGCCAAATAATGCTTGATTCATTGGCCATTTACCTTTAATGTCCGGGACCCATCTCTTTATTCGAATTCCACCGCTCCATACGGAGAGACATTTACCACTTTGAATGTACCGGACCATTTTTACTTAAGCTTGCCCGGAAACAATTTGAGCCCAGATTTAAAGAGCAAGACCAAGTAACCCACCATAAACTCTCTTTTCAATATCTTCTTGTCATGGAAAAACTTCATCCGCTATTTGTACACAGTGGCACTTTCATATGAATGGAACTGGAATTTCTCGAGTTCATTTGAGTTGTGTCAACCTCAAATTTGCAGCCTCATCCCAATCTAGGTTCAACTTTTTCAACGCCCACATAGCTTTGTGTTCCAATTCCACGTGTAGATGATATGCTTTACCAAACATTAGCCGATAAGGAGAAGTGCCAATAGGTGTTTTGTAGCCCGTGCGATACGCCCACAATGCATCATCCAGCTTCCTTGACTAGTTGCTCCTATTTGCGTTCACAATTTTTGCTAAGATGTTCATGATCTCCCGGTTGGAAACCTCAACTTGGCCAATTGTTTGCGGATGATAGGGGGTGGCCACCATGTGCTTTAAGCCATACTTGTCAAGTAGCCCCGAAAAAACTTTGTTACATAAATGAGATCCACCGTCACCAAGAATAGCTCTAGGATGCCAAACCAAGTGAATATGATCTTTTTCAGGAAGGTGGTCACACTCCTTGCCTCATTAATTGGAAATGCAACGGATGTAACCCATTTTGACACGTAGTCTATAGCTACCAAGAAGTAATTCATCCCACAAGAACTCACAAAGGGACCCATGAAGTCAGTTCCCCACACGTCGAAGATCTCTATCTCCATCATAAAATGCATGGCCATTTGATACCTCTTGGAGATTGAACCTTGTCATTGACATTGGTTGCACGGCTTGACCATTTGACTGGAATCATGGTAGATGGAAGTCCAATAATACCCACATTCTAGAACTTTAGCTTTCGTCCGATTTCCTCTATGATGACACCCAATCGGTGAGTCATGGCAAGACTTGAGAATTGGCATCACCTCCTCTTCGGGAACACACTCTATTAATATTGTTAGGACAAACACGGAACAAGTATTATTCCTCCCAATAGTATTTCCGGTAGTCTCTCAAGAATTTCTTCCTTTGATATGATTCTAATCCGTCGGGGATAAGGTCACTCACCAAATAATTAGCAATATCCTCATACCAAGGAGCAAAGGTGCTTGACAATTCCAATATGGGCTCATACGGGAATGCATCATTTATTTCAAGATCCCCTTTTGGTCTCCCTTCTTCTTCCAGCCTTGAAAAATTATCCGCCACTTGATTTTGCGTTCCCTTGCTATCCTTGACTTCAAAGTCAAATGCTTTCAACAGCAACACCCATCGAATCAATCCAGGCTTAGCATCTTTGTTTGCCATGAGATAACGAAGAGCTGCATTATCTGTGTAACTATCACTTTGGACCCTAACAAATACACCTGGAACTTCTCAAAGGCATATACAATAGCAAGGAGCTCTTTCTCAGTCACTATGTAATTAATTTGTGCCTCATTGAGCGTTTCTTGCATAGTACACCATGTGAAGAATGTTGTTGTGGCGTTGGCAAAATATTTCCCCAATGGCTATACCACTAGTGTCACACATAATCTCGAAAGGAAGTGACCAATCGGGTGTAAAATTATTGGGTGTCGTGGTGAGCCTTTTCTTTAACTCCTCGAATGCTTTAAAGCATTTCTCATCGAACACGAACATGGCATCTTTTTCGAGGAGTTTGCACATGGGGTTAGAAATCTTGCAGAAGTCCTTGATGAAGCGCCTATAAAACCCGGCATGCCCTAGAAAACTTCTAACACCTTTAGCCGAAGTCGGTGGAGGAAGCTTTAAAATGAATTAAGTTTTATCTCGGTCAACTTTAATACCATGCTTTGAAATTTTGTGCCCAAGCACAATAACTTCGTCAACCACAAAGTGAAACTTCTCCCAATTTACCATAATATTGGTTTCTTCAAATCTCTTAATCACTTGTCTAAGGTTCTTGAGACAGTGCTCGAACTAATCATCAACCACAAAAAAATCATCCATGGAGACTTCAAGAAAATCCTCAATCATGTCGGAGAAGATGGACATCAAACACCTTTGGAAGGTAGCCGGAGCATTGCATAAACCGAATGGCATCAAGCTAAGAGCAAATGTACCATACGGGAAAGTGAAGGTGGTTTTCTCTTCATCTTCCAAAGCGATGTTAATTTGATTGTAGCCGGAATACCCATCAAGTGAACAATAGAATGACCTCCCTGCTAGCCGATCATGTATTTGATCAATAAAAGGCATAGAGAAGTGGTCCTTGCAAGTTGCACTGTTAAGTTTCCTATAGTCCATACAAACTCACCATCCGGTGACGGTTCGTGTTGGGATGAGCTCATTATTCTCATTTTTTAGCACAGTCATGCCACCTTTTTTGGAACGAATTGTACTGGACACACCCATGAACTATCCGCAATGGGGTAAACTAACATGACGCCCAACCACTTGATAATCTCCTTCTTCACGACCTCTTGTATTGACGGATTTACTGCCTTTGATGCTCCACACTTGGCTTTGTATCCCTCTCCAATTGGATTTTATATTCACAAATTCCCATAGGGATCCCACGAATGTCCGCTATAGTCCATCCAATAGCTTTCCTGTGTTCTTTAACGACCTCCAACAATTGGTTTCCTGCACGTCATTGAACAAAGACAAAACGATTACGGGTAACGTATCATTAGAGCCAAGAAATTTATATCTTAAGTGCGGAGGGAGTCTCTTCAGCTCTAGTTGTGGTTGCTCAATGATTGATGGCTTGGCATGAGGTGTGTTCTTATTCTCCTAGTCAAGAGAAAGCTTTGCCATAGAATAGGTATAGGATCCAAGACCCTCCAACGCATTTACCAACTCCATGTACCCTTCCATGTCTTCACCTTCAAAACTCACCAACATAGCCGTCAATGCCCCACCAAGGCATTGCTCTTAAATTTTTAACTAGATGGCATCTTCAACTTCATCAACCACATCTATCACAGAAATGCTCTCATACTCATGGGGTAACTTAATCCCCTTGCTCGCTTGAAAGGTGACTTCTTCAGCATTCACCCGGAACTTAATTTCATTTTGCTCCGAGTCCATGAGTGCATTTACCGTGCCTAGGAATGGTCTCCCCAAGATGATATGGATTTATTTATCGACAGCACAATCAAGAATCACAAAGTCGGCGGGCAAATGGAATTTTCCAACTTCCACAATCACATCATCAACAATTCCTTATGGTCGCTTAATTGATTGATTGACCATTTGTAACCTCATGCTTGTTGTCCTTGGAATCCCTGATCCCACTTGCTTATGGATGGGAAGTGGCATCAATTTGATGCTTTCCCTATTATCACAAAGAGCTCTTGAAAAATCACGCTCTCCGATAGTGCATGGGATAGTTAATTCTCCCGGGTCCTCTTTCTTTTGGACGGGGCTCGTGGCTATGATAGAGCTCACCCGGTGAGTCATGTTCACTACCTCATTTTTTGTGGTCCTCTTTTTGTTGAACAAATCTTTCAAGTATTTGGAAAAACCTAGCATTTCTTGAAAGGCCTCCAAGAACAGAATGTTCACCGACAATTGCTTTAGAATAACAGAGAATTTCTCAAGCTTGCTATCATCAACCTTTCTAATAAGTCTTTGAGGAAAAATAGGAGGAGGTCTAGGAGTAGAAGGTGCATCTTTTGATGTCCCCTTCTGCTTTTCCTTTTCCTTTTCCTCTTCTTGGATCACTTCTTGCACCTTTTCTATTTTCGGCACCCTTTAAACTTCAACAACCTCTTGCACTTCGTCTTTGACTTCTTGCTCGACATCTTCCCCAACAATCTCATGTTCAATGTCACCATGCAAAACCTTCCCACTTCTAATAGTTATTTCCATGACATGAGAAGTTGAGCCACCTCAACCACTTTTCGGGTTCGCAATGGTATCACTAGGAAGTTGCATTTTTAGCTTTGGGTTTTGATCTCTTGAAAGGTCTCTCATTTGCATCTCTAGATTTTGGATAGACGCAGTATGAGAGCTAACAACTTTGGTCATGTTTCTCGTGGAGGCATCAGACTTATCTTGGTTTTGCAACACTCGATAATCCTTGATTTTCATATTGACCTTTTGGAGGAACATAGGGGTTGGATCTCTGGCTTGCAAAATTTTTGTTGCTCCAATTTCCTTTGGGTGAGTTACCTTGATCATTTCCCCATTGTTGGTTGCATTGCCTTTGCGGGTTTCGCCTCCATTGGTTTTGTTTCCCTAGACCATGGTAGGGTTGCGTTTGATATCCTCCTTTAGGGTTGTTGATATAATTTGCCTCCTCACAATTTTTCTCCAAGTTGAGTTGGACATCCTCCAGTGCATTTACTTCCTTTATTTGCTTCTCGGTAAACATCTTTGTTAGCACATTCACATTTGTAGCAAGCCCATCAATTACTTGATCCCTCTCCTGATTTTCCTTGATCAAATTGGTGAAAGAAGGAGACCCATATGAAATTCCTCCAGTAGTATCCCCTAAATGTCATGCATGGTTGTGCTTTGCCATTTTGTCAGAAATTTGAGTCACTCTATTAAATAATTTGTCCATGAAATATTCATTAGCTGCATTCTTGGTGATGGCTTGGTTCATAGGATCCTTACCCATGTAAAATTTTCCCAACAACATTGGATCCGGGAAACCATGGTTTGGAGACCTCACCAAGTATAATTTGAAGCGATTCCATGCCTTATACAACTGCTCCCCTCTACACCTGCTTGAAGAAGAAAATCCTTTCATGCAATTTAGACATTTATGCAGGAACAACTTGGACATAAATGCCCGAACAAGCTCGGGCCATGAATGGATAGAGTTGTGAGGTAGATTCTGGAGCCATCTCCTTGCATTCCCAGCTAGAGAATACTTCAAGCATCTCAACTTGAGGGTATCGTCGAATACATTGTTCTGCTTGTGCATTGCGCACACACCCAAGAAGTTTTGAAGGTGTTGCGTTGGATCAGCATCGTTGGAATTTATGAAGAATCCTTCTACCTTAAACATCAGGATTAAACCATAATCCATCTTAAATGTAGCCGCTCCAATGCCCAGAGGCACAATGGTGTTTGTATCCTTAATGTATTCTTTGATTTCTGCGAAAGGATTTTCACCCGTTTCTCCCTCCACATGATCACCATAATCTGACATGTTTCCTATCAACACTAAGCAAAGCAAGCAAAGTGTGATGGAATAGAAATAAACATAAGTAAAGTACACACTAAATAGTAATTTCAAGAACCGTATTCCTCGGCGACAGCGCCAAAATTTGATACGCTCAAATTACACTTTAATAAATAGTGTAAGGCGGTCGGTGTAAAATATAATAACCCAACAAGGTTGGGGTCAAATCCCACATGGAATAGGTGTGAAAATGTTACTTGTTCGGTGTGTTTCTCGACTTAAGTTTTATCTCTATTCGGTTAGCAGTAACAGGATAATGGTTTAAAGTGACAAGAGCATGTATGGTATTTGTTTTGAAGTAACAACTAATTGCAATATTTCACGAGTTAACAATTGGATTAAAGCAACTAAGGTTGTGACCTCTTTAATGAAGTATAATATTTACAGGTGTTAATATGATATAATTATAATAGAAGGTTCTTTTGATATGCAAGTGATGCCAAAGTGACCACCCAATATTTCTCAATAAATTAGTAGTATTTTCTCTTTATAATTTTTCCAACTGTAAAAGAGTTGCAATTAAGAACCATAAATAATACCAACTAAAGCACACTTATTCCTAAGCGATTTTGTCAAATAAGGTTTAAAGCCTTGAGTCATTGATATTTACTTCTACATAATTCTAACTCACTTTCCCAAGAAAAGTAAGAACTTAATGGCGTTTGTTAATGTTCGCAACCACCAACAATAAATGAAGAATGAAAAGTAAATAAATATCAACCAACAATTATACGTATATTCAATGTTGAACATACATTAACATAACACACATTTCGGGTCCACAATGTTAGTGTTTAAAGTTAGCTACAAATGCAAAAACACACAAACCAACAAATATTTAATGTCATAAATGCTTATAAAGAAGAGAATATTCACATAAAAGCTTCCAAAAAGAGAGAATATTTATGGCTTAGAATGTAGCTCAAAATTTAGACAAGGTGAGCCCACAAAGGCATCATAAAACTATTTATAGTGGGGTAAAAATTGGGACAGAAAATGGACAAAATTTCCCTTTCACGTCAAGTCCGGGACCGCATTCTTGCAGTAGAACAAATATGCGGTCCACATTTTGAGTTTCACTACCGCAGAATGAAACCCTAGTCTTCAGGTCACCTTTGTATTCATGTTCTGCGGTCCATGTTTGGGTTTTGCGACTGCAGATTGCATCGTATATTTGACCTTTAGTTGTCTTCATGTTTGGTTTGGTGTGCATTATGCGGTCCGCATATTGGTTCTGCGGATGCATAGTATACCGCATTCTTGACTTGATTTTTAGCTCGGGACTCTACTTCATTATGTGATTTGGTGCACACTTCTGTGGTCCGCATGTCTGATCTGCAATCGCATAGTGGACCGCACACCAGTACCTGTGCAATATTTAGCTCTTTTCTTGTCTTTTAGCTTCCATTTTGGTGTCCTTGAGCTCCCCTTCCTATTGTAATGTAAAAAACAACAAATCATTATAAGTACCAGTTATAATTTCTTAAAACTAGCTAGAATCTAAGCAATTAGTATTTAAATGTGCCGAACTTCTCCGGCATATCACACATCGATATAAGCTCCCACACTAACAGGAGTGTGCTCCAAGGAGACCAACAAGAAGCTCAAAAAAACCCAGCTAGGGAAGAACAGGAGGTTAGCCTTCACATTATTTTTTAAATGTTGCAGGCACAACAACTAGCTATTGCTCAGCTACAAAGCCACCAGAAAACTCCTAGCATAGTAGCACCGGGTACGGCTCCCCCAATCAAGTAGGTACTAGAGAGATCAAGCAACAATGGGTCGGCGGTCGACCCTACCATCGTAAATATGCTCTAATACCCCAGAAGGTGGATCGAATCAGGCGAGAAAAAGATAAAATCCAACGAAAAAAAAGTTAGAGACTTACATCTCCAGGGTCGACCAAATTTTACGTGCACCCCTGATCCTAAAATGTGTGGATTCCAAGAAATTCGTGCATAATTCATTCCAACATGAAGAGGCCCCGAAACCCACTTCAAAGAAGTTCACAATTCCCGAGCTTCTGAAGTACAATGGAATCTCGGACCCCAATGAGCATGTCACTTCTTACACTTGTGTTGTGAAAGGAAAAGACCTAAAGGACGACGAGATCGTGTCTGTCCTACTGACAAAATTTAGAGAAACGCTTTCTAAAGTTGCAATGATGTGGTATCACAACATGGCCCAGACCTCAATAGATTCATTTTCCATAATGAAAAATTCTTTCAAAAAGGCACATAGCGGAGCCATCAAAGTAGCAACAAGGAAATCTGACGTCTTCAAGATGAAGCAGAGGGAT
Source organism: Nicotiana benthamiana (assembly GCA_034376525.1). NCBI lineage: Eukaryota > Viridiplantae > Streptophyta > Magnoliopsida > Solanales > Solanaceae > Nicotiana > Nicotiana benthamiana. The sequence goes on from CM067336.1 coordinate 40,083,782, forward strand.
AATGAGATGCTGCGAGAATTCGTATCTCACTTTCAGATGGAATGAAAGGAAATACCACCGGTCTCTAACGACTGGGCAGTGCAGGCCTTCACTCATGGTCTGAACAAACAAAACTCGGTGGCTTCGAAGATGCTGAAACAAAATCTGGTTGAATACCCCGCCGTGACATGGTCAGGTATTCACAATTGATATCAATCGAAGATCAGGGTCGAGGACGACCAATTAGAACGCCCCTCAAGGTTGGTATACCCGAGTAAGCATCTGGCGAAGGATTCAAAATCGAACAGAGAGAGATACCAACCATACCCCTGAAGATAGAAGAGATGCCCCCAAATACAACATTCCCCACAATTACCGAAGAATTGATCGAGGTGAAAACCCCCGGGAACTTATTAGTAGAGCTTGATTTGATAGGCACATAGGGTTGACAAAGGCTCCTCGCTTGCCAAAACAGAACTTTAATGTTGATGTTTCAGCCATCGTATTCGCCATCAGTAAAATCAAAGACACCTGGGGGTCTAGGCTTGTGCAATCATACCTTTCATAAAGAAACCATAACTTAGTGTGTGACATTCACAACACGCACGGCCACAGGACCGAGGATTGCCACCAGCTCCGGGAAAAAGTAGCCTGACTACTCTGCAAAGGCCACCTCCATGAATTCCTCAGCGACCGTACAAAAAATCAGTTCCAGGAAGGAGAGGTGACCAAAAAGAACGAAACGGATGAGCCACAACATGTCAACTACATGATCTTGGGAGGCATAGATGCCCCACATGAGCCCATGATGAAAAGAAAAAAAATATCTATCACTAGAGAATAGTGAACTCAGGTTTACACATCTGAGGACGAGCTCACATTCAATGACGAGGACATCAAGACCTTATCTCAATCTCACAACGACACACTAGTAATCTCTTTCCTTGTAAACACATTGCAAAAAAAGCTTGTACTTGTGGATCCAGGTAGCTCAGCCAACATTATCAGGTCGATGGTGGTAGAGCAGCTCGGACTACTTGACCATTTTGTGCCCGCCTCTCGATTCCTCATGGGATTCAACACGGCGAGCGAAACAATTAAAGGGGAAATCACCCTCCCAGTCAACATGACCGACACGAACTAAAATGCCAAATTCCAAATTATCAAATGAGAAATGAGATACAACCCCTAGCTCGAAAGGCCGTGGATACACTGCATGACAGCAGTGCCATCAACCCTTTATCAAATGATGAAATTCCTTACAAAGGGTGCGATAAAAAATGTCGCCGGGAGCTGTATGCAGCAAAGGAAATGTTCGCGGTGCATGAAGTAGCACCGATAGCAATACCTCCCCCACCTAAGGAGCCAAAGGATAAGAAAAAAATAAAATATCAATGGCAATTTACTTCATCGGCTGCGCCTAACTAAACAAAATGTAGGACAGTACTGAGTCCTCAAAACAAACGAGTGAATCACACTGAGATCTGAAGAGCCGCCAGCACTAAGGTATGATCGTCCCCCTTTTTCAGTTGTATTTTATAGTAACCTGAATACATGTATCTGGTAAAAACAGTCGAATTTTTTCCCATCTCGAAGGCCTTAGGTTTCAAAAGCATGCATTGCACTCTTTGTTTTAGCCGGATTCTTTTCCCAAGAAGGGTTTTACCGGCAAGATTTTTAATGAGGAAACATCCATATGAAACCAAAGGAAGACTCAAGTATTCAAGGCTTCTTTTGCAATCGACCTCCAATACTGTAGGGAATCCCTCCCGGAAGGTCACTAACTCGGAGAAGACAAGATGCGCTAAATGAGGTCCCGATAGGAAAATAATGTACCGGGCCAAACGGTCAAATAAATTGTGTTCGTATTGAACAACTGGGCCCCTCGCACTGAAAACATGTATGCTTGTATCAGGTAATTGAAGAATATTTTCCATCAAAACATTTCACGGTTCAAAAGAATTCAGTATTTTTTGGAAAAATGGCTCCTCTGTCAAAAACGTCTCGAACACTCAGGGCCTAGCACTAATAACTACAAACAATATGACCCATAAGTCAGAACTCCTAACTCGTACGCCCTTGATGAGGCAACATCGAGATCACAAAACAGCTCCAGAGCCCGAAAACGTCCCGAACACTTAGGGACCCGCGTCAAAAACTCAAGGCCACATGACCTCCTGGTTGGACACTCCAAAATTGTAAGCCCTCGATGAGACAATACAAAGATTACAAATAATGGCTCAAAATATGAGAAATCCTCAATGAATCGGGGACTGCCGTCAATCGCCATCTCCATCGATTTACCAAAGCCCGAGGCCATAAGACCACATGTGGGAAGCCTCGGTCTCGTAGACCTATATATGGCAACAAACATATTTTCAAGACCTCAAGCAAGGCATGAACCACACTTTTACCAAGGGACAATATCTTTAAGACCTCAAGCAAGGCATGAACCATGCTTGTACCAAGTATCCAAAAGTGTAAGACATGTAAAACTTATATGTCCTTACTAAAGGCATAAACCTGATCTCAAAGTTAAGACTATATATCGAACTTGTAAAACCCCTGAAAAGGCATACCCTCGATATAGATGCCGAAAGTACTTCACTCAGGACTGAAAGGCTCCAGATAAACACAAATGACTACGGTCACAAGGATGTACCAGCCAAACTAACGTGATTTGGGGATGCCCTACCATTGCTATAAAATCACCAGCCTTCAGTTACTTCAAATATACTTCGAAAATAACCGGTTAAACAGGCTACCCTCTACATATGAAATAATGGCACAGTAGGGACCACAAGATTTTAGTTAACAAGGCTTCCAATTAGATAATTAATTAATAATTTTTGAAATTAATAGCTACTATAATTAGTTATGAATTGATCCACTAAAATTCGTAATTGCACTCCTTATTCAATTTCGATATTCATCTATTAAATCTTATGTAATTCCCCGTGTTAAAATTCAGATATTAATAAATTAAGTTATATTAGTGATGATTTAATTTATTGATTTTTTTCTTTAGACTTTCGCTTAACTTATTTCCTGTATCGGATACAAAATCCATCGGCCAGATTAATACATGAAAACTTATAAGCTTTCATAAAGGTGTATCATCAATCTCTAAACCGAGATATGAATTCCATTAACTAACTATTACTTCTCCAATATACATTATTATTATCCAATTTACCAGACATATTGACCCACTAAAGAATCTCGCCTTTTAATAAATCAAAATAATAATAATAATAATAATAATAATATACACAGCTAATAATAATTCTATCAAGATTGAGAGTATAAGTACATTTAATGGCTAGAGAGTTGATTTTATTAAGTCAGTATAAAATACTTATCTCTACCTGGTTCGTTCAATACATACAAAATGTACTAGCACAAGAAGTTAGAATTAAATCATTCTCATAATCAAGATAAAATTATATTTAATCTTGTGCCACAATCAATCCTGATGGTTTGTCCAATTCCATCATTAGATTGTGAACTCAAACTTTATACTTATAAGAACCAATGATTTAATCTTCCGTGTATAAGCTAAACTCTATACACTAAATCATCTACTATATATGCAAACGACACAAACTAATATATGAATTATTTAAAACTTTATTAAAATTGATAAACAATTATTTTATAATAAATATTATATCTAAATCAAATCCATAATTAATAAAATATATCCCAACATGAAACTCTATCAAGCAACTAACAGTAGGAAGCTAAAGTCACTAATCATATCCAATGAGAAAAAGACACCAACAATTGGTATTATATATATTCTCAATTAGTCTGATTAAGACAGATATAATTAGTCTAAGAAAATTCACAGTAAAAACAAATAAGAGGGATGGATGGGGACAGAAGGAAAGGGAGCTTATATATGAGGTCTTTACTCTTAATAGCGATGGCATTGACAAGAGATGTCTTGTCTGCCTTCTAAATCATGTCCTCATTAAAGAAAGCTAAACAGGATACGCAAATCAAGAACTTGTCCTTTTGTTACTGGCAAAAGGCGACTTACAAATTTATACAATAACTATGCCATTCTGACCACTATCCAAAATTGTAACAATTAGAAAAATAAAAATAAAAAGAGCAGATTGTCACGCCCCCAACTTGGGGGCAAGACCGGCACCCTGTGCCTCACCAATCCTTGCATACCAATTTACATCTAAGGGCTTTGAATATATGATGTTATATTTTCGCCCATAGGCCACACTGCAAGACGACAACAAATGCTGACTAAGTATTAATAAAAACATGGGCGACAACCGTCATATTTATTACAGTTGCAAACCAACCAAATATATATAAACAAGGCCTGAAAGCCCAATATACTGCACTAACTGATAAGATATATCTACAAGCCTCTACTGATGGATATAATGTGATCGGAACGGCTCTCCGACCTACTTATGACATATATACATAAGGCTGTAGATCCAGAAACTCCGAAAGGCATGGAGCTTACCGATCAAACTGAACTCGGGCAACATTTATTGAAGAGGCCTACTCGTCTGTCTGTCTGACCTGCACGCATGAAATGCAGTGCCCCCAGAAAGGGACGTCAGTACAAAATAGTGTACTAAGTATGTAAGGCAATATACTGAAAGTTAAAATGGAACCGATAATATAATTACTACATGTAGCTGGAAGTCAAAGATAACCTCAACATATGCTTACCTTCTTATACTGACTCCACTCTCTCAATATAGTAAGTAAAATAGACGTCCGGCCCTACAAGGCTAGGTGTGTATATATATAAGCTTTGCCGTAGTAGGCTCGCTCATAAGCGCTCAGCCATACTAGGCTTTGTATCTCGACCAACATGGCTCGCTCATAAACGCTCGGTCACAGTAGGAACTTACCATCTGATAAGAGTTTGCCATATATATATATATATATACACACACACTCAACTGAATATAAATTTCCCATATAGAAAATATTATGACTTACAATACTAGGGAAAATATGCGTAATTTGCGAGACTAACAAAATATATATAAATTCTGGGATCATGCGAAATGAAAGAAAAGTTTAACCTTAATATGCCTAAATCACAAAAATCAAAGTTATCCTTATTTTGAAGTACTTGACATAGCCCAGAACTAGCATTCTCCATGCCGTTTTGAAGAATTCAGCCACTAAAATATCTATACCTAGTATGTCATACTCTCAGTTCCATAACGTAAACCTATTACATGATACTTCAGTAATCTTTATTCAACTAATCCTAAATTTGTGGTGTGATGCCTAAGGATACCCAATTTGCGGTGTTTTCTTGTTTCTGAAGAGTTTTATGCTTTCGTTATACGTTTGTTAAATTGTTGTACCTTCATAAAAATGCGTTGTAAGGCTTTGCATATCTATTAATAAGTGCGTAATACATGTGAATACACTTAAAGTTGGCACAATTTTTCATTTATACATCAATGTTCCTCACTCGCCTTGTAGTGATTCTTCCGTACCAAGGATGACAAATTCCCTTTCTCGCAAGGGTGAAACCTAGCGTAACTAGCACATACAGTCTTAAGCTTAACTTTGCTCATATCGCATAGTCTAGTGAAACGTCTGACTATTCTGAATTCATTGTGAATCTTCTCTTGTTGTCCATTCTATTACTACCTGAACGAAATTTAAAATTCGTATAGTGCTGACTATTATCAAATCACTCAGTTCCCAATTCATGTTTAGTGTACCTTCATCACGAGCCCATACGGATTTCTTATTACTTTGGGGTCTAATTTTTCCTTCTGGTAATCACGCTATAGCCGTGAACTTATTTTGTGAAATTAGGATATGAATTTATGTCTTATACTATTTTGTTGTCTCAAGGTCTATCATATTTCATATTTTCCTTCACATGACCATAGACTATATAATATTGTCATCTTTTGATCTACCATTGTTATTCTTGTACCACATCTTCTCATAATGCTTCATTAACTCTTTTCTTATTTCCTGCTAACATTTATGCTTATCACTTTATTGTAAAAACTCGACCAAGACATTCTTTTACTTTTAGCTCCCTTTTGCTCCATCTGGTAGCTGTTCAAATTGCTTAACGTTCTCACTTTACTAGGGACGCGAGCAACACTAAGGTAATATATATCCCTTCAAATCTTATAGTGCATGTCTTTGTAGTACTTATATCTGGCTACACTATTTTAAAGTGTACCATCTGGGTGTCTCACAAGGAGATCTATTAGCACCTTTGCAATCTCCTTCGGAAATGTCAACTGACACGAACAATTTATTCATCATATCTTCTTATACTATTTCTATTAACCCCCATAGGGCATATCTAGAATGGGTGCAACCAACTGTATATACTTCTGTTACTATTGAATATAACTCAAAAAGTCTATGTTCCTCTGCCTCAATTATAAACGTTGTTAACCTTCATTAACTAGGCATCTCGTACCCTTCTTCATCTTGCTTCTTTTGTTTGTTGAAACTTGTATTTATCTTCTTAATCTCTCATTGTCTTTCACCATATAGATGGATAGACATTCTTGCCTAAAACCTTCTTATCAGGAATCTTACACCTTTCAGTACATCCATGATCTGCTAAGTACCTGACATTTACTTATCGTACGTACAGTACAAAAATCCAATTCCTCTAACTCAGCTCGTCCACAACTCTCTATCCGTCCAACCTTCATTCCGGATGTAGGTATCACCTTATTATGAATAACAAAAATTTCAAAATTTGAAGTCTTATAAGTGAGCTCTACACACAATCTAGAGTAAGAAGAAAGAGTGACAATCCTAAATTCCATATAGCCTCCTTCTTATAAGTGTGGTGCACGATGCACTCATAAATAAGACTCTACTAGACACAGCTTGTAGATTCCCTAGGATAGAACTGCTCTGATACCACTTTTATCAGACCCCAAACATGGGGGCGAGACCGGCACCCAGTTCCTCACCTATCCTTGTGTACCAACTTGCATTTAAGGGACTTTGAAAATATGATGTCATATTTTTGTCCATAGGCCACACTGCAAGACGACATCTAATGCTGACTAAATATAAATATAAAACTTGGCCAATAAGACCATCATTTTTATTACAGCTGACAAACCAACTAAATATATATACAAGTCTTGAAAGCCCAACATACTGCATTAATTGACAAGATATGTCTACAAGCCTCTACTGATAGATATACTGTGATCGGAACGGATTTTCGACCTACTTATGAATATATACAAGATATACATAAGGCTCTAGACTCGGAAACTTCAAAAGGCATGGAGCTTACTAATCAAGCTGAACTCATACAGGACTTATTGAAGATACCTAATCGTCTGTTCGTCTGACCTGCATCCATGAAATGCAGTGCCCCCAAAAAGGGATGTCAGTAGGAAATAGTCTACAGAGTATATAAGGCAATATACTGAAAGCTGAAATTGAACCGATAATATAATAACTGCAAATAGCTGGAAGTCAAAGATAATGTGAAGATATTCTTACCTATTGATACTGATTTAACTCTCTCAATAATAAGAAAAATAGTTGTGTATGCTCGCTCATAAGCGCTCGGGCATACTAGGCTATGTATCTAGACCAACTAGGCTCGCTCTTAAGCGCTTGGCCACAGTAGGATAATCTTATAACATACCGTTTGATCAGAGGTTTTCCAATTGGGGCCTCCCCAGAAATTATAGCCCACAGTAGGAGAAATTATATACACAATCTCTGCTCTCTTGACTGGAAGGAGGAAATTAAAGAAAATATTATTACTTACAATACCGGAAAAATATATGCTATTTGAGAGACTAGCAATATATACGTAGATTCTGGGATATGAATGTAATAACGAGATCATGCGAAATGAAAGAAGAGCTGAACCTTAATATACTTGAATCACAAAAACCAAGTTAATCTTATTTTGAAGTAGTCGACATACCCCAGAACTAGAATTCTCAATGCCGTTTTGAATAATTCTTCAACTAAAATATCTATACCTAGTATGTCATACTCTCAGTTCCATAACGTAAACCTATTATATGATACTTCAGTAATCTTCATTAAAATAGTCCTAAACTTGTGGTGTGATGCCTAAGGAAACCCAATTTGCAGTGTGTATGGAGCTTAATTTGGCTCATAATGTCCTTACGCCACGTGGGCATGTCCCCCATGATAACAGCGACCCAAGCAAGGGTGCAGCCCAAATCGGCGAAGAAGGAGCTACATCGTTTAGCACCTGACCATTTTAGTGAGCGGAAGTCACCAAACTTACTACTTTTTTATTATTTCAAGGAAGGTTTCTTATTATATAAAGGAAACCTTCCCATTGTAAGAAGCATCATGTTTATTCTTAAATAATATAATCTCTATCTTGATCTTTATTTCTCTCTCTCTCTCTCGAGTTCTTAACTATTGCTTCCTTCTTAAGCTAAGTCTATTTTATCATTCATTTACATATCTAGAAAGACCCTCTAAGCAATCATCTTTTAGGCTTATTATGTTGTATTACGATTTACTCTATATATTTTCGATTGTTTTTAGGATTACAAAATACGAATATAATTTTTGAGGTAAATAATTTGGCGCTGTCTGTGGGGATTTCGAAAATCAAAAGCATAGTTTGCACCTAGAGAACCACTAAAAACCCTTCTTTACAACACAAAAACGAAATATAACTGAAAACAACGCCATAATAAAAACAATAGCAGATGTTGCAACCAATCTCATCAGTCCTCTAAACGAAGTCGGTGAAGATGGGATTCTGATTACAACCCCTAGTATAACATTGAGTAGAGAAATCCCACCTCCACCACCCGAAGATCTAATGATCTTGCGGGAAAAAGGCACTTCCACATCCGCATTTGAAGAAGAACCCCCAGATGTCAGGAAACTAATGGAAGAGTGGTTAACAAGCACTCTAAGCGGCTTGGTAGAGAAGTCACATCAACACAATGTCAAATGCAGACCAATCGGAGATCTTGCTGCAATCAGAGGCGAACCCGAGGTCACCCGCGCAAACGACGCGCTCCTTGATACTCGAGCCAACGGCGCCACGATCACAAACATCCTCAAGAAGATGAAGGAAATGGAAAATGAAAATAGGTCACTCTGTGACCAGATGAATGAACATCTGGATAGGGTTGACAAGATCCCTGGTGCCCCCAAACTGCTATCAAAGCGTGACGTATGAGGTTTGTCGAACATCCTACACGGAAGAGGTTTCACCATTCTCCATTCCAAAAACTTTCAAAATGCCACCTTACTTGAGAGTGTACGACGCCACTACAGACCCCGAAGACCACTTGATCCATTACGTCACTGCTGTAAAAGGTCATGACCTATCAAAAGAACAGGTACCGTCTGTGCTGAAGAAATTTGGCGAAACACTGATATGAGGGGCACTGACCTGGTATTCCCAGCTACTAGCCAAAATCATTACCATGTTCAAGGAGATGGTGGACAAGTTTGTCACCGCCCATGCAGGAGCAAAGAAAGTAGAAGCAAGGGTCAACGACATCTTCGTTGTTCGGCAAACCGCAGGGGAAAGACTTAGGGACTTCCTAGCTAGGTTCAACAGGATAAGGATGAGCCTACTCAACGTATCGGAAGTCGTGGCAGTCGTTGCTTTCCAAAACAGGTTAAGCAGGAGCGGCTCTAGGGCAAAAAAAAATTACTCAGCCGCCTCATGAAGTACCCGCCTACCACATGGGAAGAGATCCACAACGCTTATTGCACTGAGGTGCGTGCAGATGAGGACGACCTCAATGGGCCGACCCTACATCTATAAACAATACATCCAGAGATAATAAGGGATTAACCCATTGAAGGATGACGAGAACAACGCCCACATCCCAATAGGGAGAGACACCAACCCTACATCAGATCCTCTCACCCACCGCCACCCAGGCATGTGCATGCACTACAGCTACATGTCGCCCCTCTACGAAACGACAGAGGTATGCCCCTTTTATTATCTGCCCATTATTTTTGTGTGTCCCCTTCAGAGATAGTGTACGCACTTGAGAAGCTGGACAACAAGGTGCAATGGCCGCAATGATGATGTCGGACCTAGTCACCAGAAAATCAAATTCCTTGTGTGAGTTCCACCAGGAATGGGGGCACAAAACCGAAGACTGTATAGGTCTACAGAAAGAGGTGGTCAGGATGTTGAACCAAGGGTACCTTAGAGAGTATCTCAGTGAAAAAGGAAAAATCAACTTTGCACGTGGACGGGAGCAACAACACAGGCCACAAAAAGCTCCCTCACCAGCCCGCACGATCAACATGATCATCGGAAATAGCAACAATTCGGCAATCAACTACGTCAAGTTCACCACTCCGCACAAATTTAAGCAAACTATCGCCCACGAACGGTATGTCGACTTCAAAAATAGTATCACATTCGATATGTCCGATGCTGACGGTTTGTCTTTCCCTCATTACGATGCTTTAGTTATCATTTTACGTATCATAGATACAGATGTTACTAAGATTATGGTCGATGACGGTAGTGGCACCTGCATTATCCACCTGAGCGTACTCGTACTAATGGGATTCGAGGATAAGATAATACTGCATTACATAACACGAACCGGTTTCAATAATGCAGTAGAATGAACCTCCGAAGAAATATCGCTACCCCTCCTAGCGGGGGGGTCACTCTGGAAACAACTTTCCACATAATGAACCAGGAAACCACATACAACGTCATCATCAGATGATCATGGATACACGCCATGAGAGTGGTCCCTTTGTGCTTTTACCAAATGGTCAAATTTCCCATCCTGTGGAGAATATTCAGCATTCGAGGCGAGCCTCAGACCGCTCAAGAGTGCTATAAAATAGCTCGAGACTGCGCCCATACCAAACAATGTAGAGGGGCGAGCGCAGACGCATGGCAGTCAGCTATGTCAGGGACTAAGGTCCACCCGACAGAGAACTCCATTAAAGACCCTGATGTCGTAGAAGCCCATAAGGCTACAGTCGAAGATCTCGACCCAGTCCAACTAGACAACAACGACCGTACAAAGAAGGCTTACATCGGGCACGACCTCTCAAATCCTAGTAAGCATTTTGAATTTTTATCTAACCATACAGACCTTTTTTTGCTTTTTCCTATTCAGATGTGCTGGGAATCCCGCGTGAAATCGCTAGTCACAAGCTAAACGTCCACCCGTTACACCAACCCGTGCGGCAAATGAGAAGGAAATTCAATGCCGCAATCAACATAGCGGTCAGCGAGGAAGTGGAATAACTTCTGACCAACGGCTCTATCAGGGAATCGAAGTACCCTCAATGGGTCGCCAATGTCGTCATGGTTAGAACGAAGAATGGGAAATGGAGAATGTGTGTAGACTTCATCCACTTGAACAAGGCATGCCCAAAAGATTCCTTTCCACTTCCCCATATTGACTAGTTAATAGACGCAACCGCAGGGCATGAGCTGCTAAGTTTCCTAGCTAGATACTTCGGTTAAAACCAAATTATGATGGCCAAAGAGGACCGAGAAAAAACAACTTTCATCACCCACCAGGGGACATACTGCTACAAAGTAATGCCTTTCGGGCTCAAGAACTCAAGAGCCACGTATCAACGGCTGGTCACCAGAATGTTCAAAGAACAACTTAGTAAGACCATGAAAGTCTACATCGACGATATGCTGGTATAATCGGCAAAGAAAGTGGACCATATCGGCCACCTAAAAGTGGCTTTCGAGATACTGAAGAGGTACGTGATGAAGTTGAACACCGAGAAATGCGCCTTTGGTGTATCTTTAGAAAAATTTCTATGATTTCTCGTATCATAACGAGGCATCGAGGCCAACCCGGACAAGATCAAGGTGATTGACACAATACCTGAGGTGCTGAGTAGCAAGAAATATGTACAGAAGCTGACGGGGCATTTATCCACCCTGTCTCGGTTAATCTCACGGTCTTCTGATTGGTGCCACAAGATTTTCAACGTACTGAAAAATATCAAGGACTACATTGGAACGAGGAATGCGTCGAAGCCTTGAGAAAGCTGAAAGCATACTTGACTTCGCCACCCATGCTGGTAAAGGCAAGTCCAGGCGAACCCCTACTAGTATATATGGCCATATCTAAGGTCGCTGTCAGCTTCTAGTCTGTGACAACAAAGCTACACAATCCCCTATATATTACATTAGCAAAACCTTAGTGGACGTAGAAACTTGGTACCCACACCTCGACAGACTAACATTGGTACTGGTCGTAGCTTCACAAAGCTACGACCCTATTTCCAATGCCACCGCATAAAAGTAATAACGACCTTCCATTAAGAAGCTTCTTACACAAGCCCGAGTTATCGGGCCGGCTCGCAAGATGGGCCATTCAGCTCAGGGAGCATGACATCTTATATCATTCGAGAACCGCAATTATGTCGCAAGTTCTAGCCGATTATATAGCCGACATTAGTGTAGAAATCCTGCCAAAAGTAGAACTTGAGGCACAACATGCCTCCTCCAATAACGACATATGGTTTCTCTAGACTAATAGTGTTGCCAATACATCGGGATCGGGACTGGGACTCGTCCTCGAGGCCCCCAAGGGTGAAACAATTCGCTAGTCCATATGATGCCCTAAAATGACTAATAACGAGGCCGAGTATTAGGCCGTTATTGCAGGCATGAAACTGGCCATAATATATGGGGCTCGGCGACTCATCCTTCACTGCGATTCCCAACTCGTGGTAAACCAAGTCACATGGGCTTACTAGATAAAAGAACAGAGACTGCAAAAATACCAGCCAGCAATCTGTAGGTTAATAGCTGAATTCGATGAATGCCGCCTGGAACAGATCCCAAGAGCATGAAATATCGAAGCAGACGGTTTAGCAAAACTGGCTACGGCCACTAAAAACTTCAACGAAGAAAGTGTAGCCAGTCTCCTCCACTCCGCAATCGATCACACTGAGGTATTCTCTTTAAATTTGACTTGGGACTGGCGCAACCAGTTTGTACCTTATCTACAGGATGGGACGCTACCACCCCACAAGAAATAGGCAATGAAACTCCACACGCAAGCCGCTCGGTACTACTTAATAAACAACGATCTCCACAAAAGAACGTTTGGCGGATCCTTGGCCAAGTGCCTAGGGCCGCACAAAACAAGGCCGGTACTCGAAGAAGTACATGAGGGTCACTGTGGTGCCCATACAGGCAATCGCAGCCTCGTACGATACATCATACGGGCAGGCTACTACTGGCCCACCATGAAGAAGGAGGCGGCATAATTCACCAATGTGAACAATACCAAAGTTACGCCCCTATGATACACCAACCAGGAGAGCCCCTCCATTCAGTCACCTCCCATAGGATTTCATCAAATGGGGAATGGACATAGTCGGCCCCCTACCCGCAGGACGAGGAAAGGTACGATTTCTATTAGTATTAACTGACTAATTTTCTAAGTGGGTAGAAGAAGGTGCGTACGCACAAATACGCTAACAGGAGGTAATCGCCTTTATCTGGAAAAATATTATATGCCGCTTTGGCATCCCCAAAGAAATTAATTGTGACAACGGACGACAGTTCATCGGGCAGAAAATGACTGAATTCTTTGAGAAATGGCGTATCACGAGGATACCTTCCACGCCATATCACCCTGCCACCAACGGCTAAGAAGAATCCTCCAAAAAAAATATTAAACATACTGAAGAAGAAACTCGAGGACGCCAAAGTTCTATGGCACGAGCAGCTACCCAAAGTCTTATGAGCACACCAAACCACACCTAAATCCAGCACAGGGGAAACACGGTAATCGCTGGTCTACGGAACTAATGCGGTCATACCCGTTGAGGTCGGCGAACTAAGCCAAAGATATTCACACACCAGTGGAATAGAAAACGACGACAACAGACTCCAAGACCTCGACGAAGCTGAGGAAAGAAGAGAAATGGCCCATATCAGAATAGTGGCCCAAAAGCCACAAGTCAAATGATACTACAACAAGAGGGCCAAAATAATACCACTCAAGGTGGGAGATTACGTCCTCAAGGCCAAGACATTGGCATCTGAAGGCCCAAGTGAAGGAAAACTGAGCACCAACTTGGAAGGACCCTACAAAATCACAGCAATAGCCAGTAATGGCGCATTCAAATTGGAAACAATGGAAGGAAAAATGCTCCATAACAACTAGAACGTTACTCACCTCAAGTATTTCCACTTCTAAAAGGCATCTCCCGAGTCGTACTCTTTTCCCTTACCCGAGTTTTGTCCCAATTGGATTTTCTCAGGGAGATTTTTAACGAGGCGACGGAGGGGACACCTTGAGATATTTGCGAAACAAGTTTATCATATCAACCTCTCCTTACGACCTCCATTTTGACATGATAAGTGGACTGGACTAGCTTGATCCCCAATGTATGAAAGGCTACGGCCATCTCCAATGCGTGAAAGGCTACGTCCATCTTCAATGCGAGAAAGACTACGGCCATCTCCAATGCGTGGCTATCAGTTCTATCATGACCAAGGCCATCGATTACATTATTGCCAAGGCCATCATAGCCAATGGTTTACCTAGATTCGACTATGGTAAGTAAAAGACTCGACGACAGTCGAAGTCGCCAACATGGCTAAGGCCATCAGTTCTATCATGGACAAGGCCATCGATTATATTATGGCTAAGGCCATCATCACCAACTGTCAACCTAGATTCGACTATGGTGAGTAAATGACTCGACAACAGTCGAAGTTGCCTACATGGCTAAGGCCATCCTTTCTATCATGGCGAAGGCCATCGATTACTTTATGGCTAAGGCCATCATCGCCAACGGTCAACCTAGATTCGACTATGGTGAGTAAACGACTCGACAACAATCAAAGTCGCATACATTGATAAGGCCATAAGTTCTATCATGGACAAGGACATCAATTACATTATGGCTAAGGTCATCATCGCCAACGGTCTACCTAGATTAGACTACGGAGTAAGTAACTCCACGACCGGTGAAGTCGCCTACATGGCTAAGGTTCTATCATGGCCAAGGCCATCGATTATATTATGGCTAAGGCCATCTTCGCCAACAGTTGACCTAGATTTGTATACAGTGAGTAAACGACTCGACGACAGTCGGAGTCATCTATATATCTAAGGCCATCAGTTTTATCATGGCCAAGGCCATCGATTACATTATGGATAAGGCCCTCATCGCCAACGGTTTACCTATATTCAACCAAAGTGAGTAAATGGCTTGACGACAGACGAAGTCACCTACATGGCTAAGGCCATACGTTGTATCACAGCCAAAGGCCATCGATTACATTATGGCTAAGACCATTCTAGTCAACAGCCGACCTAGATTCGACTACAGTTAGTAAACGACTCGACGACAGTCGAAGTCGCCTACATAGCTATGACCATCAACTACATTATGGCTAAGGCCATCGTCGCTAACAGTCAACCTAGATTCAACCGCAGAGAGTAATTGACTCGACGACAGTTGAAGTCGACGTTATAGCTAAGGTTGTTGATTCTCTTACGACTAAATTTGTAAGTCTAAGTATGACCAGGGCCGCCGACACGAACGGTCAACAAAGAGTGCAACAAAAGCTCTAAAGAACAAAAGAAAAATAGCAGCAACAGGAGGGAAGAGAAATCATATTACATTTATCTCCCAAAAGATATGCATACAACTGGGCGTAAGAAAAAATTTCCATCTACACGAAAAATATTTACACATACAAGCCATAAGGGCCTTCACCACCCCTTCCGTCGCAACCCGCCAGGTCGCCATCTGTTCCATTGCCGACTCCAGATTGATAAGCCCTAGAAATCGAGGAGCTGGAGTCTAGATGGTTGACATCATTAAAATTACAGCCCTCCCTACCAACCGAGTCGGAGCTATAATCGGCTGCATCACGAGCAACACGAGTTATGTGTTGTTGCCTCTCTACTTCCACCTCAGAAGCTCGGCCCGCCGCCAATAGCTCCTAAAAAACGACCAATCTAGCATCATGAAACACCCACATCTCGCGCGCCTCATGTTGCACGGCATCCTGTGGGGGCGTTCTCCTAAGGGCCTCAACTTTGGTCGTCCTGGCATCAAGCTTAGTTGTAAGGGCAGTAACCTGAGCACGTAACTCTGCAGCCTCGGCCGCCTCCCCACGGCTAATCTCCAAGTTCTCTCTTTTGACCGAAGGAGAGTTTCCAATTCATTATTTTAAGCCAAGGCAGCCATCAACTGCTCATCCATCTCCTTCAGCTCCGCTGCTCTCTTCTCCAAAAGAGCCTCTAACTCCTTAAGGCCCTCACGGAACGTACAAAGTTGTGGTTCCTTCTTGAGCATGTCTGCCAGCGCTTGATGCTCGGCACAAACCTCTTTGTACTTCTTTGCCATTTTGGTGAAGGTGTCCACCTTCTTTTGCTCATGCGGCCTTCTCTCTACCTCCAAGATGAGGGTCTGAGAAAAAAAGAGAAGAAACAGGCAGAACGTACCACAGCGCTTTGTCCAACAAAATAAACAAAAAATGGGCTGAAAGCTACCTACAAAGTTGAGCCTGTTACCATCCTCGAAAAATCCCTATTGCTAACATTTATCAGCGAATCATGCTCCGCAGCCGCGCACAACATGGGTCATGACCGCCGCGGCCTCCTCGCTATCATCTAATAAAATATATCCACCAGGGATCACAATGTGGCGAGTAGACCTAATATCCCTCCTCTCCAAACGGGACAAGATGCCCGGTGCTTCCCCAAAGAGCGGCTTCTGAGCCCGTCCTCTCAGTCTTCATAACCAATTCATATAGAGCAAAAAATGACTCGCCTGTTGGGGCAACAACCGTACGAGCAGCGGCAGCTGTTCTCTGAGGAACGGTTCGCCCGGCACGAATAGCCTCGGCCATAAAGGTTGACCTCAACACTTGGTAGGGCTCCCCGGGCCTCCTCACACCCTCGATGACAATGCCTTTGCCAATAATCAGTCACCACCTCTTTTTCTCAACAATTGATCGAAGACACACCCTATCAGGTACTGTATCTAAGTTATTCTCTGTATCCAAGCTCATCCCGAGTAATAGTACCATGAAGAGATTGATGACGTTATTAGAAATGCAATGGAACTTCCACCAAGAATAACTGAGATAAAGTACCTCGCAGAATGTGCCTTTAATTGTTATTCTCATTAGTGACAATGATGATTAGAATGCAATGGCATATGTTTCAAAACGTTATTGTATAGGTAGGAATTTAGTATTTCCTAACTAGATAAAACAAGAGCTTATAGAGTAATTATGTACATCATTTTCCATAAGGAAAAGAAGTTTGATTGAGAGTGACAAGGTTGATGAAGACGGAATGTGTTCTATTGGTCTTGGCAGTCCCCATAAAATGGGGATCATAAGACTTTATTATGACAGAGATTATAGGAAGTTTTGTTCTAAATTTTCTTTCAAGTCTGATCCAAAAAGTTTAATGTGATAATTGTGATATTTCTTCGGATTCAGAGAATAAGTTGACCAATAAAAGTATGGAAATGCTCATAAAAAGAATTAAGAGCATTTCCATACTTTTGTCCGTCAAATCATTGTATGAATCTGAAAAAATATCACAAATATCATATTAAACTTGTTGGATCAGACTTGAAAGAAAGTTTAGAACAAAGCTTCATATAATATTTGTCATCATAAATTCCTATAATCCCCGCCTTATAGGAACTGACACGACGAACAAAAAAATTCCGTCTTCATTAACGTTGTCACTAAATATCAAACTTCTCTTCCATTTGGAAAGTGTAGTAGAGAATTTCTCTATAACCTATTTTATCTACTTAGGAAATGTTAAATCCTACCTACACCATCACTATTTTAAAACACATGTGGTTGCCTTCTCATTATCATTGTAGCTATAGAGATCAACACTTGATCAAAGACACACCCTGTCAGGTATTGTATCCAAGTTATTTTCTCTGTCCAAGTTCATCCCGAGTAATAGTACCGCGAGGAGGTTGATGACATTATTAGACATGCAATGGAACTTCTATCACGACCCAAACCCGGTCGTAATGGCGCCCAACCCTAAAGCTAGGCAAGCCTGACCAATAATCTCTTTCAATTAAACACTAAGTCTGAAACCCTCGACAATTTAAGAATATTACAGTAATTTTGGAATAATAATTAAAAAATATTAGTAGAGTAATATGGAAAAAATACGAAAAGCGATAAACACACCCACATGATTTGGGCCACGAGTCTAGAGCCTCTTAACAAAGCTGCATAATAATATCTGAATAAAACTATAAAAATCGGGAAACGTATACAATAATAATGAAATTGAATATGAAGAGCAGTCAGGTCTTGTGAATGTCAAGTAGCTACCTCAACGACTCTGGAAAATATCTGGAGACTACGCGTATGAGTTAAGCCTCCGGTCTCAATCTGCACACAAGGTGCAGGTAGTAGGGGTGAGTACTATCGACTTAGTGAGTAATAAGCATATAAAATGTCTGAAGGTAAGAAATCCACAAAAGGCCACAAAGAAAAGCTAAAACTAACAATCATATACCTTAACTACGAACTAACAGCAAAGCAATATCAAATATAGCAGTCAAGTATCATGTTAGGATGCAATGCAATGCACATGAATTCGCTGCGGCGTGCAGCCCCATCCGCTTAACATCGACGGCGCTCACTAGGGGTGTGTACAGACTCCACAGGGGCTCCTTCATCCTAAGCGCAATATCATTATATCAGCGCTGTGGCGTGCAGCCCGACCCATGCTCAGTACACAATATGCATATGATTCACATAACATATTCAATCTAATTTCCCTTTTTTCCAATTATTAAGGTGAATATAATTTAGTTAATTTATTTCAGGATAAAGGTGACTTAGTAATTAATAATTGTGATTAAGCACAGGACTGAGATCAATGACTATGCAAATCACGTTATCACACAAATATTCATCCTAGACGGATGTTACAGATCAACACAAGGCCTTAAACATGGAAATAAGCATAATTATCAAAAATACAATGTGTGTGTCATCCGCCAATAATTATATTTTGCTCTCGGGATGGACCAAGTCAAAATCCCCAATCATATACCATCCCGCACCAGCCATGGGGTCTGAGTCATGTCGTAATATAGCGTCACGATGTGATAAACTGGGGTTTCAAACCCTCAGGCCATCATCTATCCAAAATACTCACCTCTTACCGGTCGTAGACTGGTCCGCGATGCCTTTTCCCTTTAAATATTTGTCTACATGCATCGAATCTAGTCAAAACCACAACAAATATATTATTATAGCCTAAATAAAAATAACCCAATTGAAATTTTTCAAACAATTCTAAAAACACAAAGTTGGTAAAACCCGAGCCCCTAGTCCACTTCTCGAAAATTTCTAAAAATCACATCTTTGGATTCCTCATCTTGCCATGAGTCCATACATGTAAACTTCACCAAAAACGGAGTTCAAATGGCCTTTCAAATCCCCAAAGTTTGTTTCTAAAAAACTAAGCCCTATTTCTTTAATATTTCTACAGAATTTCATGGAATTGAGGGTTGATTCTTCCTAAAAATGGTATTTTTAAGTCAAAAAACTTACCTCCAATCAATATCCGTTGAAAATACGCTTCAAAACGCTTAAAAAGCTCGCTTGGTTGATTAACAATGGAGGAAATATTGTTGGGTTTGCGACTGAAACTACACTTAAAAACATTATGTCCAGTTGAACGACCCTTCTTTGCAAACGCGAGCCCTTCCGCGAACATGATGCATAGATGCCCCCTTCTCCTTCGCGAACGCGTGCCAGGGACTCGAACGCAAAGCACAAAATAGTCCACTCACCATTTCCCCTTCGCGAATGCAAGCCTGCTACGCGAACACCAAGGTTACAGGCCCCAAGAACTACACGAACGCAGCCTTACTTCGCGAATGCGAAGGCCAATGTCGTGGCCCTCCTAAATCCTTCTAAGCGTTTGCGACACAACCCTGCGAACGCGAAGCACAAAGTTCTGCAACACCAACAGTAGAACACCAGCAGTCCTCTAAGTCAAAAAATAGCCCGATTGACCATCTGAAATCACCTCGAGACCTCAATCAAAAGCACGAAGATGTTCCAATACCTCATTCAAACTTGCTTGAGCCATAAATTCACTATCATAAACATCAAACTCATCAAATTACCACAGATTCAAGCCTAAGGTAAACCAAAACTTCCAAAACATGCATTTGATCCAAAACCCGACCTAAACACCTCCGAATGACCTGAAAAATTGCATGCATATCCAAATTATCTAACGGAGCTACCGCAACTGTCGAAATTCCATTCCTATACCCGGATCAAAATCTCACATATCAACCGGACTTCGCCAAATTCTAACTTAGCCAATTCAAACCTAATTCTATACCGGACCTCCAAATTTAATTTCAATTGCGCTCCTCAGTCATAAATCACTACCCGAAACTAGTCTAATCATCGGAAATCCATTCCAAACCCTCTAACTCATAAGTCAACATTCGGTTGACTTTTCCAAACTAACATTCCCATAAAGAGACTAATTGTTTCATTTCAAACAAAATTATATCCGAATTACTTCAAACTCCCCAAACACATATAATGGAACATATAGAAACATAAAACAGGAAAACGGGACGGTAAATCACGTGACGATGGGTCAGGTCATTACAACTTCCACCAAGAATAACTAAGATACAGTACCTGGTGGAATGTTCCTTTAATTGTTCTTCTCATTATAGCGACAATGATAATGAGAAGGCAATGGCATGTGTTTCAAATAGTGATTCTGTAGGTATGAATTTAACATTTTCTAAGTAGATAGTGGAAGAGCTTATAGAGGAATTTTGTACTTCATTTTCCATGAGGAAAAAAGTTTGATTGAGAGTGATAAGCTTGATGAGGATGGATGTTTTCCCGTTGGTCGTCGCAAATCCTATAAAACAGGGATCATAACACTATGTGACAACAGAGATTATAGGAAGTTTTGTGCTCAACTTTATTTCGAGTCTGATCTGTACAAGCTTAATGTGATATTGGTGATATTTTTCGGATTCCGATAATGATTTGACCGACAAAAGTATGCAAATGCTCTTAAAAAACTCCAGCCAACGACGCCTTTGATCCTCATGTCGGCCTCCACGTATGTCGTATCTACCCAAAATCAGAGAGAATAACATCATAATATGCTAATGTGACAATACCCAATTAAAAATAGTCGAAAATAGCAACAATATCGAAACTAGAAAAACCCAAACCCTAGGCCCACTTCTCGAAAAATTATGAAATTCATATCACCGGATTCCTCCTCTCTCCAAGAGTCCATACATATCAAATATACCAAAATCGGAGTTCAAATGACCCCTCAAATCTCCATTTAATTCTCTAAAGTTTCAAGCCCTAAACCACTATTTTTTTCCATAAATTACTTGAGTTTTCAGTTCTAATCTATGTATTTAACTTGGAAATAAGTAGAAACAACTCACCTTTGATGCTTGATGAAATCCTCCCTTGAAATTCTCTCCAAAATAATCCAAACCAAATGAATGAAATGAGTCACATTCGCGTCTAAAAGAATCTGCCCGTGCTTCGTCGAGTTGTACCTTGCAGTTGCGCTATAGAAATTGTACATCCTATTAATTGTTCCTTGTCGAACACCTTCAGTTTAAACACCCATAACGTCTTCTATGAATATCCTAATGAAAAACAATTTGAATATTAATAAACTAGACTCGAATGTCTTTAATTTGATAGGTTGTACACCATATGACTCTTTATATATCCCGAGATATGAGCTTCTAAAACGTATCAGTAAATTCTGTCGAAATCGCTCCAGTGGCAAATTTCTATCCATCATATGTTTCATAGCTAATATTTAAATTACAAATGGTTTAACTTTCTGAAAACTAGAATGTAAGGACTACAAATTTTGTGTTTTGCATATATTCTGATTCATTATATATTGAAAGATATGAGCTTCCGAATTGGATTTCAGGTGCACAGTTGAAGCAGAAAAGAAAAATTTGTAATTTTTTTAAGATGAAATAGTCCGTTTAACCACCCAAAACTCACCCGAGGCAACTGGGACCTCAACCAAACATACCAACATATTCCATAACATCATTCAAACTTGTTCCAACATCGGAACGCTTTAAACAACACCACAACACCAAATTCGCATCTGATTCAAGCCTATGAACTTTGAAACTTCTAACTTCCACATCCGATGCCGAAACACGTCAAAACTAGTCCGAATGACCTCAAATTTTTCAGACAAGTCCAAAATGATATGCAAAGCTACAAAAACTTTCGGAATCACATTCCGACCCCGATATCAAAATATTCACCTGCGGTCAAATTTTCTCAAATAACCTTCAAATTTCTATATTTAGCCAAACGGTTCCAAAATAACCTGCGGCCCTCCGAATTCACTTCCAATCACGTTCCCAAATCCAGAATCACCATACGGATCTACTCCCAGTCTCAAAATCCTAAATGGACATCGATAACGCTGAAATGCATTTTAAGCCAAACTGATGCAATTACTTCTAAAATGCTATCTTCCATAATAGGCGCCAAAACGCTCTTGGAATATTAAAAACCCGATCCGGGCATACGCCCATGTATGAAATATTCATACAAACCTGTTGGAACTTTCGGATCCCAATTCTGAGGTCGTTTATTCAAATCTGTTCATTTCATCAATTTTAAGCTTTTGAAATGAGAATTTTCATTTAGATTTGACTCCAAACTTCTTGAATTTTAATTCTGACCATACACAGAGATCAATATACCTAAAATGATGCTGCTCATGGCCTCAGACTATTAAGTGACGCATCGGTTCTCAAAACGATCGGTTTGGTCGTTACAATCTCCCCCACTTAAACATACGTTCGTCCTCGAACGTGCTGAGAACTACATTGAAGTAGTCTGAAATCACTTATTTAACACCTCGTGCCCCTTCATGTACTTCCACAACTCAGTTGAGAATATTAACTCAATAACACTAAAGATGTACTCCTTTATTCAAGCAAATAAGCCATTAGGCTCAATTCCATCATCGGGAATTTCCTACCAGGCTTGTTTCCATCATACGACCACGATATCAATCTTTACATGCCGTACCCATACATGACTTCATAACTTTGCTGAATTCACACTTTGCATCACTTTACTCATGGGACCACAAAAATATTTTTTAGACGTAATATTCAAACTTCCATAAATCTGATGCTTCCATTAAATCTCATGACCTACATAGGTCTTGCTCTAACTTTTACAACTCCTATACGACTGAAGAGACGTGCCAAAATTCATATCCAACTTATGAATCAGCAAAATCATCGGGTCTATCCCCTGACACGATCTATACCTCATCCTGAACCAAAGAACGATCCTTGCTCTTTAATATACTTCGTATAATCAGATTGCACTAGTCCTAAATCCATATTTGGTTTCACTTAGTACGAACCGCTCAGGAAATATGCCATCTCGGACCTAATCAAAAGTCATATATGATGCCACAATGTGACAATAGGCTACCATTCAAAACGCGATACAAAAAGGAAGCCTAACTATGAAAAGGAGATCTAATTACCCCGCTCGCAAATCGTACATGTGATGCGGGTTCACATCTAGAACTAGAATTCTGGGGAAAATGATAGACAGAACACATAAAAGAAAATATGGGGGACTGTACTGAACATCATATAGTTGCGGCGTGCAAGCCGATCCAAACAACTTACCCATGACGGCGTTCCACTCGATCCACATATAGAACTCACATAAGGAGATAAACGTTAAGCTAATAAGCTCATCAGATCAAAACACCGGATATCGGTCATAACCATACTAAGGTGCATAATACCATTCCCAAGGAAACATCTAGCTCTATAGGCTACAAACTCAAGAACAACTGAGATACGATAAATGATCTAAGTCTCAAGAGTCATCCTGCTCATATAATATCACCGGTGAGCGGAACCTCAAAGCATAAGGAATCTACCAAGCCGTCTCACAACTCATATGGCGTAATATATCTTTACATAAATTAGCTGACCACGAAATAAGACTGTGACTATCCTTTCATAAAGAGCGCATTGCTGAAATAAACATAACTCGCCTGACGTATGGCTCACTTCCACATTTAAATCTATCCACCAACCTCAAGTCGATCCCGATCCTTCCAAGCTACGCCAATAACATATCACAAGCCCATAACCCAATAAGCAGAGCGTCCTCCAAGCATAAATTCTCAAATGGATGATATTACCAAAATCCTCATACTTGGTTTAAATTTCTAATTAATCAAGTGGCTACATGTCACACTTATACAATATTCCTATGGGATAAGCTCCCACCATCTTCCAAAATAATTAATGAGTCTGTACATTCAAACTAGCGACTGCACTAACGCTGAAAAGCGATCAAGAATCCCTAACCAGGATGCAAAGCCTTTCTCACAGAACAACGATCTCAGGTGATACTTGTTAGGATTTATGCCCGTCACTAGAGGGGGGGTGAATAGTGAGGGCCGAGAAAATTGATAAATATTACGGAATTAAAATTGCAGGAATAAAATAAATTCGGTAATTAAAATAGTAAGGAAAGAACACACCGAATTTATCCTGGTTCACCACAACTTGTGGTTAGTCCAGTCCCCGAGAGACTCTCTCGAGATTCCACTAACTCCGTTAAGCTTACGGGTGCCTAACAAACCGTTACTCTTGCTCGTAGATGTACACTCTACAAGACTTCAACTTGCCCGAGGATACCGCACCTCAAGACTTCACCTTGCTCGTGGATACCGCACCACAAGACTTCACACACTAAGATTGAGGGTACTTAGCAAACCCGACAATCAATGAGAAGATATGGTATTCTCAAACACCTTTCTCTTTTACAACAATAACTCTCTCAAAAGAGTAGATAAAGAGATACAATATTAGCTCTATGAACAACTCAAAGTTGTCTCTCAAATGGCTCAACAAAAGCTCTATAATGATGCACAAATTATATCAATATGTATATGAATAATAAGAGGTGTTGTGTGTTACAATTCAGCTCAAAAGACCTCTATTATAGGTGGTAGAAGTAGTATGTCCGTTGCTTAATTGGCAATCAATCATGCTGATTTTATGCCAAGATAATCGATTATCAGATTTGGATAATCGATTATCAGCTTACCGTTACAAAATCGGAAGCTGATTTTATGCAGGATAATCGATTATTGTGATATGCATAATCGATTATTTTGTTATAGTGTTCAAAAACTTGGCAACGGATACAAGATAATCAATTATGCACTTCTAATAATCGATTATTTTGCTGTTTTGTAAATTCCGATTTACACTGTCTTAATATAATCGATTATCAAAATAAACATAATCGATTATCTTTGTCCAGCTTTGAAAGACATGTTTAAAATTCATTTTGGCTGAAAAGAAAATGTTTGACATCATTTTGTTTGAAGTATTTGAAATATGATTTGATAAAATGATTTTATGAATATTTATGATGACCTATGTTGAGCCAAAAGAAGAGATAACTTTAAACGTTGCTCTTACATTTGTTCTACCTAACGACCTACGCCTTGGGTCTTCGGTCTTGAACTTTTGAGCTCGTCTTTGGCTTGTCTATGCAATTCCGTCGTCAATATGCTTCTCGGCATTCAATCTTGATTGTTTGTCACATAATAACATTGTTTGACACTTGACTTCATTGTTGGTCATTCATCGACTTTGTTGTTTGTCATTCATCAAAACCTATACCTGAAAATCATGATAATACAACCAAAGCACACATATCATGGATAGAATGATTTTCTACAATTTCCCCCTTTTTGATAATGACAAACAACAGGAGATATGCATATCGGATTCCCCCTAAATTAACGCTATATCTCAATATACAATTCATGCAAACAATTCCCATTAATGATAATTCCCCCTCAAATAAGGCATACTATAACATAGATACATTCCCCCTTGTTTGATGCATATCGTCTAAACTCTTCCCCCTTTTGGCATTAGCGAAAAGAGAGTATACAAAGGCTATTATCCCCTTTCGACACTTCCCCCTTTTGGGTATATCAATTGTTAGTGTCAAATATAAGGTAGGAAATACAATGAGGAATATACATTGACGATATTTTGAAAAATCATACCAACATGAAATAATACCAAATGTTAGTAAAAATATAACAACCATATCAAAGGTTATTTTTAGCGAATATACCAACTGTTATTCAAACTAGAGAGATATTCATCAAAACTTCAATCATTATTTTTAACAAAAATAATTGATACCAATTGTTATTCAAGATAAAAGTTATCAAAATATGAATCAACAAAAATAATTAACATCAATTGTTAACAAATATATATTAATTGTTAACACATATCAACTATTATGTTTTTATCAAAAATATGATAACTAACCGAAATTCCCCCTCGATGCAATAAGGTTTCGTGCTTGGTGCATCTACTACGATATTGTAGTCTTCAAGCACACCTGCAAACGTACCTAAAAATAGGTTTTCGGTACCCAACTGCTTTTGGGTCCTTGGGGGTTAGGCAAATAATAATCATAGTTAAAGATAAATCTCTATGTTTTGCAAAACATACGGGTGCTATGTGTCCTACCCGGTTGCAATAATGACATATAACATTTGGGTTGTGCATATGTCTTGGTTGAGCCAAATACGTTCTAGGTGATCTAAAGTCGTTATTCCTAGAAGCGTTGAAATTCCGAGAGTCATTTCTAGGTGGTCTAAAACTATTCATTCTAGACTCATTAACAAAATTCTTAGAGTTGTTTCTAGGTGGTCTAAAATGATTAATTTTAGACTCATTAATGAAGTTCCTAGAATTATTTCTAGGTGGTCCAACTTCATTTCTATCATCCTTTTTCATAGTCTTCTTAATTATTTTAGGATTATCAACACTACGTTTTTCTAGTGTGTTCCTAAGTTCTATGTTCTCTATTTTCAAAGAACTACAAGATGAACAATTAGAACTTTGATCAATTCAAGAATCTTCATGCATCTCCTTAATTTTATTTCTAAGATCAATATTGTCATTTTCCAAAAATTTATTTTTCTCTTCTAAAACTTTAATTTTAGCCTTGGCCTCTTTGGAGATTTTTGAAGTCTTTTTCAATTCACCATATAAGTCATGAAAAGCTTCTTGTAATTCTTCAAAAGAATAAAAGTTAGAATTACTTACCTCTTCTTCCTCGTTGGCCATGAGGCATAATGCGGCTGTTTCATCGCCCAAGCTGTCCGAATCCCATGTCACGCGCCTTTGGTGTTTCTTCTTTTTCTTGTCCTTGGGTTTTGGACAATGTGACTCGGTGTGGCCAAGTTTTCCACAATTTTGGCATGAAGGACTTGGTTCTTCCTTCTTTATTTCCTTCTTCATACACTTATAAAACTTTTCAATTATATCATTGGAAATAATATCATCATCGCTTTCCGAATCACTCACCTCTACTCTTTTAGATGATGAGGCTTTGAAGGCAATATTCGAACTTTTACTTCTAAGATAGGGATTAAGAATTGTGCTTTCATAAGTTTCGAGGTTACCTCTTAGTCCATCAATTGTGACATCCGTGATTCATATCGATTCTTGTATGGCATTGGCTTTGGAACGCCATTCGGGAGTGAGACTCCATAGGATTTTTTGAACAAGATCTTTGTTCGTGTATACTTCCCCGAGAGCATGAAGATCGTTGACGATCTTTGAGAATCGTTCGAACATAATACCGATGGTTTCTTTCTCCCTCATTTTATTGAGGTCATATTCATGTGTTAGAAAATCAACTTTAGATTCTCGGACTTGAGACGTACCTTCATAAGTGATCTCGAGTTTATCCCACAACTCCTTGGCGGTTGTGCAGCAAGAAATCTTTCGATAGTCATCCGGATTCACCGCACAATATAATAAGTTGACGGCCTTTGCCTTATTTTCAACTTTCTCGATGTCCTCGGCATCATATTCATCTTCCTCCATTGGAACCGTGGTTTCCCCAACTTTCTTTGTTCACCGTTCTTGATGATTTGCCATAAGCGAAAGTTATTTGATTGGATGAAGATTCTCATCCGCTCATTCCAATATGTGTAATTTGTTCCGTCAAATAGTGGAGGCCAATAGGTGGAGTGTCCTTCGCTATCATTCCTGCGTTCAATATTCTCAAAAAAATATATATATCGTTCTTTCAACCGGTTAAGGCTTTCAGAGAGTTAGGCTCTGATACCAATTGCTAGGATTTATGCCCGTCACTAGAGGGGGGGTGAATAGTGAGGGACGAGAATATTGATAAATATTGCGGAATTAAAATTGCAGGAATAAAATAAATTCGGTAATTAAAATAGTAAGGAAAGAACACACCGAATTTATCCTGGTTCACCACAACTTGTGGTTAGTCCAGTCCCCGAGAGACTCTCTCGAGATTCCACTAACTCCGTTAAGCTTACGGGTGCCTAACAAACCGTTACACTTGCTCGTAGATGTACACTCTACAAGACTTCAACTTGCTCGAGGATACCGCACCTCAAGACTTCACCTTGCTCGTGGATACCGCACCACAAGGCTTCACACACTAAGATTGAGGGTACTTAGCAGACCCGACAATCAATGAGAAGATATGGTCTTCTCAAACACCTTTCTCTTTTACAACAATAACTCTCTCAAAAGAGTAGATAAAGAGATACAATATTAGCTCTATGAACAACTCAAAGTTGTCTCTCAAATGGCTCAACAAAAGCTCTATAATGATGCACAAATGATATCAATATGTATATGAATAATGAGAGGTGTTGTGTGTTACAATTCAGCTCAAAAGACCTCTATTTATAGGTGGTAGAAGTAGTATGTCCGTTGCTTAATTGGCAATCAATTATGCTGATTTTATGCCAAGATAATAGATTATCAGATTTAGATAATCGATTATCAGCTTACCGTTACAAAATCGGAAGCTGATTTTTTGCAGGATAATCGATTATTGTGATATGCATAATCGATTATTTTGTTACAATGTTCAAAAACATGGCAACGGATACAAGATAATCGATTATGCACTTCTGATAATCGATTATTTTGCTGTTTTGTAAATTCCGGTTTACACTGTCTTAACATAATCGATTATCAAAATAAACATAATCGATTATCTTTGTCCAGCTTTGAAAGGCATGTTTAAAATTCATTTTGGCTGAAATGAATATGTTTGAAATCATTTTGTTTGAATTATTTGAAATATGATTTGATAAAATGATTTTATGCATATTTATGATGACCTATGTTGAGCCAAAAGACGTGATAACTTTAAACGTTGCTCTTACATTTATTCTACCTAGCGACCTACGCCTTGTGTCTTCGGTCTTGAACCTTTGAGCTCGTCTTTGGCTTGTCTATGCAATTCCGTCATCAATATGCTTCTCGGCATTCAATCTTGATTGTTTGTCATATAATAACATTGTTTGACACTTGACTTCATTGTTTGTCATTCATCGACTTCGTTGTTTGTCATTCATCAAAACCTATAACTGAAAATCATGCTAATACAACCAAAGCACACATATCATGGATAGAATGATTTTCTACAATACTGACATCACTACCCATCTTATTCAAAATACTGAAACTTATATCCTACTCATCCGTGATCGTGACATCACAGACATTGACCAAACTGCAACATTGGTCCTTACTTAAATTTTCATACCACTCACTGCACCTCATGTGCCAATATACGATAGACGCGATTTCCATCACAACTCTGGAACCATCGATAGGCTAATACTTCATCACATAAGACTTCCCATTTAACTCACTTCAGGGGAACAATAGCAGCATACAGGCGAATTCTTATTATCGTGAAATATGCTAATCTCTAAGTAGTTATCCAAGCCACCATAAAACTTTCTGGGATCCGCCTACTCATAATAGATGCTATCAAAAGAATGCTTCAGAATATCATCAATCACTGCAGTTGGCAAGCCTCACATGCTCCGCCAAAATCACATGCATAACCCGATCATGCTGAACGAACTGATCACCAACGCCAATATGCCAACTCAACTATGGCTAATCATCTACGTCCTTCAAATTTATCCTTGACTGCCTTACAAATAATAATATCTCCCTTTAACATCTAACTTATTTCAACCGCACTCACCCCGAGTGACCTTAAATCACGAGACCATGATGTCTCAAATACCATGACCATTTCATGTCTCTCAAATGCTACACCGCAATTTAAAACATCATAGAACATTCTGTGCCTTTCTTCATAAGCTGATTTAAAGGTTTGACTCTTAACCGTACTTATAGACTCAAAATCATTGCGAATCACACTTTACCTCTTGAATTAACTAGGACTGCTATTGAGAGCCACCAAGCTTTGACTTGGCCCCTAATGCGACCAACTCTACTGAATTTTATAACATATGAATACCATCTCTATAAAGCACCCAAAGGAATCACTTCCATCGAAGCCTGCACCTATACGAGGCATAAATCATGAATCTTCCCTCAAGTCTGAACATAAGCCAATAAGGCTAACCATAGCATGCATCCAACAATTCATTTACACAAATTACCACTCATGGTACTCTTCCGTAGCTGCAATAACCCACCAATATGCCAATAACCAGAATTCATGCAGGTAATAAACCATGCAATCACCTAATCAACTTCAAGCGCCCCAACTTGGCTCGAAGCCATAGATCACAACATATATACTCTATTGTTGTCCTTATATCATGGTGAGATTGAACTCACTCCATCATAAGCTCGTGGAAACACGAATCATCTGGAATTTTAATTTTTCAGCAATTCTCGCATTTACTCTCACAAAAGTTAAGCCCACTCTTTAGGCGACCAATTTTTTTTTTTACGAAGTCGTTAATTTTTCAAAAATTTCGACAGAGCCTCCTTTGTAATTGGTCCTATCCACCTCCCGTAGAATCACCAAAATGATCCTAACAACACATCCACAACTTGACAAAGCATCACAATGCATATCAATTACATAAATCTTTATATAACATTTCGGTATACCTTTCACCATCATGGACATTACACAGTCAACATTCTTCCTGAGTTTAAACGCAAACCATAACATAAATTTACTTCATTCCAAACAAGAGGCATGAAAATATCTTCACGCACCCATAACTTGGGGATACATATCCTATCACAATGGAAATCATACACTTAGTAGTTCATCTATCATATAGTAGACATTCCCCGTCACTTCCAAGTCATATAGATGGATCTCGCAGTACTAACATACTCCTCACATATGTATCCAGCCATCAACTCCACTAATAGGGACAATACCAGATATATAAGTTCAAAACACTTGCTCGCACAATTAGCACCTCTGTGCTTAAGGTATTGGCAACGACTCGGCCTCAAGTCCTCTAGACTGGCCTAACAACAAACTTACAGATGTTACACATTGCCCCTTGATCGGGGAATCAGAAGCCATCGAGGCAGAGCTGATACTGAGCGCTCACGTTCACATACTGATGTATGGAAGGAATTTCAAGAGGTATATCTCATGCTGAATCAGGTAAGCACGATACGAATTCCAAGAAATTGAAGTTTTCCTAAAGGTTCTACAACCTCTCAAGGATAAATACAAACGTCTCTGTACCGATCCGCGAGACTCTATTAAACCTACTCATGACTCATGAGACCTAGTAACCAAGGCTTTGATACCAATTGTTACTCCCAAATCCCAGTCGTGATGGTGCCTCTCATGAAGACAAGGTCAGCCAACCCATTTAAACAACCTTTTTCAACAATAAATTACATGAATAATCAGTTTCAACAAAATTAAATAACAAGAGTTCGTGGAATACAACCCAATACAGCCCGACAACGGGGTGTCACCAGTCATAAGCTTCTACATAGTCCACTAATGTATTACAAGTACGGTAATAGGAACAAAGTCTGAAAAATATTATGAACAACATAAAATAAGGGAGGATATCTGGTGCCGCAGACGCTAGCAGTCACCTAGCTCAGTAACAATAATAACTCTTCAATCCACTAAAAATATGCTACCAGCCGAACAATACCTGCAACTGCACGCGAGGTGCAGAGAGTGAAGTGAGTACTTCCAACTCAGCGGTAATAAGAGTAAATAATAGCTGAAAGTAAGAAATCACGTATGGAACTCCATCATGTTATATAGAACAGTACAACCCTTTCTGGGAAGAAACAGTAAAATCGTGAAAATCTTTTGTACAACATATGGGCTCGGTAAAAACCTCTTTTGAAAATATTCGTTTTCAAGAGTTGCGAAAATAATTTTAATAAGTAAGGAGTAATCAGAAATCTGCCCTCAGGCTCAATATCAACCTCTAAGTACAGTATCAGTCCCATGGGATCACTCCCAACTCACAAAGTACAACATCAGCATCTCGGGCACAACACTCCATTAACAAATAACACAAGGGAATCTTGTAAACAATGCAAAAAAGTAGCATGGATGCCAATGATATGAGTGTCGAATTTCATGAAAACATTACAAAATAAGAACAAATGCATGAGTGCAATGCAATGCATATGACAGTACACTCTAGTACCTGTTGGGTCGTGCAGCCCGCTCCATTTATTTATCCTCGACAGCGCTCACTGAGGGTGTGTACAGACTCCGGATGGGCTCCTACTACCAAAGCGCAATGTTACTGCGGCGTGCAGTCTGATCCAATATATATACATTGCTGCGGCGCGCAGCCCGATCCATGCTTATCTCAGTATAATACTACTGCGGCGCGCATCCCGATCCATGCACAGTGCAAAAATCATCATGAGCCTTATGGGCATTTATAAAATAGTAGTCCTCAGCCTGAAATAATACTTATAATATCATTTGAGTTTTTAAAACTTAGAAATATGGCTGGGTTTGCAAAACAGTATTCAATACATTGGTCTAAGACTGTATGATATGCAAATTATGCTAAGACAGTAATATCAATCCCTGAAGGATTCTACAAGTTGGCACAAGGCCCAAAAAATTGTAATCAGCCCAAATTATGATGATAACAAGTAATTTCAGTCAAATACGTAGTAAAATCTACAACTGAGACGGGCCAAGTCACAATCCCTAATAGCGCTCTACCCCCTTCTCATATCCGACGTGCAAGTAACTTCAATACATCACCATGATGTGCAAATCCGGGGTTTCAAACCCTGAAGATATCATTTGCAAGTATTACTCACCTCGAACCGGCGAAACCTCTAGCCCGCGACGCCTTTGCTCCTCAAATTGGCCTCCACACACGTCTTATCTACCCAACAACAGAGCAAATACATCACAATATGCTAATGGGTAGTACCCAACTGAAAATAGTTGAAAAATAGCAACAATCTCGAAACTAGCAAAACCCGAGCCCCGCTCCCACTTCTCGAAATATTACCGAATCCACATCACCAGATTCCTCGTCTCACCACGAGTCCGTACATATCAAATTTATCAAATACAGAGTTCAAATGACCCCTCAAATCTCCATTTAATTCTCTTAAGTTTCAAACGCTAAACCACCATTTTTGTCCATAAATTAAATGCGTTTTCAATTCTAATCCATGTATTTAACTTGGAAATAAGTAGAAGCAACTCACTTTTGATGCTTGATGAAATTCCCCTTGAGATTCTCTCAAAAATAATCGAAACCAAATGAAAGAAATGAGTCAAATTCGTGTTTAAAAGAACCTGCTCGTGCTTCATCGAGTTGTACATTGCTCTTGTGCTTTACAAGTTGTACATCCTATTAAAATTATTCCTTGTCGGACACCTTGTGTTTAAATATCAATAACGTCTTGTATAAATATCAAAATGACAAACGGTTTGACGATTTAGAGACTAGACTCGAATATCTTTAATTTGATCGGTTG
This sequence comes from Nicotiana benthamiana, assembly GCA_034376525.1. Taxonomy (NCBI): domain Eukaryota; kingdom Viridiplantae; phylum Streptophyta; class Magnoliopsida; order Solanales; family Solanaceae; genus Nicotiana; species Nicotiana benthamiana. The sequence goes on from CM067336.1 coordinate 40,117,646, forward strand.
TACTCCATATAACTCTGTATATATCCCGAGGTATGAGCTTTTAAAGTGCATCAGTAAATTTTATCGAAATCGCTTTAGCAACCATTTTTCATCCATCATAACTTTCTGAGATAATATCCTAATGACAAATGATTTAACTTTCTGAAAACTAGAATGTAAGGACTATAACTTTCATGTTTTGCACTTTTCTGATTCCTTATAGATTGAAAGATATGGGCTTCCGAATCGGACTTCTCGCACCAAAAATCTGGTGCACAGCTGAAGGAAAAAAGAAAAATTTGCAATTTTTTTAAAGATGAAATAGTTCGTTTAACCACCCAAAACTCATCCGAGGCCACTGGGACCTCAACCAAATATGCCAACATATTCCATAACATCATTCAAACTTGTTCCAACCTTCGGAACGCTCAAAAAACATCACAACACCAAATTCGCATCTGATTCAAGCCTATGAACTCTCAAACTTCTAACTTCCACATCCGATGCCGAAATACGTCAAAACAAGTCCGAATGACCTCAAATTTTACAGACAAGGCCAAAATGACATAACAAAGCTTAGAAAATTTCGGAATCACATTCCGACTCCGATATCAAAATTTTCACTTGCGGTCGAATTTTCTCAAAAACCTTCAAATTTCTATATTTAGCCAAACGGTTCCAAAATGACCTACGGACCTCCGAATCCCCTTCCGATCATGTTCCCAAATCCAGAGTTACCATACGGAGCCACTCCCAGTCTTGGAATCCCATATTTGCATCAATAATACTGAAATGCATTTTAAGCCAAACTGATGCAATTACTTCTAAAATTCTATCTTCCATAATAGGTGCCAAAATGCTCACGGGTTATCCAAAACCTGATCCGAACATACTCCCAAGTCTGAAATCATCATACGAATTTGCTGGAACTTTCGGATCCCAATTCCGAGATCGTTTACTCAAAATTCCAATCTTAGTTCATTTCTTCAATTTTAAGCTTCTGAAATGAAAATTTTCATTTAGATTTTACTCCAAACTTCCTGAATTTTAATTCTTACCATATATATTAATCAATATATCTGAAATAAAGTTGCTCATAGCCTCAGACTATTGAATGACACGCCGGAGCTCAAAACAACCAGTTGGGTCTTTACACAATTGTACATGAGTATACCTCGCCTTTATCCAATATTTCGCCTTTTTCCAATATTCAAATCATATGTTTCCCAGAACCTTTTTCCACCTAACTTTACTATCTAGTGTAAGGTTTGATGAACATAAGGAACAAGAGCTACAAATCTGACAAAACTGACGTATGGACTTAATTTCGTATATCGTCCAAATTAATTTACACTGACGAACACTACAACAATTCGGCCAAAAAGCAACCAAAAATTAGCGATTAAATTTGATTTGTCAAGAAAAACAACTAAATTTGGTTGCAAACTACCAAAAATAATAAAAACAATATTTAAAATAATTTAACGATCAAAGTTGGTTGCAATTTGATTGCAAATTTAGTCAAACTGTTGACTAGACTGGTCAGACTTGCTTTGTCAAAGATATACTGAGTTTAGCGATCCATGTTGGTCGCAAAAGTGGGACCCACATAAATATTTTTAATAAATTTATTATTATTTGATAACACTTATAAAATATAAATATATATAATTTAAATACCAAAGTTGGTCGCTAACTGAAAGATAAGAAGATAGCGACCAACATAGGTCGCTAAAGTGGGATCCAGTTATAATATTTTAATAAATATATATTTATTTAAAAATTTAAAAAGTATAAATAAATGTAATTCAAATTTTAGCGACCAAAGATGGTCGCTTAAAGAAATAGAGAGCAACATTAGTCGCTAATGTGGGACACAGTTTAAACGTTTAACAATATTTATTATTAATTTAAATATTATATAAGAAATAAATAAATGTGATTAAATTTTAGTATCCAAATTTGGTCATTAAATTAAATTCATGTACAGTTAGTGACCAGCTTTGGTCGCTAAATTAAATTCATTTAAATTTAGTGACCAAAGTTGGTCTCTATATGGTCAAAATTAAAAATTACTTTTGTATTTACTATGTAAATAATATAAATGTAAGTCGTTAATACCTTTGTAATACAATGGATGAATAGTACTACGAAGCGGGCGTGTGTGTCTGTATATACACTATATATACTTACGCTATATTATGCACTAAGTATAAGTATATTTGGTAATATCGTATCGAATACAGCTTATATATATATATATAATATATGTACTTACGCTATAGCATGCACTAAGTATAAGTGTATTAGGTAATACCGTATCGAATACAACTTTTATATATATATATATGTGTGTATATATATATATATATATATATATATATATATATATATATATATATATTTATATAATATATGTACTTGCATTATATTATACACTAAGTATAATTGTATTAGGTAATACCGTATCGAATATAGCTTTATATCCAATGTATCTTTTAAATATATATATATATATATATATATATATATACACATACGCTATACTATGCATCTAAGTACAAGTGTATTAGCTAATATTAGTAGAAATTTTAGGATATATACACATACGCTATATATATAGATATACACACATATATATATATTGAATATATATATATAGCTAATATTGACTGTTTTACTAAATTAGCGACCACAGTTGGTCGCTATCTTTCACTGTTTGACGAAAAGGCGACCAACTTTGGTCGCTGTTGTAGTACACACACACACTCACAAACACACACACACACACACACACAAACACACACACACACATATATATATATATATATATATATATATATATATATATAAATATATATATATATATATATATATATATATATATATCAAAACAGAAAAAAATTATTTTATTTATTTATTTTGAAAATAGCCACCAAAGTTGATCACTTTTTGGTCAAACGGTCAAAAGTGGCAACCAACTTTAGTCGCTAGTCTGGTCAAACAGTCAATACTTATGCAGCTACCAAAATAGCGACCAAAGTTGGGCGCTTTTTTGAATTGTAGAACTCAAAATCGTGTTTCCCCTCCCAAAATCTTATTTTTTCCACCAAATTTCCCCAAACTCTCTCGACTGCCCTTCTCTATTTCCCTTACACAAATCAATCCCCCACCCCCACGCGACCATTGTGACCTCGTGCCATCACCGGCAGAATCGACGCTGTTGAAGTCCTCCCTCTTGGCCGTTGTTGAAGTCGTCGTCCACCACTGCCACAGGTACTAGCCGCCGGATCACCACCACTGCTTTTTAATATTATTTTTCATCTAGCAAGGTTAGTAATCTACCTTATTAGCATTTTAATTTATAATTTATGCTATATAATTTTATGTAATTTGTTAGTGTTTTTGTCTATTTAGTATTAGGGTTTTGTATAAATTTCACGACCCTAGTTCACCAATCGTGAACTTGTCATGACGGCACCCAATCTTCCCGACTAGGTAAGCTTGACACATTGCGGAAATTCAACAACCTTTACGAAAACGATAAATAATACTGAAGAACACAAGAAAATGTATAGGGTGCCGCCTGGCACATACACTTCAACTCAAAACAATGTAAAACCCTCCAAGACTCGAAAACTTAAGGGAAACACATGCTAAGAGTAAAGCATAACATCCGGCTTTAACATCCAGAAGTGTATACAACAACTGAGTACATGAATGAAACTGCTAGATAAAAAGGTAGAGTAGAAGGAGACTCTTCGGATCTGCGGACGTGGTAGATACATACGTCAAGTCTGCAAGTGTAGCTCCGAAATCACTGATAGCGCGCTCGACCAGAAGGTACCTATACTTGCGCAACAAAAAGTATGCAGAAGAGTATCATGAGTACACCATAGCGGTACTGAGTAAGTGACTAGCCTAACCTCGGTGGAGTAGTGGCGAGGAAGGTCGAGGCCCTACTGAGATGAACATAAGAAATAATATAAGATTAATAAACAGTAGATAATGAAGTAAATCCTGAATAACTAGGGCACAAAAATAGGTTAAATGACAAAAATACCCCTCAGGACAACGTCTCGGAATCGAATAGTTTTCACATTTTCAGAAACCTCATACTCTCACGAGTCTAACCATATAAAATCTCCCAAATAGGAGGTCAAATGGCCCTTCAAATTATCAAAGTTAGGTCTAACAAATTTACCCTAATTTTTATTCAAAATTCCAAATTAAAGCTTGCACTTGAGATTAGATTAGCGGGTAATAATCATATTGGAGTAAGGAATTGTTACCCAATGTTTGCCTCTGAAAATTCCTCGAAAAATCTCCCAAAACCGAGCTCTCTAACTTGAGCTTTTGTAAAAGTGGAAGAAGGCTTCATTTTTGAAATATATGTACTGGTCATGGATTTGTTCATCGTGAACGCGTAGAGGGGATCGCGTTCACGGAGAGGAAAATTCAAGAGGATGAAGATTTCTCTTCGCGAACGCGAGGATAGGGCTGCGAACGCGAAGGCTTGGGGTTGGAAACTATGCGAACGCGACACGGGACATGAGAACGCGTAGAAGAGAAAAATAAGGAGTCCAGAAGTGAGCTACGCGAATGCATTGGCAAGGACGCGAACGCAAAAGGAGGATGTGACGACCCAGCCTGTCGTCACGTGTGTTGCTGCCCCGTTTTACCCGTTTTATGCTTCTTTATGTTTCATCATATGTGTTTGTATAGTTTGAAGTGATTCGGTCAGAGTTTGGTTAGAATTGAGACAATTAGTATCTTTAAGAGAAGGCTAGTTTGGAAAAGTCAACTGGATTATGAATTATGAGTTATAGGAATCTGGATGGATTTTTGATGATTCGGCTAGTTTCGGGTGGTGATTTATGACTTGGGAGTGAAATCGGAACAGAATTTGGAGGTTTGGTGTAGAATTAGGCTTGAATTGGCTAAGTTTGAATTTTTGGCGAATTTCGATTGATAGGTGAGATTTTGATCCGGGGGTAAGAGCAATTTCGAGAGTTGTTGTAGCTTCGTTAGGTGATTTTGGATATGTTTGCAAATTTTCAAGTCATTCAGAAGTCGCTTGGTCGGGTTTTTGATCGAATGTGAGTTTCAGAAGTTTTACTTTAACGTAGTTTTGAAGCTGCCGTGAATTGATGATTTTTGTGTTGTTGGTCGTGTTTTTATGATTGGAACAAGTTTATATGACGTGTTAGGGTAGGTTGGTATTTTTGGTTGGGGTCCCGGAGGCCTCGGGGTGATTTCGGAGATTCAAACGGATCATTTTTGGTTGGCTAGGAGATCAAATTTTGCTGTCATAAATGTTGCAGACTTTTGTTCAATGCGATCGCATAGAAGGTTTGGGGGGGCCGTGGAAATTGTTCAATACGATCGCGGTCAGGGGTATGCAATTGCATAGGTGGAGGGAGTTGTTCTCTGCGATCACAGGGAGTATTTTGCGATCGCGTAGTTTTGGGGTTTGAAGCAATGCGATCGCGTAGAGTGGGTTACGATTGCATAGGCCAACTTGGAGGCCTGGAAGAGTTTTTCAATGCAATCGCACGAGAGGTGATGCGATCGCATAGAGGAAATGCCTGTGCGGACAGAAGGGTTTTATGACATAACATCCGCGAGCTAATATCATTTTCTACCACTATTGAGCACATTTTGGAGCTATTGGAGGAGTGAGTAAGAGGATTTCACCTAGGTTTCGACTTGAGGTAAGTTTTATGAGCTAATTACGTGATTTTATTAAAGAAACATCATCTAAATCTCTGAAAATTTTGAGGAAATTGAAGAATTTCGGGCTTGGTTTTTGAAATGAAAATTTGCGATTTGATGGCCCATTTGGACTCCAATTTTGATGAAATTTATATGCATAGACTCGTTGAGAAACGAGGATTCTGGTGATGTAAATTTTGTAATTTTTCTAGAAGTGGGCTCGAGGCTCGGGTTTTGCCAACTTCGTTTCCGAGGATGGCCTTGTCTTCACGAGAGGCGCCATCAGGACCGGGTATGTAATTTGGGTCGTGACAGTTGCATGTTATATTATCAAGATGATGCAAATTTAAGTTTTTGTCAATTTTGCGGACAGTCTCGTTTCAAGAGGCTTTCACGCGGGAAGAAGATCGCTATCAAGTCTATGTATTATTTACCTCTTATACCGAGGATAAAGAGGTTATATGAATTCATGAGTTCTGCTCTTCATATGAGATGGCACTTTGAAAATAGAATACCTTGCACACTGAGAAGGGAGGATCCTTGCACACTAGAGGTGCAGTCAGCAGGGGACAATAAAAAGAAGAATGGTATGTAATTGCTTAATATATTTTAATTTTCAAAGTATTATCTATTCTATTTATTAATTAAAATTTATGAGTTATTAGGAGAAGAAGTGAGGTCTTCCGATGAACCAAGATGAGCTATTCTAGGAGACTCATATTGTGAAGAAGAAGACAGAGACGGATGAAGAAAGGTGGGTCGAGGGACGTCCCTCAACTGTACATGTAAGTTTTCACTTTTCATTAAGTATTTTCATTTACTTTTATATAAAATTTGAAATACTAATTCAATTTACTTTTTCTTATTAGATCGCTTTAGAGTTGAAGCTGAGAAATTTATACGCAGCCAGCCACCTAATGAGTCGGGAGAGCCATTCCAACTTTCGGCCGAGGATATTGAAATACTATGGACACGGGCTATAGGCGGTCCAAAATGGGGAAAGTATACAGCCTTCCTACTAAGACATTCCATCGCTATAGGTGTGGAATGCAAGGAATAGGGACTTTCTCGCAAACCGAGCAACTTGATGGGGAGAGCCTCTCCGCTATGCGAGAAACTGTGTCAACAATCACATCCGAGCAAGAAGCATCCAAGAAAAGAGAAAAGCTTAGAGATGCTCAGTATATTGGCGTGGTCGCTTAGTGGTAGGACATGCAAGAGCAGATCAAACTCTGCTAGCTGGATCTTTTTCGACTCCCAGATCTCGGCCATCATCGCCAGAGGCTGCCCGTCCCCGTGCTAGTTCGTCCCGTCCTCCAAGTGTTCGTTCCTCCTGTCCTCCCCGTGATCATTCTTCCCATCATCGACAAGTAGTCCCTTCTCAATACCGTGATGATGATGAAACTTCATCAGACGGTGACGATATTGATGTACCAAACAATGAATGAATTTTAGAAAATTTGAACTGGACAAATACAATATGTTTTCCATTGGAAGAGTTAACTTAGTTTGATAGTTCTATTGAAATTTACACTTTCTTGGTTCTAAAGTATCATTTAATATTATTTTTGTGTTTTTGTTGTTGTTGTTGGATTGTTATTTGGTATTGTTATTGGAATTGTTGTTATTGTTGTTTGTTAGGGTTTTGGTATGACTAGCAGGTGGTGTAGCTCCCAAAACAGGCAGTTTCTGCCAAAACAATACACAGAAAAGTGACCAAAGTTGGTCTCTTTTCATGTTAAAAAAATAATTTTTTGGAGAATAGCGACCAACTTTGGTCGCTATTTACCAATATGTCTACAAAAGCGGCCAACTTGGTCGCTATTTCATTAAAAAAAATTTAGTGATATAGCGACCAAAGTTGGTCGCTAATATTTAAAAAATAAATTAAATTCATGTATTTAGGGACCAAAGTTGCTCTCTAGTTTAATAAAATAAATAATTGAATAAAAAAGCGACCAACATTGGTCTCTAGTTTCCAGGTTTTAGAATATAATATTTGGATTAGAGACCAACGTTGGTCACTTTTTAATGATTTATAATAAATAAATAAATAACGTATTTTTTCTTTAGAGACCAAATTTGGTCACCAAATCTATATTATTAAATTAATAAAGCAACCAAAGTTGGTCTCTATAGTCAATATCCGAAAAAATGGGTCCATTTAGCTTAGAGATCAAAGTTTGACCAACTTTGGTCCCTAAATAAAAGGGACGATTAATATAGCTACCAGGCCCTTTTGGTCGCTTTTTAGCCAAAAAGCAATTAAAGTTGGTCACTTTTTGCGGTCTCTTTTTCCCAGAAATCTAATAGTGGGAGTACTCTTTTTTCTTTCAATGTTCGTGTGAATATTAACCTTTGGTAGCAAATTAGTTAAATACTCCTACCATTTAAGGTTACCATGTAAGTTTATTATGTAATTTATCTATAAAATAAAGTTATCTGTGCCGTGAGTGTGCAACGCATATAACATAAACTCTTATTTGATTGTAACCAAAAATTTAATAATTGTTTTTAAAATCATTTTCAGGAAAGGGGCAGAGAATAAATATAATCATTAATCTTAATCCCGTGCTAATGACCTTGATAATTCATTGAAACTAGTACTATATACATGAAATTTATAATATCAAATACGTAGTAGAATAAAGTATATTATTTCACCCTTAGCTACTTAAAATCATCCGTAAAGAACTTTGTTTGACTAAACCAGATACACCCTCCGCGTAAGCTGAGGAGGTGACGTCATTAATAATCTCAGCATTAGTTTCTCCACCGAGCCATGTAACATATGGAACACCGAACACTCTCTTTACGCTCATTTGGACTTGGAGCTTGAAATTTCAATTTCGAATCTCCCACACGCTTCGATTCTTTGAACCATATTTTGACATTTGACAAAGGTCAAACCATAGCCTCCATATATATACACACAATTTTTAGCCATTTTCCCTCCAATGGTCTCCTCGATTACAATCTCATTATTGATCACCTGGGACTTCCACTATACACAACATCATATATACCCTTTTAACTAAGAATCTATGGAGGGTCAGAGTCAGAATCAGAGTAACGAACCAATTAAGTACAAAGGAGTGCGGTTGAGGAAGTGGGGAAAATGGGTTTCTGAAGTGAGATTGCCCAACAGCCGGGAGAGAATATGGTTGGGATCATATGATACGGCTGAGAAGGCCGCTAGAGCTTTTGATGCGGCCCAGTTTTGTCTACGTGGCCCTAATGCCAAATTTAATTTTCCCGAGAATCCGCCAGATATTTCCGGCGGGCAGAGGCTTTCGCCGGCGGAGATACAGGTTGTTGCGGCGCAGTTTGCGAATGAATACGTGTACCCACAGACCACAACACAGGAAACAGCACCAATATCACATGTTCAAAATACGCACGTGTTGAAAATGGAGAATGAGGAGACGTCGCAATCATCAACTTGTGATCATGATTTGATAGGTAAAATGGACAACGCTACTACAGCGGATTGGTCCTTTTTAGACATGTTGGAGAATTATCCTAATAATAATGCTGCTGCTCCTGCTCCACAACCACATATTTCTTCTCTTCCTCCTTCACCAGCTATTGGGACTAATAATTTCGATTTTGGATATTACCCTGGACTGGAAACTTTGTCAAGTAACCTTTACTCACCACTACATTTTCCAACAAGAACAACAACTGGTAATGGAGATGAACATGGGTACGAGGACAGTGGCAATGGAGATGAACATTTTTCTCAGCATTCCTACCTCTGGAATTTTTAACAAAAATAAATCCTACTAATACTATACTATTACTTGGTTTAACCAGCAGCTAGGTCAATATTAGTTGCTGATTTTGACCCAATGGGAAAATATGGGTTATTAGGTTAATGTACGTAATGATCTTTCCGGTTTTCTAATACCACCTTTTTGCCGGAAAGTATATAGTATGTTTCTAATTTGCCTTTGCTAGAAATGAGCAGAGTGCAGACATCACTATCTTAGTTAAAGAAATAAGTACATCTTTTTAGCGAGCTAGCTAGGGATAAGTTTACGTATAAAGGAAGAAATTCATGTCCATGTTTCAATTACTCGCAGGTGTTAACTGATCACTCATTAGTGGCCAAACATGGAGAATTTATATGTTGTCTTTTTGGCTAAAGTATTTTCTCTTTCTATGTAATCAAATATATATCGGTATGGTGTTTGTAGAGTATGGATTTACTTCTATTTCTATAGACTTGAAACATAGTTTATTCTCTCTTCATTTCGTGGTATTTATTAGTATATATCAAATATGATGCTTTTCAAGTCGTTACATGTATGTATGTATGTATCGTCGCCCTTCCAGAAAAGAAAAGTTCTAGTTACAGAGAGAACTTGGTTGCTCATAATGGCTAGGTCAAGTGATTCATTACATGGAGCTAGCTTAACTGCGTATGTTACTTCATAAAAGTTCTCGTAATAAATTAGCTATATTTATCATTGTGAAAAGTTACAGATTTTATTTATAATTAAGTGCACAAATTTAAATGATGAATGATAATAAGCTAAATTGTATAGTTTGGCCTACGTCTGGGCTCTAACTTAAGGATGTTTTACTGTTGTAAGTGTGTAAATAATATAAAATTGGCTCTAATTGTGACTTTGATGTTTCACGGGAGTTCAGTAATCAAATGAGAGATTATGATGGTGATTCGGGTGAAAATTGGACTAAAGGGACGAAAAGTTGAGCAACAACACCAAACCAGTACTGGAAAACCCCACTAGCGCGAGCATTAGCGCGCCCGCGCTAGTCCAGAGGCAGAACAGAGTTTCAAAAAGGGGCAATTCCTGAAGTCCAAGAAAATTCACACAAACTATAAAAGGTTTAACAAGTCCAAACGTGGAGGAGTTCGGGTTTTTTTGGAGATTAAGCAAGACAGACAAGGACAATTGTAATCTTAGCCAGACTCGTATTTCCTCTTCTCATGAAATGTCACAATGAACAACAGGAAGTCGTTAAATATTTCAGATTTCTTAATCTCTGGGTGCAACAACCTGATTTTCTAAATGTCGTCCAGGACAATTGGAACATTCAGGTTAACGGCAATGCTCTGTGGAGATTAAAATACAAGCTGCAATCTCTGAGTAAAAAACTGGGACAGTGGTCCAGCGACAGCTTGGGGGATATCTATGACCAATTCAATCATTGGGAGACAAAAATGCAACAGCTTGAAGAATTAGATCTTCATATTATGAAGACAGCAGGGAAGAATTGAATAAAGCTCATGCGGAGTATGTTAAATGGCTTGGAATACAGGAAAGCTTGTCAAGGAAAAAATCCCAGATAAGTTGGTTCCAGGAAGGAGACTACAACACTAATTACTTTCATAGTGTGCTCAGAGATAAAAGAAGAAGATTACATCTCCACTGCATTAAGAATAACAGGAACAGGTGGGTAAAAGGGGATGACAAAATAGCAAGGGCTGCTATAAAACATTTTGAAGGCTTGTTTAACATGGAGAACCCAGTTATGAATGAGCAAATCTTTAAATGCATCCCCAATTGTATCTCAACAGAGGAAAATGAGGCTCTGATTGCTATCCCTTCTATGGATGAAGTTAAAGAGGATGTCTTCAGTATGAATGCTAATAGTACAGCAGGTCCGGACGGCTACAATGGGGTCTTCTTTCAAAGCTGCTGGGGATTATCAAAGATGACATTCTTGCCTTTGTTTAGGAATTCTTTAATGGCAAAAATTTAACAAAGTTCTACATTTATTCTTGTTTGGTTTTAATACCAAAAGTAATTTCTCCAACCAACTTCTCTGAATTAAGGCCTATTAGTTTGACCAACTTCACAACCAAGATCATTTCTAAGGTGTTGGCACCAAGACTAAAGGTTTTCCTCCCAAGGTTAATCTCTAGAAATCAAAGTGGTTTGTAAAAGGCAGGCTCATTACAGATAACATTATGCTTGCATAGGAAATTGTCCAAGACGTTGGTAGAGATAACAGGGGAGGCAATATCATCATGAAACTAGATATGGCAAAAGCGTATGATAGGTTATCTTGGGCTTTCTCAGCTGCAGTCTTGAGAATGTTTGTCTTTGCAGAACAATGGATAGATATCATATGGAGATAAATATCGGATGCTTGGTACTCTATTGTGATCAATGGATCTAGGAGGGGCTTCTTTACCTCTTCTCAAGGGCTGAAGCAAGGAGACACTCTATCTCCCTCTCTGTTTATCATTGCGGCTGAAGTTCTCACTAGATCTCTCAACAAGCTCACTACTAATCTTGACTTCACTCCCTTCTACATGAATCATAGAGGCCTTAAAATCAATCACCTTGCATACGCGGATGACATTGTAATTTTCAGTGGGGAAAACAATAAGTCTATAAGATTCATCATGAAGCAGATTAGTAATATGAGAAGGTCTCGGGGAAAAAGTTAATAAAGAAAAAAGTTTTTTCCTAACTGACCCCAAAGCAAGAGCACACAGAATCAATAGAATGAGGGAAGCCACTGGTTTTATGAATAAAAATTTTCCCTTTAATTATCTTGGCTTCCCATTATATGTGGGGAGAAAGAAACGTTCCTATTTCGACCCAATGGTAGACAAAATATCAAAAAGATTGAATGGATGGCAACGCAGGATTTTGACCTGTGGGGGGCGTATCGTCCTCATAAAAAATGTTCTACAATCCCTGCCGATATATACATTATCTGCTATGAGCCCCCCAAAGGGTACTTTAAGTCTAATTGAAAGATATTTCGCTAACTTTTTCTGGGGTTTTGCAAGTGAAAAGAAGAACCATTGGATTTCGTGGAGGAATCTTTGCTTTCCAAAAGATGAATGAGGAATTGGTGTGAGTTCCATGGAAGATATCTGCAACACTCTCGCCATGAAAAGATGGTGGAGATTTAGAACATTGGACTCGCTATGGGCTTCCTACCTTAGAGCAAAATACTGCATCAGATCACACCCAGTGTCTAAAAAATGGACATCGGGGAATTCACATGCATAGAAATATATGACCTAAATAAGGAACAAAGTGGAAAGCAAAATCTATTGGAAAATAAACAAAGGAACATGCAGTTTTTGGTCGGACAATTTGGAAGGAATAGGTGCTCTTGCAAATCATTTCCCCAACATGAGAACAAGCAAGAACACTACAGTCAGAGAATTCTAAAAAGAGGGGACTTGGGACATGACGATGTTGGCCAATATTCTTGACGACCACATAGCAGAACAGATTAGAGACATTGCTCTGGGAGATCCTAATAAAGATGACTATGCTATTTGGAACGCAGAATCAACAGGACACTACACTAACAAGAATGAAGCTATAAATAGGCTTTGGCTAAAAAATATTCCTTTCAAAATCTCTTTCCTGTCCTGGAGACTATACATAGGTAAGCTTCCTTTCGATGAAATTATTGCTAAATTTGGTAACCAAATTGTTTCAAGATGCGGGTGCTGCCAGAGACCTAAGGAGGACACCATTCAACATGTTTTCATTAAGGGGGACACTTGCAAATCTCTGTGGAACACATTTAGAGCTGCTATGGGCATTAAACATGAAAACATGCTAGTTAGGAGAGCACTCAGAAATTGGTGGGACAAGTAACCAAAGAACATAATCCGCAGATACATTCGCTGTGCAGTTCCACTATCAACTGGGGAATAAAAATTGGACAGCATGTCGATATGGAGATCAAAAGAAGTTTCAACCAAGAAAAATGGAGTACCAAGTAATGTGGACTGTTCAAGCGGCATTATCTATGACCTTCCCCAAATGCGACATGACAGATTCATGGCCAATTTTCTGTGAGAAAATAGAAATGTGGAATCCTACACCGATAGTTCATCAAGTTAATTGGCGAAAACCACATAATGGAAGGATTAAAATCAATACTGATGGAAGCTACCTACATGAAAACGGAAAAAAAGGGGAATTGGAGGTATTGTGCGAAATGAAGAGGGGGATCTAATAATGGCTTTCTCCCTTCCAATCCAAAGCAATACCAACAATATCATGGAAGCAATGACTGCCAAAGAAGGAATTCAAAGGTGTATCCAACAGGGGTATAATGATTTCTATCTGGCGATTGACTCATAGATAGTAGCCAATATGCTTAATGATCGAGACACTGATAACCTCCATTTTAAAGGTCTGATTGATGAAATAAACAGATTGAGAAACAATGTTGAAATTCATATAGCCCACTGCTTCAGAGAAGCAAACCAAGTGGCAGATACCTTAGCAAAAAACGCAGCAAAGAATGGGAGCACTGGATACTACTACACATTTCAACAGCTCCCACGAAATACTAAAAGCCTTTTTCAGCTGGATAAATGGCAACTACCTAGCTTTAGAATTAGCTGTGATAAGGCCAATTTCTTTGTAAGTTGATGTATATTCTTTTGCTAGTATGAAAGGTAGGATATAATTCAAGTTTTTTGCCTTCATATCTATTCTTGTAGGAGGTAAGGTCCATGTCCCCCTCCTTTGTACGTCTTTTGTTGAAATAGATATGGTAGGAGTCTCGCCAAACTCCCCAACACTACATGTGCCTAGAACTTGGGTGATTGGCTTCAAAATATATATATATATATATATATATATATATATATATATATATATATATATATATATATATATATATATATGTATGTATATATATATGTATGTATATATATATATGGCTACGCCCAGCTGTCCAGCGTAATCTTGTGTCAGCCTAGATTGTTTTTTGTTACTAGAAAATATTTCATGTTGATTATCAGAAAATAAAATTTGTCTTTAAAAGTAAATCGACGTACATGTTAGAAAGAGTCAATAAGAATAGTGGTCATCATATTCATTATAAAATTAGTGGAACATGTATTATTAACTGGGTAAAACTATCAAAAGGGCAGAATCAATCCCTAATCCCTAACACTAACACTAATTTCTTAGATTAATGAACTCCAACGAAATAGGCACATGTTTAAAACCATGTTTTTTTGCTAGTAACAAAAGGCATATATATATAATAGGCAAAAAGGAACTTTGGGATATGGCAGAATTGACCACTGAATTTTCTTTTCCGCGCCAGGGGGTGCGGTGTACGAAAGTACAAACGTTGACTTTCAACGGCATTTGAAGGACCTAAATGAAACAACAATGTATTTAGACCCTGTTGTCGAAAAATAAAAGAATTTAGAGAACGTTACTTTTCCGTCTCATTATATGTAAAAGTGATTGATTTGCCAAAAAATATAAGATAGAATTAAAAAATTAAAATTATAATCTTAAATATGTCATGACATTTTATAGCTATCAAATTAAAAAAATAAAAAATTTATGATTAAATTATTTTTAAAATTATAAAAATATGTCATTCTTTTGTACATATATTTACAAGGAAATATCACGTGTTACTCGTAAAATAGTACAGTTAAATTTGTAACGTGCTTTATAGACATATGAATTAATTTGATCAAGAAATATTAAATATATAAGAACAGAAATAAGATTACAAAAAATAAGTTAAAGGAAATACGAGTCTTGCTATGAATTTAGTTACTCTGATAGCATTATTCTAATTTTTGCGTGCAAAATATTTCATGTCCAACAATTGATCCAAATCCTTCTATTTATAACTCTATTTAAGGAAACAAGATCATCAAATCAAGCCCCTCTTGAATGGGAATAAAACCCCTATTGATAGTCGCATAAGGGTTGGTCATTAATACAAAGATGTCTTGTAACAGTTTCTCAATGAATGATGTCTTATGTAACCGAGGCTTTCCTTTCAAATCTTCATTGTCAGTTCCCCTGCGTTCAAATTTATATAGTACCGAACAGATATTTGTATCTAGTATTAACTATTTGCTGACTCATATATTATCAGTCTCAGTTCCACGTATTGCCTCGTCATTCTTCCATCTTTCGTTAACTAATTTTATCTCTTACACCATGCAGGTTAATTACTTCTAACTTAGGCTTTTGTCTTAATTCTTTCTCCAGAAAAACACAAATCATTATTCTCTTTATCGGATACTATCTTCCATAAGTGTGAACGGGGTCAAGCCTGGGCCAATTGCGCTGGACGGCTGCACTTGGAAAATTGGCACCCTGGTCGGTTACGAACATAGAGTTATCAACTCACAGAGCTGAGATATATATGTATAGCTCCAGTACGGATTGTTAGATATCGCATACTATTGGAATATTGACGACAATGGGAAAATAGTTTTTGTCAAGGCTGAACGTTTGTTTGACGAAAAAAAATTCAACTACATATTTTCACAATAAAGAAGAAGAAGAAAATAACTTCCCGCATTTTCTGGCTGAAAGTCATTTTGCTTCACATCCATATCAAGTCTTAACTAACTTCATTGAAATGATTGATTTGCTAACACTGTCATTTATCTTTTAATAATCCAAAATACTAGCTCCCAGAATAGACAAAGTACTACATTTCGAAGCGGATTTAAAATTTAAATTTTATGTGTTTAATATTTAAGTTTTTTAGTATTGAATATATTATATTTTTTAAGTTATGGATTTCTATTATTTTTCTTTTTTTTTTTGCAATATTTATGAAATTTTACTCATAAATTATGATTCTACATCAAAAATACTGGGTTCAGATGTACCTGGTACCATGAGGGTAAATACGTGTCACGTCCTTAGTTGTCAACTAAGTACACGTGCGGCACTTGAGAACTTGTTCATGATCTTGCACAACTTGCTCGCGTTCTTGTTATGCCAAGTCAGCCTTACTACACTCAAGATCGCTAAAGGAATATTAGAGAACTTTTGTATTATAGAGAATCGCCAAAGGAAACTTTTGTATTACATAGAACTTAATTGTTTTGCTTGATGAATTACAAATGAATGACCTCCTTTATACACCAATCTCCTAGGGGTTAGTATGTAATATTAATTATTATACAAATCCTTTATAAGATAAGGACTTTCTCTGGAATTCTCTACGAACCTAGAAGATTCCATGGACTTTTCTAGCAAATCCATAGAGATCTTGGGTCTTCCAAAGAAAATGCCCATACTTCTCTAGAATCTTCTCACAAATGCTAGCCTTCCTCCTATGTAAGCTTCCACATGACATTAATATATGCCAAATGGCACCTACATGGCATGATAATTTGGCGGTTCATGACACTCTCCCCCACCCAATTTTGTGTCGCTCTCGGCACAAAGCATCACACGTATGCACGCGCCTCGGCTTGGCGTTGCCGAAAAACTTTGTCCATTAGCCATGATGCCTATAAAGCGGTGCGCCTTCCCATGTCACAAGGTACTCTTCATCTTTCTTTTTGCCCCGTTTGTATTTTGACGGCTAGTAATAATGGCCTCGATCCTTCGCTCATCTGATGTCTCTCTTTTATCTTGGCCTGAATCTCTCTATGACTCAACCAAGTCTAGCAGCTTCTCAAGTATCGGGTCCATGCTTCCACTCCCTATTTTGCTTCCCTCCGTGGTTACATCCTTACTGGCAAACTTGACCCTCTACGTGGTGCATCATCTAAATTTGATAGCGTGCCATTGCTTTATTACTTACCATTCACTTCAACTGTATCCGCCCAACTTTTCTTGCTACCACTATGCTCCATTTTCATGGCGCCAAGAGAAGCTTTAATCCCCTACTTGCAGCTTAGATTTCGATTGTATCCCCTAATACGGGCACTTCCTTCTTTGTCACCCTTGTGTAACTAAGCAAAGATCTTGAGCATTGCGCCAAGCTTCCCCAACTATGGGCTATCACTTGCCCGATGTGATCCTTTGCAGAAGTAGCACCCTCCCTTACGCATATACTCACTACCGTTTTCCGTACCCTCGTCGTTTCTCTTGGACAACTGTGTGTTATGGGATATCCCCTTCCCATTGCCTTTGTATTCTTCAGCTATGCATTTTTCGTTGTTCTTGTCATGATCTCCCTCACCCCCCCCCTCGGTGTTGCCTTTTTTGGAATTGGCAGGCTCCATCTTGATGTAAACGTGCGACTCGGCTACCCCTATGACCTCGTCCATGTTGGCTATTTTATGTCTTCTTAACTCCTTTTTAACCCAATTTTTCAACCCATCCATGAAGTAGAATTGCTTTTTCAACATCTTTTTGAATTGCCCCCACATCTCAATCTTGCATAGCCCCTTATCCATGTTAGAGATTTTTTGACGGAACCATAGTGCGGAAACCTCGGTCAAGTACATTGAGGCATTGTGTTCCTTAAGAACTTCGTCATCCTCATTAACTACGTACCTCAAAGTACTTGTCCATTCTCTAAAGTAAGTCTGCTACCTCGTGTGCGTCTCGTGCACCACAAAACTGCTTTCGCTTAGCGACCTTCACATTGGTCCCTTTTGCAAGTACCATGCCCTTGGTAATTCCGACCATGGTTCCATACAAAGCTTCCTTCTAGAAATCTCTTGTATTCTTTCTAACATTCCATAGTCATAACCTTTGGTCTGATACCACGTTATAACGTCCTTAGTTGTTAACTAAGTACACATGCGGTACTTGACAACTTGCTCGCGATTTTGCACAACTTGCTCACATTCTTGCTATGCCAAGTCAGCCTTACTACAATCAAGATCACTAAGGGGATATTAGAACACATGAGAATTGCCAAAGGAAACTTTTGTATTAGAGAGAACTTGATTGTTTTTCGTGGTGAATTCTAAATGAATTTGCTCCTTTATATATCAATCTCCTAGGGGCTACTTTATAAATATTAATTGTTATGCAAGTTCTTAATATTTACGAGATAAGGACTTTCTCTAGAATTCTCTACAAGTCCATAGGGATCTAGAGCCATCCAAAGGAAATGTCCATACTTCTCTAAAATCTTCTCACAAATACTAGCTATTTGGCTCAAAAGATATATACACATTGTAGTCTTAAAAACAATCAATAAAATATATCAGTAAATTGTAATCAAGTATAATAAGTCCTAGAAAACGTATCTAGCTGAGACCGTAGCAGATCTAAAAATGTAAAAGGTTATGGAGAGTTTTAGTATCAAAGAAAGATAGAGAGAAGATTGCTTGCAAACAGTACAGAGAGAAAGTAGAGTGATGGTATTAATCAGAATAATGCACATACTCTATTACAAGGTAAAGGTCTCATTTATATATTAGGAAACCTTTCTCGAAACAATCAAAAGAAAAGTACAAAAGTTTGTCGCTTCCTCGTACGAATGAAGCCAAGCCCTAAACGACATCGTCCCTCCGTCTAGTTAATTGGGACGTCCTTGCTTGGTCCGTCCTTGCCTGGGTCGACACGACTAAAGGGTGACTTTGTCATGAAAGACGCGTCCGCTTATACAGGGACAAGGCGATCTGGATTTTACCTCATACAATTAGTCCCACCATTCGTTGGAGGCGTACTCGATGGACGTCTTCAATGGATGGATATTTATGTTTTTACTTTCTCAGAAATTTGTCCGCGTCCCTACATGCTTCCTTGTAAGGTATGTATGCATATGAGACAATACAAAGTCGTTGACGTTCGGCTCCTTTTTAGAGCAACGTCACCGATCATGTGCGTCGTCATTGTTTTTGCTCTCGGGAAGGTTCAGAGCATGGCGTGATGTTTTGGTTTCCCGCGCCAGCTTTTGAATTATGGCGCTTTGATTTTCTTGTACCTCGCCCCTGCAAACAACGGAACAGTATAAAATGATTCACCATTCGAATCTTTAAAGGACATTTATCCCTTTCTTTCATCTCGTTTTCCAGAAGCCACTGCTTTACTTGAGAACTGTTGTTTCTAAAGATCGAATATTGTATTACTAAAACTATCCTCTTTGCAAATTATATCATGATGAAAGGTCATCAAGGCAGCAAGAGGTCCAAAGATAACACCCCTTCTAGGGTTTCTCCTTCTTCCGATAGTGAGGCGGAGGAGATGGGAGAGGCCCTCATTCCTCTATTTGTGGCTAGTGTTCTTCCGAAGAACAAGAGTAAAAGGAATAACTTCAATCACAAAAGCTCACCTCCACCCTTGGGACACAGCGAATTGACACCATCTCACTTGGATGCCCTTATGATGGCATACGGGTTCTCGGACCATGTTGAGATAGTTCCCGCCGGAAAGGACTACGCCAATGGGCACATGCCCGGGTTCTGTACGTGCTATGAGTATGCATTCCGAATTGGATACAATTTCCTGCTCAACCCTCTAGAGGAGGAACTTTTCTACTTCTTTAGAGTGTGCCCGGCTCAACTCACCCCTTACACTTTGAAGGTGTGTAGGGTACCTACCACACACACGAAAAAATCCGGGCGTGCGGTCACGGTATATATCATATTTTGAAAATGTTTAATGCGAGTTACCTGAGGATTTCATGTTACATTTGACGCACCACGGCAAGAAGATCTTCGTGGTGAGTCTGATGATAAGTCCAATCGCGGCTATTGGAAGAGATTCTTCTGCGCCCGGATGGAGCATTTGGTGGATAAACCTGAAGGCTTTCCGGAGGTGTGGAACCCTGAGCGTAAGTATCCCTTTGTGCTCTCTCCAGAGTTTTTTCGTTATGGAGGCTTAACCACTTACAGATCTTTTGTTTGCTGTTTGTAGTGGCGGCTCGTATGCCTGTAGATTCTTCATTCCGTTCTTGTGGGGACAACATCAGGTAGTGGGTGGAGAGGCCGATACCACATGTAGAGGAGTGTCGTACCTGGGCTTACATCTGCAGTATCTATTGCCTGACTAGTAACGGCCTTCCCTCGTTCTTTCCTTTTTCCTCATCTTGATTCGAGGATTCTTTTGTTTGATATATCATTTCCCCGATAGGTCGGGGCATTTCAAAGAAGGCCAAGAGGAGGAAAACTGATGTCGGCCCGTCCAGGGCGGAGCCAAGCTCTGAAGGTGAAGATGTTCCTGTGGAGGGTTAGCCTGAAAATAGCCCTTTCGACCTCTCAACAGGAGGTCACGCCAGAAGTAATGTCCGAGACGGCGCCTGAAATGATGGCGGATGCGGTGTCAGGGGAGGTTCTGGCGTTGGCACCCGAGGTCGTGCCCTCGATGGGATCCGAGGTCGCATATGTCAATGTGGTGCTTCCTTTGGAGTCGCCTTTGCCGCAAGAGGAGGCAGTTTCTGAAGATGAGGAGCCTCTTGAAAGGAGGAGGCGTCGGCTGGTCACCGGCAAATGGATAGCTACCGGGGATGAGAGGGTAGAAATACCTCATCGCACGTCGGGGCGGCTATTTATGGCTGATGCAATCTCCTCATAGAGGACTGCTCCTCGGTGGAGGGCTGATGTCGAGGCTGGCCCTCCTTCCACTCGGGGGGATGGCTCGTCAGCCGCAGCAATGGGGACAAGTGCGACCGCAGAGAGGGCGGGCCTTGAGGCCGCCGTTGAGAGAGCGGACAGAGGACGAGTTCCCGAGCTCGTGTTCAAACTGTTGGAAACACGTTCTCAATGCAATATACTAAAACGTGTGTTCTTTTGTGTAGGTTTTGATGAATGACAAACGAAGCGAAAATTGATATATAACGAAGTTCAAGAAACAAGCGCACAATTGATATACAACGAGATTCAAGCTCAAGACAAAGTTTTATAAGTTTAATTGAGTCATTCTTATTTGTGATCTTGATCCTACAACTTGACTCGTAACATGGCTTCTCTCATAAAACTATTTTCCAAAATCATGCATATTTAATTTAATGTCAAATTATTTTAAATCATCCATATTTACAGTAGTCAAAATAATTTTTAGACATGCCTTAAAAATATGGACTAAGATAATCGATTATGTACTTACGATAATCGATTGTTTTTAAGCAAAGACTGCATGACAATCGATTGTGAACTAATGACAATCGATTGTGAGTAAGACAGTGAGCATCAGGTTTTTCAAACCTGCATGACAATCGATTATGAACAAATGACAATCGATTGTGATGAGGCAGTGTCCATCAAAGTTTTTCAAAACTCAGAATAATCGATTGTGAAGCTAATGACAATCGATTGTGAAGAGACAGTGTCCAGATTTTTCAAAGTCACAAAATAATCGATTGTGAACTTATGACAATCGATTGTGTTGAGGCAGTGACTTCCAGACTTTTTCAAAACTATTAAATAATCGATTGTGAGTATATAACAATCGATTGTCAAGAGGCAGTGTCTAAAATGATTTTCAAAAACTGATAAGTAATCGATTGTTGACTTTGTGCAATCGATTGTGAAGCTGACCGTTCTCGTAAAGTTTTCAAATACCGTCAGGTAATCGATTATTGATTCTGTATAATCGATTGTTGTGATTAAAATCCGGAAAAGATTTTTTGAACGTTATTGGGTAATCGATTATTGATTTGGTATAATCGATTGTTTTGATTAAAATCCGGAAAAGAGTTTTTGAACGTTGCTGAGTAATCGATTGTTGATTCTGGACAATCGATTGTTTGTGGTAAAATCTGGAAAGGATTTTTTGAACGTTGCCAGTAATCGATTATGGATTGTAAGTAATCGATTATCAAGCGTAAAATCTGGGATTGAATTTTGATCTGACTGGCAGACAGTCGATTGTTGGGGTTTGACAATCGATTGTCAGTAAGTAAAATCAGCAACTCTTAATTGGCAATTAGGCAACGGTAATGCCAAGTTTTTCAACTATAAATACAGCTTCATTTCAGTGTTTTAAACACAACAACATACTACAACTGATCATTACATTGCTATAAGCTTGCATACTTTTGTTTATCATTTTATATTCAATTTCATAAAGCTTTTGAGAGCCATATTCTTGTCCAAAGTTGTTGTGATCTAGAGCTTACTTCTTTTACTCATACCTACTCATAAAGGAGTATTTTGTTTGAGTGTTAAGTGTTTTACACACTTGTAAGAGAATTGTGATTCTCTTGTTGTAAGTAACTTGTGTTTCCTTGGTTGAAGTCTTGGAGTGTTGTATCTCCGAGCAAAGGTGTTAAGGCTTGTGTCCTTACTTTGTAAAGGTTTGTTGAGCACCCGTAAGCTTAACAAGTTAGTGGAAAATCTCGAGAGTCTCTCGGGGACTGGACTAGCCACGTGTTGTGGTGAACCATAATATATCGGTGCGTTCTTTCCTTTTATTTATTTAACGCACTTAATTATTTCCTGCAAATTTTAAATTCCGCAAGTTTACGCTAAATTTTATTATAACGCTATTCACCCCCCCTCTAGCGTTTAGCGTATTTTCTAACAATTGGTATCAGAGCCCAACTCTCTGAAACTTAACAGTTTGAGAGAACCATCTATGGCTTCTACTCGTGATTCTTTTGCAGGAATTGATGAAGGACAGTGCTCCACACGACCACCTCTATTCAACGGTAGAAATTACACGTACTGGATAGAGAGGATGAAGATCTTCGTTCAGTCCAACAGCTTTCACCTTTGGAAGGTGATAATGAAGGGAAACCAAATTCCAACAAAGAAGGTGGAAAACGAATGGGTTCCCAAGTCCGAGGATGAGTATGACGCGGATGACATTCGAAAGGTTCAAAATAATGCTAAAGCAATTAATTTATTATATTGTGCTGTTAATGCTGACGATTACAGGAAAATATCGTGTTGCACAACGGCAAAGGAGATGTGGGACAAGCTAGAAGTTACGTACGAAGGTACGGACCAGGTAAGGGAAGAAAAAATTGATTTCTTAACCCATTCTTATGAATTATTTCACATGAAGGAAGGTGAAAAGGTGGACGAAATGTTTGAGCGATTTTCAATAATCGTAAATGACCTACATGCTCTCAAGAAAACATTCACGGATAGAGAGCTCGTGCAAAAAATTCTTAGAAGTCTCACACCGGCATGGAGATCAAAGGCCGATGCAATTCAAGAATCCATTGGCGTTTCAAACGTCACCATCGACGCACTAAGAGGTAACCTTAAGACCTATGAATCTACTATTCTTAACCCTTTTGTTGATGATCAAAGGAGGCAAAGAATAGCTCTAAAGACAAGCACAAGCCAACCTCAAATTGATGAGGAAGGAGACAACGAGTTTGGACTCGTTATCAAAAGATTTCAAAAGTTCATGCGCAAGGAGTATGAACGCAAGGGCAAAAAGCAAGGCGAACAAATCAAGTGCTATGAATGTGGTGAAACCGGGCACGTCAAATCAAATTGCCCAAACATCAAAATGGAGAAGAAACCTTTTAAAAAGCAACGTGCATACATTTCTTGGGGAGGCGACTCCGGAGATGAGTCAAGCGAAGGAGAAGAAGACGAAGTAGCAAATCTTTGCCTCATGGCACAAGAAAATAACAAAGACGAGGTATGTCAAATTTCGTCTCAAAACTTCTTTACTCTTGATGAAATGCGAACTGCTTTTGATGAATTATATACTGAATTTGTGAAAGCTTCAAAAACAGTCAAAAGCGTAAAAGAAAATGCTTATCTAAAAGAAAAAGATTTTCAAAAACAGCTTTCTTTAAAAGAAAAGGATTTAGAAAAACTGGTTTTAGAAAATGAGAAGCTGAAAGAGGAAAACAAGTATTTTGGAAAAAGAAGTTCCGATAAGCCCGAAAGCTCTACTAGAAATTGCACTTCTTGTTTGCACCTTAAGAATGAAGTAAGTAGGCTTAAAGGCACATTAGATAAGTTTAATTCTTTGCACAAAAACTTGAATGATGTTCTTGTTAACTTGAAATCAACCAAGCATGGAATAGGCTTTAAGAATGAAGAAAAGGTTGACGCTAAACCCCAACAACCTAAAGCTCAACCTAGGATTAACAATAGAAATGCTTATCCTAGAAACAACAACTCTAGAGCCAATATGCATGCTAGACAAAATGCTGAACTTTTTAGAAGACCTAGGAATGACTTACCACTTAGAAATAGTTACCCTAGAAATGATGCATATTTTAGGCCAAATTTTGAATCCCTTAGAAGACAAAACAATGGCCCTCAACCGAGAAACAATCACTCTAGAAATGCTGCCCATCCTAGAGCTCATAGTAGGAGAAATAATTCTCATGAAATGCGAAATAGTCATAGTGTTCAAAATAGAGTAAGAAATTTTCATCCGTCTAGTTACTATGAACCTAGAAGGATGCATAACCCAAATGTGACTTGTCATTATTGTAGACGTATTGGTCATATTGCTCCTGCATGCTTTACGCGTCATAGACATATTACTCAATCGCATCATTATAATATGCCTAACCCCCAAGGACCCAAGATGGCATGGGTACCTAAAGAACATTAATTTGTTTTGTAGGTGTGCTTGAAGGGATCAAGTGTACTATGGTACCTTGATAGTGGATGCTCCAAGCATATGACGGGAGATGAATCCAAATTCCTTCAATTAGAGCACAAAGAAGGAGGAAGTGTTATCTTCGGTGATAACAATAAAGGAAAGATCATCGGCATCGGCTCGGTCGGTAAGGATGAAAATTCTTCTATTAAGCATATATTACTTGTCAAAGGATTAAAGCATAATCTCTTGAGCATAAGCCAATTGTGTGACAAGGGAAATCTTGCTCTATTTGATTCGGATGAATGCCTAGTATTTAGACGTAGTGATTTCAAAATCATACTTCGTGGTCTTAGAGTCGATAATATTTATATGGTTGATCTTGCTAATTCCTCACCCGATTATGTTGATTGTCTAATGAGTAAAGAGGATGATACTTGGCTATGGCATCGTAGAGTAGCACATATCAATATGCATCTTTTGAACAAATTGATTTCTCAAAACTTAGTTGTTGGTCTTCCCAATTTAAAATTTGAAAATGACTCTATTTGTGACTCGTGTCAAAAAGGGAAGCAAACAAAAGCATCTTTCAAATCTAAAAACATTGTTTCAACTTCTAGACCATTGCAATTGCTTCATATGGATTTATTTGGTCCCTCTCGCATTGAAAGTCTAGGAAGAAATAAATATGCTTTTGTGATTGTTGATGATTACTCGAGATTTACTTGGACTTTATTTCTAGCCAATAAAAGTGATGCTTTTCAAAATTTTAAATATTTTCTTAAGCGTGTTCAAAATGAGAGAGAAACAACCGTCACTTCAATTAGAAGTGATCATGGGGGAGAGTTTGATCACAATCTCTTTGCGGACTTTTCTGATGAACTCGGAATCGAGCATACCTTTTCCGCTCCACGTACACCACAACAAAATGGGGTGGTGGAAAGGAAAAATAGGTGTCTCGAACTTATGGCTAGAACCATGCTCGACGAAGCTAAGATACCCAAACATTTTTGGGCGGACGCCGTGAGTACCGCTTGCTATGTTCTAAATAGAGTAGTAATTCGGCCGATACTCATGAAAACCCCCTATGAACTTTATAAGGGAAGAAAACCAAATATTTCCCATTTTAGAGTTTTTGGTTGCAAATGTTTTGTTCATAACAATGGCAAAGACCAATTGGGTAAATTTGATGCTAAGTCGGATGAAGGTATTTTCATTGGATATTCCTCAAGTAGTAAAGCATATAGGGTCTTTAATAAAAGAACCCAAATTGTGGAGGAATCCCCTCATGTTGTATTTTTCGAAAATAATGCTCGCTTGGCGAGAAAGGATTCCGGTTTTGATCTTGCAGGTCTCTTAGATAGCTTGAAAGACAAAATACAAGAGGAACCACCCAAGAAAAATAAAGATGAAACTGAGGAACAACCAACGGAAGAAGCGCCACAATTGGAAAAAGAAACAAAAGTGCCAAATGAGTGGAGGACGATCAAAGATCACCCTATTGAACAGGTAATTGGAGACTTCGGAGACAAGGTAAGTACCCGAAACTCTCTCAAAAATACCTTAGTATACACTGCTTTTGTTTCTCAAATTGAACCCAAAACCATCTCAGAAGCAATTGGGGATGAATTTTGGACCTTGGCAATGCAAGAGGAGCTTAACCAATTCGAACGCAATGACGTTTGGGATTTGGTGCCAAGACCCGAAGGTCATACCATAATTGGTACGAAATGGGTCTTTCGCAATAAACTAGATGAAAATTGTATAATCACTAGAAACAAAGCTAGGCTTGTAGCAAAAGGCTATAATCAACTATGAGGAAACATATGCTCCCGTAGCTAGATTAGAAGCTATTCGCTTATTGCTTGCATTTGCCTCTTCTATGAATTTCATTTTATATCAAATGGATGTGAAAAGTGCTTTTCTAAACGGTTTTATTCAAGAAGAAGTTTTTGTTGAACAACCCCCCCGTTTTGAAAACTTTAAATCTCCCGATCATGTTTTCAAACTCAAAAAGGCTCTTTATGGTTTAAAACAAGCTCCCCGAGCTTGGTATGAAAGATTGAGTAAGTTTCTTTTGGAAAATGATTTCATTAGGGGGAAAGTTGACACAACTCTCTTTGTTAAGCATAAAAACAATGATATTTTGTTAGTTCAAATATATGTAGATGATATTATATTTGGTGCTACTAACAATGTTTTATGCAAGGAATTTTCCGAACTAATGACAAGCGAATTTGAGATATCTATGATGGGTGAGTTAACATTCTTTTTGGGATTACAAGTAAAGCAAATGAAAGAAGGTACATTCATTTGTCAAACCAAATATTGCAAAGAATTGCTGAAACGATTTGAGATGAACAATGCAAAAGAAATGGCAACTCCCATGAGCACATCTGATCATCTAGACAAAGATGAGATAGGTAAGGAAGTCGACACCAAAAAGTATCGAGGTATGATTGGATCTCTTCTTTATCTTACTGCTAGTCGTCCGGACATCATGTTTAGCGTGTGCTTATGCGCTCGTTATCAATCATGTCCGAAGGAGTCTCACCTTACTGCGGTAAAACGGATTTTAAGGTATCTTGTTGGTACTACAAATGTGGGTCTATGGTACCCCAAAGGCTCATCATGCCAACTTGTTGGCTACTCCGATTCCGATTTTGCTGGATGCAAATTGGACCGCAAGAGCACTAGTGGCACTTGCCATGTGCTCGGTAGCTTTCTCGTTTCTTGGTTTAGCAAGAAACAAGTAAGTGTTGCATTGTCCACAACCGAGGCTGAATATGTAGCCGCGGGGAGTTGTTGCGCTCAAATCCTATGGATGAAACAACAACTCTTGGACTATGGCCTAAGTCTTGATCATATCCCTCTTAGATGTGATAATACTAGTGCCATATGCTTGACGAAGAACCCCGTTCTTCATTTGCGAACGAAACACATTGAAATTAGACAACATTTTATTAGAGATCACGTTCTCAAAGGCGATGTCGAAATTGAATTTGTTGAAACCAAAAACCAATTGGCAGACATCTTTACAAAGCCTTTAGAGAAAGAGTCCTTCTTCCGAATTCGCAGTGAACTCGGGATTCTTGACTCCACGTTGATCTAAGTCATGCATTGCATTTTGTGTTACATGATTTCTAACTTGAGCGTCGGAGACGTCTAATCCTTTTTTGCAGGTATCGCCCTAAAAGTAGGGGGAATTATAAAGCATGACGCGCAAGAATCGTGTCTTCTTCAGAAAAATCTGTTTCTGTCATCTAATAATCGATTATCTCGTATCAATAATCGATTGTAATGCTATCTTTTGAGCTATTATACTCTCTTTAAATAATCACGCCTTCTTTCCAATAAATAAACAAGGTTTATTTCATCTTTGGCATCTTATTATTATTTTTGCTAATGGCAAAAGGGGGAAGATAACGGGTATGCACTCTCAATATTCATAAGCTTAAATTGAGGGGGAATTCAAAAATTGAGGGGGAACAAATTGCATACTTGTTACATGTATATACTTGTCTTGAATCGTCAATATAAATTGCTTGTCTTGAATATCCCGCTTAATGTTAGCCATTATCAAAAAGGGGGAAATTGTTGGAAACACGTTCTCAATGCAATATACTAAAACGTGTGTTCTTTTGTGTAGGTTTTGATGATTGACAAACGAAGCGAAAATTGATATATGACGAAGTTCAAGAAACAAGCGCACAATTGATATACAACGAGATTCAAGCTCAAGACAAAGTTTTATAAGTTTAATTGTGTCATTCTTATTTGTGATCTTGATCCTACAACTTGACTCGTAACATGGCTTCTCTCATAAAACTATTTTCCAAAATCATGCATATTTAATTTAATGTCAAATGATTTTAAATCATGCATATTTACAGTAGTCAAAATAATTTTTAGACATGCCTTAAAAATCTGGACCAAGATAATCGATTATGTACTTATGATAATCGATTGTTTTTAAGCCAAGACTGCATGACAATCGATTGTGAACTAATGACAATCGATTGTGAGTAAGACAGTGAGCATCAGGTTTTTCAAACCTGCATGACAATCGATTGTGAACAAATGACAATCGATTGTGATGAGGCAGTGTCCAAAGTTTTTTCAAAACTCAGAATAATCGATTGTGAAGCTAATGACAATCGATTGTGAAGATACAAGTGTCCTTCAGATTTTTCAAAGTCACAAAATAATCGATTATGAACTTATGACAATCGATTGTGTTGAGGCAGTGACTTCCAGACTTTTTCAAAACTATTAAATAATCGATTGTGAGTATATAATAATCGATTGTCAAGAGGCAGTGTCTAAAATGATTTTCAAAAACTGATAAGTAATCGATTGTTGACTTTATGCAATCGATTGTGAAGCTGACCGTTGTCGTAAAGTTTTCAAATACCGTCAGGTAATCGATTATTGATTCTGTATAATCGATTGTTGTGATTAAAATCCGGAAAAGATTTTTTGAACGTTATTAGGTAATCGATTATTGATTTGGTATAATCGATTGTTTTGATTAAAATCCGGAAAAGAGTTTTTGAACGTTGCTGAGTAATCGATTGTTGATTCTGGACAATCGATTGTTTGTGGTAAAATCTGGAAAGGATTTTTTGAACGTTGCCAGTAATCGATTATGGATTGTAAGTAATCGATTATCAAGCGTAAAATCTGGGATTGAATTTTGATCTGACTGGCAGACAATCAATTGTTGGGGTTTGACATCGATTGTCAGTGAGTAAAATCAGCAACTCTTAATTGGCAATTAGGCAACGGTAATGCCAAGTTTTTCAACTATAAATACAGCTTCATTTCAGTGTTTTAAACACAACAACATACTACAACTGATCATTACATTGCTATAAGCTTGCATACTTTTGTTTATCATTTTATATTCAATTTCATAAAGCTTTTGAGAGCCATATTCTTGTCCAAAGTTGTTGTGATCTAGAGCTTACTTCTTTTACTCATACCTACTCATAAAGGAGTATTTTTGTTTGAGTGTTAAGTGTTTTACACACTTGTAAGAGAATTGTGATTCTCTTGTTGTAAGGAACTTGTGTTTCCTTGGTTGAAGTCTTGGAGTGTTGTATCTCCGAGCAAAGGTGTTCAGGCTTGTGTCCTTACTTTGTAAAGGTTTGTTGAGCACCCGTAAGCTTAACAAGTTAGTGGAAAATCTCGAGAGAGTCTCTCGGGGACTGGACTAGCCACGTGTTGTGGTGAACCAGAATATATCGGTGCGTTCTTTCCTTTTATTTATTTAACGCACATAATTATTTCCTGCAAATTTTAAATTCTGCAAGTTTACGCTAAATTTTATTATAACGCTATTTACCCCCCTCTAGCGTTAAGCATATTTTCTAACATAAACAACGGGTGGTAGGTCTACTCGCCGCATCATGATTCCCAACGGCTATAATCTTTTGGAGAACTGTGAGGAGGCAGCTACGGATATGACCCTTCTTTGCGCGGGCACCGAAAGTAAGGCGTCTGGGAAATCAGCAACAAGGGCTTGTCCCCAAGGGTAGAAGGCGCGACCTTGCAGGTAAATTTGAGTCTTTTTCCCGTTTGTGTTGCAGGGGTAGTCTGCCCACGTACTGACTCATCCTTTGATGTTTTTCTTGGAAATAAAGAGGGGGTGATGCTCGGCGAAGAGGGCAGCTGCCCACAAAAGACTATTGCAGAGGTACAATCAGATCTATTAGGCACATTAGTCGTTGGCTGATGTGTACAAATAGGACCATAAATTCAGGCTAATCCGTGAGGGCCATACGCAAGTGGAGGAGAAATAAAAGAAGAGACTGGCCGAGCTGGAGAGGGACGATGAGACGCTCGTGGCCGCGATTTCACGAAACACTGGGTTGGAAGTTCTCCATTAGGCGAAGGATGATTAGTTGGAGATTGGCCGTGTGGTAGTGGCAGAGCCTGCTGAACTTCGGGCCCGGGTTGCGGTCTTAGCCACTAAGCTTATAGCTGAGGAGGCTGAGATTGAGGCCCTTACTCGGACCGACCCACAGGATGAGCGTCGTGCGCATGACATGTGGGTGTATCATGATGCTAGGTTGGTGGTGTTTGAAGATCTTTTGGCAGCTGGGTCTCCGGGGCGGAAGGAGATAGGAAATGGTATCTATCTCGCGTTGCTCGTGAGGCGGCCGGTTATCTCTCTGACTCTCCCGTTAGAGAGGGATATATCTCTATGGATGTCAACCGCCTGAATTCCGCTTCTTGGATTTCAAGGGACTTCCCACCAGGGGTGATGATGGCCCGAATGCCGGTTGTGCTGGCCACGGCGATGGGGGTTCTTAGGGTTTTGTATTTGTATTTCTTTTGTTGTAAATAGGACCTTTTTCTGAGGTCAGATATGTGTATATTCTTTTGGAGATAATACTACATGCCTTTTTACTGTTGTTATTCTTCTTTCGTTCCTTGGAACTTCAAACGTGTTTGCAATTCTAGTTTAAGCTTAGCTTGACATGAGTGATTCTAATCGTTGTTGATGTGCCCGTTCTATTGTAATCGAGATTAGGTCGACCGTTGATGATGATCGACCGTTGATGATGATGGTCTTGGCCATAAAAGTGACTTTGACTGTCGTCGGGTTGTTTGTTCTATTGTAGCCGATATTGGGTTGACTATCAGCGGCGCTGGCCTTAGCCATGTTGAATCACTGGCCTTGGCCATGATGATGTTGATGGCCTTACCAATGTAATTGGCTTCGAGTGTCGTCGAGTCATTTGATTTGGCGTAGTTTACATTGGTTCAATTGTTACCGGCGATAGCCTTATCCATGTTGAATCAATGGCCTTAGCCATGATGATGTTGATGGCCTTAGCCATGTAATTGGCTTCGACTATCATCGAGTCTTTCGTTTTTCCGTATTTAACATTGGGTCAAGTGCTAGCGGAGATGGCCTTAGCCATGATGATGTTGATGGCCTTAGCCATGTAATTGGCTTTGACTGTCGTTGAGTCTTTCGTTTTGCCATGGTTGACATTGGGTCAACTGTTAGCGGCGATGGCCTTAGCCATGTTGAATCAATGCACTTAGCCATGATGACGTTATTTGCCTTAGCTATGTAATTGACTTCGACTATCGTCAAGTCTTTCATTTTGTCGTAGTCGACTGTTACTGGCGATGGCCTTGGCCATGTAGAATCATGGCCTTAGCCATGATGATGTTGATGGCCTTAGCCATGTAATTGTCTTCGACTATCGTCGAGTCTTTCGTATTGCCATAGTCAACATTGGTTCAACTGTTAGCGGTGATGGCCTTAGCCATGTTGAATCAATTGACTTAGCCATGATGAAGTTGATGGCCTTAGCCATGTAATTGACTTCGACTGTCATCGAGTCTTTCGTTCCACTGTTAGCAGTGACGGCCTTAGCCATGTTAAATCATGGCCTTAGCCATGATGATGTTGATTGCCTTAGCCATGAAATTGTCTTCAATTGTTGTTGTCTTTCTTTTTGCCGTAGTCGACATTGAGACTATTGTTAGCGGTAATGGCCTTAGCCATGTTAAATCAATGACCTTAGACATGACGATGTTGATGGCCTTAGCCATGTAATTGACTTCGCATGTCATCGAGTCTTTCGTTTTGCCGTAGTCGAAATTGGGACGACTATTTGCGGCGATGGCCTTAGCCATGAATCAATGGCTTTAGCCATGTAATTGTCCTCGACTGTCTTCGAGTCTTTCATTTTGCCGTAGTCGACATCTGGACGTCTGTTTGCGGCTATGGCCTTAGTCATGTTAAATCAATGGCTTTATCCATGATGATGTTGATGGCCTTATCCATGTAATTGACTTCGACTGTCATCGAGTCTTTTGTTTTGCTGTAGTCGACATTGAGATGACTGTTAGTGGCGATGGGCTTAGCCATGTTGAATCAATGGCCTTAGCCATAATGATGTTGATGGCCTTAGCTATATAATTCACTTCGGTTGTCGTCGAGTCTTTCATTTTTCCGTAGTCGACATTGGGACGGCTGTTAGCGGTGACGGCCTTAGCCATGATGAATAAATGGACTTAGCCATGATGATGTTGATGGCCTTAGCCTTTTCATTCATTGGATATGGTCGATCCTTTTTATTCATTGGAGATGGTCGTAGCCTTTTCATTCTTTCGAGATGGTCGTAGCCTTTTCATTCATTGGAGATAGCCGTAGCCTTTTCATTCATTGGAGATTGCCATAGCCTTTTCATTCATTGAAGATAGCCATAGCCTTTTACACATTGGAGATGAACATGGCCGACCTATTACACATTGGAGATGAAGATGGCCGTAGCCTTTTACACATTGGAGAGTAAGATGGTCGTAGCCTTTTACGCTTTTAAGATGTCGCTTGTCCAGTCCCTGTATCATATCAGGCTGGAGAGCGTATGGAGAGGCTGACGTAATACACTTGTTTTGCAAATATCTCCAAGTGTTCCCTTCGTCGCACCGTTAAAAACCTTCCCGAGAAAACCCAATTGGGACAAAACTCGGGTGAGGGAAAAATAGTGTGACTTGGGGGACATCTTTTAAAAATGGAAATATTTGAGGTGGGTGACGTTCCATTTGTTCTGGAGTGTTTTTCCTTTCATTGTTTCCAACTGAAATGCCCCTTTGCTAGTTGTTGCTGTAATTTTGTAGGGTCCTTCCCAGTTTGTGCCCAATTTTCCTTCACTTGGGTTTTTGTTGCCCAATGTCTTGGCTTTGAGGACGTAGTCTCCTACTTTGAGCGGCCTTATTTTTGCTCTTTTGTTATATTACCTTTCGACTTGCTGTTTTTGCGCCACCATCCTTATGTGGCACATTTCTCTTCTTTCCTAGGCTTCGCCAAGGTCTTGGAGCCTATTTACGTCGTTTTCCGTTCCACTGGTGTGTGAATACCTCAGGCTTGGTTCGCCTACTTCGAAGGGTATGACCGCGTTGATTCCATTAACTAATGAGTATGGATTTTCCCCTGTGCTAGACTTCGGTGTGGTCATGTGTGCCCACAATACTTCGAGTACTAGTTCGGGCCATAGCCCTTTGGAGTCTTCAAGCTTCTTCTTCAGTATGTTCGGTATTGTTTTATTGGAGGTTTCTGCTTGGCCGTTAGCGGCAGGGTGGCATGACATGGAGAGTATCCTCTTGATGCACCATTTTTCGAAGAATTCGGTCGTTTTTTGAACGATGAACTGTCATCCATTGTCACAAATAACCTCTTTGGGTATACTGAAGCTTCATATAATGTTCTTCCATATGAAGGCGATGACCTCCTGTTCGCGTATTGGTGCGTACGCACCTGCTTCCCCCCACTTGGAGAAATAGTCAGTTAAAACAAGTAAAAACCCATACCTTTCCCCGTCCTGTGGGTAGGGGGCCGACTATGTCCATTCCTCATTTGATGAAGGGCCAGGGAAAGGTGACAGAGTGTAGGGGTTCTCCTGGCTGGTGTATCATTGTTGCATATTTTTGGCATTGCTCACATCAGCGAAAGTATTTTTCCGCTTCTTTCTTCATGGTGCGCCAGTGGTAGCCGGCATGTATGATGCACCGTACAAGGGCATGGTTACCTGTATAGGCGCCAAAGTGACCCTCATATACCTCTTCAAGTACTGGCCTTGTTTGGTGCGGGCCTAGGCACTTGGCCAGCGGTCCGCAAAATGTTCGCTTGTAGAGGTCGTTATTGATCAGACAGTACCGGGCGGCTTGGACATGGAGTTTCTTCGCCTCTTTCTTATCGTGCGGTAGTGTTCCGCCTTCAGATAAGATACGAACTGGTTGCGCCAGTCCCAGGTTAGATTTAAAGAAAATACCTCAGTGTGGTCGATGGCTGAATGAAGGAGGCTGCCCACGCTTTCTTTGTTGATGTTTTTGGTGACCGCCGCCAATTTTGCCAGGCCGTCCGCTTCCATGTTCCGTGCCCTTGAAATTTGTTCGAAGCGACATTCATCAAATGCAGCCATCAGCTAGGGGATCTCTGTCTGACATTTTTGTAACTTTGTTCTCTGATCTGGTAAGTCCCAATGACCTGTTTACCACAAGTTGAGAATCGCAGTGGAGGAGGATCTGTCGAGCCCCATATTTGATGGCTAGTTTCATAACTGCAATAACGTCTTCATATTTGGCTTCGTTGTTAGTCACTTTAGGGCATCGTATGGACTAGAAAATTATTTCGCCCATGGGGACCTCGAGGACGAGTCCCAGTCTCGATCCCGATGCATTGGCGGCGCCATCAGTGTGTAGGAACCATAGGTCGTCACTAGGGGAGGCGTGTCGGGCCCGAGTTCTTCCTTCGGCAGGATTTCCGCACTGAAGTCGGCAATGAAGTCACCTAGGACTTGAGACTTGATGGTGTTTCTTGAATGTATGAGATTTCGTGCTCGCTGAGCTCAATGGCCCATCTTGCGAGCCGGTTTGATAGTTCAGGATTGTGTAAGACGCTCCATAGTGGGAAGGTCGTTACCAATCTTATAGGATGGCACTAAAAATAAGGTCGTAGGTTCCGTGAAGCTACTACCAGTGCTAGCGCCAATCTCTCAAGGTGTGGGTACCGAGTTTCAGCGTCCACTAGTGTTTTAGTAATGTAATACATAGGGGACTGTGTATCTTTGTTTTCAAGCACCAGGACGGCGCTGACGGCGTTCTTAGACACAACCAGATACACAAGCAGTGGTTCACATGGGCTTGCTTTGACTAGCAGAGGCAACGAGGATAGGTACGCCTTCAAATTCTTTAGGGCCTCAACGCACTCCTCGTTCCACTGTAGCCCCTGGTCTTTCTTCAACACACTAATGAATTTATGTCACCTATTGGAGGATCGTGAGATGAACCTGGAGAGGGCGGTTATCCGGCTCGTCAACTTCTGTACTTGTTTTTTGCTACTTAGCTCTTCTAGTATTGTGTTTATTGCTTTGATCTAATCTGGGTTGACTTCGATACCTCTCTGCGATACGAAAAATCCCAAGAACTTTCCCGAGCCACACCGAAGACGCATTTCTCGGGGTTTAGTTTGATCCCGTATCTTCTCAATATTTCAAAGGCTTCCTTGAGATGGTCAAGGTGGTCTTCTTTTCTTGACGACTTTACTAGAACTTCATCGACATAGACTTCCATTGTTTTGCCAAACTTCTCCTTAAACATCTTGGTCACCAACCTTTGGTACGTGGCTCCCGCATTTTTGAGCCCGAATAGCATTACTTTGTAGCAGTATGTTCCTCGGTGAGTGATGAAAGTTGCTTATCCTGATCTTCTTCGGCCATCATGATTTGATTGTAGCCAGAATATGCATCCAGGAAGCTCAATGGTTCATGTTCGGTTGTTGCGTCTATGAGTTGGTCGATGTGGGGTAGTGGGAACGAATCTTTTGGCTATGCCTTGTTCAGGCCGGTGAAGTCCACGCACATTCTCCACTTCCCATTTTTCTTCGTGATCATAACAACGTTGGCGACCCACTCAGGGTACTCGGATTTCCTGATGGAACCATTTGCTAGTAGTTTTTCTTACTTCCTCACTCACCGCTTCGTTGATGGCGGCATTGAATTTTCTCTTCATTTGCGCACGGGCGGGCGCCCCTTCGAGTTGTTTGGTGTGGGTGTAGTCTTGAGCTATTTTATAGCGTTCCTGCGTGATTTGAGGTTCACCTCGTATGTTGAACACCCCCATGCGGTAGGGAATTTGATTACTTGGTAAAAGCTGGAGGGACTGCTCTCAAGGCATGTATCCACGGACATCCAATGATGGCGTTGTATGTTGTTTCTTGGTTCATCACATGGAAAGTGGTTTCTAGCATGACTCCCCCCACCACGACGGGTAGTGTTACTTCTCCGGAGGTTCTTTCCACTGCATTGTTAAAACCAGTCAGCGTTATGCAGTGCGGTATTATCTTATCCTCGAGTCCGATAAGTGCAAGGACCCTAGGGTAGATAATACAGGCGCCGCTGCCATCATCAACCATAATTCTCCTAAAATTTGTATCTACAATGCGTAAAGTAATGACTAAATCATTCTAATGAGGAAAAGACAAACCGTTGGTATCGGACTTATCGAAGGTGATACTATCTTCAAAGTCGTCATACTATTCCCAAGCGGTGGTTTACTTTAACTTGTGACTGGTGGTGAATTTGACGTGAATTATCACCGAGTCATTGCCATCCCTGATTATCATGTTGATTGTGCGTGTCGGTAAGGGTGGCCTTGGTGGCCCGTTGGGTTGTTCCCGCCCCCGTAAGTTGAGTTTCCTTTATCGCTGAGTAGTTCTCTCAAGAACCCTTGGTTCAGTATCCTGACCACCTCCAGCTGTAGACCTATGCAGCCTTCGGTTTTATGCCTTCACTCCTGGTGGAATTCGCATAGGGCGTTTGACTTTCGGGTGGTAGGGTCCGACTTCATCTTTCCTGGCCATTGTACCTTGTTGCCCAGCTTCATTAGTGCGTACACTACATCTGAAGGAGAAACACAAAAGTTATGTGCAGATAGTAAAGGGGGACTACCTCACTCATTTCGTAAGGGGGTGACATGTCGTTGTAGTGAGTCCGCATGCCTTGGCGGTGGCGGATGAGATGATCTGATGTATCGTTAATGTCTTTTTCTATTGGGATACAGGATTTGTTCTTGTTGCCCTTCATTGTGTAGGTCCCTCCTGATCTCTGGGAGTATTGTCGTTAGTCTCCGGGTGGGGCCGTGAAGGTTGTCGTCATCTGCAAGTACCTCGGCACAGTAGGCATTGTGAATTTCTTCCCATGTGGTGGGAGGGTACTTGATGAGGCGACTTAGTAGTTTCTTGGTCACCCTCGAGTCGTCCCTACTTAGCCCATTTTGGAAAGCGGCGACTGCCAAACCTTCCGATACGTTTGGTAGGCTCATTCTTATCTTGTTGAATCTGGCCAGGAAGTCCTTGAGCCCTTCTCCCATGGTTTGCTGAATAGCGAAGATGTCGTTGACTCTCGCCTCTGCTTTTTTTACTCCTGCATGTGCGGTGAGAAACTTATCCGCCATTTCCTCGAACATGGAGATGCCCTTAGCTAGTAGTTGGGAGTACCATGTCAAAGATCCACTTGTCAATGTTTTTCCTAACATCTTCAAATGAACGGACGGTACCTATTCTCTTGCCAAGTTGTTACCTTTCACAACTGTGACGTAATGGATTAGATGGTCCTCGGGATCCGTAGTCCCATCGTATACCTTCACAAACCTACCTACGTCGCGCTTTGGCAGCAGTTTAGGAGCACCCGGGATCTTTTCTACCCTTTCTTTATGTTCCTTTATTTTGTCACGGGGCGACTTATTTTTGTGTTCCATTTCCTCCATCTTTCTGAGGATGGCTGGAAGCTCACCGCTGTTGGTTTGATTGTCGATGAGCACATTATTTGCTCGCGATCTCGGGTTCATTTTCAACTACAGTGAGGTCCATAATTGGTGTGCGTCTTACGCCATGTTGTGGTGACTTTTCGACCAAGTCGCTTAGAGTGTTTGTTAGCCACTCCTTCGGTAGCTTCTTGACTTGTGGAGGTGTTTCCTTAAATGCAGGACTAGAAGCTCCCCTTTCTCGTGGATCCGTCAGATCTCTGGGTGGAGGTTGTGGGGTTCCTCCACTCATCGTGGTGCTGGGGGTTACGTTCAAGATGTTATATTCACCTGCTTCATTGAGATAATCCACGAGGTTGACCCCAGCCTCGTTTATCGCTTTCTTTTTTGCACAGTTGTCAGCTATGCTTGTTCGTGCGATGTAGGTAATGTTTATCTGTGGTTTTCTAGGCACAAAATATAATTTTGATTCTCGAGATCCCCACAGACGGTGCCAAATTATTTGGCTCAAAAGATATATACACTTTGTAAGCATAAAAATAATCAATAAAATATACGGGTAAATCGTAATCAAGTATAATAAGTCCTAGAAAAGGTTATCTAGCTGAGATCGTAACAGATCTGAAAATGTAAAAGGTTATGGAGAGTTTTAGTATCAAAGAAAGATAGAGAGAAGCTTTCTTGAT
Organism: Nicotiana benthamiana; assembly: GCA_034376525.1. NCBI lineage: Eukaryota > Viridiplantae > Streptophyta > Magnoliopsida > Solanales > Solanaceae > Nicotiana > Nicotiana benthamiana. Next base: position 40,156,476 of record CM067336.1, read on the forward strand.
AACAGTAAAGAGAGAAAGTAGAGTGATGGTATTACTCAGAATAATGTACATACCCTATTACAAGGTAATGGTGTCCTTTATATATTAGGAGACCTTTCTCGAAACAATCAAAAGAAAAGTACAAAAGTTGGTGGCTTCCTCGTACAGAGGAATCCAAGCCCTAAACGACGTCGTTTCTCCATCTTGTTAATTAGGATGTCCCTGCTCGGGCCGTCCTATCCTGGGTCGACACGACTCAAGGGCGGCTTTGTCATGAAAGACGTGTCCGCTAAGACAAGGACGGGGCGATCCGGATTTTATGCTATACACTAGCCTTCCTCCTATGTAAGCTTCCACGTGGCATTAATATATGCCAAATGGCATATGATGATTTGACAGGTCATGACATGCAGCCCTACTCCATCCGCACATGGGTTAAGTCATATAGTTGTGTATTTTAGGATGTATAAACAAGGGTCCACACATGGGTTCCATCACATATTGTGTGTAGGGGTGTACAAAAGAAATCGACAAATTCTACCAACCCGATAATCATAGCCAAACCGAGAAAAAAACCCGATTTTGGCTTGATTTGACTTGGTTTGGTGTTGGAAAAAAAAGCCGACCATAATTGATTTGGTTTGGTTTTAACTAAAGAAAGTCAAACCGAAACAAACCAACCTGAGATTACATATATAGGAATTTTAGATATGTTTAATATACAAATATACTTATTGTAATGTAATTTAATAATATTTCTTAAAAAATTTCATAATTTTATCTTTTAAGATATTTTCAAGGTTGGACTTAGAACTTTTGAATACTTCAATAAGTTTTATAACCATTAATATTAGTAAATTACATAATGCTAACAACCAATACTAAATTAGTAATGCTAACAAAAGACATTCAATTCAATATTACGTACGGGAACGTATTAAATGTCTATTTTTTGTTTTGCAATAATATAGTTAAAAATACACAACCTATTTTTATTTTTCTTTAGCTTTTAGTCATATAATTAATACTCACTTATTAGTCCATTTATTTTAGCATAACTTAGTGCTTTTAGATTATGTTTATTTTTATTATGGCTTTTTAATTAGTAATATTTATATTATATAATTTTATTGTCTTTTTGTTGTTGAATATTTTAAGATAATGTCGTGAAACATCTCATATATTGCATTATTTTCTTGAAAAATACGTTATATAGTCGTATCTTACTAGGATTAAAGAATTATTTTGAGCATACGTTCTATGTTTTGTTCTACAAAGAATTTACCGAAAAACAAAATCCAAAAAAACCCCGAATAACCTGAAAATCCGAGAAAACCCGAGAAAATCCAACATTGAAAAATTCGAGTTTTATTGGTTTGGTTTGGTCTTTAGATTTAATAACCCGACACAATTAAATTGGTTTGGTAATTGTAAAATCCGAACCAACCCGGCCTATGTACACCCATAGTTGTGTGTATTGCAGGAAGTATAAACAAGGGTTTTCAAATTGAGGTAAATTTTACATGGTCATATAACTATGATTTTGTTTATCAAAGTCATAACTTATTTTCTCACACAAAAATTATAAAACTAACAAAAAAATCATAGTGACCGAAAATATAACTTTTATTTATTATTCCGTGATTTTTTGTTCTTTATTTTTTTGTGCAATAAACAATAATCAAATTTAAATAGGAATGACCCAACCCGACCCGTCATAATACCCATATATATAAAATAAAATAATACTAGAAGAAAATCTTTCAAAATGACATACTTCTGCCTTTTATTTTTCTTTTAAAGATTTTAATTCAAATTTGTAATATTTTTGTTTCAAATGCTATCTAATTATACCTTTTTGTTAGTCAAAATCTCATGCATTTCAAACTAAATTTTTGTGTTGACGAAAGGAATCCAGTATTATTTTTATATAAATATATGGGTATTGGATCGGCTTGGGTTGGATCATTTTTATTTCATGGAAAAAATATAAAAATGATTGGCTGCCGAAACTAATTGTATTATTCGCTAGACAGAAAATATTTAGATATGTATATTATATGTACATATTACACACATATATATTATCAATTATTATTCTTTTGGAGCGGCTAAAAAAATATGTTTCTCCTATTTTAATTACATTATTATTTATTTGACTAAAATTTAAACATTTAAAAAATATGAAATAAAAAAATACTACCGGAAACTTATATTTTACAGTGGCCATGATTTTTATGTGAATTAATAAAAGTTTTATTATTTTTATATGAGAAAATAAAGTTAGACTTTGTAAAAAAAAAGTTATAGTTATATTATCAATTGTAAAATTTACCCTTTCGCATTATGAACGAGAGTGAAGTCTGCCCAAAAGATTCGTGCCTGTCCCCATCATATTGATAATGATAATGAAAAATTAGTAAAAATAAATCATGCATCTTATTCTACGGTTGCGGGCAAGGAAGTCTGCCCAAAAGATTCAAGTCTTGAATTCAAGTTCCTGGATGTAGAGTCACTTTTTTTTGATAGCTTTACCTTTCAATGTGAAACTTTTCGGCGTGAACCCGAATTTAGTCGGTCCCAATATAAATATCGGACATCGAATAAATAAAAAAAGGCTAATTTTCACTAGGATTAGTGATACATTAAAAACTCAAAAGTGCGTAACTAGGATCTAGGAAAAAAGGTTAGACATGCTGGCGATACAAGTTATAAACTGTAGTATTCCAGCGTTGACTGTAACACTCCTTAAATTAATAAAAATTTCGAGACATGCTATTTATAGAATTAAATTATTTTTTTTTGAAATATATATATATATACACACTTAAGTAGTTGGATGTAAAATTAGGAGAATATTAATAATTTTGCTATTATTAATTATTAAAAGTATGTATAAGTTAATACTAGTTAAGTTAAAACCAAAAAAACAAATAAAGAAAAGGAAAACGTGGAAAAAAAAAAAGTCCTAACCCATAAAGGGTTGTGGACCGCAAAAGAAGTAAAAGGGGCTTAAGACTAATATCATGTTTGGCCAAGCTGGAGAAATCAACTTATTTGACAAGTGCTTTTTTCAAAAGTGCTTTTGAAAAAAGTACTTTTGGAGAGATGTCTCAAAACCACTTTTGAGAAGTAATTTGTGTTTGGCCAAACTTTTTAGAAAGTGCTTTTAAGCGTCAAATTACGAATAAGGAGATGAATAGATTTACTTAATAATTAATATTATAAGTAAATAAATAATCTCAAAATTTTGTTATTACATGTAATATTTAAATAAATTATTTTATTTAAGTAAAATACGAAAATAAAATTAAAAATTACTTAATTCTTTTAATATAAGTTAAATATATTTAAATTCCTTCAACAAATATAAAAGCATTCATCCCTAAAGTCACAATATTTTAGAAAGTTTTCCTAAGAATAAGAAGAAATATTTATAAATTAATACCATAAGTATTAGGTTTAAGGGTTATTTTGGTATATACAATGTTTTGCTAAGGGTATTTTAGGTAAGAAGAAAAACGAAAACTGCTTCTGCTTCTGCTTTTGGAAAGAAGCTACTTTTTTCTGCTTCTTCCCAAAAGCACTTTTTTCCCCAAATAAGCTTGGCCAAACACTTCAAGTTAGGAAAAAAAAAGTGCTTTTGGGAATAAATACTTTTGGCCTCTTGAGAAGCTGGCCAAACAGGCATTAAGAAACAGAATAGCTGAAATGCAAAGTTAAAAAAAAGGAAGCCCTCGTTCACGCACAAACGCAGAATCGTGAGAGCCTTGCTTCTCAATACTCCCGCAGGCAATGCAGAGTTTAGGTTTCTTTACAATCCGCTTATTCTTGTAATCAGGTATGTAAAATCTCATGTTGTTTATTACCCTACAGTAGCAATATGTAAGAATTGAATAGCTGATTCCCTTCTTTCTCTATATCATCAATAAATTTCTTAATTAGGTATAGTACTTTAAAATTGATTAAAATGTACTTGTTGTTGTAGAATCGATTATTTGACTGGTGTTAATGGACTGGGCCTACGTATTAGCTCGAGAAGTTTTGAGGTGAGTTGATATAACCCTTCATTAAAGTGGTTTACCTCACAAAAGCACGCATACAAGGTGTTTGATGAATTGCTTAAAAGAGTTTATCTTTATTTAATTAGAGAAAGTGAGTACCCATTAATTTAGAATGGTTCTAGCAAAAGTTTAGATGATCTATATGATATATGTGCTGAAATTTTCAGATTTTTGTGTTCTTTTTACATGCTAATTTCATATTGAAACCTTATGACGAAGAAAGAATCTTTAGAAATATCCTTATATGTTTTTTTTCATTCTTATGCCATGCTTTTCATTTAAGGACACCAATATGAGCATGTACATAATGTTCTCTAAAGAAAAGATTTAGACTTGAAAAGTCACAAGAAGAAGTTTTAGAAAGAAATATTTTTGGGGAGTATCCTTTATTCTGAGAAGGGGTCATCGTCTAGGCCGAGAGTCCTGACCAAGGCAGTGACTTCCTGAAATTACTTGTGCCAAAGTACAGAGCACACGAGCCGAGGGTCTCATTGATAAGAATTTATGTAGTCATGGTAAGGTATTATACATGAGCGCCGAGAACCATGAAGCGAGTGGCACCTCATGGATTGGGCCTATTCGATCAGGTTGTGATCGAACCAGTGCCGATCACCCGGTGACTGAGACAGAATTAAGTCGGGATAATTGGAACTCTCAAAGTATAAAGTGAAGTATTTTTTTTTAAAAGAAAGAAAAAGAAAACAATTTCTTTTATAATATTCATAAATTTCTATTATGCAATTATATTAGAATTATTCTTATAATCCATATGTTTTACATCCATCTAGAACTTTTGCTCGTAATGTATATACTATTAATGTTTTTCCCCTGTTGTTGAGACTGACTGAGTACAGTGGATGGTACTGAGGTAGCATGTAACGCGACATTCATCTCAGCAAAATATCAGTTTATGTGGGATTTGAATAGCCATGGTATAGTACCACCAAAAATAGGGGTATATTTTTTTACTATGCTAACTGTGAGTAAATTTAAATAGGAAGTATAACGGGGTAAATTTATCCTATTTCCAATAATACATGAATAAATTTGGTCCTTTTTGTGACGACAGGACATGTCGTCCTATGTGTTACTGCTCTGTTTCTCCCTTATTGTGTTGCTTAACGTTTCAGTATCAGTATTAGAGTCGATCGGGTGTAATTGAATTGGTTTTTGGTTGAAAATAAGGCTCTTGGCCTCTTAGAAGGAAGCTTGTTTTGGAAAAGTCAACCGGAAGTTGACTTGTGAGTTAGAAGGATCGGATATGATTTCTGATGTTTCAGTTAGCTTCGGGAGATGTTTTGTGACTTAGGAGAGAGATCGGAATTGAATTTGGAGGTCCGGTGTAGAATTAGGCTTGAATTGACGAAGTTTGAATTTTGGCGAATTCCGGTTGGTAGGCGAGAATTTGATCCGAGGGTCGGAATGAAATTCTTAGAGTTGCAATAGATTTGTTAGGTTATTTTGGGTATGTCTGCAAATTTTCAGGTCTTTCGGATGTCGTTTGGCCGGGTGTTTGATCAAATATGAGTTTCGGAAGTTATAAGAAAATTTAAGCTTGAATCCGTCGTGATTTGATGATTTTTGTGTATAAGGATGTGTTTTTATGGTTCGAGCCAGTTCGTATGATGCTTAGGGGTATGTTGGTGTCTTTGGTTGAGGTCCCGTGGGCCTCGGGTGATTTCGAGTGTTCAAACGGACTAGTTTTGGGCTTGGGAGATCAGATTTTTGTAATCATATGTTGCAGACCATAAAGCATCACGATCGCGTGAGGAGTAATGCGATCGCGTAGAGTAATTTTAGGGCCTAGAATTCTTGTGCATCGCGTTCACATGAAGGTTATCGCGTTCTCCTAGGCCTAGGACTGTTTGCCTTCGCGTTCGCAAGGGAGAGGCCGCGATCGCGTAGTTGTGTAATATCATTGATCGGGATCGCGTTGTGGTTGCCGCGTTCGCGTAAGAGGGCCTGGGAGCCTAGTCAGTTAATGCATAGCGTTCGTGATAGTGATTCTGCGATCGTGTTGGAGAGAAAGACTTGATGTGCATCGAGATCGCGAGGGAGGAGCCGCGATCGCGTAGGGTTAAAGCTGAGCGTTGGAAGGGTTTTTATAAACATTTCATCCGCGTGCTATCTCATAATTCCTCCATTTTTACACAACCTTGAGATCTTGTGGACGGATATTGAAGGGGTTTTCGATGAGAAGTGATTTGAGGTAAGTCTTGTGGCCTTAATATGTCATTTTATTGAAGAATCAACCATTAATTCTCTGAAATTTGGTGTAAAAGTTGATGAACTAGGGCTTGAAATTTCAAATGAAAATTGGGGATTTACAGGAACAATTGTACTCCAATTTGATGAAGTTTAATGTACAGACTCGTGGCGAGACGAGGATTCCAAATATGTAAGTTTTGTAATTTTTCGAGAAGCGAGCCCGGGGCTCGGGTTTTGCTAGTTTCGAGATTCTTGCTATTTCTTGTTTGTTTTTTATTGGGTATGTCGATGCCCTCTTTTTCAAAAGCGAAATCGGATTTCACGACATTATGGGCAAACCAACTCTCATTCCCGTTTGGGAATTGGGTTATGGAATTTGAAGAGTCGTTACCTAATGATTATAGTGCATTAGGACACTTTTAATGATGAGAGGAGTATTTTGAAAGAAAACCAGTGTTCGGGTGAGGGCTTGTGATTATCTCGAGGGGAAGGTATTAGGTACCCCTCAAGATCCACAAATATGGTTCCCAGACGTGCTAATTGTGACTTTAACAGAAGATGACGCAAGTAGACAAATAAGGTGCACATGTATTCACATAACTTAAAAGCTAAAAAAGGACATATGTTTTAAATACGAGACGACTAGTTTGAAAGCATTACTAAAAGAAAGCATTACTAAAAGAAAGCATTTAAATAAAGCAAATGAAAAGAAGGGTCCTAGGTTTAACTATAATATGGATCATTCGATGCAATATCTCGCACATATTCACGGAGAGGGGTCGCTCTATGATATTATCGCATCGTCATCATCTCCATATTCTACCCTTCCCACACCATTAAGGTATTTAAGCGTGTTGGTAGCGTTACCCGTCCCAACCTGTCAGTCCTCGGGTATTAGGACTTCTAATCTTAAGAAGGGGGGAAGAGAGTTTTACCCTGTATATATATATATATATATATATATATATATATATATATATATATATATATATATATATATATATATATATATATATATATGGAGTTTTCAATGGTAAAAATACTAGAGCGACAGTCAAAACAAGTAGCATATAAGAGGTACGCAAGTAAACGGTTAAAGGCACAATTAAACCCTGTAACATACAGCGAATAGTTTAGCATGACTTCAGTTACTTATTTGGTCTTTTGAAAGAGGTTAAGAGAGCGGATAGATTAGTTTAATACAATAGAGTTGGATAGAAAATCTGCTTCGAGCCCCTCTCTCCCCCCCCCCCTCGGGACCGTTTTAGGAGTTGACAGGATTTAAAATCAGTTGGTTTTAAAAGAAAAGAAAACTTCAGACAAAGGTCTGTTTAAAAGGATTTGAACTTGCAGCCAAGTTTAGAAAAGGCCTTATGAGTTAGCCGAACTGTTTGAATACAAACGATATGCAAGAAGGAAAGTTTAAATAGACCTCAAAGCATTATAGTTAGGTAGACAAACAATTGAAATCACAGACTTAGCACTTATAAGATGTTTACAAATTCAGAGTATTGTGAAAGGGGGAGACCTGGGACCGATTGAAAGTAATCAGATTTAGGACTGGTTGAATTAAAACATTTGAAGCATTAGGCGATTTTGGACTTATAACATACTTATTAGCCCTTTTTGTTATCGCTTTTACACAGTTAGACGACCTACTGTTTTGCCTAGCGTTTACATAATTCCTATTTGCATTTTTTCTAGATGAGGATTGTACGAATGCTAACCTATAAGCATGGTTTATATATGAGTCTGTAAGAATGCAAACCTATAGGCATGATTTCTATTATGGAGTTGATGCAATAACAAAAAGCCTATAGACGTGGTATCTACACGATATTGATGCAACTGTGAAACTGACGAACATGGTAACTGTATGAGATGGATGCCATAAAGTTAAAAAAAAACTATGGACATGTTTTCTATATGTAATTGATGCAAGAAAGTAAATACTTATAGGCATGTCTTCTATTTGATGTTTTTGCAATAATGAGAAGCATGTAGACATGGTAAGTGATGCAAACCTATAAGCATGGTTTCTATATGAATGCAAGAAAGTAAATCCCTCCCATGTCCCTTTTCACTATCCCCCCCAGTTCTTTATTACAAATTAATACAAATTTGGGGAGGGAAGAAAAAGAACATTTAAAGAAGCAAGAAATTAAGATACATCAGCAGCTATAACAGGCCCGAGGAATCTCGAAGCAACTTTTATGTCCAACAATATGCCTTTTACCAAATCTGAGCTCCCAAGATCCGAGGCCTTTCTCTTTTTATAGTGTTAAAAAGTTCCATGGTCTTTCAAAGAAACCCAGGCATTGCTTACACTCTAATTGGAATAGTGCAAGTGTGGAATTACCAGCCCTAAGGCATCCGAGCTCATAGGAGACTCCGAGGTCCCTAAGCATGGCTTACCAGAGGGAGTAGAACTTAGAGAACTAAGAATATATGTAAAGGTGATAGATTTGAGGAAGACCATCATATGAAGTGGCCATACCCAGCCTATTGAGTGAGACTGGTACACCCCAGACTTCATACAAGGGTTAACAAATAAGAGCAAACTTGTAAAAAAGTCAGACAAAGGTCTGAGTGGTGATTAGGACACCAACAGGCCTTTGTCAAGGCTCAAACACATAAGATAGGGGATGGGAGATGGGATTGCTTTGAGTAAAGACAGTTGACAGCCTTAGTTCCAGACTAGAAGTGGCAATAAAGTGCCACCCTTACCTAGAAAAACTCACATTCAAACAAGGACCGAAGGGAGAGGGGAATCATATAAAAGCACTTAACATACAAGATTACATTGAAGCACAATAATGAACAATACACAAGCAAAGGAAAGTATTTAACATGCTGGACTTAATAAAACACTGAATGTAAGCAACCAAAGGAAAAGGGAATAGGGATTAACATGTTGTAGTTTGAACTAAAGGTATAAGCAGACAAGGATCAGGGTTCAGGATTATCCTGCAGGATCTGAGCACAAACAGACAAGGGGGAGGGAATTATCATGAAGCTTAACTGAAGTACACAAAATAGGTGAGGTAGCATGACAGCCTAGGGAAAAGGGTGGAGGGAATTAAACATGCTATCACTCAAATGAAATACTGATACAAACAAACAGAGAAGAGGACAAGGCTAAGGGATTGAACATGCAAGGGCTTAAGTTGAAATAACATAACAGACAAAGAAAAGAAGAGAATACATTGATAGTTGAAAGTTAATAATTGAAGTTAGGATCCTACCAGTGCAAACTTGAGTAACAAAACAAAGAGAATCCTTATAATTAGCCTTGGATTTCAGCCGGCTAATCCTTAGCAAGAAAGAGCAAGTAACAGAGAAGAAAGAGAAAATCAGAGAGTTTTTAGTGACCAAGAGTAGAGGGAACTCCTGTGTTGTTTTCTTAGTGAGAAGAAGTGAAGGCCTATTTATAGTTTGAAAGAGATGCAACACTTAAGGCAAGAGAATATTCAGCAGTACCAATCATAAACAATTAAGGAGAAGGTTCCCTTTAATTAAGGAACCGGCTAGAAATAAACAAGCTTCGGTCTAAATTTGGAAAGATAAATCAAGTATTAATCATAGAATATAGGGTAAATTCAAATAAGGAATTTGAAAATCACACGGGTAAAACACACAAGGTAGATAATCATCCAGGAAATCAAGGAGTCAAGATACTAGCCATTTGCACTTTGTCAAAAAAATAGGGATCAATTAAAGAATCAAACAGATATACGAAATCAATTAGGGTTTCAGAGGAGGGGAAGTGTGACAATATAAAAGAGGCATAGATTTGAACATACAAAACTGGAAGAAATTAGAATAACACGTGGTAAAACACATAAGGAAGAAACCAGAAATGGCTAGGGTTTCATATAGAGACAATGTAAAGGACCCTTTTAGCTAGGGTTTCCACTGCATATCGGAGAGTCAGAATATAATAGATGAAGATGAACAAACAGCAAAACAATACGAAGAAAGCATAGAATACATGAACTGAAAACCCTAGAAAGTAAACAGTAAAGCAAAACCCTAAAATCATGGTAAAAAATGCTTAAAAATCATAGCAAAGACATAGAAAAGAACACACGGTAGCAAATAGAGCAATAAAACCAGAGAAATCATGGAAAGTCATAGAAACCCCTAGGTTTAAAAAGACGAACAACTTGAAAACACAAATAGGCGAAGAAGAGATGAGAAAACTTTGAAACTTATAGAAAATCACAAGGACTCAGAGAGAATCATAACAGTAAACACAGAGAAAAACCTCGAGAAGTTAGGGTTTTCACAGAAAAGTCTCGAGATGGCGAGAAAAGCTTGGAACGAACTCGTCGAAGTCGGCAAAGGACTCGGAGCCTTAAGAGTTGTCGGAGAAAGCCTGGACATAGCTACAAAACCCATTGGAGGACCTCTGGTCCAACCACCCTTGAAATACAGCTCCGATCTTCGAACCCAAGGACCAGGAGAGGTGAAGAGTGAACGGGTGAAGGAGTTTCAGGTCTTGGACGGCCATGAACGCCGGTGAGACAGCCGGAGATGCCTTAGGGTTTAAGAGGGCTTTAAGAGCCTTGGGGATTCATAGGCGGAAGGTTTGGAAGAATGAGTTTAGGCTTAGGGGTGTTAGGGATTTAATTTTGGTAAGTTAAATGTAGGCCTTTGATCTATGAGATCAAAGGCCAGGATTAGAAGGACAAGTGGATGGAATGGGTTTAGTGGATTTGGGTCGTGTTAATTAGGGGTTAAATTGGGGTTGGTTCTGAGTTTTAATTTGGGCCAGAATTGCAAAATTAAAGGGGTTTATTTTAAATAACCATTTTCCCAATTTAATTTTTATAAAAATAGTAAACTATCTTATAAAAATTCAATAAAAATACTGAGATAATAAAATACGTTTAGGATTAATTAATAATATTAGAAACGATTTTGTACTTGAAATACTTATTAAATTTGAGAAATAGGCTAAAATAGCAATTTAATGCATATTTTAGTTTTAAAATACCTAATGCCTTTGTAAAATTATGTACAAATTACATAAATTATATTTTTATGTAGATGAGATAATAAAATAAATTAGTTATTAGAATAACAAATTTTGATCCTAAATTTTGGATTTTTCAGTACAAAGAATAAGTTGTAAATTGGTTTTAAAAATGCGTGAAAAATTATTAAAAAATACCAACCTTTTGTGGATGCTTATATATGCATTCACAAGTTATTTTAAAGTATTTTGGGTACAAAAATACATAGGGAAAAAGTTGGGTATCAACAGCTGCCCTCTTCGCCCGAGGAGGATGAAGAGTTGTCGAGAAATGATAAGATGGCCAATTTTGACCGGAAATGACAATTGTACGAGAATTTCGACAGCACTCTGGCTTCTGAGCTGCGTACAAATCCCTGGTTTTACAGGAATCAGGCCTTATGTAGTTCAAGAACCATTGGCAAAATATGCCAGTGAAAATTTGGAGGAAGCTAACGCAATGGTGCTAGAGTTTTGTCAAGGGTTCGGAGATCGGACGGTTACGAAAAAATGGAGCGGGATCGCTCCTGCTGAGACAACTATACCGGCTGGTATACCTGCAAATGAACGGTGTGCAGACATTTTTCATAATTTAAACGTGATGCAAGTTCCCTTTGGACCATGAATGTTTTCTTCAGACGATTAAGATGGCGTCCTCAGACAATGATGTCCTGGGCTATGAAGAGCATAAAAGAAAAGATTTTCAGGCCATGAAATGGTGTTCTCGGTCTACGCGGATGGTTCCTCTGAACTATGACGCCTTTGAATAAGTTGGCGATATTTCAGCCCATGAAAAGGTGGCAATATTTCAGCCGAACAATTGCAATGGGTGGCGATCTTTCAGCCGAGCCAGAATTTAAAGTGCAGTGCGGCGATATTTCAGCCAAAATGAAACAGGATGGCAATATTTTAGCCAAAATGAAATAGGGTGGTGATATTTCATCCAAAATGCAAAATGAAGGAGGTAGAGCTTAACCTCGAAAGGCAGAAGATAGCCTTATGCATGATGGAGGTAGAGCTTAACCTCGAAAGGCAGAAGATAGCCTTATGCAATGCAGGAGGGAGGCAAAGCTTAGTCTCGAAAGGCAGCAGATAGTCTTATGCAAGATGGAGACAAAGCTTAGTCTCGAAAGGCAGAAGATAGCCTTATGCAAGATGGAGGTAGAGCTTAACCTCGAATGGCAGAAGATTGCCTTATGCAATACAAGATGGATACAGAGCTTAGTATCGAAAGGCAAAAGATAGCCTTATGCAAGGATGGAGGTAGAGCTTAACCTCAGAAGGCAGAGAATAGCTTTATGCAAAAAATGGAGATGGAGACATAGCTTAGTCTCGAAAGGCAGAAAATAGCCTTATGCAAGATGGAGGTAGAACTTGACCTCGGAAGGTAGAGAGTAGCCTTATACAATGCAAAAATGCAGATGGAGGTATAGCTTAACCTCGGAAGGCAGAGGGTAGCCATATGCAATGCAGGATGGAGGCAGAGCTTAGCCTCGGAAGGCAGAGAATAGCCTTATGCAATGCAGAAATATAAAGGAGAGGATGATGGTGATTTTCTTAGCTGGTAGATGATTGTGATATCATGACTGCTGGGGAAATGTCCGCATATAGATAGTAAACTTCTGTGAATCAAGGGTTATTTTGGGCATTTTGTACCCCGGGGAACAGTTGTGTTATTGGCATGTCCTGCATTCAAAGAAAAATTGTCATTTGTGTAAGGGGAGGTTAGTTCGCATCCCTCGACTCGTGGCGTCTTGTACCATTCGGGATAGCGTTGCTGAACTACAGTGATCCAAATGATTTTATTCAAATTTTGCCACACATGATGCAAATGTATGTGTATAAGTGAAGCAAAAGATTGTTTTGTTTTATGACAAACCACAACTGCAACGTGGTTCAGGGCATGGCAAACTCGCTGGCTCCGGAATTTTGAGGATCCTCATCAAAATTCTGCCCCAGTTTACTGAGCTGGCATTGTTGACGGTGGTGCTAAACGACTGAAAGTGGATTGATCTTGGAATTTTTAGGGTCCTCCTCAAAATTCTGCCCCAGTTTACTGGGTTGCTGCTAATGCAAAAATGGACAAGCTAACTTCGGAATTTTGAGGGTCCTCCTCAAAATTCTGCCCCAGTTCCAAATGTGGGGAAAATGGAATTTTATTAATGATGTGACCGAACCAATAGGGCTGCCTACGTATCCTCTCTTAAACGGAAATCAGGTCAGACGTAGTTCAAATTACATCATGAGGAAAAAGCATAGTGATTAAATGTAGTATCTCTTCACTGCATCTGAGTTAATCGGTTTTAGCCAGATTTCTCCGTCCATTTGTGCAATAATAAGGGCTCCTCCAGTTATAACCCGGCGAACCATGTATGGACCTTGCCAGTTAGGAGAGAAATTCCCTTTGGCATTATCTTGATGTGGGAATATTTTCTTTAACACCAGTTGTCCTAGTGTGAACTTCCTGGGTCGAACTCTCTTTTTGAAGGCTCTGGACATTCTGTTCTGGTATAGCTGACCAAGAAAAACAGCGTTCATTCTCTTCCCGTCTATAAGGGTTAACTGCTCGTATCGAACTTTGACCCACTATGCGTCCTGTAGCTCAGCTTATTGTATAATTCTTAAGGACGGAATTTCTACCTTGACAGGAATCACCGCTTCTGTACCGTAGACCAGCATGTAGGGAGTTGCTCCGGTTGATGTGCAAACTGTAGTGCGGTAACCCAATAAAGCGAATGACAACTTCTCATGCCACTGCTTATGCATTTCGATCATTTTCCTTAGTATTTTCTTGATATTCTTGTTTGCTTCTTCCACGGATCCATTCATCTGAGGTCTATAAGCTGTAGAGTTTCTGTGTCTGATCTTGAAAGTTTCACACATCGCTTTCATCAAGTCGCTGTTGAGATTGGAACTGTTATTAGTGATGATTGACTCTGAAACACCGAACTGACACACCACACGATCTCGGACAAAGTCTGCCACGACTTTCTTGTTACTGCTTTGTATGTTGCTGCTTCGACCCATTTAGTAAAATAGTCAATAGCCACTAGAATGAACCTGTGTTCATTTGATGCGGCAGGCTCGATTGGTCCAATAACATCCATTACCAAGCGACAGATGGCCATGGTGAACTCGTGGCAATGTGCTCGATCGGAGGTACTTTTATCATGTCCGCATGTATCTGACATGAGTGACACTTCTGGACATACTGAATGCAATCTGTTTCCATAGTCATCCAAAAATATCCTGCCCTGAGTATCTTCTTTGCTAGAACAGAATCGTTCATGTGTGGCCCATAAGTCCCTGAGTGCACTTCTTCCAGTAACTTGGTTGCTTCTGTCGCATCAACACACCTTAGTAGTCCCATATCGGGAGTCCTTCGATACAGGATTCCTTCGCTGTGAAAGAAATTGTTCGACAACCTTCGAAACATATGCTTCTGAGTAGCATTAGAAAGCTCCAGATATTCTCATGTTGTCAGGTACCTTTTGATGTCGTGGAACCAGGGCTTTCCATCGGCTTCTCCCTCAACATGCGCACAATATGCCGGTTGGTCATGAATCTTGACCTTGATAGGGTCGATGAAATTTGTATATGGGTGCTGAATCATGGATGATAAAGTGGCAAGCGCATCTACGAACTCATTATGTATCCTTGGAACATGCTAGAATTCCATTTTTCTGAACCTCTTTCTCAACTCTAGTATGTGGTGCAAGTAAGGGAGTATCTTAGAATTATTGGTTGCCCATTCTTCTCGAACCTGGTGTATGAGTAGGTCTGAATCCCTAATCACTAGCAGCTTCTGGATGTTCATATCAATGGCTAGTTTAAGACCCAAAATGGCAGCTTCATCTCGGCCATGTTATTGGTGCATAGGAACCTGATCTTGGCAGATACAGGGTAATGCTGACTGGTTTCTGATACCAGGACTGCTCCGATACCAACTCCATTGAAATCTGCGGCCCCGTCGAAAAACATCCTCTAACCGTCATAGGACTTTGCAATGTCCTTCCCTATGAAAGCTACTTCCTCATCGGGAAAATATGTCTTCAATGGTTCGTACTCCCCTTCCACAAGATTTTCTGCGACATGATCTGCCAAAGCTTGTCCTTTAACTGCCTTTTTGGGTGACATAGACAATGTCGAATTCACTCAACAAGATTTTCCACTTGACGAGCTTGCTAGTGGGTATGGGCTTCTGAAAAATATACTTCATTGGATATATTTTTGATATAAGATAGGTAGTGTAAGCATAGAAATAATGCCTCAACTTCTGAGCTATCCAAGTCAAAGCACAATAGGTGCGTTCTAGAAAAGAATACAATTCGAGCCTCGTACGGGGTAAATTTCGTGCTGAGGTAGTAAATAGCTTGCTCATTTCTCCCCGTCTCATCATTTTGTCCCATGACACAACCAAATTCTCTGTCCAAAACTACGAGATAGAGCAATAAGGGTCTCCCAGGCTCAGGCGGAACCAGGACTGGAGGCGTAGACAAGTATTCCCTTGATCCTGTCAAAAGCCTTTTGACATTCATCGGTCCATTTGGTTGCTATATCCTTTTTCAGCATCTTGAAGATAGGTTCGCAGATGACGATTGATTGAGCTATGAATCGGCTGATATAGTTGAGTCTCCCCAGGAAACTCATTACCTTTCTTTTGCTCTTCGGCGGTGGCAATTCATGAATGGATTTGACCTTTGATGGATCTTGATCTATTCCTCGGCGACTCACAATGAAACCCAATAACTTTCCCACGGGGTCCTCAAACGCACACTTGGAGGGATTCAGTTTCAAGTTATACCTTCTTAGTCTGTTGAAAAACTTTCGGATGTCCTCCATGTGATCTGTAACCTTCTTGGACTTAATGATGACGTCGTCCACATATACCTCAATCTCCTTATGTATCATGTCATGAAAGAGGGTACTCATGGCCTTCATATAAGTAGCTCCCGCATTCTTTAACCCAAATGGCATCATTCTACAGCAATACATTCCCCAAGGCGTGATAAATGTCGTTTTTCTCTACATATTCTTTATCCATCCATATCTGACGATACCCCACAAAGACATCGATGAATGACTGCAACTCATGCTTGGAGTAGCTGTCGATTAGAATGTGTATGTTTGGCAAGGGGAAATCGTCTTTGGGACTAGCCCGGTTGAGATCCCGGTAGTCGACACAGACTCTGAATTTCCCATCCTTCTTCGGTACTGGCACAAAGTTAGCTAACCAAGTTGGATACTCTACCACTTGAAGAACTCTGGCTTTGACCTGCTTGGTGACCTCTTCTTTGATTTTTAAACTCATATATGGCTTGAATTTTCTAAGCTTCTGTTTTACCAGTAGACATGCAGGGTCTGTTGGCAACTTGTGAGCGATGATGGACGTGGTGAGACCAGTCCTATCATCATAAGACCATGCAAAGATATTCTCATATTCCTTTAAGAACTCTATATATTTCTCTTTTTCTCTCTATGATAAGTGCATACTGATGCGCGTCTCTTTGACATTCTCTGTATCTCCCAAATTGACGACTTCGGTTTCATCCAAGTTGGACTTAGGTCTATTTTCAAAATTCTCGACCTCTTTGACAACTTCTTCTGGTACATCATCCTCCTCTGAGTTTGTTCATTTGTTGCATAGCCTCATTGCAAGTTGCAGTTGTTGGTTCATCATTAAGATACGTAATAGTAATGGTGTGTGAAAATAAAGTAAATAGCAGAGAAAGTAACAAATAGCGAGATATTTGATAAATTGAAAACGCTTTTGATCAAATTCATAAATTTTCAAACATCGGAGCTCTTTTGGAAAGTAAAGACAAATGTTAAAAATAAAGAAAACAACTAGAACAAAGATGCATGATGCTTGTTCAGCCTTGCTACCCCGAAGGTTTCCGGGCGATGGTGGTCCTCATTGACTAGTTGGTGAGGCGTTCTTCTCGGTTCACAGCCTGAACGGAAGGGCCTTCCTCCCGTTCCTCTTCAAAGATCACACAACAGTTCATGTCCTCCAGAAGTAGGTTCTTCATTGCCTCAAGAGCCTCGTCTTCTTCTGACCCGTAGAGAGTGTCGGCTGGCTGAAATGTCTGCTCCAACTGAGGTATGGGGCACTCAAACGGGTAATATGGGCCTCACCGTGGTGGTGACCAGTTTCTGAATTCTTGCCAAGTGTACTCGTACCCCAGTCCGAAGGTAGTGCCATGTTTCTTCAACTAGATAGGTTTGGTGATTCCTTGTAGATTCTTGCCAAGTCCTTTCCTTGGTTCATACCCACCCTAATTTAGAATGCTTTTTATTCTTGTTGCTCCACCATTTGTCCTTTTCCACTGTGTTGACCCGCTCAATATGATGATATGTTTCTCTATCTATCCTCTTTCTGCCTCCAATCATTGAATGGCCTGGCGACTGTATATGGGGTTGCTACCGTCGCCACGGATGATTACTTCCTGATTGTTCCATTCAAACTTCACAGCCTAATGTAAGGTTGATGCCAGAGACCCTGCGGCGTGGATCCAGGGTCATCCCAATAATAAGTTGTAAGATGCTGGTATGTTGATAACTTGGAAGTCGACATCAAACCAAGTGGGTCCCATTTCACAGGCTAATATCCCCGAGACTGGACCTCTGAGAACCACCAAAAGCCTTAACATTAATAGCCCCATCATTTATCCCGTGCAATCCTTTGCCCAACTTCTTCAGGGTGATCAGTTGACAGATGTTGAGACTAGAACCTCCGTCGACTAGGATTCTGGTGATGAAATGATCCTCGCATTGCATAGTGATGTGAAGTGCATTGTTATGACTGAGCCCTTCAAGTGGCAATTCATCCTTGTGGAAAGAGATTTTATGACTTTCCAGTACCTTCCCTATTATGTTGGCCATTTCTCCTCCTGTTATGTTGCTCGAGACATAAGACTCGCTTAATATCTTCATCAAGGAGTTCTTATGCGCCTCAGAACTCTACAGCAATGCTAAGATGGAAATATGCGCCGGAGTATTGTTTAGCTGTTCGACAACTGAATATTCCTTAGCTTGTATTTTTCTCATGAGATCGTCAGGTCCAGTTTCAATGGGATGTCCAGAGGCCTGGTTGCTGGACTCAGGTAGGTGCTCTGGCGTGTATACCCTGCCTGTTCTAGTCATACCTTGCGTGGCGATTGCATCACCTGTGCGCGCGTTTCATTTCCTCCTCGCCTCAGATGTGTAGTCCCAGGGTATGGCATTTGTTTGGAATAGGGTTATGTCTGACATGGTAACCGGAATGGGCACTTTTGGAGGTAACATAGCAACTTTGATTGGTGCGAGCGTCTTTGGAGTCCTGAACTCTACCTCAATTGGCCATGGCACCTTTGAAGGATGTGCCTCAAACTCAAATGGTACAGATATATTCACCACATTGTCCTCAGATGGCTGAATTTCCACAACAACAGGATTAAGAGTGACTGCTGGTTTCTTGGGCTCATCTCCCTCAGATATCAAGCCAATCGATCCTTCGGGGTCCCACCTTTATGGTCTGTCATAGGGTTGTTACGAACATTAGGAGCAGGCTCTTTAGCCACGAAGACCTTGTTTTCAATTAAAGTCTGAATTTTGTCTTTCAACGAGCGGCACTCGTCGATGGTATGGCCCTTCATCCCCGAATGGTATGCGCAGGTTTTATTTGGTTTGATCCATTGGGAGGGGTTTTCTGGGGTTATGGATGGGATGGGTGTAACATATCTGGTGGCTTTGAGCTTCTCATAAACTTGGTCAATGGGTTCAGCAATAGCGGTGTACTGTCTGGGCGGTTTGCGGTCAAAGTTTAGTCTCGGTCGTGGGAAGTTTTGAGGGGTAGGCGGTGATGGATAGTGAGGAGGTTTGGAGGTGTAAGCTTGGTATACGGGTTCGGTTTGGGAATAACGGCGAGGTGGGATGATATGTTGGTGATGGAGATGTTTGGTTGACGAGATGTGGGTTTTGGTAGGTAGGTGAAGGTGCTTGGTAATTTAGAGAGGGTTTGTATGTGAGTGGAGTTGGAGGGTAGGGCTAGTATTTCATGGGAGAGTTGTTTCTTTGCGCAGCCATTACAGAGTTACATACTTCTTCTTCGACGAACCACCAGATTGCAAGGCTTTGTTGGTGGCCTGCAGTGTCTCAAGGTTAGTAACCATACCATTTTTTATTCCCTCTTCGATTCTTTCTCCCAGTTTGATGATATCAACGAACTTCTGCCCCTCTATCAGCACCAATCTCTCGTAGTACTGCGGGTCCTGAGCACGAACAAAAAATCTGTTCATTTCTTCTTCTTCCAAAGCCGTCCTGACATTGGAAACTTCCGACCTTAAACGAGTAGCATACTCGCGAAAGGTTTTAGTGGACTTCTTCTTCAAATTCTGGATATATAACATGTCTGGCGCGTTCTTAGTGTTGAACCTGAAACGATCCATGAAATCGGATGCCATGTTTACTCAACTAGTCCACTTCTTCGAATCCTGGCTGATATACCAAGATAGCGTATCACCTTTCAAACTCCTCATGAACAGTTTCACGCAGATCTTCTCATCTATACCAACTCCCACTAGCTTGTCACAATACATCTTGAGGTGAACCCTGGGATCACCCGTACCATGAAACATCTCGAACTTAGGAGGTTTTTACCCCTCCGGGAGTTTAACATCGGGTTGAACACACAAATATTCATAATTCAGACCTTCTAAGCCTTTATTACCTTCCACGCCTTGAACCCGACTAGTGATTTTCTTAAGGTCAGCAGCCAAGTTTTGAATGAGTGAGTCTAATTCTGACACGTCTGATATGGGTTGTGTATAGTATGGCACAGTATACAAAAAGATAGGGGCATCCTGGTGGTTTGGAGCATTTTAGAGCTCAGGGATGAGCGGTGGAGAATTTTTGCGAACCTGGGTTGGAATCTTCTGTGGAGGTGCAGGGACCTGGTTGTTGACATCTGCAGCAGCAAGGGAGATGGACAAGCTTGCCAAACTCCGGACCTGGTCCAATTCCTCTCGAAACCTTAGATATGTTTTCTCCAAGTGAGCAGCAGTTTCTTTTGTGATTGGGGTACCCTGAGAAGTTCCTTCAATTTCCTTCCTTGTTTCATTGTCTCCCATCTTTCCTTTGTTCCTTTTTCTGGGAGGACTCGGAGTAGGAGAAGGGCCCTTTGATCTTGTTGAGTATGCTGATGGTGCCAGAATGCACGAACTAACCTTTCGGGAGGGGAATAAAAATAAAATAAAAAATAAAAAGGTAAAAAGTTAGTGCAGATTCTGAGAAAGAGAACATTGCGTTATTTAAACATGTTGTTGTAGGAATGTAAGTCATTTCCTATTTGGGTGCCTCGTTGTGCCCGAGGTAGGCCTAGCGACAAACATGATTTTGAGAACTCGTAATACCAAATGCCTCATTTTATCGATAGAAAATAGAATGAGTCAAAACATACTAAAATAAAGAAAAATTGTCACTAATGTCCAAGGGCGTTATTACATCAAGAAAGCGTTAAAATCCTAACTAGTTGGTCCTAGAAGGACCTTCCCCAGATTCGGTATCTTTGCTTCCCTCGTACAGTTTCATCAGCTCGCGCAGTCCCAGTAATAAGTAAGCTCGAGCCAAGTGCCCACCTTCGTTACCTTCCGCTTCCTGACAGTCGTTGATCCTTTTCAAAAGCTTGCCTTCCAGCTCCACTAAACCCTCCTCCAAGTACACCAAACGGTTGCTTGTACGGACAGCCATGTCCTTCCATTTATTTATTACCCTCTCTTGAGCTTCTAGCATTTCCCGATGTTCACCTTCACACTCTTGCATCCGCTCGCTCAACAGATTGTACTTGACCGTTGCTGCAGCCTCCTCATCAATATCCCTATGACCATGGACGAAACCCGTTTTTCCCAAGCCAACGTGATCATCTTCTAACCACCCTGGATAAAGTGGAACATGCCCCGCCTGATACCTGTCTGGCTCCACAGACTCCTTTTCCAAAATGATTTTGGAGTGCCACATATGCTGAACCTGACACCTGTGTGGGCTATCGTCATCCTGGAAATCTGCCCTATAGTGACTCATCTTTTCCACACTTGGTATAATTTGCTTCCTTCCTGCTTATCTCATGACTCACAGAGGAACATAAGGGTAAGTTCCTGTTAAGCCGATGAGTACAAGGAATGGTGCATCCCTAGACCGAATGATAAACTTTCCAGTTGGAAACCACTCGTATATCCATTGTACATGCTCTTCCCTCAGATGCCCTAATAGTTCCACCCATCCACTGGCGTCTTCTAGGTGAGCAAACATGTCTGGCATGAAGTGCATTCGCTTCGGATGATGGTAAGAAATATGGTCATCCCAATCTCGTCGCGCAATTTCTTGTCTATAGTCTCCCTTCTGAAGATGCTCGATGAGCCAAAGTTTTAGTAGAAAATTGCACCCTTCAAAGTGCGGTGCCCCTTGTTGGCAGTTTTCTAAGGCTCGATACATTTTGGCAAGGATCATGGGTGATATGCTGAATGTCTCTCCGTTGATACCTTCCATTAAGGTTTTGGTTACCATGGCTAGTCTTGTATGGATTCTAGCCTTCTTCATCGGAAAAACTATCATTCCCAAAAAATAGAACATGAACATAAAAGTCCTCCTATGTATGTGCCCCAAAGAGGTGAGGGCGAACACATCCATGTGATAGCGGTATGATTTGGTATGTCAGAATCTTTCATACATGAAGTTGAAGGATATGTAGGAGTCTTTCAGACTGGTCAGATTAGGATTCTTTTTGAGCCCAATCATTTTCAAGAACCCCCTACCTTTGCAGTTTTCCAGCATATGCAACCCCGGGCTATCCCAAGGAATTCCGGCTAGACCTCCAATTTCTTCCAACAGCGGCGGCATTTTAGTAACCCCAAAGTGGAAGATGGACCATTCACTATCCCAATACATAGTAGCAGCTTCCAATATTTTGTTATCTGGCCTAACTTCCAGAAGTGAAAGAAGATTTCCTAAGTGCTTGCAAAAAAAAACCGATCACTACCATGCAAATCATCCCACCAGCTTAGCAACTTTGGATGAATGTTTGATACCATACCGAACCTGGGGACCTCGAGCCTCATTTCCTGCAAAATAGAGAGCTAGACCCTTAACCCCACCAGACTCGACTATTTAAATCAATAAATAGCAAGAGGCATTTAGTCCTCCAAATCAACGCACATAACGTGAATGTCTGGGTTTCAAGGAAACCCGATGGACTTTGGTTTAGGCTATCCTAATGAGTCATTGTGCGGACAACATAACTGACTCGGTTAAGTTTGACCATGATGCATGAACAATTAAATAGAGAAAGGTTTCTACTTTTGAAGTGCTAGACAAGATACCCTTGAGCGGACAACTCAAGAGGGAAAGGCACGGAACCGTCGACTACACTATTTATCGACTGGTTTTACCGCAAATATGCCTTTGCCAAATTTAGGGGGTTTATAATATGGAAAAGGCACAACCACTCATTATAAACATTGCTATAGGATTTGTTTGGCACGAGTGGAAAATGATATTGAAGGATGCAATTACAATAAGGAAATAAGTACATGTATTTTCATGTTCATACAATAATGAATGCTCGAAATTAAAGACAGAATTGAATTGAAGTAAACAATACAGCAGTAAAACAGTTAAAGAAAAAGAAAGACACGAAGAAGAAAGTTAGTAATTGTGAAAATAAATAATTGAAGTAATAAATAAAGAAGGCAATAAATTCACAAAACACAAATGGTAAAAGCTTAAAAGAAATTCCCCAACAGAGTCGACATGCTGTCGACGCCCCCGTTTTCAAAACTAAAATCGGGTTTCACGACTTTATGGGCAAAACAACTCTCATTTCCATTTAGGAATTTGGTTATTAAAGTTGGTCTAGGTTATTTCTGAGCATAGATGTGAGGTTCTGATCTGTTGTATGATTTTGGGAAGTGCAGTGTGGTTCTACGGTTTATGGACCAGATGGATTGTGAAATTTCAGTTCTGTTGTGTCATTGGCACCTATGTGAGTTAGGGTGACGTGGGATTTCCCCGGGTATGTGCTTGGTAAGGTCATCCAACTATTGGGTTGCTTCTATTACAACTCTAGGTACGCTTGAGGACGAGCGTTTGTTTAAGTTAGGGAGGATATGACGACCAGACCCGTCGTCCTATGTGTTACTGCTCTATTCCCCCCTTATTGTGTTTCTTCATGTTACAATATCAGTATTAGAGTCGATCGGGTGTAATTGAATTTGTTTTTGGTTGAAAATAAGGCTCTTGGCCTCTTAGAAGGAAGCTTGTTTTGGAAAAATCAACGGGAAGTTGGCTTGTGAGTTTGAAGGCTCGGATCTGATTTTCGATGATTTGGTTAGCTTTGGGAGATGATTGTGACTTAGGAGAGCGATCGGAATTGAATTTAAAGGTCTGGTGTAGAATTAGTCTTGAATTGGCGAAGTTTGAATTTTGGCGAATTCCGGTTGGTAGGCGAGAATTTGATTCGAGTATCGGAATGGAATTTCGATAGTTGCAGTAGCTTTGTTAGGTGATTTTGGATATGTTTACAAATGTTTAGCTCTTTCAGATGTCGTTTGGCTGGGTTTTTGATCGAATACAAGTTTCAGAAGTTTTTAGAAAATTTAAGCTTGAATCCGTCGTGATGTGATGATTTTTGTGTCAAAGGACATGTTTTTTTGATTGGAACAAGTTCGTATGATGCTTCGGGGTATGTTGATGTCTTTGGTTGAGGTCTCGGAGGCCTCGGGGTGATTTCGATGTTCAAACGGGCTAGTTTTGGCCTTGGGAGAGATCATATTTTTACTGCCATATGTTGCAGACCATAAAGCATTGCGATCGCGTGAGGAGTAACGCAATCGCGTAGAGTAATTTGAGGTCCTGGAATTCTAGTGCATCAAATTCGCATGAAGGCTATCGTGTTAGCGTAGGCTTGGGATTGTTTGCCTTCGCGTTCGCGAGGGAGAGGCCGCGATCGCGTAGTTGTGGAATATCGTTGATCGCGATCGCGTTGTGGTTGTCGCGTTCGCGTAAGCGGGCCTGGGAGCCCAGTTCAGTTAATGCATCGCGTTCGCAATGGAGATTCCGCGATCGCATGTGATAGAGAGACTTGATGTGCATCGTTATCGCGAGGGAGGAGCCGTGATCGCATAGCGTTAAAGTTGAGCGTCATAAGGGTTTTTATAAACATTTCATCCGCGAACTATCTTATAATTCCTCCATTTTGGCACCGCCTTGAGAGCTTGTGGACGTATTTTGAAGCGGCTTTCGACGGGAAGTGATTAGAGGTAAGTCTCGTGGCCTTAATACGTCATTTAATTGAAGAATCAACCATTAATTCTCTAAAATTGGGTGTAAAAGTTGATGAAGTAGGACTTGAAATTTCAGATGAAAATTGGGGATTTGGAGGAGCAATTAATCTAATTTTGATGAAGTTTATATGTACGGACTCGTGGCGAGATGAGGATTTCGAAAATGTAAGTTTCATAATTTTTCGAGAAGCAGGCCCGGGGCTCGAGTTTCGATGTTTCGAGATTCTTGCTATTTCTCGATTGTTTTCGATTGGGTATTGCCCCTTTACATATTTTGATGTATTCGCTCTATTTTTTGCTACATTCGGCATGCGTGGAAGCCGATTTGAGGAGCAAAGGCGTCCCGATCTTGAAATTTTGCCGGTTCGAGGTGAGTAATACTTGGGAATGATATCCTGAGGGTTCGAAACCCGGATTTGCACATCCTTGTGTTGTAT
Source organism: Nicotiana benthamiana (assembly GCA_034376525.1). NCBI lineage: Eukaryota > Viridiplantae > Streptophyta > Magnoliopsida > Solanales > Solanaceae > Nicotiana > Nicotiana benthamiana. The sequence goes on from CM067336.1 coordinate 40,181,497, forward strand.
TGTGTTGACTTGCACGCTGGAAATGAGCGTGGGGTAGAGCACCGTTGGGAATTGTTACTTGGTCCATCTCAGTTGTTGGTTCTACCACGTATCTGCAATTGTATTGTTGTTATCATTATGACTTGGGCTCATTGCCATACTTGGGGCTTATTGCCGATAATTTTAACTCTTTGTGAGCCGTCATCACTGTTTTCCTCACTATTTGAAATACTATTTGAACTAAGTCTGTGTGACTTATACTGTTTTATGAACTCAGCTATTTATTTTTCTCAAACTTGGAGTTTTAAACGATATTTGAACTATCAATTTGAGCTGAGTATATTTGTTTTACGGATGCTCGAGGGGCTTTTAACTATTTTGGACTGATTGAAGCTTAGTGCCATATATGAGGTCATAAATATGATGTATGGAGGCTTGCAAGCCTCGATTGATATGTGTACATGTGCATATACATGCATGGATCGGAATGTACGCCCCAGTAGCATATTGCATAGATCGGGCTGCACGATCCGCAACAGTTATATATTATGCATACACTTGCATGGTTCAGGTTGCACGATCCGCAGCGGTTATATATTGATATTGCGCTTGGGCTAAGGAGCCCCTTCGGAGTCTGTACACAACCCTAGTGAGTGCCGTCGATGTTAAATCATAAGCATGGTTGGCTCGGGCTGCACGTCGCATCGTATTCATGTGCATTGCATTGCATTCATGCATTTACTCTTGTTTGTACTACGTGGCATGACATTCAACACTCATATATCATTGGCATACATACTGTTACTTGCATTGTTGACCAGATACCCTGGTGTCATATGTTAAGGAGTGCTGAGCCCGAGAGGCTGATGTTGGATATCGTGAGTTGATATTGAGCCCGAGGGGCAGGTTTCTGATTATTTCCTACTTATTGAAATTACCTTTGCAATTGTTGAAAAGCATATTTTTCAAAAGAGATTCTTGAACTGAACTTGAGATTTTCTAAAGGTGTTTTTACTGTACTTCAGTTTTCTCAATAGGGGTTGTTCTTCTTTTATAGCAATTTGGTGTGCTCGTACGTGTTTTCTTATCACTCTGATGTTATTCTCTATCACGATCGGATATAGAATTTGGATCGTGACAAGTTGGTATCAGAGCCTAGGTTACTAAGTCTCACGAGTCATCAGCATGGGTTAGTAGAGTCTCGCGGATCGGTACGGAGACGTGTGTATTTATATTCGGGATTCTGAAGAACCTTTAGGAAAACTTCCCATTCTTGGAATTCTTAACGTGCGTACTTGATTCAGTTTGAGATAACTCTTGAAATTCCTTCCGCACGTCGGTATGCGCACGTGAGCGCTCAATATTATATCTGCCTAGATGGCTTGTGATTCCCCGATTAAAGGGCGAGAGGTAATCTCTGTGAGTTCATGTTGGGATACTCTGGAGGACTTGAGGCCGGATATTTGCCTATGGCTTGAGCACAGAGGTGATGATTGTGTGAGCAAGTGTTTGAACTTATATGTGCAGTGTTGTTCTTATTAGCCAGAATGATGGCTGGATATTCATGTGAAAAGTACGTTAGTACCGTGGGGTGTATCTATGTGATCTTGGTAGTGACGAAAGAGTCTGCTGAATAATAGATGAGTTGTCGAGTGTTCGACTCCAATAAAGCTTTTATGTGTAGTTTGAGTTATGGTGCGTGAAGAATATTTCATGTCTCTTAGTTGGAGGGTAAAATAGATTCAATGTGGTAGTATGAGCATAGACTCAGAAAGACTAAATGGTTGTGTGATAAGTATATGATAGTGGAAGGTATGTGGAAATATTGAAATAAGGGAAGCATGTGGGTTATCACCTGCGGAGGGTCGTGCGATATGATCCTTATGTGTTTGTTAAAATATCTCATGTGTAATTGAAGGGTATGTGTTGTATTTTGAAGAATTGGGATGCTTAATAAAATGGACTCGGCTGATGTGGAAATGAATGCGAGGTATGCAGAGAATGTCAGTGCTAGATGATCTGTCTATTCACAAAACTTATAAATGATTTGAGTTCGATCAAATTGTGGCATCATTAGAGTAAAAGTGCTATGAGTTGTTAAGAATGCCTTAATATACGGCTTCGAGCCAAGTTGGGGAGGTTGCTATTGGTCAACTGATGCATGGTTATGTGCTATGTGTGTTCCATTTTGAGGTATGATGGCGGATCAGTTCTGGTTACAGGAATCGAGCCGAGGATGGCGCGTGTGAAGGAACATTTTGATAAGGGATATATGGTGCTTCGTAGATGTGAAGAAATACGAGGATGTTTGAAATTGTTGTTGATAAAGAATGCTCAATGTATAGGGAAGGAAAATGGATGTTTATATCTGTATGAGATCATGTTCTGCTGTGTCAAAGTACTAGTAAGGCACGAGTGGTTCTGTCCGTTAAGGCAGGTACAGTTTAGTTGTGCAAGAGTGAATGACTCTCGAGATTGGTTTTATTGTGTCCAAGATTTTGCATGTAACAATCAGGTGTCTAAAGTTTGTGTATGTGGCTCGAGACTGTGTTTTCATTAGAAGCAATTGAGACTTGTGGTATGTTTTGTTAATTATGGGACTATATGTATCAATATCTAGGAAGTAATGGTAACGAATTCAGATTCGCAGGAAGTTCTTCAAGGTAAAGCATTCTGGAATATGGTATTTCTGGGAAGCGTTCGACATGGTATTCAGTAGCCTAGGGGTCTTATGTGTGAGTCTGTTGAGGTGACCTGAATTGACACATTGTGGTGCTACTGCAAGGGAGAATATCAAATTAATGATGAATCATGAAGGAAATGAGATAAATGGAATAGCTTGATAATAAACCAAGTCGGTATGATAAGAATGTGATTTATCTTTTGTATGGGTTCGAGGTAATGATTCTTACAAGTGTTATGCAGCAAAGCTTTTAAGTATTGGCAGTTTGCTTAAATTAATCTGGATAGAAGGACTAAGTCCTGGCAGTTTAGCTTGTGCAATGGAATTGGGAGTAAGAGTTCTTGATGTGTTTCACCGTGGTTTGAAAATGGGCATATTATACTAGTGTGGTATGGTCTATGTGTTATGATATGGAGAATCGAGAATTGCAGGTTCAAGGCTTTGGTTCAGTTCATAATGGGAAATCATTAAATTCTTGAGCGGCACCAATAGCTTCGGGTGAGTAAAGAATCGATATTCAGATGATTAAGGTGATGTAAATTCATGATACGTCAGTAGTATTGCGGCATTTTCTTACTGGATCGACTGCGGATATTTGAGTTTGTTGACGGCACAAGAAATTTTGAATATCTTCCGTGGTATGAATGGATACTTGATGTGTGTTATATATTCGTACGGAGGAGTATGGGATCAGGCACAGTGATTCATGCGTAATATGTGTTTGAGATTAGAAGTTCTGGTGATCTGACCATGCGGTGGTTGTGGGTCGTGTGTATCGACATCGTCTAGAAGTTGCAGAAAAATGGAGGTCCGAGTGGATCTTTCTTTAGTTGGTATGCTAAAATTGTGTTACGATGTTTGATGGCAGACTAGTTGTTCCAGGGTCAGATTGTCTAGACTAATGTGTTATGGGCGATGTCAGGAAATGCCACAGGCTGCGTGGCAAGGTGCATCGAACGATTGTGTTAGAAAATACGCTTAACGCTAGAGGGGGGGTGAATAGCGTTATAATAAAAAACAGCGTAAACTTGCGGAATTTAAAAAATGCAGGAATGAAATAAGTGCGATAAGTAAATAATAAGGAACGAACGCATCGATGTATCCTGGTTCACCACAACCCGTGGCTAGTCCAGTCCCCGAGAGACTCTCTCGAGATTTCCACTATCTTCGTCAAGCTTACGGGTGCTTAACAAACCGTTACAGTTGCTCAAGGATACCACACCTTAAGACTTCACTTGCTTGAGGATACCTCACCCCAAGACTTCAACCACTAAGACTTTGGGTACTTAGCAAACCCGACAAATGAGAAGATATGTTCTCCTCAAACAACTCTCTTTTACAACAAATACTCTCTCAATAGAGTGGATAAAGAGATACACAATAAGCTCTATGAACAACACAAAGTTTTCTATCAAATGGCTCAACAAAAGCTCTAAAATGATGCTTGAAAATGATCAATATGTATAACAATGTATGGAGGAGTTGTGTTTTTAAAATAAGCTCAAAAGACCTCCTTTTATAGGTGAAAAAGTGGTGCTGACCGTTGCTTAATTGATAAATAAAATCCCAGATTTTGTGCTCAAACAATCGATTGTTTGGAGTAGATAATCGATTGTTTGACCAACGTTCAAAAGATAGATTCCTGATTTTAGGCTAAACAATCAATTGTATGGACTAAGTAATCGATTGTATTCAACGTTCAAAAATCAATTTAGGATTCTGTGGGAATGGTCAAAATATAATCGATTGTATGAAAATGACAATCGATTGTTTATGAATATAATCGATTGTATGACAAAAACAATCGATTGTTTAGATGTTTAAAAACTTCGGTTGCACACTGTCTCAAAATAATCGATTGTTAAAAGTAGACAATCGATTGTTTGCTATTTTGAAAAACTTCAGATCACACTGTCTTAATACAATCGATTGTAGGATTCAAATAATCGATTGTTGAGGCCCAGATTTAAAAGACATGTTTAAAACCTTCAACATCACTTTGTTTTAACACAAAGATGCATTTTTATGATAAATATGATTTTAATAAAATATTTTATGCATGTTTATGATGACCTAATGTTGAGCCAAAGGATAAGATAACTTAAACGTTGTCCTTACATTTGTTCTACCAAACGACCTACGTCTTGGGTCTTCGGTCTTGAACTCTTTGGCTCGTTCATGCAATTCCGTCATCAGTATGCTTCTCGCCATTTGATTGATTGTCATATTATATCGTTGTTTGACACTTGACTTTATTGTTTGTCATTCATCAAAACCTATACCTGAAAATCATGCTAATTCAACCAAAGCGCACATATCATAGATATACATGATTTCCAACAATTTCCCCCTTTTTGATAATGACAAACAACGGAAGATATGCATATTGAATTCCCCCTAAATAGATGCTATATCTCAACATACAATTTATGCAACCAATTCAATTCAATATAATTCCCCCTTAGTAGAATATTCCCCCTCAATTAAAGCATGCATATCGCCCATATTCTTCCCCCTTTTGGCATTAGCAAAAAGAGTATACCAAAAGTTTATTTAAACCATTGACGATACCAATCGTTATAGGCAAGATCATATAAAAAGTTAGTAAATGGCATACTAATAATAACGATCATTTTTCTCAACTATGCCAATTGTTAAAAAATATTCATCAAAACATGAATCAATCATTTATTATAAAACCAATTGATACTAATTGTTATTCAAAAATAAAACTTGTTAAAGCATGTATCAACCAAAACTGATATAGATTATTTGCACATATCAACTCATTGCGTTTTTATTCAAAAATACGATAACTAACCGACGTTCCCCCTTAATGCATTAAGGTTTCGTGCTTGGTGCATCCACTACAATATTGTAGTCTTCAAGCACACCTGCAAAAATAACCTAAAAATAGGTTTTTGGTACCCAACTTCTTTTTGGTCCTTGGGGGTTAGGATAACAATATTCATAATCAACACATAACTCTCTATGTTTAGCAAAACAAACGGGTGCGATGTGTCCTACCCGATTACAATAGTGACATATAACATTAGGATTGTGCATATGTCTAGGTTGAGCCAAATGCGTTCTAGGTGATCTAAAGTTGTTCCCCCTAGAAGCGTTGAATTTCCTAGAGTCATGTCTAGGTGGTCTAAAATTATTCAGTCTAGACTCATTTATAAAATTCCTAGAATTGTGTCTAGGTGGTCTAAAGTTATTCATTCTAGACTCATTAACAAAATTCCTAGAGTTGTTTCTAGGTGGTCTAAAACAATTAATCTTAGACTCATTAGTGAGGTTCCTAGAATTCTTTCTAGATGGTCCGACCTCATTACTTTCATCCTTTTTAATATCTTCAATTTTAGGACTATTAACACTACGTGTTTCTAGTGCTTTCCTAAGTTCTGTGTTCTCTAGTTTTAAAGAACTACAAGAAGAACAATTGGAACATTTATCAATAGAAGAGGCTTCATTCAATTCCTTGATTTTATTTTTAAAATCAACAATGTCATTTTTCAAAAATTTATTTTCTTTTTCTAAAACTTCAATTTTATTTTTAAGAACATCATTTTCATTAGTCAATTTTTCAAAATCTATTTCTTTCAAAGAAGAGGATTTTTCAAACTCTTTTTCTTGTAAAGAAAGTGTTTTCTGAAAATCTGTTTCTTGCAAAGAAGGTGTTTTCTTCAAATCTTTTATCATTTTGGAAGCATTAACAAATTCACCATACAATTCATCATAGGCATTTTGTAATTCTTCAAACGAGTGAGAGTTAGATGTACTTACCTCTTCTTCTTTGTTTGCCATAAGACACCGGGCAGTTGGTTCATCACATGAGCTGTCCGCTTCCTGAGGCGTACTTTCATAAGTGTCCTCAAGCTTGTCCCACGTATGTTTAGCAGTTTTGCAGTGGGAAATTTTCCGATAGTCCTCTTGATTCAAAGCGCTATACAACATATTAATTGCCTTGGTATTGTATTCACTTACCATGGCTTCCCCAACTTAAGTCGTCATTTGCTCACCATACTTGATGATTTGCCATAGATAAAAGTTGTTTGATTTGATGAAGATTCTCATCCGATCTTTCCAATATGTGTAATTGCTTCCATCAAATATTGGAGGCAAAAAGGTAATGTGACCTTCACCTATTCCTGCAAAAGCACTACTAGTAGAAGCCATAGAAGGATTCTCTCAAACTGTTAAGTCTTACAGAGAGTTAGGCTCTGATACCAATTGTTAGAAAATACGCTTAAGGCTAGAGGGGGGGTGAATAGCGTTATAATAAAAAACAGCTTAAACTTGCGGAATTTAAAAATGTAGGAATGAAATGAGTGCGATAAGTAAATAATAAGGAACGAACGCACCGATGTATCCTGGTTCACCACAACCCGTGGCTAGTCCAGTCCCCGAGAGACTCTCTCGAGATTTCCACTATCATCGTCAAGCTTACGGGTGCTTAACAAACCGTTAAAGTTGCTCAAGGAAACCACACCTTAAGACTTCACTTGCTTGAGGATACCTCACCCCAAGACTTCAACCACTAAGACTTTGGGTACTTAGCAAACCCGACAAATGAGAAGATATGTTCTTCTCAAACAACTCTCTTTTACAACAAATACTCTCTCAACAGAGTGGATAAAGAGATACACAATAAGCTCTATGAACAACACAAAGTTGTCTATCAAATGGCTCAACAAAAGCTCTAAAATGATGCTTGAAAATGATCAATATGTATAACAATGTATGGAGGAGTTGTGTTTTTAAAATCAGCTCAAAAGACCTCTTTTTATAAGTGAAAAAGTCGTGCTGACCGTTGCTTAATTGATAAATAAAATCCCTAATTCTGTGCTCAAACAATCGATTGTTTGGAGTAGATAATCGATTGTTTGACCAACGTTCAAAAGACAGATTCCTGATTTTAGGCTAAATAATCGAAGTAATCGATTGTATTCAACGTTCAAAAATCAATTTAGGATTCTGTGAGAACGGTCAAAATATAATCGATTGTATGAAAATGACAATCGATTGTTTATGAATATAATCGATTGTATGACAAAAACAATCGATTGTTTAGATGTTTAAAAACTTCGATTGCACACTGTCTCAAAATAATCGATTGTCAAAAGTAGACAATCGATTGTTTGCTATTTTGAAAAACTTTAGATCACACTGTCTTAATACAATCGATTGTAGGATTCAAATAATCGATTGTTGAGGCCTAGATTTAAAAGACATGTTTAAAACCTTCAACATCATTTTGTTTTAACACAAAGATGCATGTTTATGATAAATATGATTTTAATAAAATATTTTATGCATGTTTATGATGACCTAATGTTGAGCCAAAGGATAAGATAACTTAAACGTTGTCCTTACATTGGTTCTACCAAACGACCTACGTCTTGGGTCTTCGGTCTTGAACTCTTTGGCTCGTTCATGCAATTCCGTCATCAGTATGCTTCTCGCCATTTGATTGATTGTCATATTATATCGTTGTTTGACACTTGACTTCATTGTTTGTCATTCATCAAAACCTATACCTGAAAATCATGCTCATACAACCAAAGCGCACATATCATAGATATACATGATTTCCAACAAATACATCACTAGGATGTGTAAATCCGGGGTTTCGAACCCTCAGAATATCATTCCCAAGTATTACTCACCTCGAACCGGCAATATCTCAAGCTCGCGATGCCTTTGTCCCTCAAATCGGCCTCCACGCATGTCGAATGTAGCCAAAAATAGAGCGAATACATCACAATATTTAAATGGGGCAATACCCAATCGAAAACAATCGAGAAATAGCAAGAATTTCGAAACTAGCAAAACCCGAGCCTCGGGCCCGCTTCTCGAAAAATTATGAAACTTACATTTTTGAATCATCGTCTTGCAAGGAGTCCGTACATATAAACTTCATCAAAATCGGAGTCCAATTGCTTCTCCAAATCCCCAATTTTCATTTGAAATTTCAAGCCCTAGTTCATCAACCTTTACACCAAATTTCAGAGAATTAATAGTTCATTCTTCAATAAAATGACATATTAAGGCCACGAGACTTACCTCCAATCACTTCCCATCAAAACTCCCTTCAAAATCCGTCCACAAGCTCTCAAGGTGGTGCAAAAATGGAGGAATTATGAGATAGCTCGCGGATGAAATGTTTATATAAACCCTTCTGATGCTCAGATTTAACCTTACGTGATTGCGGCTCTTCCCTCGCGATCCCGATGCACTTCAAGTCTCTCTCTCTCTCTCCCACGCGATCGGGGGATCACCATCGCTAACGCGATGCATTAACTAAAATGGGCTCCCAGGACCTCTTTTGCGAACGTGACAACCACAACGCGATCGCGATCAATGATATTCCAGAACTTCACGATCAATGATATTCCATAACTTCACGATAGCGGCCTCTCCCTCGCGAACGGGAAGGCAAACAATCCTAGGCCTACGCGAACAAGATAGCCTTTATGAGAACACGATGCACAAGAATTCCACGCCCTCAAATTACTCTACGCGATCGCGTTACTCCTTACGCGATCGCGATGCATTATGGTCTGCAACATATGACATCAAAAATCGGATCTCTTCCAAGGCCAAAACTAGTCCGTCTGAACACTCGAAATTCCCCGAGGCCCCGGGACCTCAATCAAAGACACCAACATACCCCTAAACATCATACAAACTTGTTCCAATCATAAAAACGCGTCCTTTAACACAAACATCATTAACTCACCACAGATTCAAGCTTAAATTTTGTTAAAACTTCCGATACTCAGGCCAAACGACATTGGAAAGACCTGAAAATTGAATTGGTGTTTGGTTGAAAAAAGGCCCTTGGCCTCATAGAAGGAAGCTTGTTTTGGAAAAGTCAACCAAAAGTTTACGTGTGAGTTAGAAGGCTCGGATGTGATTTCCGATGATTTGGTTAACTTTGGGAGATGATCTTTGACTTAGGAGAGCGATCAGAATTGAATTTGGAGTTCCGGTGTAGAATTAGACTTGAATTGGCGAAGTTTGAATTTTGGCGAATTTCGGTTGGTAGGTGACAACTTGATCTGAGGGTCGTAATGGAATTTCGAGAGTTGCAATAGCTTCTTTAGGTGATTTTGGATATGTCTGCAAATTTTCAGGTCTTTCCAATGTCGTTTGGCCTGAGTATCGGAAGTTTTAACAAAATTTAAGCTTGAATCTGTGGTGAGTTAATGATGTTTGTGTTAAAGGACGCGTTTTTATGATTGGAACAAGTTTGTATGATGTTTAGGGGTATGTTGGTGTCTTTGATTGAGGTCCCGGGGCCTCGGGGAATTTCGAGTGTTCAGACGGACTAGTTTTGGCCTTGGAAGAGATCCGATTTTTGATGTCATATGTTGCAGACCATAATGCATTGCGATCGCGTAAGGAGTAACGCGATCGCGTAGAGTAATTTGAGGGCGTGGAATTCTTGTGCATCGTGTTCTCATAAAGGCTATCTTGTTCGCGTAGGCCTAGGATTGTTTGCCTTCCCGTTCGCGAGGGAGAGGCCGCTATCGTGAAGTTATGGAATATCATTGATCGTGAAGTTCTGGAATATCATTGATCGCGATCGCGTTGTGGTTGTCACGTTCGCAAAAGAGGTCCTGGGAGCCCATTTTAGTTAATGCATCGCGTTAGCGATGGTGATCCCCCGATCGCGTGGGAGAGAGAGAGAGAGACTTGAAGTGCATCGGGATCGCGAGGGAAGAGCCGCAATCACGTAAGGTTAAATCTGAGCATCAGAAGGGTTTATATAAACATTTCATCCGCGAGCTATCTCATAATTCCTCCATTTTTGCACCACCTTGAGAGCTTGTGGACGGATTTTGAAGGGAGTTTTGATGAGAAGTGATTGGAGGTAAGTCTCGTGGCCTTAATATGTCATTTTATTGAAGAATGAACTATTAATTCTCTGAAATTTGGTGTAAAGGTTGATGAACTAGGGCTTGAAATTTCAAATGAAAATTGGGGATTTGGAGAAGCAATTGGACTCCGATTTTGATGAAGTTTATATGTACGGACTCCTTGCAAGACGATGATTCAAAAATGTAAGTTTCATAATTTTTCGAGAAGCGGGCCCGAGGCTCGGGTTTTGCTAGTTTCGAAATTCTTGCTATTTCTCGATTGTTTTCGATTGGGTATTGCCCCATTTAAATATTGTGATGTATTCGCTCTATTTTTGGCTACATTCGACATGCGTGGAGGCCGATTTGAGGGACAAAGGCATCGCGAGCTTGAGATATTGCCGGTTCGAGGTGAGTAATACTTGGGAATGATATTCTGAGGGTTCGAAACCCCGGATTTACACATCCTAGTGATGTATTTGTTGGAAATCATGTATATCTATGATATGTGCGCTTTGGTTGTATGAGCATGATTTTCAGGTATAGGTTTTGATGAATGACAAACAATGAAGTCAAGTGTCAAACAACGATATAATATGACAATCAATCAAATGGCGAGAAGCATACTGATGACGGAATTGCATGAACGAGCCAAAGAGTTCAAGACCGAAGACCCAAGACGTAGGTCGTTTGGTTGAACCAATGTAAGGACAACGTTTAAGTTATCTTATTCTTTGGCTCAACATTAGGTCATCATAAACATGCATAAAATATTTATTAAATCTTATTTATCATAAACATGCATCTTTGTGTTAAACCAAAACGATTTGTATTTTAGTCAAAATATTTTTTAAAACATGTCTTTTAAATCTGGACCTAAACAATCGATTATATGCTCCTTACAATCGATTGTGTTTTACAAAATAGTAAACAATCGATTATACAGTTTTAACAATCGATTGTATTATGACACTGTGATATGAAGTTTTTCAAAATAGCAAACAATCGATTATATACTTCTAACAATCGATTGTATTGAGACAGTACTTAAACTGAATTTTTCAATCAGCTGAATAATCGATTATATGTTTTGAACAATCGATTATAATCAGAATAATCGATTATGGTTTTTATACAATCGATTATATTCAGACCGAATCCTAAATTGATTTTTGAACGTTGAATAACAATTGATTATTTAGTCCATACAATCGACTGTTTAGCCTAAAATCAGGAATCTGTCTTTTGAACGTTGGTCAAACAATCGATTATCTACTCCAAACAATCGATTATTTGAGCACAGAATCAGGGATTTTATTTGTCAATTAAGCAACGGTCAACACCACTTTTTCACCTATAAAAAGAGGTCTTTTGAGCTGATTTTAAACACACAACTCCTCCATACATTGTTATACATATTGATCATTTTCAAGCATCATTTTAGAGCTTTTGTTGAGCCATTTGATAGACAACTTTGTGTTGTTCATAGAGCTTATTGTGTATCCCTTCATCCACTCTATTAAGAGAGTATTTGTTGTAAAAGAGAGTTGTTTGAGAAGAACATATCTTCTCATTTGTCGGGTTTGCTAAGTACCCAAAGTCTTAGTGGTTGAAGTCTTGGGGTGAGGTATCCTCAAGCAAGTGAAGTCTTAAGGTGTGGTATCCTTGAGCAACTGTAACGGTTTGTTAAGCACCCGTAAGCTTGACGAAGATAGTGGAAATCTCGAGAGAGTCTCTCGGGACTGGACTAGCCACGGGTTGTGGTGAACCAGGATACATCGGTGCGTTCGTTCCTTATTATTTACTTATCGCACATATTTCATTCCTGCAAAATTTTAAATTCCACAAGTTTACGCTGTTTTTTATTATAACGCTATTCACCCCCCTCCCCCTCTAGCGTTAAGCGTATATTCTAACAATTGGTATCAGAGCCTAACTCTCTGTAAGACTTAACAGTTTGAGAGAATCCTTCTATGGCTTCTACTAGTAGTGCTTTTGCAGGAATAGGTGAAGGTCACTTTACCTTTTTGCCTCCAATATTTGATGGAAGCAATTACACATATTGGAAAGATCGGATGAGAATCTTCATCAAATCAAACAACTTTTATCTATGGCAAATCATCAAGTATGGTGAGCAAATGACGACTAAAGTTGGGGAAGCCATGGTAAGTGGATACAATACCAAGGCAATTAATATGTTGTATAGCGCTTTGAATCAAGAGGACTATCGGAAAATTTCCCACTGCAAAACTGCTAAAGATATGTGGACAAGCTTGAGGACACTTATGAAAGTACGCCTCAGGAAGCGGACAGCTCATGTGATGAACCAACTGCCCGATGTCTTATGGCAGACAAAGAAGAAGAGGTAAGTACTTCTAACTCTCACTCGTTTGAAGAAATACAAAATGCCTATGTTGAGTTGTATGGTGAATTTGTTAATGCTTCCAAAACTATCATAGAATTGAAGAAAACACTTTATTTGCAGAAAACACTTTCTTTGCAAGAAACAGATTTTCAGAAAACACTTTCTTTACAAGAAAAGGAGTTTGAAAAATCCTCTTCTTTGAAAGAGATAGATTTTGAAAAATTGACTAATGAAGATGATGTTCTTAAAAATAAAATTGAAATTTTAGAAAAAGAAAATAATTTTTTGAAAAATAACATTGTTGATTTTAAAAATAAAATCAAGGAATTGAATGAAGCCTCTTCTATTGATAAATGTTCCAATTGTTCTTCTTGTAGTTCTTTAATACTAGAGAACACAGAACTTAGGAAAGCACTAGAAACACGTAGTGTTGATAGTCCTAAAATTGAAGATATTAAAAAGGATGAAAGTAATGAGGTCGGACCATCTAGAAAGAATTCTAGGAACCTCACTAATGAGTCTAAGATTAATTGTTTTAGACCACCTAGAAACAACTCTAGGAATTTTATAAATAAGTCTAGAATGAATAATTTTAGACCACCTAGACATGACTCTAGGAAATTCAACGCTTCTAGGGGGAACAACTTTAGATCACCTAGAACGCATTTGGCTCAACCTAGACATATGCACAATCCTAATGTTATATGTCACTATTGTAATCGGGTAGGACACATTGCACCCGTTTGTTTTACTAAACATAGAGATTTATGTGTTGATTATGATTATTATTATCCTAACCCCCAAGGACCCAAAAGAAGTTGGGTACCAAAAACCTATTTTTAGGTTCTTTTTGCAGGTGTGCTTGAAGACTACAATATTGTAGTGGATGCACCAAGCACGAAACCTTAATGCATTAAGGGGGAACGTCGGTTAGTTATCGTATTTTGAATAAAAATGCAATGAGTTGATATGTGCAAATAATCTATATCAGTTTTGGTTGATACATGCTTTAACAAGTTTTATTTTTGAATAACAATTAGTATCAATTGGTTTTATAATAAATGATTGATTCATGTTTTGATGAATATTTTTATTTTAAATAACAATTGGCATAGTTGAGAAAAATGATCGTTAGTATTAGTATGCCATTTACTAACTTTTTATATGATCTTGTCTATAACGATTGGTATCGTCAATGGTTTAAATAACTATTGGTATACTCTTTTTGCTAATGCCAAAAGGGGGAAGAATATGGGCGATATGCATGCTTTAATTGAGGGGGAATATTCAATTAAGGGGGAATTATATTGAATTGAATTGGTTGCATAAATTGTATGTTGAGATATAGCATCTATTTAGGGGGAATTCAATATGCATATCTTCCGTTGTTTGTCATTATCAAAAAGGGGGAAATTGTTGGAAATCATGTATATCTATGATATGTGCGCTTTGGTTGTATGAGCATGATTTTCAGGTATAGGTTTTGATGAATGACAAACAATGAAGTCAAGTGTCAAACAACGATATATATGACAATCAATCAAATGGCGAGAAGCATAATGATGACGGAATTGCATGAACGAGCCAAAGAGTTCAAGACCGAAGACCCAAGACGTAGGTCGTTTGATAGAACCAATGTAAGGACAACGTTTAAGTTATCTTATCATTTGGCTCAACACTAGGTCATCATAAACATGCATAAAATATTTTATTAAATCTTATTTATCATAAACATGCATCTTTGTGTTAAACCAAAATGATTTGTATTTTAGTCAAAATATTTTTTAAAACATGTCTTTTAAATCTGGACCTAAACAATCGATTATATGCTCCTTACAATCGATTGTGTTTTTCAAAATAGTAAACAATTGATTATACAGTTTTAACAATCGAATGTATTAAGACAGTGTGATCTAAAGTTTTTCAAAATAGCAAACAATCGATTATATACTTCTAACAATCGATTGTATTGAGACAGTACTTAAACTGAATTTTTCAATCAGCTGAATAATCGATTATATGTTTTGAACAATCGACTATAATCAGAATAATCGATTATGGTTTCTTTACAATCGATTATATTCAGACCGAATCCTAAATTGATTTTTGAACGTTGAATAACAATCCATTATTTAGTCCACACAATCGACTGTTTAGCCTAAAATCAGGAATCTGTCTTTTGAACGTTGGTCAAACAATCGATTATCTACTCCAAACAATCGATTGTTTGAGCACAGAATCAGGGATTTTATTTGTCAATTAAGCAACGGTCAGCACCACTTTTTCACCTATAAAAAGAGGTCTTTTGAGCTGATTTTAAACACACAACTCCTCCATACATTGTTATACATATTAATCATTTTCAAGCATCATTTTAGAGCTTTTGTTGAGCCATTTGATAGACAACTTTGTGTTGTTCATAGAGCTTATTGTGTATCTATTTATCCACTCTATTAAGAGAGTATTTGTTGTAAAAGAGAGTTGTTTGAGAAGAACATATCTTCTCATTTGTCGGGTTTGCTAAGTACCCAAAGTCTTAGTGGTTGAAGTCTTGGGGTGAGGTATCCTCAAGCAAGTGAAGTCTTAAGGTGTGGTATCCTTGAGCAACTGTAACGGTTTGTTAAGCACCCGTAAGCTTGACGAAGATAGTGGAAATCTCGAGAGAGTCTCTCGGGGACTGGACTAGCCACGGGTTGTGGTGAACCAGGATACATTGGTGCGTTCGTTCCTTATTATTTACTTATCGCACTTATTTCATTCCTGCAAATTTTTAAATTCCGCAAGTTTACGCTGTTTTTTATTATAACGCTATTCACCCCCCCCCCAGCGTTAAGCGTATATTCTAACAGTATTGTGGTGACATCCACACTGGACCTGAGCGTGGGGTAGAGCACGGTTGGAAATTGTGACTTGGTTCGTCTCGGTTGTTTGTTTTACCACGTATCTGTAATTGTATTATTGTTATCATTATGACTTGGGCTCACTGCCATACTTGGGGCTTATTGCTGATTGTTTGAACTCTTTGTGAGCCATCATCACTGTTTTCCTCACTATTTGAAGTACTATTTGAACTAAGTCCGTGTGATTTATATTGTTTTATGAACTCAGCAATATTTTTCTCAAACTTGGAGTTTTAAACGATATTTGAACTATCAATTTGAGCTGAGTATATTTGTTTTACGTATGCCCGAGGGGCTTTTGACTATTTTGGACTGATTGAGGCTAAGGGCCATATGTGAGGGCATGAATATGATGTAAGGAGGCTTGAAAACCTCGAGTGATATGTGTACATGTGCATATACATGCATGGATCGGACTGCACGTCGTAGTAGCATATTGCATGGATCCGGCTGCACGATCCGTAGCGGTTATATATTAGGCTTACACTTCCATGGTTCGGGTTGCACGATCCGCAGCGGATATATATTGATATTGTGCTTGGGCTGAAGGAGCCCCTCCGGAGTCTGTACACACCCCTAACAAGCACCGTCGACGTTAAATCATATTTATGGTTGGCTCGGGCTGCACGCTGCAATGTATTCATGTGCATTGTATTGCATTCATGCATTTACTCCTGTTTGTACTACGTGGCATGACATTCAGCACTCATACATGCGCTGACATATTGTATATATTATGCATACACTTCCATGGTTCGGGTTGCACGATCCGCAGTGGATATATATTGATATTGTGCTTGGGCTGAACGAGCCCCTCCGGAGTCTGTACACACCCCAGTGAGCACCGTCGACGTTAAATCATATGCATGGTTGGCTCGGGCTGCACGCTGCAGCGTATTCATGTGCATTGCATTGCATTCATGCATTTACTCATGTTTGTACTACGTGGCATGACATTCAGCACTCATATATCATTGGCATACATAGTGTTACTTGCCTTGTTGACCAGATACCATGGTGTTATTTGTTAAGGAGTGCTGAGCCCGAGAAGCTGATGTTGGATATCGTGAGTTTATATTGAGCCTAAGGGGCACGTTTCTGATTATTTCCTACTTATTGAAATAACCTTTGCAATTGCTGAAAAGTATATTTTACAAAAGAGATTCTTGAACTGAACTTGAGATTTTCTAAAGGGATTTTTACCGTTCTTCGGTTTTCTCAAAAGGGTTTGTTCTATCTTTTATAGCAGTTTGGTGTGCTCATACGTGTTTACTTATCGCTAAGATATTATTCTCTTTTATTACCACTGAGTTGGAAGTACTCACTTTACTCCATGCATCTTGCGTGCAGTTGCAGTTATTGTTCACCCGATAGCGGGTCGTTAGCAGGATCGAAGGCCATATTCTGGTAGTTGAGTAGGGTGACCGCCAGCGTTCACGGCACCGCACTCCATCCTTGTATTCTGATTTTACCTTGTATATTTATACATTGTTGTTCCAGTAATAGTGCCATTACTCCTAGATTCTCGTGACTTGTGACACCCCGGTCGAGCTATATTGGTATTCATATTAATAAATATCATAATTTTAGATTTGATCAGTTATATAACTGATTAATTATTTTAAGTGGTGTAACTGGAAACGGTCTGGCTGGCCTTGTCTTCACGAGAGACGCCATCACGATCGGGTATAGAATTTAGGTCGTGACACTTTTCCCATGATAAAATTGTAAAACTAAGCAAACTGGAGAGGAATATTTCGTTACATTAGTGCAGTGAAGGATATAATCAACTTCATTAGTGCATATACTCTCCAAATCAAATCGGATTTGGAAATTAAAATTAATTTGGGGAAATCGAATGAATACGTGCGTAGAAATATGAAGGCCTCTGTCGAGTATATTACGGATATTGTTATGGTACCAAAAAATGAAGAAAAAAAGGTTGAAATGGAAGAAATTAAGTCCCACTCCCATAAGATAGTTTGATCAAAGAGTAAACTTTATTTATAGCCTATCGGACAAAATAAATTTTAATCGATAGCCCATAAATTAATCTATACAAATTATAGCCTAAAAATAAAATAAGTGCTACTGCTCCTCTCGCTCAATCATCAAGCAACAATTTTCCCTTTATTTCATTTTTTCTTTCTCTTCTCCGGTTGTGCCTCCTCTTTCAGTTCTTCTTTTTATTGGGTTTAGATCTCAATTTTTTCTTGTTGCATAAACCAAAAGCCTCCTCTTTTGGTTCTTCTTTTTTATTCGGTTTAGATCTCAATTTTGCAGAAAGCAAAGGAGATCCAAAACTTACGCACCACCATTGGTGAAAATAGTGATGATTTGATAAGGGTCTTGAAGGTCGAAAGGAGACATTGCTCAAATTCTTAAGAATTTCATCCTTTTTAAATTATCCAACACAATGTTCTGCTAGTGAATGTGGTGTGAATTTATACCACTTTGACTTTTCACTTGATCCTAATATGCATATGTCCTATCCATTTTAATATATATATATATATATATATATATATATATATATATATATATATATATATATATTACTTCTGTTTAGAATAAGTTTTTAATTCATTTTGATTTTTCTTTATTGTTTTTTGCAAAATCAATGACACAAATAAGAGTAGTAGCGGAATTTCTTTTTTAATAGTCTGATTTTGAGTTTAGTCGCGACAGGTTAAAGTCCAGATCTTCTTATTTCGGCAGTAGTGTAGCATAAGGCTCAACCTTGTTTTCTTCTGTGATTTTCTTTTATAGTATCTGTGAATATATAGATAATATTTTGAAGATCTTTGGGTAAAAGTTTAAAACTCTAGCGATCTAGTTACCATTTTCGGCGACTGTGAGGGCTTGGACGTTGTTGGCTGGTTTCTCGATGAGAGGAAGAACAGAGGAGATGATTATGCATAAAGTTGAAATATCTACAAAACATACTATTATTATACAAAAATTTTACAAAATAGATTATCACTGTGCAATTTATATACAAAATAGACTCTAAATAGAGTGTCACTATACAAAAACGACTGTCACTATACAAAAATAATACAAAATAAATATAAATATATAAATTATATACAAAATAGATGTAATTATACAAAATATATACAAAGCAGACAGTCACTATACAATAAATATAAACTAATGATATATTAGGGTTACACTAAAATATAGAGTATACACTTTATATATATAATTTATACAACGTAATAGTATATATACAATTTTTATATTTTTTTTTATTGTCACTATACAAAATATATACAAAACAGACTGTCATTATACAATGAATATACACTAATGATATATTAGGGATACACAACATTTATACAATGTGATAGTATATATACAATTTTTATACAATGTATAACAATTTATATGTAAATTTATATTATATACTGAAAAATACAAGATAACGCGCGCGCGCACGCACGCACACACACACAAACACACACACACACATATATATATATATATTACTAGCTTAGTGGGTTGTACCTTATTGGTGAGAGTTTATATGCTCACGAATTTTCCTTTTAAAAGAATATTACGTATAATTGTTTTAACCTTATTTAAAAATCCGCGCTTCTTACTAAAGAATAAGAAAGACAAAGAAAGTAACGTTTTGCAACATTATATATATATATATATATATGACTTTATGAATTCCGGTGGTATTCATACGTGAAGTTAAAATTATTTTATGGACATGAATATAGTTTGGTTTTTTATATTTTAACACTTGATCGAATATACCGACGTTTTGATCTTTGATCTGAATAAATATTTTTGAGACGTCAAACATGATGATATTCGATGTAACAAAATAATGTATTACTGATGGTTTCTAGCCGTTAAAACTAGCAAATCATAAGAAACGAAACACTTATTAATCATACTTTGCTAGTTGGAAAGAGATTTTTTCCAAAAGAAAAAAGATAAAAAGAAGACAAAAAGGACACGGAGAAAGAAAGAGGATAAGAATGAAACTGTTAATGGGGAAAAAATCTATGCCTTGGGTAGAGTGAAAGAAAAATAAAAAAGTATGCATTGGATATAATGAAAGAAAGATAAAAAGCTAGGATTAGATGTTGTCTTGGAAAGGTAAATGTATTGGAAATAGAAAATGGCTACACATTGCAAATAAATTGGGCCGAAAGGTCATTTCATAAAATTGGGTAAAAACATTGGTTATTAAAATTTTAAGAGACTATAAAGGTAGTTTGCTCTTGATCAAATCCGACGTTTGTAGATGCTCATTTGTAAGTGTGGCATATGATGAGAAAGTGTTAAAAAGGGGGACGAGGTAGACTTATAACATCGCGGTAATTTATTCCATTTTATTCCAGTTTTAGCTAAATGTGTAATTATTCTCAGATTTATAGATGTAGAGGATACCAACAACTCCAAAATATAGATAGTATTGATGCTAGTACTAACTATTACAACTCAACAAAGTAGAACAACTGTAATGGAAATACAAAATGCAGAAGCTAAGTAAGATAGAATAGAACCAAAGAAGGGGATAAGAAATTAGACGCAAAATTTGGGAGGAGAGCACTCAGACATTGATCTCAACGGTATTCGCACGCCTTGCATATCCCCTAAATTCCAAATATAACTTGCCGATATTATATTCAGTTGTTTAATCCTTGACTTTCTCTTATATTAGGTTATGGCCCGATAGTCCTAACTGGGTCAGTCTTGTTAAACAAATTTGGCCCATAAGTCTTTACCGTTAGCTTTGTTCACAGCAGACTAGTGTTGAATTGAATAAGAACATAGCAGAATGGGGATTCATATAACCAATCCCAATTCATTTGGGTCGAGTCACAGTTGATCCGCTTTGTGAATTAATACTATATATATATAACGGTAAATTGTGCAAACGGTCATATAACAATAATTTTTTTCTACTAAGGTCATATTGTTATATTTTGTCACACACAGGTCATAAAATTTTAAGTAACTCATACAAAAATCATAATTACTGGAAAACACAACCCAATCCCACCCTAATATGACATGAGCCAAACCAATACATATATACATAAATTAAAATAATACAAAAAGTGGAATTAATCCCCAAAAATACATGATGATTGTGCTAATACAAGGAGCCCACTTGCCCTGTGGATGCCATCTTAAAAGCATTTTATGATATGGTCTTTGACATTGTAAAGTCAAGCCAGTGGTCCTATATATCCTAGCTTGCTGCTTCATTCTGTATTTGTCCCTTAGTTTATCCATTCTAGACGCAAATGAGTTGGTTTAGTGAGGAAGAATTAATGTGAGTTACCATGCAATTAGTGACAAATACAACGAGAATGATTGCTATAAATTGGTGACAACAGCAAGAATGTGTTACAAAATTCTGTCAAATAGCGTGAGCAGTGGCTGCTCTTTTGTTTTAATTATTTTGTAGGGAGAGATCAAAGCCAGATACACAATATATTGGGTTACGGTTCAG
Organism: Nicotiana benthamiana; assembly: GCA_034376525.1. NCBI lineage: Eukaryota > Viridiplantae > Streptophyta > Magnoliopsida > Solanales > Solanaceae > Nicotiana > Nicotiana benthamiana. The sequence goes on from CM067336.1 coordinate 40,202,774, forward strand.
ATTTGGTGTTCCCATTTATTTTGATAATGGTCAATTGTCTTGGTGTCATCTCAATGTTATCTGTTCCTTGGAGTATCATTTAGCTAGATGTGAGAATTACGTATTGATGGTCTAATTGTTGCTTGTTTTCTTCGTCAAAGCAGTTTTATCGTCGAGTTCGTTGAAGGCACCTCTCTCCCACTTATGTTGTCAAGATATCATTGACTGATCGTAACACACAGGCCATAGGTTTTTGAGATTGCAAAATTGGAAAGGTAACCTTAATTCACAGTGATAAATCAAAGTGAATAAACTGGAAATACAATAAAAATCGGAGGTAATTGATGGAATTTTTCTACAGACTTTTCGGACCTTTTATCGATATTCTTCAATTGGGGTTAGCTGGGAGAGAGAATAATGAACGGGTCTTTTAATTTTAAATGGGGTGACAACTTAAAGATCTGATGTGGCGTATTAAAATAATTGGAATCTTTTAATTAGTTAGTTTTCCACGTCAGTTGTGCTTAAAAACGCATGTTCACTTAATATAGTAGCTGGCCGAGTTTTGAGCTAGTTGTACTTAATAGATATTGCTACGAACATAGTATTGATTTCAATAAGTTAATTTCAAATGTCTTCAATCAACTTTAAGGGTAAGTAAATATATTTGGCCTTTAATTTTTAATTCCTCATACCACTGCCATAATTTCCTGTTGATTTGGCAAGACGAAAAGGCTTTTCTGTGATATGAACCATGACACATACCTCTCATATTTGTATGGCCCTTATTATGTAAGCTTCCTTTATACCTTATCCTCTAGAAAAAGGGGAAATTTCTAGTAAAATAGATTTGAAATTTTGTAAATCACTTCTTGTTAGCATTTTTCCTTTTTCATACAATTAGATGAAAAAAATCATTGTTCATTCAACCTTTCATGAGTATTACTGTTTGTTTGTTAAAAATAATTGCAGTATCCACCATACAACATCCTCAAATAAAGACAAATCACAACCCCATCTCAAAGATCTCTTACAACACAACACTCGTATTTGTTTCTTGTTTTGCAGCAATCCAATTCATTTATTTGGCACTTCAGAACTCATACTATCGACGGCAGTTTCAATTGTCCATAAAAGACTCATAATATTACTAATTACCAGTCATCAAAAAAGAAAAATTCATTTCATACAAAGAAACCCCATATGCAAACTGATATAGCAACTGGAGGAGTGTTAGGAAAGGGAGCAGCGATTGGAAGCCATTGGCATGGGTGGAATGGGAAAGAAACAAAATGGGTATGAGAAATTTATCATCACTCAAAAAATAAATTTTGTAAGAGTGGTGCATGACTATCTCCAGATCTCATCACAGCTCATAATATATGAATTTTGAAAAATTGTAGTGTGTTAATATTCAGCGAGAAACTGTAGGAAAGGAAGAAATGGTTGGAAGCCATGGGAACATATGACATCTTGCCACCCCGCTCACACCAAAAGTATCCACCATAAACGCTTCTCCCATTGAATGACTTTACGCGGCACGAACATTATTAAACAATTAAAAGAAACTGATATGTTCTGTTAGAACTTAGAAATAACATCATTGTGCCTAAACTGCTTAAGCCCAGAACATTGACGAGACATGCCAATTATGAATTCGATCAAACTAAAAGAAACAAACATTAGTTTTATAGGAAGAAATACTTAGCAATAGCTTACAGAAGGCAGAGAGGGTATTGAAGTAAAATCCTGTTTTGTAATTCATTCTTAATAACAAGAAACTTGCTAAATTTACACTTTTGTGGGTCCAAATCAAATGATAGTTCTGAAACAATCTACCGATCAAAATCAAAATAATAAAAAATTCTTTCACAATAGATGTAGCTCATTGCAACAGCTGCAAATGATGATCAGTACCAACAGCAATAAAAACAGATACTATAATTGAAACAGTAGCTATGTGAAAATCCAAATTTGAGAGGAACAAAAGGGATGTAATCATGTCAAGGGTCTTATAGTTGCGATAAACCACTTGAATCCGGCTCGTCCTTTTCATCAAGCAATATTGGACATGAAACTTAATCAACAGTGAAGTCAACCTAAAAGGAAAAATGCATAGTTCAATGTATCAATATAGTATTAAACAATTGAATACCTATTAAGACAATAATGAAAAAATTACTCACCATTTAAGTCATTCTATAACCACGTACGAGCACACATTAAAGCTTCCAAAGTAGTGGGGTGGAGTCTACTCCGAAGCGGGCTAATCAACCTCCCACTAGTGCTAAATGTCGACTCTGAAGTAACACTGGACACGGTAATGGCTAAGAGATTACGAGCCATTTTTTGCAATATAGGAAATTTCAATCCATTTGTCTTCTACCAACTCAAATTGTCAAATGAAGGGGTTCAGGGTAGTAGGTCTTCTTCTAAGTACATATCCAACTCTGATCTTTTCTCCACGGTAGCTCCAGTTGAAGTTACAAATCTATCGAAGCTCGAAAGCCGATCACCCTGAGTAAAACTAGTGACTTCACTAGAACTAGATGCTAATGAATCATGTGGAGCTAGCAGATAATTTACTCTTATAATCTTGAAAGAGATCATAACAATGGATCGAACTTCTTGAATTTTGGTTGAAGCTTCTTCACCATAAATTAGTAGAAGAAAGAACTCTACCAACCTCATCTTGTACTGTGGATCAAAGTTTGCAGCTATTCCCTCAAAATATGCACATCATCCCAATATTTTTTAAATTTCAACAACATGGTAGATGCCATATCACTAATCAAAGGATTAAGCTCTTTCACCCAAGCTTCCAATTCTAGTTTAATTTCACAAACTTTTGTAAAGTATTGACTAGAAGTTGGATATTGAGTTCCTGGAAACTGTTCAGTGATATAACAAAAAAGTTTGAGCTGCTTTTCAGAAACATCTTCTGCATTACTCCATTGCTCATCAGTTGGATATGACTTATAATTTATGTCAGTTAGAGTCAACTTGTTAAACATTTCTTTGTATTTTATAGATGTTCTCAACAATAAATATGTTGAATTCCACCGAGTAGGACAATCATACTCCAACTTCTTATAACAAGAACAATGAACCAAACATGGGGCTTCTTCAAACCTCTCAATTCTTCCAGTTGATCCAATCCAATACAAGACACTATCACGCAATTTGCTAACACTATCTCCTATCACTTTTAACCCTTCTTGCACAATCAAATTTAAAATATATGCAGCACAACGCATATGAAATACTCGAACATCCAACAACAATCATTTTTATTGAGTTTCTCATCCAATAAAGTTTTAATCATAGTATTGTTTGTGCTAGCATTATCAACTGTGATAGTTGATATTTTTTGTTCAAGATTCCAATAAAACAAACAATTAACCAAAGCACCACACAACGTATCTTTATCATGTGGAGGAGGGACATAAGCAAATCTCAAAATATAGCTTTGAAGCCTCGATGAATCATCAATGAAATAACCAGTAATAGCCATGAACCCTTTTTTATTACTATTGGAAGTCCACGTATCGATTGTTATTGCAATTCTACTCGTGACGTTTTCCAACAACATAGAAGTTTGTGATTGCAAATTGTCAAAGATTTTTATTATGTCATTCTTGATTGTATTTTTGGAAACCATCTTAAACATAGATTGAAGACTCGCAACAAAGTTCCTAAATCCCACATGATCAACTATAAAGAGTGGATACTCGTGTAAAATAATGGCATGTGCAAGCTTTTTACGTGAAACATCTTGATCAAAATAACCACCCTCGGATCACCCTCATTTTGTGCATCTCTTGGCCTATTAGGACACTTAAGCATGTGATCTAACATAGATTTTGTCCCACAATTCCTAGTATTTTTATACCGGCGATCGCAATGCTTACAAGCACCATATGGAACACCCTTAACCTCCATCGGGTTGAAATGATCCCATACTTTGGAATATCTCCTTTTTTTTTTTGGTTCAACTTTATCAGGTTGCGAAAGCCGTTGACTATCATCATCTAAGGAAATAGCATTAGAAGATGAAGCTGGTAGATTCTCTTCAATTTGAGATGCCATGATTACCTAAAACAGAAAGTGCATCAAGCAATTAACATACTTTAATAATGAACTTAAGAGACATTATACTCTGACTCGACAGAAAAGTAACAACAACAACAACAACCCAGTATAATCCCACTTAGTGGGGTCTGGGAGGGTAGTGTATACGCAGACCTTACCCCTACCCTTGGGTAGAGAGGTTGTTTCCAAATAGACCCCCGGCATCCTTCCCTCCAAGAACTTCCCACCTTGCTCTTGGGGAGACTCAAACTCACAATCTCTCGGTTGGAAGTGGGGGTTGCTTACCATCAAAGCAAAAAAGTAACCATATAGTATATAAAGGATCACATTGAGCTTCTCTGATATAACAATTTAGACATTAATGTAAGAGATCGTGCATTCAAGATTATTGTTAGACAAAGATAAAACCCTCAAGAATGGGATTAATATTGCCAGTAAAGTTATTGTTAGGCAAAGATAAAACCTTCGCTATGACCTTAAGACCTTCATCTCTGCAAAGCCAAAAGAAGAGAAGGGACAACTCCAGGACCTGACTGGAAAGCTCGTCAAGACCATTAGTGACGTAAGTCAAATCTCTACATTATATTCTTGGTTACGTACATGAATGTCAAAAGTAGTGAAATTATGTGTATAGCAATCCAAAGGGTTGCTTATGTTTTCGCATTCTTTTAACAATCTGTCCTTTTCCTTCCTCGGCTGGACCATGCAGCAAAGACCAAGAACAGTCCTGAAGCAGAGAAGTATGCTGAAACTGTATCTACCTTAAATGATGTTTTGGCCAAACTTGGTTAATAAAGCTTTTCTGTACTAGTAGTATGTTATTACTTCCTGTAACTTATCGATTACTTCTTGTATCCAATTGTGAAGAATGATTTTGGAAGAATTGTTTAAAAATCTGAAATAATAAGTGCTGCACCTGATAGCCTCACACTAAAATTTTGACTGGGAGTTTCACTTTAATTGAGGTCTGTGACTGGAATTCACAGTTGAACCAAAAATAGCAACCAACAAGACATCAATTGATAGTTTTGGATGATGTCCAGCTACAATTGCCTAAAGTGTTTTGACAGAAACAGTACATAGATTTTATCACAGGGAGCATAATCTTATGCTAATAATGAGCATAACCAAATGTCAAAGAGAAGCCAAGAATCATTTTCTAAAAGACTAAAACTACCCATCGTTTGTTTCCTTTCAAATAATTACTCACACTGCCAAAATAAATTGGAGGATCCACCAAAATTTCCCAAAAATGGGAAAGCTCAAACAAGGATTTTCGACCAAATCTTATTCCACATAGATAAATCACAAAGAAGAACTAGAAGCAGTAAGAAATTTTTTATTAAAAAAAAGGCAGCCCAGTACTAAGTGTAGAGGTGACCGAGTGTAGAGGTGACTGAGTGTAGGGGTCCCTGGCTTGTGGATCATTTGGGCATATTTTTGGCATTTTTCACATCGGCAAACGTATTGTGCTGCTTTTTTCTGCATGGTGGGCCAGTAGTAACCGGCGCGGATGATGCACCATCCGTAGTGACCCTCGTGTACCTCTTCGAGTACTGGCCTTGTTTGGTGCGGATCTAGGCACTTGGCCAAGGGTCCGCCAAACGTTCTCTTGTAGAGAACGTTGTCGATCAGGCAGTACTGGGCGGCTTGCACTCAGAGTTTCTTTGTCTCTTTCTTGTCGCGCGACAGTGTTCCATCCTATAGATAGGACATGAATTGGTTTTTCCAGTCCCATGTTAGATTTAATTAAAATACCTCGGTATGGTCGATGGCTGAATGGAGGAGGGTGACCACGCTTTCCTTGTTGATGCTTTTGGTGGCTACGGCTAATTTTGCCAGGCCGTCCGCTTCGATGTTCCGTGCTCTCGAAATTTGTTTGAAGCGGCACTCGTCGAACTCAGCCATTCGCCTGCGGATTTCTGTTTGTTATTTTTGTAGCCTCTGTTCTTGACCTGGTAATTCCCAGCGATCTGGTTTACCACGAGTTGTGAATCGCAGTGGAGAAGGATCCGCCGAGCTCTGTATTTGATGGCTAATTTCATACATGCAATAATGGCATCATACTCGACCTCATTGTTAGTCATTTTGGGGCATCGTACGGACTGGCAAATTGTTTCACCCGTGGGTACCTCAAGGACGAGTCCCAGTCTCGATCCCACAGCGTTGGCGACGCCATCAGTGTGGAGGACCCATAGGTCGTAGGTGGGAGTCATGTCGGGCCTCGAGCTATGATTTCGGTAGGATTTCCGCGCAGAAGTCGTCTATGGAGTCGGCTAGGACTTGAGACTTGATGGCATTTCTTGGAAGGTACGATATATCGTGCTCGCTGAGCTCAATGGCCCATTTTGCGAGTCGATCTGATAGCTCAGGCTTATGTAAGACATTCCTCAGTGGGAAGGTCGTTACCACTCTTATGGGATGGCATTGAATATAAGGTCGTAGCATTCGTGAAGCTATGACTAGTGCTAATGCCAACTTTTCAAGGCGTGGGTACCGAGATTTGGCGTCCACTAGTGTTTTGCTAATGTAATAGATGGGAGATTGCGTACCTTTGTTCTCGCGTACGAGGACAGCGGTGACGACTAGATACACTAGAAGTGGTTCTCCTTGGCTTGCTTTGGATAGTAGGGGTGGCGAAGATAGATATGTCTTTAGATTTTTTAGGGATTCGATGCGTTCTTCATTCCACCAAAGCCCTTAATCGTTTTTCAACACACTGAATAGCTTATGGCACCTGTCGGAGGATCGCGAGATAAACCTTAAAAGGGCGGCTATCCGACCAGTCATCTTCTGTAACTATTTTTTGCTGCTTAGCACTTCTGGAATTGCGTCTATTTCTTTGATCTGATATGGATTGACTTATTTACCCCTATGAGATACGAGGAATCCCAAGAACTTTCCCAAGGCCACGCCGAAGGCACCTTTTCGGGATTCAGTTTCATCTCGTATCTTCTCAATATTTTATAGGCCTCCTTCAAATGGTCGATCTGATCCTCTTTTCTGGATGACTTTACCAGCATGTCGTCAATGTAGACTTCCGTTGTTTTGCCAAGTTGTTCTTTGAACATCTCGGTTACCAATCTTTAGTACGTGGCTCCTGCGTTTTTATGTCCGAAGGGCATCACTTTTGTAGCAGTACGTCCCTCGGTGGGTGATGAAGGTCGTCTTCTCCTGATCTTCTTCGGCCATCATGATTTGATTGTAGCCGTAATTTACGTCTAGGAAGCTCAAGAGTTCGTGTCCGGCCGTCTCGTCTATCAGTTGGTCGATGTGGGGGAGCGGGAACGAATCTTTCGGGCATGCTTTGTTAAGTCGGTGAAATCCACGCACATTCGCCACTTCCCACTTTTCTTCTTGACCATGACAATGTTGGCAATCCACTAGGGGTATTTGGATTCATTGATGGAACCCTTTGTTAATAGTTTGTCTACTTCTTCACTCACAGCTTCATTGATGGCGACATTGAATTTTCTCCTCATTTTCCTCATGGGCTGGTGTAGTGAATCAACGTTCAATTTGTGGGTTTGTCCCGCGGTATCCTGGCATATCTGAATGGGAAAAAGCGAACAAGTATACATGGTTAGATAAAAATTCACGATACTTACTTAGATTCGAAAGGACATGCCCGATATAGGCCTTCTTTGCAAGGTCGTTGTCGGCTAGCTGTACGAGATCGAGGTCCTCGACCGTAGCTTTGCTGGCTTCTATGACATCCAGATCTTTGATGGAGTCCTTTGTCGGAAGAACCTTAGTCCCTGATAGAGCTGATTGCTATGCTTCCGCGCTCGCCCCTTGGAGTTGTCTGGTGTGGGTATAATATTGAGCTATTTTATAGCATTCTTGGGCAGTGTGGGGTTCGCCCCGTATGCTGAATACCCCCCAGGGGGTAGGGAATTTGATCACCTAATAGAAGCTGGAAAGGACTGCTCTCATGGCATGTATCTATGGTCGTCCAATGATGACGTTGTACGTTGTTTCCTGATTCATCACGTGGAAGGTGGTTTCCAGCGTGACTCCTCCTGCCAAGACGGGCAACGTTATTTCTCTGGAGGTTCTTTCCACTGCATTGTTAATACCAGTTAGCATTATACATCACGATATTATCTTATCCTCGAGTACCATATGCGCAAGAACCCTTGGGTGGATAATACAAGTGCCGCTATTGTCTTCAATCATAATTCTACTAACGTTTGTATCCACAATTCTTAAAGTAATAACTAAAGCATTGGTTTCCCATGTGGTAGGGGTACTTCATGAGGCAACTTAGCAGCTTCTTGGTTTCCCTTGAGACGTCCCTATTTAGCCCGTTCTGGAAAGGGGCAACTGCCATGCCCTCCGATACGTTTGGCCGGCTCATTCTCACCCTGTTGAATCTGGCTAGGAAGTCCCTGAGCCCTTCTCCCATGGTTTGCCGAATGGAGAAGATGTCGTTGACCCTTGCCTCCCCTTTCTTTGCTCCCGCATGTGCTGTGACGAATTTGTCCGCCATTTTCTCGAGTGTGGAGATAAATTAGCCGGTACCTGGGAGTACCATATCAGCGCTTCACCTGTTAGTGTCTCGCCGAACTTCTTTAGGAGTACTGACGGTACCTGTTCCTTTGCCAAGTCGTTACCTTTCACAGCTGTGACGTAGTGGATTAGATGGTCCTCGGGATCTGTAGTCCCGTCATATACTCTCAGATAGGGTGGCATTTTAAAGATCTTTGGGATGGAGTATGGTGCGTCCTCCTCTGTGTAAGGTTGTTCCACGAACCTGCATACGTCGCGCTTTGGTAGTAGTTAGGAGCGCCCGGGATCTTGTTCATTCTTTCTTGATGTTCTTTCATTTGGTCATGGAGCAACTTGTTTTCGTGATCAATTTCTTCCATCTTTCTGAGGATGGCTGTGAGCGCATCGTTGTTGGTTTGGGTGTCGGTGAGCACATTGCTTGCTCGCACGACCTCGGGTTCATCTTCTGTCACGATGAGATCCATTATTGGCATGCGTCTTACACCACATTGTGGTGGCTTTCAACCAAGTCATTTAGAGTATTTGTGAGCCATTCTTTCAGTAGCTCCTTCACTTTTAGGGGTGCTTCCTTAGATGTAGATGTAGAAGCTCCCCTTTCTCGTGGTTCCGTCGGGTCTCCGGGTGGAGGAGGTGGGGTTCCTCCACTTATTGTGGTGCTGGGGATTGTGTTCAAAAGATTATCTTCACATGCCTCATTGAGCGAATCCATGAGGTTGACCCAATCTTATCTATCGCTTGTCAGTCATACTTGTTTGTGTGATGTAGGGGATGGTTGCTAATAGTTTTCTTGGCACAAACTATAATTTTGATTCTCGAAATCCCTACAGACAGCGGTAAATTATTTTGCATAAAAATACACACACTTTATAAGCTTAAAAACAATCAAAAGATATAAGGGTAAATCGTAATAGAGTATAATAAGCCCTAGAAGAGATTGTTTTACTAAGATTGTGGTAGATCTGAAAGTATAAAAGATAATAGGGAGCTTCGGTATCAGAGATAGAGAGAGAGATGTAGAGATATTTGCTTGATAACAATAGAGAGAGAGAGAGAGTAGAGAGATGGTATATTCAGAAAAATTCCTCTGCCTTATTACAGGGTGAATGTCTCCTTTATATATTAGGAGGCCCTTTCTCGAAATACACAAAAATAAAATACCAAAGTTGGTGGCTTCTTCGTACGGAAGAAGCCAAGCCTAAAACGATGTCATTCCTCTGCTTAGTTGATCAGGACGTCCTTGGTCGGGCCGTCTTAACCTAGTTGACGAGGTTTCGAGGACGGCCTCGTTATAGGGGGCGTGCTTACTTAAGCAGTGGTGTGGTAACCCGAATTTTACCTCATACAGTTAGTCCTTCCATCCTTTGGAGGCGTCCTTGCGGGGGGGGGGGGGGGGGCGGGTTCGATTGGCGGACATGTTCGCTTATGTGACATTATGGAGCCGTTGACACTCAGCTTCTTTTTAGGATGACGTTATCGATCACGTGCATCATCATTATTTTTACTCCCGAGGCGGTTCAGATCCTGACATGACTTTTGGGTATCCCGCGCCAACTTTTGAATGATGCCTCTTTGATTTACGTGTATCTAACTCCTATAAATAACAGAGTGATTCAAAACGGTTCATCATTTGAATCTTTGAAGGACATTTCTCTCTTTTTTTCGTTCTATTTTCCGGTGATCATTGCTTTTCTTAATGGTTGTTGTTTTTAGAAGTCCAGAAATAATGCTCCTCCTAGGGTTTCAGCCCCCTCCGATGGTGAGGCGGAGGTGGTCGAAGAGGTTCTCGTTACTCTGTCGGTGGCGAATGTTATTTCTGAAGAACATGAGCAAAAGAAATGATTTTAGTAATAAGGGTTCATATCCACCCTGGGAACGTAACAAATTGACATTTTCCCACTTGAATGCTCTTAGGATGGCATATGGGTTTCCAGACCACGTTGATATAGCGCCTGCCGGAGAAAATTATGCCAACGTGCACATGCCCAAGTTCTTCACATTCTATGAGTATGCATTCCGGATCGGCTACAGTTTCCCGCTCAACCCTCTGGCGGAGGAACTTTGCCGTTTCTTCAGGGCTTGCCCGGCTCAACTTACTCCTTATACGCTGAAAGTGTGCAGAATACTTACCACCCACGCGGCAAAAGCCGGGTGCACGGTCACAATATACCACCTTCTATAGATGTTCAATGCGAGTTACCTGCGGGGTTTGATGTTGCACCTGATGCTTCGTGGTGAAGTCTGATAACAAGGCCAACCGTGGCTATTGGAAGAAGTGGTTTTACATCCGGACGGAGCACCTGGTGGCTAACCCCGAAGGGTTCCTGGAGGTGTGGAACCAGGAGTGTAAGTATTGCCTTGTGTCTTATTCGACGCTTTTTGTTGTGACTGCTTAACTCCTCACGGTTCTTTTATCCGCTATTTGCAGTGGCGGCTCGTATGCCTAAGATTCCTCGTCTGTTTCCTGTGCGGATGACATTAGGTCGTGGGTGGAGAGGATGATTTCGCATGTGGAGGAGTGCCGTACATGGGCTCAATTTCGTAGCATGTACGGCCCGAATGGTAACTGTCTTTTTCTTATTCTTTTCCTTTTCCTTTTCCTTTTCCTTTTCCTGATTCGGGAGTCCTTCAGTTTGACGTAACTTTTCCTTGGTAGGCTGGGGTGTTTCCAAGAGGGCCAAGAGGAGGAGAACTGATGCCGGTCCGTCTAGAATGGAACCGGGCTCTAAGGAGGAGGACGTGGCCGTTGAGGGTTCGCCTGAAAGTAATGCGCTCTCGGCCCCTCAGCAGGAAGTTGCGCCGGGGGCGACATCTGATGCGGCAGCCAAGATATCTTTTAGTTAGTGGAAGTGTTTAGCCAAAGGCCAAAAGAGGCTTGAGTTTAGGAACTTGGTTTCAGATAAAATTTCTTTGTGGGAAGTAGTTATTTGTTTCCTCCAAATCCCAAGGAAATACTAACCGTGAGAGACATAAAATTCATCTAGCAGGTCAACTTTTTTTCCCTTATTGCGTCTTATAGAGTAGGAAATGAAACACCTATCAGGTACATTAGGAAATCTGGAACTGAAGGCTATTTCCTGTAAGGTAGCTGATAAACATTTAAATATTCCTAAAATTTAGCTAATAAAGGATTTCCAGCTCAAGTTCACAACAATCGTTCGTAGAATTTAAGAGCATTAACCTATTCATAAAGTCATAACTGAGTGACGGTCCTAAAATACAAATTGTTAAGAAATAGTAGGTGGTCCTGCTGCTTTAGCCTGTAAGAACTAAATTAATCAACAATATACCACAATTAACGAATTAAGTGAGAATATGTGAGCTTGACAAATTAACTGGTTCAGCTTCCCACGGTGTGTGAGTTAGGTGTAAAAGCTTACAAAAGTATCGTTGTAATTCTAAGATTGAGCTTAAGAAAGTAGTGAACTTGTATTATCCTCTATTCTTAGGGTGATGTTTTTACAAAACAAAGTAAAAAATACAATACTTCTAAAAGTAGCACATCAGGATATTTTTCCTTATAATGCAGGATTTTTGCTTCGTCCGGTCAAAGAAGAAAGAGTTAAATTAAAGTTACCATTGAAATAACAATGTCACATGTTTTGGACATAATTGGCCTTTTAATAGTGTGTGCATAGTATAGCTATTACCAAATTTATAGATAATGGAGCAGGGAATGATTTACAAGCAATTTTATTGGGTAACGTATTGTGAAATTCAACATGTACAACACTTCAACTTTTTATTCAATGAAGAAACATAGTCTAGCTTTCTATAATCTTATGGCAGAAGAAAGTGGATTAATCATGATCTTTTCATCCCTATATCCAGATATAGTTCAAGAAACTAATTTTTTTTCTCCTTCACACAGAGAGTTGCTGCTATTCTTAAATGTGCAGAAAACCTAATACCTATGCAGAACAGATAATTTAATAATTCTCTTCAATATTTACTTACAACGTGACCAAAGGGCAGTATCATTTTAAGTAGGGGTGTACATAGATCGGGTTGGTTCGGATTTTATAATTACCAAACCAAACCAATTGTGTCGGGTTATTAAATTTAAAGACCAAACCAAACCAATAAATTCGGGTTTTTCAATATCGGGTTTTCTCCGGTTTTTTCGGATTTTCGGGTTTTTCGGGTTTTTCGGATTTTTTTCCCGGTAAAATCTTCGTAGAACAAATTATATAACGTATGCTCAAAATATTTCTTTAATTCTAGTAAGATACAACTATATAAAGTATTTTTCAAGAAAATAATACAAAATATGAGATATGTCATGACTCATGACATTATCCTAAAATATTCAACAATAAAAAATAATAAAATTATGTACTATAAATATTACTAATTAAAAAGTCATAATAAAAATAAACATAATCTAAAAGCACTAATTCATGCTAAACTAGATAGACTAATATGGGAGTATTAATTATATGCCTAAAAGCTAAAGAAAAATAAAAACAGGTTATGTATTTTTATCTAAATTATTGCAAAATAAAAAATAGACACTTAATACATTCCTGCTCGTAATATTGAATTGAATGTTTTTTGTTAGCATTAGTATTGATTGCTAGAATTATTTAATTTACTAATATTAATGGCTATAAAACTTATTGGAGCATTCAAAGTTCTAAATCAAACCTTGAAATAATACCTTAAAAGATAAAATTATGAATTTTTTAAGAAATATTTATAAATTACATTACAATAATATAGTTATATATTATATATATATCTAAAATTGCTATATATGTAATGTCGGGTTGGTTTGGTTTCGGTTTGACTTTCTTTAGTTAAAACCAAACCAAACCAATTATGGTCGAGTTTTTTTTCCAACACCAAACCAAGTCAAACCAAACCATAATCGGGTTTTTTTTTTCGGTTTGACACGCTTTATTGGGTTGGTGCAATTTATCGATTTTCTTTGTACACCCCTAATTTTAAGTATGAGTATGATCCCAAATTACTTGACTTACAGCAAAAAAAAGGCTCTTATTTAGTGTCACATTAGATGAAAAAATAACCAAACTTACAAAGTGTCGCTCCAGAAAACAAAAACTATTGAAGTCTAACTTAGGTAAAAAAAATACCCATCATATAGAAATAGTAGTAGTTTGTCTACATTATTTTCTTACAACATCATAGGGAGCATATGAATTATGACTCAAATGTATATTAAATAACATTGACTTGGTGATTTTAGAATAAAAAGAAGTAAACTCATAGCATGAATCAAACTATCTTATCGATATATGGTCATAGGACTCTTGATCGGAAAAAACAACTTAAACATTTTATTAGAAATTATTACATTGATGAGTTGCTTATATCATGCTTCTAACCTCATATGCCAGTAGTTTCACCTACACTCAATGGCAAAGATATTGGAGTGCATTTGGTCGCTATTGAACAAGCATGTAACATAATGAAAAGATTAAACACATTCAGCTACTTACTTGTTCTATCGCCAACTTGAATGACAATGTAAATCCGACCATCTAACAAGGTATCTGAAGATAACACGTGAAAAATGACAGATCTCTTATGTGAATATAACAAATCTGTTATGAAATCTCCTATTTAAGGTGAATGTCTATAATTAGAGAGATTCTAGAGTTCTATTCTTGGTAGATAAATCATCCCACTCCCTATAAATAAAGGGGTCTTCTACCATTGTAATGCATCCTTAACATTCTCTAAGTATCAATAAGAAGAACTCTCTCTACTCTTTTCTCTATTGCTCTTGTTCTTGAATTATTGTTCTTGTCTTTTATATTATTTCATAACACGTTATCAGCACGAGTCTCTAACCAATTGAAATTTTCGATTGTCTTAACTTTTGTTTGTCTAAGGTTTTGCTTCAAAGAAAGAATGAAGAAAGAAGGAAAAGAAAAAGAAAAAAAAAAAGGGGAAACGGAAAAGAAGAAAGAAACGAAAAACAAAAAAACAAAGGAACGAAAAGAGAAAAGAACGAAGTAGCAAAAAAGGAAAAGAAAACGTTGAAGAGGAAGAAAAAAAAATTGAAAACAAAGGAGAAGAAAGAAACAGAAAACAGAAATAGAAAACGTGAAAGAAAGATTGGAAACAGAAATTCGAGATTTCGACCTCGGTTCCGTGTTCGTGATTCTAAAAGGCACGAGACTCTACCGTCTCAAGAATCTTCTTGAGAAAATTAAGGTAAGTATTTTACTTTTCTCTTTCAAATTCTTGGAATTCTATAATTTGATTTTATATACAAACATAGACAACAAAGTTTGATTATAACTCTAATGGAGTGTGTAAGAAATTATAACCACATGAAGTGGTTAAATCTCTATGTCCTGCCATGATTAAATTCATGTATGATTGTGGGCAAAGAATTAAAAATCCGTCCCATTGAATTTGCTCCATTCCCATTAGAGAATGTGGAAGCAGTATATGATAAGTCTGAAAGAAGACAAAATTATTACCATGAAGGTATCAATGAATGTGGACGTGGCAAAGAATTCCGTCCAATTGAATTTGCTCCATTTCCTTTAGAGAATGTGGTAGCAGTATGTGATAAGTCTGAAAGAAGACAAAATTATTACCGTAAAGGTATCAATGGATGTGGACATGGCAATAGACGAAATTATAATCGTCATTATTGTGATAATGAGAATAATAAAGATTCTCAAAATAATCTTTCACTTTATGAAAGTAATATTTGACATGAGATTGTGTAAAGCACATGATTATGATCCATTCCCTGAAGTGAATGTGATAATTGTAATAGAGCCCGTAAGTATGAACACGCTCTTGATGTAAATTTGTTTTATGTCTGACATTATGAAAAGAAAGTTCGTTCCCCTTGAAATTTCGGGCAAGAACTATATGACATGGGTGTTGGATGCTGAAATCCACTTAGAAGCTATGGGTCTTGGAGACGCCATTAAAGACAGAAATATTGCATCCACCCAAAACTATGCTAAGGCCTTGATTTTCTTGCGCCATCACCTTGATGAAGGTTTGAAACTATGCTAAGGCCTTGATTTTCTTGCGCCATCACCTTGATGAAGGTTTGAAAATTGAATATATCACAGTCAAAGATCCACTTATCTTGTGGGATGGCTTAAAGAAGAGATATGACAACCTGAAGTTGGTCACTCTGCCACAAGCACGATACGATAAGAATCCAAAAGCAAATAGTTTATAAACTATATATTATCGTTGCGGTGGAAACGGGCACTGGTCAAAGGCTTGCCCTATACCATGACATTTGGTTGACCTTTATCAAGCATCTCGAAAGAGTAAACGCCCTGAAACGAATTTTGTCTCTGACGACAACTTTCACATCACCCACTTGGATGTGGCAGACTTCTTTGAGCAACCCGAGGGGAAGATAGACCACCTAATCGGTGATGGATCCGTGATGAAAGAAGATGAAGCTATTTGATTTTATTTTACTTGTTTGTATTAGTGAATGAATAAACTAATAGCCATTAGTATTAGCTCGTATTAGTTAGTTCATGATATAATGTTAGTATTAGTTCTTTAGAATATATCAATATGCTCAAATATCAATAATATTTTTACTTTCCAGTAGAGGTAATCGACTAACCTGAAAAACTAGTCGGTTATCTCATATTTCGCATAAAAACTGCAAAACAATTGATTGTCAATGACCAACAATCGATTGTCTTTAAAACAGTGTGATCTGGAATTTTACAAAAACAGTCAACAATCGATTGTCTATTATTAACAATCGATTGTCTTTAAAATAGTGTGATCTGGAATTTTACAAAAACAGTCAACAATCGATTGTCTATGATTAACAATCGATTGTCTTTAAAACAGTGTGTTCTGTAATTTTTCAAAAACAGTCAACAATCGATTGTCAATGATCAACAATCGATTGTCTTTAAAACAGTGTAATCTGGAATTTTTCAAAAATCATCCACAATCGATTGTCTATGTCTAACAATCGATTGTCGTTAGACAGTGTAATCTGGAATATTTCAAAAATCATCCACAATCGATTGTCTATGTCTAACAATCGATTGTCGTTAGACAGTGTAATCTGGAATTTTTCAAAAATCATCCACAATCGATTGTCTATGTCTAACAATCGATTGTCGTAAGGCAGTGTGATCTGGAATTTTTCAAAAATAGTCAACAATCGATTGTCGATGTTTAACAATCGATTGTCGTTAAACAGTGTGATCTGCAATTTTTCAAAAATAACCAACAATCTATTGTCTATGTCTAACAATCGATTGTCTTTATACAGTGAGGTCATGAATTTTTCAAAATAGCCAACAATCGATTGTCTATGTTTAACAATCGATTGTCTTAAAACAGTGTGATCTGGAAATTTTCAAAAATTGTCAACAATCGATTGTCTATGTTTAACAATCGATTGTCAATGCTCAACAATCGATTATGTGTGTTTAACAATCGATTGTTTTATGAAAATGCTTAAAATGAAAATTTCAAACTGCATAGTAATCGATTATGGAAAACATATAATCGACTATCTGATTTATTTTAGTCAACTGACATCAGCAGATTTTGAAAATATTATGTGACACAAACGGATTGAAGTTGTTTATTCTCATGTTCGTATATTTTCTTTTATATGTCAAACCATGGGAAGTAAATTGATTGAAGGCTCCGGAAGAGCAACTGTAACTCTGCCCAAAGGCACGACGTTTATCTTAGAGAATGCAATATTCTCCTCCAAGTCTAAGAAGAACTTGTTGAGTTTTAATGATATCATTCAAAATGGATATCATATTTAGACAATAGATGAGAATAATCTTGAATTCTTCATGAAAACGAGGCTGCCCATTTCGGTTTGGGTTCACGCCATTTTGCATGCAGCAATGCTAGTTCGTAGGCTGCCCACTTCGGTTTGGGGTCACGCCATTTTGCATACAGCAATGCTAGTTCGTCTCTGACTGACGAATTGACACAAATATTCCCCGTTTCAATTGGTTTTGGGTCATGGACCCAATATATCCCATTTAAGAATCTTCGGATGCGCAGTATATGTGCCTGTAGCACTGCCATCCCGCACCAAAATGGGTCTGCAAAGATGGTTAGGAATATATGTTGAGGTTGAATCGCCCTCCATTATTCGCTACCTCGAAACATTGACAGGAGATTTGTTCACTGCACGATTTGCAGACTGTCAATTTGATGAGACACTTTTCCCAAAATTAGGGGGAGAAGTTGGTGAAACCAAACGGGAAATTTTGTGGAAAAATGCATCATTATCTCATCTTGATCCACATACCTCTATTTGTGAAAGAGGCACAAAAGATTATCCATTTGCAAAGAATAGCAAATCAAATGCCTGACGCATTTATAGATTTGAAAAGGATAACAAAATCACATATCCCCGAAGTGAATGTGACAACATCTGATTCACGAATACATATTCATTATCGGAAGAATATGAACATGAAGTTGGTATTGAATATACCACACTCACCCCTAGAAGGAGGTTTGAGATGATATATGGCATGAATGATCGTTGGTCACGTACCTTGGAAATATGACTATTAAAGGACAACGATAATGCAAGAAACATATCTTGCATATAAGTTTGACATGACCATAATGGTATAACTTTCTCTTTAAGAAAGATATTCACCACATGGATCTTGATGAATCTGTGGTAGTACAAAATTAATTGAGAGCTCTGGAAGAGCCAATTATTACTATGTTGGAGAAACACAATTGAGTATTGTGCTGTAGTAAGTCTCAAAGAAACGTATTCAGTTTCCAAAGTACACACGAAAGCGATTGATTATATTGAGACTATAAATAAAGGAAGGCTTTGATATCTCCTATTACTACAACTTGTAGCGGGGTAATTTGCATATGAAAAGCTACCCGCTTTGTTCTCCAGTTTGTACTACACAAAAGAAAGAATGCCACAATAAAGTGGATATATATTGGTATAAAAACCCATGTCATAATAAACCTGAAGTTTATTGATAAGTGCACATGTCATGGTGTAAATTTGAAGTTTACCAATATTGATAATTTATTCAGTTGACATTCGTGTTAGCCATCTCATTTTAAGTATGATGTGCAAATTCACACAGGTGAATATCAAAGAACTAGAAAGTTCTTTACAAATTCTCTTGTATCACTTGTTCTCATTAATGAATTGACCAACTAAAGAGTTCGGGTTGAAGCCCATAAATTCTGGAAATATCAAAGGTGAATATGGGCCCATTCACCTGCCATGTATACCACATATGATGCATCTATGATATGGTTACATGCGCAATTGTTATTGACCCGCAGCCTGGCCGGTGCTTGCGAGGTAAATTGCTCAGTAATCTAACTTCGAGCATAATTTCCAGATTTTCTACTCAAGATAGTTCATCTTGATAAGTTGGTTTATATCAAAGTAAGTTTAGCAAAATAATTATTGAGTGCTTCCACTTAATAG
Organism: Nicotiana benthamiana; assembly: GCA_034376525.1. Classification (NCBI taxonomy): domain Eukaryota; kingdom Viridiplantae; phylum Streptophyta; class Magnoliopsida; order Solanales; family Solanaceae; genus Nicotiana; species Nicotiana benthamiana. The sequence goes on from CM067336.1 coordinate 40,221,786, forward strand.
CTAAACTGTTTCTTGTGAGAACAAAGTTATATATATCAGTTTGATATAAGTTGTATACGAGAGTATATTCTCCCCTCACAAGTGGTTCAGGGTCAGGAACCAAATAATTTCATCTTATTATTAATGTGTGTGTATATTGACATGATAATGCACAAAGATGATTTCCCAAAGTTGAGGAAACAAGTTAGCTTTTCTAACATGAGGGGGAGACATGATAAACACTTGAGAAAAGGTTACATGGGATGAATTATCATTTGTATATGTATATCCCCGAATATCATGATATGAACCTGAAGTTCATTAAAGGGATAATTCAATTGCAACATATTGCAAAGCATGCTATACGCATTTGCTGACCCAAAGAAAGTAACTAAATGGAAGAGATACAATTCAAGAAGAATTGATTCCATATGAAAGACATGTAGTTTTGAACCTATAGTTCAAATGCTTGAAAGTATAAAGTCAAAGGTATGTATAATCAGTTTTCGATATCTTATTTGTCTAGCATGACATGGAAAACTTGATATGCATCTAAAGTCTATTATATGGCTTATATGACTTAACTTGAAAGATTTAAGTTGCTTGAAGCATATGCAATTCTTGGTCCTGAAGCACCACATCCTTAGTACAATTTGTGTACATATGTATCTTGCTATAACTATAAGCATGATGGCATCGAGAATACACCTATGGAGATATTGAAGAGTTATTCCACGACATTATATGAAGATGTTCATATCTATCAAGAATGATGATTTCAAGGTGCGGAATATTTATTCAAGTTAATATGGTTGATTTATCAAACGTCTACCAAAGATCGTTTTGAAGATGATGCACAAGAGTGAAATGCAAATGCTCAAGGATATAAATTGATGTACTCATTAGGGGGAGTTAATGCGCGTTGCACTCTTTTTCCCTTACAAGGTTTTGTTCCACTGGGTTTTCCTTGCGAGGTTTTTAACGAGGCAACCAATAGGCTGCCCACTTCGGTATGGGGTCATGCCATCTTACATGCAGCAATGCTAATTTGTCTCAGACCGACGAATTACCACAAGTATTCCCCGTTGCAACATTGCATCATTGGGGGTTGACGGACTTTATTGGAATTTCTTCCTTGTCTACGTCCCAGGCTATGACCCCGTTTACGACCATGACCATGGCCCTTTTCATGTTTGGCATAATGAGAGTGCACCTTATCTGCTTCAGGCAGTGGTGTGGACCCAGTGGGTCGATTTTCGTGATTTCTCATGAGCAGGTCATTATTTCGCTCAGCCACTAGTAGAAGAGAAATCAGTTCAGAGTACTTTATAAAGCCTTTCTCTCTGTACTGTTGTTGCAGTACCATATTGGAGGCATGAAACGTTGTAAACGTTTTCTCAAGCATATCATAATCGGAGATATTATCCCCGCATAGCTTCAATTTAGAAGTAATTCTGAACATTGCAGAATTATATTCAGAAACGGGCTTAAAGTCTTGGAGCCTCAGATGAGCCCAATCATATCGTGCTTGTGGCAGAGTGACCAACTTCAGGTTGTCATATCTCTCCTTTAAGCCGTTCCACAAGATGAGTGGATCCTTGACGGTGAGATATTCAATCTTCAAACCTTCATCAAGGTGATGGCGCAAGAAAATCAAGGCCTTCGCACAGTCTTGGGTGGATGCTTTTTCTCTATCTTTGATGGTGTCTCCGAGACCCATAGCATCTAAGTGGATTTCAGCATCCAACACCCATGTCATATAGTTCTTGCCCGAAATTTCAAGGGCAACGAACTTTCTTTTCGTAATGTCAGACATAATCGAAAATTAAATTAGGAAGAGGGAAATACCTTAGATTTTTCGAGAATGGTTCTTGAGACGGTAGAGTCTCGTGCTGATAACGTGTTATGAAATAATATAAAAGACAAGAACAATAATGCAAGAACAAGAGCAATAGAGAGAAGAGTAGAGAGAGTTCTTCTTATTGATACTTGGGGATTGTTAGGAGTGTATTACAATGGTAGAAGACCCCTTTATTTATAGGGAGTGGGATGATCTAGCTACCAATAATAGGACTCTAGAATCTCTCTAATAAAAGACATTCACCTTAAATAGAAGTGTATTTATAACAACAATAACATTTATATAATTGTTCGCAACAAATTTTCGTATGACGAAAATTAAACTGCAACAAAAGTAATATAAAGAAAATAAAATTTTATTGATAAATATTATGAATAAAATTTTATGTATCCCTTGATTTTCTTCTCTAAAATTTTCCGTGATTCGAGGGTTTGAGAAGTGACTTTTTCGAATGTAGGATGATGCAGACCGCCTTGTGATGTATTTAATCGCCAAGAACGTCGAGCAGGACTTTGTTGTTACGAGTTGATCTCCTGGAAGAACTTCATTAATCACTCCTTTTGTCTAAGAACTAAGCACTTGATGATTGATCTATCTGTTTGTGGATGCCTTCACCAACTACAGAGTGTTTCTCTAACTCTAAATGTCCCTTGAGAGTTATGTAATCCCTTCTATTTATAGTTGTAGATGATTGTTAGTCAAGTTACATAAAAACTCTCTTGCTTGATTCTAATTGGGCCATGTCATTTTTGCCCCTTGATGACTTGTGGTTGGTTCTTACCTTTTTAACTTAGATTGCAACATTATTTAACACGCGTCGTCACCTTATTGGCCTGGAGTTTCATTGGATATGCCATATCACATGGCATAAATCTGGACCTGAAGATGAAATGGACTTTGGGCCTGAGAATAATAAGATAAACTAATTTAACTTGTAAAATCCAAATTAATTATTTAATTCAATTGAACTTAATTCAAATTTTGTATGGATTCGGCCCAATAAATTTTATATGTCTACAATAATATAGTAGGTGGGCTGTGGATAGTTTGTTTCTTTTGATCTCAAGTTCCTTTTTGGGTAGCTACTGGACAATAAGCTGAAAGGTAACAAATATAGTTAACAAAACATTAGTGCATTACTGACCTTTTGGAATTTAGGTCACAGAGCCTTTCTCTATTCTCATTGTGCCCTTACTACCATTGAGTGCTAAGGAATTGAATGATATAGTCAATAAATATATGCATGTGAAAATTTTTTCTATAGCAACTTTCAGTAAATTTAATTTTTTCTACTGTAGGGATCAGCCAAGATGGAGAGCAAAGGAGAAGAGGGAAAAATCCCCAAAGAACACCCTAGTGCAGCCCTCTCAAATCTTCAAAAAGTAATAGTGGGCACAATTTGGGCTTTGAAACCGTTAAATGGAAGTATAGCAGTAGTCTAGATGAACTCCATTCTATCAAAGAACTTTTTAATACCAAAAAAATCAATCCAGGAAAAAATTCAATAGCCCACAATATGTCGTTTCAATTCCAAACCTAAAGTGGGGAAAAGAGAGGGGAACAGATATCCCTAAGCTAGAGTGAATCTAACAAGAGAGACAAGAAATGCAGGAGAAAGAGTTTCCATTCCAGGATTTTGATGTGGCAGCTATTTTCGAAGAACTCCTCGAGTTAAATCTCATTGAGCTTCAGGAGATAAAGCGACCAAATAAAGCTGGGAAAACGAATGACCCAAACTACTGCAAATATCACCGACATGTAAGCCACCTATGGAGAAGTGCTTTGTCTTCAAGGATAAAGTCATGGATTTGGCTCGCGAAAAAAAGACCGTGCTTGAAGATGAGCAAGCAAGTGCCAACCAAATCTCTACCACCATTGGCTCATTCAATCTAGAAGAGTTATGTAGTTTAAAAGGAATCAAAAATGAATAATTACTGGCAAATAACAAAGTTGATGATGACCAACCTGATGATGATCAACCTGATGATGATGAAGGTTGGACGTTGGTGACTCATTGTAGGCGCCACAAAAGAAGCCCAGAAAAAGAATCAGTAGAACAACCAGGAAGGAAAATGGTAAAAAGACCAATGAAAAAGAATCCGGTTAAGCATTAGAAGAAAGCAAAAGCGGAGATGCACCACCCTCAAAAGCCACGATATCTAGTGACCTTGGAGGAGTTATTAACAAGTTGGTTCTGCACGAAGATTTCCTATTAGGGCATTGATGCCTCTTTTTGCCAATGCTGACAATGGGGAAGAAAAGAGTGATGACCTACTGTTGGTGCCATCTTCGAAAACACCCATCGAGTCCACTCCTCAAGAAGTTAATGCTTGTGAGGAAAAGGTCACTTTGATAAATGACGATATTTTGCTAGGTGACACTCCTCATAATCGCCCATTGTACCTGGTTGGCTATATGCGCAACGAAAGGGTAAATCAAATTTTGGTTGATGGAGGATCCTCAGTGAACATTTTGCCAATACATACTATGAAAGAACTTGGTATTCCCAATTTCAGAAAGTTGTGTGATGATCTTAGGATTAAACCAAGAGGGGCAAAGAGCCATAGGCGCAATCAGGCTAGGAATCACTATTGAAGATATGCAATCAAGTGCATGGTTGCATGTGATCGATGCGAAGACTTCATGCAATGTTTTGCTTGGGAGGCCTTGGATACATGAGAATAAAGTAGTTCTATTTACATATCATCAATGTTTAGGACACTACAAGGGTAAAGTCGAGAAGACTATAGTTTCTGATGATGAGCCATTCACCGAGGCTGAGTTACACTTCGCCGATGCAAAGTCCTTCTTGAAGAACCACGTTGTAAAGGAGCTGAAGGCTGATGACGACATGAAAATAAGAATAAAGAGTCCTCAACTAAAAGAGAATAGGTGACTACTAGAGAAGCCAAAGCTGTTAGTAATGAGGTACAACCCAATGCGAACAAATATTATAGAGGGAATATTACGTCTTATGGCAAAACAAAAAGTAAGTTCGCTGCTCCAATATGTCCCTAAAAGGAAGAAAGACGAAGGTGAACCATCCAATCGCCATGCTGACATGCTAAATGAGTTAAATCTTTCGGTTAAACAAATTGAGGTAGTAAAGTCGTCCTCAATGCCGTTTGCAGAGTTTGTAGCTCAAAATTGTTTGCAGAATGTGGCACTCTCTACAAAGTGAACAGATGAAGAATTTGACCCTAATGCTTACAAACTATTTGCAAAATCTAGATACAATCCCAATGAGCCGTCAAAGTTAGGGAAGCTCCCATCAGAAGCTGCAACGAGGCAACCACCTGAAGGATTTGGATACATGCAATCATCACTGGTGCATATATCAATAAGGGCGAGCAACAATTATATCATTGTAGAAGATGAATCAGCCGCTTCTAACAAGCCTTCTATCTTTGATCGACTTGGAAAATCACCTGCGAGGACCTCCGTGTTTGAAATACTGGGACCACTAAAGAAGGGGAGCAAGTTCTGGAGAAATTTTCAAAGCATAAGAACACCCGATTCACCCAAAATCTAGGAGATCTCTAAGGATTTCCAAAGTTTGGTTCCTTCTAGAATGAGGCGACAAAACAAAACTTGCGGTTTCATGTAAAGAAGTACTGAAGGTAAAGCCATGTATTGTGGTCTATACTAAGGAACGTAATGAAGACGAAGAAAGTGTAGGTTCTTTGTATCATGTTACTATACAAGTCAAGAATGGAATTCCATCTTCAATGGAAGATAATGCAGAATTAGAGGATGTTTCTTCGTGTTATCACATATCCTTCAATGAAGGAGACACGCAAGAAGATGAAGATGAAGATGAAGATGCAAAAGATGCTCCACCTGAACATAAAGAAGGAGTGAAGATGACAGTTGATGCCTAACCTTGGCACCGCTTAAGAACCAAGACCCACCTACTTAAGTTCTTTACTAGCATTAAGTGCTTTACTAGAAACTGACGAAGAGAGCACTTATATTGAGTTACTCAAAGATTTCAGGGATGTCTTTACATAGAGTTACAAAGAGATACCTCGCTTGGACCAGAAGTAGCAGTCCATCACCTTGCAGTCAAAAATGGTGATTGCCTTGTTAAACAAGATCAAAGGCGTTTTAGACCAGACTTGGTTCCCTTGATTGAAACTAAAGTTAACAAACTCATTGAAGCTGAATTTATTCGGGAAGTTAAATACCCAACATGGGTTTCAAGTATTGTCTCTATAAGAAAGAAGAATGGCCAGGTTCGAGTATGCTTTGACTTCAAGGACCTTAATAATGCGTGTGCAAGAGATGAATTCCCACTTCCTATTCCAGAGCTAATGATCGATGCTACTACTATTTACGAGGCAATGTCTTTCATAGACGGTTCATCAGGTTATAACTAAATTCGCATGGCACCAAAAGATGAAGAGCTTACTGCGTTCCACACCCCCAAGGGTATTTATTACTACAAGGTAATGCCTTTTGGCTTGAAGAATGCTGGTGCTACTTACCAAAGGGCTATGCAGAATATTTTTCGACAATCTTCTCCACAAGAATGTCGAATGCTATGTTGATGACTTGGTGGTGAAATCAAGAGTGAAGGGAGACCACGTGAAAGACTTGAGGATGGTATTTGAATTGCTCCAGTACCAACTTAGGATGAATTCGTTGAAATGTGGCTTTGGAGTTACTTCTAGAAAGTTCCTTGGCTTCATTGTCCGACATCGAGGGATCAAAATTGATCAAGACAAAGTAGATGCCATTTTGAAAATGTCCGAGCCTCGAGATATCCATGAATTGAAAAGTTTTATAGGAAATCTAGCATACATTAGAAGATTCATATCAAACCTAGCTGGGAGGTTCCAACCATTTAGTCGCCTCATGAAGAAAGGCGTTCTTTTCAAGTGGGACCAAGCTTGTAGCAATGCCTTCGAAAGTATCAAAACGTACTTGATGAAGCCTCGAGGTTTAGCAACTCCTATACCTGGAAAGCCATTGATACTATATATTGGGGCGCCGGAAAGGTCTGTTGGAGCATTGTTGGCCCAAGAAAATAGTGAGGGGAAATAAAACTCGCTTTACTACTTGAGCAGGATGATGACACCTAACAAGTTGAATTATTCTCCAATTGAAAAGTTGTGTTTGGCGCTAGTCTTCTCAATTCAAAAGTTGAAGCAATACTTTCAAGCTCATGTTTTCCGTCTTATTTATAAAGTATATCCCATCAAGTTCGTGATGTCAAAACATGTTCTTAGTGATCGACTAGCGAGATAGTACCTCCAATTTCAACAATTTGAGATTTTGTAAATCCCTCAAAAGGCTGTAAAAGGACAAGCATTGGCAGACTTCTTGGAAAATCCTCTGATACCTAATGAATGGAAGCTAAATGATGAACTACCTGATGAGGAAACAATAGCCATTGAAGTTCAACCTCCATGGAAGATATACTTTGATGGTGATGCACATCGTGAAGGAGCCAGGGCTAGCGCAGTATTTGTCACTCCCCAAGGTGAAGTCTTGACCTACTCCTTCACCTTGACACAACTCTGTTCCAACAATGTTGCTGAATATGAAGCATTAATACTTGGACTTGAAATGGCCGTTGATATGAAACAATTGCAATTGCAAGTCTTTCGTAACTCCAGTTAATGGTCAATCAAATTTTGGATAGTTACGAGGTCTAGAAGCTTGAACTACACCCATATCATTATTATTCTAAAAATGTTGATGAAGTGGCTCGGTGATGTGACTATTCAGCATGTTCCAAGGAAATAAAATAGGAAGGCCGATGCTTTAGCTGCTCTAGCTTTATCATTAGCCCTGCCTGACCAAATGCAAGTTACCATCTGCCAATAATGGGTAGCATCACCGCCAAATGAGGCTGAAGGCGAAGAAAACAAACCCAAACATCTTGTTGCTGTTTCTGAAGTTGAGAAAGAAGAATGGTGACAACCCATTATAGACTACTTATGCTATCGGATACTGCCAGAAAATCCGAGGAGAAGGACTGAAATTCGTCGTCGAGCACCTCGCTTCCTTTACTACAAGGATTCTCTATACAGAAGGTTGTTCGAAGGAGTACTCTTGCGATGCTTAGGAGAAGAAGAATCTCTCCAAGATTTGCATGAGGCACATTCTTGGGTATGTGTGTCAGACCAGTTTGGACCAAAGCTCCACTTCCATATAAAAAAGATGGGATAATATTGGCCAACGATGGTAAAAGATTGCTTGGACTATGCTTGAAGATGCAAGGCTTGTCAATTCCATACAAATTTTATTCATCAACCTCCTGAAGTGTTGCACCCCGACTGTTGCATCCTGGCTGTTTGATACTTGGGGATTGGATGTTGTTGGACCAGTACCCAAGTCCTCTGGTGGGCACCTATTCATCTTGGCTGCAACTGACTACTTCTCAAAATGGGCTGAAGCTGTTTCTATTAAGGAAGTAAAGAAGGAAAATGTCGCAAGTTTTATCCGAGTAAACATTATTTATACCTTTGGAATTTCTCGTTACATAATAACGGATAATGGAAATCTATTCGACAATTGGCTGATGAACAAGATTTGTGATATCTTTGGCTTCAAGCAACATAACTCTTCGATGTACAATGCTACCGTCAATGGTCTAGTCAAGGCATTCAACAAGACTCTATGCAACTTGTTAAAGAAAGTCGTCTCCAAATCCAAATGAGATTGGAATGACCGTATGGAAGAATCTCTATGGGCATAAAGTACGACTCACCGCACGCCAACACGGGCGAAGTCATCTTACCACTTGAGCGTCAAATACCTTCGTTGCGACTGGCTATTCAAGAAGGGATCACCGATAAAGAAAATTCTCGACTTCGGTTAGCAGAGTTGGAAGCTCTTGATGAAAAAGATCGAAAGCTCAATAGAGTCTCGAATGTTATCAAGCTCGATCATCTTGTGACTTCAATAAAGAAGTTCGCCCGAGATCCTTTCAAGTAGGAGATCAAGTCCTTACCGTACGAAGACCCATAATTACTTCCTATAAACCTGTAGGGAAGTTCACATAAAAATGAGACGGGCCATACATCATACAAGAAGCTTACTCAAGTGGGGCTTACAAGCTAGTTGATGCAGATAGTATGAGGATCAACCCTATCAATGGCATGTTTTTGAAGAAGTATTATCCTTGAAGTTGCAACGCTCCTCGATGTACGAGCATAAACTGCAAATCATGATGCTCCTTGATGTATGAGCCTAAACTATATGTTGCTACACTCCTGGTCCGCAGGAGTATAAACTATGTATGGGCCAAAAAAAGTCCGTTAGGTTGAAAATTTCGAAAGAGGCGGCCTAGGCAAAAGTTAGGACGTTAAAAAAATATAGCCATTCTGAACTATGGAATGACTTGATCCTCTTCCCCGAGGTACATAGGCTTAGAGTTTAATTCTAAGTTCAGTCGCATAAGTTCAAAAGATACATGTTGCCCTAATTATAGTCCGAGTGAAGTATGGACGAATGCAAAATCAAGCTGAAATGTCATCCTTTTGTGGAACTTTGATCTCATTTGATTTATAAGGGGCAACCCTCCTTGGTAAATTGATATCTTCAAGTCTGTCAGTACTCAAGTTGAAGTCCCCAAGTTGATATCTTCAACTCATTCGGTCTTCATGTTAAAGTCTTCAAATTCGCCGATCTTCAAGTTGAAATATTTAGGCCCTCCAAGTCCAACGTTGAAGTCTTCAAGTCCGTTGGTCTTCAAGTTTCATTCTTCAAATTCGACGATCTTTAAGTTGAAATATTTAGTCCCTCCAAGTCTCAAAGTTGAAGTCTTCAAGTCCGTCGGTCTTCAAGTTGAAGTCTTCAAATTTGGCAGTATTAAAGTTGAAATATTTAAGCCCCCAAGTTGAAGTCTTCAAGTTCATCGGTCTTCAGGTTTTAGTCTTCAAATTCGCCGATCTTAAAGTTGAATTGTTTACGCCCTCTGAATCTTCGAGTTGAAGTATACAAATTCTGTCAAATCTTCAAAGTTTTCTAAGTGTTCAAGTCGATGTCATCTTCCAGTTAAAGTTTTATAACATTCCAATCTTAAGGTGGACATATAAGTCCCTTTGCACCTTAAGTTGGCCTCTTTATGGGTTTGTCCTTAAAAGGAACTATAACTTTCCAATCTAAGGTGGACATATAAGTCCCTTTGTACCTTAAGTTGGCATCTTCGTGGGTTTGTCCTTAAAAGGTACTATAACTTTCCAATCTTAAGGTAGATATATGAGTCAATTTGCACCTTAAGTTGCCCTCGCCGATAGTTTGGGCCATATTGAGAGTAATCTCTCCGGTAGTTGAGTCATTTTGAGAGTAATCTCTCCAAGAATTGGGCCACATTGAGAGTAATCTCTCCGGTAGCCAGGCCATTTTGAGAGTAATTTCTCTTAGGATTGGGCCACATTGAGATAATTTCTCAGGTAGTCAGGACATTTTGAGAATAATCTCTCCAAGAATTGGGCCATATTGAGAGTAATCTCTCTGGTACATTGAGAATAATATCTCCGGTAGTCGAGCCATTTTGACAGTAATATCTCCAAGAATTGGGCTACATTCAGAGTAATCTCTATGGTAGTTGGACCATTTTGAGAGTAATCTCTCCAAGAATTGGGCCACATTGAAAAAAATCTCTTCAATAGTCGGGCCATTTTGAGAGTAATCTTTGTAAGAATTGGGCGACATTGAGAGTAATCTCTTCGGTAGTCGAGCCATTTTTGAGAGTAATTTCTCCAAGAATTGGGCCATATTGAGAGTAATCTCTCCGGTAGTTGGGCCATTTTGAGAGTAATCTCTCCAAGAATTGAGCCACATTGAGAGTAATCTCTCCAAGAATCGGATAATTTTGAGAGTAATCTCTCCGGTAATTGAGTAGGGATGAGTACCCATCCCCTCACATTCTAAAACCGCCTCCTTCACGCGTGAATCATCTTGTTAAACAAAAAAATATCCTTCTCGCTTGAACTACAAAAAAGAAAAAACAGACAGCAAAACAAGAAAAGCATAAGAAAAGAAGAAGAAATTACCTTCACGTTAATGCTTTCGAGTCTACAAAACCAGACTCAATTGGCTTGCAAATACTGCAAGCTGATGCTCACAAGTTGAAGAGTAAGAACCCTTTATGTAGATTTCTCAAGGCAGTGGTTGAGAATAAAGTCCCGATGTGGGATTATCAACTAAGGTGGCTATCACAATTAGTATTCATCATGAATTGGGATTCTATAATTTGATTGCTACTCAAACTAGAAATACTAGTTGTGCTAGCGTTTTGACAATACTAGTTGGAGAATGAAAGACAAGTTTCGGCGAGCAAGTAGGATAAATATATCATAGTAATGGGATTCAAGCAATTCAATGTGCTCTCCGCTGGAAACCGTAATGGTGTATGCTTGCACTACGTCTTTTGTATTACACAAGGAATTGGGATGTATTGGAATGATGAAGTGCATTATCTTTAGTGACTTTCCTTTTCTCTATCCATTATAATTGCAATAATTGATTTGGCATCCTACGCAGGCATATATAATCTTGGAATGAGGCATTTGGATCTATATCCGTTTTTTGTGTCACATTTTAACTTGTACCTGTTTTGTAAAAAATTGCAAATGTACCCGCTTTTTCATATAACGTTAGCACATGAAACTGAAGTAGCAAAGAGAATCACGCAAAACATCAGTATTCTAGTAGTTGGGCCTAAAGTTCAGTTTTAGAGCTGAAATTTTTGTCTTGTAACTAGCAAACTTGAGCTCTAGAGCTGAAGTTTTTGTGTTGTAACTGGAAACTTCTGCTGAAGTTTTTATTTTGTAACTAGCAAACTTCACGTGTCCCAAATGATATTATAAGAAAAGGTCGCTTGGATTTATCCATGGTTTGTTTGTCGGGACCAATGCTATGAGCTTACGGAATAGAATGGAATCTTCGTAAAGTTGTTCATTATGAGTCTTACGACGAATTTGATTGGCAGGTTCAATGGAAACGAGAAGGGTATTCATTAGCTCGTTATTTAGTATTAATCAGTAAAATTACAGAATCCATATAGATTATTCAATAGGCTCTGGAAGGAATTCCAAGAGGGCCTTACAAAAATTTAGAAATTTAATGTTTTGACAAATTAAAAGATCCTGAGTGGAAATATTTTGAATATCGGTTTTTAGTAAAAAATGACCTTCTCCAACTTTTGAATTGTCGAAACAAGAACTTTATGTGAGAGTTGAAACTCCAAAAGGAGAATTGGGAATTTTTCTCATAGGAGATCAGTGCGTTTTTCCTTGGAGATGGAAAATTCGCCCACCAAATTTTGTCAATTTGCAAATTCTTCCTCAGTTAGTTAAAAGAATGAAATTGGTTGATATTATGACAATACTAGGTAGCATAGATATCATTATGGGAGAATTTGATCCTTGAAATGATAACTGATACAACAGAAATAGAAACTATCAATTCTTTTTCCGAATTGGAATCCTTAAAAGAAGTCTGTGGGATCATATGGATGATTTTCCTTACTTTGACTCTTGTATTGGGAATCACAATAGGTGTAATAGTAATTGTTTGGTTAGAAAAAGAAATATCTCCAGGAATACAACAAGGTATTAGACCTGAATATACTGGCCCTTTAGGAATTCTTCAAGCTCTAGCAGATGGGACAAAACTACTTTTGAAAGAGTACCTTATTCCATCTACAGGAGATACTCGTTTATTCAGTATCGGACCATCCATAGCAGTATTATCCATCTTTCTAAGTTATTCAGTAATTCCTTTTGGTGATCACCTTGTTCTAGCCGATCTTAGTATTGGTGTTTTTTTCTGGATTGCCATTTCAAGTATTGCTCCCGTTGGACTTCTTATGTCGGAATATGGATCAAATAATAAATATTCCTTTTTAGGTGGTCTACGTGCAGCTGCTCAATTACTTAGTTATGAAATACTATTAGCCCTATGTGTGTTATCAATATCTCTACGTGTGATTCGGTGGGACCTAAAATTTTTCCAAATTATTTTGTTTCTATAACCAAAGGTAAAAAGATTTGATTGAATATATATATTTTTATTTTTATTCAGCATTTGGGTTGATGAACTAAACTTGATAGTTATATAAGTGAAACAAACGGCTTCTAAATTTGCAGTAAAAAGGTTGAGACTCATTTCCAATGTAAAAGAATCAAATGGAGAAAAAAATTAAACATAAGCAATAGAGATTGTTTACCCCAAGATTGGTGAATTGTCATGATAGCTTGAAGCAGGTTCAAAAGATTAACTCTATGGAGTTTTTACTGTCTATTACTATAGATGGATTTCCACAACGGGAGGTTGAAAGAAAAAATAAGTGAATGGTTAGGAAGACCAAGATACACAAAGAATTAGTAATTGATATTAAGTTATCCAAGAGGATATTTCTGCACATAAAAGGAACTTGAATTGGGGCTTTACGTTCGTATAAATGATCAAGAAGTACTCCCCATGATTTTGTTCAGAGTATGTTTTTATTGTCACGCCCCAAATCTGAGGGCATGACCGACACTCAACCGGGTATCCCCAGTCGAGTGGACCTGGGTGCCTCTCCTATTCCCCATGCGTTATCCCACATTATTCGATGACAATTAGCCAAAAGATACTAAATTTATAATCGAAAGAACATACGATTTCTCTTTTATAAACACACATTATGATTAACAGGGAACATGGTATACAAGTTTACAACGCCCAAAAAATACACCTTTATATACAAGTTCTAACCCACATACCACTGTCTAAATAGCCTCTAAGAGAAAGAAAATACAATACTTGCCGGCGACAAGGCCTCGGCTATACGTTTACAAAAGGACACAAGACTCCAAAATAAAACAACATGGGTGGCATGAGCCATAAAAGGCCTCGGAAGGAAAGGGGGTCACCAAACACGAATACCGCCGATAGAGAGGAGGAGGAGCTACGAACGGTGGACTGGAGTGCCTGCCACGGATCCACCGATCCATTGTTCCACATTATTCCCATTTCCATTATTCCACATTGTTTATATTTCCATCGTTCCACATTACTTCCATTTCCATTGCTCCACATTATTTCCATTTTCATTGTTCCAATTACAAGTTCCACAACATTCCCCACAAAGTGTTACCGCACAATTATACCACACAAAGCTTCACAATGATTCTCACATGAATATCATCTATCAACAATTTCACAACTAGCATAGGGCAATTTCACAAGGATCACAGTTAACCATACATATCTGGAGTTGAGTTTTCCCCTTTAAACCTTTAGTCCGATTTGCCAAGCAATCAAGAAGTCAATCTAGTTCATGAACAACACTTAGATTTTAAAAATTTAAACTCATAGTTACTAGCCAATTCCATTTTTACAAGATTTTTGAGTTTTGAAGCCATGCATGAAAATTTTATTAAGAAAATTCAAAGCAAGTATATGGGGTTCCCTTCCCAAACTTAATTTCAAAATTTAGAGGAAATGTGCTAGGGAGTTTACCTGAGAAATCAATAGAGAAGACAATGCACCAAGAATTTTCCAAGCTCCAATGGTTTTAAACGATCAATTGATGAAGAATTTGCTTTCTCTATCTAGGACACTCTCTTCCTCTCTCTTATTTTGTTCAGAAATTGGGTTAAAAATGAGGGATATGGTGTTTTTATTAAAGAGGGGTCGGGGTTAGATTTTTAGAAAAATAACTGGGCGAGCTCAATCTGCGACGCAACTCTGCGATCTTAGAACAGACATGCGGTCCGCAGTATAGACCACAGAAATGGCTCGAACTTCAAATCTCTCGGGTCGGGAATACGGTGAATATGTGACCGCATTTGACTTCTGCGGTCGCAGAATGCACCACAGAACTGACCTTCGAATTTTCTCTGGGACAATATGCGATCACTCTGCGGTCCACATATTGATTATGCGATCTCAGATTTGACCGTATTTTCAACATTAAAATTTAGTTGCGCTCTTATTCACTCTGCGGTAGTAATGCGGTCCGCATAGCTGATCTGCGACCGCATTCTGGACCGCATTTTAACCATTTCTGGAAAAATTTCGATTTCATATTTTTAAGTTCAAAGCAGTAAAAAGAATCTGATCCGTGTGGGTAGACTCGACTCTATGAGCTGCTAATATCTGAGCACTATTTCACGGGGCCTTACATCCTCCCCCGCTTAAGATCATTCGTCCTCGAATGAGGAATTGGGAACCAAATGAGTTTGAAAACATGATATGCAAGTTTCTACACTTTTTTAACTTTCAAGTTTGTTTTAGAAAACTTTTGCCAGAGTTTCCTTTGTAATATGGACATAACCTCCTCTCAAAGAATCCCCAAAACACATTCTCAAGCATTACTACACAAACCTACTACCTTTACAAGAGTTGTAAAATGCATAATCATCACACTTGCACATATTAAACCTCTTGATATACTCTTAACCTTTTGGCACACACATATAATCAAATTAAGCATTAATCGCCTATACTATTAAGGCCATTTACCTATCACAATGGTACGACACAATTATTCATTTCAACACAATTCCTCCATACAAAAATTAATCAGTACACAATTAGAACACCTTGATTAGAAATCTCCATGCAAAATTAATTATTATTTCCATATATCACCTTACTATGAGAGCACAAAACTTTTCATTACCAACAAGGAGTGCACATTTCTCAAATAGTTACAACACATAAACTTGGTTAGCACAACTTGGAGAAACTACAAAAATAAGGCACTTGGAAAGAGAAGGAATGATTCGTACACCTAATGGAACACATAACTAGCTCTCATAGGGACAAGATTCGCACGATCAGTCCTAGACTTGCTCAAATAGCTGGGGGTATTTTATCTTCATCTCATCTTCCGCTTCCCACGTGGCTTCCTCGACTTGTTGGTTTCGCCACAACACTTTTGTTTCGCAACTTTTGGACTTGCCTATCAAGAATAGCAACAAGAATCTCCTCATATGATAAATCTTCTTTAACCTTGATGTCTTCAACTGGCACAACTTTAGATGGGTCACCCACAACTTTCCTCAACATGGATACATGAAACACCGGGTCCACCAAGGACCTTTCAGGGGAAATTCCAACCTATTCGCAACTTGAACGATCCTTTCAATAACTTGATAAGGCCCGATGTACCTAGGACTTAGTTTTCTCTTCTTCCCAAAGCACAGGACTCCCTTCATAGGGGACACCCTCAAGAATACCCAATCTCCTTCTTGAAACTTCAGTTCTCTTCGACGCACGTCCGCATAGGATTTCTGGCGACTGTGAGCAGTCTTCATTCTATCCTGAATGACTCTTACCTTCTCCATGGACTGGTGCACGAGATCTGGCCCTATTAATTCCGCTTCACCAACCTCGAACCATCCGATCGGGGACCTACACCTTCTTTCGTACAATGCTTCGAATGGGTCCATTTAGATGCTAGCATGGAAGCTGTTATTATAAGCAAACTCTATAAGGGGCAGGTGATCATCCCAATTACCTTTGAAATCCAAAACACATGCCCGCAACATATGCTTGAGCATCTAAATAGTCCGCTCTCCTTGGCCATCGGCCTGCGGATGAAAAGCTGTGATGAGATTCACTTAAGTACCCAACCCTACTGACATTTCCTCAAGAAGTTAGCTGTAAACTAAGCTCCTCGATCTGAAATGATAGAAAGTGGCGTACCATGAAGCCTCACTATCTCCTTGATATACAACCGAGCATATTGTTCAGAAATATTGGTGGATTTGACAGACAAAAGGTGAGCTGATTTGGTGAGCCTATCCACAATTACCCAAATTGAATCCAACTTGTGCTGAGTACAAGGTAGTCCTGTCACGAAGTCCATATTGATCATTTCCCACTTTCACATTAGTATAGCTATTAGCTGAGTCAACCCTCCCAGCCGCTGATGCTCGGCCTTCACTTGCTAGTTATTCGGACACTTAGAGACGAAGTCCGCTACACTATTCTTCATACCACTCCACCAATAAATATCCTTGAGATCGTGATACATTTTAGTAGAGCCTGGGTGCACTGAATACCTGGAATGATGAGCCTCCGCCATTACCCTCTCCCGAAGATTTTCCACATCTGGGACACATAACCTATCGTGGCACCATAGCACGCCTTCATTGCTGCTGAGTGAAAATGCCAAAATTTTGTTAATTAGAGCTGCCTCCTTCAATTGTGCCAATGCTGGATCAACAAACTGCTTTTCTTTAACATCTGCCACGAGCGATGGTTCTGCTGTATTATGCACCATAAGTTCCTCCTCATTTTGGGCCCAGATACAAACCCCAAGCCAGGCCAACTGATTTACCTCTTTAGGTAGGAACCTCTGATCCGCTCTCAAATGATCCAAACTACCCATGGATTTTCGACAGAGGGCGTCGACCACCACGTTCGCCTTTCCTGGGTGGTACAAGATGTCAATATCATAATCCTTAATCAATTCTAACCACCGCCACTGCCTCAAATTTAGCTCCTTCTGCTTGAATAGATATTGAAGACTCTTGTGATCTGAAAACACATCTACATGAACCCCATAAAGATAATGCCGCCATATTTTCAAGGCGATCACAGCTACTGCAAGCTCCAAAACCTGAGTCGGATAATTCTTCTCGTGATTCTTGAGTTGCCTGGAAGCATATGCTATAACCTTCATGTGCTGCATCAGAACACACCCCAGACCAACCCTGAAGGCATCACAATAAACCACAAACCCCTCTGTGATTTCTGGCAAGGCCAATACTGGTGTCGAAGTCAACCTTGTCTTCAATTCATGAAAACTTTTCTCACAAACATCTTACCACTGGAATTTAGCTGATTTCTACGTCAATTTAGTCAAAGTATAGGCGAGGGTGGAGAATCCCTCTACAAACCTCCGATAATACCCTGCTAACCCGAAAAAGCTACTGATATCCATCGGGGTCATGGGCCTAGGCCAATCCTTCACCGCTGCAATCTTTTGGGGGTCCACCTAAATCCTCTCACTGAAAACAACATGACCCAGAAAATAGATGAACTCCAACCAAAATTCACATTTGGAAAACTTGGCATACAATTGGTGCTGATGTAGAGTCTGCAAAACCGCTCTGAGGTGACAGGAATGATCCTCCCTATTCCGTAAATATACGAGAATGTCGTCAATGAAAACAATCACGAAGGAGTCTAAAAATGACTTGAAGACCCGATTCATACGGTCCATAGAAGCTGTCAGGGCATTGGTTAGCCCAAATGACATGACCAAGAACTCAAAGTGCCCATAATGCGTCGTGAAAGCAGTCTTAGGAATATCCTATTCCCTGATCATCAATTGGTGGTACCCGGACCTCAAATCAATTTTTGAGAAGAACCTTGCACCTTGTAATTGCTCGAACATATCATCTATCCGAGGCAAAGCGTACTTATTTTTGATGATGACTTTATTAAGATGCCGATAATCGATACACATCCGAAGTGACCCATCCTTCTTTCTGACAAAAATAACCGGAGCGCCCCATGGCGACACACTTGGTCGGATAAACCCCTTCTCCAATAAATCCTTCAACTGCTCTTTTAACTCTCGCAACTCTGCTGGTGCCATTCTGTACGGTGGAATAAATATTGGCCGAGTATCTGGTAATACAACAATCCTGAAATCAATCTCCCTATCTGGCAGAATTCCTGGAAGCTCATCCAGAAATACCTTAAGAAACTCATTCACAACTTGCACGGACTCGGGGGCAGGAACCTTTGAAGTAGTGTCTACCACCCGGACTAAATGATAGATACACTCCTTCCTGATCATTTTCGAAGCCTTAAGGTAGGAAAAAAAACCAACCCTTCGGCACAACACCATTTCCTTTCCACTCAACAATCGGCTCATTAGGGAACTCGAGTCTCATGACTCTCGTCCGGCTCAAGTTTAGCAAAGCATGAATAGAGCCAATCCATCCCCATGATTACATCAAAATCCACCATCCCAAGCTCGATAAGGTCAGCCGTGGTTATAGACCACCTACCATAACAACACAATTCCTATAGACCCGCACAACTGTAATAGAATCACCAATCGGAGTCGATACAGAGAACGGCTCAAGAAGATGCTCGGGTTCAATCCCAAAACTTGAAGCAAAAAATGGAGTGACATAGGACAAAGAGACCCCTGATCAATAAGAGCATAGCAATCAAAGGTATGAACAGATAGGATACTTGTGACAACATCTTGGGAAGCCTCAGCACTCTGACGGCCACTCAATGTATCAAACCTGCTGGGTCCGCCCCTACCACGAGCTCCACCTCTGGTTGCACCACGCCTTGATGGGGCTGGAGGGCGCATCGATTACATAAAAACTGATGAAGTGGATGGCTGAGCAAGTCACTTGCTCGTGCCCTGCTCGTGCCCTGTCGGGGCGCACGGCAGTCCCGCTGTATGTGACCTCTCACCCCATAATTGTAACACACCGGAGCATCCAAGTAACATGCCTCTGTATGAATTCTCCTACACTTAGGGCATATACCTCCCTACTGTCGAGGTCTCACCCCCGAATAATTGAACTGGCAGGACCTCCTGCTATCTGAACCTGGCCCCGAAGGGATACTTTGCTGGAAATGGTGCATAGATGGCGGTGCACTGGCTGAGGACTGAGCATACGACTGAGATGGTCCTGATGACCCTCTCCCTGGAGCTGACCTCCCTAAGTGACCGATAGACCGGGCCCTGCTGCTACTCTTCTTGTCTTCCTGAATCTTCAACTTCCCGGCCTTTCTGGCTTGAGCAAATCCCACGATCTTCCCATAGTTCATGTCTGAATGCAAAGCCGTTGTAGCGGCCTCATTTACTGCCAAAGGGCTGAGACCCTGAACAAATCGTCGAACTCTGGCCTCCATAGTCGACACCAACCGAGGAGCATACTTGGAAAACCTAACGAACTACATAAGATACTCCCAAACACTCATGCTACCCTCCTTAAGAACCTCAAACTCGGAGGCATTGGCTGCCATGGTCTCAGCAGGCAAAAAGTGGTCCATGAAGGCATCTACGAACTCATCCCATCTAGCTGGAGGGCTCCCCTCCTCACGGGAATCCTCCCACATCTCGAACCACGAACGCGCAGCCCCCTTCAACCTGTATGAAGCCAATTCTACCCCTTCTATCTCTGTAGCCTTCATCACTCGAAGGGTCTTGTACATCTCATCAACGAAATCTTGCGGATCGGCCTCTAGTTCTGTGTCTAAGAACTCTGGAAGATTCAATCGCAAAAACTGATGAACTCTGGAGCTGGAGAAATCTCCCTATCCACTAGATGACACATGGGCATCATGAGATCTCTGGGCCTGGGCGGCCACTGACTGAGTCAGCATACGGATAGCTCACCTAAGGTCCCTATCAAAAATCCCAGGATCGGAAGATGGAGCAACATCAGGATTAGGAGCATTGGCAGGAGGGATAGTAGCACCCTCGGATGCTGCTGGAACATGATTGCTTGGATCAGGAACAGATGGAGCATGCAAATTCAGAACGGGGGAGTCACTCTCACACACGGCAGTCGTCACATGATCCACAGTCGCACGGGAAGTGGCATTGTCCCCTAGGCGAAGTCTAGCTTTCTTCTTAGGTGCCATCAATTCGAAATAAAGCATGAATTAGAAACAACATCACTTCACCGCACGAACTTGGAATAAGCAAGAAGAGGATCATTTTTCCTAAATGCCCGTGTAGCCCCCAACTTGTAGATATGGTCGAAAACACACCGATAAGAAGGGCTATACTATGCACATCTCCAAGACATCCTAGGACTCCTTTTAAACCTTAGACTCTGATACCAAGTTTGTCAGGCCCTAAATCCGAAGGCATGACTGGCACTCAACCGGGTATCCCCAGTCAAGTGGACCTGGGTGCCTCTCCTATTCCCCACGCGTTACCCCACATTATTCGATGTCAATTAGCCAAAAGATACTAAATTTGCAATCGAAAGAACATGTGATTTCTCTTGTATAAACACACATTATGATTAACAGGGAACGTGGTATACAAGGTTACAGCGCCCAAAACATATACCTTTATATTTAAGTTCTAACCCACATACCACTATCTACAGAGCCTCTAAGAGAAAGATAATACAATACTTGCCGGAGACAAGGCCCCGACTATGCCTTTACAAAAGGACACAAGACTCCAAAATACAACAACATGGGTGGCATGAGCCACATAATGCCCTGGAAGAAAAGGGGCTCACCAAACACGAATACTGGCGATAGAGAGGAGGAGGAGGAGCTACGAACGGTGGACTGGAGTGCCTGCCATAGATCCACCTACAATCATAACACCAATTTAGCGCCCCCGGCAAAAGGGACGTCAGTACATTTGAATTGTACTGGCATGTATGAACAAACTCTGTCCCATGTAAACTCAAGCAAAATTACAAATACAAGTACAGAACCAAACAACAATAGTACAAGTACAACCATGAAGCAACAACAAAACATTTCACAACAAATGATTCAAGTAGTCATATATAGGGGCAATCAATGCCCCACAGGTTACAAACTCTCCTACTGTCTCTTTTCACATTTCCACATTTATCATTTCATGATTCACATTCATATCAATAGTGATATTGGATCATATTTCCACCCTTATTGCCTCATCCACCATTATTACCTCGGACACCCTTATCACCCCAACTCACACCCTATTTCACCGTGTTGCGGCATGCAACCCCACCCCGCCTGACAGTTTTAAATTCACAACAACAAACAGCACAACAACAAATACAAGAAATCAACAATGGCACATTGTTAACATAGATCCACAACAATGGTAATGCAATTCCACACTAGCAACAATAATTTTCTCATGTTCATCAAATTGGTACTCAGTATAGATCGTCATAATAGTTATTCACAACTAATCACACACGTTGTTCCACAATATTTCCATTTCCACTGTTCTACATTATTCCCATTTCCATCGTTCCATATTATTCCCATTTCTATTGTTCCACATTGTTTCTATTTTCATCGTTCCACATTACTTTCATTTCCATTATTCCACATTATTTCCATTTCTATTGTTCCAATTACAAGTTCCACAACATTCACCACAAAGTATTACCACACAATTATACCACACAAAGCTTCACAATGATTCTCACATGAATATCAACTATCAACAATTTCACAACTAGCATAGGGCAATTTCACAAGGATCACAGTTAGCTATACATACCTGGAGTTGAGTTTTCCCCTTTAAACCTTTAGTCCGATTTGCCAAGCAATCAAGAATTCAAACTAGTTCATGAACAACATTTAGGTTTTAGAAATTTAAACTCATAGTTACTACCCAATTCTTTTTTTACAAGATTCTTGAGTTTTAAAGCCATGCATGAAGATTTTATGAAGAAAACTCAAAGCAAGTGTATGGAGTTCTCTTCCTAATGTTAGTTTCGAAATTTGGGGGAAATGGATTAGGGATTTTACCTGAGAAATCAATAGAGAAGACAATGCACCAAGAATTTCCAAGCTACAATGGATTTGAAAGATCAATGGATGAAGAATTTGCTTTCTCTCTCTAGGACCCTCTCTTCCTCTCTCTTATTTTGTTCATAAAATAGGTTAAAAATGAGGGATTGGTTTTTTTATTAAAGAGGGGTTAGGCTTAGATTTTTAGAAAAATAACACGGCGAGCTCAATCTGCGACGCAACTCTCCGATCGCAGAACAGACATGCGGTCCGCAGAATGGACCGCAGAAATGGCTCAAACTTCAAACCTCTCAGGTTGGGAATGCAGTGAAATGCGGTCGCATTTGAGTTCTACGCTCGCAGAATGCACCGCAGAACTGACCTTCAAATTTTCTCAGGGACAATATGCGATCACTCTGCGGTCTGCATATTGATTATGCGATCGTAGATTTGACCGCGTTTTCAACATCAAAATTTGGTTGCTCTCTGATTCACTCTGCGGTATGAATGCGGTCCGCATAGCTGATATGCGACCGCATTCTGGACCGCATTTTAACCATTTTCTGGAAAAATTTTGATTTCATATTTTTAAGTTCAAAGCAGTAAAAAGAATCCGATCCGTGTGGGTAGACTCGACTCTATGAGCTGTTAACATCTGAGCACTCATTTCACGTGGCCTTACACCTATCCACTGAGTAAGTAAATAATTATCAAGAATGAAGTAATCTTTTACTTTGGATAAAGGCCCTTTTTTCTGAGAAAGGAGAATAGGAATGAAATAAAATAGACATAGAAAGGAAAGAATCTAATTGCAAAAGCAGAAAGGAGGGATGCCTTTTTTTCTTACTTTTTTCTTTTTTTGTTTTATTCTTTCTTTCCTATAATTCCATTCTGATTTCTATTTCGAGAGAAACCTTTTTTGTCATGATTCATGAACTAATGGACTCTCTAATTTTTTCGTAATTGAAATTCGAGGTTGAAATATATATGTGATATTGCTATAAAGTGCATTTTATTTAATGATTATGTTATTAATCAACAAAGAAAAATAAAAATTCATAAAAGATGAGATCAATTTAGAAGCCCGTATTTATTAGTTTTAAATATAGCAGACAAAATTCCATTGGTCTACATTGGGACCTTAGGATAGATTTTTACTCTATCTGACAAACATATCAAGATAAAGAATAGGAAAGGGTCCTTAAATTTATTTGTGACCTCTGAGGATCTGTATGAGGTGAAAATCTCACGTACGGTTCTGTAATACCGACGAACACAGTGAGGTTATCATCGACTATGATTATCTAATAGTTTAAGTACATTTGATATATTGGAAACGCAGTCAAAATATGGTTTTTAGGGGTAGAATTTGTGGCTTCAACCCATCGGGTTTATCGTTTTTCTAATTTCTTCTCTAACCGAGTGTGAAAGATTACCTTTTGATTTACCGGAAACAGAAGAATAATTAGTAGCATGGTATTAAACCGAATATTCAGGTATCAAATTTGGTTTATTTTATAACACTTCATATCTGAATCTACTAGCTGCTTCATTATTTGTAACAGTTCTTTACTTGGGAGGTTGGAATCTTTCAATTCCGTACATATTTTTTCCTGAGCTATTTGGCATAAATAAAAGGGGTAAAGTCTTTGGAACACTAATTGGTATCTTTATCACATTAGCCAAAGCTTATTTGTTTTTGTTCATTCCTATTGCAACAGGATGGACTTTAACGAGGATGAAAATGGACCAACTATTAAATCTTGGGTGAAAATTTCTTTTACCTATTTCTCTAGGTAATCTATTATTGACAACCTCATCCAACTTCTTTTACTGTAAACGACTACTACATTCTAGATTCACGACTTGTCTCACACAACAGAAAGAAACAAGCATAAAACCTTTTTTATAGATATTCTAAATATGCTCCCTATGATAACTGAATTCATAAATTTTGGTCAACAAACAATACGAGCCGCCAGATACATCGGCCAATATTTCATGATTACCCTGTCCCACACAAATCGTTTACCTGTAACTATTCAATACCCCTACGAAACATTGATCATATCGGAATGTTTTCGAGGCTGAATCCACTTTGAATTTGATAAATGCATTGCTATCGAACTGAACTAAGAGCACTTTCTTATCAGAATAGATAAGACTGTAAACAAAAGGATTCTTTTCATAACCCCAATACATTTCTATGTATATACTAGAATAGCATGATAAAAATCAAAGATTATGTCCAATTTGAGGCGATGTCAATTGATCCCTCGTTACTGCTCCTTTGAGCAGTAATAGGTAGGGATGACACAATTTGAACCTGTGACATTTTGTACTCAAAACAAAAACGCTACCAAGCTGCGCCACATCCCTTCAATTGTTCCACAGTGTAATTGCAAAGAATTCATGTCTTGTTTTTCACATGGTTTTTCCTCCATTGATATATACAAACTTTCTGCTCATTTCGTCTTTTTGATCTCATTTGACATATAATAGTAAAATAAAAGGAAAAGACTTCTCTTATAGATTATATAGAAAATACTTATATACAATTATATACAAAATATATAAATACAGAACCCGTCATAAAATTAAATTAGTATTTTTCAGAAATTCTCGGTAGGAAAGAAGGGGATGTATTTTTTTTCCTGTTTTAAGAAAAGGAAAATCTTATTTCCCAAATGATTGTACATTGCAATTTGAATTATGAATTTTGTGTCCAACTTTAAGTAGACCTTAACTACAAATGCATCTGATCATACACGTATTATCTATTCCAACAAATAATACAAAAGAAGGAGGTTTTTCAATGAGTACTAAAAATATATCTCTCTATGGCACCCGTACTATGTACGCAATGGTTAGGGGCTTTAGCAGGTCTATTGATAGAGATTAATCATTTTATCCCGGATGCGTTGACATTCCCGTTTTTTTATTCTAGTTATTTTCATGGTAAGGAACGAAGAAGATTAGAGATCCAATCAAATATTGGCGATGAATCTCTCTCCCCCTCTTTTCTCTTTTTTCCTTTTTAGAAAAAGGGAGGAAAGAGAAAGAATAAAAAAAGTTGATTCAACATTCGGTCTCAAGTTCAAATTAACTGAATATTAATAATAAAGGAAAGGAGGTAGAATAGAAGATCTAAGGCAAGAGTATTATACGAGATACTTAAGTGATTACTTCAATTTGAAATATACTTTAGAAAAATTATTGTATTTTACTATGACTTTGCTTTAATATTGCTTTATTTTCTTAATTTTAATCTTTTACTTTTACAATTTGAGTATGAGTACTTCAAGTCTCGCCTTTCAAAGTTGATAAAATTAATATTTTGACAAGTCTTGAAGTAGGGGGTATTTACAGGCATATAAATTTTATTGGAATTAAATCCGTAAAATCATTGGAAAAGTATTTTAAAATTCAAGATATATTAGTTCAAATAAATTTATTGGATAATATAATTGGATTAGTTATAAGCCCAATATTTATGAATTAAATAAATAAGTCTTAATCTATTGGGCTAGCCCATTTAATTGGAGTAAAGTGATGAGCTCACTTCATTAAGCCCAAGATGACAGCTTCCTAGAGACCCAGTTTGGTGCCACGTGTCAAATGACATGGCGCCCCAAGTCAAGTGGAAGAATAGGGTCATGCCATGTATCAAAATGACAAGGCATTCAATTCTGGTTCGACAATTGGACCGAGATGGGAGCCTTATATTTCCTAGTGCCTGCATAGTTTGTAGTTGACGAAGACATTCAAAATGTCAATGATATGGTTGAAAATGGTATGTGGAATATGGAAAAATTATTTCAAACTCTACCTGAAGATTTGGCAAACCATATTGTGCAGAATATTAGACCACCAAATCAAGGTGCAGAGTTAGATACACCTTTCTAGATGCTGGAACCAAGAGGACATTTTTCAGTGAAATCTGCATGGGATTACCTACGAAGAAGAGACATTCCAAGGCTGGCTTTCAAGATGATATGGGTCAAAGGCTTACCATTCAAGATATCCTTTTTCTCTGGAAGGTGTGGAAAGCAAAACTTCCACTAGATAATTTCTTGCGCAGTATAGGATACTCCATGGCATCTAAATGTTGGTGTTGCGCTGATCCTAAAGAGGAGTCTCTAGTTCATTTGTTCTTCACATCCAATGCAGCTACGAGTGTTTGGAGTTACTTTCTGAGGAGTGCAGGAATTGCATTAGAAGGGTTGTCCTTACAACAAGCAATTATAAAGTGCTGGATGGCACCAGTTATACCTAGATAGAAGCCAGTCCTGCAAGCTTTACCAGCATGCATCGTATGAGAGTTATGGAAGAGAAGAAACAGTTTGAAATATGGAGAAGCAGTGTCAGTAAGCAGAGTTATTTACCAGGTGTCCTCTACGCTACAAGCTCTAATCCAACTGAAAAAGCCAGGATTACATGTGCCTCACAAATGGATGGACTTACTGACAATGATGGAGCAATACACACCTCGACTGAAATATGATAAAGTGTTATGGGAATTTCCTCCAAGAGGGTGGATCAAAGTCAATACTGATGGATCCTGCAGAGGCAACCTAGGGAGAAGTTCAATAGGTTTCTGCTTAAGAGATGAGATAGGTGATTTGATATATGCAGAAGGAAGAGAAATAAACGAGGGATCCAATAATGAATCAAAAGCAGTGGCTATTGTAGAGGCATTGAAGATGTGCAAAAATCTTAATTTTGTCCGGCTGCAGACAGATTCCTTGCTTTTAAGGAACGTTATTGAGGAATCGTGGAAGCCTCCTTGGTGTATTACAGAACATGTAGAGGAGATTTTAAGACTGAAAGAACAAAGTATCATCAAAGTCACACACATATTTAGAGAAGGGAATTCATTAGTAGGACCACCTTGCTAACTATGCTCTAGATGAAGGAAATATTGAATACCATGGTTTCTGGGATACGGACTCAAAAGGAAGGAGGATTATTAATGGAGATAAGATGCAATGTCCATACTTTAAGACTAAAAGTGGCAAGGAATTAGAAGGATCAGTGGTCACAATGTACTATGCTGGATCACCATTCACAAAAATAAACGTGTGGGATGCAGTGGTAAAAAGTTACAACAAAGTAGACAAGGAAAGTGAAGACACAATTGCAATAGACGTTAATAAAATATGCAGTCACCAAGAACGAATTGAGGAGATCATGGGGATAATTTTCCATTAACATTTGGTTTTCTTTTTTGCAGGGTTGTACTTGATTATATCTTCCAAGTAAAATTTATGTTGAGTTCGAGGTACCGGAAACAATGGCATGCAATTTACAAAGCATGTTGTCTATTTGTGCTTTGTTTGTCAGATAAGCATGCTTATTCAATTCATTAACAATGCAATAAAGTATTGTTGGCTGCTATTCATGTGTTGCCCCTCAGCTTATGATTTTAAAATAGAAGCTTAGTGATTGTTACATTCTTGCATGGGGCAAAGTGAACAGTCAGAAGGATGCCATCTCCATCCACCCTTGGGAAATTCCAGCCAGCATTTTGCTCGATAATTGAAAATCAGTCCCGCATGCTGCTTAATTCGACACTAAGAATGCATCCTCATGGGAATGCCGAGACAAGAGAACAAAACAGTTTTTTATTTAATTAAGCATTCCAAGGTATTATTGAGACGCATGCTTCTCCAGTAAAGTGTAGGAACTCTAGACTCCATGTCTACATCTTGGTCAAAAGTGATGGAAATAGAGCAGAAAAGCATGCCAAAAAAGTCCAGACAGCATGTCAAAAGTAGTCTCGCATGCTGCGTGATACGATTCTTGAAGAGTTGGCATGCATACTCTTGCGCATTTCGAAATAATAGCATCAGATCAGTTTTGTTTATTGAATGAATCCATTCATGGGGAATTTTGAATCTGATGCTTCATGCTTCATTCAAGCGTGGGAACACCATGGCTTAAACATGTTCGACATCACTGGAAAGGAGCAGTTACGCATGAAGATCCTTCAGATTGGCGTGCATGCTCTTGGAATATTGAGATATTACGAACAATCAGATGGATTTGTATAGTCTTTGTATGGATCATTATCCAGTAATGAGGTATGTTCATTCTCGCTCGAATGGCCAGTTTAGGGTGATGGCGAGACAGTGCCTTCCTGGGCCAATACTGCATATTATTCAATTAAAATTCATTTGTTGCAACAAGGTACTAATGCGATGCCACTCAATACGACCTCTATGGGTGGTATTAGCACTTTATGCTCATTCTATTGAGAAAGGAAAGGTGACATCGCACGGGCATGACGGAAAGTAATGGACCTAATCCCAATTTCGTGGATTGGCATCACATCTTCAATTATAATTTTCATTTTGTGATACCAAGTTTACGTATATCACTTAACTTTGGTAATAGGAAGAATGTAACTGTTAAATTTTATTTCCTCATTTCGTAAAACTTTCGAACCTTGTAATTTACTTTTATTTTGTTTTCTTTAATAATATAAAATCTAGCCCTAGGCGCTTGCCTAGCGGATTGCCAAAACAAATGACAAGGCATGTCCAGTCACACTAAATGCTAATGAAATCACGCCACGTGTGCAAGTGACATGTTCTGACCAATCAAATATGGCCATGTTACACTTCAATTTGATTGGTGGGAAAGAGTTTGTTCTTATCACAAATCTTCCCTTCCACAACTATAAATAGGGGTCTTCATAACTCAGAAACGGGAGCAGGAGTTATAACAAGAAACAAGAGAGAGCTCGTGGATCAAACACCGCAAATTTCTCTACAAGTTTCAAGCTTCAAGCAATCAAATTCAAGCTCAAGAACGAAGAACAAATCAAGGTCAAATTCAAGCAATCAAGCTCAAGCTCAAGAACGAAGAACAAATCAAGGTCAAATTCAAGCAATCAAGCTCAAGCTCAAGAACAAGATCGTCATTCGTGGACAAACATAGATTCAAGATCAAGCTCAAAGACCCTTGAATTTATTTACTATTGAAAAGAAGAATCAGAGGAATCATATAGGTTGTACACTCATATTATTTGAAATCAAATACTACAATCGTTGTGATATATTTCGATCTTGATTTTTGTCTCGACGAAATTTATTGTCTACAGAAATATCGATTCCATTTCAAAGCATATAATCAGGTTTTAAGATATCTAAACTTGAAGAAAGATGTTGTGTTTTAAACTAAAAATAATGGTAATAAGAATAAGCGAAATATATTTTTTTGGCGCAACGGCTTGGATGCCGGAGTAGGATTAATTTAAGCAAAAATTAAAAGAATATACTTCTCGTCCTTTACGATTAGTAATGTATTACTGTTCTTACTTGATTTGTACTTTGACATGATTGACAGTATTAAATAGAAAGGACTCTTATGTGGGGAGTTTTTTCCTTGAGATTTAAATTTTGGAATATACTATAGAGAAAAATAAGAATAATTGTACAGAAACCTTATGACATATACGGTCATTATTTATCAATGTTCAACAAAGAAGTACCAGCGAAAATTTATGATCATCTATCTATTATAACCTACCCCCAGAGTCTGTGTTGCTAATCCTTCAAACAGATAAAGAAGGCTTATCGTCTAGTAGAATAGTTCTTATATCTATGTGTAATACTAGGATGATGTGGCCCGTGCCCAACACTATTTAACTTTTGAACGATGTATAATTGCAGATAAATTAATGTTGCAAGTATCGAATAAACAATATTTCATGCAAAGTGATACACACATAATTTACATATATTTTGATTAAAATATACATCATTTAGGGATGTGCTTACAACATATATGACAACACTATTTACATATGCGATATATGGCAACACTATTTACATATACGGTCTCTAGTCTTCTTTTTTTGAATTTTTTACTAATAGTTCTTCGATAAAGATACCAGCAAACAAATAAATTTGTATGATAATTAGTGAAAGTTAGAGTACATATGAAACAAAAAAGCAATTACAGTAAACTTTGAATTCTAAACGTTTCAAATCGATGGCAAGAGGCGAAATAATCCCCTTACATTTGGTCTTGTTTTGCTTATTGCTCCTTTGACCCAAAGCCGAGAAGAGTAGAACCAATAATGGAAAGATGGAGCTGAAAGTCCATTATAAGCTAACATCTCGTTCTTTTAGTACATCCTGTGGGGTATGTGGATCGATTGGCCTTGGTAAACATAAATTTGAGAGAAAAATAATCTCTATTACTCGCAAGAATAGATTACATGAGTATTTACAAAACTCATAAAAAAAAACTTTCAAAACACACAAACGAGGATCACTCTCTAGGATCACTCTTGTTCTCACTCTTCTTGGTGATGAACACTCTTATAGTTCTTCGATAAAGATACCTGCAAATAAATAAATTTGTATGATAATTAGTGAAAGTTAGAGTACATATGAAAGAAAAAAGCAATTACAGTAAACTTTGAAGTCTAAACGTTTCAAATCAATGGCAAGAGGCGAAATAATCCCCTTACATTTGGTCTTGTTTTGCTTATTGCTCCGTTGACCCAAAGCCGAGAAGAGTAGAACCAATAATGGAAAGATGGAGCTAAAAGTCCATTATAAGCTAACATCTCGTTCTTTTAGTACATCCTGCGGGGTATGTTGATCGATTGGCCGTTGGTAAACACAAATTTGAGAGAAAAACAATCTCTATTACTCACAAGAATAGATTACACGAGTATTTACAAAACTCATAAAAAAAATCTCAAAACTCACAAACGAGGATCACTCTCTAGGATCACTCTTGTTCTCACTCTTCTTGGTGATGAACACTCTAATTTTTGTGATGATTTACAATGAAGGCAAGTACCTCTATTTATAGCAAAAATGGTGAGGGTTTTTTGTGGAAATTCCCATGTGAATAAGGAAGCTTCCCATGGAGGCTATGGTTGGCTTGTTCAACCATTGTGGGCTGCCCATGCGAATAAGGAAGCTTCCCATGGAGGCTATGATTGGCTTATTCAACCATTGTGGGCTGCCCGTGTGAATAAGGAAGCTTCCCATGGAGGCTATGGTTGGCTTGTTCAAAGTTTGCTAGTTTGAACATCTAGAAGTACGGCTGGAAGTCATCAATTCTCCCCTTCCAGCCGTATCTGAAATGAACATCCCGGCTATGTCTCTGCATAACTCTAGCTTTTCTCTAGTCACTACCTTTGTTAACATATCAGCTGGATTCTCCTTCGTATGGTTCTTCACTAGTCTCAACAGTTGTCGATCCATCACCTCGCGTATCCAATGATAGCGAATATCAATATGTTTTGTACGGGAATAGTACATGGAGTTCTTGCTCAAATTCAAAGCACTCTGACTGTCACAATGTACCTTGTACTCCTTTTGTTTGATTCCAAACTCTTGGAGATAACGCTTTAGCCACAACATCTCTTTTCCAGCTTCAGCGGCAGCAATGTATTCTGCTTCGGTTGTGGATAAAGCAACACACTTCTGTAGCCTAGACTTCCATGAAACACCTTCCCTTGCAAAAGTATAAATGAATCCTGAAGTAGATTTTCTACTATCAAGATCTCCAGCCATATCTGCTTCTGTATAGCCTTCCAAGATTGGATCAGCTCCCCCATAACAAAGACATAATTTCATTGTACCCTTAAGATACCTAAGAATCCACTTTACTGCCTCCCAATGCTCTTTCCAGGGGTTGGAGAGAAAACGACTCACCGTTCCCACTGCGTGAGCAATATCGGGCCTCGTACACACCATAGGATACATCAAACTTCCAACTGCTGAAGAATATGGTACTGACGACATCTCCCTAATCTCTTCCTTGGATGAGGGACAGGAACTCTTGCTCAGCTTGAAATGGTTGGCTAATGGAATGCTAACTAGTTTGGCATTGTTCATATAGAATCGTGCAAGCACTCGTTCAGTATACTTCTCCTGAGATAGCCATAGCCTCTGGTTCTTCCTGTCTCGGGTGATCTGCATTCCCAATATTTGTTGAGCCGGTCCTAAGTCTTCTTCGTTGCGTCTTTCCCCACGATCAGAATATCGTCTACATATAGTAGAAGATCAACGAAATTCCCGTCTGAAAATTTCTGAATGTAAACACATTCATCTGCGGGAGTTTTCTTGTACCCTTGACTCACTATGCACGAGTCAAACTTCTTGTACCACTGTCTTGGTGCCTGCTTCAAACCGTACAAACTCTTCTTCAGCTTGCACACGAGGTTATCTCCTGAAACTTCAAAACCTTCGGGCTGCTGCATATTGATTTCTTCTTTTAAATCTCCATGAATAAACGCTGTCTTCACATCCATCTGTTCAAGCTCTAAGTTCATACTTGCGACCAATCCAAGTATGGCTCTGATTGAAGTCATCTTGACTACGGGTGAAAAAATCTTATCAAAGTCGGTTCCCTTCTTCTGCTGGAATACTTTGACTACCAACCGTTCTTTGTATTTCACCACTTTTCCACTGCCATCTTTCTTCAGCTTGAACACCCATTTATTTTTCAGTTCCTTCTTCCCTTTTGGAAGTTCTACGATCTCATAAGTCTGATTTTTTTGCAGAAATTCCATCTCGTCCTGCATTGCGAGCAACCACTATTCGTTGTCCTTATGAGATACTGCTTCATGGAAACTCTCTGGTTCTCCATCTTCAGTAAGTAGAAGAAATTCGGATTCTGGATATTTTCTCGATGGAATCCGACCTCGTTCAGATCTATGAACTTCTAGAATATGAGGAGATCCACCATCAACTGAGTGTTGTGAAGGTTCTGGAACATCTGGCAGAGCGGGTTGTGGCTCCCCTTGCTCAACACCGTCTTCTTCATCATTGTCTTCTTCTTCTGGAATATCTTCTGGCACTGTATCTTCATTTCTCATGAATGATTCTGTTGTTGCCTCTGGCACCCGAGGAGCAACATTTGGCTTCTGAGATATTGTGGGCTTTTCAATATCATCTATTGTCTGGTTTTCATGGAACACTACGTCCCTACTTCTGATCACCTTTTTCTCCTTTGGATCACATAATCTGTATCCAAATTCTTCATCTCCATAGCCTATGAATATGCATGGAGAGGTCCTTGCATCTAGCTTCTGCCTGAGCTCCTTGGATACGTGTGCGTACGCCAAACATACAAATATTCTCAAGTGAGAATATGATGATCCTTTCCAGACCAAAGTTTCTCTGGAACTTCAAAATTCAATGGTACTGATGGAGATTGGTTGATCAAGTAACAGGCGGCTCTGACTGCTTCTCCCCAGAATGGCTTTGGCAGCTTAGCCATACTGAGCATGCTCCGAACACGTTCCATGATTGTTCGGTTCATTCTTTCAGCTACACCGTTGTGTTGAGGGGTGCGTGGGACCGTCTTCTCATGTCGAATTCCATATGATCTGCAATAGGCATTGAACTGCCTGGAAGAGTATTAACCTCCATTGTCGGATCCAAGACACTTCAACTTCTTTCCTGTCTCACGTTCTACCATGACATGGAACAGTTTGAAGTAATCGAACACCTAGTCTTTCGTCTGTAAGAAATACACCCACACCTTTCGAGAAGCATCATCAATGAACGTTAGAAAGTATTGATTGCCGCCGAGTGATTCAACCTCTAAGGGATCGCAAACATCAGAGTGTACCAGACTGAGTAACTCTGATCTTCTCATTGAAGAGGAATTAAACGAGACTCTATGTTGCTTAACAAACAGACAATGATTGCAAGGATTTAGTACAGCATCCTTGTCCACATTGATTAACTCCTTTTTTGTTAGGGTAGACAACTCTTTCTCACTTATGTGGTCGAGTCTCTAGTGCCATAAATTTTGAGAAGCCTCCTTTTCTGCAACGTTGAGGCTATCTGTGCATATCTTCACATGAGTCTTGTATAGCGTGCCACAAATATGTCCTCGGGCGACTGTCATAGCGCCTCTTGTTAACTTCCATGTGCGTTTACTGAAGTGACTATCATAGCCCTGTTTGTTAAGAGCTATTCCTGACAATAGATTTAGCCGAAGATCTGACACATGGCGGACATCCTTCAAAGTGATTGTGCTCCCGGAACTTGTCTTTATCTGGACATCACTAATTCCGACATTCTCAGCGGAACTGGAATTTCCCATTTTCACAGCTCCAAAGTCACTGGCTTTGTATGTTGTGAAGTATTCCTTGTATGGAGTCACGTGGCAGGATGCTGCAGTATCTATCACCCATTCTGTGTCTTCTCGTGAGACGTGAAGGCATGTCTCATCTTGGGTTGAACAATAAGCTACATCACCAGAGATAGTAACTAACGTTTCTCCACCCTTGTTCTTCGGCTGCGAACTGCTCTGGCCTTGCTCCTCTTTCCATTTGTAGCAGTTCTTCTTCATATGTCCCTCTATTCCACAATGATGGCACTTATACGTTGGTTTTCTGCCATCAGTGGACTTGCCCCTGCTCTTGCTTCTGCCTCTCCATTTGCTTTTGCTACTCTTTTGTTGCCTCCCCCGGTTCTCTGTGACAAAGGCATGGGTCTGATCTGTGCCCATCTCCTTTCTCCTTGCATCTTCACTAAATAGGGCATCCTTGACCATTGACATGGTAAGTTTGCCATTAGAGGGCTGAGTTGCTGAGTGATACGACCAGCGTTTCCCAACTATCGGGAAGGGAACTGAGTAGTAACAACGCCTGAACTTCATCGCTAAGTGGCATCTCTAAAGACGACAACTGGTTGACCAGGTTTTGGAACTCACTGGTATGCTCGGCAACTGAAGTTTTATTTTTTAGCTTCCTGTTGACTAAGCGCCTCATCAATAGGGCCTTATTCCGAGCGGTATTGGCCTGGTACATGTCTTCCAACTTCTTCCAGAGAGTATATGCGTCTGTTTCTTGTGCAACATGGTGGAAGACACTATGATCAATCCATTGACGGATTTGACCAATAGTTTTTCGTTTTGATTTCTTCCACTCTAACTCCTTGGCGGGATCAGGATTTTTACCCATCAATTATATGGGATCAAACAAATCTTTACATCTAAGTAGATCTTCCATTCCATGTCTCCATAGCGTGTAATTTGTGGCAGTAAGCGTAATAATGGTTCCGAAAGATGATATTGACTCTTCTGTGGATATTATCATCTTACAATGTAATTTTTCAACACGGTCGGGGTTGAATCTTTAAACACGGAGTTCACCGTTGCGTCCGTAACGATCGAAAATGGTGGAACTGACACTTCGTGGCAGAAATTTCACTATAGGGGCAAATATATAATTTCTAAAAGTAGAGGGACCAATCTGTAATTTCAGAGAGTTGACTGGTTTGCTACAGTTGACCGGTCGTCTTCTCCGGCGAGTTCTCGGCGAACCTCCGGCAAAGTTGACCAAACTTTGACCGCGATTTCTGGGCTCGTTTGAACTTCGATTAGGTCGCTGTTTGGTGCGTTTGACTCCGTTCGACGAGACGAATCCAATGGTGCCGTCAGAATTGGATTTCGAGCAAAGCTCCGAAAAACTCAAATTTGGCCCGTCACCTAAAAACTCAACCAACGCCTCTAACCTCGCTTTGATACCACTTGTGGGGGTATGTGAATCGATTGGGTGTTGGTAAACACAAATTTGAGAGAAAAACAACCTCTATTACTCACAAGAATAGATTACACGAGTATTTACAAAACTCATAAAAAAACTCTCAAAACTCACAAACGAGGATCACTCTCTAGGATCACTCTTGTTCTCTCTCTTCTTGGTGATGAACACTCTAATTTTTGTGATGATTTACAATGAAGGCAATCACCTCTATTTATAGAAAAAATGGTGAGGGTTTTTTTGAAAATTCCCGTGTGAATAAGAAAGCTTCCCATGGAGGCTATGGTTGGCTTGTTCAACCATTATGGGCTGCCCGTGTGAATAAGGAGGCTTCTCGTGTGGTTGGTTTGTTCAAAATTTGCTAATTTGAACAACTATCAGTACGGTTGGAAGTCATCACATCCAACTCTAATCTTTTCAAGAAGCATCAAATTTAAACACATCAGAGCGTCGTCATCATCAATATCACACCGCGTTCTATTGTAGATCATTTTATCTCAATGGCTTCACTCATGGGCATATCTACTTTTTGAAATATACAGAACTCCTTCGTTCAATGTTGTAAATATATACAAAAGCACATATATATCGTGTCAATAGTATCTGCAAACATCCAAAAACCAGAATATATATTGTTCGAAAGAAGTAGTTCTTGTGGGTTAGCAAAATATATTTGTATACAGCACCCTATTCAACGGAATTTAACTGCATCAAATTGTATCTACTGAGCTGTTTTTATAAACAATACAACATTTTAAATTTACATAACAAAAGGAATCATTATATCAAGATTCTTTGTGATTTAAAAAGATTCTGAATTAGTTTGACAACATAGAAAGTAGCAGATTCCACAAAAATTTCATTAGCAATAACAGGGCACATCTAAAAGAAGAAAAAAAACAAGATTAAAAGAAAACTTACCATAATTTAACAAAGAGCAGAGAAGGAGGAAATAGTAATCACTACAAAATGAAAAAAAAAGAAAGAAGAAGCACATTTCAGGAAAAAATTTGCAATACTTGCTGAACCGTCTTTCCCAATTCTAAACTAAAGGAAAAAGCGTGTTTCCTTCATGTTTTTCAGATTCCGCGTAGTTTCGGATATAATTCAGGCTCATGCCTCTAAAAAAGAGAATAATATCACTATCATGGTTGTTTGACCAAAAAGTTATTCGAACACTTATGTAGCTCTGAAAACAATCAAAAAATAATTTGGATTAATCGGAACATAACATAATATGATCTAGAGATTGTAGGATAAAAGCAATAAGGTAGATATTAGATTTAGCACAAGAGAGATAGAGAGAATCAGAGAGAGAGAGAGTTGTATATTATCCGTTATGAAATATACATGAGTTTTTACAAAGGGAAGGTCCCCTTTATATACTAAGGGACCTTCCTCGAAATAATACAAAAAGAGTACAAGAGTTGGTGGCTTCGATATATGAGTGTTAGAGCTTGATGTGACGTTGCGGCAAGTCATGTCACTTGGCCCGCTTGTTGGGTGAGGCCGACCTTGCTTGAGCCGTCCTTACCAAGGCCACTTTCATTAACGGGGCCGTATGCAGATAGTATATGGGCGTGAGGAACCAAATTTGCCCAATACAGATAGTCCCTCCGTTTATTCGGGATGCAGTTGAAGGGTGTTCCCAATAAACGAACTTACATACTCAACGCCTATAGCAATTTGGCCGTTCCCGTTGATACCCTTATTAAGAGACGTGCTTGTGTATGGAGAGGTCGAACCGTTGACATATGACTCCCTTTTTCGGAGTTTCTTTTCTAGGTGACATTATCGATCATGTGCGTGATCATTACTTCTACTCCCGAGGCGATTCAGGTTATGACGTGACGTTTGGGTTTCCTGCGCCGGTTTTTTGAACCACGCCCTTTTGATTTCCGTGTACCTTTTCTTATAAATAGAGGGAGAGTTGGACTCGATTCAACTTTTGAACCTTTTCTGAGAGTGTTTTTCCCATTTTTCTTCTATCTTTTTCCTGTGCCCTTCTCTGAGATTCTCGTTCTCAGGAATCGAACTCGAGACCCGAAATACTTTTTCCCTACAAGTTCCATTATGACCAAACGTCGTTATGACGCCATTAGGACTATAAAAGTTGCTTCCGTTAGGGATTCGTCGTTTTCAGACTATGAGGAAGGCGAGGAAGTTTTTGTTCCTCTATCAACGACCAACCTGCTCCCACGCGATATGAGCAGAAGAAGCAATTTTCTGAATAAGTGTAAAGACTGCCCTTGGGAGCATAGTGAGATGACGCTGTCCCACTTGGCCTCTCTCAGGGAGATGTACGACATTCCTGATAACGTCGATATGGTTCCCGCGGGGCTAGATCACGCCAACATGCCCAGGGCCGGGTACTGTGCCTTCTACGGATACGCCTTCCAAATTGGATACACCCTTCCAATTTATCCTTTAGCGGAGGAGTTTTGTCACTGATTCGGAGTATGTCCGGCCCAGCTTACCCCGTATTCCTTGAAGGTATGCAAGGTTGTGTCCGTTTATGCGGCAAAGGCCGGAAAGGAGGTGACCGTTCATCACCCTTTGCAAATGATTAACGTGGTTTTCATGAGAGGCTTGATGCTCCAGTTGAGGAGTAGGGGAAAGGAAAGCTTCGTGATGCATGTTGATGAAAAGGCCAATCGTAAGTTTTGGACGAGGTTCTCCTACGTCCGTACAGAGCACCTTGTGTCTAATCCTAATGGGTTTCCAGAAGTGTGGAATGATGTAGGTAAGTATTGTCGTGCGTGATGTTTACCATTTTGACCTTACTATGCTGGTTCTTACTGTCAAAATTTTTCCTTTGTTTTCATGCAGTGGCTGCTAGCCCCCTCGCAGTGTTGACGACATTAGGTCGTGGGTGCAGGCGCTGATACCATTTGCAGAGGAGAGCCATTCTTGGACTGAATTTCTTAGACTCCACGGCCCGGCTGGTAACGACTTTACTTAATCTTTGTTGCGGTTTGGGAGCCCATATAATTTCCTTACCCGTCTCTCATGTGTTTTGGTAGGTCGGAGCGCCTCTAAGAAAGCGGGGAGGAAGAAGCAGCAGAAGAAGGAGAAGAAGACTGCGGTCGCCTTCTTAGACGACATTTGATCCTGAGGCGGATCTGATCTTCGTCGGCACTTCCAGGGGTAGTGCTTCGCCTCTTTTTAGACAAGAGGGTACATCAGAAGCGGCCCCAGAGATAGCATCTGAGGTCGTTACGGTGGTCGTACCTGAGGCAACGCTCGTGGAGGCGCTAGCGTCCATTCTTGACATTTCCACCGTTGGGACATCTAACACTGTACCGACCCCTTATGAGCCTGCTCCGTATTCCGCGGAAGGGGATCGTGAAGAGGAGAAGACTTTGGAGGTGAGGAGGCGTCGAATTATCACCGGTAATGTCGTGGCCACCATACCGAAGAATGTTAAGGCGCCCCACCCTGAATCAAGGCCGGTTTTTATAGCGGAGGCCATTCGAGCAGGGAGGTCCGTGCTTGGGAGAGAGGCCACTGAGGGAAGAGGTGAGGACGCAGATGCGCCTTGGACCGGGTTGAAATGGCGGCTGGTCGATCTTCTCGTCATATAGTCATTCCAAGTCACTATAACTTGCTGGAGAACTGTAAGGAGGCGGCCTCTAGTATGACGCTTCTGTGCGCTGGCGCTAAGCGTGAGACCCTGGCAGAACCTAGCGACAAAGTTTTGGCCTAGTGGGTGGCAGGTGCGGCCTTACAGGTATGCCTTTGTTTTGCCTGATGACCTTTCTCTTTGCATTTGTTGGAGGGTGATTTTTCTCGTACTTACTTGGTTT
This sequence comes from Nicotiana benthamiana, assembly GCA_034376525.1. Taxonomy (NCBI): domain Eukaryota; kingdom Viridiplantae; phylum Streptophyta; class Magnoliopsida; order Solanales; family Solanaceae; genus Nicotiana; species Nicotiana benthamiana. The sequence continues at coordinate 40,261,381 of CM067336.1, forward strand.
CTTTTCCAGACTCCCATTTTGGAGGTGGAGAGGGAACGAAGTCGGAAGGAGAAGATGGCCAGGTACAACAGGCTGGTGCAGAAGTATGATAGAACGCGCGAGGCGCACCAGACTTTGCCCGACATATATAAGCAGGACCTTAACTTTAGGGTGGTTCCTAAAGATCTTGCCGAGTCCGAGGAACAATTGAAGAAGAGAGTGGCCGAGCTGCAGAGAGTTGATGAACAGCTCATGGCCTCCGTTTCTCGGACCGTGGAGATGGAGGTCCTTCTTTAGGCCAAGGATGAGGTGCTGCAGCTTGGCCGCATGGTGGCGGAGGAAGTGGCAAAACTACGGACCCCGGTCGTAGCTTTAACTGCAGAGCTGGACGCCACAAAGACCGAGGTCGAGGAGCTCAAACAAGCTCTCGAGCAAGATGATATTTCTCATGATTGAGGAGTTCTTGGCGGCAGACCGAGCGTTTGAAGAGGATGTTAAGGGCTAGCGCCGGTTGGTCAGAGTCGCTCTTGAGGAAGCGGGCTATGTTCCTGAGTCACCGGCCCGGGAGGGGGGTAACTCGGCAGATATCAATTGCTTGGAATCCACCTCTTGGATTTCCAGGGCGTACCCTCCCGGTATTGAGGACGGGCCACCCGAGGGCAAGGGTGGGCTAGATAAGTAGCGGTTTCTTAGGATTCTTGTAAATATACTTGTTTATACTGAATTTTTATCAGGGGTGTTTGTTCCCCTTAGCGAAAATATGTAATTTTTGTGGTAAGTACTTTTTCTATCTTTTGGCATGTCGTCGTACTTTTCTTTTACCGTAGCCGCTTGGAAGTTGTCGGCCATATTGATGTAAAGTTAGCCTGATTGCTTTAGCTGTATAAACTAGGCGGTCGTAGCCATGTATATCGATGTCGCGGCCTAATGGCCTTAGCCGTATAGAATAATGGTCGTAATCACGTAAAACTAAGGTCATAGCCTGATGGCCTTAGCCATGTGAATGATGGCCATAGCCGTATACAACCAAGGCCGTAGCCTGATGGCCTTAGCCATATAAACGATGGCCTTAGCCATATGAACGATATCCATAGCCATGTAAAACCAAGGTCGTAGCCTGATAGCCTTAGCCATATAAAATAATGGTCGTAGCCATGTAATACGAAGGTCGTAGCCTGATGTCCTTATCCATATAAAATAATGGTCGTAACCATGTAAAATAAAGGCCGCAGCCTGATGGCCTTAGCCATATGAACGATGGACACAGCCATGTAAAACCAAGGTCGTAGCTGATGGCCTTAGCCATATAAAATAATGGTTGTAAACACGTAAAATAAAGGTCGTAGCCTGATGGCCTTAGCCATAGGAATGATGGCCATAGCCATGTAACACCAAGGTCGTAGCCTGATGGCCTTAGCCATATGAACGATGGCCATATCCATGTAATACCAAGGTCGTAGCCTGATGGCCTTAGCCATATAAAATAATGGTCGTAACCACGTAAAATAAAGGTCGTAGCCTGATGGCCTTAGCCATAGGAACGATGACCATTGCCATTTAAAACTAAGGCTGTAGCCTGATGGCCTGATCCATAGGAACGATGGCCATAGCCATGTAAAACCAAGGCCGTAGCCTGATGGCCTTAGACATATAAAATAATGGCTGTAACCACACAAAATAAAGGTCGTAGCCTGATGGCCTTAGCCATATAGATGATGGCCATATCCATGTAAAATAAAGGCCATAGCTTGATGGCCTTAGCCATATGCAAATAAAGGCCGTAGCTTGGTAAGAAACGATGGCCATAGCCACTTCATTCATTTGGAGATGGCCGTAGCATTTGCATTTCGCTTGGAGATGGCCGTAGCCTTTACATTCGTTTCGAGATGGCCATAGCCTTTACATTCGCTTGGAGATGGTCGTAGCCTTTACATTCGCTTGGAGATGGCCTTAGCCTTTACATTCGCTTGGAGATGGTCGTAGCCTTTGCATTCACTTGGAGATGGCCGTAGCCTTTGCATTCACTTGGAGATGGCCATAGCCTTTGCATTCACTTGGAGATGGCTGTAGCCTTTACATTCACTTGGAGATGGCCGTAGCCTTTACATTCACTTGGAGATGACACTAATCATGTCCCTGTATCATGTCTAGCTTGGAGAGTCTATGGAGAGGCGGACATGATGCACTTGCGCTGCAAACATCTCCAGGTGACCCCCTTGCCGCCTCGCTAAAAACCTTCCCGAGAAAACCCAATTGGGACAAAACTCGTGTAAGGAAAAAAGAGTACGACTCAGGTGACACTTTTTTAGAAGTGGAAACGTTTGAGGTGAGCGACGTTCCAGTTGTTCTGGAGTATTTTTCCTTCCATTGTATTGTCTCTAGCTGGAACGCTCCTTTTCCGGCCGTCGCCGTGATTTTGTAGGGTCGGACCCAATTTGTGCCCAATTTTCCTTCACTTGGATCTTTTGAGGCCAAGGTTTTCGCTTTGAGGACTTAGTCCCCTATTTTTAGCGGCCTCATTTTTGCCCTCTTGTTGTAATATCTTTCGATTTGTTGTTTTTGGGTCACCATTCTGATGTGGGCCATTTTTCTTCTTTCTTCGGCTTCATCAAGATCTTGGAACCTGTTGATGTCATTTTCTGTTCCACTGGTGTATGAGTACCTTAAGTTGGGTTCGCCCACTTCGACGGGTATGACCGCGTCAGTTCCATAAACTAGTGAATATGCAGTTTCCCCGGTGCTGGACTTGGGGGTGGTTCTGTGCGCCCACAAGATTTCGGGTAGTAGTTCGGGCCATAGCCCCTTGTCATCTTCGAGCTTCTTTTTTAGTATGTTTAGATTTTTTTTGTTTTAGGACTCCGTTTGGCCGGTTGCGGCGGGGTGGCATAGCGTGGACAATATCCTTTTGATGTGCCATTTTTCAAAGAACTTTGTCATTTTCTGGCCAATGAACCGGCGTCCATTGTCACAGCTAATTTCTTTGGGGATGCCGAAATGGCAAATGATGTTTTTCCAAATGAAGGTGATGACTTCTTGCTCGCGTATTTGTGCGTACGCACCTGCTTCAACCCACTTGGAGAAGTAGTCAGTTAAAACAAGTAGAAACCGTACCTTTCCTCGTCCTGAGGGTAGTGGGCCGACTATGTCCATTCCCCATTTGATGAATGGCCATGGGGAGGTGACGGAATGGAGGGGTTCTCCTGGTTGGTGTATCATTGGGGCAAACTTCTGGCACTGCTCGCACCGTCAGACGTACTCAGCTGCCTCTCTCTTCATGGTGGGCCAATAGTAGCCAACGCGTATGATGCATCTTACGAGGGCGTAGTTGCCAGTGTGGGAGCCGCAATGGCCTTCGTGTACTTCTTCGAGCAGTGGTCTTGTTTGGTACGGTCCTAAGAACTTGGCTAAGGGGCCGCCGAACGTCCTTTTATAAAGGTCGCCATTAATCATGCAGTACCGGGCGGCCTGTATGCGAAGCTTCTTTGCTTCTTTTTTATTGTGGGGTAATACCCCGTCCTATAAATAAGATATGAATTGGTTGTGCCAGTCCCAAGTTAGTCTTAACGAAAGTACCTCGGTGTGGTCGATAACCGAGCAGAGGAGTGTGACCACACTTTCTTTGTTGATGTTTTTGGTGGCGGCAGCCAGCTTTCCAGACCGTCTTCTTCGATATTCCGTGCTCTAGGAATTTGTTCAAAGCAGCATTCGTCGAATGTGGCCATCAGTCTGTGGATTTCTAAATGGTACTTTTGTAATCTATGTTCTTTGATTTGATAAGTCCTAGTGACTTGGTTCACTACAAGCCGGGAGTCGCGGTGGAGGAGAATTTGGCGAGCTCCGTACTTGATGGCTAGTTTTATTCCTACAATAACAACCTCATACTCGGCCTCGTTGTTAGTTATTTACGGGCATCATATGGACTGGAGAATTGTTTCACCCGTGGGGACTTCAAGTATGAGTCCCACTCCCGATCCCGATGCATTGGCGGCGGCGGCCGTGTAAAGGACCCATAGGTCATTTTCAGAGGACGCGCGTTGTGCTTCGAGTTCTGTCTTTTGCAATACTTCCGCGCTGAAGTCAGCGATAAAGTCAGCTAGGACGCTTCTTAGGGGGAAGGTCGTTACTACCCTTATGGGGTGGCATTGAAATTATGGGCGTAGCTTTCGTGAAGCTATTACGAGTGCTAACGCCAGCCTCTCAAGGTGGGGATATCGGGTTTCGACATCCACCAAGGTTTTGCCAATATAATAGATAGCAGATTGTGTATCTTTATTTTCGCGTACCAGGACGGCGCTGACTGCAACTTCTGATACTGCCAAATATACCAGTAGCGGCTCACTTGGATTGACTTTTACCAGCAGGGGCGGTGACGATTAGTATGCTTTCAAGATTTTCAGAGCTTCTACACACTCTGTGTTCCACTACAGTCCCTGGTCTTTCTTCAATACACTAAAGAATTTGTGGCATCTATCGGAGGAGCGCGAGATGAATATGGAGAGGGAGGCTATCCGACCTGTCAGTTTTTGCACTTGCTTTTTGCTGCTTAGTATTTCTAGGATGGCTTCTATGGCCTTGATTTGGTCGGGGTTGACTTCGATCCCTCTTTGTGATACCAAAAATCCCAGAAATGTTCCCGAGGCTACTCCGAAAGCGCATTTTTCAGGATTTAGCTTCATGCCGTATTTCTTTAATATTTTGAAGGCTTCCTTCAGATGGGTTAGGTGGTCTTCATTTCTTGATAATTTGACCAACATGTCGTCGATGTAGACTTCCATGGTTCTACTGAACTGTTCTTTGAACATTGCCGTTACCAACCTTTGGTAAGTGGCCCCTGCGCTCTTGAGGCCGAAGGGCATTACTTTATAGAAATATGTCTCTTGATGAGTGATGAAAGTTGTCTTTTTCTGATCCTCTTCGGTCATCATGATCTGATTGTAGCCGGAGTATGCATCAAGGAAGCTTAGCAGCTCATGCCCTGCTGTCGCATTTATTAGCTGGTCGATGTGGGGGAGCGGGAAAGAGTCCTTTGGACATGCCTTATTTAGATCGGTGAAATCTACACACATCCGCCACTTCCTATTTTTCTTCTTGACCATCACGACGTTGGCGACCCATTCCGGGTACTTGGATCCCTGATGGAGCCATTGGCTAGCAGCTTGTCACCTTCTTCGCTCACTGCTTCGTTAATGGCAGCGTTGAATTTTCTTCTCATTTGCCGCACGGGCGGGTGTAATGGGTCGACGTTGAGTTTGTGGGAGGCGATTTCTCACGGAATTCCTGGCATATATGCATGCAAAAAGGCGAACAGATCCACATGGTTGGATAAAAATTCAAGGTGCTGACCTGGATTTGGTAGGCCGTGGCTTGTGTAGGCTTTCTTTGCAGGGTTGCTGCTGTCTATCTGAACGGGGTCGAGGTCTACGACCGTGGCCTTGCTAGCCTCGACCTCCTCAGGATCTTTGATGGCGTTCTCTGTCGGATGTACCTTAGTCCCCGATAGGGCTGATTGCTATGCTTCTACACTTTCTATAATCGATGGAATTTTGATTGAAACTATTCTTAAAAAAAGCTCCTATGTTGTAAGTGTAAGCAATGTCTGGGAGATAATTAGTCAGTGTAATCCTGGGCTATCTTATAGCATTCCTTGGCGGTGCAGGGCTCTCCCCATATGCAGTGCACTCCCCATAGGGTTGGGAACTTGATTACTTGATAGAAGCTGTATGGGACGACTCTCATAGCGTGTATCCATGGGCGTTCGATAATGGCGTTGTACGTCGTTTCTTGGTTCATCACATGGAAGGTTGTTTCCATCGTAACTCCTCCTGCCAGGACGGGCAGTGTCACCTCGCCTGATGTTCTCTCCACTGCATTATTAAAACCTGTTAGTGTTATGCAACGTGGAATAATTTTATCTTCGAGTCCCATGAGTGCTAGGAATCTCGGATGTATGATACATGCGCCGCTTCCATCATCAACCATGATCCTTTTGACATCCGTATCTACCATTCGTAAAGTAATAACTAAGGCGTCATAATGAGGAAAACACAAACCATCGGCATCAGACTTATCGAAGGTGATACTATCTTCGAAGTCATCATACCGTTCATGAGCGATGGTTCGCTTTAACTTGTGGGTAGTGGTGAATTTGACGTGGTTGATAGCTGAGTCATTGCCACCTCCAATGATCATGTTGATGGTGCACGTTGGTGAGGGCGACATTGGCAGGCTGTTGGGTTGTTCCCGCCCACGCGTGAAGTTGAGCTTTCCTTTGTCGGTGAGTAACTCTTTCAGGAACCCTTGGTTCAGCATTCAGACCACCTCCTGTCGGAGATTGATGTAGTCTTTCGTCCTGTGCCCCAATTCCTGGTGGAACTCGCACAGGGCGTTTGATTTTCTGGTGGCACGGTCGGATTTAATCTTGGCTGGCCATTGCACTTTGTTGCCCAGCTTTTCCAGTGCATACACTATTTCTGAAGGAGATACACAAAAGTTATGTGCAGCTAATGAAGGGGGCATACCTCTGTCGTTCCTTAGTGGGGCGACATGTCACTGCAAGGCGTCCACATGCCTTGGTGGTAGTGGATGCGAGGATCTGATGTATGGATTGTATGGTTCGTGTCTTCCCTGTTGAGGCGTGGGGCTTGCTCTCGCCTACCCTCATTGCATCGGTCCCTCCAAATTTCTGGGTCCACTGTCGTCAACCGTCGGGTTGGGACGTTGAGGTCATCGTCATCCCCACGCACCTCACTACAATAGGCGTTATGTACCTCTTCCCATGTGGTGGGGGGATATTTCAGGAGACGACTGAGTAGTTTCTTGGTTGCCCTTGACCCGTCTCTGTTGAGCCCGTTCTAAAAGGCCGCAACTGTCATGCCTTCGGACACGTTGGGTAGGCTCATCTTGACCTTGTTGAATCTGGTTAGGAACTCTCTGAGCCCCTCTACTGCAGTCTGTCGCACAACGAAGATGTCGTTGACTCGTGTTTCCCCTTTCCTTGCTCCTGCATGGGCGGTGGCAAATTTATCCGCCATCTCTTCGAATGTGGAGATGCTCTTGGCCGGTAGCTGTAAGGAGCAGGTTAGGATTCTTCCTGTTAGCGTTTCGCCGAACTTTTTCAGAAGCACGGACGGTACCTACTATCTCTACAAGTCGTTGCCTTTGACAGCTGTGACATAGTGAATCAAGTGATCCTCGGGATCTGTGGTCCCGTCATATACCTTCAAGTAGGGAGGCATTTTGAAGGTTTTCGCGATGGGGTATGGTGTTGCTCCCTCTGTGTGGGGTTGTTCGACGAATCTTCACACGTCTCGCTTTGGAAGAAGCTTAGGTGCACCCGGGATCTTATTCACTCTTTCTTGGTGCTCCTTCATCTAATCATGAAGCAACCTGTTCTCATTCTCCATTTCTTCCATCTTTTGGAGGATGGCTGTGAGCGTGCCGTCGTTAGCTTGAACATCGACGGTCACGTTGTTTGTAACTTCAAGCTCATCCTCGCCCGCGACATGATCTGCCGATGGGGTGCGTTTATTATTTTGGGGTGGCCTCTTGAATAGACCGCTAAGAGTGCATGTTAGCCACTCTTCCAATAAACTTTTTACCTCCGGAGGTGTTCCCTTAGTCGTGGATGTTGAAGCCTCTCTTTCTCGTGGAACCTCCAGATCTTCCGATGAGGAAGGTAGCGTTTCCATGCCTATCAAGGTACTGGGGGTTGCGTGCAGGGCATCTCCTTCAGCAACCGCGTTGAGATTGCCTACGAGATCTGTTATAACTTCCAAGATAGCGTTCATTCTTGCATCGTTTTCAGCCATTTTAGGTTGTAAAGAGTGGTTTTTCGAAGGATCTCTAGAAACAAAGTACAACTTTGATTCTTGAAATCCCCACAGATGGCGCCAAATTATTTGGCTAAAAAGTTATTCGAACACTTATGTAGCTCTGAAAACAATCAAAAAATAATTTGGGTTAATCGAAACCAAATGTAATATGATCTAGAGATTGTAGGATAAAAGTAATAAGGTAGATAGTAGATTTAGCACAAGAGACATAGAGAGAATCAGAGAGAGGGAGAGAGTTGTATATTATCAGTAATGAAATACACATGAGTCTTTACAATGTGAAGGTCCCCTTTATATATTAAGGGACCTTCCTCGAAATAATACAAAAAGAGTACAAGAGTTGGTGGCCTCGATATACGAGTGTCAGAGCTTGAGGTGACGTTGCGGTAAGTCATGTCACTTAGTCCGTTTGTTGGATAAGGCCGACCTTGCTTGGGCCGTCCTTACCAAGGCCGTTTTCATTAACGGGGCCGTATGAGGATAGTATATGAGCGTGAGGAACCAAATTTGCCCAATACAATGGTATTTAAGTTCTTGATTATTTTAGTGCCATCTAATGTGGTCCAACATATATTTTTGTAAATGAGAAGGTATACAAGAATTCTCCTCCACAGATGGCTGTACATACATATGCATCCAGGGATTTCTTTGCACAAGTTTTTTATTTGTTAGAAATTAGCCCCTAGAAGTTTTAATCAAATGATAGAAAAGTTAGCCCCTAAAAACAAAAACCTAAATTTAGTTAAAAACAGAAAGTCAAAAGCAATTCTACCAAATACCCTTACTTCCAAACCAATTGTTCTTTGACCTCTAACCAACAATTTTCAGCAAACATCGATACAATAGAAATCAAAAGAATAGCACTTCAATCACACAAGTATGATGAGAAAATTAGTAATGAATGCAAACTTAATATACAACATACATGCAAACCACTCAAACATTTTTAATAAACCAAAATGAACACTCAATTCAATTCAAAGAGCTGATTAACTTCCAACCCACCAAGAGAAAGTTGCTTTTGTATGAAACAGTTCAACAACACCAGTCATATAAATCTAAAACAAGAACCTGTATTTTTTTCCATGGTTGCACGTAAGCTCTTCCACCAAATTTTTCTTTGAAACATTTGGTCGAGCATGGTTTTCTCTCACTAAATTGCCACTGGCCAGAGGTTCTTTGGAACAAATTTAATTTAAATGGTAGCAGCCTTCATGAATATTTAACAAATTCAATTTGGAAAAACTAAAAACGCAAAGTAATTTAAGAGAGTAAAGCATAAGGAAATATGTCAAATATACTATCAAAACCTTTTTATAGTATTTAACTTAGTTAATTTTGTAAGATGAATAATTTCATTTAATTTAAGCTCATTCCGTTTTATAACGAGATCTGCAAATAGGATAAATAATGTATTAGAATTTGCCAAACTACATTTTGATAGATGAAAATAAAAAATTTTATATGAAAAAAAGTAGAAAGGAGTAATTTTTTTTTCCTTTTTTTAACTTCTTGTGTTGAATACAAAAAAATTATGCCAATATACTTAATGCATGCAAGTGTAATATTATTCCAGTCGGTCTTCTTCTTCTCGAGGAATCAATCTATCATCTATTAACTGAAAGAACAAAAATATGCATTAGATAGACATGCAATGTTCAAGAGAGAGCATCTTTACTAGCAATCCATGATAGCAGGAATGTAACTTCATATGCTACTGTAACGCCTTAGTTGTTATTAATGAAATATTCCTGTTTACCAAAAAAAATACCGGTAAAAATTTAAAAATCAAGAAAATATCAATAATACCTATTGTTTTAGAACCCCTTTCTCTTCATAGATGTGAGAATTTAATGTCTAAAGATCTCTATTACTATATTTTGACTTTATGCAATTTTAATCCTATACAATAATATTAGAAAAATTAAATAAAGCAGGTGCATCCATCCTTAAATCCTAAATTGACATCGAAAATTTCAGTCAAAGGTATATATAAAAAAAGAGAAATTACCAGCTATATCCATTTAGAAGTAGCTCATTACAAAAATTGGCCAATTAATAAAATATTACTAATAATGGCCAAAATGGCCAATTAGCTATTTGTAGCAAAAAAATATCAAAATTTTACTTTCTTTTGAGTGGGTGCTATTAGAATAGATTGAGTATATCTTAAGGAGCTTGTATCTCAGTTTTGGGATGATTTGGTGAAGTTTTGAGATGGTTTGAATTGAAAATTCGAAGTAAAAACTGAATATGAAAAAAAATGATACGTGTATCACACTGTGTATCACATATGTATCATATTAGTATCGATTGTGTATTACATGTATATCTGTGCCTGAGATACATGCGTGATACATATTTGATACATGTGTCATAGAAAATATTTTTAACATCGATTTAATTATGATTTTGATATAAAACCAGTCCAAATCACTTCCAACTTCCCCAAGTTTTGTATATTGACTTATCTATATGTTTTCAATGAATTTCGAATATAACCATTGAAAAATTCCTTGTTTGTTTCGATTTTTGAAATATTGGCTAGAGCCTGGTAAGTTGAAACTTATATGGGACATTTCTGTAAGTTTCCCTAAAAAAAACTAACAAGTCAAACAGAAAAAGAAAAAAAAGGCCCCGTTTGACCATACATTTTCCCAAAATAAATTTGAAATTTATTTTTCAAAACTCGTGTTTGGCCATAAATTTTGCCTATATTTTGACAAAATCCGAAATCGCAAATTTCAAATCGTAAAATCGGCTATTGAGCTGAATTTTGGCCAAAATCCCAAAACTTGGGAATTTTTTGCATGTTTTTCCAAAATAAAGTTGGAAAATATGTTTTGAAAACACATGTCCAAACATATTTTCATTTTCAAACCAAACTTCACCCAAATCAATTTTTTCAAAATAAATTTGGGATATATGGCCAAAAGCTAGCTAACAAGTTAAACAGAAAGAGAAAAAAGTTCGGGAGGAGGGGGGTTGGGGCGGGTGCGCGCCGGTGAATATGCCGGGTAGGTGAACGCGGGTGAAAATGCTATGCGGGGCGAGGCAGTTTGAAATTTTGTGAGTTCATACAAAACCAGTACCGCACCCACACCATTTGCCATCCAAATCTATGCACTACTCACTGCCTTCAGAACAAATTGAAAATAATAGGTTCAATACTAATTCAAGATTCTTATTGAAAGGACATGTATCCCTCCCCAGCAGAGTTCTAAAATTTATTCGGAAGAAAAAAAGGAAGACATCGCACTATCATGAAAACATTTGTTGATGGAAATCATTCGCCTGGAAAAAGAACAAAGCTATGGCTATTGGCCACTAAAGATGCTAAAGACATTGAAACACTTGGATGATTGCTGTTCTTAATTAATTTCCTCTAATCATACAGTTTCAATTCTATCAATCTCTATCATTGCCGACAGTCCACCTTAATTTCCTCAAATCAGTTCTAGCAATCATACACTTGGATGATTGCTAGGTTAGTGTAAGCACTTATAATATTTTTAGAATTACGCTTCACTATGCTATTTTAATATTTTACATTGACATTTACTATAATTTATGGCTCGAGTCGATTAGGTGGCATAAGTTTATGTGAAAATGATAAGAGTTTTGACCTAAATAGTCAATCACCCAACTGCTAAAACTAAAAAATAGTTAGCACATATATACTACATGAATAATCGATATATAATATGTTTATAACCTTTATCATAAATTGTAAAGGCAATGAGAACTCAGTAAGTAGAGTTATGGAAGCATTATACCACTTTAGCAATGTCTCAGGTCTGATTGCCAGTATAGACAAATCCAGTATGTTTCTAGCTGGAGTAGAACAGGTATTTTGCTGCTAGCAAAAACAGGATTTGCATTGGGTACATTTCATATCAAGTACTTAGGGTTTGCCATTATCACTGAGGAAATGGAACAAGATTTATTGCCAAATGCTGGTTAGGAAGATTACATATAGGATCACTGTCAAGTACTCTAAGCAGTTGTCTTATGCAGGAAGATTACAGATACTTAATGCAGTGCTCTTTTCTATATGAAAGCTGACCATAGTATTTGTCACACATTCCTCGTACATAGTAGTTGGTATTGGAGGAAGTTAAACTCCCTCAAAGGAGTGATGCAAGGGTGGTATTCACAAGACAAATATATCCTAACTTTAGGAGGAAGATACTCTATAACCAGAAGTTATCTTGCTATTGCAAGTCAGCAGCCACGACTAGAGATTGCAGACTTGGTGTGGACTACTTTGGCTCAACCTAGACACAGATTTGTAATGTGATTGGCAATTCAAGGGAGATTACTCACAAAAGATAGACTAGTTGGGATGCATATCCATGTGGACAATATAAACTGCAACCTATGTGAAGAAGAGCAGCCGGAAACAAAGGGCATTTATTTGTTGACTAGGATTTGAAAAAAGCAGTTAGGTGTGAGGTCAACCAATGGATAGGACAGAAAATACAGAAGGTGATTTCAAGCAAATGCAGGAAACGATTAAAAGGAAGCAGGGGAAAGAGTTTAGAAAAGAGGTGATAGCAGCAGTCAATGGAGCAGTGATATACCTAGAGCTGTCAAATTTGGCCCAAGCCCAAATGACCGGCCCAATCTACCCAAGATTGGGTTGGTAATTTATCCAGCCATTTATTGAACTTAGTCCATCTTGACCCAACTGCCTTATAAAAAGGACAATGCGATCGTTGCAAATATAATCTGGTTTACAAGTCCGGAGTCGAATCCCATAGAGAACTAAGGTTTAGCTACAGTTGTTCACTATTACCAAGAAGACAAGCTTGAACAATTCCTAACTTATAGATATTTAGATTCTTGTGTTTAACTAATTAACTAATAAATTAAAATACTAAATTAACAACTAAATATACTAAGGGTTAAAGACAATATTAAGGAGGTCTAGAGTTATGATTTTCCCAATTTTCGGAATCCTTCCCGCTATGTCTTCTATAATTTCGCCTAAGTATTCTCTACCGATCATGAGCACTCTTATTACCGTAAATCTCTCCCGAGTAATCACGACAATTTACTAGACGCACTCTCCCGAGCTACGCTAGCTGGCTTTTAATACAGCTCACTTCATATCGCACCAAAGGCTTCGTTATCCCTAATCCTGCCTTTAAACCCGCAGTTATAAATCCCTCTTGTACTTTGGGAGAGGTTTTGTTCAACAATTACCTAAATATGTACTCTCCCAAGTTATGCATACTAAATATGCACAGCTAATTGAGAGCTCTTCAATTAACTACAACAAGAACGTAGTTGAACAAATAAAGATTATACTACGTCTCAATTATATAAAATCATAACAAGAATTTATCCTACAAAAGGTTCTATCAAAACTCTAGATAACAGATTAGCTATTCATAATACTCTAGTATGTAAAACTACAATACTAAAAGTCATAACCAACAATGAAAAATAGGAAGAGGAAGGAAAAAACTTGTCGAAGAATTCCCAAGCCTTGCTCCTATTGTGTCTCTGCCTCCTTAGATCAAATCTATGTAAAAAATATGTCCCCTCCTCTCAAAATAGGTTTAGGACCCCTTTTATACAAGTTGGAATAGTTTAAGGCCGAAATAAACTTGTCCCGGACGAAATAGGACTCCTATTTGACGCTTGGAGCGGCGCGAACGTGGCCAAAACGCGGCAGAACCGCGGCCAGATCACCTCTCTGATTTTCTGCCGCAGTTCTACCGCAGTCGCGGTGAAACAGCGGTGATTCACCCAGTTCCCTTTAGAACTAGAAAAAACGCAAAATATAACAGTTGTAGCCATGTGTGTTAGCTTTCCAACCATATATTATGGAGCCTAAATGGAGTTCTGAGCAAAACGTTATGACAATTTTACTAGACAGTGCGCAATGTGCCTCATCGAGTCTTTGTTTGTTCTCAACTATCAAATTGACCCCCGAACACGTTCCCGGCTTAATTCCTTGAGATTTTACTCAAACTTCAAAGATTCAATTCACTTAAATTCATTCCATAACATCTATATAGCTCGGAATCATACCTACAAGGCATAAAACACACAATTAGTGCAAAACACTAGCGAAAAAAGCGCAAACTCAATTAAAGTGGCCTATCATCACCAACCCATCTCAACTCATTTAAAATTGGGCTATTTTTTAGCCCAAATTGATCTATGAGTAAGTTTGTCAAAATATCTTAGAAATAATTTTATTTTTTGTTTAATATTTTAAATATGACCATAACAAAAGCAAAAAAGCTTTATTTAGTAACTATACAATTTATAAGAAAACAACACATATTAATTAAAGTTTAATAAGGGTTGGGCGGGTTGGGTCATGATCCGAATTTTAACCCTTCTTAGCCCAAGTAACTTTTGGGTGGTTCGTTATTGACTCAACCCATTTTAACCCGCCCAAAATTGACCCAACCTGCCCATTTGACACCCTTAGATATACCACATTTGGAGAGCTAGGAATTTTAAAAAATTTCGAAGGCAAAAATGTACATAGAACAGAGATTGTAACACTTATAAAGACGGAAGTAACAGAGAGGATACATCATATGAGGATGCCAAAGAAACCACATAGGTGTAGGAGTTTTGTCCAGCGGCTACTTTGTAATTAGAAATTGTTGGTTTGGGGGCCTATGATCTGTGATCGGATAAACGTTGCCTTATAAGTGTAATTGTGTTGATGTTAATGGTAATATTTTACATTATTACCAAAAAAAAAAACCTTTATCAAAAATATAACTTATATATATATCGGCTAGAAAAAAAAAATTGAGACAGCTATTAATATTAAGAAGAAGAAAATAGCAAAAACAAACCCAAAGCGAGCCCCTTTTGAGTATACAATGACAAGTAGATCAGGTTAGCAAGGTTCAGCTAAACCAGCTCGGTAAGAAAGTGGATCGAACCGGCCTGGTACAAGACTAAGGGATCAGTGCCGAGTTGGGCTTATGAATCGTCCAGAGTGTGTTCTTCAATACTCAAAACATGTAGTCTAAAGTTTAAGATCATGCAGTCTAAATTATTTGTTATACCATCCACATGTGGAATTGGATACAAACATTTTCAGTATGCCTAAGATAAATCCGGGTTAATTTCCCTTGGGAAGACCTCCCTTTTGGGTTGATGTGGTCTACTGCCATCACCCAACCCAATGTTTTCTTCTAGTCCCTTTTACAAGAAGAAAAACTTCTTGGTCCATGAGTTTCATCCAACAAGATAACTCTCTTTTGTTTGAGTTCCTCTAGCGACATCAGACATCAGATAAGACAGGTCGAAATTTTAAAAACACAAATACTCGAAATGATAAGAGACACAGTTCAGGGGACGAACCTTAAAAAGTTCAGCACTTGTGGTGTATTCAGAGCTGCATAATTTGATACCATAACTGATTTTTAAAACATCCTTCTCTAAGGTTTGAACACTGCCGAGAAAACATGCTGTTGAGCCACTGCGGGCAATGCCCATTACAAGCAACTATCTGGACTATAGGAGAAAAATTAAACCGCTGGCGATTACCACATTAAGGAAACTGGTGTTATTCCATCTTTAAAGGTTTTTCCAAGAACAGAAAAATCTAATGAGAGCTTGACCTTCTTGGCTCTGCATTTCGCGGCTGCACTATAACCTTCGAAATTAGCTCGTTCACACGGGGAAACATTCAAAGAGAACATGATAACCTTCACGACAAACGAAAAGGAAGTTACACTGCAGTGGGAGATTCTTGATTAAATAAGTCAATTTTAGTTATTCAAAGATAATTAAGAGAAAATTTGATCTAGAGCAAATTTAGTAGTGGTGAAATGAATTAGTACAGCATTGGAGTGCATAAATCGACTCCTTACTCTTAACTACAGCTGCACAACAGTTAAAAGTTTGAGCCACAGATGAGAACAACATTTGATTTAAAGCAAGTCAAGGAAGTATCCTTAAAGAAAAGAAGATTGGACAATCATCAGCATGAGAAGAGTAAAACTGTCATGATTGAAGCATCAAACACAGTATGCATTTAAGCTTCAACCCATAATAGTAGGCAAGGAACAGAAAGTAGATTCTTATATCAGCGCAGAAACAAACAATTCAAAATTTAAGTAGAAGACATCCGGTGTACTGATGACTAATGCTACACAGATCAATGGCTTAAGGTGCCATAGAGAGTTCCAGGGGTTACTAACTCTGGATATAATAGGACAGTGTGACTAGTTTAAGGTTTTGTAGATCTACCAATTATATGGAGCATCTGTCTATGTTTAGGAAGTGATTGACATGCTTCAACACCCAAAGCATCCTTAAATCCATTATTTGGAGAACATTTCAATTGTCTAATGAATATTAACTAATACATGAAATTCAAATAAAAAGGATGATATTCACTAAAAACAGAGAAAAGAGTGAATAAGTAAATTTTGAGAAAATCACTCAAGCAGTTCATATGGCTTATCCAAAAAGATGGCAAGCTCACACAAACTAATGGCCACGGTAAATGTACGTATGTATGTATATCGGTCCACATATGTATTAGTTTAACTAAGTGCAGCGAAATTCTCAAGCATAACAAGAAAAAAAGCAATAAGCTAAACTAAAAAGTACCCAATTTCAACTTCAGCAGCTATCCCCTAGCAACTGCATTTGGGCGGCATAAGACTAAGCAAAGCTGCCGATAAAACATATAAGCCCAATACTCAATAGTGAGGTATTGAAGTGTTTAGTGAGGAAACTTCAGATTTCCACAGTTTGTCAACTCACTTTCCTATATCAAGACATCCGAAAATGAAAACCATACAGATCGGCCAAAATGCTAAAACAAATATGCTACTATGAAAAACTTGATAAGGAGACCATCCAAGAGATAATACTTTATCAATAAACACAGAAGTTGAAACCCCTAAAATATAACCAAGATCCAATCTTTTCCTTCCCCCTACCATGTGCCCAAAGCCACTACAAGCAGAGTTCCTAAAGGAGATGGCCATGCAAAATTCTCAAATAAAACCAGATCTACAACTCAATCTCAGCTGAGCATACTCTATTTTCAGCAAATATTCACTGCCCTAAATTCAGTCGTGCAGAACACGTATAAACCAATCACCAATAATCACAATTAAAATCTCCATAACAGCAGACAAATAAAATTTCAACAAGATTGAGAGCTCAGATGTCATACCAAAAAACCAATAGTGCAACTTATTTAGCAAATGGAGAAAAGGGAAAGAGAGAAATGATGGGAAGCCACAGGAATGGGTGGCATAGGAAAGATTGCAATTTATATTATGAAAACATAAATATATGATATCTTTCCACCCCACCCACTCCTAAAGCTTCCCTATACATTCATCCCCTTACCACTGCCTACAAATTTTCACAAGCTTTTCTCTATTAAACTGCCACTAAGCGCGCGCTCTCTATATATATATATATACTTGAACCTGAAAAAACATGGTGAAGAGGCGGCAGTGTGCAAACTGGAAACCCTAATCCCGTGTTTTACATAATGGAAAAAGAAGTGTACTAACCTCCTCCTATATTTTATACTCCAACAACTTAACTTTATGAAGCAAACTGAAAATAATTTTCTAATTCAAATTCAATAATCATGCACGTATTACCTATATTATCCTACTCGAATGCCCCACCTTTTGTTAGTAAATACAAATTATCTTTGAACGAATAATGTTGGTTATATTATTACAAACGGTAGTTGTAGTATAGATGCCTTATTTTGATCATTACATTTTCCATCTAATTGCTTATGCTATATTTTATAATTTATTTTTTATTCTATATGTTACTCGTTAACCGCTAAGTAATAATCTCGCCACATTATTGGCGCAAAGGATCGATCCTTGCTAATCTGATTTCTTACATGATATTTAAATAATAAGCAGTCAATTTGGTATACTTTCACCATCAAGCTACTCAATTTAGTTACTTTATAGATAGATTATGATACTGAAAAAAAGAAATTGTGTTTAGATTCGTGAATATCCCTTCGTTCTAATCTATTTGAACCTGTTTGACTGGACACGAAATTTAAGAAAAAATAAAAACTTTTAAAATTTTTGGTCATAAACAAGTTAAAAAGGGCCCAGAGTATGGTTAAAAAAATTCTCACTAAGGATAGAATTGTAAGTTTAAATTAAATTATTATCAAATTTAAAAAGAGATCATTCTTTTTGGAACGGACCAAAAAGTAAATAAATTTGTATAAACTGGAACAAAATGATTAGTTCATATGAAAAAAGGACACGAGCCTTTAACTTAAGCACAAATTGTGCAGCATAATCTAGTTCCTCTTGTTACTACACTAGGTGGATCAGCACGGGCTGTGCCCATGTCGAATTACCAATTTTTGATAGCCAATTTCAAATGCAGTAGTCGTAAATTTGAGCTTATCCTCCTTCCTACCAGCTATTGCTAAATCCTAAATGCTAGGAGTAATACTTTTCTTCTTTCCTTCCCAGGCTAATATTATTCTCAAACAAATTATGGACAGTAACTGTTTGGTTCAAAAGTTATCAAGATAACAATCAAAATAAACGAGGGTAAATTGTAATTAAATATAATAAGACCTAGAGATGAAAATAATATTGTTCAAGTAGATTTGGTGATATTGGGAGAATATCTTTTCAGAGATAGAGAGAGAAAGAGAGATTTGTATTATCCTAGAATAATAATAGATCCTTTACAGCATCATAGTCTCCTTTATATAGTAGGAGACCCTCCTTGAAATAATAAAAATGGTACAAGAGTAGGTAATATGTCCTCAGTGGGGACGCCGAATTTAAATGACGTCTTTCCTTTCCTATCGTCGTACATCCGCTGGTCGTACCCACAAACGCGGAGATGTCGTGGGTCGAATTCCCCCCCATAAGATAGTTCCTCCGTCCCTTGGGTGATGCATTGGGAAGCGTCCCTAAGGGACGGAACTGCAAACCTAGTTTTGTGAGACCTTGACCTTAATCGAAGGTGGTAACATGAATGAGATGAAACATATGAGTTGGGCTGCTGACGCGTGACTTCCACTTCAGAATGACGTCATCGCCCGCATGTGTCATTATTACACCTGTTCCTGAGATGGTTCAGAGGGTGATTTGACGTTTGATTTCCCCGTGCCCGTTTCGAATTTTGCCTCTTTGATTTTTGCGCCACCCAACCCTATAAATAGGGGAAGGGTTTAACCTGATTTATCTTTCTATCTCTTTGCAAACACTTTCTGACTTCTTTCTTTCTTTTCCTTCCCAAATAACCATTCTTTCATTTGAGACTCCTCTATTTCTTAGAAGTCACAAGTCCCGTTGTTCATACCTTATTTCTTGAATGGAAACCATGGAAAAGCGTCGCCAAGATAACAAAATGGCTAAAGACACCGCCCCATCTAGGGTATCGCCTTCCTCCTGCTGTGAAGAGAAAGAAGTGGAAAAGGCTCATGTTCCTCTTACTGTGGAAAATGTGCTGCCGAAAGAACTTCTCGTTCAGGGTGAATTTAAAAGGCCCTGCCCGTTCTTCCCTGGGAATATTGAGAACTGATGCAAAATCATTTAAACGACCTTTGTGCATCACATAACATTCTGGCTCATGTGGAAATGATTCAGGCGAGAATGGATTACGTAAACGTTCACAGACCGGGATACTGTACATTTTATGAATACCCATTATTGGTCGGTACAGTCTCCCCATTTATCCTTTGGCAGAGGAATTTTGCCGATTTTACAACATGTACCCGAACCGACTTACCCCCTATACCTTGCAGGTGTGCAGGGTTCTGACTACGTACGCGGAGCGGGCCGGCTGCAAAGTCTCTGTTCATTATCTTTTTCACTTGTTTAATACTAGTTAACTGAAGGGTACTATGTTACCCTTGAAGAGCCGTGGCTTGAAAGGGTTGGTAGTCAAGACCGATGACAAATCCAATCGTGGCTTCAGGCATAGGTATTTTTTCATCAGAACGGAACATCTGGTATCCAACCCTGACGGATTCAAAAAAAAATGGAATTCAGAACGTAAGTACCTCCGGCTTGTCGAACTTCTTATTTGTATGCGGCCTTGACGGCCCTAACCATTTGGCTACTGTGATTTTTCTTTCTTTGTAACGAGGGCCTCTCCGCCCCGATTTATCAACACTATTAGACAATGGGTGGCTAAATTGCTGCCTTATGCGGAGGAGTGTTGTACCTGGTCCGCATTTCTTTAACATTACGGCTCTGATAGACCATTAGTTAATTCTTTGGCTTTGGCTTGAAAGTTTCTTTAGGCTTTAACGACTGACTTAATGACTGACCTTCTTGTGTTGATAGGTCGAGGAAGAGAGCAGTTGTTTTAGCCTCAACTAGGTCGGATACAGATTTTGATAGTGAAGACCTAGTTTGTGATTTAGTCCGTGAAGGTGTTTCCGTAGTTTCTCCATAAGATGTAGAGCCTATGGCGGTGGCTACAAGCGAAGCGACCCCTCCAGTACCGTCTCCACAACCCGTGGATAAAACTTCTGAAGGCGAGGAGCAACGAGAGAGAAAAAGACGGAGATTGATAATGGGCAAGTCGGTGGTGACTGAGGACGAGAGGGTTAGCATGCCCCGCCTAGTGCCTAGGCCCGTTTTCATGGCCGATGTTGTTCGATTGGGTAGGTTGGCCCCTCAAGTGAGTGCAGCCACCGAGGCCATCCCAGTTCAAGTCACGGAGGGTTGTTCAACGTCCGGTGTTGGGGAGGCAATGATGTCGAAGGAGCGGGCCCTGAGACTGCCCATGAAGATGTGGATGGGGTAGCAAGGGGTCTGACCGATGTGGAGATGACGGCGGGTATATCCAATCACCTAACTATGATCCCTGGAGGCTATAATTTATTACAACACAGCGAGCAGGTGGCAATAGACATGACCCTGTTGTGTGCGGCCCCCGAGCGTGAGATGCTGAGAGATGTTAGTGACGAGGAGCTATCTCAAAGGTTTGCCGGTGCGCTTTGCAGGTAAATTTCTGTTTTCCTTGCGTGTTGTGAGGCTAGTTTTGATGCGTACTGACTAATCTCTTGATCAAGTGGGCTATACCTCCGAGGACGTCAACCGGATTGAGTTTGTCTCTTGGTATATCGTAGCTTATCACCCTGGGGGCCACGACGGACAAGATGGCGGACAAACGGGGTACGACGACCAGGATGTCGGGCACACAAGGGCGACGAACGAAATGGAGAAGCTCCTTAGAAATTCTATATACTTTGCTTATTTTTTGAATGTAATAGGGACTCTTTACAAGGTTGGATGTAAATATATTTTTTTATGATAGTGAAAATCATACTTTTGCTGCTATTCCTCTCCTTTTGTCCCTTTGGTTTTTGGCACCTTATTTCCACCGAGCGGGTACTCGTTTACTTGTAGAAATTTTATTGTGTTTTTGAATGTTGTCCAAGTGTTATTCGTCGATAGGATGCGGCTTCAACTATTGTCGGAGCACTTATCTATTGCGGTCGAGCTAAGTCGAAAGTAAATGGCGGTGGCCTTGGCCTATAATGATATTATTTCGACTGTCGTTGAAGTGTCATTCGTCGTAGTCGAGCTAAGTCGACGCTTAATGTATCTTCAACCATCGTCGAGTTATTTGCTTGTTGTAGTCGAGCTAGGTCGACGTTCTTACGGTGGTGGACTTTGCCGAGAATGATATTATTTTGACCGTCATCGAAGTGTCATTCGTCGTAGTCTAGCTAAGTCGATGCTTAATGTAACTTCGATTGTCGTCGAATCATTTGCTTGTCATAGTTGACCTAGGCTAACATTCTAATGGCTATGGCCTTAGCCGATAATGATATTATTTCGACTGTAATCAAAGTGTCATTCGTCATTGTCGAGCTAAGTCGACGCTTAATGTAACTTCGAGCGTCGTCGAGTTATTTGCTTGTCGTGGCTGAGCTTTGTCGATGCTTTATGGTGATGGACTTATCCTGTATTAATGTTCGACTGGGATCGAATTATTTATTGGCCATGTTCAAGCTTTGTCGACGCTTTATGTCGATGGCCTTAGCCTGTAATAATGGTACTTCGACTGTCGTCGAGTTATTTATTAGCCGTGGTAGAGCTTTGTCGATGCTTTATGGCGATGACCTTAGCTTGTAATAATGTTACTTCGACTGTCGTTGAGTTATTTATTGGTCATGGTCAAGCTTTGTCGATGCTTTATGGCGATGGCCTTAGCAGTTTATACGTTAGAGATCCTGGCCTTAGCCGTTTATGCAATGTCGATGCTCATCTAGTAGCCTTTGGACCACCGGGGCTGGCGTTTCTTTGACCGCAGAGGTTGATGCCCCTTTTTTCGTGCAAGATTGTCAGATCCTAAGATGGAGAGCGTGAGATCACTCCACCCGGTGTAATGCTAGGGGTTGTGTTCAAAATACTCTCCTCACCGGCCTCGTTGAGAGGGCCCATGAGGTTGGTCGCAATGCCTGTTATTGCTTTCGTTCTTGTGTTAATTTCTGCCATCTTTTGCTTTTGTGTGGTGTAGGGGTCGGTGGTTGGTTGTTCTTTAGGTGCAAAACTATGATTTTGATTCTTGAATTCCCCACAGACGACACCAAATAGTTTGGCTCAAAAGTTATCAAGATAATTTGGAAGCATAAAACAATCAAAATAAATGAGGGTAAATTGTAATCAAATATAATAAGACCTAGAGATGAATAATATTGTTCAAGTAGATCTGATGATATTGGGAAAATATCCTTTTAGAGACGGAGAGAGAAAAAGAGAGTTGTATTATCCGAGAATAATGATGGATCCTTTACAACATTAGGGTCTACTTTATATAGTAGGAGACCCTTCTCGAAATAATAAAAATGGTACAAGAGTAGGTAATATCCCCTCAGTGGGGATGCCGAATTTAAACGGCGTCGTTCCTATCCTCACGCCTAACTCGTCGTACATTCGCTGGTCGTACCCACTAACGTGGAGACAAGAGTTAGATAGTTTTGGTCAGTTATGCAAAGTTCTCAAATAAAAGCATATTTACAACTCAAATCCCAGCTAAGCATACAGCTTCAACATCTCCTTTTAGCGAAAACATATTCACAGACCTAAATGAACTATCAAATATACTTCCAATGTTTAGATACATATAATTAAGTTGGAGATATAGAACCGTATAACACTCTAATCAAACAATCACCACTCATCAAAATTAAATAGAATTTCAACAAGATTGAGAGTTCAGAAGTCGCACAAAGAAACCCAATATGTAGCTGATTCAGCAAATGATTGGAATCCATAGTAATGGATGGCATTGGAAAGATTTCAATTTTTATGGTTTAACATAAATATGATATCTTACCACTCCATCCACTCCAAAAGCTCCATGTTTAACCAAAAAATTGATTTTTAATCAAAGCTAGAATTTTAAAAGAATACGGGTTAGTAATAATCAAAAAGTCAAAGAAATTTAAGAATAATATGAAAAGAAAACAAGTAAATCAGAGTGTATTCCAATAATATTTCGTGTCCTTCCAATTGTTCGCTCTTCCCCTTTTTATAGCTATTTTAGGAATATGAGTCTTGCCTTTGTTATAATGAGGCTATAATGAGCAGTTAATAACTTTAAGTGCTATGTTACACAATCATATACATTAAATATATATTCCCTAACATCTTCAGTATTTAATACTCATTAAATGATATACTTTGACCCTCATATGCTGTCAGATTAATTCCCTTGTGTAACGACCCGATCGACCATTTTGAGAATTTAAGCTCCGTTCAGTGGCATAAGGTCTAGAACGGATTCAGAATACGAGTATCAACTTGCTTGCATGGTGAAATTCGGCTTTCGGATGGATTAGAGTCAAATTGGAAGAAGGAACCTTGTTTGGGAAGTTGGAACGATGAAAAGTTGATTGGAATTGGACTTTTGTGTAAATGAATGCAGAATGGGTCGTGAATGATCTCAACAGCTTTGTATGGTGATTTTTGACTTAGGCGCGCGTCCGGGTTCAGATTTGGAGGCCTATAGAGTAAATTGAGTCATTTCGGCGGAAGTTGAAGTTGAAAAAATGAAGAAGCTTGACCCACAGTTGACTTTTGGGATATCGGGGTCGGAATGCCATTTCAAGAGTTTGAATAGCTTCGTTATGTTATTTTGGACTTTTCTGTAAAATTTGGCATCATTTCGAGTTGAGTTGATAGGTTTCGGCATGTGTTTCGATATGTGAAGATTTAGAAGTTCATAAACTTGATGTTTGGTTTGGTATCGTCATTTTGATGTTATGTTATATGATTGGGACTTTGAGCGAGTGCGTGTGAGGTTATATGACTTGTATGTGTGCTTGGTTGAGGTCCCGGGGGCCTCGAGTGTGTTTCAGATGCTCAACAGGCAAAGTTTAGAGTTAGAAGAAAAATTGCAGCAGGGCTACTGGTATTTTCATTTCTGCGGCTTGGGAACCGCAGAAGCGGAGCCGAAAAAGCAGTTTGGCAGCCGCAGAAGCGATGGAGAACCTTTGGGCAGGAGCCGCAGGAGCAAACGGATTTCTGCAGAAGCAGAAATTGGGGAGCTTAAAGAAACCGCAGAAGCGGTCCCTGGAACGCAAAAGCGGAAATCGCTGGATGAAATAGTACAATATGAGGGTTTATTTCAAAAGTTGAAAAATCAATTAGGAGCTCGGGAGAAGGCGATTTTGGGTGGATTTTGAAGAGAAGATCAGTGAGTAATGTTTCTTTAACCTCATTTAGTTGTTTTCTATCAATATCTAGTTAAATCCACCATTAGAATTCGAATTCAAGGTCAAAATTGGATGAAATTTCTTAGACTTAATGATTGTGTTTTGAGTGGGCATTTGACATCCGATTTGGGAGATTTTTATATGGTTAGACTCGTGAGATTATAAGGGTTCTAAAAATGTGAAAATTATTCGATTTCGAGATGTTGGCCTGAGGGCGTTTTGGTTATTTTACCTAATTTCTCACTTTATCTTTGAATTAAATTTTATAATCAGTCGTTTGAGATGTTATTTACAATGTGTGATTTGATTGAATAGATTTGGGCCATTTGGAGTCGAGTACTCGTGGAAATAACGTGGTTGCTAGTTAATTTTAGATGGTTTGAGGTAAGTACCTTATCTAACTTGTGTGGAGGACTTCCCCTTAGGTGAGTCTTCTCTTTTGATTGTAATTCGTGTACGCAAGGTGACAAGTTGCTCGGATTTATTTGTGGTAAGTTTTCCTTTTTAGGCTCTTGAACCTTGCAATCCCCCGAGTATGAAGATGATATTGATACGATTGAGTTTCCTGTAATTAGTTTCACCTCTATATGTCTTACTTGGTATTTGTTTGCCATTCTTGATTTATTCTTGCTGTTTAAGTGACTTCTACGTGTTTAATTGAAGACAATTACCCTTCTATAGTCATATTATCCGTCCTAATTGCTCGCCTTTAATTGGAAATGATATATGTTATATTTCATGTAATTAATCGGTCTTAATTGGAAAGAAGATAGATATATTTTTATTAGTTGATATTTCCTTAAATTGTAATTACTTGACTCATCTTTATTTTCCTTACTGTTTGGATATTCCTATTGTAAGTTCATCTGTGACTTCGTGCAAATATATTACATGTCCAATTGGTGTGGTTATCAGTGTAGCTATTACGCACTTATTATGTCTTGTTATATCGTTGATGTTATTCTGTTTCCTTGGTGTTTTGTGATCTTATTAGGCATGCTTGATTCCCTTACCAGGACATTATTGTTTCTGTGTTGACTCCTTTGCCGGGTTGTTATGGTCTTCCATTGTCGACTCCCTTGCCGGGATATTGCTAATCTATTGTTTTGGTTGTACAACTATGTTG
Organism: Nicotiana benthamiana; assembly: GCA_034376525.1. NCBI lineage: Eukaryota > Viridiplantae > Streptophyta > Magnoliopsida > Solanales > Solanaceae > Nicotiana > Nicotiana benthamiana. The sequence goes on from CM067336.1 coordinate 40,287,011, forward strand.
ATTGTGTTGTAATGCAGGATACCAGGAGATCCCCAAAACATATATTGAGGATACTAAGAGATCCTCGGGATACCGAAAGATCCCTAGTACATCTATTGAGGATACCAAGAGATCCCTAGTATATATATTGAGGATACCAGGAGATCCTCGCGATACCAAGATATCCCCAACACATATATTGAGAATACCAAGAGATGCTCGAGATACCAAGAGATCCCCAGCACATATATTGAGGATACCATGAGATCCCTAGTACATTTATTAGTGATACCAAGAGATCCTTCGGATACCAAGAGATCCCTAGCACATATATCTATGTTTAAGACTCCAGGACGATATCCTGGGAGACCCCTGTTAAACTCATTGCATTCTGAACTAATATTTTCATTGATTCTATCCTGGTGCAAATAATTCGGGTGCCGGTTGTTCCATTTCTTATACTTACTAGTTGGTAGGATTCTTGTTATAAACACTTGCCGAAGCATACACGTAGTTGGGCACTCCTATTGGAGATAGATTCTTCCTGATTTAGCTAGGGGTGGAGAAATGCCCTCGTTTACGCATTTACAATGTGAGAATGGCCCTAGTTGACTGGTAGTTCTCAGCTTGACCGTGAGATTAATGGGGAATAAGATGCCAAGTGTTAGATTTCAGATACTGGGTTTTCATGAGTTGTAACTGGTCCGAGATTTTTGTTAAAAAAATTGTGGAAAGAGTTGAAAGACCTTATGTAAGTATCATTGCAGAATAATGAGTTAGTGACTTGTTTTTCCTTGCTGTGCTGTGACCATAGGATTTGGATTTGGATTCTGCCGTCATTTATATCATCATTTGTTATTTTCTCGTTGTTACTGAATGCCTTTTTCTGTATTTTAAATTATAGCATTTTTATTCGTTCATGCGGTCTTTACATGATTATATATCGTTTCCATTATTCCTATGATTATACTGTTTATTGACCGGTAGGTGTCTTGATTGTTCCTCATCACTACTCCACTGAGGTTAGTCTTGATACTTACTAGGCACCGCTGTGGTATGCTCATGCTACTCATCTGCACACTTTTATTGTGCAGATACATGTACCCCCATTCAGTTCTTTAGCCTTGGAGGGTTGCATATCCGTAGAGACTTCGAGGTATATATGCTGCGTTCGTAGACCGAGGAGTTCCTTTCCAACTTTCTGTAATAAGTATAGTTCTTTCAGTATTTCTCCTTGTGTAGATATTCTTGAGTCAGAGCTTCTTATGTATCCCTTAGTTTGAGATTAATGAGATTCCGAGTTTTGGGAACTTTGATTAGCTGTGAGAGTTGATATTGTATGTGCTAGGCGGCACCTTGAACATTGATTTGTTTTACTAGTTCAATTTAATTATTATCTTCTGCAAACTGGTTTATATTCCAAATTGTTAGGCTTACCTAGTCGTAGGGACTATGTGCCATCACGACATGTTCACGGAGGGCGAACTGGGGTCGTGACAAGTTGGTATTAGAGCTTTAGGTTCGTAGGAGTCATATATCACAAGCCAGTTTATTAGAGTCTTGTGGATCGGTACGGAGATGTCTGTACTTATCTACGAGAGGCTATGTAATTGTTAGGAAAAATTCAACTTCATCTGATTTCCCCGTCGTGCAAGATTTTGGAAGTCACAATCCTAAACCTCTTCCTTCCACTCTCTCACTGATGGTGAGGACATGTACTGCCCGAGGTGATCAGGCACCCGCGCCCTTTGCTGCAGCCGTCAAAGGTTGGGGCCGGGCTAAAGTTCGAAGACGCACACGTGGTGCAGCGAGAGCACCTGTGCGAACGGGCGCCAGGGTACCACCAGCATATCCAGTCAGAGTCTGAGCATTTGACACGCCTACAGCTACTACTTTTCCAGCCCTTCAAGAGTCTGGCACAGTTCCTGGGTACGTACACCATTTTGGCTCAGGCAGGACCGCTTCCACTTACTACAACTACACCCCAGGCCGGGGAAAGAGCACAGACTCCCGCCGTCCGAACTCCTGAGCATCAAGCGCATGTTGAGCAGGTCCCTAAGATAATTCCTGCACTACTTGTAGCACTAGTTTAGCCAGAGAGTATGGCAGCTGCTTCCGAGCAGGAGCAGATGAGACTTGAGAGATTTAAGAAGTTTAAGCCTCCTAAGTTCGGTTTAGCATTCGAGGATGCCCTGGAGTTTCCTGATGAGTGTCATCGCATTATTTGTACTACGGGTATTTTGGATAAAGCTGGGTTCCTTTTCACTACTTTCTATCTTCGAGGGGCCGCCTATGATTGGTGGCGCACCTATGAGTTAGATAGCCTAGAGGAGGCAACTTCACTGACTTTGACCCTATTTTATGATATGTTCCTAAGAGAGTTCATTCCTCAAAGCTTCAGGGATTCATGGTGCGCGAAGTTTGAGCATTTGCACCAGGGTGCTATGACCGTCTCGGAGTATGCTGTCCGATAGACCAGTTTGGCTGGACATGCCTCAACATTGGTTTCTACTGTTTGCGAGAAGGTTCGCCGGTTTAATGAGGGACTTCTTCCCAGCATCATGTCTATTATGGCTTGTGAGTTAGAGATAGACATTCCATATCAACAGGTGATTAACATATATAGGAGGATAGAGGGTAGGCACGCCAGAGAGAGAGAGAGAGGGCAGGCAGGACTATGAGAGAAAAGAGTAGACGAGATCAGGAGAGATATCTAAGTAGGCGAGGAGGCCTTGTAGATCGGTGAGATATACCCATCCTTATTTTTGAGGGAGGGTACGTCATGATAGGAGTATTACAATTCAGCCAGTTCAGTTTGCATTTCAGGCTATGCATGGTGATTCAGGTGTTCAGGGGTCTCGGAGTACCCGTACCGCACAGTTCCCACCGCCTTATCGGCAGAGAGGGTGCTTGAGTGTGGAGATACTAGCCACATGGTGAGAGATTATCCCAGACTTTGGATTGTTGTGTCACAGCGAGGTATTCAGGCGGGTAAAGGGCGCCTAAGAGGGGGATGGCCGACTCGTTGATATGTTTCATATATTAGGTTTGAGGCCAGCGTGCCAGCTAATGTCATTTAGGTACAAGTTCAATTTGTTATAGAGGGAACTATCTGCAGTTCATCACAGTTCTGCTTATCGGGGCAAGTTTCCTTGTTGTTGTTCCATTTATGGGAGTGCTTCATGATTTTTTTTTGTCTATGTGATTATCCTGTTGGGTGAATTTATGAGTGATAGCCGTGTCTATCGTCTGTTTCTAACCGTTGTCGAGAGTTATGAGGCTAGCAGTAAATTCATGTTGTCTATTTTGGTAGGTTTAATGTGATCTCTGAGTATTTTTGGTTACGAGCTGTGATTTCTAGGTTCCACCGGTGTGTGAGCCAGTTTGTGTTGTAATTTGTGTTGGAAACACGTTCTCAAGGCTTTATACTAAAACGTGTGTTCTTATGTGTAGGTTTTGATGAATGACAAACGAAGCGCAAATTGATATATGACGAAGTTCAAGTACAAGCGCATAATTGATGCATAACGAGATTCAAGCACAAGACAAAGTTTTATAGTTTAAATGAGTCGTTCTTAATTGTATTCTTGATCCGACAACTTGACTCATGACATGGCTTCTCTCGTAAAACTATTTTTACAAAATCATGCATATTTAATTTAATGCTAAATGATTTTAAATCATGCATATTTACTTCAGTCAAAATGATTTTTAAACATGCCTCTAAAATCTGGACTAAGATAATCGATTATGTACTTATGATAATCGATTATGTTAAGCCAAGACTGCATGACAATCGATTGTGTTAAGGCAGTGAGGATCATGTTTTTCAAACCTGCATGACAATCAATTGTGAACCTTATGACAATCGATTGTGATGAGGCAGTGTACATCAAAGTTTTTCAAAACTCAGAATAATTGATTGTGAAGCTAATGACAATCGATTGTGAAGAGACAATGTCCATCGGATTTTTTAAAAGTCACAAAATAATCGATTGTGAACATATGACAATCGATTGTGTTGAGGCAGTGACTTCCAAACTTTTTCAAAATTATTAAATAATCGATTGTGAGTATATAACAATCGATTGTCACGAGGCAGTGTCTAAAATGATTTTCAAAGTCCGATAAATAATCGATTGTTAACATTGCACAATCGATTGTGAAGCTGACCGTTGTCGTAAAGTTTTCAAATACCGTCAGGTAATCGATTGTTGATTTTGTACAATCGATTGTTGATATTAAAATCTGGAAAAGATTTTTTGAACGTTGCTGAATAATCGATTATTGATTTGGTATAATCGATTGTTTTACGTAAAATCTGGAAATGATTTTTTGAACGTTGCCAATAATCGATTGTTGATCTTGGACAATCGATTGTTAAGCGTAAAATCTGGGATTGATTTTTGGTACGATTGGCAAACAATCGATTGTGGCTTCCTGACAATCGATTGTCACAGAGCAAAATCAGCAACTCTTAATTGGCAATTAGGCAACGGTAATGCCAAGTTTTTCAACAATATATACAGCTTCATTTCAGTGTTTTAAATACAACAACACACAACAACTGATCATTCTATTGCTATATGCTTGCATACTATTGTTTATCATTTTATATTCATTTCATAAAGCTTTTGAGAGCCAAATTCTTGTCCATAGTTGTTGTGATCTTGAGCTTACTTCTTTTACTCATATCTACTCATTAAGGAGTGTTTTATTTGAGTGTTTAGTGTTTTGTACACTTGTAAGAGAATTGTGATTCTCTTGTTCTAAGGAACTTGTGTTTCCTTGGTTGAAGTCTTGGAGTGTTGTATCTCCGAGCAAAGGTGTTAAGGCTTGTGTCCTTAAGTTGTAAAGGTTTGTTGAGCACCCGTAAGCTTGACAAGTTAGTGGAAAATCTCGAGAGAGTCTCTCGAGGACTGGACTAGCCACGTGTTGTGGTGAACCAGAATACATCGGTGCGTTCTTTCCTTTTGTTTATTTAACGCACTCAATTATTTGCTGCAAATTTTAATTTCCGCAAGTTTACGCTCGATTTTATTATAACGGTATTCACCCCCCCTCTAGCGTTAAGCGTATTATCTAACAATTGGTATCAGAGCCCAACTCTCTGAAGACTTAACAGTTTGGGAGAACCATTTATGGCTTCTACTCGTGACTCTTTTGCAGGAATTGATGAAGGACAATGCTCCACACGACCACCTCTATTCAACGGTACAAACTACACGTATTGGAAGGAGAGGATGAAAATTTTCGTTCAAGCAAACAACTTTCATCTCTGGAAGGTGATAACGAAGGGAAATCAAATTCCAACCAAAAAGGTTGAAAACGAATGGGTTCCCAAGTCCGAAGAAGAATATGATGCGGATGATATCCGAAAGGTTCAAAATAATGCTAAAGCAATTAATTTATTATATTGTGCTGTAAATGCTGACGATTACAGGAAAATATCTTGTTGCACAACAGCAAAGGAAATGTGGGACAAGCTGGAAATTACGTACGAAGGTACGGACCAGGTAAGGGAAGCTAAAATTGATTTCCTAACCCATACTTATGAATTATTTCACATGAAGGAAGGTGAAAAGGTGGATGAAATGTTCGAACGATTTTCAATAATCGTAAATGACCTACATGCCCTCAAGAAGACATTCACGGACAGAGAAATGGTTCGAAAAATTCTTAGAAGTCTCACTCCGGCATGGCGATCAAAGGCCGACGCAATTCAAGAATCCATTGGCGTCTCAAATGTCACAATCGACGCATTAAGAGGTAACCTTAAGACTTATGAATCTACAATACTTAACCCTCTTGTTGATGATCAAAGGAGGCAAAGAATAGCGCTTAAGGCAAGCAGAAGCCAACCTCAAGTTGATGAGGACGGAGACAACGAGTTTGGACTCGTTATCAAAAAATTTCAAAAGTTCATGCGAAAGGAGTATGAACGAAGGGGCAAAAAGCAAGGCGAGCAAATAAAGTGCTATGAATGCGGAGAAACCGGTCACATCAAATCAAATTGCCCAAACATCAAAAAGGAGAAGAAACCTTTTAAGAAGCAACGTGCATACATTTCTTGGGGAGGAGACTCCGGTGATGAGTCAAGCGAAGAAGAAGAAGACGAAGCCGCAAACCTTTGTCTTATGGCGCAAGAAGACAAGCAAGATGAGGTATGTCAAATCTTTTCTAAAAACTTCTTTACTCTTGAAGAAATGCGAACTACTTTTGATGAGCTATATACTGAATTTATTAAAGCTTCAAAAACTGTCAAGAGCATAAAAGAAAATGCTTCTCTAAAAGAAAAAGATTTTCAAAAACAGCTTTCTTTAAAAGAAAAGGATTTAGAAAAACTGGTTTTAAAAAATGAGAAGCTGAAAGAGGAAAACAAGTTTTTCGGAAAAAGAAGCGCCGACAAACCCGAAAGTTCTATTAAAAATTGCTCTTCTTGCATGCATCTTGAAAATGAGGTAGATAGACTTAAAGGTACCTTAGACAAGTTTAATTCTTCTCACAAAAACTTGAATGAGGTACTTGTTAATTTGAAGTCAACCAAGCATGGCATAGGTTTTAAGAAAGAGCCTAAAGAAAAGGTTGAAGCCAAACCCCAACCACCTAAGGCTCAACCTAGGATTAATAAAACAAATGCTTATCCTAGAAAGAGCAATCCTAGAACAAATATGCATGTTAGACCAAATGTTGAACATTTTAGAAGACCTAGAAATGACTTACCACCTAGAAATGACTACCCTAGAAATGATGCATATTTTAGGCCAAACACTAGAAGGAGTTTTGAACCTCCTAGAACATCTAGACATTACCATTACTCTAGAAACGCTGCTCATTTTAGAACTAATAGTAGGAGAAATGGTTCTCATGAAATGTGCAATAGTCATAATGAAAATAGAGTAATTCATTTTCGTCCATCAAGTTACTATGAACCTAGAAGGATGCATAACCCCAATGTGACTTGTCATTATTGTAGACGCATTGGTCATATTGCCCCTGCATGCTTTACACGACATAGACATATCACTCAATCGCATCATTATAATATGCCTAACCCTCAAGGACCCAAAATGGCATGGGTACCTAAAACACATTAACTTGTTTTGTAGGTATGTTTGAAGGGATCAAGTGTACTATGGTACCTTGATAGTGGATGCTCCAAACATATGACGGGAGGCGAATCCAAATTTCTTCAACTAGAACACAAAGAAGGAGGAAGTGTGATTTTTGGGGATAACAATAAAGGAAAGATCATTGGCATCGGATCGGTCGGTAAGGATGAAAATTCCTCTATTAAGCATATATTACTTGTGAAAGGTTTAAAGCATAATCTCTTGAGCATAAGTCAATTATGTGACAAGGGAAATCTTGCCCTATTTGATTCGGATGAGTGCTTAGTGTTTAGACGTAGTGATTTCAAAATTATCCTTCGTGGTTTTAGAGTGGATAATATTTATATGGTTGATCTTGCTAATTCCTCACTCGAATATGTGGATTGCCTTATGAGAAAAGAGGATGATACTTGGCTATGGCATCGTAGAGTTGCTCATATAAACATGCATCTTTTGAACAAATTGATTTCTCAAAACTTAGTTATTGGCCTTGCCAATTTAACATTTGAAGATGACTCTATTTGTGATTCATGTCAAAAAGGGAAGCAAACAAAAGCATCTTTCAAATCCAAAAATATTGTTTCAACTTCTAGACCATTGCAATTGCTTCACATGGATTTATTTGGACCATCTCGCATTGAAAGTCTAGGAAGAAATCGTTATGCTTTTGTGATTGTTGATGATTATTCTAGATTTACTTGGACTTTATTTCTTGCCAATAAAAGTGATGCTTTTCAGAATTTTAAATATTTTCTTAAGCGTGTTCAAAACGAGAAGGAAACAACCGTCACTTCAATTAGAAGTGATCATCGGGGAGAGTTTGATCACAATCTCTTTGCGGACTTTTGTGACGAACTCGGTATCGAGCATACCTTTTCCGCTCCACGTACACCACAACAAAATGGGGTGGTGAAAAGGAAAAATAGGTGTCTCGAAGAGATGGCTAGAACCATGCTCGAAGAGGCTAAGATTCCCAAACATTTTTGGGCGGATGCCGTGAGTACCGCATGCTACATCTTAAATAGAGTAGTCATAAGGCCAATACTCATGAAGACCCCTTATGAACTCTACAAGGGAAGGAAACCAAATATCTCCCATTTTAGAGTATTCGGTTGTAAATGTTTTATTCATAACAATGGCAAAGATCAATTGGGAAAGTTTGATGCTAAGTCCGATGAGGGAATTTTCATTGGTTATTCCTCACGTAGCAAAGCATATAGGGTTTTTAATAAAAGAACCGAAACTGTGGAGGAATCCCCTCATGTTGTATTTGCCGAAAATAATGCTCGGTTGGCTAGAAAGGATACCGGTTTTGATCTTGCAGGTATTTTAGATAGCTTGAAAGACAAAATACAAGTGGAAACGCCTAAGGAAAATAAAGATGAAATCTTGGAACAACCAACGGAGGAAGCGCCACAATTGGAGAATGAAACAAAAATGCCTAACGAGTGGAGGACAATTAAAGATCACCCTCTCGAACAGGTAATTGGCGACGTCGGAGAAAAGGTAAGTACCCGAAACACTCTTAAGAACACCCTAGGACACACCTCTTAAGAGATCACGCTCTCACTCGGCCACACTAGTCTAAGTTACTATTTCTTTACAAATTACTGACTTGAGCGTCGGAGACGTCTAATTCTATTTTGCAGGTATCACCCACAAGGTAGGGGGGACTATGAAGAAATGGCATAAAACAATCGATTGTTACAGCAAATAATCGATTATTTTACTGTGCAGAAAATCGATTAGGAAGTATCACTAATCGATCATTTATAGTTTATGCTTATTATGAAGTTTTGTTTAGCAATCGATTGTTTAGCTGTTTAATCGATTACCGTCTCAGCCATTCAGTACTGCTTTTCTACAACAATCGATTGTTCCATATATATAATCGATTATTTTCCGAGTCAGAAAATCACTGTGCTCACTGGAACAAAACAATCGATTACCATATTTTGACAATCAATTATTTCATGTCAGAAATTCAAAATTGTTACCGTTTGGTTCTGCAATCGATTTGTGTCAGTTCCGAGATTCAGTCAAATCTTAAGACAATCGATTATCTCATCCCAACAATCGATTGTCTAACGGTCAGTAAGATTTATTTTTACCGTTTCTGACTGTTTCAGCTTTCAATCTTTTGCAGATTTCTTCCATTAATGAAATGCCTTTCTTCCCTCTATAAATAGGCTCCATATATGTTCATTTTTATTCACTCAAGCATCAAATTTAGCTCTCAAACTATCAAAACTCTTTCAAGACTCTTGCAAATTCCAGCAATACTTAGTTAAAATGTCGGGCCGTCACTCTAAACGTTCCCGTTCTGCTAAGAATGGTGCATCCTCCTCTGCTGCCCCAAACTATCCTTACCAAGATGGTTCCGTTCTTTACTTTAATTCTGACATCGAGCTTACTCGATTTTTAACAAAATTTGAAAAGCGCGACATTCTTCCTCCCCGCTTTTCAACCAACAAGTATCTTGAATCCTATGGCTCTGCTGCAAATATACTCAAAAATTGTCAACTTCTTGACTTCTTACTTCTTACCCATCCTTACATCAATACTACTTTAATTCAAGCTTTCTACTCCAACCTTCATGAGGATGATGACAGTGATCTTGTGACAAATATAAACGGGGTTCAAATTCTTATCTCCGATGAAAACCTCCATACCATTGCCCATCTTCCTCGTAATGGTGAAGACATTTTTCGGTACACCGGAGAGGCTGGAGCCCTTTTTGATGAAACAGCCCTCCTACATCAAACCGGTATTACTTCTTATGATCCAAATCTTTCTTCCCGTCGTCCTAAAATTACGGGAATGGATCCCAATTATCGGTTGATTTTCTATTTCATCACCCGAGTCCTCAAGCCTCGTAAGCATAACCATACTACCATTTCCCAAGAGGACACCAAGCTCATGCATGCCATAATAACCGGAGCTAACATCAATTGGTGTCGGCTCGTCAAGATTCACATGTGTGATGCTATCGGAGATGATAGACCTCTTCCTTATGCTCTCCTCATCATGAACTTTCTCGAAGCCTCCGGATTCATCACTTCCAACGGTCCTCTCAAAATGAGTACCAAGAAGTGGGAAATTTCAGAATCCTCCTTTCATCATGACGGTGATCATACAACGCCTGCTCCTCCTCCATCCCGTCGAACTCGTCCAGCTCAAGAGCCTACCCTCCAATCAATTTACGACCAAATTGCTTCATTGACCTCTTCTCTTGGTCAATTAACTCATGAGATCCATGGATATTTTGACCATGTTAATTATCCTTATGCGGGTCTTGTTCCATATGAAGCAGCGCCGGATGATGAGGCGGGAGATGATGGAAATGAATAATCTCTTTGTTTGTTGTTTTTAAGTTTGTTTTTATATGTTGCATTGTCTTCCCTGTTACTGTAATCTTTCTTTCCAATAAATAAACAAGTTTTATTTACATCTTTGGCATCTTCTTATATTATTTTTTGCTAATGGCAAAAGGGGGAAGATAACGGATATGCACTCTCAATATTTACAAGCTTAAATTGAGGGGGAATTCATATATTGAGGGGGAACTAATCGCATACTTATTGCATATCTTTACTTGTCTTGAATCGTCATTATAAATTGTTTAAGTTGCATATCCCGCTTAAAGTTTGCCATTATCAAAAAGGGGGAAATTGTTGGAAACACGTTCTCAAGGCTTTATACTAAAACGTGTGTTCTTATGTGTAGGTTTTGATGAATGACAAACGAAGTGCAAATTGATATATGACGAAGTTCAAGTACAAGCGCATAATTGATGCATAACGAGATTCAAGCACAAGACAAAGTTTTATAGTTTAAATGAGTCGTTCTTAATTGTATTCTTGATCCGACAACTTGACTCATGACATGGCTTCTCTCGTAAAACTATTTTTACAAAATCATGCATATTTAATTTATTGCTAAATGATTTTAAATCATGCATATTTACGTCAGTCAAAATGATTTTTAAACATGCCTCTAAAATCTGGACTAAGATAATCGGTTATGTACTTATGATAATCGATTATGTTAAGCCAAGACTGCATGACAATCGATTGTGAACTAATGACAATCGATTGAGTTAAGGCAGTGAGGATCAGGTTTTTCAAACCTGCATGACAATCGATTGAGATGAGGCAGTGTACATCAAAGTTTTTCAAAACTCAGAATAATCGATTGTGAACATATGACAATCGATTGTATTGAGGCAGTGACTTCCAGACTTTTTCAATATTATTAAATAATCGATTGTGAGTATATAACAATCGATTGTCACGAGGCAGTGTCTAAAATGATTTTCAAAGTCCGATAAATAATCGATTGTTAACATTGCACAATCGATTGTGAAGCTGACCGTTGTCGTAAAGTTTTCGAATACCGTCAGGTAATCGATTGTTGGTTTTGTACAATCGATTGTTGATATTAAAATCTGGAAAACATTTTTTGAACGTTGCTGAATAATCGATTATTGATTTGGTATAATCGATTGTTTTACGTAAAATCTGGAAATGATTTTTTGAACGTTGCCAATAATCGATTGTTGATCTTGGACAATCGATTGTTAAGCGTAAAATCTGGGATTGATTTTTGGTACGATTGGCAAACAATCGATTGTGGCTTCCTGACAATCGATTGTCACAGAGTAAAATCAGCAACTCTTAATTGGCAATTAGGCAACGGTAATGCCAAGTTTTTCAACTATAAATACAACTTCATTTCAGTGTTTTAAATACAACAACACACAACAACTGATCATTCTATTGCTATAAGCTTGCATACTATTGTTTATCATTTTATATTCATTTCATAAAGCTTTTGAGAGCCAAAGTCTTGTCCATAGTTGTTGTGATCTTGAGCTTACTTCTTTTACTCATATCTACTCATTAAGGAGAGTTTTGTTTGAGTGTTTAGTGTTTTGTACACTTGTAAGAGAATTGTGATTCTTTTGTTGTAAGGAACTTGTGTTTCCTTGGTTGAAGTTTTGGAGTGTTGTATCTCCGAGCAAAGGTGTTAAGGCTTGTGTCCTTAAGTTGTAAAGGTTTGTTGAGCACCCGTAAGCTTGACAAGCTAGTGGAAAATCTCGAGAGAGTCTCTCAGGGACTGGACTAGCCACGTGTTGTGGTGAACCAGAATACATCGGTGCGTTCTTTCCTTTTGTTTATTTAACGCACTCAATTATTTCCTGCAAATTTTAATTTCCGCAAGTTTACGCTCGATTTTATTGTAACGCTATTCACCCCCCCTAGCGTTAAGCGTATTATCTAACAATTTGTAGACAGAATTGATCTACTAAGAGTCTCTAGATGGGTTGATGTGTACCCTACTTGTGATCTAGTGTTGAGGGCGGGACCGTCATGATTTTTAGGTGCTTTGATATGTTGAGATCGGGCTGTGTACTGCAGTGAGAGTTATATCAGTATAACATCCTTGTGAGTCCTTTATATATGCTTTCGTTCTTTCTTGTTAGATGTCTAGTAGATTTGTGTTTTAGAAGAACTGATGCTAGTTTAATTTGTTTATTAGTTCCCTTATGTGTTTTCCTTTCCCATATTCATTCATTTTCGTTCTATGCTTCTTGAGTTTTAGTTTGTGGGGTGTGTACCCATTGGTGTTGGTTGAGATTTGGTTAATCAGGTGTTTTGTCATGTGGTTTTCGTGGTTATTGTATCATCTCCAGTGTTGTGGAGGTTTGAAAATAGTTCATATTGATCATGAGGCTTGTGGCCGACACAGATTTGATCTTAGGCAAGTATTGCTATCAGAAATGTTATTGTGGGCCTATATGTGGTGTGTCATGTTGTGTGGCTATACCCTGTGTGTTGGATTGTATTGATTTAGCAGGTTGAGACCGATACCGGATGTGGATTTAGAATCGCATCTTTTGGAAACGAACGGAAGGTGATTTTTTTGGCTTGAAGGCTTATTGGCACTCTTAGAGAGGCTAAATTTCAGTTGAGAGGGTGTCGTCATGCCTAAATGGATTGGGGGGACATGGGATCACCTCGGGTGTATGTTGGAGGTGCACACTTAGTGACTTGAGGACTTCGAGGTGATTCTTAGTACATTTGAGGACGAACATTGGTTTTAAGAGGGGGAGGAAATAACGAACCGACCAGTCATATTGAGAATTTAAGCTCCGCTTAGTGGCATAAGGTCTAAAACAACTTCATAATATGAGTATCTACTTGCGTGCATGGTGTAATTCGGCTTCCAGATGGTTTAGAGTCAAATTGGAAGAAGGAACCTTATTTTGGAAGTTGGAACGGCAAAAAGTTGACCGGAATTGGACTTTTGTGTAAACGACCCTGAAATGGGTCGTGAATGATTTCAACAGCTTTGTATGGTGATTTTGGACTTAGGCGTGCATCCGGATTCTGATTTGGAGGTCCGTAGATTAAATTGAGGCATTTCGGCGAAAGTTGAAGTTGGAAAAATGAAAATGTTTGACCCACAATTAACTTTTGGGATTTCAGGGTCGGAATGTGATTCAGAGAGTTGGAATAGCTCCGTTATGTAATTTTGGACTTGTCTGTAAAATTTGGCATCATCTCGAGTTGAATTGATAGGCTTCGGCATGGGTTTAGATATGTGAAGATTTAGAAGTTCATATTTTTTGGTTTGATTCGTCACTTCGATGTTATGCTATATGATTTGGGACTTTGAGTGAGTCAGTGTGAGGTTATATGACTTGTGTGTGTGATTGGTTGAGGTTTCGGGGGCCTCGGGTGTGTTTTGAATGCTCAACGGGTAAAGGTTAGAGTTAGAAGGAAAATTGCAACAGGGCTACTGGTATTTTCGCTTCTGCGGCTTGGGAACCGCAGAAGCCGAGCCGCAAAAGTGGCTTGGAAGCCGCAGAAGCGATGGAGGACCTTTGGGCAGGAGTCGCATGAGCGAAGGGATTTCCACAGAAGCGGACTCGCTTCTACGATGAAAGAATCGCTGAAGCGATTGGTTTTCCACAAAATCAGGACCGCAAAAGCGGTCCCTGGACCGTGAAGTGGAAATCACTGTTATGAATATTATAATCCGTGGGTTTATTTCAAAAGTTGAAAATTCAATTGGGAGCTCGGGAGAAGGCGATTTTGGGTGGATTTTGAAGAGAAGATCAGTAGGTAATGTTTCTTTAACCTCATTTAGTTGTTTTCTATCAATATCTAGTTAAATCCACAATTAGAATTTGAATTCAAGGTCAAAATTGGGGAAAATTGGATGAAACTTCTTCGACTTAATTATTGTGTTTTGAGTGGGCATTTGACCTCCTATTTGGGAGATTTTTATACGGTTAGACTCGTGAGAGTATGAGAGTTCTGAAAAGGTGAAAATTTTTTGATTCCAAGACATAGGCCTGAGGGGCGTTTTGGTTATTTTACCTAATTTTGCGCTTTAGGTTTGAATTAAATTGTAGAATCAATCCCTTGAGATGTTATTTACAATGCGTGGTTTAATTCAATAGATTTGGGAGATTTGGAGTCGAGTACTCGTGGCAAGAACACTGTTGCTAGTTGATTTTAGCCGGTTTGAGGTAAGTACCTTGCCTAACTTTGTGTGGGGGACTTTCCGTTAGGATTTGAGTCTTCTCTGTTGATTGTTATCCATGTACGCGAGGTGACGAGTGCGTGCTCGGATTTATTTGTGGTAAATTGTCTCTTTTAGGCTATTAGACCCTTGAAATCTCTGATTGTGAAGATGATATTGATAAGATTGAGTTCCCTATTATTAGTTTCACCTCTACATGTCTTACTTGGTATTTGTTTTCCCTTCTTGATTTATTCTTGATGTTTAAGTGACTTTTACGTGTTTAACGGAATACAGTTACTCTTCTATAGTCATGTTATCCGTCCTAACTGCCCGTCTTTAATTGGAAATCATAAATGTTATATCTTATGTAATTAATCGGTCTTAATGGAAAGAAGATTTAACTGGAAGAAGATAGATATCTTATGATTAGTTGATATTTCCTTAAATTTTAATTATTTGATTCATGTTAGTTTTCCTTACTATTTGGATACTCCTTGATTGTAATTTCATCTGTGACGTCGTGCAAATGTATTACATGTCCAAGTAATGTGGTTATTAGTGTAGCTGTTACGCACTTATTTTGTATTGTTATATCTCTCAGGTTATTGTGTTTTCCTTGGTGCTCCGTGACCTTATTAAGCATGGTTGATTCCATTGCCTGGATATTATTGTTTCTTTTGTTGACTCCTTTGCCAGGATGTTATGGTCTTCTATTGTCGACTCCCTTGCTGGGATATTGCTAATCTATTATTTGGGCTGTACCTCTATGTTGATTGTGTTGTAGTGTGGGATACCAGGAGATCCCCCAGCTTATATATTGAGGATACCAAGAGATACTCGGGATACCAAGAGGTCCCCACTACATCTATTGAGGATCCAAGATATCCTCGAGATACCAAGAGATCCCTAGTATATATATTGAGGATACCAGGAGATCCTCGGGATACCAAGAGATCCCCAGCATATATATCGAGGATACCAAGAGATCCCCAACACATATATTGAGGATACCAAAAGACCCTCGGGATACAAAGAGATCCCTAGTATATCTATCGGGGATACCAAGAGATCCTTCGGATACCAAGAGATCCCTAGCACACATATCTATGCTTGTGACTACAGAACGATATCCTGGCAGGCCCCCATTAAACTCATTGTTTTTGAACTGATACTTTCATTGATTCTACCCGGTTTCGAATAATTTGGGTGCTGGTTGTTCCATTTCTTGTACTTAATAGTTGGTAAAGTTCTTGTTAAATACAATTTCACAAGCATACACGTAGTTGGGCACTCCTATTAGAGATAAATTCTTCCTGATTTGGCTAGGGGTGGAGGTACTCCCTCATTTACCCATTAAAAATGTGAGAGTGGCCCTAGTTGACTAGTAGTTGTCAGCACACCGTGAGATTGATGGGGAACAAGATGCCAAGTGTTAGACTTCAGATGTTGGGTTTTTATGAGTTGTGGCTGGTCCGAGATGTTTGGTAATAAAACTGTGGAAAGAGCTGAAAAGACCTTATGTATGCATCATTGCAGAATAATGAGTTAGTGTCTTGTTGGTGCTTGCTGTGCTGTGACCTTAGGATTTGGATTTGGATTCTGCCGTCGCTTGTATCATCATTTCCTATTTTCTCAATGTTACTGGTTGCCTTTTACTGTATTTTGAATTGTGCATTTTTAGTCGTTCATGCAGTCTTTACATGATTATGTATCGTTTCCATTATTACTATGATTATAGTGTTTATTGACCGGTAGGTGTCTTGACCGTTCCTCGTCACTACTCCATCGAGGTTAGTCTTGATACTTACTGGACACCATTGTGGTGTGCTCATGCTACTCTTCTTCACACCTTTGTAGTGCAGATACAAGTACCCCCATTCTGTTCTATCAGCCTTGGCGGGTGGCGTATTGGTAGAGACTTCGAGGTATATCTTCTGCCTTCACAGACCGGGGAGTCCCCTTCCAGCTTTTTGTAGTAAGTATATTTCTTTCAGTATTTCTCCTTATGTAGATATTATTGAGGCAGAGCCTCTTATGTATCCTTTAGCTTGTGATTTTGTGAGATTCTGGGTTTTGGGAACTTTTATTAGCTATGAGAGTTGATATTCTATTTTTCAGGCGGCACCTTGAACACTGATTTATTTCACCAGTTTAGTTTAATTATTATCTTCCGCAAATTAGTTTACATTTTGCATTGTTAGGCGTAGCTAGTCGTAGTGACTAGGCACCGTCACGACATGTTCACGAAGGGTGAATTGGGATCATGACACCTTGATTCTCCACGATCTCTGAGCTTTAAATGACCTGAATAGGTACGGGTGCTGAGTCACTTGAATAACCGCTCGTGCCTCTTCTGTTACTTTTGCTCTTTCCTGTTGTCACCCGCGTCTCTTAGTTAATTATAACTTTTTGACTAGTCCATGTGTCACAACTCGATATCTTTAATATACAACTCGATTTTTTCCAATACAGATAGTCCCCCCACTTTTCATTTATTCTTCAGTTGAATATTTGGGAAGTGGATTTTACTAAAGTAGAATTTTCTTTCACCATTAATGCTCTGAGAAGATTGACGCTTCAATAATCACTTCTATTTAATGCTCTTCACACGTGACAACTCCTTATCGATTCTTCAATTTGCACCTCTTTTCAATGCTTTTATACGGCTCAACTATTCACGAAGTACCAGTTACCATTATTATGACTCTTCTATTACTGCGTTTTCACTTTTGACGGTTTCCTATTAATATAAATATAGTTTTTCCTTTTAGTTTCTACCACATAAAACTTTCTTCGAACATTTGAACTGTGCAGATCTCTGTTTACTTCTTCTTCTTTCTCATCATGTCTTCTTCGAACCCTAACCCTAGGAGAGTTCCTATTTTAGACGTCTTTCCAAATGCACCTATTAGACATAGAATTGGTGGTAGGCTTCGTAGATTAGGGTCTACTCATGGTGGTGGTTCTTCTGGTTCTTCTGTACCCTCTCCTATTTCGGGTCCTTCTTCCACAACTAGAGGTTCCTTTAGTAAAAAATCATCATCCAAGGATAAGGTACCCTACGAACCATTATAAGAACCTTTGGTAGAAGAAATAGTCCGTAACGATTTATCTTTTCATCATGATAGACAATCATTACAGAGCCAAGTTTCTGGTCTGGATCGTGCCGATGCTTATCCCACTTTACTTACAGAGATTTTAGATCCCATGGTTCAAAAAGATTGCCATTGGAGTAATGATTTTCCGATTGTAATCCCTAATCCAAATCAGAGAATTACTTCTTACATGTTTGGACTTTCTTTCATTTACACTTATCCTTTTACCCTTGGGTTTATATCAACTATTGATCCAGTGATTCTCGATTTTTGTTGTTTCTTCAAAGTCTAGTTAGCACAAATTGGGCCGCTTAGTTGGAGGGCTGTGGCTTGCTTAAGACATTTGTCCAACAAGGCAGGTGTTGATTTTACCTTTCCTTACCTAATTCATCTCTACTCCCCTAGTATCTTTCGCAATGACATTTTTACCTTAGTAGCCAAGAGTAAAAGAGTTTTTGTGAGCTCAGAAGATGATAAGGATCATGGCTGGTATGCTCAATTTGTTGGTGCTCCCACAGTTGGTTTAGTGTGTAAGAAAAACATTCGCTTTCCTAAGAAGTGGAACTTTGCATGTAAGTCTTTTCACCATTCTCGTACCTTTTTTTTCTTTTAAATTTAACAATTTCTTTAACTTTTTTTGCTTCTTCCTTTTTTAGCAACCATGGGATTTTTGGATAACGTTCCCAATTTTCGTGGTTAGGTAGATAAGCTATTAAAGACCGCGTCTATGGAGTCTAGATCTTGAAAATCTATTTCCCATCATTACGATTTGAGAGTGAAAACACACGGTAAGAGTTTTTTTCTCTTTCTCGTATGTAAACATTTTTCTTTTATTGTTCAAATTTTCATCCCTCTTTTTGTTAAAATTTGCAATTTGAGGCGTTACTATTGAAGCGGTTGCAGCCTCTCGTTCCTTTTCAGAAATTCAGATTTCCCTAGAGAGGACTCAGGATATTCTTTAGAAAAGAAAAACCACTGAAGAAGATCCCTCCGAGGAGGAAGATGAAGGTGTCTCTTTAATAACAAGATAGAGAGCTAGGAGATGCGTCATTTCTTACGATGAAGCTGAAGTTTCACCTCGTACCTCTCCTACCGAGCCTATCCACCTTGTTTCTGATGATGACGATCTTACCCCTTGTGACACTCGTGAGTCCATCGACCATCTTTTCGTTAGTGGTTTCGGGGATGGAAACTTAGGCCATGTTTTAGATGAACTTACCCTCTCTTCCTTCCCAACATCAGTGTCTGCAATTCCTCCTCTTCCTTTGCCTATTGTTTTTCTTACCTACTCCAACTACTTCCATTCCTCCTCTGATGTTTTCACTTCTTTAACCACCCCTCCTTTGGCAGTTCCCCCTTCAATTGTCTATCATACAGAAGTGGTTTCTTCAAGCAGAAGTGCTTCCATGAAGAGTGTTACTATCAAAGTTTTGGCCAACTGTAGCCTTTTAAGGAAATCTGGTCTGTCAGATATTTGACTTGAACCTTTGTTTGGCCCAATTGAAAAAGAAAAAATGAACAGCCACAATTTCTTGACTTTGATGAACGATGTAGTTCACGCCACATTAAAGGTATTTTCCTAATTTATTTTCTGTTGCAAAAATTTATTTTTCTTAGATTCTTATTTTTTCCCTTATCATTTTTAGGTCAATCTTATTGGCACAGAGCTAATGAGAAGAGTTTCTCTATTAGAGAAGATGGCACGTGACTCACAGTTGGAAGCGTCTAATAGGAAGGAACAATTTGATAGTGCACAGATTACTATAGAGGATTTACAAGAAAACATGAGTAACCTGGAGCAGTGGGTGCAGGAATTATCATCAGAGTTAGCGGTTGCTAAGACTTCTTCAAATCAAGCAGAGAAAGAAAAAGAGCGCCTCGAGTCTTCCTGCTCAGAGCAAATATCTAAGGCCAAAGAAGAAATTAGAGAACTAAAATCACTTTTAGCTCAAAAAGAAGTTTATGCCGGAGACCTGGTGCAAAGTCTGACTCAAACGCAAGTGGATCTACGAACTTCTGATGATAAGGTGCGTTCCTTGGAAAGTTCCCATGCCTCTCTTCAAGATTCTTACAGCTCAACCTTGGCTGAAAATGAAGAACTTAAGAGTGAAATTGTTATCTGGGAAAGAGACTATGAGCTTCTCGAAGATAAAATGGACGTTGAGGCAAGTTGGGGTTTTTTGAATTCTAGTCGTGATGCCTTAGTTGAAGCTGCCGAGGAGAACTTCAACTTAGAGGCAGAATGAGCCAAAGTTATAGAGACCATTGGAAAGGCTCAACAACCATTGGACTTCCCTTCCCCCTTGATTGAATGTCACGAACCAAAGGCCTATCACATGCTTTCTCCCTTTTTTCGTGCTTCTGAGGCCTTGAAAAACTCATTTTTTACTTGCCTCAATTTTCGTGTGCAGTCCGAGCATGTAGACGGAAAGCTTGTATGTTAAATTCTATGAAAATTTCTAAAATATGGCTTTAAAAATGACTAAGGTTAACTTTGGTCAACATTTTATATAAATGGACCCGTAACCGTAATGTGATGGTCCCTGAGGGTCCGTAGAAAAATATGGTACTCGGCCATATGCCCAGAATCAAAATCCAAGGTCCCGAGCTCGAGAAATAAATTTTTGAAAGAAATTATTTTTCTGAAATAAAAATGAAAATTTGAAATTAAAATGGATTAAAAAGTATTGGTATCGGGTCCGAATTTTGGTTCCGGTGCCCGGTACAGGTCTTGTATGTGGTTTAAGACATATATGTGTAATTAGGTCGAAATCAAACGTCATTTGACTTATTTCAGACTAAATCTCTAAGTTTGAAAGTTTAAGAAGTTTGAATGAAAAGTGTTGATTTTGAGGTTTGATTCCTCGTTTGTGATGTTATTTGGCAATTTGATCACACATTTAAGTTCGTATGAGGTTGTTTAGTTAGTGTGTATGTTTGGTTAGGAGCCCCGAGGGCTCGGGAAGTTTTCAGAGAAGGTTCGGGGTGTTTTGGACTTAGGAGAAATTGCAGAGTTTCTACAACAGATGAACAATAAATTGCTTCTTCACGTTCGCGGCCATCAGCTCGCGTTCGCGTACCTTTGGGCTTCCCCTTCTCCGCGTTCGCTGGATCTCTCCCCGCGTTTGTATAGTTTCAGTTCCCTCTTCACCACGCTCATGAGTCCCTTATCGCATTCGCGCATAACCAAATCCCGAATCCCAGCATATTCTTCTACGCGTTCGTGACTAATATCTCGCGTTCACAATAGCCCATCCCATTTACCCTTCGTGAACGCGGACCCCTTCCCACGAACGCGAAGGGAATTTTTGCCCAATGATTTAAAATGTTCAAAACAGAACAAGTGATGGGAAATTTCACAAAATACACACGAGTTCATCTCCTTCACAGCCCATAGCTGATTTCTAGAGCTTCCCTTCACCAAAGCTTCTTAGGTAAGTATTGTTTAACTTGTTTCCTTCAATTTTCATTTATCAAATTCCTAATCACAAATCATGTAATTTACACTTGAAATTGGGGGAAAAGGGTAGAGTTAGAGCCTTTTGATTTTCTTTGATTTAGACCTCGTTCTGGGGTCGCATTTATAAAAAAATTATATATTCAGACTCGTGGGTGAATAGGGGATATGAGTTTTGCAGAACCACGTGTTTTGACCAAGCAGACCCGGGGTCGATTTTTGGAATTTTGGGAAAAAAGATTAAAAATCTATATTTAGGCATTCGGTTTGATTAGTTTAGCCTATATTAATGTTGTAAAGTCGTTATTTCATAGATTCGATTTAGTTGGAGCAAAATTACTGAGGGAAGGAGGTCGTTGAGGATTGATTTTAGCCGTGAAAGTTGAGGTAAGTGTTTGGTCTAACTTTGGCTTGAGAGAATAGGAGTAGAGTCTTTTTTGCTAACTGTTATTTGTCGAGTACGATGAATAGGCATGGTGACGAGTATCTATACACTAGTGTGAGCATGACCGTGAGTCCTAAATTGATAAATTATCGAATTCTTAATTGTTGTTTATGAGGAATTGGTTGGAAATACTAAACACTGAGGCAGTAAATGTTGAGAAGTATTGATTTAATTGGGTTAAGTAGAAATTGAGTAAGCTTGGTCATAGCTGGATTTCCCTTGCCGGGATAGCTTACTATGACATCTTTCTCCCTCGTCACGATTTTATGGTGTATTGTATTGAAAGAAATGGAAGTGTGGCATGCCGACCACTTATATATTATGAAATAGGATCGTGTGGCATGCCGACAACTTATATATATTATGAAATAGGATCGTGTGTCATGCCGACCACTTATATATTATGAAATGGGATCTTGTGGCACGTTGAACACTTATATATGTGAAATGGGATCGTGTGGTACGCATACCATGACATATAGGAAAAAGTGACTTGTTGTCCCCTATTTTGTGATAAAAGTAATCAATTGTAGTTTCTTTACTATCCTTGTTATTCATTTTTTATCCACTATTTCCTCTGAGCTTGTCCCCTCCTAATTTTACTTTTTACTTTTTGCTATTATTTCGTTGTACTTGTATATATATCTGCACAGGTTTATCTGGTAGTCTGGTCTAGCCTCGTCACTACTTCCCCGGGATTAGGCTGGGCATTTACCAGCATATGGGGGTGGTTGTGCTGATGCTACACATTTGTGCTCTTTTGCACACATTACAAAATTGGAGCAGCTTTTGAGTAGTAGTAGTTAAGTGAAAGCTGACTTCAGTCCAGAGATTTTTAGGTAGCATTGCCGACGTCCGCATGGCCTGAAGTCTCTTCTACCTTTGTTTTCGTTTATTGTCCTTGTACCAAAACAAACAGTATTGTGTTTTCTTCAGACTTTATATTTAATATTCTGCAGACGTTCGTGAGTTAGTGACTCCAGTCTTGCGTAGAGATTGCATTGATTTTTCGCACCAGTTTTCGGTTTATGTTATATTAAGACTTCCGCTTTTATATAAAACATCACATTGTTTTAATATTATTGATATTTGCTGAAAGGGATAAAATAATTTGGCTAGCCTAGCTCCTATTAGTAGGCACCATCACCACTCCCGATTGTCGGAAATCCGGGTCGTGAAAAGTTGGTATCTAAGCACTACGTTACATAGGTCTCACAACTCATGGACAAACTCGGTAGAGTTTGAGGGATCGGTACGAAGACATCTGTATTTATCACCCAGAGGCTACAGATTTAGGAAAAATTTCACTTTGTTCTTTCTTGTCGAGCGATTCTGTTTCTCAAATACTGATTGTCTTTCTACTCTCTTCCATCGCGCAGCAGCCCAAGCCCCCAGCAGCAGCTCCTACAAGGGGTAGAGGCCGAGGCAGGGGCAGAGCTCAGCCTCGAGCAGCAGTCCCGGAGGTGTAGCCTCATGTTGATTATGATAAGGAGGTTCCATCCCCAACATCTCCGGTGGGCCCAACTCAGGTCCCAAAAGGGTTCATAGCCACCCTAGTCCTCCAGGACGCTTTGGTCAGATTGGTAGGCTTTGTGGAGAATGTCACTAGAGCAGATTTGCTTCTAGTAGTACCAACCACTTCTCAGGCTAGGGGAGGAGTTCAAACTCCTGCTACACGTACTCCAGAGCAGGTAGCTTTTCAGGCTCAGGTTCTAGTGGTCCAGCCAGGTGTGGCAGTTCAGTCGGGTATTGTGACTTAGACCGGTGATGGATCGGTTAAGTCCAAAGATCCTTTATGGAGGTTGGATTGGTTCACCAAGCTCTTGCCCATCACGTTCAATGATGCTTCTTCAGAGGACCCACATGATTTCCTATTTAGCTGCCATAAGGTTCTTCAGACTATGGGTATTGTGGAGACCAATGGGGTCGACTTTGCCACTTTTCGACTAGTAGCATCCGCCAAGACTTGGTGGATTGACTATTGTTTATCCAGGCTAGTAGGGTCGCTGTCAATCATTTCGGAGTAGTTTGCATAGTTATTTTTGGAGAAGTTTCTCCCAGTTACTCAACGAGAGGCTCTTCGCAGGCAGTCCGAGCGCCTCCAGCAAGGCTCTATAGCAGTCACACAGTATGATACCTAGTTCATTAATCTAGGTCGCTATGCTATTGTGATACTCCCCGCACATAGAGAGAGAGATAGGGTGCGGAGGTTTATTGATGGGTTGATCCAGCCGATCCGTCTCCAAATGGTTATAAGATCTTGGAGTAAGATTTCCTTTCAGGAGGCAGCCAATGTGGCCCGTAGGATAGAGATGGCACTTGCACAAGGAGGTGGTCACAGGTCTGATAAGAGGCACCATCATGCATGTAGATTCAGTGGTACCTCATATGAAGGTAGAGATTCTTATGGGATAGGCCATCCTCCGAGACCCTTTCAGTCAACCCTACAGGTCTCACATGGCACTTGAGGTGGTCATGGTTCTCAGCCGCAGTATTCTGACCAGCAGCTTTTTAGTTCACCATTAGCACCTATTAGCGCACCACCACTCCGTTATTCTCAGCAGCCGAGGGCTTGTTACACGCATGGTGAAATGAGACACATTCTAGGTATTGCCCTCGAGCTTTTGATAGCTCTCAGTAGCAGGGTTCTCGTCCTATGATTCAGGTACCCGAGGTTCTACAAGCTGCCCAGCCAGCTAGAGGAGAGGGTAGATGTCATAGAGGTAGAGGTAGATATCATAGAAGTGGAGCTCACACCGCCAGAGGTAGGGGCCAGCTCATAGTTCAGGGAGGTTGGGCCCAACCCTGGTATTATGCTTTTCCAGCCAGGCCAGAGGCTAAGTCTTAAGATGTAGTTATTACATGTACTTTTCTGGATTGTGATAGAGATGCTTCAGTGCTATTTAACCCTGGTACACGTATTCGCATGTGTCATCCTATTTTACACCCTACCTGGTTATACCCAGTGATGCTTTGAGGATTCCTGTTTATGTATCTACACTGGTGGGTGATTCTATAGTGGTCGACCAAGTTCATCGTTCCTGTGTGGTAGTGATTGAGGGCCTTGAAACCCTTTTATTGTTTGTTGCTCTTAGACATGGTGGATTTTGATATTATATTGGGGATGGATTGGTTGTCCCTGTATCACGCTATCTTGGATTGTCACGGCAAGACCGTCACCTTGGCTTTTCCGGATTTGCCACATTTGCAGTGGAGAGGGACCCCAAGTCATGCCACTTGTAGTGTTATTTCATGTGTGAAAGCTCGACGCATTGCCGAGAAGGGGTGTTTATCTTATTTTGCATATGTTTGCGACTCTAGCGTAACGGTCCCTTCTATTGATTTTGTTCCTATTGTTCGAGAGTTTCCTGAGGTTTTCACTTCAGACCTGCCGGGTATACCACTGACAGGGATATTGATTTTTGTAATTATTTGGATCCAGGCATGCATCCCATTTCCATTCTGCTGTATTGCATAGCCCCACTAGAGTTGAGAGAGTTAAAGGATCAGTTGCAGGATCTACTTGAGAAGGGTTTCATTAGACCCAGCGTTTTGCCTTGGGGTGCCGATGTTATTTATGAAGAAAAAGGATAGTTCGATGAGGATGTGTATTGATCACCGGTAGTTGAACAAAGTGACAATTAAGAACAAGTATCCAGTGATGAGGATCGACGATTTATTTGACCAGCTTCAGGGTGCGAAGGTGTTTGCAAAGATAGATTTGAAATCTGGCTACCACCAACTGAGGATTAGGGCATCTGATGTCCCTAAGATAGCATTCCGCACTCGATGTGGGCACTATGACTTTTTGTCATGTCATTTGGATTGAAAAATTACTACAATATTTATGGAGTTGATGAAGCGAGTGTTCACACCTTACTTGGACTTGTTCGTGATAGTTTTCATTGATGATATTGTGATATACTCCCAAAGTTAGGAGGAGCATGAGTAGCACCTCAGAGTGGTTTTTTTCAGACTCTGAATGATAGTCAGTTATATGCTAAGTTTTTGAAGTACATGTTCTGGTTGAGATCAGTTGCATTTTTGGGTCATGTTATATCAACAAAGGGTATTCAGGTGGATCCGAAGAAGATTGAGGCAGTCAAGAACTAGCCTCGCCCAGCTTCAGCTACAGAGATTCGAAGTTTCTTGGGGTTAGCAAGCTACTACCGTCAGTTCGTGAGAGGTTTTCATCTATTGCAGCCTCGATAACCAGATTGACCCAGAAGGGTGCCCAGTTCAGATGGTCGGATGAGTGTGAGGCAATCTATCATAAGCTCAAGGCAGCTTTGACTACGGCACCGGTGTTGGTTTTTCCTATAGGTTAAGGGCATTATACAGTCTATTATGACGCTTGCCGTATTGGTCTTGGTGTACTATTGATGCAAGATGGCAGAGTTACTGCCTATGTTTCGATAAAGTTAAAGATCTACGAGAAAATTATCCAGTTCATGATCTAGATTTGACAACCATTTGTTCATGATTTGATCATTTGGAGGAATTATCTATATGGTGTGACGTGTGAGGTGTACACTGATCACAAGAGTCTTCAGTATCCGTTCAAGTAGAAGGAGTTTAATTTGAGGCAGTGAGGTGGTTGGAGTTTCTAAAGGACTATGATGTTACTATGTTGTACCACTGGGGAAGGCAAATATGGTGGCCGATGCATTGAGTAGAAAGTCTGCCCGCATGGGTAGTCGTGCTATGTCGGTCAGCTAGAGACCGCTTGCTTTGGATTTTCAGGCCTTGGCCAATCAACTTGTGATGTTGGATATTTCTGAGTCTAGCAGGGCGTTGCTTGCACGGTCGCTCGCTCTTCATTATTGGAGTGTATCCGTGATCGACAGTTTGATGATCCGCATTTGTGTGTCTTGAGAGACACGGTACAACATGGAGGTGCCAATAAGGTGACCTTAGATGCTGACTGTGTTTTGGGATTGTAGTGGCGAGTTTGTGTGCCAAATGTTGATAGGATTCGAGAGTTGGTCCTATCAGAGGTCCATAGTTCTCGGTATTCTATTCATCCGACACCACGAAGATGTATCAGGAGCTGAGGCAACACTATTGGTGGCATAGAATGAAGGACATAGCTGCATATGTGGCTCGATGATTGAACTGTCAGCAGGTTAAGTACGAGCATCATAGGTCTGGTGGATTATTTAAGAGCATTGAGCCCCCCGAGTGGAAGTGGGAGAGGATTACCACAGAATTCGTTACTGGAGTTCCGATGACCCATAAGAAGTTTGATGTGATTTGGGTCATTATTGATAGGCTGACCAAGTCAGCAAACTTTGTTCTTTTTGCAGCCACTTATTCATCAGAGAGGCTAACCGAGATTTACATCAGAGAGATTGTTCGCCTTCATGGGGTGCCGGTATCTATCATTTTGGACCGGGGTAAAAAGTTTACCTCGCACTTCTTGAGAGCAGTCCAGCAGGAGTTGGTCACCCGAGTTGAGCACATCATTTCATCCTCAGATGGACGGACAGTCCGAGCGGACGATTTAGATATTGAAGGATATGCTTCGAGCCTGTGTCATTGATTTTTGAGGCTCGTGGGACCAGTTTTTGCCTTTAGTAGAGTTCGCCTACAGCAACAGCTACCAGTCCAGCATTCAGATGGCTCCATATGAGGCGCTGTATGGTAGGCAATGTCGGTCTCCAGTTGGATAGTTTGAGCCGGGAGAGGCTCGGTTGTTAGGTATGAATTTAATTCAGGAGGCCTTGGATAAGGTCAAGATCATTCAGGATAGGCTTCAGACAACTTAGTCTAGGCAGAAGCATTTAGCATACCGCAAGGTTTTAGATGTGGCTTTCATGGTTGGTGAGCGGGTATTACTCTGTGTGTTGCCTATGAAGGGTGTGATGAGATTCGGGAAGAAGGGCAAGCTTTTCCTTAGGTTCATTGGTCCATTCGAGATTCTGGATCATGTGGGAGAGGTGGCTTATAGACTTGCCTTGCCGCCTAGCTTGTCAGCCATGCATCCAATATTTCATGTGTTTATGCTTCGGAGGTATCACGGCGATCCAACCCATGTGTTAGATTTCAGCACTGTCCTGTTGGACGACGATTTGTCATATGAGGAGGAGCCGGTAGCTATTCTAGACCGACAAATTCGACTGTTGAGGTCGAAGAGTTTTCTTTAGTGCATGTTCAGTGGAGAGGTCAGCCTCCTGAGGCATCGACCTAGGAGTCCGAGTCTGATATGCAGAGCCGTTATCCTCATCTGTTTCCCGACTCAGTTACTTATTTCTTTTGTACGTTCGAGGATGAACGGTTGTTTTAGAGGTGGAGAATGTGACGACCCAAAGGGTCATCACTTGTTTTCTCCCTTTTTCTGTGCTTCCGAAGCCTTGCACAATCCGGGTGCATACCCGAAAAGCTTATAAGTTAAATGCTATGAACATTTCTAAAATGTGGCTTATAAAATGATTAAACTTAACTTTAGTAAACATTTTGGGTAAACGGACCTAGACTGATGATGTGACGGTCTCGGAGGGTCCATAGAAACATATGGGGATTCAGGTGTACGCTTGGAATTGAAATCCGAGGTCCCGAGCCTGAGAAATGAATTTTTGAAAGAAAATTATTTTTCTGAAATGAATATGAAAATTTGAAATGACGTGTTTCGGAGCTAAATATCTAAGTTTGAAAATTCAAGAAGTTTGAATGAAAAGTGTTGATTTTGAGGTTTGATTCCTCGTTTATGATGTTATTTGGAGATTTGATCACACGGTTAAGTTCATTTGAGGTTGTTGAGTTAGTCTGTGTCTTTGGTTAAGAGCCTCGAGGGATCAAGTGTGTTTCGGAGGTTGTTCAGGGTGTTTTGGACTTAGGAAAAATTGCAGATTTTATGCAACGGGTGAACAGTAAATTGCTTCTTCATGTTCGCGGCCTTTATTTCGCGTTCTTGTACCTTTGGGAGTCCCCTTATTTGCATTTACTGATCAGTCCCACGTTCACGTAGTTTCAGTTTCCTCTTCACGGTGTTCGCAAGTCCCCTATCACGTTCGCGTATAACCCTATCCCGGATCCCAGCCTATTCTTCTACACGTTGGCGACTAATATCTCGTGTTCGTGATACCCCATCCCATTTACCCTTCACGGACGCGTCCCCCTTCCCTCAAACTCGAATGTCATTTTTGCTCAGTGATTCAAAATGTTCAAAATAGAACCAGTGACGGGAAATTTCACAAAATACGCACGAGTTCATCTTCTCCACAGCCCATAGGCGATTTCTAGAGCTTCCCTTCACTAAAGCTTCTTGGGTAAGTATTGTTTAACTTGTTTCCTTCAATTTTCTTCATCATTTATCAAATTCCTAGGCTCAAATCATGTAATTTAGGCTTGAAATTGGGGATAAAGGGCTGAGTTAGGGTTTTTCAATTTTCTTCGATTTAGACCTCATTTTGGGGTCGAATTTGAAAATAAATTATATATTCGGGCTCGTGGGTGAATGGCGAATATGATTTTGGTCCGAACATCATGTTTTGACCAAGCGGGCCCGGGGTTGATTTTTTGATATTTTGGGAAGAAAGCATAAAAATTTATATTTTGGCATTGGGTTTGACTTGTTTAGCCTAAATTAAAGTTGTAAAGTCGTTATTTCATAGATTCGATTGAGTTGGACTGAATTTGAGAGGGAAGGCAGTCGTTGTGGATTGATTTTAGCCGTGGAAGTTGAGGTAAGTGTTTGGTCTAACTTTGGCTTGAGGGAATATGAGTAGAGTCTTGTTTGCTAATTTCTATTTGTCGAGTACGGTGTATAGGCATGGTGACGAGTATCTATACACTGGTGTTGAGCATGGACGTGAGTGCTAAATTGCTAAATTATCGAATTATTAATTATTGTTTATGAGGACTTGGTTGGAAATCGTTGACATTGAGCCAGTAATGGTTGATGCCAAGTATTAATTAAATAGGGTTAAGTAGAAATGGAGTAAGCTTGGTTATAGCAGGATTTCCCTGGCCAGGATAGTTTATTATAACATCTTTCTCCCTTGCCGGGATTATATTGTGTATTGTGTTGAAAGAAATGAGATCGTGTGGCACGCCGACCACTTGTATATTAAGAAATGGGATCGTGTGGCACGCTGACAACTTATATATATGGAAATGGGATCGTGTGGTACGTCTACCATGATATATTGGCAAAAGTGACTTGTTGTCCCCCTATTCTGTGATAGAAGGAATCAATTGTAGTTTCTTTACTTATCCCTGCTTTTCTGTTTAAAATCCGCTATTTCCCCTGAGCATGTCCCTTCCCAGTTTTACTTGTTACTTTCTGCTCGCCAGGCTTTAGCTAGACATTTGCCAGCATATGGAGTCGGTTGTGCTGATGCTACACTTCTGTCCTCTTCTGCACAGATTACGAAGCCGGAGCAGCTTTTGGGCAGCAGTACTTGAGTGGGAGCTGACTGGAGTCCAGAGATTTCGAGGTCGCCTTGCTGACGTTCGCATGGCCTGGAGTCTCTTCTAACTTTATTTTTGTTTGTTGTCCTTGTACCGGAACAAACAATATTATGTTTTATTCAGACTTTGTATTTTGTATTCTGTAGATGTTCGTGAGTTAGTGACTCCTGTCTTGGGTAGAGATTGTATTTGTATTTCTGCACCAGTTTTTGGTTTATATTATATTAAGACTTATACATTTTTATTAAATGTCACATTGTTTTAATATTGTTGATGTTTGCTGAAAGGGATAAAAATAATTTGGCTAGCCTAGCTCCTATTAGTAGGCACCATCACGACTCCTGAAGGTGTAAAATGCGGGTCGTGACATTGAAGCTCCCGCAGTTAAAGCTCATGAAGTTGAAATTCCCGAGCTGAAGCTCCCGAGGCTGAAGTTCCTGTAGGTGAGGCTCCCGAAGCCAAAACTCCAATTAATGTTGAAACTGGTGAAGGTGTCACGCCTCTTCTTAACCCAACGAGCCTGCTGTTTCAAGCCAAGCTAAAGCCGTGTCTGTAAATGCTCCTTCTAAAATTTGAACCATTGCTCCTGATGTTTCTGTTTCACTTCCTCAATCTTCTCAGTGATCAGTTATTCTTCTCAATGACCAGTTTTTTGAAATGGATTTTCTTTTGTTTTTTCTTTTTTGAAAAATGGTAATAAGACCTTTAGTTTCATTTAAGGTTTGATTTTAGAAGTACAAGTCCCCAAGTCTTGTTATGGGGCAATTTGCATGCATGAACAGTTTAATGACTAAGTTGTATACTTAGTCTCTAGTTTTAAATGTTTATAAAGACTTTGTTAAACTTCCGTTTGTTCTATTCTTGCCTTTTTATTTTCAAGGACTTGGAGAATAGTTTGTATTTTTGTTCTTTGAAAATGCTTCTATTAATCTCATGAATAAATAGTTTAAGCATAAGTTTTATAAATGAGGGCCCTTTTATATTTTGACACTTAATGAAGAAGACGTCTCAACTTCATAATGGTGTTATTACACGATGAAAGAAATAGGAACACACATGTTTTTTTTTTAAATAACATTGATAAGTTTGTATTTCTGAACCTTGACAAGTTTTGAATAATGCTTTACATGTATTTGAATTACATCAATAGCTTTCTCGTAACTATTTTTCTTGTAACAGAATATTACAATAGAAAAATAATAGATATAGGGTTCTTTCTTATAACCTTTTTAGTACATAGTCTTTACCCTAGTTCAATACATTAGGAAGGGTTTGAGAGGTGATACCATCGTTCTCATGAGAAAGAACACTATGATGAATGTCGTCGCTCTCCATTGTTTTAATGGGAAAGAACACTATGATGAATGCTATGAATTCCATGACTTCATAACTTTTACTCTGCACTTTCGTAACTTTTACTCTACACTAGTTTCTTCTAGGCTTGACTTTTATTCATTCGTTTTTGCCTTCTTTATACACGTGCCTGTGTCTATTATGTAGTCTCCCAAGTGTTTGTGTGTTGAGATATGAAGCCTTGAGCACTTTTTCGTTTCTTTCACTTGGTCCTTTTCCTGAAAAGGAAAAATATACGAGACTCGGAGGTGCAATTATAGATAAAGACTGCTTAACCTGTTTGTATGTCTATCAAAATAATTGTAACCTTGAGCCAGGAATTTTAGTTTATTCCATTTTTCCATACAGGTCATGACTCGTTATTTAGTATGGTTAGCTTTTTGCCTATCATCTAAAATCGTATGTAAAATTTTAACAATTTAAAAATAAAATTTTAACATGGTGATACCTGACCGTGGGTATTCCCTTAGAAGTAGTATCTCTTCAAATGAACAACATTCCAATTCGAAGGTAGTACTTAAGGTCCATTGTCTCCAATTCACATGCTCTTTTTCTTGCAATATCACGAACTCTATAGGGTCCTTCACATATCGGACTTAATTTCCCTGTGTTAGCAGCTTTTGTAGATTGAAAAACCTTTTTTGAGCACGAAGTCCCCAACTTTGAAGAATCTGAGGCGTGTTTTCCGGTTGTAATATTGTTCTATGACTTGTTTTTGTGCAGCACTTCCTATTAGTGCAGCTTCTCTTCTGCATTCGAGTAAATCAAGATTAACCCACATCTCTTCGTTATTTGATTCTTCCGTCGCCTGTGTGAACTGTGTAATTAATTATCCTATTTCAACTGGAATTAAAGCCTCAGCTCCATAAACCAATGAAAATGGCATTCTCCTGTACTTGTTTTTGCAGTTGTATGATAAGCCCATAAAACCCCAGGTAATACTTCAGGCCAGTTACCTTTTGATTCTTGTAAACGCTTCTTCAAATTGTTGATAATGACCTTATTTGTTGATTCTGCAGGTCCATTACCTACAAGATGATAAGGTGTTGACGTGATTCTTTTAAGTTTCCAACTTTGAAAACATTCCGTAATTTGAGCTCCTATAAATTGTGGGCCATTAACAAATACAATCTCTTTTCGTACTTCGAATTGTCATATGAAGTTTCGCCAAATGAAGTCCTTAACTTCTTTTTCTCGTACCTGTTTAAATTCTCTTTCCTTTACCCATTTAGTGAAATAATCAGTGAGCACGAGTAGAAACTTTACCTATCCTTTAGCTTGTGGTAATGGACCCACGATATCCATTCTCCACTTCATGAATGGCCATGGTGCTATGACTGGATGCAATAACTTTGCTGGTCTATGCATATTGTTACCATACCTTTGGCATTTGTCACACATAGCCACAAAACCTTTCGCTTCTTCTTCCATTTTAGGTTAATAATAACCTGCCCTAATCAAGGTTCTTACCAGTGACCTTTCTCCTACGTGATTTTCGCAATGGCCCTCATGTATTTCTATCATTACATACTCCATCTATGAGGGTCCGAGACATCTGCTAAAAGATCACCGAACATTTTACGACAAGGATTCCCTTGTGTTAAACAATATCGAGTAGCCTTTTTCCAAAGTGCATATTCTATTTGTTAATCATTAGGGACGACACAATAATGCAAAAAAAAGCACAAATTTTGTTCCTCCAGTCTCAAGTTAGATTATTAAAATTTACCGCATTCTTATCAGGTTCGAGAACAGAGGGAAATAAATGTATAACTGAAGCGTTTGTATCGCTTGCCACGTCAGTTTCAGATGCGAGATTGGCTAAAGCGTCTTCTTCAATATTTTTCATCTCTTGGTATTTGTACAACTTTCCATGTCTGAAATTGCTTTATCAATTCCCGTACTTTTTCCAAGTATTGTTGCATCCTTGCCTCCCTAACTGTGTAAGTCCCCAGCATTTGATTAACAACGATATGTGAATCATTTTTATTATAATCTGGGTTATGGCGAGTTCTCGGGCCAATTCCAAACCTTCAATCACAGCTTCATACTCTGCTTCATTATTAGTTATAGAGTGACATTTAATAGCTTGCCTAATGGTTTCACTCGTAGGTGATACCAAAACAATTCCTAGACCTGCACCTTTTACGTTGGACAAACCGTCAGTAAATAAAGTCCAAGTCCCTGGGTTTGCACCATTGAAAACTTGTAACTCTTTTTTCGCTTTTAATTGCATTCCTTGGATAAAATCAACTACGAAATCAGCTAATACTTGCAATTTTATAGCAGTTTTAGGTTGGTAAGTGATTTCGTATTCACTTAATTCAATAGCCCATTTAGCTAACCTTTCGATAATTCATGCTTATGTAGTGTATTACTCTATGGGTAATGAGTTACTACAACAATATGGTCTTAATTTCCTGGACGCCAAGATTAAAGCAAGTGCTAGTTTTTCCAATTATGGATGCCGTGTATCTACATCTAACAATGATTTACTAACATTATAAATAGGGGATTGTTTATCTTGGTCCTCTCGAACTAAAACAACACTTACTTCTACTTCTAAAACAACAAGATAAATAAGCAACCTTATTCTTTCCTTTGGTTTTACAAGCAATGGTGGGTTTGATAAATATGTCTTAAAATTACTAAGTTCTTGTTGACATTCTTCATCCCACTCAAAATGATCTTGCTTCTTAAGAGCCGAGAAGAATTTGAAACACTTCTTTGATGATTTGGAAATGAATCTTTCCAAGCCTGCAATTCTCCCCGTTAGTCTTTGGACTTCTTTTTTACTTGACAACACTTCAGGGATTTCCAATGTGCACGGGCTTCACTTCAATACCATGGTTAGAAACAAGAAAACCCAAAAACTTACCTGATGTAACTCCAAACGCGCATTTTTCGCAACTTCATGTTAAATTTCCATAGAATTTGAAATGTATCAGATAAATGGGATATATAATCCCTAGAATGCTGAGTCTTTACAAGCCTATAATCTATATACACCTCCATGATTTTTCCCAAATGTTCCTGGAACATTTTGGTGACCAATCTTTGATAGGTTGCTCCAGCATCCTTGAGTTCGAAGGGCATTACCTTATAACAGTAGGTCCCCCTGTCTGTTATGAAAGAAGTTTTTTCCCTCATCTCCAGGGTCCATTTTGATTTGATTATAACCTGAATATGCATATAAGAAAATTAATATCTCATGTCCTACAGTAGCATCAATTAGTTGATCAATGTGTGGTAAAGGAAAAGAATCTTTTGGACATGCTTTATTAAGGTCTGTATAATCTACACATACTTGCCACTTACCATTCTTTTTAGGCACCACAACAGTATTAGATAACCAGTTAGGATATTTTACCTCGCGGATAGACCCAATTTTTAATAATTTTTGTACCTTATCTTGAATCACCTAATTCTTGAAAGCTCCTTGATTTCTCTTCTTTTATTTGATTGGTGTGTACGATGGGTCTTCATTTAACTTGAGATTCATTACCTGTGGTTGTATACCTGTCATATCAGCATGGGACCAAGCAGAACAGTCCACATTAGCCTTTAAGAAATCAATTATCATACCTTTCATGTCTGGGTTCAGATTTGTTCCCACAAAAACATTCCGCTCAGGCCATTGTCCAAACGGTATTACATCTTCCAACTCTTCAATTGTTGTTTTAATTTTTTCATTTTCTTCTGGCTCTTGAATTGTGTCAGGCCTTGAGTCTATATCTGTCCATCCCTGTAAAGGTGAGGTTTGAGCTGTGACATTGTACCGCCCCAAATTGAGGGACATGACCGGTGCTCGACCGGGTAGTCCCAATCAAACGGACCTGGTTACCTTTCCTATTCCCACGTGTTACCCCACAATGTTCATTATTAATTAACCGATAACACTTGATGCAACTGAAAGTAAAAAGAACTCTTCCTTTACAAAAATATGCATATTATCAGTAACAGCTAGCGTGGTTTACATATTATAGGGCCCACTACATACACATATATTACACCAGTTCCATAACACACATCATCCAGTCTACGGATCCTCTAAGATGAAGAAAATAATACAATGCTTGCCGGTGATAAGGCCCCGGCTATACCTTGGCAATAACGACACAAAACTCCAAAATACAACAACAAAGGTGGCATGTGCCACGCAGGGTCCCAGAAGGAAAGGGGCTCACCAATTACGAACACTGCCGATGGAGAAAGAGGAAGAGCTACGGACGGTGGACTGGAGTGCCTACCGCAGATCCACCTACAATCATAATACGAATGTAGCGCCCCTGGCAAAAGGGATGTCAGCACATTTGAAATACACTGGTATGTATGAACAAACTCTGTCCCAAGTAAACTCAAGCCGAAGATACATGTACAAGTAGAAAGCTGAACAACAATGGAAACAACAACCAAGCACTTCACAAATAGATGATACAATTAACCATATAAAGGGGCAATCAGTGCACCACAGGTTACAAACTCTCATGTTGTCTCCTTTCACAATTTCATATTTATCATTTCATTTTCTTTTTGTTCATTTCAATAGTGATATTGGATCACTTTTCCACCCTTACTACGTCGTCCACCCTTATTTCCTTGGCCACCCTTATTTCCTCGGCCACCCTTATTGCCCCAACACAGACATTATTTCATTGTGTTGCGGCGCACAACCCAACCTCGCCTGACAGTTTCTATGAACAAACAACATAAAGCACATAATCAATTACAAGAAATCAACTAAAGCACATTGTTAAGATGTAACCACAACAAGGAGTGAAGTATTTCCACAACTAACAACAATAATTTCCTCATGTTCACAAATTCCTACACAACCCGAATTATCACAATGGATGTCCAATACCAACCATATACACTATTACCACAATAGTTCCGATTTCCCCATTCAACAATTCTTTTCAATTACATATTCCTCAACTTTTGCCACAAGATTTTACCACACAAGTATAAATTACAAGAGTTTCACCATAACCCCACATGAATATTAATTTTCAAGCAATTTCACACACCAACACAGGGCGATTTCACAAGGATCACAGTTATCCATACATACCTGGAACTGAATATCTCCTTTAAACCTCTACAACAATTTACCAATCAATCAAGACGGGTCAATCTAGTTCATAATCAATACATAATCCTTAGAATAGGAACTCATAAATTTACTACCCAATTCCCTTTTTACTAGATTTTACGGTTTTAAAGACATGCATGAAGGTTTTGTTCAAGAGCCTCAAACTCTAGGGTATGAGGCTCCCTTCCCAAGCTTAAGGTCGAAAATTTAGGGGAAATGGGTTAGGGATTTTACCTGTGAAATAAGAAGTGAAGAAAATGCACCAAAATTCCTCGGGCTCCAATGGTTTTGAAAGATCAATTGACGAAAAAATAGTTTCTCTCTCAAGAACCCTCTCTTCCTCTCTCTTCTTTTGTTAAGAAAATGTGTTAAAATGAGGGATGAGGTGTTTCATTAAAAGAGAGGTCAGGTTGAGAATTTTAGAAAATAACTGGGCGAGCACGATTTGCGACGCAGGTCTGCGATCGCAGAACTAACATGCGGTCCATAGAATGGACC
Organism: Nicotiana benthamiana; assembly: GCA_034376525.1. Taxonomy (NCBI): domain Eukaryota; kingdom Viridiplantae; phylum Streptophyta; class Magnoliopsida; order Solanales; family Solanaceae; genus Nicotiana; species Nicotiana benthamiana. The sequence continues at coordinate 40,323,993 of CM067336.1, forward strand.
GCAAAAGGGTCCCAAGTTTCGGACCTTCTCTATTGGGAATGAGGTGGATATGCGGTCCGCATTCCTATTCTACAGTCATAGAATGTACCGTAGAACTGACCTTTGAAATTCTTCAGGGATCATATGCAATCACTATGCAGTCCGCATATTGATTATGCGATCGTAGATCTGACCGCATTTTCAACACCAAAATTTGACTGCTCTCTGGAACTCTTTGTAGCAGAAATGCGTTCCACATTCTGGACCGCAGATTTGACCTGTTCTGGAAAATTTTCGACTCCGAGTTTTTATGCGCGATATAGTAAAAAGAATCTGACCCACGTAGGTAGACTCGACTCAGTGAGCTACTAATATTTGAGCACTCATTTTCACGGGGCCTTACATCCTCCCCTGCTTAAGATCATTCGTCCTCAAATGAGGACTTGGGAACCAAAGAGTTTGAAAACATGATATGCAAGTTCCTACGCTTTTATTAACTTTCAAGTTTGTTAGAAAAGTTTTGCCAGAGTTTTCTTTGTAATATGGACATAACCACATATCAGAGAACCCCCAAATCATATTTCCAAGCACTATTACATTTGCACACACACAAGTATAACACTGGCACTTTCATCCATGCAAAAAATAATCATTACACAATTAGAACACCTTGGTATTCTCTACCAATGCAAACTTAATCATTAATTATCGGCACTATTATGAGTTAATTACTTACCATGAGAGTACAAAACTTTCATTACCCAGAAGGAACGCACATTGTTCAAATAATCCCAACATATCAATTCTTTTGGCACAACTTGGAGGGACTACAATAGTAAGGCACTTGGGGGAGAGAAGGGATGTTTCTTACACCTAATGGCCCACAACATTAATTCTCCTAGGGACAAGATTTGCATGGTTATTTCTAGACTTGTTCAAATAGATGGGGGTATTTTTTTTTCATCTCATCTTCCGCTTGCCTGTGGCTTCCTCGACTTGTTGGTTCCGCCACAACACTTTAGCTGAAACAATCTCCTTGTTTCGCAAATTTTGGACTTGCCTATACATAATAGCAACCGGAATCCTCATATGATAACTCTCCGGTAACCTTGATGTCTTCAACTAGCACGATTTTAGACGGATCACCCACGACTTTCCTCAACATGGATACATGGAACACCGGGTGCACTAAGGACATTTCAGGGGGACAATTCCAACCTATACGCAACTTGACCCGATCCTTTGAGTGATCTGATAAGTCCCGACATACCTAGGACTTAGTTTCCCCTTCTTTCTAAAGCGCATGACTCCTTTCGTAGGAGAATCCCTCAAGAATACCCAATCTCCTTCTTGAAACTTCAATTCTCTTCGACGCACGTCCGCATAGGATTTATGGCAACTCTGAGCAGTCTTCATCCTTTGCTGAATGACTCTTACCTTCTGCATGGCCTGGTGCACAAGATCTGTCCCTATCAATTCTGCTTCACCAGCCTCGAACCACTCGATCGGGGACCTACAAATTCTTCTGTACAATGCCTCAAAAGGGGCCATATGAATGGTAGCGTGGAAGCTGTTGTTATAAGCAAACACTATAAGGGGCAGGTGATCATCCCAGCTACCCTTGAAATCCAATTCACATGCCCGCAACATAACCTCGAGCGTCTGAATAGTCTGCTCTGCTTGTGCATTCGTCTGCGGATGAAAAGCGATGCTAAGATTCACTTGAGTACCCAAACCTTGCTGAAATTTCCTCCAGAAACTAGCTGTGAATTGAGCTCCTTGATCCAAAATAATGGAACGCGTACCATGAAGACTTACTATCTCCTTGATATGCGGTCGAGCATATTGTTCTGCAGTATCGGTGGACTTTAGTGGCAAAAAGCTAGCTGATTTGGTGAGTCTATCCACTATTACCTAAATTGAGTCGAACTTGTGCTGAGCGTGAGGTAGTCCTATCACGAAGTCCATATTGATCATTTCCCACTTCCACATTTCTATTTTATAAGCTAAGTCAACCTGTCGGGCCGCTAATGCTCGGCCTTCACTTGCTGGCAATTCAGACACTTAGAGACGAAATCCGCCACACTCTTCTCCATAACATTCCACCAATAGATTTCCTTTAGATTGTGATACATCTTTGTAGAGCCTGGGTGCGCTGAATACCTGGAATGATGAGCCTCTGCCATTACCCTCTCCCGAAGATTATCCACATCCGGAACATATAACCTATCATGGCACCATTGCACACCATCGTTGCTACCGAGCGAAAATGCTGAAACTTTGTCCCTTAGAACTGCCTTCTTCAATTGTGCTAACGCTGGATCAATAAGATTCTTTTCTTTAACGTCCGCCACGAGCAACGATTCTTCTGTGTTATGCACCATACGTTCCTCCTCATTCGGGTCCGAGATACAAACCCCAAGGTTGCCCAGTTGGTGTACCTCCCGAGCTAAGAGCATCTGATCTGCTCTCAAGCGAGCCAAACTACCCATAGATTTCCGAACGAGGGCTTCGGCCACCTCGTTCGCCTTCCCTAGATGGTACAAGATTTCCATGTCATAATCTTTAAGCAATTCTAACCACCGTCGATGCCTCAAATTCAATTCCTTCTGCTTGAAAAAAAGCTGGAGACTCTTATGGTCTGAAAACACATCTATATGAACCCCAAAAAGATAAAGCCGCCATATTTTCAAGTCAAACACAATCGCTGCAATCTCCAAATCATGCGTCGGATAACTTTTTTTGTGATTCTACGTTTCCTAGAATCATATGTTATGACCTTTTCGTACTACATCAGTACACACCCCAGACCAACCCTGGAGGTATCACAATAAACCGCAAACCCCTCTTTGCCTTCTGGCAAGACTAATACCAGAGTCGAGGTTAACCTTGACTTCAATTCGTGAAAACTTTTCTCACAAGTATCTGACCACTAGAACTTGACTGATTTCTGCATCAACTTAGTCAATGGGGAGGCGAGGGTGGAGAATCCCTCTACGAACCTCAGATAATACCCTGCTAAACCTAAAAAGCTACGGATCTGCATCGGGGTCGTGGGCCTAGGCCAATCCTTCACCGCTGCAATCTTTTGGAGGTCCACCCGAATCCCCTCACCGGAAACAATGTGACCCAGTAAAGCGATGGACTCCAACCAAAATTCACATTTAGAAAACTTGGCATACAATTGGTGCTGATGATGAGTCTGCAGAACTACTCTGAGTTGATTGGCATGATCCTACCTACTCCGCGAATACACGAGGATGTCGTCAATGAAAACAATCACGAAGGAGTCCAAAAATGACTTGAAGACCCGATTCATAAGATCCATAAAGGCCGCCGGGGCGTTGGTTAGCCCAAAAGACATGACCAAAAATTCAATGTGACCATAACGAGTTCTGAAAGAGGTCTTAGGAATATCCTGCTCTCTGATCTTCAATTGGTGGTACTCAGACCGCAAATCAATTTTGGAGAAGAACCTTGCACCTTGCAATTGATCGAACAAATCATCTATCCGAGGCAAAGGGTATCTATTCTATATGGAGAATTTATTAAGATGCCGATAATCGATGCATATGCGAAGTGACCCATCCTTCTTTCTGACAAAAAGAACCGGAGCACCATATGGTGACACACTTGGCCGGATAAACCCCTTCTCCAAAAGATCCTTCAACTGCTCATTCAACTCCCGTAGCTCTGCTGGCGCCATTCTATATGGTGGAATAGACATTGGGTGGGTATCTGGCAATACATCAATCTCGAAATAAATCTCGAAATCAATCTCCATATCTGGCGGAATTCCTGGAAGCTCATCTGGAAAATACCTCAGGAAACTCATTCACGACTGGCACGGACTCGGGGGCAGGTACATTTGGAGTGGTGTCCGCCACCCGGACCAAATGATAGATGCACCCCTTTCTAATCATCTTCGAAGCTTTGAGGTAGGAAATAAACCTACCCCTCAGCACAACACCATTTCCTTTCCGTTCAATAGCTGGCTCATTAGGGAACTCTAGTCTCATAACTCTCATCCGGCAATCAAGTTTAGCAAAGCACGAATAGAGCCAGTCCATCCCCATGATTACATAAATATCCATCATCCCAAGCTCAATAAGATTGGCCGTGGCAACACGACCATATACCATAACAATACAATTCCTATAGACCCGCACGGCTGTAATAGAATCACCAACCGGAGTCGATATAGAGAACGGCTCAAGAAGCTGCTCAGGTTCAATCCAAAAACTCGAGGCAACAAATGGAGTAACATAGGACAATGAATACCTTGTATCAATAAGAGCATAGCAATCAATGGTCTGGACAGATAGTATACTTGTGACAACATCTGGGGAAGCCTCAACACTCTAACAACCGCTCAACACATAAAACCTGCTAGGTCCGCCCCTACCACGGGCTCCACCAATGGCTGCACCACACCCAATTGGGGCTGGGGGGCTCACTGATGATGTAGCAACTGATGAATTGGACGGCTGAGCAGGTCCCCTACCTATGCCCTGCCTGGGCGCATGACAGTCCCATTGTATGTGACCTCCTACCCCACAATTATAACACACTGAAGCGTCCAAGTAATAGGCCTCTGTATGAAATCTCCCATACTTGGGACATATACCTCCCTTCTGAAGAGGTCTCATCTCTAAATGACTGAACTGGTGGGGCCTTCTGCTGTCTGAACCTGGCCCCGAATGGCTACCCTGCTGGTAACGGTGCACGGATAGCGGTGCACTTGGTAAGGACTGAGCATAAGACTGATATGGTCCTGATGACCCTCTCCCTGGAGCTGACCTCCCCGATGTACCCATCGATCGGGACTTGTTGCTACTCTCCCTATCCGCCCAAATGTTTAACTTCCTAGCCTGTGTGGCTTGAGCGAAACCCACGATCTTCCCATAGTTCATGTCTGAATGCAAAGCCTCTATAGCAACCTCATTTACCACCAATGGACTGAGACCCTGAACAAATCGCCAAAATTTAGCCTCCATAGTCGACACCAACTGAGGAGCATACTTGGACAACCTCACAAACTCTATATGATACTCCCAAACACTCATACCACCCTGCTTAAGAACTTCAAATTCAGTGGTACGGGCTGCCATTGTCTCGGCAAGCAAGAAGTGGTCCATGAAAGCATCTACAAATTCATCCCATCTAGACGGAGGTTTTTCCTCCTCACGGGAAGCCTCCCAAATCTCAACCCACGAACACGGTGCACCCTTCAAACTTTATGAAGCCAATTCTACCCCTTCTATTTCTGTAGCCTTCATCACTCGAAGGGTCTTGTATATCTCATCAAGGAAATCCTGCGGATCAGCCTCTGGTCTGTGCCTGAGAACACTAGAGGATCCAATCGGAAAAACTGGTGAACTCTGGAGCTGGTTGAGTCTCCCTGTCCGCTGAAGGACACAGGGGCACCATAAGATCTATGGGCCTGGGCGGCCACTAGCTGGCTCAACATATGGAAGACTCCTCTAAGGTCCCAATCCGAAATCCTGGGACCGGAAGCTGGAGCAACATCAGAATCAGGAGCGTTGGCAAGAGATATAGTGGTACCCTCGACCGCCTCTGGAACATGACTGCTTGGATCAGGAATGGATGGAGCGGGCAAAATCAAAACTGCGGAATCACTCTCACCCACGGCAGCCGACGCATCATCCACAACCGCACTAGGAGTGGCATTGGCCCCTAGGCCGAGTCTAGCTTTCTTCTTAGGTGCCATTTCTGAAAATTCAAAATAAAGCACGAATTAGACACAACATTACTTCACCGCACGAACTAGAATATCACAGAAGGGTATAGTTTCCTAAATGCCCATGTAGCCCCCAACATATAGATGTGGTCGAAAACAAACCGATAAGAAGGACTCTACTAGGCACGGCTCTGAGACATCCTAGGACTCTTTACCATAGGCTCTGATACCAAGTTTGTCACGCCCCAAATTGAGGGACATGACCGGCGCTCGACCGGGTAGTACTAGTAAAGCACAAATGGTTACCTTTCCTATTCCCATGTGTTACCCCACAATGTTCATTATTAATTAACCAATAATACTTGATGCAACTGAAAGTAAACAGAACTCTTCCTTTACAAAAATATGCATATTATCATTAACAGCTAGCGTGGTTTACATATTACAGTGCCCACTACATACACATATATTACACCAGTTCCATAACCCACATCATCCAGTCTACGAAGCCTCTAAGATGAAGAAAATAATACAATGCTTGCTGGCAACAAGTCCCCGGCTATACCTTTGCAATAACAACTCAAAACTCCAAATGAAAACAACAAAGGTGGCATAGGCCACGCAAGACCCCGGAAGGAAAAGGGCTCACAAATTACGAACACTGCCGATGGAGAAGGAGGAGGAGCTACGGATGGTGGACAGGAGTGCCTGCCATGGATCCACTTACAACCATAACACGAGTGTAGCACCCCGGAAAAAGGGACGTCAGTACATTTGAATTGTACCGGTATGTATGAACAAACTCCATCCCAAGAAAACTCAAGCAAGATACATGTACACGTAGAAAGTTGAACAACAATGGAAACAACAACAGAACACTTGACAAATCGATGATACAATTATCCACACAAAGGGGAAATAAGTGCCCCACAGGTTACAAACTCTCCAGTTGTCTCCTTTCACAATTTCACATTTATCATTTCATAATTTCTGTTCATTCAATAGTGATATTGGATCTCTTTTCCACCCTTATTACGTCGTCCACCCTTATTTCCTCGGCCACCCTTATCGCCCCAATCCACACCTTATATCACCGTGTTGTGGTGCGTAACCCGACCTCGCCTGACAGTTTCAGTCCACAAACAACATACATCACATAATCAATTACAAGAAATCAACTAAAGCACATTGTTAAGATGTAACCACAACAAGGAGTGATGTATTTCCACAACTAACAACAACAATTTACTCATGTTCACAAATTCGTACACAATCCGAATTATCGCAATGGATGTCCATAACTAACCATATACGTTGTTACCACAATAGTTCCGATTTCCCCATGAAACAATTTTTTTCAGTTACATGTTCCTCAACTTTTGCCACAAGATGTTACCACACATGTATAAATTACAAGAGTTTCACCATAACCCCACATGATTATTAATTCTCAAGCAATTTCACACACCAACACACGGCGATTTCACAAGGATCACAGTTAGCCATACATACATGGAATTGAATATCTCCTGTATACTTCTACCCCAATTTACCAAGTAATCAAGATGGGTCAATCTAGTTCATAATCAATACATAGGCCTTTGAATAGGAACTCATAAATTTACTACCCAATTCCATTTTTACTAGATTTTTGGGTTTTAAAGACATGCATGAAGGTTTTGTTCAAGAGCTTCAAAATCTAGAGCATGAGGTTCCCTTCCCAAGCTTAAGTTCGATAATTTAGGGGAAATGGGTTAGGGATTTTACCTGTGAAATCAGAAGTTAAGACAATGCACCAAAATTCCCTGGGCTCCAATGATTTTGAAAGATCAATTGATGATGAAATAGTTTTCTCTCTCAAGAACCCTCTCTTCCTCTCTCTTCTTTTATTCAGAAAATATGTTAAAATGAGGGATGTGGTGTTTAATTAAAAGAGGGGCTGAGTTGAGAATTTTAGAAAATAACTGGGCGAGTACGATATGCGACGCAAGTCTGCGATTGCAGAACTGACATGCGTTCCGCAGAATGGACCGCAGAAGGGTCCCAGTTTGGGACCTTATCTAGTTGGGAATGTGGTGGATATGCGGTCCGAATTCCTATTCCGCTGTCACAGGATGCATCGTAGAACTGGCCTTTAAGGATCATATGCGACTACTATGCGATATGCATATTGGTTATGCGATCGCAGATCTGACCGCATTTTGAACACAAAAATTTGACTGCTCTCCGGAACTCTCTGTGGTAGAAATGTGGTCCACATTCTTGATCTGCGACCGTATTCTGGACCATAAAAATTTGGCCTGTTCTGGATAATTTTTGGACTCCGATTTTTTGAGTGCAAAATAGTAAACAGAATCCGACCCACGTAGGTAGACTCGACTCTTTGAGCTGCTAATATTTGATCACTCATTTTCATGGGGCCTTACAGTCATCCTTAACTACTTTTTGTTATTAATATTCCTTGCTGCATGCTGATCTCTACGAATTTGGAAAATTTCCCATGGTGATGGGAATTTAATAAGTTGATGTAGGGCTGATGGGACATCATCCATTTTGTGGATCCACGGCCTTCCCAGGATCATGTTTGGTATCATTTCATCTTCAGCTTGCATTTCACGTAATACCCTTAGTAGGATAATATTCTCAGAACTTCCTGGATCAATTAAAACTCGTTTCACATTAATATCATGTACAAGTAAAGATATTACCAGTGCGTCGTTATGTGGAGATAGTACACCATCTGCATCTTTATCATCAAAGGTAATACTTTCTTCCTCCAAGACTTGTCGTACCCACTTCCCGTGGGTAATAGTGACTATTGAGACTTTATTGGATGCTGTGTATGTCACACAGTTGATATATTCAACCTCGCTTATGACATTGACGGTTCTTTTGAAAGATGGTGGTTTTGGGGGCACCTGCCTATTATTCAAGTAAGATTCTTTGCTTTTATCACTGAACAACTCAGTAAGAAACCTTTGTTTCAACAAATGGTCAACTTCACTCTAAAAAAATCTTCAATCAACGATTTTATGGTCGTGGTCATTATGAAACTCACACCAATGATCAGGGTTATGCCAGTTTGGAATAGACCACATTTCTTTTGGCCAACGGACCTTATCTCCCACGCTTCTCAAAATAGCTATGAGCTCGGAGATGCTGACGTTGAAATTATAACCACCGAATCTTGCCATTAAACTTCTGTGATCATCTCGCGACTCATGATTGTTTCGCTCGTTCCTAAACCTTGATGAGGAACCTAATTCACTATTTCTAGATTTGTGATTGTACCTTCGATTAACGTGCCTTGACCATTATTCCTTTCCCGTAGGACCCTGTAAGGCTCGTATCTATTTTTACCGGACCTTATTTCATTTTCTGCACATCCCAGACCTGCTTTTTCCTCTTTTTGGGATCGTGGAATAGTATCTTTTTCAATCCGCAACTTCGTGTTGCACCTATTATAAGCATCATTCCACGTTGTAGTAGGGAATTCTCGAAGGCTCTCCTTGAGTCTCTTTGTGGTCTCCGAGCTTTTGTTCATTCAAATTACTCATTAAAGATATAACTGGTTATTTGTTAGGTAGACGTGGAAAAGTCATTCTTTCACGTTGAAATCTATCCACGAAATCTCGAAGTAGTTCTGAATCCCTTTTCTTGATTTTGAAGATATCCTCCATTCCTTTTTCTACCTTCTGAGCTCCCGAATGTGCTTTGATGAAAGAATCTGCAAGCTCAACAAAGTAGTTTATTGAATTTTTGGGTAAGAGAGAATCACTTTGCTTCTAAGGTTGTTGCGAATATTTATCCATATCCACCACTTTGATTACAGGTGGAACCCCGGATATTTGCTCTATGTGGTCATTTTGCTCTTTGAGCTGTGTCTGCAGAGTTAGTATTAAATTTTGCAAATGAGAATTAACTGAATTACCTGGTTCTTCCTCCTGTGATTCACTAGGGGTTCCTCCGTTTTCTGAATTAACAAGCACAGAACAAGGATTCTCCAATGTGTTGTTATTGGGTATAGGTGTGGGTGGTATAACAGGTAGCTGACTAACTAGAGCCTGGATAACTTTATTGACATGCACAACAATTACTTTTTTTAAAGCTTCATCTACCCCTTAAAAATTCTAAGATTGGCCCTGTCAATCTGCATGAGATCTTTCAGAAGAGCCCTCACGAGATTGTCGTGGTGAGCTTTGTGGAGAAGGAAGCAGGTTAGTATTTTGTATATCTCCTTGAACCTGTTGAGCGTTCTCACTGTTGTTTGCCATAATTGATGGAAATAGATTATCAGATTCCCGGTAATGGAATAAATTTGTTTAACCAAAAAAATAGATTTTTAGTCAAAGCTAAAATTTTAGAAGAATACGGGTTACTGATAAAGAAAAAAGTATATAAAGAAAGAAATTTGAAAATAATATGATTAGAAAGCAAGCAAATTAGAGTATATTCTAATAATATTCGTGTCCTTACAATTGTTCGTTCTTACCCCTTTTATTGCTATTTTGGGAATATGAGCCTTGCCTTTGTTATAATGAGGCTATAATGAGCAGTTAATGACTTTAAATGCTACGTTACATAATCATATGCCTTAAATAAGTATTCTCTAGCATCTTTAGTAATTAATACTCATTAAATGTTGTACTTAGACCCTCATACGCTGTCAGATTCATTCCATTTATTATCCACGATCTCTAAGCTTTATATGACCGTAATAGGTAAGGGTACTGAGCCACTTGAATAACCGCCCGTGTCTCTTCTGTTACTTTTGCTCGTACATGTTGTCGCTCGCGTCTCTTAGCTAATTATAACTCTTTGATTATTTGACTAGTCAACGTGTCACGACACGTTATCTTTAATATACAAACTCGATTTTTCCCAACACACTCCTTTAAACACTCATCCCCTTTTCCCCTTCATCCGGCTCATTATTTTTCTCTCTAGTAACATGCTATTGAGCGCATATATATAGATATATATATATATATATATATATATATATATATATATATATATATATATATATATATATATATATATATATATCGGCTGGGTGGAAACCCTAATTGGCAAAGAAGTGTATGTTTTAATCACCCTTGGTTTACTTTGTTACACTTAACTCCAATTACTTCTAAATATTATATTTCTGCGTATCAATTCTAAGTTTCTAACGTTACTTTGTGGAGCAAACTTAAAATGATTTTCTAATCTAATCCAAATTCACTAACTATTTAGGTTTAACTATAATTACATATCTTATACTCGGAAATGTCCAACTTTTGTTAATAAATGTAGAAATTACGGGTAAAAGAATAGTGGTCTTACGAAAAACCTAGGACGAATAGTTTTGATCATTTAATTTTCCTCTAATTGTTTTATTACGTAGTTGCTAATTCATTTTTCTACAAAAAAAATTAAATAATCAGTATTGAATCTGGTACAATTTATTCTTATTTAATTCAGTGTAAATCGTACTAAATACTATAACAAATATAGGACTATTTAGCTAATTAGTTCAGCATAAATAAATATTTTTTACTAAAAAAGTCTCATAGATTCGTCAACTATTTGACAAATTAGTTATGCATAAATAGATGTCTTACTTTAAAAAAGGGAAAATTTCACATCAAAACAACTGGGGTGCCTCTTTTTCAACTTTATGGCCCATATTTCAATTTATAATTGAGTAACGAAAAAATTAGAGGCACATATCCGAAAAAGGGGCGTTATTTCCGTTTTTTGGGAGTAAGAAGCGGAATTTTCTTTATTTCAGCTAGATTTTCTCTGATTCTTACCAATATTCTTCCCCAAATACAATAAAAACGAGATCTTCCGATAAATGCAGATCCGAAAACCATTCTTCTTCAATTTTTTTGCTACAAATAAGCGCAGTTCTCATTTTTGCTACAATTTTGATTTCAATTTTTTGTTCGATGGAGATTTTTCCAGTTTACGTTCTTCATAGTGATGAATGGGAAGAAAACAAGTTTACCAATTTTGCCAGTGATTGTGTAATAATCGAGTCGACATTCAGCTACAACAATTTAGTAGGAGCTATTTTAGAACAGATTAGGATCGATAGTGATTTAAACACAATAGAGATTAACCTTCTCCCAAATGTTGGTTTGCCACCGATCCTGATCTACAACGATACATGTGTTAAGGTGTATATCGTATTAAAGAAGAAAAATTTGGCTTTTACTGAATATCCCTTGTTCGTGACAGTGAAAGAGATTTATGATAATCGTTTGGTTGCTACAAGTTCAAGTTGTGTGGTTGCTACAAGTTCCAGCTATTTGGTTGCTACAAGTTCAAACTCTAGAGATGTATCCACAATTGATAGCACCGAGATTATTGATATCGATTGATTGAAAATACTAAATTTAGTAAACACGCGGCTATAATGGATAATATGTTGAACGAATTTCTTGAGGAGGATCAAGTTTATAAGGATAAAGAGACAGTTATGAATGTGATGAAGAACTTGGCTGTACGCGGAGGTTCCAATTCAAGGTTTAGAGATCAAGAGCAACAAGGTATTTCAATAATTGTATATTCTGTTATATATATGAATGAATATGTATAAAGTAGTATATATTTGTATATTGGTATTAAAATTAGTATATATGTAATTATGTTTTTGTATACAAGTGTATTTAGATGTTGAATAATCTTTAATCCTAGGTATCACCTTATGTGTCTGGATGACAATTGTGCTTGGAGTTTCAAATCTTCTGCCATTTTCAAGGCAAACATATTCAAAGTAAGAAGCTACAATAATAATCACTCATGCGGCTATGGTGAAAGATACTTAACACAACATCAAGCTACTTCGAGTGTAATTGTTAGTATAGTCAAGGACAAGTATGTTAATCCAAAAAAAGTTTATACCGCAAATGATATAATAGAAGACATACAAAAATAATACAAAATTGAAGTGAGCTACATGAAAGGATGGAGAGCTAAAGAGATAGCAATGACAATGATAAGAGGGAGTCCGAGTGATTCATATAAGGAGTTCAATGTATTTTTATATGGTTGAGAAAACAAATCCAGGAACGGTTAAAAAGTTGCACACATCAGAAGATATATGCTTTGTTTATGCATATGTTTCGCTATATGCATATATCAAGGGCTGGGAGTATTGCAGACCGATGATGATGTTGATGGAAGTTTCCTTAAAGCAGTATATAAGGGTACCATAGTGATTGCTTGCACACAGGATGGAGCTGGTGAGTTGACTGCATCTACCTTATTTCTGCAGTTTGTATAATGTTAAAGGGTATATGATTTCACAGCTGTTGTTTTTATAAGACTTGCAATTGGTATAAAATTATATAATTGTGTATAACTGTGTATAAGATTTTTTTAATAATCTGAATCCTAGTATATATTTTGTATAAATAGGAAAAATCCTTCCACTTGCATATGCAATTGTAGATTCAGAGAATAACAAATCTTGGGAGTGGTTCTTTGTCCAGATAAAGGATACTTTTGAAGTTAGGGAAGGGATGTTATAGTTTCATATAGAAATAAAAGCATCTTCAAAGCCACAAAAGCTGTGTACCCAGAAGTACCACATTGTATTTACATGTTTTACTTGTGGAAGAATGGAATGTGCACATTCAAGAAACATCACAAATAATTGGAGGATATATTCTTTGCTTTGGCTAGAGCTTACACTATAGAGAAGTTTGAGTATCATATGACAGAGATGTGCAAAATTGACCCGAGGGTGCAACCTTACTTGTTTGCCATTGGCTACAAAAGGTGGTATAGAGCATATTCCAAAGTGAAAAGGTTGATGGTAATGACATTCAATATTGCAGAATCAATTAATGCAGCTAACAAGGATGCTAGAGAGTATCCAGTAATGAGATTGGTATATTACATGACAAATTTGCTACAACAGTGGAACAACAAAAACAAGAAAAAATGCAATGGAGACATCTACAGAGATTGGAAAAAAGTATGACAAACTCCTTCGTGAAAATCTAATTGCATCGGAGCAAATGACTGTAAAATGAATCAAATATAATGATGCTTGACACTGCTGACTTGCATTTTACTGCTTGTATAAGATGTATAACTCTGTATATTAATGTATATTATTTTTTAACTATAAAAAAAAACTTTTAAAGGTGAGGCCTGCTACGAAGTAGTTATATACTGTGTTTGAAGGGGTAAGGAAAAACTTAGTGCGCCTTGAAGAGGGAACATGCAACTGCGGAAAATTTCAAATAGATGAACTTCCATGTCCGCATGCTTGGGTGGTTTGAAGAATCAGCAGCTGAAACTCGGACAATATTGCTCTTTTTACTACAAGAAGGATAAACTTCGTAGAACTTATAAATTTCCAGTGAATCTGATGACAGATGAGAGTTTATGGGTAATCCCAATAGAGGTGATGGAAGATATGGTCCTACCACCTAAAGGGAGAAGGAATGCAGGAAGGCCAAGAAAGGAAAGACTCAAACCTGCACCAGAGAAAGAGTCTAAGAGGGCGTTTTCATATTCTGTGTATGGACAAGGTGGCCACAATAGAAAAACATGTAGGAATCAACCAAAATAAATATTTGGAAATATAACACTTCCCATTACATTTGTAGTCATCTTGATTAGTTAAGTTTTACAAACAATAGAGTTACAAATGTTGAGTAGATAAGTTTCACAAGCAATGGAGATGTTTCATTATACATGTTTTGATTATCCAATAATAGTGTCTTTCTGTTTTTAATGACAAATATACTGATAGATTGTAGAAATACAAAATAGAACTGCAAACAATCAATGATATTATATGTATACGGATGTACAAATGAGAGAATAAGTTTGAATAAATTTGTATAACTATGTATACTATTCTATACATATGTATAAACCCTGCTACATTGACGAAACTGCAACCATAATGAAAATACATACTTTATTAAAGGACAAAAGCAATTGAAATATTCCTTATATTGTAATTCATTCACAGCCACAACGTGTAATGACTACCACTTATTACACAAAAATAAAAATATCTATAATATCCTATAAGGTTATCTCACAAGTAGCATAATAGTACTTCGACAAAACTAGTGTGATCACCCAAAGGGTCATCACCTGTTCTTACTCATTGTGTGTCTCTGAGACCTTCAAAACCTCATTTAGGATTTCCTTGATTTGCTTGCGCAGTTAGGGCGCGTAGCCGGAAAGCTTAAATATGAATTATCTGAGAAAAATGATATATTTTGATATCAATATAATTAATATTGACTTCGGTCAATATTTTGGGTAAACAGACCCAGACTCGTGATTCGACAATCTCGAAGGGTCCGTAGAAAAATATGGGACTTGTACGTATGCCCGGAATCAAATTCCAAGGCCCCAAATCCGAGAAATGAATTTTTGTATGAAATTATTTTCTCGAATTAAATAAGGAAAATTGGAAAAGAAAATTTGATCAGAAGACTATGGTATAGGGCTCGTATTTTGGTTCCGACACCCGGAACTAGTCTTATATATTATTTAAGCACTTTTTGTAAAGTTTGATTGAAAACGGACGTCATTTGACATATTTCGGACTTTAAATGGAAAATTGGTGTTTCAACAACAACAACAATTACCCAGTATAGTCCCACGAGGTGGGGTCTGGGGAGGGTAATATGTACACATACCATACCCCTACCCGAAAGGGCAGAGAGACTGTTTCCAATTGACCATCGGCTCAGGAAGGAAAGGAAAAAGAAAGCAAAAACAAAAACAAAAGGGCGTTAGTGCCTCCAGCAGAAATCGCATAAATAATTAACTAAACATAATTATCTAAACATAATTGTCTAAATATGAAAGCATAAATAAGGTGACACGGAATAATGTCGAACAGTAAAAACCATAAGGTGACATGTTTCAATTTATTTCATGAAACAAATTGAAACAAATCTTGAGTTTTGATGCATGATTCTATGTATATGATGTTATTTTGGAAATTTGATCACACGAGTAAGTTCGTAGGATATTGTTGAGGTGGTATGTATGTTTAGTATTGAGCCCCCATGGCTCGGGTGAGTATTGAGTAGGTTCCAGGGTGCCTTAGGCTTAAAAGATTAGATGTTGCCGGTTCAGGAAAATATTGCAGGTCTCTGAACACTCTGGCGCGGTCCGCGTTAAAACGTGTGCGGCCGCAGTTTCCTTTGAGCGGTCCGCGGTGGGTCTTGCGCAACTACGATTGTCCTGTTGTGGTCCGCTCTAGGCAGTGATCCATAGGCCTTCAGAAAGCCTGTGTGGCCGCGGTCCTTCTTGTGCCGTCCGCGCGGGGAACTTCAGAGGGGTTTAAATACATGCGAATTTCAGAAAATATAACAAGCGATTTTTCAAACAAATCTTCTTCTCCAAAACGATTAGTAAGTAATTTCTAAATTATTTTCATCACTTCCTAACATCTTTTAGCATGACTTCAACTTCAAATTAAAGATTTCATGGGAAAATTGGGGGTTTTGGGTAGAACCTAGGATTTCTAAAGATTGGGGAGTTGGACCTCAATTTGAGGTCCGATTTCGAATGTAATCATATATTTGGATTTGTGGGGGAATGGGCAATCAGGTTTTAGTCCAAACCTTGAGTTTCAACCACGTGGGCCCATGGGCATTTTGACCTTTTTGATAAAACCTTGTAAAACTTATTTTAATGCTTTGGGGTTGATTTCTATAGTATTATTACTTTAATAAAGTGATTTGTGACTAGATTCAAGAATTTTTGCGGTGGAATCAAGGGGCAAAGCCATACTTGAGACTTGAATTGAATGTGAAACATCGAGTTAAGTGTCCGGTCTAGCTCTAGCTTGTGGGATTAGGAGTTTAGTCCTATTTACTACTTGTTTTATGTGGAGTACGACGTATAGGCTTGGTGACGAGTATCTATACGTTGGTATCTAGCATTACCATGAGTTGATAAATTGTGAATATTTGAGTAATGATGTATATTTCTTTCTTTAGTGGTGAATTCTACTTGTTGTGCTATAATTTTGGAAAGGATTATGAATTTGAATGTGAAAGAGCATTGGCTCATGTTATATGACGAATTGAGGAGTTTATGAATTATTGCACTTGTTGGGGCATTTGCTCGAATGGTAATGGAAAGGATGTGTAGAAAATGAAAGAAAGAAGAAAGATCATTAATTTTGCCCTTGCCGGGTGTTTTCGTATATTTCTTATCTCCCTTGCCGGGATGTGAAAGTTATTGTTGTTGTTGATCTCTTGCCGGGATTTAATTATTCACTTGAGTTTTTCCCTTGCCAGGACCCCTATTATTGTTGTTCTTTCCCGTGTACCTTTGTTTTTTATTGTTGTTTGGGTAAGGAAAAGTGATAAAGAACGAAGGGTGATACTGTGCATGATTGTGATGAAAATATGCTAATGCACGAAGGAACATTCCGTTCCATGATATGAATACTAATGAACGAAGGAACATTCCGTGCTATTATATGAATACTAATGCACAAAGGATCATTCCGCACCATGATATTAGTGTTAATGCACGAAAGTTCATTCCGTGCCATCATTTTGTGAGGTAAAGCATGAAGAGTGATGCCGTGTACTATTTATGATTGTTTTGGTGAGAACGATAGTAACAACACGAAATGTTATGCCGTGTGTATCTTAATTTCTTATTCTCGTTGATATTGTAGTTGTACGGTTTCATACCTTATTTATTGATTCTATATCTGAAGTGTTATAGCCCTAACAACATGCTCCCCCCTCTTTGACTGGTTAACTTATGCGTTTCTACTGTACTGCAAATATATATAGAACTACATAGGTTTGACTGGTAGTCCAGTCCTAACCCCGTCACTACTTCGCCGTGGTTAGGCCAGACACTGACCACCATATGGGGTCGGTTGTGCTAATACTACACTTCTGTGCTCTTTTGCACAGATCTAGGCTTTGGTCAGCAACAGCAGTAGCAGTAGATCGGGAGCAGGCCTTCAGTCCAGAGAGAGATTCCGAGGTAGCCTTGCAGACGTCCGCGAGCCCGACGTCTCCCTTATATTTTTTTTGTTGGATTTTCCTTGTATTTCAGGACATACACTTTATCATTTTCTTTCCAAACTTTGTATTTAGTAAACTCTTAGAAGTTCGTGAGCTATGTGACACCAGGTTTTGGGGTAGCGTATTGTGTTGAACTTCCACAGCTTATATCATTTTTTTAAAAATGTTAAGTCTTCCGCTTTAATGTTCTAACGGAAAGGTTTATGTTATTGTGACGCATGGTGAAAAATTAATTAATTTAGCTTGCCTAGCTCCTGTCAGTAAGCGCCATCACAACCCCAAGGGTGGGAAGTCCGGGTCGTGACAGCAAGGCAACAATTTCTAATACATAGAAAAACTACAGTAAAATTGAAAAAAACAGAACTATTTTCTCGGTCGTCCCCTCTTCCTCTTCCTGATAAGTCTCCCTGTGATTTCAGTACCAGTAATTGCACCGAGCTGCTTTTTTTCCTTCCATAATCCCATAACAGAGATCACCACCTGGTGCGAAATGTCTTAATGTCAAAATTATCTTTTTCAAATTTTCTTACCAAGGAGGAAATACTCAGCAAAAAGCTAGCAAAAAAAGCACTACAATCACTGTAATTAAAAACAAACAAATCAGATTTAAATAGGTACACTAATAGTAAAATAGTAAAACAATTGAGATTAACCTACCATTTGATTTGTTGGGCACATTATTAACCAGATTAATATGCAAAACATCATAATGGAATTTATTGGTATATACACCATTGTTCTAATCAATACCCTTCTTCTCGACATAAAAATCAGAACTATTCAAGAAGTAAGGTATTAGAATTGCATAAGGTAATGCAACATCCAAAGCAAGTCTATCATGAATATCTCTACGGTTAGAGTCATAGATGTGGACGTACCTATCTATGAACGTAAACAACCCCAAAACCCAATGACCCAATTTTGCTCTTTCGCGCTTCAAATAGATAATGAATAAGACATGGCCAACAGTGTGCCACGGTACATTTGCATCACAATAATATCCTTTAATGTACTTTTCTATGTCATGCCCTTCAAATCACTGAAGGATCTTCATTCAATTTGAAATCTTTATATAGTGGGTTGATTTTGTTACCAAAGGCAAAGTCAGTTGTAGTAAACCGCATGGCAACACTTGGCCCATATTTTTCCCTCTTCCTCAAATAATAAAAGAGGACATCCAAGTGTTGAGAATCACTACCGAATTTTTTAAATATAGAAATGTATACGCTATTATACATATATATACATATTTCTACAAGGTTATACAATCATATACAATCTTATACAATAGTTTACTATGATACAAAGCTATGTGTACACTATGGGGGTCTCAAAAAATTAAGATATGCATCAAACAAAAAAAAGGCATTAGAACGGGAATTGATTAAATATTGTGTCAATCAAAGGTCGACCACAATATGCGAGGGAGTGAAACCTATCCTTCGTGGTCACATGACACGAGCCAAAAGTAAAAGCTTCCGCAAGCTCATTTACTTCATCGGGATATATATTTTTGGCACTTCAAGTCAAAAAAAATAAAAAGTAATCAGAACTACATTCATTGACAAGTATAAAATCAGAACATAAAAAAATTAAAGAAAATGAAGACACTTTCGCCTCATATCCATTCCATTATCAACAAAAGCGCAAAACGCTTTAGCCAATGGAGACAATGGATCAAAACCATCAATTTCGATCATGAAAGGATGCTTGTTATCAAAAATAAGCTTGTACGTCAATCCTGATGCCCCCGAATAAAAAACTGGAAAATATGGAGATTTGGCATATTTTCCTGGTATTTTCTGTCGAACTGACTGTTCAGGAGAAATGTGATCATCTTCTACGTCTATGATGGGTTTTTTGTGTAGCACAATTTAGGACATCTGTAGTGCAGCTAAATTTTCATCGCCAATGTCATCACAAAATGTGTCACCCTTGACATCACCTGCTGCCCTTTAGACAGAGAAAAAAATAACAAAAACTTTTAAAATGAAGAAAAGAAAAATCAGACGAAAAAGATAAAATGCAGAACAAATACCATGATCAACACCATCAGTAACTCCTTCGTCAGCTAGCACGTTATCATGATTCACTTGATTGACAAAGTCATGAATAACATCATATTGATAGCCATAAAATTCACAGAGACCAGATGTATTTTCTGTTGGACAATACGCTTTACGCTAGAGGGGGGGGGGTGAATAGCGTTTTAAAAATATTAAGCGTTTTAGTGCGGAATTTAAAAACTTTGCAGAAATTAAAACAAGTGCAGTAGAATAAACTTACACAATGATGTATCCTGGTTGGCCACAAACGTGGTTAGTCCAGTCCCCGAGAGACTCTCTCGAGATTTCCACTAAACTTGTCAAGCTTACGGGTGCTTAACAAACCGTTACAGCTGAGGACACAAGCCTCACCTAGTTGCTCGGGGATCACAATCCCAAAGACTTCAATTGCTCGGGGATACCAATCCCAAAGACTTCAATTGCTCGGGGATAACAATCCCAAAGACTTCAACTGCTCGGGGATAACAATCCCAAAGACTTCAACTGCTCGGGGATAACAATCCCAAAGACTTCAATTGCTCGGGGATAACAATCCCAAAGACTTCAACTGCTCGGGGATAACAATCCCAAAGACTTCAACCGAGGAATCACAAGTTCCTCAACAAACGAGAATCGCAATTCTCTTACAAACACAAAACACACTCACTTTACAAAGCACTCCTTAATGAGTAGATATGAGTAGAAATAGTACGCTCAAGATCACAACAACTTAGCTCAATAGAATGGCTCTTCAAAAAGCTTTATGGATGAATGGAAAATGATGATCAATGTAAGAAAGCTTTTAGCAATGAAAATACTCAAAGTGTATATGTTGTTGTTGTGAAAACACTGAGTTGAAGCTGTATTTATAGGTGAAAAACTCAGTCTTACCGTTGTCTAATTGCCAATTAAGGATTGCTGAAATTACTCAGTGACAATCGATTGTCAAGACTAAACAATCGATTGTTTGCCTATCAGATTAAAAATTCAATCCCAGATTTTACGTCAACAATCGATTACTTCAAATCAATAATCGATTATTTATAACGTTAAGAAATCCTTTCCAATTTTTGGCATAAAACATCGATTGTCCGGAAATCAACAATCGATTATTTTAACAACGTTCAGAAAATCTTTTCCAGATTTTAAGCAAAACATCGATTGTTAAATATCAACAATCGATTACCTGAAGGTAATTGAAAATATATGACAACGGTCAGCTTCAAAAATCGATTATTAAATGGAATAATCGATTATTAATTAATTTCAAAACTCTCTGTCTCATATATAATCGATTATCAAAAGCCACAATCGATTATCATTTTATTTAAAATCACTGGGAGACATTTTTCTCATTCTAATCGATTACCATTAGTTCATAATCGATTTTTATGAGTTTTGAAAACTTTGCCTCAGTTAACAATCGATTATCATAAGTACACAATCGATTGTTATGCAGTTTGCAAAAACCTGATGTTAACTGACTTACTCACAATCGATTATCATTAATTCACAATCGATTGTCATGCAGTCTTGGCTTAGAGATACTCGATTATCATAAATACATAATCGATTATCTTAGCCCAGATTTTTTTGAGGCATGCTTGGAAAACATTTTAACAAATGTAAATATGCATAGTTTAAAATCATTTGACACTTAATTTAAATATGCATGGTTTTGGAAAAATAATTTTAGTAGAGAAGCCATGTTATGAGCCAAGTTGAGGAATCAAGATCACAATTAACATTGACTCAATTATAACATTTCTAAACTTTGTCTTGAGCTTCTTGTAATGCATCCATTTTGTGCTTGTCCTTGAGTACTGCTATATATCGCTTTTTGCTTTGTTTGACATTCATCAAAACCTACAAAAGAACACACGTTTAGTATATTGCATTTGAAACGTGTTTCCAACATTTTCATCAGACACGCGCTGAGGAATCTAATAAAAACAATAGAAAGAGAAGGCATGTTGAGAGATGATTCAGAGAATGCATAACTATTGGTGATTTGGTTTTATCAATAAACAATTACCTTAGAATCAGTAACATCCTCCCTCCTTCACTTGTTTTCCTTCATATTAAGAAAATTGAATATTTTTTCAAAGGAATAAACTACATAATTGTTAAGTGTCAACACCGTATCACTCAACTACAACAACAAAAAAAAACAAAATGAAATCAACAACCATGTTTATTACCAAAAAACCATGTATATAGAAAAAGTATTAATGAACTACAAAAAAGCTAAAGGTCCAGTACCTTTTCAATAGCACTCTTCAACTTCTCACCTTCAACATTCAATAGACCAATGCGTAGTAAAGGATCATATCTCGGGTTAGGCTGTCGATCCATATTCTGAGGAAAAGGTCATTTAGACTGTGCTCCGTATTTTGAGAATAAGATTATTTAGACTGTTGCTCTGTATTCTGAGGACAAGGTGGAGATGCAACGAAATAATCATCATTATAAAAGGTAGGCACTGCAGGCACCTCCCCTGATGCAACATCATCGGCATTAACTTCAAAAAGCGTGTCGATGTTCAGAGTTGACATCTCTTCACGAGTAGGAAAAATGTTACTATAGTTCAACTACAAGAAGAAAAACTAGATTATAATAGTAGAAAAAGGAAATTGTGACATATTCATAAATTTTCATACCGAAAAACTGAAATCATATATGAAGAAGTATTATGGTACAAAATGTTTACCTTGTTGATACTACACATGATCACCCCACCACTCAAATTTGCATATGTTAGAGTTTCAATCACTTTCCAAATAAGAATGCATGGCAGATTTGTGCCAATGCGAACAACTAGATGCTTGTCAACCATAGAGCAACACCCAAAAAACCATACTTGTAATGCAAGTGGCAAACCTCCAAGCCTATACTTGTCAAATAGTCACACTGCCTGTCCTTCATTGTCCTTAAAATATCTTCGAATGACTTTTTTCCCCAAGCATATGTATGATATTGACCACTTTCAATGATATGAAAATAATCTTTGTTGATACCATGATTATTTGAGAATATGAAATGATGGGAAAACACAATCAAGGCCATCTTGAACGCATCTTTGCCCGACTTCCAATCCTTTTGCTTGAAGCGATGAAGAAGCTGCCCCTAGTTATAGTCTTTTTTTCATCTCCTGAAAAATACTCTTTTAGCAACATATTAACATCTGCTTTGTCATAGAAAGTGGTGTCGTCTTCTACACATTTCAAACTAGTGATAACAACAAACTCTCTAATGCCAAAATGCAGCAAATAACCATTAATTTTCACCCACAACTCCCTTTCATGTCCTGTGATGACTTCCCTCAATAATATATATATTGAATAATTTGATTTTGAATTTTAAATTGAGGGAGGTCCAAGAAGTACCCAAAACAACTAGCACGGAACATTTGAAGCTACGTGTCAGTCAAACATTGCTTCAAAATGCTCACAATATCAGTCTCGGTATGGGAACAAGTCCTGTTGTGGAAATAATCAACTGGTTGTATATAGAAGCCCCCAACCTTGCATATGAAAAAATAACAACAAATAGATCAGGAAGAAAAACAATACTAATATATTTTATGAAAATATTTAAATAAGTATAGCAGTATTTTTATAAAGATGTATGAACAACTGTATACTTTATATAAAATTGGATAAGTATGTATAAATTAATAACAACACAGGGAATACCTTCAACTTAGCTTTTCTCTTCTTCAATTTGCAGCGAATGGAAAACCTTTGTTCTTTCGAAATGGAATCAAGGCCACTCTCAACATCGTCCTTGATCTTTTTCCTTTTCGGTTGAAAATTGCGGCCTACATTTCATTAACCAAATAAACTTTCAGCTTTTCTTTTGATTTTTCAGGTCTCCCACATTTCTTACTCCTTATTATAACGATATTAACCGGAGTAGGAGTATTACTTGTTTGCAAGCGAGTCATTCGACTGCCCTCTTGTTGCAACTTTTTTGGAGGAGGAGGAGACCCAAAATCATCAGTATCGGGAGCCTGGACATGCGTATTCGCTTCAGAACCAGGGGGTGAGGGCGAGTCCCTGGATGATTTAACTGGAGTGGTAGTATTTCTCGTTTGCGAACGAGTCATCCGACTGCTCTCTTGAGAAGGAAACTCAAAATTATCACCATCTAGCACCTGAACATTTACATTAGATTCACAATCAGGGTTAGAGGGCAACTCCCTCGATCTTTTCGCATAATCTAACTTAATGCCTTTTCCAGCAACCTTCATTTTGCTTTCAGAAGTTGGAATTTTTTGAACACATTTTTACAATAAACCAAAACAACAAAACTTTAACAAAAGTGAAGACAAGTAAAGGAAAACCCAAAAATCAAACTGTAACAAAACTCAAAAGCTAACCAAAAATAAAGGCCATAAACACAAAGCAGAGGCCAATTTTTTCAAATTGTAACTAAACTCAAAAATAAATAATTCTACCCTAAAAGTCAAAATAAAAGAGCATGCAAATTGAAACATCAAGTTTAAGCCAAGAACGAAGATAGAAGGAGCACAAAATAACAAGAAAAACACATCAATATTGTACGAAAATAGACATAATCAGAAAAAGCAAAAAAATAAATAAAACAAAATGCAAAACCAAACTGTGGTAAAAGCATAAAATGAAACTAAAATTACCTGAAAATAAGATTGAAAGCTCGCAAAATTACTTGAACCCAACAATGAAGGTCGGTTATCTTATGAGAAAAGCGTGAGCAAGAGAGAGTATGAGAAAAGCGTGAGAAAGAGGGAGAAAGAGAAACAGAGAAATTAAAATTTAAAATTTTAAAATCGTTGTTTTAAGTTGTGGGCTACCGGGTGAAAAGGAAATTTCATGACATATACAACATGAGTTAAGTTAGGTAAAGGCTCAAATATGGGATATTTTCAAGTGGGCTATATGGCCCAAGTGATATATGATATAATTTTGTCTTTAAAAAAGTTTCTTCCTTAATATCATTTTATTTCTAGTAATTGGTTTATTTTTTTTATTATCTATGTTTTATGGACTAGGGAGTATATTCTATTGTTGTTCTAGCAAAAAAAGAACAAAATCAACCAAATGGGAAAAGAACATTAGAAATGAAAGAAAAGCCCAAAGTTAAACGACCCGTCAGTCCAACCCAAAAACAACAGCAAAAAGTCCGAGTTCATGCAAAATATCCTAGAACACTATCCATTAGCGATCCTTCAATTTGTAAATTTTTGAATTTTTTTATATATCACTATGTTTTAGTGATTATTAGCTTGCTATAGCAATTATTTACTAAATTACTTTCTATTGCTATATTTTTAATTTATAGATTGTATTCGATACATTAGAAATATTCAGCAGAAAACAGGGGAGTCTAGCTAAGCAGAGAACGTATTCGATTGTATTTGTTAGCTGTATTTATGGATACATTAACATAATTCGCGAAAAAGGTCTTTAGCTATTTAAAAACGATAAGTGAATCAATTGATGGGATAGACTCCCAATATAACTCAACAAACTCAATTATAACACGAAAAATTTGTATTTTCAGTTACAGAAAAGATTCTCAATCATAAAATACCCCAAAACATAGCGATCTTCAGAGATTCAACCCATCTTTTCTTTTTCTAATGGCATCTTTACTAAAATATTTTTTTAGTGGTATCTTTACAAATAGATTTATATAATAAAATTATATAATTACATTGAATACTGTAAAATACATAAAAATACATTGAATACATGAAGTATAACAGGTCATCTATAGTGCAAAAACATATGAATTGATGTTCCAAATATCAATACCACACAAGAGGGGGGCGGGTGATTTGTGTGGTACCCAAATTTCGATCTAGAAGAACCTGATTCTTCTAGGTGTTCTAACTACTACTATTTGCGGAATTAAAAGTACAAAAAATAAAGAACACTGAGATTTTTACGTGAAAAAAACCTAGCTCAAAAGGTAAAAAATCATGACCTACTACTCATTAGGATTTTCCCAAACATCCACTAAAATCAATAAGCCAAAACAGCATTTGCAAAACTCTTGTAAACCTAAGGATTAACTCTAATCCTTTTGTAGCACACAGCCTCAACTTTTGCGACAAAACCAAGTTAGCCTATAACGTCATCACTCAAAATGCCTATTACAAATGCTTCTACAAAAAGCTGAAAGGTACAACTTTAAACCACCGTCTACAATTGAACTAGAATAAGAATAAACCTAACGAAACTGTTTCTTCTATCCCGTTCAAGTAGCTTCAGGAGTGCACACTTAAATGTCACATAAATAACTTGCAAAATTTCCTTGCTCTTTTGCTCTCAATTTAGTTTAACTTTTGCATATCTGCAGTCCCTGTAAAAGAGAACAATCACAGTTATTTAATGATTTAGTAATCTTAATTTCATTGAGACTCAATTGTTGATCTTCCATCGAAGTTGAGTCATTGAACAATAGAAACTCCAACCCCATCCTTGATCTGAATTGTGTTCTTTTCACATAAGGAGTCGTCCTCTCCTTATACAATAGGCGACCTTTTCGATTAGTTCGGGAGATATTGCTGCTTGATGCTTGAGGCTTATCTCCTTCACGTGCATCTCACATGTATAAGTTGATAAACACTGTGTCTCACCTGATGGACCTGGTCCATGACTGAGTTCATTTGTCATTCTTCAAAATTTCATCTGAACTTGGGCCAACAAATTCCCCCTTTTTGATGATGACAAACTCTGTACTTTTACTGACCAGAGAACCTATGGAACTCAGCTTAATCATCAACACTTTAACTTAGAAATTTTAAGTTATCATCAAGGACCAGGTTTAATCAGGTTATAAATATCACAATATTCGAAATAAAGAGTAAAGCACAATATTTCTCCCCCCCCTTTTGGCATTATCAAAAAGTTGCATATATTGTGAATACCATATTTTAATCATTACTCATGGCCACTGGGGCAACTGCAAGTGAAATCATGGTTCAATTTATCAACAATCAACTAACAAAAATTAACTAGTAAGGGCAGAATCTTCATATAACAAGAGAAAAAGCAAATTTTCATTGACTAGGATATGTTTCCACAAATAGACCACAAAAATAAATAAAAACTTCCAAACATGAGTAACAAAAACAGATCCCGAATTCGGGTCACTAGGGGGTTCTATACTTTTTCAAAATAAGAATTGGAAGACCTAAGGCTTGGATGAATTAGAGGGTTGGGATTGGAGAAGGTTGAGCATATTCTTAAGTATCCAATCACTCTTTTCCTTTTTCCTTTGCTAGCTCAGCTCTAAGGCCATCTCTCTTAGTTTCCAACTCAGCAACACGAGCCTGGAGCCTAGCAATTTCAGCATCTTTAGTTCCACATTCTTGAACCAAGGCACTAACCTTGCTGTTCACAGGAGTATTCTCAGATGAACCAGGTTAAACTGGGGCTTCATTGAGTGGTAGTCAAAGGCCTAAAGTGTTTTGACACCAAAATACTCCTTGATGGATGCCATCTCCCATTTCTTTAAAGGCACATTCAGCCTATCCAGAATAGTAGTCAGTATAAACCCATATGGAGTAGCATGAGCCTTGGAGCCATTAATGACCCTATCCAGCAGCTTGACAATGAAAGCAAGCCAATTTATTTGCATTCCTTTCACAAGGCACTCCATAGGAACCAAGTCCATGTAGGTGGCAATGTGCCTTCTCTCCTATCTAGGCAGCAAACATTTGTTAACAAACTCAAACAGAACCTTATGCTCGGGCTTCATCTCACTTTTCTTCAAAAAACTAGCCTCAAGCACATATTAGTAGTTGTAGTATCACAGAAATTTTTTGTTATTTGGAGAGCAGTAGGGAGAGAATCTAGACAAGGCCACCTCCCCCTAGTATAATCATCATAACCCAGACTGGTTATGTCCGTAATCTCACCCAATTTGGGTGCATCAAACTACACCTTTACTCCTTTCAACAGGCTAATGACTGCCCCATTGTTCACAGTGGCATTGGCCATGAACTCAATTAGCTCCTTCCCGTCTAGTCTCCCATCCATTTCAATGACCATGTCCTTCCATCCTTCTGCAGCTAGGGCATCTACTAATCATCTCATTTCTAGCACATCCAGGCCTTTCATCAACCTGCCTTTCAAAGATTTTCTCCTGCCAAAGATAGCAAATCTATCATGTTCTTTCTCGTAATCGTCATGTTCTTCTTCTCCACTCCATTCTTCTTGTTCTTCAGTAATTTTGACATGTTTTCCTTTCACTACAGATCTGGTTCTTTTGGCTCAGGAGAGTTTAGCAGATTCAGGTTTACAGGAAGACTTCTTGGAAGAAGTCTTGGATCTTTTTTGTTTAGGGATAGGAACCTCCACAATTGTTCCTCTTTCTTGATGGACCAGTTCCGTCTCCTCCTCTTCCAATTCTGCAGCCTCAGAACTTTCCACCACCTTTGCTTTTCCCTTATCCTTCTTCTTTTTCCTACTTTCTTCTAGAGCTTTCCCTTTGGTACTGAAGGGGCATTAGGCTTAGGAGATGACACCTTGCTTTTCTTTGTTGTCTTAGAAGCAGTTGGAGCCTTTTGTGAGGAAGCTTTGAGCTTCTTTGAATCATAGCTGGCTCCAACCTTATTTAGAATGTCAACTAGGGTTTCCTCAACAGATGAACTAGGTTCATCATATTGTTTGCTAAAATAAACAAGATCTTCGGCATCATCCCTAAAGCCATTTCCCCCTGACTTTTTGCCACTGTCCTCCACACCTCCACATATAGCAAGAACTTTTTCTTTCTTTTTATTTCCCTTCCTACTAGACTCAGGCCCCTTTACATCTTTCATAGAACCAACCAATACAAACCTATTATCTACTTTTCCTATCACATCAGAGTATACCAAACAAGTATTTACCTCACCAGGGATTTCTTGATTTTTGTCAGTATCAGTAGACCCATGTTCTTCTCCTTCGCTGGCAGAGATAAAGGTTTCAGACTCAGAGCTTGAGTCAGATTATTTAGCACGACTCTCCTTCTTCTAGCTAGCCCTCAATTTCTCATTTATGACTTTTCTTGGAGACCTAAAAGCCACAATTTTTCTGGCCAACATTTTCTGTCTACGAAACCTAGGTTTTGGGAAAACACTAGGTGGAGTAGATGAAGACGTATTAGAAATTACTGGTAGGAGTGCATGGATTATATTGAGGATTTGCCATGGTGAATATTTCTAGAGAAATTTTGGGAATTTTGGAGAGAAAGAAGATTATCAGAGCTAGGGAGGGATAATTGACGGTTATGGACTAAAAGGAAGGGTGTGGTGTGTATTTAAAGATGATTAGTATTAATTGCAGTAATGAGAGCTTTTTGCAAGTCAATTGAATTCTAATCAATTTACAATTCTGGTCTCTTAGTAATTAATAGGCGTCGCTCTCATTCAGGCAAAAATATCGTTTTCTTTAGAGTTCTAGGAGAACGGAACTGGTTTACTGCTCAATGGATAGAATTTCTGAGAGTTTGGTAAATATTGTACTTTTGCTCATGATTGAAAAACTAATCTTTCTAATTCTGCTAAGTATAGAAAACATACATGAACTTTCTCATAAACATATACTGATGAACCAGGTTCTTCAAGTACAACTCTCGTGAATATGCCTCAAATGTCAGAATAGAAAAATATTGTAAAATATCAGTGAGTCATATAAACACATGTCACAGGAGTATACTCATTAAAGTATGAAAATGACTAAGAATTAGTCCAGATATTTAGACAAAGTCAGAACTTCTAACCATTTTTTTTATTTTTCCTTTTTTTCCATTGTGCATTCTAAACTGGACCTTTTAGGTGATATTAAACATCCCTAATTCCAACCAGTTCCTCTCAAAGTTTTCTTTACTCGGTGCTTTAGTAATGATGTCAGCCATTTGTTTATCAGTAGCACAAAATTCTATTGAAATCAATTCTCATTGTTATCTCCTAAAAAGTGGTGTCTAACATCTATGTTCTTGGTCCTTTTATGATGAACATGGTTCTTTATCTTACTTATAGCAGTAGTGTTATCACAGAATATTGGAATAGATCCCACTTCAATTCCAAAATTTATCAGTTGTTGTTTGATCCATAGCAATTGCAACAAGAAGCAACATCAACATATTCAGCTGCAACATTAGATAGGGCTACTGAATGTTGGGTTTTGGTAGCCCATGACACAGTACATGAACCAAGAAAGTGTGCCATAGCTGAGGTGCTCTTCCTATGCACTAGGAAACCTACATAATCAGCATCAGTATGTACTACTATATTGAAATTACTACATTTTAGATACCAAAGACACATATCAGTGGTGCCTTTCAGATATCTCAATATCCTCTTGCCAACAGTCAAGTGATATTCTTTTGGATTTTCCTGAAAATGAGCATAAAGCCCTACACTAAAAACAATATCAGGTCTGCTGGCAGTAAGATACAAGAGTGAACCAATCATACCCCTATACAACTTTTGATCAACTGATGAACCACATTCATCGATATTTAATTTAGTGGCTGTTGCAATAGGTGTATCTATTCTTCCTACATTATAAAACTTTTTGATTAGTTCTTTTGTATACTTCTGCTGATGGATCATAGATCCATTTGGACTTTGTTTGATCTACAAACCGAAGAAGAAATTAAGCTCACCCATCATGCTCATTTCAAACTCACTCCCCATTAGTTTTACAAGGTCCTTACTCAACCTATCAGTACTGGCCCCAAATATTATATCATCAATATATATTTGCACAACAAGGCGGTCTTTACCTTTTTTCCTTAAGAACAAGGTACTGTCACTTTTACCTCTTTTGTAACCATGCTCCAGTATGAATTTAGATAGTCGTTCATACCAAGCTCTTGGGGCCTGCTTGAGCCCATATAGAGCTTTGTCTAACTTGTACACATGCTAAGGATTTTCCTTGCTTTCAAACCCTAGAGGTTGTTGTTAGAATGTACGCTTAACGCTAGAGGGGGGGTGAATAGCGTTATAATAAAAAACAATGTAAATTTGCGAAATTAAAAATTGTAGGAATAACGTAAGTGCAGTAATTAAAATGATAAGGAGAGAACACACCGGATTTTATCCTGGTTCACCACAACGTGTGGTTAGTCCAGTCCCCGAGAGACTCTCTCGAGTATTACACTAACTTCATTAAGCTTACGGGTGCCTAACAAACCGTTACAATTGCTCGTAGATATACGCTCTACAAGACTTCAACCTGCTCGAGGATACCGCACCTCAAGACTTCAAACCAAGGAACTACTTTTCCTTCTTACAACAAAGGATTAGAATATCCCTTCAAGTGTGTACAAACACTTAGCACTCAAGACAAGAATCTCTTTATAGAGTAGATATGAGTAAAAGTAATACGCTCAAGAACACAACAACTTCGTCAAGAGTTTGGCTCTCAAAAACTTATGAAATGAATATAAAATGATTGCAAAGAGAGTATGTAAGCATTAGCAAGAATGTAACCAGTTGTTGTGCTTAGAAGAGTGAATTTGAGTTGTATTTATAGTGCTCAAAACTCCCAAAACCGTTGCTTAATTGCCAATCACAAATTGCTGATTTTGTGCTAGGATAATCGATTATCAGATTCTGCATAATCGATTATCTGCCAATCGTTTAAAAATCATTCCCAGATTTTAAGCAGAATAATCGATTATCCAAATCGTATAATCGATTACCTGACTACGTTCAAAAATCAATCCCCGATTTTATGCTTAACATAATCGATTGTCTGATTGTACATAATCGAATCTTTCAGTGTTTGAAAATAATTTGGCAACGGTCTTTAATATAATCGATTACCAGAAAAGCCATAATCGATTATTTTGCTACTTTGTAAAATCTGATGCTCACTGTCTCAACATAATCGATTAGTCTAAGGCACATAATCGATTATCTTGTAGCTTTGGAAAATCTGGTGAACACTGCCTTAACATAATCGATTATCATAAGGTACATAATCGATTATCTTGCAGCTTTGTAAAATCTGGTGTACACTGCCTTAACATAATCAATTATCATAAGGTACATAGTCGATTATCTTACAGGTTTGTAAAATCTGGTGTACACTGCTTTAACATAATCGATTATCATAAAGTACATAATCGATTTTGTTTGTCCATAAAGACATGTTTAGAATTCATTTTGGTTAAAATGAAATGTTTGAAAATCATTTTGCTTTAAATTAAAGATGCATGGTTTGATAAAAATGATTTTACGAGAGAAGCCAAGTCTTGAATCAATTGTCGGATCAAGATCACAATTATAGAACGATTCATGTATAACTTTGTTGCTTTACTTAATCTTGATCCTTGTTTCTCTTGTGCTTGGACTTCGGCATATGTCAATGTTCCGTTTACGTCGGTTTGTCATTTATCAAAACCTACAAATATGAACACACGTTTAGTTTAGCGACTTGAGAACGTGTTTCAACAATTTCCCCCTTTTTGATAATGGCAAACCAATATCGGGATATGCATATTAATTCATAATGACGATCCAAGACAAGTATATAGATATGCAACTAGTTCCCACTCAAGTTATGAATTCCCCCTCAATTTATGCCAATATGTATTAGTGTGCATAGCCCATATCTTCCCCTTTTTGACATTAGCAAAAAAAAAAAACTAACTCTTTATTGATTAAACAATATTGCAAATACATAAAAATAAAAGATAGAATATTATGCAAACTAGAAAAACAAAGAGACAAGACATTATTCATTATCATCATTGACTTCCGTCTCGACATCCGGTACATCTTCCCGAAGGACAATTTGGGCATACGGATAATGGACGTGATCAAAATATCCATGGAGCTCGTGAGTCAATCGATTGACATTCATATCAATACGATTTAGGGATGTGGACATGGCGGCAAGTTGCTCGGAAATAGATTGGAGGGATGCATCGGACGGGGCCGGATGACGACGTCTTTGAGGTGGAGGAGGAGGCGGATGCTCACCGATATTGGGAAATGAAGATTCTTGAATTTTCCAATGTTTTGTCGCCTTTTTGAGAGGACCGACGGAGGTGTCGATACCAGAAGCAACAAGAACGGTCGTAATGACAAAAGCATAGGGGAGTGGCTTATCTTCCCCAATTGCATCATATAAGTGAGTCATGACGAACTTGCACCAATTGATGCGAGCCCCGGTGATAATGGCATGCGTGAGTTTTGAATCCTCATGAGAGATAGTTGTGTGATTGAATTTTCGCGGTTTTAGAACGCGGGTGATGAAATAACAAATTAGACGATATTCCGGGAGCATGTTTGTAATGGTTGGACGACGATGTTCCGGAGTTGCAATAAATTCACCGATGCCAAAATGAAGAGAAGTTGTTCATCAAATAACGCGCCTTCTTCCCTAGTATAGAGAGCAATGTCTTCCCCATTGCGCAGGAGTTTAGTGAGGGCTTGAATATTTGCCTCACATAGAGGAATTGAAATTCCATTGACGTGCGAGACAATTTCACCATCTTCGTCCTTCTCGAGATTTGAATAGAAGGCCCGAATTAGAGGAGGGTGAATGTAAGGAGTGTGAAGATATAGGAATTCAAGGAGTTGGCTTTGCATAAGCATATTTGCTGTGGATGGAGGGGCGCTGTGATTAAGGAAACGATCCGTGGAAAATCGAGGAGGAAGGATTTCTCGATTTTCAAATTTTTCAATGAAGCGCATAAGTTCGGCTTCACTATTGAATCGTAAATAAGAACCATCTTTATAACAATGAACTAGTGGACGAGTGACGGAAGAGGAGGCAACATTTTTGCCAGAACGAGCTCGTTTGGAAGTTTTGCCCGTCATTTTGAATAAATAGTAGTAGCCTTTGAAGAGTTTTGAGAGATTTTTGAGAATTTGGGAGCTAAGATTGATGTTTGAGTTAAGACATTGAAGATATAATGCACCTATTTATAATGTGAAGAATGAAATTGCATTGAAGTTAAGAAATCTGCAAATATTTAAGGAGCAAACGGTCAGAAACGGTAACTATTTTGAAATACTGACTGAGAATAATCGATTATGGATCTATGGTAATCGATTATTCTGACACAGTGTGCCCAGTGATTTTCTGACTCGGGGAATAATCGATTGTGCTTTTGAGATAATCGATTATTTCAGGAAATGTAGTAACGGACATCCGAGACGGTAATAGGAAAATCGATTACACTGTTTCAAATAATCGATTATTGTCACACAGTGACTTAACACCTGAAAATAAATGTCAACATAATCGATTAGGGATATGTGATAATCGATTTTATATTTAACAGCTAAAATCCTGCAAAGCCAAAACTGTTAGATAATCGATTGTAGTGTTGTATAATCGATTATGTCAATTTTCCAGCATAATAAACATAAAACGTAAATGGGGAATAATCGATTATCGACTTTAGAGAAATCGATTATTCTGCACCGGTGTCTGATAATTCCCCCTGTCTTTGGGCCTGCAAAAAAGATTAGGCGCCTCCGACGCTCAATTTAGTAATTATTTAAAACAAATGCAATGCATGAATTAGATCACCGTGGAGTCAAGAATTCCGAGTTCACTACGAATGCAGAAAAAGGACACTTTCTCTAAAGGCTTTGTGAAGATGTCGGCCAATTGATTTTTTGTTTCAACCAATTCAATTTCGACATCGCCCTTGAGAACGTGATATCTTATAAAGTGATGTCTAACTTCTATGTGTTTCGTTCTTGAGTGAAGAATAGGATTCTTCATCAAGCTTATGGCGCTAGTATTGTCACATCGAATAGGAACATGATTAATACTAAGACCATAATCCGAGAGTTGTTGCTTCATCCAAAGGATTTGAGCACAACAACTCCCCGCGGCTATATATTCAGCCTCGGTTGTGGATAACGCAACACTAACTTGTTTCTTGCTAAACCAAGAAACTAAGGAGCTACCGAGCAAATGGCAAGTGCCACTAGTGCTCTTGCGGTCCAATTTGCAACCCGCAAAATCGGAATCGGAATAGCCAACAAGTTGGCATGAAGAATCTTTGGGATACCATAGTCCCACATTTATTGTTCCAACAAGGTACTTCATAATCCGTTTTACCGCAGTTATGTGTGACTCATTCGGACATGATTGATATCGAGCGCATAAACACACGCTAAACATGATGTCCGGTCTACTAGCAGTAAGATAGAGAAGAGATCCGATCATACCTCGATACTTCTTGGTGTCTACTTCCTTACCTTTCTCATCTTTGTCAAGATGGTCGGATGTACTCATTGGGGTGGCCATTGCTTTGGCGTTGCTCATTTCAAAGCGATTTAGCAACTCCTTGCAATATTTGGATTGGCAAATGAAAGATCCCTCTTGTTGGAAACACGTTCTCAATGCAATATACTAAAACGTGTGTTCTTTTGTGTAGGTTTTGATGAATGACAAACGAAGCGAAAATTGATATATGACGAAGTTCAAGAAACAAGCGCACAATTGATAAGCAACGAGATTCAAGCTCAAGAAAAAGTTTTATAGTTTAATTGAGTCATTCTTAATTGTGATCTTGATCCTACAACTTGACTCGTAACATGGCTTCTCTCATAAAACTATTTTCCAAAATCATGCATATTTAATTTAATGCTAAATGATTTTAAATCATGCATATTTTCATTAGTCAAAATGATTTTTAAATGCCTCTGAAAACTGGACTAAGATAATCGATTATGTACTAATGATAATCGATTATGTTGAGCCAAGACTGCATGACAATCGATTGTGAACTAATGACAATCGATTGTGTTAAGGCAGTGTCCATCAAAGTTTTTGAAAATTCAGAATAATCAATTGTGAAGCTAATGACAATCGATTGTGAAGAGATAGTGTCCTTCGGTTTTTTTCAAAGTCACAAAATAATCGATTGTGAACTAATGAAAATCGATTATGTTGAGGCAGTGACTTCCAGTGATTTTCAAATTTATTAAATAATCGATTGTGAGTATATGAAAATCGATTGTCAAGAGGCAGTGTCTAAAATGTTTTTCAAAAACTGATAAGTAATCGATTGTTGACTTTGTGCAATCGATTGTGAAGCTGACCGTTGTCGTAAAATTTTCAAATACCGTCAGGTAATCGATTATTGATTCTGTATAATCGATTTTTTTGATTAAAATACGGAAAAGATTTTTTGAACGTTATTGGGTAATCGATTATTGATTTTGTGTAATCGATTGTTTTGATTAAAATCCGGAAAAGATTTTCTGAACGTTGCTGAGTAATCGATTGTTGATTCTGGACAATCGATTGTTTGTGGTAAAATCTGGAAAGGATTTTTTGAACGTTGCCAGTAATCGATTATGGATTGTAAGTAATCGATTATCAAGCGTAAAATCTGGGATTGAATTTTGATCTGACTGGCAGACAATCGATTGTTGGGGTTTGACAATCGATTGTCAGTGAGTAAAATCAGCAACTCTTAATGGGCAATTAGGCAACGGTAATGCCAAGTTTTTCAACTATAAATACAGCTTCATTTCAGTGTTTTAAACACAACAACATACTACAACTGATCATTACATTGCTATAAGCTTGCATACTATTGTTTATCATTTTGTATTCAATTTCATAATGCTTTTGAGAGCCATATTCTTGTCCAAAGTTGTTGTGATCTAGAGCTTATTTCTTTTACTCATATCTACTCATTAAGGAGTATTTTGTTTGAGTGTTTTAGTGTTGTATACCTTGTAAGAGAATTGTAATTCTCTTGTTGTAAGGAACTTGTGTTTCCTTGGTTGAAGTCTAGGAGTGTTGTAACTCCGAGCAAAGGTGTTGAGGCTTGCGTCCTCAAGTTGTAAAGGTTTGTTAAGCACCCGGAAGCTTGACACGTTAGTGGAAAATCTCGAGAGAGTCTCTCGGGGACTGGACTAGCCACACGTTGTGGTGAACCAGGATATATCTGTGTGTAAGTTATTATTTATCGCACTTATTTACTTCCTGCAAATTTTAATTTCCGCAAGTTTATGCTAAATAAATTATTACGCTATTCACCCCCCTCTAGCGTTAAGAGTATTATCTAACAATTGGTATCAGAGCCCAACTCTCTGAAAACTTAACAGTTTGAGAGAACCATCCATGGCTTCTACTCAGGATTCTTTTGCAGGAATTGAAGAAGGACCGTTCTCCACACGACCACCTCTATTCAACAGTACAAATTACACGTACTGGAAGGAGAGGATGAAGATCTTCGTTCAGTCCAACAGCTTTCACCTTTGGAAGGTGATAATGAAAGGAAACCAAATTCCAACAAAGAAGGTGGAAAACGAATGGGTTCCCAAGTCCGAGGATGAGTATGAAGCGGATGACATCCGAAAGGTTCAAAATAATGCTAAAGCAATAAATTTATTATATTGTGCTGTTAATGCTGATGATTACAGGAAAATATCGTGTTGTACAACGGCAAAGGAGATGTGGGACAAGCTAGAAGTCACGTACGAAGGTACAGACCAGGTAAGGGAAGCAAAAATTGATTTCCTAACCCATTCTTATGAATTATTTCACATGAAGGAAGGTGAAAAGGTGGACGAAATGTTTGAGCGATTTTCAATAATCGTAAATGACTTACATGCTCTCAAGAAAACATTCACGGATAGAGAGCTCATTCGAAAAATTCTTAGAAGTCTCACACCGGCATGGAGATCAAACGCCGATGCAATTCAAGAATCCATTGGCGTTTCAAACGTCACCATCGACGCACTAAGAGGTAACCTTAAAACCTATGAATCTACTATTCTTAACCCTTTTGTTGATGATCAAAGGAGGCAAAGAATAGCTCTAAAGGCGAGCACAAGCCAACCGCAAATTGACGAGGAAGGAGACAACGAGTTTGGACTCGTTGTAAAAAGATTTCAAAGGTTCATGCGCAAGGAGTATGAACGCAAGGGCAAAAAGCAAGGCAAACAAATCAAGTGCTTATAATGTGGTGAAACCGGGCACATCAAATCAAATTGCCCAAACATCAAAAAGGAGAAGAAACCTTTTAAAAAGCAACGTGCATATATTTCTTGGGGAGGTGACTCCGGAGATGAGTCAAGCGAAGGAGAAGAAGACGAAGCATCAAATCTTTGCCTTATGGCACAAGAAGACAACAAAGATGAGGTATGTCAAATTTTGTCTAAAAACTTCTTTACTCTTGAAGAAATGCAAACTGCTTTTGATGAATTATATGCTGAGTTTATTAAGGCTTCAAAAACTGTTAAGGGCATAAAAGAAAATGCTTCATTAAAAGAAAAGGATTTTCAAAAACAGCTTTCTTTGAAAGAAAAGGATTTAGAAAAACTGGTTTTAGAAAATGAGAAGCTGAAAGAGGAAAACAAGTTTTTTGGAAAAAGAAGTTCCGATAAGCCCGAAAACTCTACTAGAAATTGCACTTCTTGTTTGCTTCTTAAGAATGAAGTAAGTAGGCTTAAAGGCACATTAGATAAGTTTAATTCTTCGCACAAAAACTTGAATGATGTTCTTGTTAACTTGAAATCAACCAAGCATGGAATAGGCTTTAAGAATGAAGAAAAGGTTGACGCTAAACCCCAACAACCTAAAGCTCAACCTAGGATTAACAACAGAAATGCTTATCCTAGAAACAACAACTCTAGAGCCAATATGCATGCTAGACAAAATGCTGAACTTTTTAGAAGACCTAGGAATGACTTACCACCTAGAAATAGTCACCATAGAAATGATGCATATTTTAGGCCAAATTTTGAACCCCTTAGAAGATCTAGCAATGGCCCTCAACCGAGAAACAATCACTCTAGAAATGCTGCCCATCCTAGAGCTCATAGTAGGAGAAATAATTCTCATGAAATGCGAAATAGTCATAGTGTTCAAAATAGAGTAAGAAATTTTCATCCGTCTAGTTACTATGAACCTAGAAGGATGCATAACCCAAATGTGACTTGTCATTATTGTAGACGTATTGGTCATATTGCTCCTGCATGCTTTACACGTCATAGACATGTTACTCAATCGCATCATTATAATATGCCTAACCCCCAAGGACCCAAGATGGCATGGGTACCTAAAGAACATTAATTTGTTTTGTAGGTGTGCTTGAAGGGATCAAGTGTACTATGGTACCTTGATAGTGGATGCTCCAAGCATATGACGGGAGATGAATCCAAATTCCTTCAATTAGAGCACAAAGAAGGAGGAAGTGTTATCTTCGGTGATAACAATAAAGGAAAGATCATCGGCATCGGCTCGGTCGGTAAGGATGAAAATTCCTCTATTAAGCATATATTACTTGTGAAAGGTTTGAAGCATAATCTCTTGAGCATAAGCCAATTATGTGACAAGGAAAATCTTGCTCTATTTGATTCGGATGAATGCCTAGTATTTAGACGTAGTGATTTCAAAATCATACATCGTGGTTTTAGAGTTGATAATATTTATATGGTTGATCTTGCTAATTCCTCACCCGAATATGTTGATTGTCTTATGAGTAAAGAGGATGATACTTGGCTATGGCATCGTAGAGTAGCACATAACAATATGCATCTTTTGAACAAATTGATTTCTCAAAACTTAGTTGTTGGTCTTCCCATTTTAAAATTTGAAAATGACTCTATTTGTGACTCGTGTCAAAAGGGGAAGCAAACAAAAGCATCTTTCAAATCTAAAAACATTGTTTCAACTTCTAGACCATTGCAATTACTTCATATGGATTTATTTGGTCCTTCTCGCATTGAAAGTCTAGGAAGAAATAGATATGCTTTTGTGATTGTTGATGATTACTCGAGATTTACTTGGACTTTATTTCTTGCCAATAAAAGTGATGCTTTTCAAAATTTTAAATATTTTCTTAAGCGTGTTCAAAATGAGAAAGAAACAACCGTCACTTCAATTAGAAGTGATCATGGGGGAGAGTTTGATCACAATCTCTTTGCGGACTTTTGTGACGAACTCGGAATCGAGCATACCTTTTCCGCTCCACGTACACCACAACAAAATGGTGTGGTGGAAAGGAAAAATAGGTGTCTTGAAGAGATGGCTAGAACCATGCTCGACGAAGCTAAGATACCCAAACATTTTTGGGCGGACGCCGTGAGTACCGCTTGCTACGTTCTAAATAGAGTAGTAATTCGGCCGATACTCATGAAAACCCCCTATGAACTTTATAAGGGTAGAAAACCAAATATTTCCCATTTTAGAGTTTTTGGTTGCAAATGTTTTGTTCATAACAATGGCAAAGACCAATTGGGTAAATTTGATGCTAAGTCGGACGAAGGTATTTTCATTGGATATTCCTCACGTAGTAAAGCATATAGGGTCTTTAATAAAAGAACCCAAATTGTGGAGGAATCCCCTCACGTTGTATTTTCCGAAATAATGCTCTCCTGGCGAGAAAGGATTCCAGTTTTGATCTTGCAGGTATCTTAGATAGCTTGAAAGACAAAATACAAGAGGAACCACCCAAGGAAAATAAAGATGAAACTGAGGAACAACCAACGGAAGAAGCGCCACAATTGGAAAAAGAAATGAATATGCCTACCGAGTGGAGGACAATCAAAGATCACCCTCTCGAACAGGTAATTGGCAACGTTGGAGACAAGGTAAGTACCCGAAACTCTCTCAAAAAAGTACCTTAGAACATACTGCTTTTGTTTCTCAAATTGAACCCAAAACCATCTCAGAAGCAATTGGGGATGAATTTTGGACCTTGGCAATGCAAGAGGAGCTTAACCAATTCGAATGCAATGACGTTTGGGATTTTGTGCCAAGACCCGAAGGTCATACCATAATTGGTACGAAATGAGTTTTTCTCAATAAACTAGATGAAAATGGTATAATCACTAGAAACAAAGCTAGGCTTGTAGCAAAAGGCTATAATCAAGAAGAAGGTATTGACTATGAGGAAACATATGCTCCCGTAGCTAGATTAGAAGCTATTCGCTTATTGCTTGCATTTGCCTCTTCTAGGAATTTCAATTTATATCAAATGGATGTGAAAAGTGCTTTTCTAAACGGTTTAATTCAAGAAGAAGTTTTTGTTGAACAACCCCCCGGTTTTGAAAACTTTAAATCTCCCGATCATGTTTTCAAACTCAAAAAGGCTCTTTATGGTTTAAAACAAGCTCCCCGAGCTTGGTATGAGAGATTGAGTAAGTTTCTTTTGGAAAATGATTTCATTAGGGGGAAAGTTGACACAACTCTCTTTGTTAAGCATAAAAACAATGATATTTTGTTAGTTCAAATATATGTAGATGATATTATATTTGGTGCTACTAACAATGTTTTATGCAAGGAATTTTCCGATTTAATGACAAGCGAATTTGAGATGTCTATGATGGGTGAGTTAACATTCTTTTTGGGATTACAAGTAAAGCAAATGAAAGAAGGTACATTCATTTGTCAAGCCAAATATTGCAAAGAATTGCTGAAACGATTTGAGATGAACAATGCAAAAGAAATGGCAACTCCCATGAGCACATCCGATCATCTAGACAAAGATGAGAAAGGTAAGGAAGTTGACACCAAAAAGTATCGAGGTATGATTGGCTCTCTTCTTTATTTACTGCTAGTCGTTCGGACATCATGTTTAGCGTGTGCTTATGCGCTCGTTATCAATCGTGTCCGAATGAGTCTCACCTTACTGCGGTAAAACGGATTTTAAGGTATCTTGTTGGTACTACAAATGTGGGTCTATAGTACCCCAAAGGCTCTTCATGCCAACTTGTTGGCTACTCCGATTCTGATTTTGCTGGATGCAAATTGGATCGCAAGAGCACTAGTGGCACTTGCCATTTGCTCGGTAGCTCTCTCGTCTCTTGGTTTAGCAAGAAACAAGTAAGTGTTGCGTTGTCCACAACCGAGGCTGAATATGTAGCCGCGGGGAGTTGTTGCACTCAAATCCTATGGATGAAACAACAACTCTTGGACTATGGCCTAAGTCTTGATCATATCCCTCTTAGATGTGATAATACTAGTGCCATATGCTTGACGAAGAACCCTGTTCTTCATTCGCGAACGAAACACATTGAAATTAGACATCATTTTATCAGAGATCACGTTCTCAAAGGCGATGTCGAAATTGAATTTGTTGAAACCAAAAACCAATTGGCTGACATCTTTACAAAGCCTTTAGAGAAAGAGTCCTTCTTCCGAATTTGCAGTGAACTCGGGATCCTTGACTCCACGTTGATCTAAGTCATGCATTGCATTTTTTATTACATGATTTCTAACTTGAGCGTCGGAGATGTCTAACGATTTTTGCAGGTATCGCCCCAAAGAATAGGGGAATTATAAAACTTGACGTGCAACAATCGGTTCCCGTCGTCTAAAAATCGATTATTTCGTATCAATAATCGATTATGTTGCTATTATTCGGGTTGATGTTGCTATATTTTTTTAATAAATAAACAAGTTTTATTTACATCTTTAGCATCTTACTATTATGTTATTTTTGCTAATGGCAAAAGGGGGAAGATAAAGGGTATGCACTCTCAATATCTATAAGCTTAAATTAAGGGGGAATTCATATATTGAGGGGGAACAAACTGCATACTTGTTGTACACTTATCTTGAATCGTCAATATAAATTGCTTGCATATCCCGCTTAATGTTTGCCATTATCAAAAAGGGGGAAATTGTTGGAAACACGTTCTCAATGCAATATACTAAAACGTGTGTTCTTTTGTGTAGGTTTTGATGAATGACAAACGAAGCGAAAATTGATATATGACGAAGTTCAAGAATCAAGCGCACAATTGATAAACAATGAGATTCAAGCTCAAGACAAAGTTTTATAGTTTAATTGAGTCATTCTTAATTGTGATCTTGATACTACAACTTGACTAGTAACATGGCTTCTCTCATAAAACTATTTTCCAAAATCATGCATATTTAATTTAATGCTAAATGATTTTAAATCATGCATATTTTCATTAGTCAAAATGATTTTTAAATGCCTCTGAAAACTGGACTAAGATAATCGATTATGTACTAATGATAATCGATTATGTTGAGCCAAGACTGCATGACAATCGATTGTGAACTAATGACAATCGATTGTGTTAAGGCAGTGAACATCAGGTTTCTTCAAACCTGCATGACAATCGATTGTGAACCTTATGACAATCGATTGTAATGAGGCAGTGTCCATCAAAGTTTTTCAAAACTCAGAATAATCGATTGTGAAGCTAATGACAATCGATTGTGAAGAGACAGTGTCCTTAAGTTTTTTTCAAAGTCACAAAATAATCGATTCTGAACTAATGACAATCGATTGTGTTGAGGCAGTGACTTCCAGTGATTTTCAAATTTATTAAATAATCGATTGTGAGTATATGACAAT
The DNA here is from genome assembly GCA_034376525.1 of Nicotiana benthamiana. NCBI lineage: Eukaryota > Viridiplantae > Streptophyta > Magnoliopsida > Solanales > Solanaceae > Nicotiana > Nicotiana benthamiana. Next base: position 40,367,054 of record CM067336.1, read on the forward strand.
CGATTGTCAAGAGGCAGTGTCTAAAATGTTTTTCAAAAACTGATAAGTAATCGATTGTTGACTTTGTGCAATCGATTCTGAAGCTGACCGTTGTCGTAAAATTTTAAATACCGTCAGGTAATCGATTATTGATTATGTATAATCGATTGTTTTAATTAAAATCCGGAAAAGATTTTTTGAACGTTATTGGGTAATCGATTATTGATTTTGTGTAATCGATTGTTTTGATTAAAATCCGGAAAAGATTTTCTGAACGTTGCTGAGTAATCGATTGTTGATTCTGGACAATCGATTGTTTGTGGTAAAATATGGAAAGGATTTTTTGAACGTTGCCAGTAATCGATTATGGATTGTAAGTAATCGATTATCAAGCGTAAAATCTGGGATTGAATTTTGATCTGACTGGCAGACAATCGATTGTTGGGGTTTGACAATCGATTGTCAGTGAGTAAAATCAGCAACTCTTAATTGGCAATTAGGCAACGGTAATGCCAAGTTTTTCAACTATAAATACAGCTTCATTTCAGTGTTTTAAACACAACAACATACTACAACTGATCATTACATTGCTATAAGCTTGCATACTATTGTTTATCATTTTGTATTCAATTTCATAAAGCTTTTGAGAGCCATATTCTTGTCCAATGTTGTTGTGATCCAGAGCTTATTTCTTTTACTCATATCTACTCATTAAGGAGTATTTTGTTTGAGTGTTTTAGTGTTGTATACCTTGTAAGAGAATTGTAATTCTCTTGTTGTAAGGAACTTGTGTTTCCTTGGTTGAAGTCTTGGAGTGTTGTAACTCCGAGCAAAGGTGTTGAGGCTTGCGTCCTCAAGTTGTAAAGGTTTGTTAAGCACCCGGAAGCTTGACACGTTAGTGGAAAATCTCGAGAGAGTCTCTCGGGGACTGGACTAGCAACACGTTGTGGTGAACCAGGATATATCTGTGTGTACGTTATTATTTATCGCACTTATTTACTTCCTGCAAATTTTAATTTCCGCAAGTTTACGCTAAATTTTATTATAACGCTATTCACCCCCCCTCTAGCGTTAAGCGTATTATCTAACACCTCTTTCATTTATTTTACTTGTAGCCCCAAGAAGAAGTTTAGCTCACCCATCATTGACATTTCGAATTCGCTAGTCATTAACTTAGAGAATTCCTCGCATAGAAAATCATTAGTAGCACCAAAAATAATATCATCGACATAAATTTGAACTAATAGAATGTCATTGTTTTTATTTTTGATAAAAAGTGTGGTGTCAACTTTCCCCCTTTCAAACTCATTGTCTAAGAGAAATTTACTTAGACGTTCATACCAAGCTCGAGGAGCTTGTTTAAGACCATATAAAGCTTTCTTAAGCTTGAAGACATGGTCGGGAGATGTAAAATCTTCAAAGCCCGGGGGTTGTTCAACATACACTTTCTCTTGAATAAACCCATTGAGGAAGGCACTTTTGACATCCATTTGAAATAATTTGAAATTCATAGATGATGAAAAAGCAAGTAATAAACGAATGGCTTCTAGGCGTGCAACGGGTGCATAGGTTTCTTCATAATCAATGCCTTCTTCTTGATTATATCCCTTAGCAACTAGCCTAGCTTTGTTTCTAGTGATTATACCATTTTCATCTAATTTATTCCGAAAAACCCATTTCGTACCAATTATGGTGTGAATATCGGGTCTTGGCACAAATTCCCAAACATCATTACGTTTGAATTGGTTAAGCTCCTCTTGCATTGCCAAGGTCCAATGCTCATCCCCAATTGCTTCAGAAATGGTTTTAGGTTCTATTTGTGAAACAAAAGCCATATGTCCTACAATATCTTTAAGAAGGTTTCGTGTACTTACCCCTTTCTCGATGTTGCCAATTACCTTGTCAAGAGGATAGTCTTTAGACGTCCTCCAAGCCTTAGGCATCATCGATTCTTCTTCTTGTGGTGGTACTTCTTCCGAAGGTTGTTCCATGACTTCATCTTGAACTTCCTTTGGATTTTCCTTTTGTACCTCGTCTTGAAGATTGATTTTCTTTAAAGCATCTGCAAGATCAACACAAGAATCCTTTCTTGCCAAGCGAGCATCATTTTCACAAAATACTACATGAGGAGATTCCTCAACAGTTTTGGTTCGATTATTAAAAACTCTATATGCTTTGCTACGTGATGAGTAACCAAGAAAAATTCCTTCATCAGATTTTGCATCAAATTTTCCCAAATTATCTTTTCCGTTGTTGTGAATAAAACATTTACAACCGAAGACTCTAAGATGGGAAAGATTTGGTTTCCTTCCCTTATAGAGTTCATAGGGAGTTTTCATGAGTATCGGTCTAATGATAGCTCTGTTTAAAACATAGCTTGCGGTACTCACGGCATCCGCCCTAAAATATTTGGGAATTCGGCCTCATCGAGACATCGATTTTTACGTTCTACCACTCCATTTTATTGTGGTGTACATGGAGCCGAAAAGGTATGTTCAATACCGAGTTCGTCACAAAAATCCGCGAATATATTATGATCGAACTCTCCCCCATGATCACTTCTTATGGAAGTGACGGTTGTGTTCTTTTCATTTTGAACACGTTTAAGAAAACTTTTAAAAGCTTGAAAGGCATTGCTTTTATGAGCAAGAATTAACGTCCATGTAAATCTAGAATAGTCATCAACAATAACAAAAGCATAAAGATTACCACCATGACTTTTAATTCTAGAGGGTCCGAAAAGGTCCATGTGTAGAAGTTGTAAAGGTCTAGTGGTTGAAACAACATTTTTGGATTTAAAAGAAGCCTTTGTTTGTTTCCTTTTTTGACATGAATCACAAATAGAGTCTTTTTCAAATTTCATGTTTGGAAGACCAAGAACTAAATCTTGTGAAACTAGTTTGTTTAAAAGATTCGTATTTACATGAGCTACTCTACGATGCCATAACCACATGTCGTCTTCTTTACTCAAAAGACAATTCACATAACTTGATGAAGAATTTTCAAGATCAACCATATAGATATTATCCATTCTAATACCACGAAGAATAATTTTAAAATCACTACGACGGATAACTAAGCATTCTTCGGAGCCAAACAATACAAGATTTCCCTTGTCACATAATTGACTTATGCTCAAGAGATTATGTTTAAGACCTTTAACTAGCAAAATATGCTTAACGGGGGAGGATTCGTCCTTACCGACAGATCCAATGCCGATAATCTTTCCTTTGTTATTGTCTCCAAAAATAACATTTCCTCCTTCCGTGGGTTTTAGTTGAAGGAATTTTGATGCATCCCCGGTCATATGTTTGGAGCATCCACTATCAAGGTACCAAAGTACACTTGATCCCTTCAAACACACCTACAAAACAAATTAATGAGATTTTGGTACCCAAGCCATTTTGGGTCCTTGTGCGTTAGGTGCAACATAATTGGTGTGATTGTCCTGCAGTGAAATGTCTATGTCTAGTGAAGCATGCGGGAGCAATGTGTCCTATTTTATTGCAATATTGACAAATGACATTTGGATTGTGCATTCTTCTAGGATGATAATAATTTAGAGGTCTAAATTTATTCACTCTATTTTTAGGAATATAGTTTTGATGTAGTTTTCGAAAATCTTGTCTAGGTGGTCTATACATGCCAATATTTCTTTTAGTATTTACTCTATTGTTAGGAATATAGTTTGATGTGGTTTTTAAAAATCTTGTCTAGGTGGTGTATACATGCCACTATTTCTTCTAGCATTTGTTCTAGGATGAGTTACAATTCTAGGATTAAAATTTCTAGGTTGAGTGTTGACATTTATTTTATTTTGCCTAAGTTGAGTCTTAGGTGGTTTAGAAATGGACTCAACTTTTTCTTTTGGCTCGTGTTTAAAGCCTATACCGTGCTTAGTGGATTTCAAATTTACAAGCACTTCATTGAGATTTTTGTGTGAAGAATTGAATTTGTGCAAAGTGCTTCTAAGACTTTCTACTTCTTCCTTTAGAGATTTGCAAGAAGTACAATCCTTATTTGAGCTTTCGGGTTTATCGGCGCTTCTTTTGCCATAAAACTTGTTTTCCTCTTTTAATTTCTCATTTTCAAGAGTAAGTTTTTCAAAATCCTTTTCCTTTGAAGAAAATTGTTTTCTTAATTCTTTTATAGATTTAGAAGCGCTAATAAACTCTTTATACAACTCATCAAATGCATCTTGCATTTCTTCTAAAGCGAAGTAGTTCTTAGAAGAAGTACATACCTCATTTTGAGTTTCTTCGTGTGCCATAAGACACAAGTTTGCGGTCTCGTTTCCTTCTCCATCACTTGATTCGTCTCCGGAGTCGCCTCCCCAAGAGATGTATGCTCTTTGTTTCTTGACGGGTTTCTTCTCCTTTTTGGTATTTGGACAATTTGATTTTATGTGGCCAATTTCTCCGCATCCATAGCACTTTAATTGGTCTCCTTGTCGCTTACCTTTTCGTTCAAACACCTTTCGCATGAACTTGTGAAATTTCCTAATAACAAGTCCGAACTCGTTATCTTCGTCGCTTGAATCCTCATCATTTTGAGGTTGAGTCGTGCTTGCCTTGAGGGCGATTCTTCGCTTCCTTTAATCATCCAAAGGAGGGTTAAGAATAGTAGATTCATAGGTTTTGAGATTACCTCTAAGCCCGTCGATTGTGACATTTTTGATGCCGATTGACTCTTGAATAGTGTCTGCTTTGGAGCGCCATTCCGGAGTGAGACTTCGAAGAATTTTACGGACAAGCTCCCTATCCGTGAAAGTCTTCTTGAGAGCATGAAGATCATTAACGATTTTTGAAAATCGTTCGAACATATCGTCTATCTTCTCGCTTTCCTTCATATGAAAAAGTTCATATTCGTGGGTTAGAAAATCAATTTTAGCTTCTCTTACCTGGTCCGTGCCTTCGTAGGTGATCTCCAATTTATCCCACATTTGCTTAGCCATGGTGCAACATGAGATTTTCCGATAGTCATCGCGATTTACAACACAAAATAGCATGTTGATGGCCTTTCCATTATATTCCACCTTTCTGATATCGTCCATATCGTATTCGTCTTCCGACTTTGGGACGCGTTCATCTCCAACCTTTTTAGTTGGAAGTTGTTCTCCATTCTTTATGATTTTCCATAATTGGAAGTTGTTTGATTGAATAAAAATCCTCATCCTCTATAATTTGTGCCATCAAAGAGTGGTGGCCTTGTGAAGCATTGTCCTTCACCTAGTCCTGCATTAATGTTACGAGTAGAAGCCATGGATTGTTTCTCTCAAACTGTTAAGTCTTTCAGAGAGTTAGGCTCTGATACCAATTGTTAGAATATACGGTTAACGCTAGAGGGGGGAGTGAATAGCGTTATAATAAAAAACAATGTAAATTTGCGGAATTAAAAATTGTAGGAATAACGTAAGTGCAGTAATTAAAATGATAAGGAGTGAACACACCGGATTTTATCCTGGTTCACCACAACGTGTGGTTAGTCCAGTCCCCGAGAGACTCTCTCGAGTTTTACACTAACTTCGTTAAGCTTACGGGTACCTAACAAACCGTTACAATTGCTCGTAGATATACACTCTACAAGACTTCAACCTGCTCGAGGATACCGCACCTCAAGACTTCAAACCAAGGAACTACGTTTCCTTCTTACAACAAGGGATTAGAATATCCCTTCAAGTGTGTACAAACACTTAGCACTCAAGACAAGACTCTCTTTATAGAGTAGATACGAGTAAAAGTAATACGCTCAAGAACACAACAACTTCGTCAAGAGTTTGGCTCTCAAAAACTTATGAAATGAATATAAAATGATTGCAAAGAGAGTATGTAAGCTTTAGCAAGAATGTAATCAGTTGTTGTGCTTAGAAGAGTGAATTTGAGTTGTATTTATAGTGCTCAAAACTCCCAAAACCGTTGCTTAATTGCCAATCACAAATTGCTGATTTTGTGCTAGGATAATCGATTATCTGATTCTGCATAATCGATTATCTGCCAATCGTTTAAAAATCATTCCCAGATTTTAAGCAGAATAATAGATTATCCAAATCGTATAATCGATTACCTGACAACGTTCAAAAATCAATCCCCGATGTTATGCTTAACATAATCGATTGTCTGATTGTACATAATCGATTATCTTTCAGTGTTTGAAAATACTTTGGCAACGGTCTTTAATATAATCGATTACCAGAAAAGCCATAATCGATTATTTTGCTACTTTGTAAAATCTGATGCTCACTGTCTCAACATAATCGATTAGTCTAAGGCACATAATCGATTATCTTGTAGCTTTGGAAAATCTGGTGAACACTGCCTTAACATAATCGATTATCATAAGGTACATAATCGATTATCTTGCAGCTTTGTAAAATCTGGTGTACACTGCCTTAACATAATCGATTATCACAAGGTACATAATCGATTATCTTACAGGTTAGTAAAATCTGGTGTACACTGCTTTAACATAATCGATTATCATAAAGTACATAATCGATTTTGTTTGTCCAGATTTGAAAGACATGTTTAGAATTCATTTTGGTTAAAATGAAATGTTTGTAAATCATTTTGCTTTAAATTAAAGATGCATGGTTTGATAAAAATGATTTTACGAGAGAAGCCAAGTCTTGAATCAATTGTCTGATCAAGATCACAATTATAGAACGACTCATGTATAACTTTGTTGCTTTACTTAATCTTGATCCTTGTTTCTCTTGTGCTTGGACTTCGGCATATGTCAATGTTCCGTTCACGTCGGTTTGTCATTTATCAAAACCTACAAATATGAACATACGTTTAGTTTAGCGACTTGAGAACGTGTTTCAACAGTTGTTTCACAAACACTTCTTCCTTTAGGTAGCTATTTATATAGGCACTTTTGACATCCATCTGATGGACAATGAATTCCATGTGTGTTGCAAAGGCTATGAGGAGTCTGATTGTCTCTAGTCTTGCAACTGGAGCAAAATTGTCATCATAGACAATGCCTTCCTCTTGGCTATAGCCTTGAACCACCAGCCTTGCCTTGTTTCTTGTAACTGTTCCATCTTCATTAGGTTTGTTCCTGAAGACCCATTTTGTGCCAATAACTGATCTGTCCTTGGATCTTGGAACTAGATACCAACTTTACTTCTTTCAAATTGGTTGAATTCATCCTGCATTGCATTCACCAAATATGCATCCTACAAAGCCTCAATAATATTTTTAGTTTCAATAAGAGATAGAAAAGCATCAAACGCACACAGATTCTTTAGTTGAGATCTAGTTTTGACTCCAGATGTTGGATCAGTAATGATGTTCTCAATGGTATGAGAACTTTGATACTTGTGGGATTTCACAACCAACTGGCTTCTAGTAGATGTTTCTCCTTTCTTCTGTAGTGAGGAACAGGTTCTTTTAGGGAATTTGATTCAATTTCTCCTTGATTAGTTCTCCATGTCAGGTTGCCCTAAGTGGAAGGACCTGTTCCATTACATGTTCCTTCTGGTGATGCCACTTTGGCTTGTGTTGATTCAGTCAATTGTTTTACCAGTCAAATGGCTCCATTTTCATGTTCCTATCTCTCAAGAAGAATATTAGTTTCATCAAATACAACATGGACACTTTTTTCTACACACAAAGTTCTTTTATTGAACACTTTATATGCTTTTCTATGTGAAGAATATCCTAAGAATACTCCTTCATCACTTCTAGGACCAAACTTACCTAGGGAGTCTTTTCCATTATTGTGCACATAGCACTAGCAACCAAATGCCCTAAGATGGGATATGTTTGGTTTTATCCTTTTAAGTAACTCATAGTTTTCTCTACAAGAGGTTTAGTCATGCATCTATGGATTATGTAGCATGCAGTGTTTATAGCCTCTACCCAGAACCTGTAAGGTAGTTTACTAGAAAGAAGCATGGTCCTTGCCATATCCTCAAGGGTTATGTTCTTCCTTTCAACTACTCCATTTTGCTGAGGGGTCCTAGGAGCAGAGAAGTTATGATCTACACCATTTTCATAATAGTGTTCAACAAACTTTGTATTTTCAAATTCAGTTCCATGATATGACCTAGTGGATGCAAGTTGATATCCTAATTGTTTTTGAGTTTTTCTAACAACAAAGGTAAACATTTCAAATGCTTCATATTTAGATGTCAGAAATAGTACCCATGTAAATCTAGAATAATCATCAACAAGTACCATTATATATTTCTTTTCACCTCTGCTCATGGTTCTCATTGGACCACGAAGATCCATATGAACCAGTTCCAATGTCTTGGACGTACTTACCATTTTATTGGATTTGAAGGATAACCTTACATGCTTACCCCTTGCACATGACTCACAAACTTAGTATTCCTTGAACTTGATGTTAGATAACCGTATCACCAAGTCCTTGGAGGCTAATTTGTTTAGCTGATTTAGACTGGCATGACCAAGTCTTTTGTGCCACAGGAGGGGATCATTAATTAACACACTTAAGCAAGTGAGTTTATTTTCTAAAAGAGTTGAAAAATCTACAATGTAAATATTTTTATCTCTTTTTCATTGAAAAATAATCTTGTCAGTGGCAAGGTTAATCATAAAGCATTTGGTAGAGGTGAAAGTTACAAGGTTACGTCTGTCACACAGTTGTGACACACTTATTAGGCTATATTTCTAGCCATCTATCAAGTAGACATTCTCAATGGAATGAGAGTCTGTCTTACCTACCTTTCCAACGCAATGATCTCACCTTTCTTTCCATTACAAAAAGAGACATTACCTACCTTTACGTCCTCAAGTGAAAGGAAGTGGTCCTTGTTCCCAGTCATATGTTTTGAGCAGCCACTATCCATATACCATATTTGGCTCCTCCCTTTTACTAGGACCTGGGAAAAGAAATCAAAGAATAACCTAAACTAGTTTGGGTCCCTTTCTATGGTCAAAAGGATGAATCAAATTCTTTCTTGCCCAACTAGGCAGCTTTTGTTTCTCTTGAACAAAAGCTTTGTTCTTCTGACTGGCCTTTTCTTTTGCATTGCATTCATTTTTTAATGGCCACTCTTGCCAAAGTGTGTGCAGATTTTGTTCTCAGGAACTGTAAGGTACTTAATTTTAGGGTCCCATTTTGGAGCTTGAGTCCCATAACCAAGTCCTCTTTTGTTGCTGCTGTGATGCTCTTGCAACCAAGAAAGTGAATCAGAAGCCTTGTTCCATTTGCTTGTTCTTTCTTGTTCATGTTTCACTTTTCCTAGATCTTCTTTTAGGACTTTGATCAATTCATCTTTCTTAAACAACTCATCTTTTATTTTTCCTAAACTTCCATCTAGAGTGAGATATGAGTGATCAACCTTCTTCTTTCCTATTTCTCGTTTTAGTTTTAAGTTTTCAGATCTAAGTTCTAGAACAATGTTGTCAAGTTCAAGAACCTGATTCTTCAACTTATCATTTTTGTTATCACTCTCATCGGCCCTAGACTCTAGACTTTTTCATTTTGCCCTTAGAATAACACACTCCCTAGACAGAACTTCCTTCTCATTGTTAACTATCTTAGACTCATCAATGAAGTCTAATAATAGCTCAACCAACCTTTCTTTAGACTAAAAATTAATCTTGTCTTTGAGATGCAAAATACTTACCTATTATTCATCATCTGAGCCTCCGATGGCCATAAGAGCTTGCTTATCTTCAGCTTCATCATCTGAGTCCTCATCTAATGTTTCACCCTAGGAAGCAACCATAGCCTTAATTGAACCTTTGTTTCTTCTTGGTTGAACCTGTTCCTTCTTTCTGCCCTTTCTTTCTTCCATTCAATTTCCCATTGAGGGCAGTTCTTGATCAACTGATCAGTCTTACTACATTTGAAGCAGCCATCAATTATCTATTTCTCGGGAGCCCTAGGTTTATTGAAAGTTGTTCCTCTTGAAGAACTGTTTCCTCTCATCAGATACTTTTTGAAATCCCTAGTGATCATAGCCATTTCATCATCCTCAAGATTTGAGCCTTCAGATATTCTTAGAGCCAGACTTTTTTCCTTTTTGTGAGCATCCATCTTCATGGTTTGCCTTCTCATTCATAGGCAGTAAGATTTCCAATCAGTTCATCTAGCTTGAGGGTATCAGTATTCTTTGATTCCTGAATAGCAGAGATTTTGCTTTCATAAGCAATTGGAGAACTCTTGTCAAGATTTTCTCAACCTTGTCTTTTTTAAGAATAATCCTTCCAAGAGAATTAAGTTCATTTGTTTGTGTAGTGAACCTAGTGTATACCTCTTGGATGGTTTCTCCTTCATTCATAGTAAAATTCTCATATTGAGAATACAACAGTGTTCCTCTGAACCTCTATACTTGAGGTGTTCCTTCATGAGCCAGTTGCACAATGTCCTAGATTTGCTTTGGATCCTGATGTACTCATCTGGACCAAGTCCACACACAAGAAATTTCTTGGCCTTAGCATTCATGTCCTACTTCTTTTAATCTTAGCATTGCAATCATCTGTTGGTTTTGGTACCTCCAGTCCTTTAGTAGTCTTCTTCGTTGTTACTAGGGGACCATCAGTGACTATGTACCAAAATTCATAGTCCTCTCATATGATATGTTCCCTCATTCTAATCTTCCACCAAGAGTAGTACTGATCATTGAAAAGTAGAGGTCTGGCAGTGGATTGCCCTTCCTGGTTACCAGGTGGTGTGCTCATGTTTATCTTTCCTAAGGTGTTAGACTCTTCAAGGATAACCTGCTCTGATACCAATTGATGTTCCAAACATCAATACCACACCGAGGGGGGGGGGTGATTTGTGTGGTACAAAGTTTTCGATCTAGAAGAACCTGGTTCTTCTATGTATTCTAACTACTACTATTTGCAGAATTAAAAGTACAGAAAATACGGAACACTGAGATTTTTATGTGGAAAAACCTAGCTCAAAATGTGAAAAACCCATGACCTACTACTCATTAAGATTTTTCCAAACACCTACTAAAATCAATGATTTCAAATGAAAAAACCATGACCTACTACTCAGTAGGATTTTCCCAAACATCTAGTAAATTCAATGAGCAAAAATAGCATTTACAAAACTTTTGTAAGCCTAAGGATTAACTCTAATCCCTTTATAGCATACAACCTTAACAGTTGCAACAAAACCAAGTTAGCCTATAACTTGATCACTCAAAATACCTATTACAAATGCCTCTACAAAAAGGTGAATGGTACAACTTTAAACCATCTACTACAATTGAACTAGAATAAGATTTAACACAGTGGAACTTGTTCTTCTATCTCGTTCAAGTAGCTTCAGGAGTGTACACTTAAATCTCACATAAATTGCATGAAAAATTGCCTTGCTCTTTTGCTCTCAATTTAGTTTAACTTCTACATATGTGCAGTCCCTGTAAAAGAGAACAATCACAGTTATTTAATAAGTTAGTAATCAGAGTTTGATTGAGACTCAATTGTTGATCTTCCATAGAAGTTGAGTCCTTGAACAATACAAACTCCAACTGTATCCTTGATCCGGATTGTGTTCTCTTCACATAAGGATACTTCCTCTCCTTATCCAATATGCAACCTTTTCGATCAGTTCAAGAGATATTGTTGCTTGATCCTTGAGACTTATCTCCTTCACGTGCATCTCGCATCTATTAGTTGATAAACACTGTGTCTCCCATGATGGACCTCGTCTATGATTGAGTTCATCTGTCATTCTTCAAAACATCATCTAAACTTGGGCCAACATGAATACATATTGCAGATACATTTGAATACATATATATACATCTGAATACATAAATTATATTAATTAAAAAAATATATGAATACATTCATGGAATACAGCAAGACGGTGAATACAATGAACTACATGGAATACAATGAGATACCTTGAAATTCAATGAAAAAAAGACTGGGAATACAACAAAATACATGGAATACAACGAGATACATTGAAATACAATGAAAAAATAAAGTAACAGACTCTTCAAGTTTCTTAGGCCCAAACTCTTTCCCCATATCTAGGCCGCCACCAAGTAGGGCGTCGCCGCTGGTTAAATGAAGATAGTTGTTGAAGAAGCACTTATTTAAAGGATCAAAAGGAAACTAGAGACAGAACTTCTTCGGATCTCATAAGGCAAACATGAATGATTTAATGCAAAATCTAAGAAAAATTTAGAATGTGTAACATAACTGTGAAAGAAATCGCCGCCCTAAGGAGGGGGTTAGGGGTGACACAATAAGGAAGGGGGGAAGTGCCGCTGGCGGGATCTGTCATTGGATGAACACAACCCCTACTAGGGTTTGTAAAAGCACGGGAGGAAAATAAAGGGGAAAAAGAGAAAAAAAGGAAAGAGAAATGAGGAGAGAGGGAAGAGAGAGAGAGAGAGAGAGAGAGAGAGAGAGAGAGAGAGAGATAACACACAGCGTATTTAATGGCTTAAAGATAGGAAGTGGCCATAAATAGATATTTTACTATAAAAATTAAAAGTTAGCTATAGGAGATAATTTTTAAAAGGGTATTTATTTATATTAAATAAGGTATCAACCTTTACTATAGAAGCTAAAATTTTCTAAAATTTTCTAACATTTTCATGCGCCACCCGCCGCCCATTGAATTTTTATCTATTTCTTAAAAAAAATTAACTGATACCTAATTTTTGGATAACTTCATATACATTTACTTTTGTTTTCTTCTTCTTCTTAGTTACAAAATGAGTTTGTTAAATTTTGTTTTTTTTTTTATATTTAGATGATTGAGATTTGTTCCTTATGATATTTGAAAGTTATGTTTCAAATTTGAGCTCATTTAGAGTAGATTTGGGCAATGAATCATGTATTGGATTGTTGAAACTTCAAAAATAAGTTTATGATTCAGAACTTCAGATTCAAAATTTGAAATTACATTCAACTGATTGAACAATTTAAAATTTACATTTCTGAAGTTGCTAGAAAACTTTAGCTTTGATTTATGAAGTAACATTGAAGATTGAACTAGTACTTCAGATTCCACTTTCAGAAATTACATTTGAAAGAAGAATTTCAAATTTGATTTCTGAAGTTGCATTGAAGAGATTGAACTACATCAAATCCGAGGAGGGAACAGTTTGGAAAATTATATGCAATGCTATGACAATCCAAAGGGTCATCACCGTAATTCTTCCTTTTTTCATGCTTCCTAAGCCTTGAAAACCTCGCGTTTAGTTTCCTCGATTTGCGTGCACAATTCGGGCGTGAATCATTAAATTTTTTATGTTCAAATATGTGAATTCTGTGAAAAGTTTGAAGACTTTTGATATTAATATTGTTAAAGTTAACTTCGGTCAACATTTTGGGAAAACGGACCCAGATCCGTGATGTGATGGTCCTGGAGGGTCCGTAGACAAATATGGAACTGGGGCGTATTCCCGGAATCGAAATCCGAGATCCCTAGCCCGAGTAAAGAATTTTTGAAAGAATTTATTTTTTTGAAAATGATATGGATTATTGTAAAGAAAATGAGTTAGAAAATATAGGTGTCGGGCCCGTATTTTTGTCCTGGCACCCGTTACAGGTCTTAAATATGCGTTAAGTGCTATTTGTGAAGTTTGGTCAAAATCGAACGTGGTTTGACGTGTTTTGGACCTAGAAATCCAAAGTTAGAGGTTATGAACTTTGAAATGACAATGATGAATTTGTGGCTTAATTCTTTGATTTTGATGTTATTTTAGCGATTTAAACGCTCGAGCAAGTTCGTATGATGTTGTTGAGTTAGTGTATGTGTTTGCTTGGGAGCCCCGATGGCTCGGGAGTGATTCAGAGGTTGTTCGGGGTAATTTGCACTTAAAAACTTACCAGATGTTCTGCAATTTTTGCACAAGTCCGTTGTCCTTGTCCTGCGTTCGCAATACCTTGTGCCCCCAGCCTTCTTCGCGTTCGCAGAAGCCCACCGTGTTCCAACTGGTTTGCCAATCCCTCCTTCGCATTCACACACCTATTTCACGAACGCATAAGCCAATGCCTGGACCCCCCCCCCCCCCAAGTTTCCTTCAATGCGTTTGCATAGAGCCTTCGTGAACGTATAGTGTACCTGGCCTGCCTTCTTCGCGAACGCGACACTATGTCGCGAATGCATAGCACAAAAATTCCCAGTGATTTTTAAGTCAAAAATAGAATCGGTAGCTCGGGATTTTTTCCATTTTTCACACGAGCTCTTCACTCCAACATCCCGTAGGCTATTTTCAAGCTTCACTTTCCCCATAGTTCTTTGGATATCATTGTTTCGGAGTTGAATTCTAGAGAAAAGGCGGTGATAGAGTATTGATTGCTATTTTTGGATTGAGGTAAGTATTTAATCTAACTCTTGCTTAAGGGAATATGATTAGAATATTAAATTTTAGGTGCCAAATGTGGTGTACGATATATAGGTATGGTGACGGTTATCTATGTACCGGAGTCTAGCATGACCGTGAGCCGTAATCGATTTTAATTCGAAAGATGTCATACAATTGTCTTGTTTAATTGATAAATTTCATATAAAGTGTTAGCTAAGAAGGAAATGAGTTAAAAGAGAATGTGTTGAAATAATTTCCTTGCAGGGACGAGTAGACATGTTATTATTGTATTCTCCCTTGCCGAAATATTTGAGCTGTTAGTGATATTCCCTTAACGGGTCCTTGTTTTGTTGTCACTTCCCTTGCACTTGAGTTGCGGTTGTTATTGGGTGAATTTTGGTTGAGGATCGGGTTGCACGCCGCAACGGTAATAAATATTGAGGATCGGGTTGCGCGCCGCAACGGTATAAGATGATGAGGAATGGGTTGCACACCGCCACGGAATATGATTAAGCGTATTGTTTCCGTATGTAGAGTATCTTGTGTTATTCTTCATCAGTTGTTGTTGTGCTGTTTCACTTCTTTTCTGATAATTGTTTATTTAACTGTCTTAACCCATAGCATGCTCCCCTTCCCTCTTAACTGTTAGATAGAGTGTGTTTCCTGTTACTGCTTACATATATATATATATATAGGTCCTGTCTATCCTCGCCACTACTTCGCCGGGGTTAGGCCAGACACTTACTAGCACATGGGGTCGGTTGTGCTGATGCTACACTCTGTGCATTTTTGTGCATAGATCGGGACGCAGCTTACGGACCGCACCAGTAGGACTTCTGGGAGCTATCTTCAGTCCAGGATTTTCGAGGTAGCTTAGCTGGCATTCGCAGGCCGAAATCCCTTCTTTAATACTGTTTATTTTTATTGTATCGAGACAGACATTATATGTATTTCTTTCAGACTCTGGTTTTAGTATTTCATAGTAGTCCATGAGTAGTGACACCAGATACCGGGTAGAGGTGTATTTTGAACCTTCCATATTTTTGTTTTCAGTTATTTAAGTATTTGAAGGTCTTCCGCTTTAATTATTGTTTTAGTTTATTATAATTGTTTAAATGAAATCAGTAAAAAAATTGTAATGTTTGGCTTTCCTAGCTCCGATAGTAGGCGCCGTCATGTCTTTCGATGTTGAAAAATCCGAATCATGACAAATACGGACATAACTTCAACGGTGATACCAAAAATAGGCATATATGAAAATGCCCCTTCAATTTCATTAAATTGAAATTTCTTAATCCACCTCTATGGAAAATGTTTAATTCATTATTTCCTTTCCTGCTGCCCAAAGGCCTCTTAGTTGTCAATACTTAAAATCATATTTGAACCACAATTTTCCTGAAGATAACCGATATATGCATTTACTAAATTCCAAAAAAAAGTCTCTTAGAGCCTAACAAGACGTCATGATGATTATTCAACTTCTAGTTGATATACACTCCATCCGGTCACTTTTAATTGTTTACACTTTTAATTTTGTACTCTTTCTAAGAAAAAATAAATGGAGTATATATTTAACAATAATAATAATAATAATAATAATAATAATAATAATAGCATTTTTAAAAGTCTTGAGAATGATTTGGGGAATGAATAATTAATGTAAAAGGTAAAAGAAGAAAAAAAGATTATCTTTCTCTTGATTTAATATAGTGGACAAATAAAAATAAAAATGTATTTTTAGTGTAATGGATAATAAAAGTGAACGGCCGGAGTAGTATTATTTTTTTGATTTGCACTCTAAGGGCTCCTTCGATACGAGGGACAGGAAATAATTAATTTCGGGACTAAATTTAAGAAGAATTTAAGCCAAATTTTGGTTGGGAGAAAATTGCGATATAATTAATCCCGGAATTAATTATCTTGAAATTAAAATATTTTTTAATCCCCATGAAATATCTAATTCCGAAATCATTAATCCTTAGATAATATTTTTCCAACCAAACGACCCCTAAGTTATTTAAACACATACAACAGCACAAAATAATTAATTAAAGAAGAAGAAGAAGCACACTTAGTTTCAAGGGAAAAACATATATCTTTAAAAAACAACAAAGTTTAAAGTTCACATAAATAAACTAAGCAAATACCAAGATAATTAGGAAAAGCAGCAACTAACACTACTACAACATAAGATAATAATCCAAATCTATTTTGAGAATCTCTAGAACTTCAAGGTCAAATCCAACTTCATTTCCTCCTCTTCATCATCGTCTTGAATAACAATTATTTCAGGAATTGGCTTCTCCAGTTTCTTAATAAATGGTCTTGTCCGGTATATCGGATTAATGTCCCTGCACATAACAAGAACTCAATTCCAAATGTTAAATTAAATTAAATAAATTAATTTAACGATAAACATGTACTCTTATAATAAAATTTACCCCTCTAAAATAGTAACGGATTATTAGATGAATGTTAGACCAAAGTCATACCTGTTTTGTGGTTCCCTTGTCCTTTGAGGTACATTCTGTGGAGGCAACCCATGAAATCTAGGACAAGGGTTTATTGAAAAAAGTTGTGTTTTATTTATGAAAGAAATAGTGAGGTGAAAGGAATTGATAACATTTTCGTAAGCCTCATATCTAGGAATTAAAGATCTTCCATCACTCGACACAGTCAGCATTTCGCATTTATCGTAAATAAAATGGCGCATAAGGCTTGTAGCATCTGAGCAGATTTGGTCACAAAATCGACAAACTGTAAAACTTACCTCATATGGATTTTGGGTTTCATTTCCAAATTGAGGCATATTTATGCATTCATTGTCATGAAAATGACGCATAAGGGTTGTAGCATTTGGGTAGATTTGGTCACAAAATCGACAAGCTATTAGAGTTACCTCATTTCCGAATGGAGACATACTTTCACTTTGAACGTTTGAAATAAAGAACTTCTTAATTTTCTTCTTTTTTTGAGAAAAAAAATAAAAATAAATCTTATTAAACGTTATATCAAACAACAAAACTAAAAAAGTAAGAGATCAATAGGAGATCATGAGGTTGAATGACTATGCGTTACAGAGAATGAAGCATAGAAAAGTTGATAATACGAACACTTAGAGTGAAAGAGATGGCTCGAGAAAGAAAAGACTGATCATGATTTTGGCGTGAGTAAGGGGAACGCGGAGTACACGTATATATAGGAGAATTAGAAAGATGCGAGGGATTCGCAATTAATAATATGTTTAAATTGCGTCTCCAAAAAAGGAAAAAGGAAAATCTCCGCTAAAGTGGTTTTAAAATAATTACTAAAAAGTAGTTTTTGTAAGTTGTTTCTTTTTATATTTTCTTAAAAAGGGATTTTAATGTTTTTCTTTCTACGAGTTTATATATCTTTAATATATAATTTTTATATCATTTGTAGAAAAAGTTAAAATTATTTAATTTATTATACTGAAAGCCGTCATATTGGGGTCGATTGTATGTCGAAAACAACATATGCTATTGCTATTAGCTTTTAGTTCGAATAATAATTATGTAATGACAGAAAAAGTATTAGAATGCCAATTAAGTGCTGTTGCATTAAATAATTACTACTTATTTATTGTGGAACTATTAATTTAATTATGTTTTCCTCAAGGATAGGTAAAAAGTAAATGATAATTGTCAGTTTCTTTACCTAAAATGGTAAAGTATCTAATGTGAAATCTGACTAGCTTTTCTACATTTAGTGCTTTGTTCAACTTATTTCACAAACAGTAAATGCATAAATATCCTATCATAAAAGCAGATTACACTTTGTGATTACATGGAGTTATGACAACAAGTTTAGTCTATGAAGGCACCGAACAGAGTAAGACTATTTATAGTTTCATTTACCGTTGTTTCATGATTTCACACACTAATTATATGAAAATAAATTTATAATATTAGAAAGAAAAATTATAATACGGGGTAGAACTATTATGTAAAAAGATAAAGTAAATGAAAAAATAAATTATTCAACAATAATGAATGCGCGAGATGAAAGGAAAAGACAACATAACGATGCGACCACACTAAATCGGCGTTACTTAAAGCGGTATATTTTGTCTTTACGTAACGACGGATTTAACGATACAATAAAATAAAATTTAAGTAACAAGAAAAATAAATATTATTTCTAAAATAACAATACGATGCAATACAATAGATAACAACTATCCAAACAATTAATAAAACGCATCATGAAATGAAGAATATTATTTTAAGAGTGTTTTGCTCAAAGTTCTCATCTACTTTGCAAGCATAAAAACAATCGAAATAAATCAAGGGCCAATCATAGCAGACCGTAATATTCATAAAACCAAATGTATGAAGTGCAAGAGGCAGTTGTAACTTGTTAAAGGGAGGAGGTTAGAAGATCTTTTATTCATGATATTGGTTTGGTCTGCCTCTCCGTGGAGAGGTTCATAGCCTTACAATCAAATTCTCTTCTTTTAGAAGTGGGAATGAAGAAGAGAGAGAGCCCCCTTTCTAGGGTTCCTTCTCTTAGTATTTATAGCTGTGAATCTTGCCAGTTGGTGTCAGGCAGTCGTGGCCGTGTTGACGGGACGTCTGTTAGTAGCGAGTAGGCCGTAGCCTCACTGATTGGGCCGAGTGATCTTTGTGCACTCATTATTAACGACTGGTCTTTACATTAACAAATCCAAATATGCTTAAGGATGAATTAATCCCAATTGACGGACGAATGGGGTATTCCTCGCTCTGCCGACATCTCCCTTGCCAGGAGCGAGGAGAGGGTTCATATCGATCGCCCTGGATATTGCATTTTCTACGCTTACCCTTTGAGATTAGGGTTCAGGCTCCCCCTTTCGGCGCTGGCAGTAGATTTTTGTCGTTACTATGAAGTGTGCCCTAGGAAACTCGTCCCCTTTGTTTTCAAGCTTTTTGCTATGGCTGCCAGGTATTCGGTACTGGCGCGGAGAGAAATAACGCTGAGGCACGTGCTGACTCTGTAAGCCCCTCAAAGGGTCCGCAGGACCATGATTCGGATGGTCCCTCACGGGGCCCGGGGTTTGACTGCTAAGCTAGACGACACAGTCCACCTCATTCTTATGAGAAATTTTTCTATATCAGGACCGAGCATTTGGTGGGAAATGTTAGACACTTCCCAGAGACTTGGAATCATATCCATGAGTTTTATATTTGTTGGGTCCTTTTCTCCGCTCATTTCTATTCCTGCTCTAATGGGTGTTAATTTTGTCATGTGTTTGCAGCCGAGCAGGCACCTCCAGCCCCTCTGTCCTACATTGGCGAATGGGTTGAGGCCATACTCACTCAGACATGGCTGGCCTTATGGTAGAGGCATGGCCGTAAGACAGCCGCGGGTGAGTACCTGAGCTGTTGCATTGTTCCCGTTTAGTCGTGCTAAGTTTCTTTTCTCCTAATTCCTTTTCTTTTGTTGGTCAGCGGCGGTGCACCTTGTGAGGGCTCCTCAACTTGATTTTGCGTTTGTCGAATTCGACTGCTCAGTTGGCGATGGCGCCAACCCCATGCCCCGTTCCAAGGGCGACTTCAGCTGAGATATCATCGGCCCATTCCCTAGCGCAGTCTTCAACGATGGTCGAGGTGCCTTCGGGGGTTGTTCACCCTAGGGCGAAACCATCTTTGGATGAGGAGGAGGAGGAAGAATAGGAGAGACCATTGGTGAGGTGAAGGGTCGCCTTTACGCCCACCACGGAGGTGGTATATTTGGATTATCCGCCGTCGGATGCTGTGGGGGAGGAGGCGGATTCGCCTGCCCTTGATGGCGAGAACACAATGGGGGTTGCCCCGATCGCCTTAAGACGCAGTGACACATTCGCTTCGCCGGCTACATTGTCAGTTCTAGTTATTGAGAGGAAGATTGGTTCATCAGCGGCTGCTTTGGTCGGGGAGGCAACTGTCAATCCTTTGGCGAAGGGAGAAGCTTCGACCTCCCAGCCGGTCGAGGAAGGACGAGATGCTGTGGGAGGGGGGGGTAAGATTTCGAGTCCAACTCGACAACGCATGCAAAGGGACCGTACCATTTTGTTGATATTTCTACCGGCTTGCTGCTCGAGGAGGATAATTTGATACCAATGTTTGTGCCCCTGTGCTCGGAGAAGGAGAGTAGGTCGCTGAGGGACGTCTCAAACGTCGGATTGATGACCGAGGTGGCCGTGATGGGCTTTAGGCTACGAGTGGTGTTTCCCTTTCGTTTCCTTTCTTCCCTTGGTTTGTTTCTTATTTTAAATGCTGTTCTTGTCTTGTAGTCTTTTCTTTTGGAGGTGGAGAGCATGCGCCGGGCCAATTTCCGCTCGGGACTTTTCTTGCGGGCACTAGAGAAATATCGCCGATGTCACGGTAGTTGTCTTAAAAATAGATGTTGCGCGAGCGCATAAGGAATGACCCTCACAATTGGGAGTTAGTTGAAGAGTTGGCGAAGCTGGAACTTCTGGTGCAGCAAGCTCAGAGCAAGGTTAGTGCTCTCGAAGAGCAACTTCGTCGTAGGGAAGAGGAGTTGGAGGCTGAGAGAAACGCTGCAGTCGAGAAGGAGCGCCGTAGACATGAGGCTGTGACGGAGGCTTTCGAGTCCCTGATTAGGCAGATGCTCCGGCTGGATGAGGAGCTCACTGCTTCGAGGCAGCAGGCCCGGGATGCTTCGATAAAGGCTGGGGCATTGGAGGCGGTGATTTGCGTTCGGGAGAGGGAGCAAGAGCTTGAAACGTCTGATACGGCTTATAGAGTGGCGGGGTTGGAGGAGCGCATCGGCATTTATGTGCGGGATGCTCAAGCTGTGGTGTACCAAATTGCAGACATGGAGCCCGAGAACCTGCACCTGAGGGATCAGGTGGCTTCCTATGGCCCGACTCGTGACCTTTGGTTGCTTGCTGAGGCCCAGCTTAACATGTATAGGAAGTTGTGGCGGGCCGGCGTCATGCCCGAAGCTGTTTATGAAAGGGCTCACCAAAAGGCTCGTGAAGCTCATCTTGGTTGTGGCTTCGACCCGGCCACTCCAGTGACCGATGATGGCGTTGAGGGCGTAGATGATGGTGCGGGCAGCCGCGAGGGTGGAGCAGGTGGCACCGAGTAGAAGGGCTTTTTAGAGTTAGCTTTGCTTCTCTGTTTTTTTGTTTGTCGGCCTTGGCCGTATGTATAAATGTAGGTGACCTGTTGTAAATAATGTTGTGAATATATATACAATTTTATGTTCTTCTCTTTTTTGTTTCCGAATTTTCTTTTTCACTTACTCAAGGGGAAACGTGTTGATATACTTATGAAATTAGTTGTGACAACGTGGTGGCCTTGGCCATAATGACATTGCTGGACTTGGTTAGTTGGACGAATACAACTATTGTCAGGTCGTCTGCTTTCCTTAGTCAAAAACTAGGCTGGCTGTTGGCGTCGACGACCTCAACCGTGATTGACTGCTTTTCATTTATCATTATTCTTTATTTTTCGTGAGTAAGTTGTAGCCTTTGTTCG
The DNA here is from genome assembly GCA_034376525.1 of Nicotiana benthamiana. NCBI lineage: Eukaryota > Viridiplantae > Streptophyta > Magnoliopsida > Solanales > Solanaceae > Nicotiana > Nicotiana benthamiana. The sequence goes on from CM067336.1 coordinate 40,388,786, forward strand.
GTGAGGGTGGAATATAGCCTTAGTCCCAGTTCAGACGTAGTCGAATTGTAGACCGTGGCCTTGTAATTCGACTGGGGCCGAACTCATCGCGGCTTGAATTTTAGTTTGAGATAGGCATACCTAGTTGATTGGCGAGGGTTCTTAACTTGTCCCTTCTTCGTAGGGGAATAGGTTTTTCCTGCATCCGCCGGCGAGGGCGCTTGGCCTGAAGCTTGGTTTAGTCTGTAGTTTAATTTTTGTGCGAGGTGGCGTGTCCTGTTTCGTCGTTCAACTGTGGTTGAACCTTTGCAATTTTGTTATTTGAAGGCGCGTGGCCTGGGTTGTAGTTCAACTCCCAGTTGAAATTTTGAGCGAGGGCACGTAGCCTGAGCGTGTATCCAACCGTAGTTGACCCTTTGTAATTTTGTTGTCGAAGGCACATCGCTTGTGTCCCAGTTCAACCCACAGTTGAACTTTTGGGCGAGGGAACCTAGCCTGAGCTGTTGTTCAACCATGGTTGAACTGCTGTAATTTTGTTGTTGACGGTACATAGCATGAGCTGTTGTTCAATCGTAGTTGAACTCTTGTAATTTCGTTGTCGAAGGCACATAGCGTGAGTCCCAGTCCAACTCATAGTTGAACTTTTGGACGAGGGCACGTAGCATGAGCTATTGTTCAACCGTCATTGAACTCTTGTAATTTTGTTGTCGAAGGAACATAGCCTGAGATGTTGTTCAACCGTAGTTGAACTCTTTTAATTTTGTTATCGAAGGCACACAGACTGAGTCCCAGTTCAACTCATAGTTGAACTTTTGGGAGAACGCACATAGCCTAAGCTGTTGTTCAACCGTAGTTGAACTCTTGTAATTTTTTGTTGAAAGCAGATAGCTTGAGCTATTCTTCAAACGTTGTTGAACTATTATAATTTTGTTGTCGAAGGCACATAGCCTGAGTCCCAGTTCAACTCATAGTTGAACTTCTGGGCGAGGGCACACAGCCTGAGTTGTTGTTCAACCGTAGTTGAACTATTGTAATTTTGTCGTGGAAGGCACATAGCCTAAGCTTTTTTTCAACCGTAGTTGAACTCTTGTAATTTTGTTGTCGATTGCGCATAGCCTGAGTCCCAGTTTAACTCATAGTTGACATTTGGACGAGGGCAAGTAGCCTGAGCTATTGTTCAACCGTAGTTGAACTCTTGTAATTTTGTTGTCGAAGGCACATAGCCTGAGTCCCAGTTCAACTCATAGTTGAACTTTTGGGAGAGGGCACGTAGCTTGAGCTATTACTCAACCGCAGTTGAGCTCTTGTAATTTTGTTGTCGAAGGCACATAGCCTGAGCTATTGTTCAATCGTAGTTGAACTCTTGAAATTTTTTTATGGAAGGCACACAGCCTAAGTCCTCGTTCAACTCATAGTTGAACTTTTGGGCGAGGGCACGTAGCATGAGCTGTTGTTCAACCATAGTTGAACTCTTGTAATTTAGTTGTCGAAGGCACATAGCCTGACTCCCAGTTAAACTCATATTTGGACTTTTAGGCGACGGCACGTAGCCTGAGCTATTGTTCAACCGTAGTGGAAATCTTGTAATTTTGTTGTCGAAGGTATATAGCCTGAGTCCCAGTCCAACTCATAGTTGAAATTTTGGGCGAGGCAACGTAGCCTGAGCTGTTGTTCAACCGTAGTTGAACTCTTGTAATTTAGTCGTCGAAAGTACATAGCCTGAGTCCCAGTTAGACTCATAGTTGAACTTTTGGGCGAGCCTAATGAACAGATCGTGTTCAAGTAAGGTCGTTTGAGATCTTGTCTGATCTACACCTAGCCTTCTTGGGTAGTTTGCGGAAGCCATTTTGTTGTGGATCCTGGTTTCATGCCATTTTCTGGGGGGGGGGGGGGTCTCGTGTTAAAGGGACGAGGGTCTGTCGCCCTTGTTCTCCCCTTTGGGAGGGAGGTATCTGCTTCTCTTTCTTCTACTTATTCTTTCGTTCTTCTCGAGAATGGGGGGATACGGGGATACGGAAGCTTGCCGGAGCTTTCGCGTTCCATTCACCCGCTGTGCTACCTTGGCTCATTCGAGCTGTGTTGCTCTCCCTTTTGGGTGTTCTTTTTCCATTCTTGGACCAAGAATGAACTACACGACTCTGCTATGAAATCCCCACAGACGGCGCCAAATTGTTTTGCTCAAATTTCTCATCTACTTTGCAAGCATAAAAATAACCGAAATAAATCAAGGGCCGATCATAGCAGACCGTAATAATCATAAAACCAAATGAATGAAGTGCAAGGGACAGTTGTAACTTGTTAAAGGGAGGAGGATAGAAGATCTTTTATTCATGATATTGGTTTGGTCTGCCTCTACATGGAGAGGTTCAGAGTCTTACAATCAAATTCTCTTCTTTTAGAAGTGGGAATGAAGAAGAGAGGGAGCCCTCTTTCTATGGTTCCTTCTCGTAGTATTTATAGCTGTGATCTTGCCAGCTGGCGTCAGGCAGGCGCGGCCGTGTTTAGGGGACGTCCGTCAGTAGAGAGTAGGTTGTAGCCTTGCTGATTGGACCGAGTGATTTTGTGCACTCATTATTAATGACAGGTCGTGCAATTAACAAATCCTACTATGCTTAAGGATTAATTAATCTCGTTAATTATCACGAGTCGAGTTTTGACCCATACAAAGTGTTTTATTATGTTTTTTCCACGGTTTTCGTAAGACATACACAATGAACACGCAATTGGAGATAGACATCTGCATTAAATATTATTAGTAACCTATTATAGGTGATCAAATTTTGTTTGAGAAATGCACATACACAATGTCAGATCTCCCTTGTCCATGCCCAAGTTGGTGATTTCCATAGCACTTTGATGGGATGCCCGCTTAAAATCGTCCCAAGTGACCGAGACCACGTCGTTTTTTGTGAAAGTGGGGCCTTTGTTTGTGCAGCCCCTAAAGACAATTGTGTTAATTTAATTGGAAAAAGATTCATAGCACCTAAATATGAGATATTTTCTTACCAATACAATATATGAAACCTTACTACCAAAAGTATGCATAATTCCTAAATTACCCGCTCAGTCAATAATATTTCTATAGTTATTGTACCAATCATTAAAAGCTAATTAATAGCAGTTGTATCTTCATATTTGTTTCGATCTAAATTTCAAGAGCAGAATATTCTAAAAAGATTTGGCATGAATAAGATCATGTCATATCCCGGAAATCGCTCATCTTTATAATGAAATTCTGTTCGTCAAAATCAAACTACTAGTTCGTCTCTACAAATCAAACTATCAATTCATCGAAATCAGAAGCTCAATTTTAAATTGTAGAAATCAGTTATGTAAACCTCAGTTTGTCGACTTTTTTCCAAAATCCCTAATAAAAAAAAGTTCAAGTCAAATTGTAGAAATTAATTCTGCGATTCTCTGTTATTCATCTTTTTTTTTCTGAATCCAAAAAATTAAAAGCGACAAAATATAGAACAATAACTCTGCAACGACAAGCAATCATGTCCAAGATCCCAGTCATGCTACACTTTAATGGAAATTGGGATAGGTATGGCAGATTTAGAGATTTTCAAGTTGATGTCATTCTGCTAGATGAGGATCAAAGTTAAAGTATGTTGATTTCTACAATTGCAGAGCAATTAATGATTGATACTTCAGAAAAAATTATAGAAATAACATACATTGTAAATGTGAATTATCCTCCAATGGAGATTAGGAACAATATGGGGGTTAGTGTGTATATGGAGAAAAAATAGAGAAATAAGAACTTAGGATTGTATTCGTTACTCATAAGTGTACGAGATATCAATATGAAATTGGCTATTAAAAATGAGAACACAAGTGCAGGTTTATTATGTTTCAAATTCTATTGAAGTCTGATTTTACGATAATATCTACAAAATACCTATATTTATCTACAAATAAACTACAAATCAGTCATAAGATGTATAGAGCAATATTGTTTTCATACTTATCAACAATATTACTACAATTAAGCTGCATTCCAAGTTGAGATAGAAAATGACTACAAAGTTTTCTTTTCGTCTACAATTTATCTACAAAGATTCTACAAAATTGTAATGACATTGTTTATTATTATTATTTTCATATAGGTTCGTCTAGGATATTAAAGTTACTTTATAAGACAGCCTCTCCCATCATTGAGAAGTAATAACTAAAGGTACACAACGTGTTATCGAAGAAGGACAAGTGTATCAAGATAAGAAAATAATTGTAATTGCAATAAGGCACTATTCTTTAATACACAAGTTCCAATTCAGGGTCAAAAGATCTAGCCACAGAAGGTATGAAAATATTAATGGTGAAAAAGTCATTACAAACAGTATTTTCCTTGTGATATGTAGATGAAGAGTAGATATATTGTATGTGTGTTACTTTATATTAAAATAATCCTTTTGTTACATATACACTGATAACACGTATTATAAATGTATTTGTCGTAGCTACTAGTTTATATACATTGCACAAAACTGTAATTGGCACTTCAAGGCAACATCAGTTAATGATTCTGCAATATTCAAGATCACGACCATCAACTGACAACACACATCCACTTTAATGGATGATACATTCATACAGCGCAAATGAACTCCAGTTTAGTTGGTAGCATGGTCATGCAAAAGTATTGTGAACATAAGATAGTTTACACACCAAAGGACATACAAACTGATATGTTGTCACAACACGGAGTGAACCTAAGTTACACGCAAGCATGAAGGGGAAAGGAAAAGGCTTTACACTTATTGAGAGGTCATTCAGCTGAATCCTACGACAAATTACCAAAATATTTTTATATTCTTGAGAAGATGTATCCTGGTTCAGTTGTTAAATTGAAGAAGACAACAGATGAATGCTTCATATATGCATATGTTTCTCTTGGAGTATCAATAAGTGGTTGAAAATATTGTAGACCGGTAGTAGTGGTTGACGGGATATTCTTAAAGACATGAAACATGGGGATTATGCTGACATCAAACACAATGGATGCAGCAGGTAAAATTATAGTTATTTTGTACTCAGTTTACAAAATTTAGATATATTGTAGATACTTTGTAAATACACTGCATTTTATATGTATTTGTGTTTTTATATGCATTTTAGAAGCTGCAAATAAACTATTTTTTACCATTAATGTAGGTACAATATTTCCTTTGGCATATGGTGTGGTTAATTGGGAAAAAGACGCGTTGTGGAAGAAATTTTTTGAGCAATTCAATTAAGCATACGGTGAAAGAACTTCAATGTGTGTTGTTTCAGATAGGAACGAGAGTATCGTGAAGGCAATATCAGTTGTCTATCTGTGATGATCTGGCTTGTTGTCACGTGGGTCACCGCCCCGTTTCCCCCATATTATGTTGCTATATGTTTCAATATCAGTATTTGAGTTGATCGGGTAGTATTGGATTGGTTTTAGTTGAAAATGAGGCACTTAGCCTCTTAGAGGGGAGCTTGTTTTGGAAAAGACAATTGGAAGTTGACTATATAGTTAGAGGGATCAGATGTGAATTCTGGTGATTCGATTAGCTTCAGGGGATGATTTGTGACTTAGGAGTGCGATCGAAATTGATTTTGGAGGTCTGGAGTAGAATTAGGCTTGAATTGGCGAAGTTAGTATTTTGGCGAAATCCGGTGGATAGGTGAGATTTTGATCTGAGGGTCGGAATGGAATTTCGAGAGTTGTAGTATCTCTGATAGGTGATTTTTGATATGAGTGCAAAGTTTTAGGCCATTCGGAGATGGTTAGGCTGGGTTTTTTTTATCAAACAAGCAATTCAGAAGTTTTTATGAAACTTAGGCTTTGATTTGATGATAATTGATGATTTTGATGTTAACGATAGTGTTTTGATGGTTCGAGCAAGTTTGAATAAGGTAATAGATCATGTATGCGCTTTTGGTTAAGGTCCCCGGGACCTCGTGGGTGTATTCGAGTTGTTAATGGAGGATTCAGAGTTGTTGCATGTTTCAGTCCTTTCTTGTTTTATCATCTCCGCATCTGCGGAAAAGGGACCGCATAAGCGGTTTCGCAGATACGGCGTATTGATCGCAAAAGCGGTCCTTGAGGTACCGGGGCTTTCCGCAAAAGATGCGGCGACCGCAGAAGCGGTTCTAGACCGCATAAGCGGTCCGGGAGATTTTAAGTCAGACCGTATAAGCGGTCAGTTGGTCGCATGTGCGGTGACAGCAGATGCGGTTATTTGACCGCATGAGCGGAAATTGATATGGGTTTAATGGACAGTGTTTCACGAATTTGGAAGAGAAGGAAAAAGATTTTGTACTTCGGCTTAGGCGGTTTCTCGGGCGATTATGAAGAGAATTTGAAGGAGTTTCATTAGGTATGAACTATTGGACCTGGATTATGTTTATATAGTGAAAATCATGTATTAAACACTGAAATTCAAGGGATTAAATGCTAAACATGGAGGTTAGGGTTTGAAAACTTAAGAGAGTTCAAATTGGATCGGGCTGCGTGCCGCAACATTACATATATCTGTTGGATCGGGCTGCGTGCCACAACAGTGTTAGTTGTCGGACAGAAAGGAAAGTAATTTATCACATTCTTCTCTCTGTTTGGTACTTATTTACTTTCTTGTTGTTGCAAATAGAACTGTATAGTGTTTTTACTGTATTTCATACACTCAGTTATTATTTATTGATATTACTCACTGAGTTGGAAGTACTCACTCTACTCCCTGCAACTTGTGTGCAAATACAGGGATCCCAGAGGCTTAGCGGTGCTTATTTGTTGTTGCCTAGATCACATTTGGAGTTATCAAGGTAGCCACTGGCATCCGTAGAACCTGATGTCTCCTCTTATCTATATTTTGCATCTATTTCTAGACTTTACTATGTTTAGAAAATTGTTTAGTGTAATTAGAGGATTAGACTTGTAATGCCAGATCTTTTGGGTCGTTATAACTGTTGAATATGTTTTTCGCAGTACTCCTAAGGCTGTTAAACTGAGATTTTATTTTAATAGTAGTAGAATTAGTCATGGTTTTGGCTGGGATTGATTATATGGCTGGGCTTGCCTTACAAGGTGGTTGGCGCCATCACGACCGGGGTTTGGGTTGTGACATGTTGGTATCACAGCCTAGTTTACCAGGCCTCGCGAGTCATGAGCAGGTTCAATAGAGTCTCACAGATCCGTACTGAGACGTCTATTCTTATCCTCGGGAGGCTGCAGAACCTTTAGGAAAACTTCATATTCTTGAAATTCTTGTCGTGCGACTTTGTTGATCTGAGAACTAATCTTCTGTATTCTGTTCTCTCGCAGATGACGAGAACGCGTGCGATCAGATGTGGCGGACGTCCACCATTGACACCCACTAGTGACCGGGGACGCGACCGTGGTCGTGGTCGAGGCAGAGCAGTATGGGTCATACCAATTGCACCCATTCAGGATCATCCTCCAGCTATAGAGGTATAGTAGCACCTGCTCAAGCACCATCTGTGCCTATTGTGATTCCGGGTCTTTAGGAGGCCATGGCTAAGATCTTATCGGTTTGCACCGGCCTGGCTCAGGCAGTCTCAGCTGCTACCCCAGCTACATCCCAGACCGGGGGTGGTCATCAGACCCCCGCAGCTCGTACTCTAGAGCAGGGTGCATAAGGTTTGCAGACCCTAGAGGCACCACGAGTTGAGCCAGTTGCCCATGTTCAGCCATTTGTTCCAGCTCAGGGTGATAGGATACCAGTGATGCCAGATGACGAGCAGCGTCGTCTGGAGAGGCTTAGCAGGCTTTTACCTCCGACTTTTAGTGGTGTTCCGGGCGACGATGCCCAGGGGTTTCTCGACAAGTGTCGACACATGCTCAGGACAACATGGATCTTGGAGTCTAGGAAGGTATCTTTTACCACTTTTCAGTTCTCAGGAGCAGCCTTTACCTAGTGGGAGGCACATGAGCGGCATAGGCTGGCAGGTGCAGCACCGTTATTTTGGCAGGTGTTCTCCACTACCTTTTTGGAGAAGTGGGTACCTAGGTCGTAGAGGGAGAAGTTACATAGGCAGTTTGAGATGCTTCGCTAGGGGGATATATCTGTAACGCAATATGAGGTGAGATTTGCAGAGTTAGTCCGTTATGCTTCGTGGATAATTCAGATGGATCAGGTGAGGATCAGAAAATTTGTGGACGGGCTCATTTATCCCATTCGTATCCTGATAACTCGAGAGATGGTCCTCAGTCATACCTTTGAGGAAGCGGTGGATAAAGCCCGCGATATTGAGACGGCTCGTTGTCAGGAGAGAGAGGAGAGAGAGGCCAAGAGGCCTCGAGGATCAGATGGCTCCAGTGGTGCTCCATCTAGGAGCTAGTATCAGTAGAGAAGGGGTCGTTCTTTTATGGCTCCACATCCAGCACGGTCTGAGGACCGTGGTTCATCCTCTGGTCGGGGTTATTAGGGCTCTCAGTAGGGTCATCCATCTTTGAGCGCACTTCCAGCACAGAGTTCGTCTCATGCCCAATCTGTTCAGGGTTCATCTCGGCCAAGTTCATGAACCATCTAATTTAGAACAAGGGGTTCCCTTCAGTCCCAGCCCCCAGCGCCAGGGAGTTGTTATGAGTGTGGCAAGTTTGGGCATATACGGAGGGAGTTTCCCCGTCGTTCTTCCAGTTCATCTCAACAGAGGGGCCCTCATCTTCTGGCCTAGTTTCTTCAGCACCCGCCCAGTCACCTAGGTGTGAGGGTCAGGCAGTTAGGGGTCGCCCCAGAGGGAGAGGCCGATCTGGTGGTGGTCAGGCCCGTTTTTATGCTCTTCAAGGCCATGTCAGATGTTGTTGCTTCAGATGCTACTATCACAGGTATTATCTCAGTATACCACAGGGATGCCTCAATTTTATTTGATACCTGATCGAATTGATCAGGTCATGTAGGAACAAGGTTCAAGTCTACCGGTCTGTTAGGATGCCTCAGCTGCATACATCACTGCACTTCCACTTGACACCTATCGTAATGATAAACGGCTCGTCTCGCCGTGACCTTCTCTTGAATTCTCAAAAAAACTTCTGTCGCTCCATCCCCGCAGGGGCAGAGAACCCGTCGCTGTCTCGGCTGTGCTACCGGAGGCTCTGGGGAAGTCGGAATAGGAGAGCACTCATCTTGGGGTGGGCTTACTACTTAGATGCTTTCAGCAGTTATCCGCTCCGCACTTGGCTACCCAGCGTTTACCGTGGGCGCGATAACTGGTACACCAGAGGTGCGTCCTTCCCGGTCCGTCCCAGAGTCGCTCCCCCGACCGGAACACTTATAGGAGCTCCTGTGTCAATCACTTCCATTCCTCTCGTTAGACCGTCTGTAGCACTCATAGCTACAGCCCTAACTCGATTATTTCCTAATAATTGCTGTACCTCACAAGCCACATTAATTGGTTGACCAACACTATCTCGACCTTGAACTACCAGAGCGTTATAAATATTCGGCATCTTGCCCGGGGGAAAGGCTACATCTAGTACCGGACCGATGATTTGGACGACACGCCCCGGTTTTTTTTTTTCAAGCGTGGAAACCCCAGAACCAGAAGTAGTAGGATTGATTCTCATAATAATAAAATAAATAAATATGTCGAAATGTTTTTGCAAAAATTATCGAATTCAAAATAAATGTCCGCTAGCACGTCGATCGGTTAATTCAATAAAATGGGAATTAGCACTCGATTTCGTTGGCACCATGCAATTGAACCGATTCAATTGTTTACTTATTCTGGATCCACATATTCTTATGTATCTTCTTTCTTTGATCATTATTTGGGGGCTACCCGAGGGTGTCTTGCGATACCTGTGCTTGTATCTACCTTGGTGGGTGATACTATTATTGTGGACCACGTGTATCGGTCATGTCTTGTTACTCTAGGGGGTCTGGAGACTCGAGCTGCTTTGCTACTATTGAGCTTAGTAGATTTTGATGTTATTCTGGGGATGGATTGGCTATCACCGTGCAATGCTATTCTGGACTGTCAAGCCAAGACAGTCACATTGGCCATGCCGGGTATCCTGAGGATCGTGTGGCGTGGTATGAATGATTATGTACCTAGTATGGTAATCTCTTTCTTGAATACCCAACGAATGGTTGGGAAGGGATGTTTATCATATTTGGAATTTGTGAGGGATGTTGGGGCGGAGGTTCCTAGTCTTGATTTAGTCCCTATGGTGAGGGAATTCGCTGGTGTGTTTCCAGCAGACCTGCCGGGCATGCCGCCGGACAGGAATATTGACTTTGGCATTGATTTGGTACCGGGCACTCAACCCATTTCTATTTCTCCCTATCGTATGGCACCAGCAGAGTTAAAGGAGTTGAAGGAGCACCTGGAGGAACTCCAAGATAAGTGGTTCATCCACCTGAGTGTGTCACCGTGGGCTGCACCGGTGTTATTTGTAAAGAAAAAGGACGGCACAATGAGAATGTGCATTCATTACAGACAGTTGAATAAACTGACAGTGAAGAAAAAGTATCCACTACCTCGTATTGAGGATTTTTTTTACCAGCTTTAAGGGGCAAAGGTATTCTCGAAGATTGATCTCCATTCAGACTATCACCAGTTGAAGATTAGAGATTCTAATATTATGAAGACAGCTTTCTGGACAAGATATCAGCATTAGGAGTTTCTGGTTATGTCATTTGGGCTGACTAATGCCCCAGCCGCATTCATGTACCTGATGAACAGTGAATTTCGGTCGTATATGGATTCTTTTGTGATCGTGTTTATTGATGATATCCTGGTGTACTCGCGTAGCCAGGAGGAGCACGCAAAACACTTGAGGGTGGTATTGCAGAGGTTGAGAGAGGAGAAGCTCTATGCGAAGTTCTCCAAGTGTGAGTTCTGGCTCAGTTTCTTGGCTTTTCTGGGACACATGGTGTCCAGTGATGGTATTCAGGTTGTCCCAAAGTAGATCGAGGCGGTGCAGAGTTCGCCCAGACCGTCCTGAGCTAGTGAGATTCGGATTTCCTCGGTTTGGCGGGGTATTACCGCAGGTTCGTCCAGGGTTTTTAATCTATTGCTTCGCCTTTGATGAAGTTGACGCAGAAGAATGCACCGTTTGTGTGGTTAGATGAGTGCGAGGAGAACTTCCAAAACCTCAAGTTAGTGTTGACTATAGCTCCTGTGCTAGTACTGTCATCAGCTTCAGGCTCTTATTCAGTATATTGTGATGCTTCGAGAGTTTGATTGGATGTGTTTTGATGCAGGAGGGTAGAGTTATTGCGTATGCCTCGCATCATCTTAAGCCTCATGAGAAGAACTACCCTATTAATGATTTTGAGTTGGATGGTATAGTTCATGCTTGGAAGATTTGGCGCCACTATCTATATGGCATGTCTTGTGAGGTGTTCACGGATCATCGCAGTCTTCAACACTTGTTTAAGAAGAAAAACCTCAATTTGAGACAGCGGAGGTGGCATGAGTTAGTCAAGGACTATGATATTGCCATATTTTATCATCCCGGAAAAGCAAACATAGTGGCCGATGCTTTGAGCCGGAAGGCGATGTGTATGTGTAGCTTGGCGTGCATTCTAGTTAGGGAGAAGCCCCTTGCAGTTGAAGTTCAGGCTTTGGCTAATTGGATGGTGAGTTTAGATATTTCAGCGCCCTGCCGGGTGTTGGCCTGTATGGTTTCCTGGTCTTCTTTATATAATCGCACCAGGGAGCGACAGTATGACGACCCGCATTTGCTTGTCCTGAAGGACAGGGTCCCGCATGATGATGCCAGAGATATGACTATTGTTAGTCATGGTGTGTTGCGGATGCAGGGCCGGATTTGCGTGCCAACGTAGATGGTCTCCGAGAGTTGATATTAGAGGAGGCCCACAGCTCGCGGTATTCTATTCATCCGGGTGCCACAAAGATGTATCAGGACTTGAGGCAGCATTATTGGTGGAGGAGAATGAAAAAGGACATTGTGATTTATGTGGCTAGGTGTCTCAATTGTGAGATGGTCAAGTATGAGCATCAGAGACCCGGTGGTGTACTACAGTAGATGGATATTCCAGAGTGGAAATGGGCGAGGATTACTATGGACTTTGTGAGTGGTCTCCCTTGTACCTCGAGGAACTTTGATTCTATTTGGGTGATTGTTGATAGGCTAACCAAGTCTGTGCGGTTGCATAGGGTTCCAGTTTCTATTGTCTCAGACAGTGGTACTTAGTTTTCTTCCCAGTTCTGGAGGACTATATATCAGGAGTTGGGCACTCAGATACATATGAGCACGACTTTTCATCCTCAGAAGGACAGGCAGTCTGAGCGTACTATCCAGTGATTGGAGGACATGTTGCATGCATGTGTTATTTATTTTGGAGGCTCTTGGGCTGAGTTCTTGCAACTTGTGGAGTTTGCTTATTACAATAGGTATCAGTCAAGCATTCAGATGGCCCCGTATGAGGCTTTATATGGGAAACAGTGTAGATCTCCAGTCGGCTGGTTTGAGCCCGACGAGGCTACATTATTGGGCACAGAGTTAGTTCAGGATGCCTTCGAGAAGTGAAAGTTATCCAGGAGAGACTTCGTACGGCTCAGTCGCGTCAGAAGAGCTATGCGAACCGGAAGAATCGGGATGTATCTTATATGGTGGGCGAGAATGTTTTGTTGAAAGCGCCTATGAAAGGCGTAATGAGGTTAGGAAAGAAAGGGAAGCTAAGTCCACGGTTCATTTGACCTTTTGAGATACTCAGGAGGATTGGGGAGGTGGCCTATTTGCTTGCTTTGCTACCCAGCTTTTCGGGGGTTCACCCGGTGTTTCATGTTTCTATGCTCAGGAAGTATGTTGGGGAACCATCTCATGTGCTATACTTCAGAACGATCTAGTTGGATGAGGACTTGACCTATGATGTGGAGCCAGTGGTTATTTTGGGTCGACAGGTTAGAAAGTTGAGATCAAAGGATATAGCTTCGGTGAAGGTGCAGTAGAGAGGTCGGCCTGTAGAGGAGTCCACTTGGGGGATCGAGCAGGAGATGCAGAGCAGATATCCTTGTTTGTTTGAGGCTCCAGGTATGTTTCTTGATCAGCTCGAGGACGAGCATTTGTTTTAGTTGGGGAGGATGAGACAACCTGACTTGTCGTCTTTTGTATTTTAGCCCCGTTATCCCTGTCTTATGTTTCCCCGTGTGTTGATATATGTGCTTGGTGAGATTGAAGTGTGTTAGGTTGAATTTAGGTAGAAATGAGACCAATAGTCTCTTTAAGGAAAGCTTAAGTTGGAAAATTCATCCGGACATTGACTTGTGAGTTAAAGGGCTCGGAATGGATTTTCGAAGATTCGACTAGTTTTGGGGGATGATTTATTACTTGGGAGCAAAATCGGAATTGAAATTGGAGCTCCGGTTTAGAATTAGGCTTGAATTGGCTAAGTTTGAATTTTGGCATATTTTGGTTGATAGGTGAGATTTTGATCTGGGGGTCGGAATGGAATTCCGAGAGTTGCAGTAGCTTCATTAGGTGATTTTGGATATGACTGCAAATTTTCAGGTCAATCGGACGTCGTTTGGTCGGGTTTATGATCGAATGTGAGTTTCGGAAGTTATAGTTAAACTTAGGCTTGAATCCGTCTTGATTTGATGATTTCCGTGTTAAAGGTTCTGTTTTATGATTGGAACATGTTGGTATGATGTTTTGGAGTAGATTGGTGGCTTTGATTGGGGTCCCAGGGGCTTCGGGGTGTTTCTGGATGGTTGATCGGAGATTTTTGGGAGTTTGTTGCATGAAGCAGCAGGTGGCTTCTGGTATTTCCACTTTTGCAGAAAGGGAGCCGCTTAAGCGGTGACTACGGAAGCGGCAAAGGAGCCGCGTAAGTGGAAGTTAAGGAAAGGGCTGGGACCGCAGGAGCGGTCAAGCAACCGCAGAAGCGGTCAAGCAACCGCAGAAGCGAAGGTTGCGGAAGCTGTTAAGGACCACAGAAGCAGTCGCTGGGAATTTAAGTCAAAACGCAGAAACGGTCAAATTGATGCATATGAGGGAGTCGCTGAAGTGGAAAAGGGCCGCGGAAGTGGAAATCGACCTGGTTTAATGAAACAGTAAGTTTTCAAATGTTAAAAGAGAAGAACATTGGAACCTTGGGCTAAGGCGATTGTGGGCGATATTTCGAGTGATTTCTTTAGGGAATTCATCAGGTATGAACTCTTGGACCTAAAGTATGTCATTATAGTGTTAAAACATGGATAAAACATTAAGAATTTAAGGTTTTTGAAGTTAAAAATGGTGGTTAGGGCTTGAAACCCAAGTGAGCTTAAAATGATGATTTGAGGGGTCAAATGGACTCCGATTATTGTAAAGTTAATATGTATGGGGTCGTGGCGAGACGAGGATTCTAAAAAAATAATTTTCGTAATTATTTGAAAAGTGGGCCCGGGGCTCAGGTTTTGCCAACTTGGGGTTTTTGGGTGTTTTTTCGAGTTCTTTCTATTGGGTTATGACCCATTAGCCTATTATAACATATTACTTGTGGTTTTGATCAGATTTTGCATCCGAGGATGTCGATTCGCTAGGAAAGTTCAAGGCAAGCTAGGATTTTTGTCGGTTTGAGGTGAGTAATGGCTATGAATGATGTACTGAGGATTTGAAACCCTGTATCTGCACTATATGGTGCTATGTTATGATGAGATACGCGTCTCGTGACGAGCGTGGTGATGTGTCTACTGGGGACTCGGACATGGTCCATCTCGAATGATGACTTACTGTACTTCTTGACTAAGACCGAGCTTGTGCTCGTATATTTTGGGGCTAGTCTTCATGTTTGGGTCCTTGTGCCGATCTGTAGTTCTCCTAGGGATCATGTGGAGCTGATTGAACTCACTTTACCTATTGGACACATACCATCTGTCCTGATTTTGACTGTAATTCATGAAATAAACCGGACTTTGTAACTTGCACTCTAAATGAGCAATACCTAGGGTTGAATACCCTGTCTTAGCAGAGTGGGACAGAGAGGCCAAGTCTATATTGGCTGAGAGGGATTAAGGACCCCATAGGGAGGCTATTTGATATATATACATATATATCTGGTCGGGCTGCATGCCGCAACAGTATATACATATACATGTATTGGATAGGACAGCACGCCGCAATATTATATTATATGGATTGGACTGCACGCCGCAGCATGAACGCCACAGTAATGAATGGACCGGACATCACGCCGCAGTATTTTAGCAATTGGGCTGAAGGAGCCGTTACGTAGTCTGTACACACCCCTGTGAGTGCAGCCGGCTATATCTATTGGATCGGGCTGCGCACCACTGAATTATATATATCTATTGGATCGGGCTACACGCCGTAGGATTATCTAGATCTATTGGATCGGGCTGCACGCCGCAGCCTTAAATATACTTGTTGGATCGGGCTGCGCGCCGCAACAGTGTTAGTAACTGGTTGGACGGAAAGGAAAGTAATTTATCAGATTATTCTCTCTGTTTGGTACTTATTTACTATTCTTGCTGTTGCAAATAGAACTGTATAGCGTTTTTACATGATTTTTTGCACTCAGTTACTATTTATTGATATTACTCACTTAGTTGGAAGTACTCACTCTACTCCATGCAGCTTGTGTGCAGATACAGGGATCCCTGAGGCTTAGCGATGCTTATTTGCTGTTTCCTAGATCAGTTCCTGAATTATCAAGGTAGTTGTTGGCGTCCGGAGTGCTAGACCTCGTTTAACCTCATTTGGAAATCATTGATATATTTGATATGTGCTTTTTGGTTGTATTAGCATAATTTCAACGTATAGTTTTTGATGAATGACAAACAATGAAGTCGATTGTCAAACAACGATATTGTATGACAAACGATGAAGATGCATTAGCAAACAATCAAGATAGTTGACAAATCAATGGTGATGAATCAAACAATCAAGATTGGATGCCAAGAAGCATATTGATGATGGGATTGCATAGACAAGCCAAGTCAAGCCAAAGAGTTCAAGACTGAAGACCCAAGGCGTAGGTCGTTAGGTAGAACCAATGTAAGAACAACGTTTAAGTTATCTTATCTTTTGGCTCAACATTAGGTAATCATAAATATGCATTAAATCATTTTATCAAATCATATTTATCATAAACATATTTTAAATACTTCAAACAAAATGATTTTAACGTTTTCATTTTAACCAAAATGGTTTTTGAAGTAAGTTTATGACTCTGGTATACTCCGGTATATTCCAGCTTTGATTCTGGTATATCCTGGTATATTCCAGCTTTAATATGCATAATATAATTTTATTAAATCATATATATCATAAACATTTTTAATATACTTCAAACAAAATGATTTTAATGTTTTCATTTTAACCAAAATGGTTTTTGAAGTAAGTTTTCAATTATGGTACACTCTAGTATACTCCAGTTTTGATTCTGGTATATCAATGGTATATCAAAGGTATATTTCAGCTTTGTTTGAAGTTGGAAATTTACGCAAGGCATGATAATCGATTATCACTTTTGGTTAATCGATTATCTTAATAATAATCGATTAACTTGTATCCGTTGCCTTCCAACGACTAGTTTTTTGAACTAGATAATCGATTAACTAAACCGATAATCGATTAACTGGCTGGAAAATCAGATTTAGTGTTTAAACATGAGCAACGGACATAACACCTCCAAACTCTATAAATAGAGGTCTTTGGAGCTGATTTTACAAGAACAACATCTCTCATTATTCTTGAACATATTGAAAATATTCTTGCATCATTTTTTAAGCTTTTGTTGAGCCATTTGAGAGACAACTTTGTGTTGTTCATTGAGCTAATATTGTATCTCTTTATCTACTCTTCTTAGAGAGTCGTTATTGTAAAAGAGAGAAATTCTTGAGAGGATCATATATTCTCATTGAGCAATGTGAAGTCTTAAGGTGAGATATCCTTGAGCAAGAAGTCTTGTGGTGCGGTATCCACGAGCAAGTTGAAGTCTTGTAGAGCATACATCTACGAGCAAGTGTAACGGTTTGTTAGGCACCCGGAAGCTTAACGGAGTTAGTGTAAACTCGAGAGAGTCTCTCAGGAGACTGGACTAACCACACGTTGTGGTGAACCAGTATAAATTCGGTGTGTCTTTTCCTTACTCTTTTATTTTCCGCACTTACTTTATTTCTGCAATTTTAATTCCGCAAAATTTACAAACATTCTCGTGCCTCACTATTCACCCCCCCCCCCCTCTAGTGATGGGCATAAATCCTAACAGTTGGTATCAGAGTCTAACTCTCTAAAAGCCTTAACCGGTTGAGAGAACGATATATTTTTGTTGAGAATGTTGAACGCAGGTATGATGAGCGAAGGTCACTCTACCACAATGCCTCCACTATTTGATGGAAGCAATTACATATATTGGAAAGAGCGGATGAGAATCTTCATCCAATCAAACAACTTTCGTCTATGGCAAATCATCAAGAACGGTGAACAAATGCCGACAAAGAAAATTGGGAAAGCCGTGGTAAATGATTATAACGCCAAGGCCATCAATATGTTATATTGTGCGGTGAATCCGGATGACTATCGGAAGATTTCCTATTGCACAACCGCCAAAGAAATGTGGGATAAACTTGAAGTCACTTATGAAGGTACGCCTCAAGTCCAAAAGCGTGTGACATGGGACTCTGACAGCTCGTGTGATGAAACGACTGCCCTATGCTTCATGGCCAACGAAGAAGAAGAGGTAAGCACTTCTAATTCTTACTCTTTTGAAGAATTACAAGAAGCTTTTAAAGAATTATTTGATGAATTGAAAAGGACTTCAAAAATCGCCAAAGAGGCCAAGGCTAAAATCAAAGTTTTAGTGAAAATGAAAATATTGTTCTTAAAAATAAAATATTACTGATGAATGAAGCCTCTTCAATTGATCAAAGTTCTAATTGTTCTTCTTGTGATTCTTTGAAATTAGAGAACATAGAACTCAGGAACACACTAGAAAAACGTATGTAGTCGTTCCTAAAACAGTTGAAGAAATTAAAAAGAAAAAGCCCAGGAAAAATAAAAGGCGTAAAAAGAATAAGAATCATGTTAGAAATTGCGATGCACAACCTAGAAATAATTCTAGGAAATTTGTAAACGAGCCTAGAATTAATCATTTTAGGCCACCTAGAAATGATTCTAGGATTTTTGTTAATGAGTCTAGAACTAATCATTTTAGACCACCTAGAAACGATTCTAGGATTTGTGTTAATGAGTCTACAAATAATTATTCTAGACCACCTAGAAATGACTCTAGGAATTTCAACACTTCTAGGAATAAAGACTTTAGATCACCTAGAACGTTTTTGGCTCAACCAAGACATATGCACAACCCGAATGTTATATGTCATTATTGCAACCGGGTAGGACACATAGCACCCGTATGTTTTGCAAAACATAGGGATTTATCTTTGAGCTATGATTATTATTTGCCTAACCCCCAAGGACCCAAAAGTGTTTGGGTACCTAAAACCTATTTTTAGATATGTTTGCAGGTGTGTTTGAAGACTACAATATCGTAGTAGATGCACCAAGCACGAAACCTTATTGCATTGAGGGGGAATTTCGGTTAGTTATCATATTTTTAATAAAAACGTAAATAGTTGATATGTGTTAAAGATTGATATGTCTTTGTTAACAATTGGTATCAATTATTTTTTTTCATGTTTTGATAACTTTTATTTTGAATAACAATTGGTATCAATTATTTTTGTTAAAAATAATGATTGATCCATGTTTTGATGAATATTAGTTATTTTTTGATAAAAACCTAATTGTTGATATGTGTTAACAATTAGTATTTTTCTGATAAAAATAACATTTGAAATGTTTGTTTTGTTTAACAGTTGGTATGTATTAACTGTTAGCATGTTTTTGTTAAAAATATTTCATTCATGTTTTGATGAATATTAGTTTTGATTTGAATAACAGTTGGTATATTCTTGAAAAATAAATGATTCATTTTTTTTAATACAACTCTTGATTCATTACAAATTAACAGTTGATATTTTTTTAATGTTGGTATATTTTTAATTAAAAACAAATGTTTATTTTGTTTTTCCTAACAGTTGGTAACCAATTGATTTTATCATGTTTTTATAACAATTGGTATCATTTTGAAAATAATGATTGATATATTTTTCTAACAGTTGGTATTGCTTTGAATTATTTGACAAAAATTCATCATGCATATTCCTCATTGTATTCCCTTTTTTTGACACTAGCATTTGTATGCCCAAAACGGGGAAGTGTCGAAAGGGGGAAGAAGCCTTAGTATGCTCTCTTTTTGCTAATGCCAAAAGGGGGAAGAGATTAGGCGACATGCATCTATTAAGGGGGAATGTCTCCACCTTTTAGAATGCCTTAATTGAGGGGGAATATTCAATTAAGGGGGAATAACTTGCATGACTTGCATGTTAAGATATAGCATAACTTTAGGGGGAATCCTATATGCATATCTCCTATTGTTTGTCATTATCAAAAAGGGGGAATTTGTAAGACACCTTATATGGAAATCATTGATATCTTTGATATATGCACTTTGGTTGTATTATCATGATTTCCAGGTATGGGTTTTGATGAATGACTAACAGTAAAGTCAATTGTTATCTCCTATAATGCATATCATCTATTGTTTGCCATTATCAAAAAGGGGGAAACTGTTAGACCTCGTTTAACCTCGTTTGGAAATCATTGATATATTTGATATGTGTGCTTTGGTTGTATTAGCAAGATTTTCAGGTATAGGTTTTGATGAATGACAAACAATGAAGTCGATTGTCAAACAACGATATTGTATGACAAACGATGAAGATGCATTAGCAAACAATCAAGATAGTTGACAAATCAATGGTGATGAATCAAACAATCAAGATTGGATGCCAAGAAGCATATTGATGACGGGATTGCATAGACAAGCCAAGTCGAGCCAAAGAGTTCAAGACCGAACACCCAAGGCGTAGGTCGTTAGGTAGAACCAATGTAAGAACAACGTTTAAGTTATCTTATCTTTTGGTCAACATTAGGTCATCAAAATATGCAATAAATCATTTTATCAAATCATATTTATCATAAACATATTTCAAATACTTCAAACAAAATGATTTTAACATTTTCATTTTAACCAAAATGGTTTTTGAAGTAAGTTTTTGACTCTGGTATACTCCGGTATATTCCAGCTTTTATTCTGGTATATCCTGGTATATTCCAGCTTTAATATGCATAATATCATTTTATTAAATCATATATATCATAAACATTTTTAATATACTTCAAACAAAATGATTTTAATGTTTTCATTTTAACCAAAATGGTTTTTGAAGTAAGTTTTCAATTATGGTACACTCTAGTATACTCCAGTTTTGATTCTGGTATATCAATGGTATATCAAAGGTATATTTCAGCTTTGTTTGAAGCTGGAAATTTACGCAAGGCATGATAATCGATTATCACTTTTGGTTAATCGATTATCTTACTAATAATCGATTATCTGATTTGGTTAATCGATTAACTTGTATCCGTTGCCTTCCAACGACTAGTTTTTTGAACTAGATAATCGATTAACTAAACCGATAATCGATTAACTGACTGGAAAATCAGATTTAGTGTTTAAACATGAGCAACGGACATAACACCTCCAAACTCTATAAATAGAGGTCTTTGGAGCTGATTTTACAAGAACAACATCTCTCATTATTCTTGAACATATTGAAAATATTCTTGCATCATTTTTTAAGCTTTTGTTGAGCCATTTGAAAGACAACTTTGTGTTGTTCATTGAGCTAATATTGTATCTCTTTATCTACTCTTCTTAGAGAGTCGTTATTGTAAAAGAGAGAAATTCTTGAGAGGATCATATCTTCTCATTGAGCAATGTGAAGTCTTAAGGTGAGATATCCTTGAGCAAGAAGTCTTGTGGTGCGGTATCCACGAGCAAGTTGAAGTCTTGTAGAGCATACATCTACGAGCAAGTGTAACGGTTTGTTAGGCACCCGGAAGCTTAACGGAGTTAGTGTAAACTCGAGAGAGTCTCTCAGGAGACTGGACTAACCACACGTTGTGGTGAACCAGTATAAATTCGGTGTGTCTTTTCCTTACTCTTTTATTTTCCGCACTTACTTTATTTCTGCAATTTTAATTCCGCAAAATTCACAAACATTCTCGTGCCTCACTATTCACCCCCCCCCCTCTAGTGATGGGCATAAATCCTAACAGTTGGTATCAGAGTCTAACTCTCTAAAAGCCTTAACCGGTTGAGAGAACGATATATATATTTTTGTTGAGAATGTTGAACGCAGGTATGATGAGCAAAGGTCACTCTACCACAATGCCTCCACTATTTGATGGAAGCAATTACATATATTGGAAAGAGCGGATGAGAATCTTCATCCTATCAAACAACTTTCGTCTATGGCAAATCATCAAGAACGGTGAACAAATGCCGACAAAGAAAATTGGGAAAGCCGTGGTAAATGATTACAACGCCAAGGCCATCAATATGTTATATTGTGCGGTGAATCCGGATGACTATCGGAAGATTTCCTATTGCACAACCGCCAAAGAAATGTGGGATAAACTTGAAGTCACTTATGAAGGTACGCCTCAAGTCCAAAAGCGTGTGACATGGGACTCTGACAACTCGTGTGATGAAACGACTGCCCTATGCTTCATGGCCGACGAAGAAGAAGAGGTAAGCACTTCTAATTCTTACTCTTTTGAAGAATTACAAGAAGCTTTTAAAGAATTATTTGATGAATTGAAAAGGACTTCAAAAATCGCCAAAGAGGCCAAGGCTAAAATCAAAGTTTTAGTGAAAATGAAAATATTGTTCTTAAAAATAAAATATTACTGATGAATGAAGCCTCTTCAATTGATCAAAGTTCTAATTGTTCTTCTTGTGATTCTTTGAAATTAGAGAACATAGAACTCAGGAACACACTAGAAAAACATATGTAGTCGTTCCTAAAACAGTTGAAGAAATTAAAAAGAAAAAGCCCAGGAAAAATAAAAGGCGTAAAAAGAATAAGAATCATGTTAGAAATTGCGATGCACAACCTAGAAATAATTCTAGGAAATTTGTAAACGGGCCTAGAATTAATCATTTTAGGCCACCTAGAAATGATTCTAGGATTTTTGCTAATGAGTCTAGAACTAATCATTTTAGACCACCTAGAAACGATTCTAGGATTTGTGTTAATCAAGTTGAAGTCTTGTAGAGCGTACATCTACGAGCAGGTGTAACGGTTTGTTAGGCACCCGGAAGCTTAACGGAGTTAGTGTAAACTCGAGAGAGTCTCTCGGGAGACTGGACTAACCACACGTTGTGGTGAACCATTATAAATTCGGTGTGTCTTTTCCTTACTCTTTTATTTTCCGCACTTATTTTATTCCTGCAATTTTATTTCCGCAAAATTACAAACATTCTCGTGCCTCACTATTCACCCCCCCTCTAGTGACGGGCATAAATCCTAACACGGAGAACCTGATGTCTCCTCTTATCTATCTTTTGCTTCTATGTCTAGACTTTTCTATGTTTAGAATACTATTCAGTGTAATTAGAGGCTCAGACTTGTGACGCCAGATCTTTTGGGCTGTTATAACCGTTGAATATGTTTTTCTCAGTATTCCTATGGTTGTTAAACTAAGATTTTATCTTAATATTAGTAGTATTAGTCATTGTTTTGGCTGGGATTGATTATATGGTCGGGCTTGCCTTACAAGGTGTTTGGAGCCATCATGACCGGGGTTTGGGTCGTGACAATTGTAGTATTTTTGAGATTTGTTACTTTTAGCCATTATATATTTCTATTACCACTGAGTTGGAAGTACTCACTTTACTCCCTGCACCATGTGTGCAAATTCAGGTGCATCGGGAGCTTAGTCGAGCTGTTTACTGTTTCCAGGGGTTTTTGGAGTTGTCGAGGTAGCTGCCTGACCTCCGCAGAACCCGACTCCTCCCCTTATCCCTTTTATCTTCCCGCATTCTAGAACTCTGTATTACATGAGAATTTGCAACTTTGTTACCTTAGAGGCTCTAGACTCATGACCCCAGCTATTAGGGGGATGCATTTCATGCTATTTCTATTTAAGATATTTGGCTAATAGACTTGACAAACTGCTAATTTCATATTGTTACCCGGTAACGGGATTTGTGATTGGGTTGTGAGTATTGATTGGTCGGGCTTGCCTAGTAATTGTGTTGGGCACCATCACGACCGGTATTGGGGTCGTGATACTATCCCGGCGTGCCACACTACTCTTGCGTGCGGCTTATTCGAAAAAATATAAGGGTAAAGGTCAAGAAGGGTCATCTACAATTAAATGAATTGTACTTTACTACAGCAGGGTCATATACTCTGGATGAATTTAATGAAAGGATGTCGAAGATTGAAGAGATAGACCTGTGTGTTAAATCATACCTCTAATATATTGGATGTCATAGATGGTAAAAAGTATATTCAACGGTAAATAGAACTTGGACTATAACAGCAAACATTACCGTCGTTGAATGTTATAACAAAAGAGGCAAGAGAGCTACCAATGTTTGACCTATTAGAGTATATGAAGACACTTCTTTAACATTGGACGAATGAGACGTTATTGAAGGCAAAGGGCACTTTCACACACCTTGGTTACAAATTTAACAAGAATTGGAGAAAAACAGTACATTATCTCATAAACGTAGGGTAAGATCTATTCATTTACTGCAGAAAAATAATTATTTAATATACATTATTTCCAGATGATAGATAATTTGTAGACAAATTGTAGTTAGTTTTCAAATTGTAGATATTTTTATTTCTGTTTGTTATGTAATTCTAGGTGAGTGTTTCAATAGATCATATCGATACCGTGATAGATAGTGTGAAGCAGTACATTGTGTGTCATGAAAGCAAGAAATGTAGTTGTGGCCAGTTCCAACTTGATGAACTTCCATGTCTGCATGCTTTGGCAGCTCTAAGGCACAAGAATGAAGCTTATGAATACTATTGCTCTGTGTATTACACAAGGGTGATCCTGCTGTGTACATATGCAATACCAGTAAATCCCCTTCCTGATGAAAGCAAATGAAATGTGCCACAACATATATCAGATGAAGTAGTAAAACCACTTATAGTAGAGAAAAAGCAGCCAGGAATGCCTCAAAAGTAAAGGTACAAACATATGATGAAATAAAGTCAGAGAAGTACAAGGTGTCAAGTAACGACCCGATCGGTCGTTTTGAGCCATAGCACGTCTTTCAGCAGTATGAGGCCATGAGCAACTTCATTTAAGGTAGTGTGACTTGTTCGCATGGTCGAAATTGAAATTCAGGAAGATCAAAGTTAAATTTAAATGGAAATTTTTATTTTAAAAGCCTTAAGTTGGAGAAAATGACTAGGATTAGATTTTTGAGTAAACGACCTCAGAATCGGGATCTGAAGGTTCTAACAGGTTCGTATGATGATATCAGAATTGGTCGTATGCCCCGTTTGGGTTTTGGATAACTCGGGAGCATTTTGGCCCCTATTGTGGAAGTTAGAATTTTGGAAGAAATTTCTTTAGTTTGGCTTAAAATGCTTTTTTAGTATTGTTAATGTCTGTTTGGGATTCCGAGACCGGGAATATCTCTGCATGGTGATTCTAGAGTTGGGAGCGCGATCGGAAGTAAATTCAGAGGTCCTAGTTAATTTTGAAGCCATTTGGCTAAAGATAGAAATTTGAAGGTTTTGGAGAAGTTTGATAGAAAGTGGACTTTTTATGACATCGGGGTCGAAATTTGATTCTGAAAGCTGTAGTAGGTCCGTAATTTCAAATATAACTTGTATGCAAAATTTGAAGTCAATCGGACGTAATTTGATAGGTTTAAGCATCGAAAGTAGAAGCTGGAAGTTCTAATGTTCATAAAGCTTGGATTGCAGGTTGATTCATTATTTTAGCGTTGTTTGATATGATTTGAGGCCTCAAGCAAGTCTGTAATGTGTTTTGGGACTGGTTGGTGTTTTTTGTCGGGGTCCCGGGGGCCTCGGGTGTGTTTCAGGTTGTGTTGCGCTCTTATTTGATGCTTGAATGCCATTTCTTTGGACATTAAGGGGTATCATATTAAGCAAATGAGCTCCAAAAAATGTTTTTATTGAATCATTAAATGCGTATCATAATTTCTGAGCCATACCAAATAGAATCGTCCAATTTGGACATCGTATGAGTAAGTTATGCTTGTTTCCGTGCCAAGAAATGTGTTGGTACTGTAAAAACCGCAAAAGAAGAAATCTACCGCAGAAGCGGGTTTGTGGAAGCGTAAATTTTCCGCAAAAGCGGAACCGCAGAAGCGGAAACTGCTGGAGGCAGAGAGGTTTCTTTAAAAATCAAACTTGGCTCATTTACCACTTCATTTCTTTCATGGGAGCCGACTTTGGATAGCCATTTTCATTACCAATCACTAGGTAAGTGATCTCTACTAGTTTTGATTATATATATCAATTATTTATGGATTTTAGCATGAAAATGGGTAGAAATTTGAGAGTTAAAGGAAGACCTAGAAATATTTTATTGTTGAATTTTTACCACGAAATTGAGCATGAAATTAAAAAAAAATTATATACTTGAGTTCCTATGGTCATAGGTAAACTTTATCTTCAAAAAATTTTGGATTCGGGGCACGTGGGCCCGAGGGCGTTTTGGTCAACTTTTCATTCGGGGTTGGAAATTGTTATAAATTCGACTATAATGAATACCTTAGCATATATTAATGGATTTACATAATCATTGATTAGTTTTGGGAGCATTGTACGTCGGTTCAAGACTTCGAAGTAATGTAGAAAGCCGGTTATGGATCTTCGGAGCGAGGTGAGTCTCTTTTCTAATATTATGAGGGGGAAATCACCTAATAGGTGAATTAAATTGATTATGTGCTCGTAATTGTGGGGGCGACATACGAACGAGGTGACAGGAGTCTGTGCGTAGCTACTATTATGCTATTGTCCAGGTAGTCTCGGACCCAAAACATGTTATACTTGAATTATTTGTGAACTCATTGATTGCTTTAAATGCTTTAATCACAATAAATTAATAAATAGATTTCTAACAGACTTAAGCTCTGTTTTTCTCAAATTATTGAAGAGAATTGGCCTTTCTTGGATATTTACTCCATGTTGACTTCTTGATTGATTATCAGTCTCTGTGCGTTTATTTTTGGATTGGGTCAAACACCTCGGCAGATTAAAGAGATGCATCTATGGTACGGGCGGCTCGACCCTCGACAGTGCACACATTACATTTTTGTTGGAATGTGCCTTCATCATCGGCATGATTTGCGCACGTTTGTGCTGTTGTCTTGAACTCATTTGGGTTATTTGATGCCTCACAATGGCAATATCGTATTGTTATAATAATAAGGAATCTACGAAAATTTTCCATGAACGAATTATATGACTACTTGTTTCCCCATACGTGGGTCCGAATAATGTTTATAAAACAATACACTCTTTAATATATTTATTAAGGATAAATAATCATTGGACTACTACTGAGTGTCAAAGTTGACCGTCTCGTCTCAACCACTTCGGAATTAGGCGGGACACTCATTTGGTACATGTTGTTTTTGTACTCGTACCATAATTGTTGTGAATTTTGTTGCACATGTATATGTGACTCTAGTGGTCTGCTAGGCATAGGAGCGCAGATGATTCTGGGACTAGATGAGTTGCATTATTAAAGACGGACGCATTTAGAGTAGTTTGTTCCTTTGCACTGTATTTACTTTCCATCCATTGTATTCTGGGTGGATGTTGTATCTTTATTTCTTTTGCCAGTAGATGCTCATGCACTTGTGACACTTCTAAATAATGAAAGAAAAATCCCGTGTTTTCAAAAGTGATAAAACGAGATTTACTTTAGAATTTGAGTTGGATGTCCTGACAGCGGTATCTGGTGTCACCATGACCATTATTGGATTTTGGGTCGTGGCAACATAGTATTAGAGTTCTAGGTTCTTGTCGGTATCACTATCATGAGCAAGTCTAGTAGAGTCTCCGGATCGGTACGAAGACATTTGTACTTATACTTGGGAGACTACAGGTCTATTAGAAGTACTTCCCTTCTTGATTTCCTTATCGTGCGGTTCAATTTCTTTGAGGCTCATGACTTTTATTCCTTCATACTCAATCTTATGCGATGCAAGATAGAAATAGAGAATTTGATGAATTGAAATGGTGCTATAAATGTGGGGCGGGATGATTCTCCCGATACAGTTGATTTGACAATTATAGTCGCCCTATGGAAGGATAGTCTATTGTTCAAGCTTAGTAACAGAACTTCTAAAGAGCCTTGAGGCTAGGCACAAGTTGTCGTAATGCTTGAGAGTGATTATTCCACAGTGTTTTCGTGATGGAAGGATATTTGCCCACGTGTTAGGGCAGTGGATGAACTGAAGGGAAGTTCACTCAGCGTGTAATCAAGGGATTCAATATTTTATTTTCGGCAGAGGAAAAATGTAGTCGGATTAAGAATGGTCAGATGTGGGCTAGTGAAAGTAATGAGACTTGGCAATTGCAAGCGTGGTGGAGCTTTCTTCTATGATGGGGTGTCGTGATCCTCTTCG
Organism: Nicotiana benthamiana; assembly: GCA_034376525.1. NCBI lineage: Eukaryota > Viridiplantae > Streptophyta > Magnoliopsida > Solanales > Solanaceae > Nicotiana > Nicotiana benthamiana. The sequence goes on from CM067336.1 coordinate 40,416,286, forward strand.
AACGTACCAAGTTCATTGATGTTATAATCTTCTACAATTCGCCTTTATGGCAGGATATAGTGAAATAATATTGGAGATACAACTGTCAGTAGTCGCATGGTGTGGTGGTTCAAGATCGAATAAGAATTTCCAATGTTGGCGGATCGATGAAGATGACCTTTGGAAAGGCTTAAAAAATAGAAGCTATTCTGTGTTCAAATTCTACAAAGATAGGTTTTATATAAGGCTACAATTGAGCAGCAGCGCATAAGGAAAGACATGTAGGAAGTGTCAGGCAGTGTTCAAAACTTCTAGGAGGCCAAGTATGAGGATCAAGGTCGAGGGATTAATTAAAAGGATGAGTTCCTCCAAAGTGAGAGAGTGGTGGGTGTTGCATATGGGCTTGGTAGTAGGATGACTACGCGTCTTACGGAGAGTGTGGATCGAATTGGGGATTTTAATGATTAGTAATTAAAGCCTACGAGTATGGTGTGAAGTGTGGGCTATTGGTTTCATAGTGAATGTACCTCGTGCAGTAGCGTGGGAAGATGTGGGTAGGTGATTCCCCTTGGTGGGTTATGCCCCGTGAGCAGGTTAGCGGTCGCGTGGTTGGTGAAGCTTCTGCAAAGAATTATATTGGTTGTTCATCAAAGAGATTGGTCGTGCGATTGTGGATTATAATTCAGAATATGAAAGGTGGGTATTTACCGAAAGATTCCGTGAAATTTTGATAATTTATGGCGTGAGGTTGTGTCAATAAGAGGCATAGAGGGTGGACGAACTCTAGAATTGCGAAATTATGGCTTCAAGCTAAGTAGGACAGTCCCACCGCTTATGATTGGGCTATACGATTAGCTACATACATGATTTTTGGCAATTAGCATAATGATGGATTATTTCAACAATGAGAAAAGATTATAAGTGGTAATTTGAGAAAAGGAATTGTTAGAGGCATGCTATGGTCGGCCTTGTTGGATTATGTTCAGACATGGAAAAAGGTTCTTGATTTATGCCTCGTATAGATGCAGGTTTTGAAGGATGTGATTCATTCGAATGCTTCGCGGAGAGAGTGTTCGCGTGTTATAAGATCTATGGGGTGAGTTATATTCGAGACCAAGACAGAGCGGGTGGATTTCAATAATGGTCCTAGTGAATCCAGGAGTTTAAGTGTGGTGCTCAATAATTTCGAGCCTATGGGTACGGTTAAGAATCAATCTGTGTAGCAGCTTACGAGAAGGTGCCCAGAATGTTCTACGATATTTTGCTTGCAGTGTAGCATTTGAGAGATATGAAATGGTTCATTGGATTTGAGACAACATGGTCTCGTGATTCAAGGTCACACGGGATGAGTGCAGATGGAGTATGTTATGTGTTGAATGAAGAAGCATTATTTCCAAGGCAATTAAGGGTTAATTGGAAAGAGGTAGGTTGATTAACCATTGTTGAATTGGCATATTGGTGTCATTGATCAATTCCTTCAGCGTGAGCAAGTTATGCAAATGATTTGTTGTGGTACGTGTAAGGCTTGTCGGCCACCGTAATTGATTTTGTTCAAAAGCATTCTTCCGTTATGGTTTGTTATGTGTAGGTGAATCCCGGAAGGGCTATGATAGCTTGGACCACTACTTAGAGATTTGCATATTCGTTAGTTATGAGAATTCGCCTATATGTTGCTATAGTTCTTCTAAAGTGAGTTAAAATGAAAAGTTTTATATCATTATGTGTTAGTCTATCGGCGGTTCCACAGTTGTGATGGAAATCGTGTCTATCGTATATCGACACATGAGGTGCAGTGAGTGGTATTGAATTTGAAGTAAGGACCAAGGTTGCAGTTTGGTAAATGACTGTGATGTCACGAGCTCTGATGAGCATGAAAGGATTTTCAGTGTTTTGAGTAAGTTAGTATTGTCATCAGTATCACCTCAGATGTGTGTTTTGTGAGGAGGGCTTTTCATCCTGGCTAAGGATTCTTGATCGCTTTTTAGCGTTATTGCGGCCGGCGGTTTGGATGTGCATGCCCATTATTTATTTTGGAAGGTTGTGGGATCATGTCCCACCGAAAGATTGTATGAGTGTGACGTGTAGTCAGTTGTTTGATTAGAAACTGAAACCAAGTATGAGGATTTTTGTAATATCATCGATTTGAGAATTTATGCCTGGAGGGCACTCTATTTATAGGGTTATGGACTTTGGAGGTTCGCTCCGGTTATGATGGATATTCTTGTGTGTTATGAGAAGAGGGAAGCTATCATGGACCTTTGAAAGTTCATTGGCCTAGTTGGGCCCGAATAAGATCGATTAGAGGTCAGTGGATGGATTTAACTATGGGAGTGACCCTTATGTCAGGCCAGTTGTGTTTATTTCAGCGATGCGCTCTTTATGGAAGAATAGTCGCGGTCTTATTTCGTGGTCAGCTAATTCATGTAAATATATATTGCGCCGTATGAGTTGTGAGACGGCTTGGTAATTTCTTATGTGTTGATATTCCGCACAGCGGTGATGTTATGTGAGTTGGATGGCGCTTGAGATTTAGATCATGAATCGCACCTCAGTTATGCTTGAGTTTTGTAGCCTATAGAGCTATTTGTGTCCTCGGGGATAGTATTATACACCTTAGCGTGTCTATGACCGATATTCGATATTTGGTTGCAATAAGCAATTTAGCTCGATGTGTATCTCCTTCTGTAAGTTCTACGTATCGATCGGGTGGCACGCCACCATAGGTATGTTATTTGGATCGAGTGGCAAGTCGCCATGGTTATATTGTGTAGATCGGGTGTCACGCCGCCATGGTTATGCTGTATGGATGGGGTTGCGTGCCGCAACAGTATGATGTTCAATACAGTCCCCATATTTGCTTTTGTGTGTTATGTCCCCTATTTTTCCAAAAGTTCTACTTCTAGCTTTGAGCTCGTGTTGCATCTATGGTTCGCGAGAGGGGTCATTAGATCTCCTTTTCGGAGTTAGGATTCCTTTTTGTATCGCACTCTGAGTGGTAGCCTATTGGCACATTGTGGCACCATATGGGACTATTGATTCTGTCTGAGGTGGACTATTGCTTGCGAAGTTCGTACTGGGTAAGAAAAAATTATTAGACTTAGGATCAGCGCAATCTGATTATACGAAGCATATAAAGGAGAAAACATCATGATTTAGTTCAGAATGTGGTAATGGTTCTTTTCAGTGGTATAGACTCAATGATTTGTTGATTCGGTAGTTGGTTATGAATTTCGGTGCATCCCATCCTTCGTGTTAGTGTTATAAAGGTTAGAGCAAGACCTATGTAGGTCATCAGGTGCAACGGGAGCATCTGATTCGTTGAATTTTGGCAAAGTTGATCAGAAAATGTTATTATGGTCCTATGACTAAAGTGATGCAAAGTGTGGATCAACAAAGTTATGCAGTCACGTTGGGGTACAATGTGTGGTGAATGATTTGGTGATCCTATGATTAAAACAGGCGTGGCATAGAATTCCAAATGTTGGAATTGGGCTCTAAGGCTTATTTGCTTAAATAAAGGGGAGTATCTTCAGAATTTATTAAGCTAATGTGCTAAGCTAAGTTGTGGTAGCACGGAAAGGTGCATAATGTGCCAAACAGTGATTTCAGACTACTTCAGCATAATTCTCAGCACGTTTGAGGACGAACGTATGTTTAAGTGGGAGAGAATGTAGCAACCCGACCGGTCATTTTCCGCCCTAGCGCGTCGTTCAGCAGTCCGAGGCCATGAGCAGCTTCATTTCAGGTACTGTGACTTGTTCTCTTGGTCGGAATTGAAATTCAGGTAGATCGAAGTTAAATTTAAATGGAAATATTCATATCAGAAGTCATAAGTTGGAGAAAAAGACTAGGATTGGATTTTTATAGTAAATGACCTCGGAACCGGGATCTGAAGGTTAAAACAGGCTCGTATAATGATATCAGACTACACATATGCCCAGTTCGGGTTTTTGATAACCCAGGAGCATTTTGAAGCCTATTGTGGAAGTTAGCATTTTGGAAGAAATTTCTTAAGTTTCGCTTAAAATTTATTTCAGTGTTGTTAATGTCCGTTTGGGATTCCGAGACTGGGAGTGGCTCCATATGGTGATTCTGGTATTGGGAGTGTGATCATAAGTAAATTCGGAGGTCCGTAGGTTATTTTGAAGCCATTTGGCTAAGATAGAAATTTGAAGGTTTTGGAGAAGTTTGACCGAAAGTGGAATTTTTATATCGGGGTTGAACTTCGATTCCGAAAGCTGTAGTAGGTCTATAATGCCAAATATGACTTGTGTGCAAAATTTGAGGTCAATCAGACTTGATTTTACAGGTATAAGCATCGAAAGCAGAAGTTGGAAGTTCTAAAGTTCATATAGCTTGGATAGGAGGTTGATTCATGATTTAAGCGTTGTTTTATGTTATTTGAGGCCTCGAGCAAGTTTGTAATATGTTTTGGGACTAGTTGGTGTTACTGGTCGGGGTCCCAGGGGCCTTGGGTGTGTTTCGGGTTGTGTTACTCCTTTATTTGATGCTTCAACGTTGTTTCTTTGGACATAAAGGAGTATCATATTTAGCAAATGAGTCCAAATTAAGTTTTTATTGAACCATGAGATCCGTATCATAATTTCAGAGCCGTAGCTAAAAGAATCATCGAATTTGGACATCGTTTGAGGAAGTTATGCTCGTTTCCGTGCAGAGAAAAGTGTTGGTGCTGTCAAAATTGCAAAAGCGGAAATCCATCACAGAAACGGGACCGCGGAAGCAGGAATTTGTTCGCAGAAGCGGAAATTTTCCGCAAAAATGGGACCGCGGAAGCGGAAACTGCTGGAGGCAGAGAGGTTTCTTTAAAATCGAACTTGGCTAATTTATCACTTCATTTCTTCCATGGGAGCCGACTTTGGAGCAACTTTGGAGAGCCATTTCCATCACCAAGCGTGAGGTAACTGATCTCTACTAGTTTTGCGTTATACATCAATTATGTATGGATTTTAGCATCAAAATGGGTAGAAATTTGAGGGTTAGAGGAAGACCAAGAAATATTTTGTTATTAAATTTTTACCACAAATTTGACCATTGAATTAAGAGAATATTATATATTTGAGTTCCTAAGGTCATGGGTAAACTTTATCATCAAAAACTTTTGGATTTCGGGCACGTGGGCCCGAGGGTGTTTTTGTCAACTTTTCATTTTGGGTTGGAAATTGTTATAAATTGGACTATAATGAATACCTTAGCATATATTAATGGATTTACATAATCATTGGTTAGTTTTAGGAGCATTATATGTCGGTTCAAGCCTTCGAAGGAATGTAGAAAGCCGGTTATGGATCTTCGGAGCGAGGTGAGTCTCCTTTCTAATATTATGAGGGGGAAATCACCCCATAGGTGAATTAAATTGATTATGCTCTCGTAATTGTGGGCGCGACATACAAACGAGGTGACGAGAGTCTGTGCGTAGCTACTATTATGCTATTTTCCAGGTAGTCTCGGATCCAAAACATGTTATACTTGGATTATTTGTGAACTCATTGATTGCTTTAAATGCTTTAATCACAATAATTTAATAAATGGATTTCTAACAGACTTAAGCTCTGTTTTTCTCAAATTATTGAAGAGAATTGGCCTTTCTTGGATATTTATTCCATGTTGACTTCTTGACTGATTATCAGTCTCTGTGTGTTTATTTTTGGAACGGGTCAATCACCTCGGCAGATTAATTAGATGCATCTATGGTACGGGCCACTCGACCCTCGGCAGTGCACTGTCATGACCCAAACCCGGTCGTGATGGCACCCAACTATAATGCTAGGCAAACCTTACCAAGAATCGCTCTCATTTTGATAATAAATCTCAAAACCAATAATTTAAGGAGAATATAGAAATTTTAGAATTATCATCCAATATTATTAATAGGATAATATGGAAAAATACGAAAACTGATAAACACTCCCAAAAGATCTGGGGTCACGAGTCTAGAGCCTCTAAAACAACGGGACAATAATATCTGAATGTCAATATATAAGTCTGGATATGTATATGATAATAATAAACTGAATTAGGAAGAGTAGTCAGGTCCTGCGAACATCAAGCAGCTACCTAAAGAACGGTGAACAATCTGCGGAGACAATGTCTGGCCGACTAAGCCTCCGGTGTACCTGAATATTTTCACAAGGTGCAGCAGGTAAGGGTGATTACTACCGACTCAGTGAATAATGAGCATATAAAATATCTGAAGGTAAGAAATCCACGAAATGCCACAAAGAAAAGCTTAAACTAATAGTCTGACACCTTAAGTACGAGCTAACAACAAAGCAATATCAAATATATCAGTCAAGTATTACGCAAAGATGCAATGACATGCACAAGAATCCGCTGCGGGGTACAGCCCGTTCCATTTAACATCGACGGCGCTCACTGGGTTGTGTACAGACTCAGTAGGGGCTCCTTCAACCCAAGCGCATTATCATCATATCATTGCTGCGGTGTGCAGCCCGACCCATACTGAGTCCACAGTATGCATATTAGTCATAACAGATTCAGTTTATTTTCCAGTTCCCAATTATTAAGAACAATATAATTTAATTATTTAGTTTCTGGAAAAAGGTGACTTAGCATTTAATAATACTGTTTAAGCACATAACTAAGATAATTGATTATGCAAATCATGTTATCACAAAGATATTCATCCTAGACGGATTCTACAGATTGGCACGAGGCCCCAAACATGGCATTAAGCCCAGATATATTCACTACAGGGTGCGTATCAGCCGCCAATAATTATATTTAGCTCTCGTGATGGACCACGTCACAATCCCCAATCATATATGATCTCGCACCTGCCATGGGGTGCAAGTCACTCCCTAACATAGCGCCACGATGTGATAAACCGAGGTTTCAAACCCTCAGGCCATCATCTATACAAACTACTCACCTCTAACCGGTCATGGACTGGTCCGCAATGCCTTTTCCCTTTGAATATCCCTCGACGCGCGTCGAACCTAGTCAAAATCACAACGAATATGTTAATATAGGTGAAAGAAACATAACCCAATTGAAAATACTCGAAAAGTACTAAAATTCGCGAAGTTGGTAAACCCTAGCCCCTGGCCCACTTCTCAATAAATTCCAAAAATCACATCAACGTATTCCTCGTCTCGCCTCGAGTCCGTACATATAATGTTCATAAAAAAACGGAGTTAAAATGCCCCTTCAAATTCCATTTTATACATTATAGTTTCTCAAGCCCTAACTTATCCCATTTTGCCGGGTTTTCACTGATTTCTAAGATAATTTTGCCACAAATTCGAATAATTAGGCTAAGAAACCTACCTCCAATTGTTTCTAGGTCAATTCCCTCGAAAATCCTTGCATAAAACTCGTGTGGGGCTTAACAATGGTGGAAATAATTAAGAAGTTCGTAGATGTTCTAGTTATAAAACCCTTCAATCCGCCCAGTTAATTACTCTATGCGATCGCATAATACCTATTGCGATCACCTAGAAAAAATTTCACCTCCCCCAAATTATCTCTATGCGACCGTACTACTGCCCCTTGTTCCCATTGACCTTTGCAAGGTCCAGACCGCCTTCAAATGCTCTATGCGTTCGCATTTCCCCCATGTGTTCGCATAGAGTAAATTCCAGCAAAGGACCCCAGGCACCACTGCACTACGCAATCGCATGGCCCATTCTGCAATCGCATAGCAAATTACAGGGCCCCTATACCAACCTTCTATGCGATCGCAGACACCCTATATAATCGCATAGAGAAAAGTTTCTGCTCCAATTTTCTTCTGCATTTCCTTATTCCAAATTTTTCCGTTCGCCATCCGACATCACCCCGATGACCTCGGGACCTCAACCAAAAGTGCAGATACGTCCTATTACATCATTCAAACTTTTTTGTAGCATAGAAATACTATCATAAACATCAAAATCATCAAATTTCCACGGATTCAAGCCTAAGTTAAACTAAAACTTCTGAAACTTGCATTTGATCCAAAACCCAACCTAAGAACCTCCGAATGACCTGAAAGTTTGCACGCATATCCAAAATCACCTAATGAAGCTACTGCAATTGACGGAATTCCATTCCGACCACGGATCAAAATCTCACATATTAACCGTAATTCGCCAAAATTCAAACTTAGTCAATTCAAGCGTGATTCTACACCAGACCTCCAAAATTAGTTCCGATTGCGCTCCTAAGTTATAAATCACCACCCAAAACTATTCGAATCATCGAAATCCATTCTGGGCCCTCTAACTCATAAGTCAACATTCAATTAACTTTTCCAAACTAACCTTATCATAAGGAGACTATTTCTCTCATTTCTAACCTAACTCTATCCGAATTACTTCAGATTCTCAAAACACATATAATGAAACGTATAAAAACATAAAACGGGAAAAACGGAGCGATAACTCACGTGACGATAGGTCGGGTCGTTACATCCTCCCCAACTTAAACAAATGCTCGTCCTCGAGCGGGTCAAGAAACATACCTGGAGAATCAAACAAGTGAGGATATCTGAGCGGGTCAAAACACATACCTGGAGTATCAAACAAGTGAGGATATCTGCTCCGCATCTCCTGCTCAGTCTCCCAAGTGGCCTCCTCCACGGGCCGGCCTATCCCTTGCACCTTCACCAAAGCTATGTCCTTTGATCTAAACTTCCGATCGTGACGACCCAAAATGGACACCGGCTCCACATAATAGGTAAAGTCCTCATCCATCTAAATCATTATGAAGTCTAATACAAGCGACGGGTCCCTAACATACTTCCGGAGCATAGAAACATAGAACACCGGGTGAACTCCCAACAAGCTAGGGGGCAAAGCATGCTTATAAGCCACTTCCCCAATCCTCCTAAGTATCTCAAAAGTTCCAATGAACCTTGGACTGAGCTTCCCTTTCTTTCCAAACCTCACTAACGCCTTTCATAGGCGAAACCTTAAACAAGGCCTTCTCGTCCACTACATAAGATACATCTCGAACCTTCTTGTTTGCATAAATTTTCTAACCCGACTGAGCTGTACGAAGTCTCTCCTGGATCACCTTCACCTTCTTTAAGGCATCCTGAACTATCTCCGTCCTCAATAATCTAGCCTCGTCAGGCTCAAACAAACCAACCGGAGATCTACACCGTCTCCTATATAAGGCCTCATACAGTGACATCTGGATGTTGGATTGATAGCTGTTACTAAATGCAAACTCCACAAGTGGCAAGAACTAAGCTCAAGAACCTCCAAAACCAATAACACAGGCACGCAACGTGTCCTCCAATATCTGGATAGTACACTCGGACTACCCGTCCGTCTAAGGATGAAATGCTATGCTCAACTGTACCTGTGTGCCCAACTCCTGATGAAAAGTCTTCTAGAATTGGGAAGTATACACGGTACCTCTATCTGACACAATTGAAACCAAGACCCCATGCAACCGTCAAATCACCCGGATGAAAATCTATGCTAGCTTCTCCACAAAATAGGTAGTACATATTGGAATAAAGTGCGCAGATTGGGTCATCCTATCAACCATCACCCAAATTGATTCAAACTTCTTCGAGGTACGAGGAAGACCACTCACAAAATCCATGGAAATATTTTCCCATTTCTACTCCAGAATATCCATCCGCTAAAGTACCCCACCGGGTCTCTGGTGCTCATATTTGACCTGCTGACAGTTGGCACATCGAGCCACATAATTCAAAATATCCTTTTTCATCCTCCTCCACCAGTTGTGTTGCCTCAAATCCTGATATATCTTTGCGGCACCTAGATGAATCGAATACAGCAAGCTATGGGCCTCATCTAATATCAACTCCGAAGCCCATCCACATTGGGCATGCAAATCCGCCCCTGCATCCGCAACACACCATCATCACCAATGGTCACATCTCTGGCATCATCATGCTGAACCCTATCCTTCAGGACAAGCAAATACGGGTCATCATACTGGCGCTCTCTAATGCGGTCATACAAAGATGATCCGGAAACCACACTAGCCAACACCCGATTTGGCTCGAAAATATCTAACATCACCATATGATTGTCCAAGGCCTGAACATCAACCACAAGGGGCCTCTCCCCAACTGGAATGTACGCCAGACTACCCATGCTAATAGCTTTCCGGCTCAAAGCATCGGCCACTACATTGGCCTTCCCAGGATGATACAAAATGGTAATATCATAGTCTTTGAGTAACTCAAGCCATATCTGCTCCCTTAGATTAAGATCTTTCTTCTTAAACAAATGTTGAAGACTGTGATGGTCCGTATATACCTCACAAGATGCACCATATAGATAATGACTCCAAATCTTCATGGAAAAAATTATTGCAGCCAACTCTAATTCATGAACATGGTAGTTTTTCTCATGGGTCTTTAGTTGAGGAGAAGCATAATCAATCACTCTACCCTCCTACATCAATACACAGTCGATCCCAACTACTAAAACATCACAATACACGGTGTAAGAACCTGAAGCTAAAGGCAATACTAGTACCGGAGCTATGGTCAAAGCCAACTTGAGATTCTAGAAACTTTCCTCGCATTCATCCGACCACACAAATGGAGCATTCTTCTGAGTCAACTTCATCAAAGGCGAAGAAATAGATGAAAAGCATTGAAACAATTTGCAGTAATAACCCGCCAAAACGAGGAAACTTCAAATATCAGTAGCTGAGGAGGGTTTGGGCCAACTCTGCACCGCCCCAATCTTCTTTGGGTCAACCTGAATACCATCACTGGACACCACGTGTCCCAGAAAAGCCACATTACTAAGCCAGAACTCACACTTGGAGAACTTCGCATAAAGCTTCTCTTCTCTCAATCTCTGCAATACAACCCTCAAATGTGGCGCGTGCTCCTCCTGGCTACGTGAGTACACCAGAATATCATCAATACACACGAATACAAAATAATCTAGATATGGCGAAATGCAATGTTCATCAAGTGAATGAACGCGGCTGGGGCATTAGTTAGCCCGAAGGACATAACTAGAAACTCATAGTGCCTATATCTGGTCTTGAATGTCGTCTTCGTAATGTCTGATTCACTAATATTCAGTTGATTGTAGCCTGATTGGAGGCCAATCTTAGAGAAAACCCTTCCTCCCTGGAGCTGATCAAACAAATCCTCAATACGGGGTAGTAGGTACTTGTTCTTCACGGTCAGCATATTCAACTGCCTGTAATCAATGGACATTCTCATTGTGTCCTCCTTCTTCTTTACAAATAACACTGATGCACCCCAAGGTGACACACTCGAGCAAATGAACCCCTTATCTTGGAGTTCCTAAAGCTGTTCTTTTAACTCCTTTAGCTCTGCTGGTGCCATATGATAGGGAGGAGTAGAGATTAGCTGAGTGACTGGCACCAGATCAATACCAAAATCAATGTCCATATCCAATGACATGCCCGGCAAGTCCACTGGAAACACGTCAGGGAAATCCATTAGAACGAGAATCGAATCAAGACTAGGAGCCTCAGCTTCCACATCTCTCATGAATGCCAAATACGATAAAACCCTTACCAACAATCTGTTGGGCTTTTAGGAAAGAAATCACCCTGCTAGGTACATAATAAGTCACACCTCGCCACTCGATCCTCGGAATACCCAGAATAGCTAACGTAGCTGTCTTAGCATGACAATCTAGAATAGCATGGTATCGCGATAACCAATCCCTACCCAAAATCACATTGAAATCTACAATGCCCAATAGTAACAAGTCAACTCGGGTCTCTAGACCCCTAATAGTCCCCAAACAGGATCGATATACATGATCCACGATACAGTATCAGCCACCAGGGTAGATACGTGCACAGACAAGACAACCACGGGTCGTACCCAATGATGAGAAAAATATGAAGATACATATGAATAGGTAGATCTGGGATCAAATGAAATAGAAGCATTCATGTGGCAGACTGAGATAAATACCTGTGATGACTGCATCCGAGGCAATAGCATCCCTCATATATGGAAGGGCAAAGAAATGAGCCTCACCACCGCCAGTACAGTCCTCACCGTTGGGGAGACCTTTGGCTACCTGGCCTCTACCCCTAGCTGAGTGAGTAGGAGCTGAAGAAACCAGAGCAGAAGATGAGGGTTGATTCCTCTGCTGAAACTATCAGCTACTAAGCTGAGGACACTGTCTCCTCATGTGAGCCCAACTCTCCGCACTCATTGCAATGACCTGGGGTTGGAGAAGGGAACTGATGAGAACCCCTTGCTGCAGATGAACCCTGAGCCTAATGAGTAGGAGCAGAGCTCTGAGCTAGGAGAGCACTCAGTGTAGGCTGACTCTGCTGATGACCTTGATGGCCCAGGCCTAAAGAGGCTCCACTGGACTCTGTGCGTCCTGATTGAGGAGGCCTGAAGGAATGACCTCTACCATGCTAGAATTGGCCCCTAGACGGAGCACCGCTGAAATTACCTGAACCTCCAGGCCTCTTTGCCTCCCTCTTGATACGCTCCCGATGGAGATCTGTCTCAATCAGTCGAGCCGCATCAACAACCTCCTCAAATGTAGTTGTGGTAGCCCTCTCTCTAGTCATCAATATACAGATCGCATAGTTGACGACATCTATAAACCTTATGATCCTCTCTCTATCTGATGGGATCATCCACATTACATGCCTAGCCAGCTGTGTAAGCTACAACACGTACCGAGTCACTGTCATATCCCCCAAAGTCAACCACTCAGAATGACGGCGCAGCTCCTCCCTGTGAGACTGAGGCACATACTTCTCCAAAAATACCATGGAGAACTGCTGCCAAGTGAGGGGAGCTGCCCCAATAGGCATACGCCTCTAATACTAGACTCCACAATATCTGCAGTACGAAGCATACGCTGTTATTTATCCATAAAACCCTGGGCATCCTCTCCCTCAGTACCACTGAATGTCGGAGGATCGAGCCTACCGAACCTCTCCAAACGACGTTTCTCGTCATATGGCATAGCTGGAACCGCATGAGCTAGAGTGGGTGAGACTTGCGCAACTGGAACAACCGGTGCAAGTGGAGCAACTGGCTGAACTGGAGCTACCCCAGGTGTGTTTAAGCGCTGAACAACCTGCTCGGGTATGCGAGTATTGGGGGTTTGATGACTACCCCTGGTCTGAGAAGTAGCCGCTGCTGTAGTGGCTGACACCGCCTGATCCAAGCCAGTACATATGGACAAGATTTGAGCCAAAGCCTCCTGAAGGCCACGAATCACGATAGGCATTACTGGTGCCTGAATAGGTGCTGCTGGAGCATCTACAGCTGGAGGCTGGTCCTGGACCTGGGCAGCTGGTGGGTCTGCAGGTGCTGCCCCTACTGGTCTGCCTCGTCCGGCACCACGACCGCGTCCACGACCTCTAGTAGGTAGTACTGGTGGTCGTCTTCCACTTCCGTTAGCACGGGTTCTCGCCATCTACGAGAGAATAGAATACAGAAATTTAGTTTTCACACTAACAAAGCTGCACGATAAGAATTTCAAGAAAGAGATGTATTTCCTAAATGTTCTGTAGCCTCCCGAGGATAGATACGAATGTATACGTACCGATCGGTTAGACTCTACTAATCCGGCTCATTAATCGCGAGGACTAGTAACCCCGGCTCTGATACAAACTTGTCACGACCCAAACACGATCGTGATGGCGCCCAACCATAACGCTAGGCAAGCCTGACCAACAATCGCTTTAATTTCGATAATTAATCTCAAAACCGACAATTTAAGGAGAATATAGAAATTTTAGAATAATAACCCAATATTATTAATAGGATAATAAGGAAATGTACGAAAACCGATAAACACTCCCATAAGATCTGCGGTCACGAGTCTAGAGCCTCTAAACTGGACAATAATATCTGAATGTTGATATATAAGTCTGGAAATGTATATGATAATAATAAATTGAAATAGGAAGAGTAGCCAGGTCCTGCGAACGTGAAGCAGCTACCTCAACAACTCTGAACAATCTGCGCAGACAATGTCTTGTCAGCTAAGCCTCCTGTGTACCTTAATCTGCACACAAGGTGCAGGCAGTAGTGGTGAGTACTATGAAATGTCTGAAGGTAAGAAATCCATGAAGTTCCACAAAGCAAAGCTAAAACTAACAGTCCGAAACCTTAACTACGAGCTAACAACAAAGCAATATCAAATATATCAATCAAGCATAATGCAAAGATGCAATGCAATGCACAAGAATCCACTGCGACGCACAGCCCGATCCATTTAAAGTCGACAACGCTCACTGGGGATTTGTACAGACTCCGGAGGGGCTCCATCAGCCCAAGCGCATTATCATCATATCACCGCTACGGCGTGCAGTCCGACCCATACTCAGTCCACAGTATGAATATGAGTCACATAACATATTCAATTTATTTTCTAGTTCCCAATTATTAAGAATAATATAAATTAATTATTTAGTTTCCGAAAAAGGTGACTTAGCATTTAATAACAATGACTAAGCACATGTCTGAGATCAATGATTATGCAAATCATGTTACCACTAAGATATTCAACCTAGACGGATGCTACAGATCGGCACAAGGGTCCAAACATGGCAATAAGCCAAGAGATATTGACTATAGGGTGTGTATCAGTCGTCAATAATTATATTTAGCTCTCGGGATGGACCAAGTCACAATCCCCAATCGTATATGATCCCGCACCTGCAATGGGGTGCGTGTCACGCCCTAACATCGCGTCACGATGTGATAAACCGCAGTTTCAAACCCTCAGACCATCGTCTATAGTCACCTCTAACCAGTCGTAGACTAGTCTGCAATGCCTATTCCCTTTGAATCTCCCTCTACGCACGTCGAATCTAGTCAAAATCACAACGAATAGGTTATTACAGGTTAAAGAAACATAACCAATTGAAAATACTCAAAAAGTACTAAAATTTGCGAAGTTGGTAAAATCCAAGCCCCAAAATTCAAACTTAGCCAATTCAAGCCTAATTCTACACTGGACCTCCAAATTCAGTTTCGATTGCGCTCCTAAGTTATAAATCACCATGCAAAACTAGTCGAATCATCATAAATCCATTCTGACCCCTCTAACTCATAAGTAAATATTCGGTCGACTTTTCCAAACTAACCTTCTCATAAGGAGACTATTTGTTTCATTTCTAATCAAACTCTATCCGAATTACTTCAAATTCTTCAAACACATATAATGAAACATATAAAAGCATAAAACGGGAAAAACAGGGTGATAACTCACGTGACAATGGGTCGGAACATTACATGCACACTTTATATTTCTGTTGGAGCGGGCTGTCGACCTCGAAATGATTTGCACATGATAGTGTTGTTGTCTTGAACTCATTTGAGTTTTTTTTATGCCTCTCTATGGAAATATCATATTGTTAATAATAATAAGGAATCTAAGAAAATTTTCCCTGAAAGAATTATATTACTACTTATTTCCCCATACCTGGGTCCGAATCATGTTTATAAAACAAATTTACAGTTTAATATATTTATTAAGGATAAATAATCATTGGACTAGTAGTGAGTGTCAAAGTTGACCATCTCGTCTCTACCCCTTCGGGATTAGGCGGGACACTCATTGGGTACACGTTGTTTTTGTACTCATACTACACTTACTGTGCATTTTATCGCACAGGTATATGTGAATCCAGTAGTCTGCTAGGGATAGCAGCACGGATGATAATGGGACTAGATGAGTTGCATTATTCGAGACGGACGCAGCTAGAGTAGTACCTTCCTTTATACTGTATTTACTTTCTGTCCATTGTATTCTGGGCAAATGTTGTATCTTTATTCAGTAGATTCTCATGTACTTGTGACACCTGGTTTTGCGATGGTTTAATGTATTGTATTATTGCTTAACTTTTAAATTTGATTTGAAAGTTTATCCTTTCAAAAATTTTAAATGATGAAAGAAAAGTCTTGTATTTTGAAAAGTGATAAAACGAGATTTACGTTAGCATTGAGTTGCTAGCCTGACAGCGCTGTCCGGTGCCACCACACCCCTTAGTGGATATTGGGTCGTGGCATGTCGTGTGGCAACTGTGGAGGTGAAGGGAATAATAAAAGATCTTGCGAGAATGCACCCAAGAAGAAATAAATATTATGTAGTTAGAATAGTATTTCAAAATAATTATTAGTGTGTTCAAGTTAAAAGATTTTTGTGTATAATCGTTTAAGTTTTGAAATATCATAATGTAGTTAACTTCAATTCGTTTATGTGATTGTTAATATGTTTTACTATATTGTGTCAATCATCTACCTCTATTTTTTATATTCTATACATAGCAATTAATATTTATTATCTGCAATATAATAACAAGTTTAAAAAAAATTAATGTAACTTGAACTGACAGTTATATACAAAAAGTAAATACAATTGGTTGTATTCCCTATAAATTAAATTTATTTTGTAGTTATTTTGTATGCAGTTTATAAATTTTAGATACATTATAGATATTTTGTAAATATATTGTAGTTTATTTGTATTTGTGCTTTTATATGCATTTTTGAAGCTTCCAGTTAATTATTTTTTACTAATAATATAGGTACAATAATGTAACTTGTATTGACAGTTATATAGAGAAAGTAAATACAACTGGAGGTATTCCCTACAAGTTATATACATATTCAACTACAAAATTGTATACAATTTCAACATTCAGTGTTTTTAGATTGTAGATAATTTTGAAGTTTTTTTGTAGATAATTTGTACTCTAACAACCTAATAACTACTTTTTAGATAATGAAGAACAAGTGTTGTAAATATTAAACAATTGGAGATAAACACACAAAGTTATTCTCAAGTGAACTACTAAACTGGATAGAAATTAACAAAACAATGGTCTGCTACAATAAAAACACAAAAGAAATGTTCATAAATTGCCTTTACTATACTTCTCCTACAAACTAGCATCAACTAAATTACATATGTATGACACTACTTTTCTTTCTCTGGACTCTTGCTTTCTCATTCAATGTAGGTGCATCCTTTTTCTTGCTAGTATGTCTATAACCTCACTTTCGCTGATTGACCCATCTTCAGACTTCTTTAGAGCATAGTCCCATATAACAGATAACTTTGAACACAGGATTCAACAACATTATTGTATTGTAAAGAGACAATGGAATCATACGCATCCAATAGAATTTTTCTTTAATATTGACGGGCATGATGACATAGTCAACTTCATCCCATGCAATATTGACAAGTAGTCTATACCCAAAAATGTATTCTGACAACATCTTGGGGTGAATTTATGAACTTTTAGTAAATTTGTTCTATCTTGGTCTTGAACAAACAATATGTTGTTATTGTGGCCATATTTGCCTCTTTTCCTCAAGTAATACATCAAAATATTAATGTGATGCACCCAAAAATAGTTGGCATATGAACAGCTAATCAACATCAAATTATATACATGAATCCTACATTATAATTAATATTAACTACAAAGATAAAAACAAAAATTCTACAATGATGTATAAAACCAGCTTTACAATTTAAACAAATTTACCTACAATGAATGTACATATTACCTACAATTTAAGTATCTAATATAAAAATAACTACAATTTACCTACAGTTACTGGGCAAACAGGCAACACATCATCCACAATCGTGTCTAAATTATATCTACATTTTATACTAGAATTAATTTTGTAATGTTCTAAATAACTATAAACTAACTACAATTACACTACAAACAGTTAAATACAGCAATAAAACTATTCTGCCACAAAATAAATATAAAATTTATACTATAAATAATCTTCAAATATGATACATAACATGAAGCCTAAATAGTGATTACACTACATACAAGAAAGACAGTATTTCCAATCATGTCTACATCATATCCAGACTTTATAATACAATTCATCTTCATATATTATCTACAAAACAGAAGGAAAAATATGTACAAATCATTTCTTTGAAATAGACTCCTTGATACTTACCGAGCTATTGATGACTTGTCCGGGTGAGCCAACAGAAAGAACCATTCGTTCTTATTAACATTTTCCACTCCAACGTCTAACCAAGGCTTAATTTGATTATCCCTTATGGAAAACGGAGCCTTACTCCTATAATAACAAATAAATGGAAAAAATATAAATTGAATTAGATATGTAAAAGATAAATGCTGAAATAAAAGTGTAAAATTATGCATTCATACCTATTTGAACCTTTGTCGCTAGACTCACTTGTTGAAGTTTTCTAAAACATCTGGATCCACATTTTAACCAATAACAGTAGTAAAAGGGTGTTTGAGATAGAAAATTTTAGGTCCAACCGAGTTGCTGCCCCCAAAACTGCTAAGAGGGAAAAATGGTGATCGGGCATGCTTTCCCAGATGCCTTGTTCTCCCCAGATGCATAGGTGTTGCATCATCTCGTATGGGCTCGGCAAACATAAATAATTGGGATAAGCTGTCGGGAAACTCAAAATCATCTATTTCGACCCCATTCTTCTCAACTGCTGATCCTTGCGAATCATCTACATCAACATACTGTGCATCTGAACTTTCATTGTCATGTTCCTCAATGACCTGTTCTGACTAAGCTGCTACTGTCACTCCGTGAATTGGGGACTGTGCATTGATATCTTCCGTATCCGTAACGCAATTCATATCAATTTTTAGAAGAATATTAAAATTTATAAACAACCAAAAAATATGCCTGAGTTACAGTATGATACCTGCTTTGTCTTCATCGGATGCAATTTGAATATGTATATATAAATCACAATGTTCTGGGAGATTTTCTTGACCAACTGCACCTTCAATATGTTCTGGAAGATTTTATTGATCAACAGCACCTTCAACATGTTTTGGAAGATTTTGTTTACCGACTGCACCTTCAACATGTTCTGTTTTATAATTAAGAACGGTAAATAATACTGGATAATGGTATCTTGAAGGGTGTAGCATATGTGTAGAAAAATAACAGATATTTTGTGGATAATTGTAGATATGTTTATGATAAACAGACTCAAATTGTAGATATTTTGTATGTAATTTGTAGATACTTGTTTTGCTGGTGCTTTCCTGCACTTGCTCCCCAATATTGAACTTAAAATGCTGATTGTTCAAGTCTTTTTGTTGGTCATTATTTTTTGTTGAATTGCCAACAAATTGAATTTTGTATATTAGTTTGATTATATTTTTTCATTTTCTAAATAGTTTTGCTATAAAAATAAACGTCGGATCTTACCTTAGCATCATCTTGCACATTTTTAATGTTTATCATTTCAAAAACATAATCCACAAAGTAATTTATAAACACTCGAAGGCTATCGAGTTCTTCAAAAATATCTTTCCTAAAATCATCAAGCTTTCTATCAACCTACAATTTACAATATAATAAGTTGTTAACTTCAAAATATGTCCTAACATACAATGCAAAAACATATGCAATTATATAAGAGTATATATCAGAATTTACAAATTTGTAGATATTTGATAGATAGTTTATTAAATGTGAATATATTGTAGATAAAATATAGAAATATTGTAGTTTATATATATTAACTACTCAAATCCTTTTTCTAATTTACTGATCTTCTCAGGGATAGACTCCTTGTCCTCTTCTTCATCTTTTTCTTTGGGTTCCAATGTAGGAGGATCACCATTGGGAACTGTAGATGTTTGTTCAGCTGCTTGAACGTTGTACTCAATTTTATCGGCAAAAGCAGCATTGCTACCTCTTCTTCGGATTTAACTATTTTGGTAAACTGAATGTCGAAAAAAATAGTTTGATCAAGGCAAACAATGTAGAATAGTTGTAGATATATTGAAGTAAATGTATAATCGTAATAAAAGAAACTATACGTTTATCCACTCTGGCCTTATCATCCTCTCTTCAAAGGCAACTAACTAAATCTTCCCCTTAGTAGCTGACCAGCTTAGTATGCGAGGAATTGAGTAAGAATACCTCGTAGCTAGATCAGTTCTGATAGTAGAGCAATACTCATAAAATCATACTTGTGATGCTAGTGAGCATCCCCGTATGAGATAAGAATGTACTTTTTGATTTAGTTTATTCCTACCAGATTCCATCAGTAGAGTGTAAGAATTAATACCCCAGGGGTATGACTCATACTGCCCAAATTCTACCAAATAGATCCTAAAGTGATCTACAAAAATAACATGATCTTTTTCGGAAGGACAAATGGAAAATTCTAAAAGATAAAGGATACATAACTTCACCGCAAGCTGATCGTTTACCCCATGATTTAGTGGTTACTATCTGTTTCAAATTAAACTTCTCCACTCTTAATTTGTTAGAAAAATAACTGGTCATTAATGTGCTAATATAAGTGGAGGTATAACCAAAATCAGTAACCTGGGTAACACATATCTTAGACCAGTAATTAATGCAAACTCACGCAATCCATAATTTAATGTTTCACCCTTTGACTGTATCGAAAAATATAATTGATTGGATTTGGTGAATTCATACTTCATCAAAAGATGAATGACTTGGTTTTGAAGACATATGGTGGGAAGAGACAGTAAGTATCCAAAACACGTATTTGTGAAAAGATTAATACCATTTGAGGATAGAAGCTCATTAATATGGCTAGGAATGCGAGGATCACACAAAGTGTGAAATCTAAGAACCCCATAATTAACATTATATGGAGAGAAAACGGTGCATTCTGCATAAATAATAAATTAATTCACCTTAATAAAATACATAAAAAGAAAAAATATCTACAACATAACTACAATTGATTATATAAAATCTACAATTTAGAGCATTTTTTAAAAATTAAGGCAGCAACAAAAGATAACTACAATTCTCCTTCAAATAGTATAAGTTACCTTAGAGTATAACTATAAAAACATCTTAAACTATAAAAGCAGAACATCACAACTATAAAAATATCTTCAAAATTAAGACAATTAATCTATACTTGTCTAATACATGTAGAATTCAAATTTAATAATATAACTACAATTGATTACATAATATCTACAATTTAAAGCATTTTCTACAAATTAAGGCAGCATCGAAAGATAACTACAATTTTGCTTCAAATAATACAAGTTACCTAACAGTATAACTACAAAAAACTACAAAGTATCTACAATTAAAAAAGGCAGAATACCACAACTACAAATAACTTCAAAATTAAGACGATTAATCCACACTTGTCTAAAACACTTAGAACACAGATTTTACCATCCTAAACTAAACAAAAAATTAGAAACGAAACTAATAAATATTTACATTCACCAATGATTGGTTCCGAACAATTTTAGGGTATTTTTTTAACGATTCTTCAATTTTTGATTTTTCAAAACAGGAGAGACCTTTGCTTTCTTTCCTAAGCAAAGATTAGGGACCTCTTCTACAAAGTCATCGTCCACAGAAATCTCTTTTCCTTTTCGTTTGACTTGTTTGACTAGTGTAAAAATTTCTCCAACATCTACATCATATTTTTGTTTGGTTTTCATCTCGACTCTGATTTGCCGGGGAAAGGAACTATGAGTCGTCTCTACAATTGCATATGAAAATTTACTTTTATTTTAGGTGCTTCTACGGATAAAACACCCAAAACAAAGGAGTGAATATCAGCTACTCCTAATTTTTTAGGACTCTTTTTCGAAGCTTTAATTTTCTTCATTGATGAAGTTCAACTGGAGCAAAATGGGGAACAAATTTATTTGAAGGGTTTCTTCAAGTTTCTGTGATTTTAGATGAAAGAATGGGTGGTTTCAAAAGATGAAAAGTGTAAAAATAACGTGGGTATGGGTAAAAGAACATGGGTACGTGGATGCAGGATTAGGAGAGAAAGTAAGGGATGAGTGGAGATACTGAAATTAAACAGAAATTCTTAAATTAATGACTAAAAAATATCTCATTAATTATACCATTAATTAATTATGGTATATAGTTGATAATTTTTTATACTAAGTGTAATTAAGTCAAAGCCTAAATATTGAGGGTAAATAATTTTCCTATGTGGTATAGGAATGTAAAAATTCCCCTAAATATACATCAAGCTAGCTTATAGCTTGTTTGGCCAAACTTCTAAAGTCAGCTTATTTTGATAAGTATTTTTCTCAAAAGTACTTTTAAAAAAAGTGCTTTTGGTGAAAAGCAGTTTGTATTTGACTAATTAATTTGAAAAGTACTTTTGAGCAGTAATTAGTGTTTGGTCAGGCTTTTAAAAATTGCTTCTTAATGTATTTTTCTCAAAAGTGCTTCTCAGAAAAGTACTTTTGGAGAGCAGCTTTTGTCTGCTTCTCAAAAACTGCTTCTGCTTCTCCTCATGAATATTTTTTCCTTCCAAAGCTTGGTCAAACGCCTCAAATTTTGGCAACAAAAAAAAAATACTTTTGACAAAAAAAAAAAAAAAGAAGCACTTTAAAAAAAAAAAACTTGACCAAACAAGCTATTAGTTATGCTGCATACAGTTTTTCTTCTCAATGTTATAAGTTATTTCTTCTCCAACAAAACTTCTACTTAATCCAACGACTCATGAGTGTAAATATGTGATTAATTTTTAAATTCGAGTCCAAAACAACGTTTAAAACCCAAAAATATACTTTCTTCATTTTGGACAAAAACTCCAATTTTAACTCTTTAATTCCTTATTTCACAGATTGTATGTTTGTAAAACTGCACTTCGTGACCTTATTTGCCTATGGCTTCCGTTATTACGAATGGATATGGCTTCGTTCCCAATAACAAGTCTTTCAATTCCTTTGTTATCTTATTCCGCAATGTTGTCAACTTTTCGATTTAAAGTGGAAATTTTCATTTACTACTACTATACTTTTTTGGGTTCTTTTTGAGAAAATCTCAAACATCATCATAAATAAACAAGCATCTCAAAATTTTATCTCATTCCACTTTGATTACTGTAAACGTCAACACTTCGAAAATCTTTGTGTGCAATTAAAGTAAAATTATATAATTGGGAAATATGAAGTAGTTTTTGCAATATTAATAGGCCGTTTGACCAAGTTCTTTTTCTTTTTTTTTTGTGGCAAAAATTTTCGTTTTGGTCAAAAAGTAATTTTTTCAATGTTTAGGTGTCTGGCTAAACTTTTAGAAGGGGAAAAAGTGCTTTCGAATAGAAGCAGAAGCAATTCTTAATAAGCAAAAATGTAGCTTCCCCCAAATAAGTGGGAATTTTTACTACTTATTTGCACCTTTTAGCTTTCATTTAGTCCAAAAGCATTTAGTTAGTTCTCAAAAACTAATGAATTATGCTTAATTGCAGGAATATTGGAAGATGAACTCCCTAGATAAAATCCAACTCATGAAGGAGTAATCTGAACTCAAGGACAAAAGCTAAGAAGTACGGACCACATATTATCATCTGCGGCCGCAGAGTGTGAAGGAAAGGCAATAGGAAAATTTTCAAAGTGCGACCTGCACATGAATTGTACGGCTGCAGAAGCTAGGTCAAGAGAAAAGTTCGGAGAGTCTGCATTTCATGACCATCATTAGTGTGGACCGTATAATTATTGGGCGGTGACAGAAGAAGAGCTATGCGGATGCAGTTACAAATCTTTAAACCGCAGAAAGAGTGCATCATGACCGCAATCTAGAAATATATGGACGTAGATTTCCAATCCTGTCAAGCTGAAGAAAAGTGCGGACCACACATGGAATTATGCGGCCGTAGAACCTTCAAAAGGGAATTTTTATTCGAAACTTCAGCTCTGTATAAATAGAAGAGTTTCACTTTTTAGGTCAACTTTTGACATCAACAACAACAGTAGCCTTTCTCTTTACTTCATTTAGTAGTTTTTCACATTTTGGGATATTTTAACATAGATTTTATCATTATAATTTTGCAATATGAGTTTAATAAGCATTTCTTCTTATATTTCTTCAATTTCAAGCATGAGTAGCTAGATTTTTACTACGGTTGTCACCCGACCCTAGTGTGTAAACCTTATGGGTGATTAAGTTTACGCTTGTTTATTAATGTAAGTGTATTATTTAGGTTGATTTATTCTTTATTTGTGGAATTAGTCGCTACAAATACTAATTCATGCCTATTGACTTAGTCTCTTCTTGAGAAAGAGGGAACTAATAAAGGATAACCTAGCTAACAAGGAATTGGCTCGATTGAGAAATTAACTAATCCAATTGAAGGGTTCAACCTAGAGATAGTAACAATCTGACTTGAGCTCTTATCAACCGCTTTGGTAGATACCCATTTGGTCATGACAAAGACAAATTGAACAAAACCAATCTCTTATCGAGAGGTATTGAGTGGGAAATATAGTGTTGTGAGCTATGATACGCCCAGTCAATGAAACAAGCATTGTAACAATCCAACTAGCCGTTTGTATTTTAGAACCCCGTACTCTTATGTAAAACTTCCCAAACTTGCTTTATCTAATTTATGACTTGCGGAGACGGGTGGTTCGGATGTTATAAGAGCTTTGAGCAAGAATATGCCCATTTGCTTCTTTAAGTCTTTCTAAAAAGTCTAAGTTTCACTTCTACCAACTTCCTTGAGAAACGGATCCGAATTCATGATTTGATGATCGCGGAGGGTCCGTGAGAAAATATGGGACTTGATCGCGGAGGACCCCTAGACCGAGTAATGAATTTTTCTATAAAATTGTTAACTTGAAGTTTTAAGAAATTGAATAAATTAAGTAATTATTGATTTCCTAGGCATAGGGAATGGATTTTAGTTCTGAAACTTGGTACAGGTCCTAAATATCAGATAAGACTTACCCGAAAAATTTGTTGTCAATCCGTGTAATTTATGGGCGTTTTTACCAGTTAGAAGGAAACTTAGAACTTGAAGATTCAATTAATTGATTCATTTGGTTATGGGGTTGATTGCTTGATTTAGCATTGTTTTAAGTGTTTCAAGGGTTCGAGTAGGTCCGCCTCGTGATTTTTGATTTATCGGTATGTTCTGGCGTGTCTCGGGAGCCCCGAGCGTCAAATGATCGAGGTTCGAGTAAAGTTGGAACTTGAGAGGAATCAAAGTCTATTGCTTCTGTCATAACCGCTTTTGTAACTCTTGGACCGCAGAAGCACGACCGCGGGAGCGGTCAGTTGATTGCAGAAGCAAAGCAGCGGCAGGCCAGGGGAAACCGCAGAAGCGGTTCCGCATATGCGGCCCCTAGACCGTAGAAGCGGTCCAGCACCAATTTAAAAAAGCCTAAGAAATGGCCAATCTCCGCAGAAGCGGAAATCCACCCGCAGAAGCAAATATAGTTGGGGCAGAGGGGTTCATTTAATACGAACTCAACCCTATTTCCCACATTTCACATTACACATTTGGGCGATTTGGTGGTTCCAAAGGGGGGGTTTCAACATATTATTGCAAGGTAAGTAATCCCAGCTCACTTTTAGTTCAAATGCATAAACATTAGATATATTTAACACTAAAAATTAAGTAAAATCAAGGGGTAGAGCTAGACCTAGGGTTTAATAAAAACTATGATTTAATCATGTAATGAACTACAAATCATATATTTTTTATCCTTAGGTGATAGAGAACAACTTTCTTCAAAAAATCTCAGAATTCTGGCATGTGGGCCCGGGGTCGCAATTTAGGACTCTAATGGGAAATGTTGAAAATCACTTAAATAGCTAGAATTCAACCTTTTAAGCCTTTATGGACTAGTTTTTACGTTGTTTAATTAGTTTGTTCTCGTTCGGTTACGTGTTGAGGGTTTGGGACTTATTCTTGATATTGGAAGTGCGCTTTGTAGCGATGTGAGTCTCCTATCTAACGTCGTAAGAGGTAAATGTCCCCGTAGGACTAATAAATGACAATTTGCTATTAAATGCGGGGGCTACGTACGTATAAGGTGATGCGAGTCCATGCGTAGCTACTATAATATTAAATGTTTGGGTAATTTAGGACCCACATCATGCTAGAGACTAGAGAGTAATGGAAAGTGAACATATGTATATTGTTGAACCTTGTAAAAGATTTCCTTGTATATAAATGAGCCTTGGGTGCATTCTTGATGTTTTCTTGATATTTTTGGATCGGGCTGATCTCCTCGGTGAAATAGATGCATTTACGGTTCGGGTCGTTCGATCCTCGGCAGTGCACAATTTATATTCTGTTGGATCGGGCCATCGACTTCGGTATGATTGTGCATGATATATGTACTTGAGCTTAGATATTTCACGATTAATTGTTGAGTATGTGAAAGAAGGGGAAATGATAAACGGAATATGATTAAGAACATGATTTTGACTCCCATTGTAATTGTTGTTTAATTGCATTATCAATGCTTTATATTGTACATCATTATTATGATATTATCTTGACCTAGTAGGTATCAAGTTGACCTCTCGTCTCTACTTCTTCAAGATTAGACAGGATACTTACTGGGTACATATTTTTTATGTACTCATGCTATTCTTATGTATTTAACTATACAGGATCTGAGGTTGATTCATCTGGTTATCGGCCCGGTACGTGCCTGTGAGCTGCGGCCGAGACTTCTACGCTGAGCTGCTTCCCTTCTTACGCCGCTCAACAGCTGAATGGAGTCTTCGTCTGTATTTATGTTGTCTTTCCTCATTTCAGATAGTAGGACAGAGATGTTGTTCTATTTTCCACTAGATGTCTGTACTTGTAACACCAGGTCTTGGCACACACCGTAGTAGATATTTATTTTGGGTTGTAAAATTATTTTTGCTACATTATTGATCTTTACTGGTCTTGGCTTTAATATTGGAAAATCTAGTATAATTGATTTTGGCAAAGGTAAAATGAGAACTTAAATCATAAATTCCGCAGTCGGCTGGCCTAACAACAATGTTGGGCGCCAGTATGACCTGCTAGGGAAAATGGGTCGTGACAAGCGCAAAATTCTTTCTCCCATCAGGCAAACACATAGGTTATGGTCATAACCCTAGGCCTTTTTATATCCTTGAAAAATAAAAAAAATAATTTCTTAGTTTCAAATTTTAATTTAGCAACCTTAGTTTAAAAATAGACATAGCAACAACCCTAATTTGTGGAAGTGTAAATTGAGATAGTTCAAACTCATACACTACAATATATACTCCAAACTCCCATATATAGCTCCCCATGAATTTTTACCCCGACTCCTTGTTGAGTATTATTATTGCTTGACCATTTCATAACCTTGATTTGAGGTGTGAACTTGGAGGAGGTCAATTTTTGATATGGAATTTAGATATATATTGGGTTTTGTAGGAGGATTGTTTTCTTTTCCTTCCTTGTTACAGATTTTTGTGAATAAATTCTAGGTATCATAATGGCAGACAAATAAGATCAACTCAAAAACATGTCTTTAGGGGATTTGGACCTTGATGATGATCAATTCAGGTTCCTCTTGAACCTCAAGCAAATAGAAGAGGCCGAGCATCTCAATACAGTGTCCTAATTCCAACCCCTCCTCCACCAAGAGTTTCTCCACACTGGATGTTGTCGAGTGAAGTGTGTGTAAGTGCCATTGTCTTACCCCATATTAGGGCGGGCAACTTATAAATTACAACACATTTCTCGAGAAACGAGGATTCTTCACCGCTTCTCTGAGTTAAAATGCATACAAACACGTAAAAAGGGTATGCGGACACTTGTTGAAAAGTAAACAAGAAAGCGTCTTTGAGGGTGCTTTAAGGTTAAGGTTATTTCCTTCTCTTTATGGGAAAAAATCCTTATATGTCGGAGAGATTGCCAAACCATTCCATCCATACGTGGGATGAGTTGGCTGAGAAATTTATTTCGAAGTTCTTTTTTTCCCGGCATATGGCAACTCTTAGAGACGAGATTTTAGCATTCAAACAAGATCCTAATAAGCCGTTACATGAGAACATGCAAACCTCACTCTTTGAATATACACTTTTGAACTTGCAAACCTCACTCTTTTTCTTTCTTCTCCCCCTTTTAAATCAATCAAAATGAGCAAGAGATACTACTTGCAGTAATAGTAATAAGCATGCATAGAATTTGTATAACTAAGTAGTTATAGTGAGCACAATTGACTGATGTTCATCCCTGACATAAACAAAAGAAATAGTATTAAATTACCACTTAAAATAAAGTAAAAAATATTTTCTTAAGCATCCCAAACATTCAATTCCTTCCAAGGAAATAATTTAGGGTGTTGATCATTTTAGTGCAGAAGCTTTCATAGGAGGCATTAATGCCCTCGGTGACTTTCGTCAGCTTCTCAGTGACATCCTGCATGGCCCTGATTTCTTGAATCCTTGTGGCTTGAAGAGTGACCCTAAGTTTAGCCACGTCTTCCCCTGTTTCCTTTGTTACTTCTCTGATCTTGTCCACCTGCTCCTGCGTAGATATTAGTAATTCCGTGATACCTGCAATGTTGTCCTGCATCAGCATCAGCTTGTCTAAAGAAGAGGACTTGTTGGCTTCAGATTTGATTCCCCCACTGTTCTATGTAGGGATGACCTCTAATGGTTTTTCCTTTTTAAACAAGTTCCTTTAATCAAGTATATCCCATCACGGCAAAAGAAGTCTTGTCATAGGTGTTGGGTATAGTCTTTAAAGAATAGAGAGATATGTCCACTTTCATGACTTTCAGGATGTGAGAGACTAGTAACCCTAGGATAGGCTGCTTGCAGAAGATAAGACATCCCTAACACATTCAAGCATGTATTGACGTACCCAGGAAAACTAGTTGATAGCTTTACCGTTCACTAAACAGTACAGAGAACCAGTACGGGGTAGCAAGGTGGTTGCAATAATATGAGCTAGAGCACAATGTTCAAATTTCAAGCTCTTAGGACCTATATCGGAGGAGGGGAGGGGGGGTTCAGACAAAACACTTTTTGCCTCATCAAAAGATGCATCAAAACTATCTGGCCAAAAATGTTGCAACAAAAAGTTGTATTCAACAAACTTTGTAGCAAAGTATTTTCCGACTTGATAAGAATCAAGGATAATGCAAGTTCCTAAGAAAATGGATTCTAGATCGTTTTTATTATTCACAAAAAGGATTACATATAACCTATACACATGCTTTTCATGGACAGTATCACTAATAGTAGCAAACAAAGAGACATATTTTTGAGTTTCAAAATAGATATATCATCAAAGTGAGAGTTTTGCATGGACTTTAAACTTACAGTGCAGCCAAACACAACTGACTTTCCTTTGAAGGAGACAAACCTAGCCTTTCCTAAGGACCAAAGAAAATCATCTTATCGTCAGGACCAAACTCTATGCCTTTAGTTTCTCCCTTTCTGTGAGAGGATTGTTTGGGGATGGACTCTATTGGTCATTTTCCTGCCCTCTTTTGAGATATGAGAACGTCTTATTGAGAACCACTCGAATCATCTACAATGAGTAAGTGATATGTGCTTTCGGAGGTGATTCTATGTCAACGGGGTCATCTTTGGTTTTCTGAATCAGTGGAGTCTCTTGGGTACAGAAGAGGAGGGAGAGGGTTTTTCTTTGCCCATTAGTGGAAAAAAATTGAGAGAATGAAGTTCGGTTTCTTGAGAGAATGGGGGATATAATCAAGGGAGGAAGAACTAAATAGCACTAGAAAGGATGTATCGATTCCCGAAGAAACGTATGAAAGGCAATTGAAAAGTTGCCTTCCGCAAAATTACACTGTCAGTTCACAATAAAGGAGTGTAATGACTAATCAAGTACCAAAAGATTTTTTTGGCAAAATAACAAGATATATGTAATTAAATAAAAATAATTATAGAAAATATTAATCAAGGTTATGCGGGAATTGTATAGATAATAATTTTGTTCCTAAAGAAACAAAGTCTTTTTTCAAGCACAGGTTTTGTAAAAATATCCGCTAACTGATTTTCAGTATTAACAAATTCTAACACAATATTTCTTTAGCAACATGATCACGTATAAATGATGTTTGATCTTAATATGCTTGTCTATTGAATGATGTACAAAATTTCTTAAATCGTATTGTCACACATAATAGGAATAGATTTAAGACATAAATCATAATCTAATAGTTGATACATGATCTATAGTACTTGTGTACAGCAGTTGCCTACTGCCAAATATTCTGTCTCTGTGGAGGATAAGGCCATACAACTTTGTTTCTTGATGTGCCAGGATATAAGGGATTTTTCAAGTAATTGGCAAATTCCACTTGTGCTTTTTCTATCAAGTTTATCCCATGCAAAATGTGTATCTGAAAAGCCTTTGAGATCAAAATTTTCCAAATTTTCATACCGTAAGCCGTAGTCGACTGTCCCTATTAAATATCTGATTATACATATAACAACAGTCAAATGAAATTCTTTAGGAGCTGACTGATATCTAGCACATTTGCAAACGCTAAACATAATATCTGGTCGACTAGCTATAAGATTTAGTAATGAACCAATCATACCTCAACACTTTTTTCATCAACACTCTTACTGTTTTGATTTTCATCCAAAGTAGTCGATGGACTAATCGGTGTTCCTATGGCCTTTGATTAGACATACCAAACTTTTTGATGAGTTATTTCGTGTACTTTATTTGACTAATGATGATTCCTTCTATACTTGCTTTATTTGAAGTCAAAGGGAGAAGGTTAGTTCTCCCAATATACTCATTTCAAAATTTTCTTTTATGATGTTTGAGAAATCTTTACACAAAACAGTGTTAGTACTGTCAAAAATAATATCATCAACATAAATTTTTACAATTAAGTTACCTAGAGATGATCGTTTTATGAAAACAGTAATATGAATATTACATTTGTCGAACCCATGTTCCACTAAAAATGAAATTAGCCTTTCATACTAGGATCTAGGAGCTTGCTTTAGGCCATATAATGCTTTGGACAATGTGTATACATGATTAGAAAAGGATTCATTAACAAATTCCGTATGTTGCTTAAAAAAAACTTCCTCAGAGATGAATCCATTCAAGAAGGCACTTTTCACATCCATCCAAAATATAAAAAAACACTTATGAGTAGCATAAGCTAATAAAATGCGAATAGATTCTTACCTGGCGACAGGGGCGAAAATCTCCTCATAATCAATTCCCTCTTGTTTTGAATAACCTTGTGCAACTAGTCTGGCTTTATTTCGTACGACTTGTCCAGATTCATTCAACTTATTTGTGAATAACCATTTTGTTCCAATAATGGCTGCATTTGGCGGCTTAGGAATGAGTTTCATACCTTGTTTTTCTCAAATTAATCAAGCTCTTCCTTCAATGCAGTTATCCAACTTTTGTCTCCAAGTGCTTCGTCCACCATTTTTGGTTCAAATTGGTATATGAAAGCAATATTTGATGTATGCTTTAGAGATCATATAGATTTCATTCCTTCCTGAGGGTCTCCAGTGATATACTTTTGAGGATGCCCAGGTTCACTTTTGCATTCATTTGGGACTACTAATTCTAGCTCTTTTCAGCATAATTTTTTGATCGATCATAGTGGACTCATGCTTTTCTGTAAGATTCTTAGTCGACTGATCTTGTTGATCAGTCATTTTCTTAGAAGCCACTTCACCATTACTGATAGACTTTGGCATCATGGAAATTTCCTCATCTTTAGGAAGATGATCATTCTTCAAATGAGGGTTATTATCCACAAAAATAACATGTATAGAGTCTGTAATGGATAAAGTACGCTTATTGAAAACTTTATATGTTGTACTGGAGGGAGAGTATCCAAGAAAAATACCTTCATCGCTTTTGGGATTAAACTTACTAAGATTATCTGTTCCATTATTGTGAATAAAGTACTTACGGCTGAAATGATGGAAATAGCTTATATTGGGTCTTTTTTCTCTACATAGTTCATATGGAGTCTTCTTGAGTATCGATCGAATTAGGCATATGTTGATGATATGGTTCTTCCCAGAAGTGGTGTGGGAGAGAATTTTTCACAATCATAGATCTTTCCATGCCTTCTAGAGTTCTATTTTTACGTTCTACCACTCCATTTTGCTGTGGAGATCTTGCGGAAGTGAAATTATGAGAGATCCCTTGATCATTGTAGAAGTTCTCAAATGCTTTTCTTTCAAATTCTTCTCAATGATCATTTATTATAGAGGAAATATAGTAAACTTTTTCATGCTGCACTTTCTTGTAAAATACTTCAATGTTTCTTAATGCCCCGTCTTTGTGACTTGGAAAAATAACCCAGGTGAATCTAGAAAAATCATCTACTATTACAAAAGCATACTTTCTACCACATACACTAGTAGTGCTAGTAGGTACAAAAAGATCCATATGCAGTAGTTGAAGAGGTTTTGTAGTGGAAACAATATTTTGACTTTAAAGGAGGACTTGGTTTGTTTTCCTAGTTGACGTGCATCACCAATTTGGTATTTTGAAAAATCTAGTTTTGGAAAACTAGTTACAAGATAATTTTTATGAAGTTTATGAATAGTATGCATTCTGGTATGAACAAGTTTTCTATGCCATACCCAAGGATCATAAGGAATAGAAGCTAGACAAATTTTATTGCCAACACTATCTATGTTGTTGATAGTATAAATATTTCTCTCCCTATTTCTAGAGAGAATAACTTTACCCGATTCTTCTTGAATAAACCAACCATGTTTTGTCAACCGAACCTCGTAGTCAATGTCACATAGTTGACTAATGTTGAGAAGACAGTAACCAAGTTCATCAACAAGATAAACTTCATCTACATCACATGTTGAGCATCGAGGAACCATTCCAACTCTAATTACATTCCCTTTTGATTTATCTCCAAAGGTAACAATTCCTCTATCTAGTTTGGTGACAGTTTTGAATAATTGTGGGTCACCAATCATATGTCTGGAACATGCATTGTCAAGATATCATTTTTCTTTTCGATTCTTCTTACGGTGTTGCGACTAAACAAAATTACTTGTATTTAGGTACCCAAGCTTGCTTGGGTTTTGAATGGTTAGATTTTCGAGTGTTATATTGACTAGAAGATTTAGGTTCACCTGGCTCATCTCCTGTTGTCCTTGAACTTGTAATAGTTAGAAGTGTTACCATACTTTCCACAATAAAAACACGATGGATTATTGGGATTTTCAGAGCCCCTTTCTGCTCTGATTTTGTTCCTGCATTGGTTAGTGGTGTGGCCATTTTTACCACAATAACAGCATGCATGATATTTTCTAGTTCTAATCAAAGATGTATGAGGAATAGTCTGATTTAATTTGATAGAACTATGACTGGTGGATTTGCGTAATCCATTCAGTCGAAATTAAAGTTCAATAACTTCATCTTGAAGCATGTCACGCTCAATTTCACAAACCTGCAGCTTCAAGACCCAGTCTTTATTTTCTCTTTGAATCTTTCTGAGTTCATTTAGAACTCTTTCAATATCTGCAAGAGCAATATCAACAAATTCTTGGAGTCCATAATAGTTAGGACATGTAGGAAGACATACCTCACTGGTTCCCTCGTCTGTCATAAGACCAAGTTCATTTCAATCTTCTTCCTAATCTACTCCTTCGTCCACTATGAGCGCAAGTTCACTTGAGTCCTTATTACTACTTCTTTTTGTGGCCACGAAACACATATTTGCATATTCTTTATGGTCAGATTGTTCTTCATCACTCCAGGCTCCTGCTGAGCTTCTTCTTCGGTCTGAGACAAAAAGCTTGAATGTGTTCATATTTTTCACATTCATAGCATATTCCATAATTCTCATCATTTTCATTATTATTCCTTTCTTTTCTGAAGTTTGATTTACCTCTCCTACTATTTGTGTTTTTCCTCATCATGCTTGTTACAACTTGGGAGAGCATGGCTATCTTTTTATCTTGTTCTCCTCCTTCCTCTTCGTCTTCATTTTATGGTTCAGCCACAATTGCTTTTAAAGCAACTATTTTCTTATTTCTTGTTGAATTTGCTTGACCAAGTTGTTTTCTCAAAGTCAATTATATCACCTCTAAGTTCGTCATAGGACATTTTATTAAGGTCTTGACACACCAGAGCAATAACCATGGGCTGCGAAATTGTGGGTAGACTTCTAAGAATTTTTCTAACCTGTTCTCTGCTCTTTATTGGTCTACCAACAGATATTAGATCTCTAAAGATTTTGCTAAACTTGGAGAACAATTCCTTTACTAATTCTCCATCCTTTATTTGAAATAGCTCATAGTCACGAGCTAAAAGATTGATCCTTGTTTCTTTCACCTTGTTGAGTCCTACATATGTGACCTCCTATTTATCCCACAATTTCTTAGCAGTTTCAAAGCTTGAAAATCTTTCATACTCATCTCCCTGGTAACATTATACAGTAGATTTCTTGCTTTGGAATTCATAGTTATGACAACAGCTTGTTCAACAATGTAATAATCTCAGTCAAGTGGATGAGTTGATACTATGACTTGACAATTCTCATCTTTCTTTGGCGGAGTTGGAAGATTTCCCTTTTTGATCACACACCAAACTTTGTGTGACGACCCGGCTGGTTGTCTTTGGAATTTATGCCCCGTTCCCCCATTAACTTCTTTTCCTAAGTTAATTTCTGATATTTTGGTTTGTCAGGATGTTCGGTAATAGGATTCGAAGTGTTTTAGATTACGGAAACACGATGGATTACGAAAAAAGAACTCCTTGCCATTATGTTTAATACTGAGAAGCTCGCCCGTGCTTGCTGGGTGCAAAAGTGATTGTCCATTGGATCATGCAACACTTCTTTATCTTTTGAGAAAGAAATATTACAAAGCCCGATTGATGAGATGGGTGCTTTTGCTGTAAGAGTTTGATATTGACATATATGATTGTAAATGAAGTAAAAACCAAGTGGAAGACCACGTGTATCTTTTGGAGGGGGGGGGGAGGCCGCATGATGGCCTTAAAATCAATGACTCGTTCCCCGATGATCAAATTTTTGCTATTTCAATGAAAGTGGTGCCTGGTTCGCAGATCTAGCAAATTTTTATGTGAGTGGTATCATCCCGAATTATTTCTCTTCAAACTAAATGAGGAAGTTCAAATGGGACTGTCAATATTATTATTGGGATCAACCATAACTTTTCCAAATTTGCACAGATGGGGTGATTAAAAGATATGTACCGGAAGAGGAGCACTTTGAACTACTTGGGTCTTGTCATTCTTTGTCGTATGGTGGTCACCATGCTGGAGCAAGAACAACAGCCAAAATATTAAGCTGCGATTTCTATTGGCCCACTTTTCACAAGGATGCAAGTGATCTAGTCAAGCGGTGTGATGAATGTCAAAGGGTCGGCAGAATCTCAAAAAAAAATGAAATGACCCTCACCACCATTTTGGAGATTGATATTTTTGATGTGTGGGGTATTGACTTCATGGGTCCTTTTTTGAGTTCTTCTGTAAATACCTACATGTCGGTCGCGGTTTATTATGTGCCCAAATGGATTGAGGTTGTTGGCCTATCCAACAACGAAGCAAGAAGTGTGGTGGAATTCTTAAAGAAGAATATTTTCACAAGGTTTGGTACTCCGCGGGCAATCATAAGCAATGTGGGCTCATACAAATCTTTCGATACCTCACTCACCAAGTATGGTGTCTCTCAAAAACTCACAACTCCCTATCATCCACAAGAAAGCAGTCAAGTGGAAGTCCCCAACCGGGAAATAAAAGTATTTTGTCAAAACAGTGAATGCAAACCAGAGAGATTGGTCCAAGAAACTTGATGATGCTGTATGGGCTTACCAAACGGCTTACAAAGCACCTATCGGAATGTCTCCATACCGCTTGGTATTCGAAAAATCTTGTCATCTTTCAGTGGATCTTGAACACAAAGCTATGTGGGATCTAATGAAGTTGAAT
The DNA here is from genome assembly GCA_034376525.1 of Nicotiana benthamiana. Taxonomy (NCBI): domain Eukaryota; kingdom Viridiplantae; phylum Streptophyta; class Magnoliopsida; order Solanales; family Solanaceae; genus Nicotiana; species Nicotiana benthamiana. The sequence goes on from CM067336.1 coordinate 40,451,931, forward strand.
CTTGATTTGGATGTCTCCGCCAACTTAAGTGTGGCACATTTGAATGAGTTGGATTAGTTCCGGTACCATGCATACACAACTTTGTCCTAATACAAAGAGAATATGAAATATCTTCATGACAAGTACATTTGGAACAAAGAATTCACAGAGGGTGATCTTGTGTTGTTGTTCAATTCACGGTTGTGGATATTTCTCGAAAAGTTAAAGTCTAAATGGTGTGGCCCATTTGAAGTTGTAAGTGTGACACCCTTTGGTGGACTGGACTTGAAAAATAAAAATTATAAGGTGTTTCAAGTCAATGGTCAACTGGTGAAGCATTATTTGGGAAAATTTGTTGATGGCTACGTTGTGGTGGTGATTCATTTCAAGTGATGGTAATATGTCGTGATGCGACTGTTAAATCAGGCGCTTCTTGGGAGGCAACCATTTTTCTTCTTTTTCTCTTTAGTAGATATGTGTTATTTTTGTGCTAACAATATTTGAAGTGTTTTGCAGGAATGACTGTTCTTTGCATGAACTATGCTTAGAAAATTGGTTATGTATGGAAAGAAGTGTGGACCGCATGTTTGTTGTGCGAACTGCACAATTGTGATTGCAATAGCAAAAAGGGACATCTGGTCGCATAATTATTATGCAGACCGCACAAACTACAAAGGGAAGATGCAAACTCTCTAAAGTTTTGTTGTAAGAGAAACAACCAACGTGTTGCCGCACAATGAAATCTGTAGTACGACCCAAAATCTGCGGTTGTGTCACGCCCCGACTGAGCAAGCCTTACCAAAGGCTTTCTATCTCAAATCAGAATGGAGATGAAACCCATGACTTTCATTATTTTAGACGAGAATACATGGTGCATACTAAATCATAAGTTCATTTGATATTACAAAGATTTACCGTACATGAGCTAGCTTAAAGAGTTCTTTTAGACTTACAATTAATAGAGATACAAAGTTTAGGATTACAATATATATATATATATATATATATATATATATATATATAGTGGACTCCCCGAACACCCGTACATAACCCACACTAGTGTCTTTGGAGCCTCTAAGAATACGACAGATAAGCATAGCTACGCCGGCAACAAGGCCCCTACTATACCTCAAAACTGGAAAGCTGTAATAACAAAAAGAGTACACCATATAGCCCCATGGAAGAAAAAGGGGATCACTTGAGACTTCTAGAAGAAAATGCTCTACTCTAAACACGATCGTGCTATGGAGCCACCTACAATCATCACACGAATGTAGCGCTCCCGAAAAAGGGGCGTCAGTATACTTGAAGTGTATTGGTATGTATAACTAAACACTATTTTACCAGAAAGAACTATCAACAGATACAAGCAAATAATATGGTCAAATCAAAGAAGTAATTCATATAATCTTTGATACAATTTCCACAACAGAGATTAGGGTATTTCTGTCACATGTTCACCGCAGTTCTCATTACCACCGCTATCTAGAGCGTAGTCCGGTCACGAACCTACCGGTTGAGTCTCCTCGTTGGAGGCATTACTCACAATCAATATATCTTTTCTCTTTCTAAGGGTTCAATATCAGCATATTATCACCATGTGTGCGGCATGGTGTCCGATCACGACTCAATCGGCTAGGTCGCCTCATTGGAGGCATTACTCACAATCAATATTCTAAACCTGTCATCCCAAAATAATTCCAGTTGCAATCACAAGTAAGTGAGCACATTATTTACAAATAGGTACAGATATGTGCAAATCAATTTATGTGTAATGACCATCAATACACTAACCCATTCAAGTCTTACCATGACTTCATAGACGACAACGAAGCTCAATTTCTAAATAAAAGGGGGTTTTAGTCGTACATACCTCAATAAAGATATCCTTACTCTTTAACAAATTTTCGGAACTTTGAGCAATTGAATTTATCTCATAAGAATTACAAATTAAATCGAGAATTGGATATGATATTGAGATTCTATCTTGGTTCAAGCATATTGTCAAACACTAAAGAAGCATCATGATCTTAGGCCCCGTCTGGGAGAAATTTCTTTCATTATTTATACCCCAATTACTTTCTCTTTAGTTCATTACCTCCCAATACCCTAAGGTTGATATGCATGTAAGGAATCCATTCTTATATTCATGAATCACCTCCCTAATTATTCCTTGTAGCTAAGAATAGAAATAAGAGCTAGGGTGATGGAATCCTACCTCTTGGGATGAAGATCTAGGGCCTTCACTTGATTACTTACAAGGATTTAGCAAGATTTTATGGAAAAATTTGATGTGGAGACTTTCTCTCTCTAAAAAACCCTCTCTCTCCCTCTAGAAAATGCTCAGAAGAATGCTAAAAATGAGCTATACACCGGATATATTGATATGGAGGTCTGGTGAAAAATTAGAAAATATAAGCCCTGATTCAAAAATATGGTCGCATATGCGATCGCACAGTCAACATGCTGTCCGCATAATGGACCACAAAATACTCCCCGTGAACTAAACACTCTGACTCAGTTTGTAGTAATAATGATGTCTGCATTCATGTTCTGTGATCGCAAAGTGCATCGCAGAATTGACCTTCGCCAAATTCAAAGGAAAATATGCGATGACTATGCAGCCCGTATTTCGATTATGCAATCACATTTGGACCGCATTGCTAACTTCAATTTTAACCGACATTCTGACTCATTCTGCGATAGATATTTGGTCCACATTTTGATTATACGATCGCATTCTGGACCGCATTTCTTGCATTTTTTTAGAAACTCATTATTGAATTTTTAATTCATTATCCAATCCAAAAAGGTCCGCGCCGCAAAGCATAATTATTAATTTCTAACACATGTTCCTAACTTGGCACTACAGGATATGGGTTTTCGAGTAGGTATTTCACGGTGCTTTACATCTTCCCTCACTTAAGGCCATTCGTCCTTGAATGATAATCATGGTTCATTTATTAACAGTCTTAGTGTGATATTCCCACATATCACAACCCGAAATAGGTGGACAGCCCCCAAATATATCTAGCTACCTAGGTTTCAAAAACAATTCGCCAGAGCTTCCTTTGTTTCTAGGCCTTATCCACCTGTAAGAGAGCCCCATACCATAACAGCACAAAAATATTCATAAGCATAATATAACTGGCACAATATTAACCATGACTATAGGCAACCATTTTACCAAGAAGAGGACGGTTTTACATAAATCTAGCCAATAAATACGATTTATAAGGAGCTAAACGCATAAGAGTCATTACATGATCATTCAAACAGGTGTGGATACTTCTTTTTCATTTCGTCCTCGGCTTCCCAAGTAGCTTCCTGAACATGCTGGTTCTGCCATAATACTTTCACGAATGCAATTTCCTTATTCCTCAGTATTTGAACTTGCCTATAAAGAATGGCAACTAGGATCTCTTCATATGCTAGCTCTTCCTTTACCTCAATCGTCTTAACTGGGACAATGGAGGAGGGATCCCCCACTACCTTTCTTAACATAGACACATGGAAAACCGGGTGTACCAATGACATCTCGGGCAGAAGCTCGAGCTTGTATGCCACCTGATAAATTTTCTGAATGATTCTGTATGGTCCGACATACCTTGGACTTAATTTTCTCTTCTTCGCAAACCGCATGATACCCTTCATAGATGAAACCTTCAAGAATACCCAAACATCTTCTTTAAACTCCAAATTTGTGCGACGCACATCTAAGTATGATTTTTGGCGACTTTGAGCAGTTTTCAACCTTTCTTTAGTTAAGCAAGACTTTCTCCATGGCCTGGTGCACAAGGTCCGGCCCTATCACTTCTTCCTCTCAACCCTCGAACCTTCCGACGGGAAGCCTACATCTCCTACCATACAATACTTTGAATGGTGCCATTTGAATACTAGCGTGGAATCTATTGATGTAAGAAAAGTCTGTGAGCGGAAAATGGTCATCCCAAAACTCCCCTTGAAGTCAATAGTACAAGCACGCAACATGGCCTCAAGTGTCTGGATAGTCCGCTCTGCTTCCCCATCGGTTTGTCGGTGAAAAGTCGTGCTAAGGTTCACTTGTGTGCCCAAGCCCTGTTGAAACTTCTTCGAAAAGTTAGCTGTGAATTGTAGCCCTCGATCTGAAATGATTGAGATGGGAGTGCCATGTATCCTGACTATTTCTTTTATATACAATTGAGCATATTGATCCGTTGTGTCGGTAGATTTAACTGGAAGAAGTGCGCCAACTTCGTGAATCGATCCACGATCACCCAAATTGAGTCGATCTTTCGCATAGTGCATGGCAAAACCTACCATAAAATCCATGTTAATCATCTCCCACTTCCATATTGGAATGTCTATGCATTGTTTCAATCCATCGGGCCTTTGATGTTCGGCCTTTACCTGGCGACAAGTCGGACATTTTTCCACTAATTCTACCACATCCCTCTTCATTTTGTTCCACCAATAAATTTCCTTGAGATCATAATATATATTTGTAGAACCTGGGTGCACGAAATAGCTAGACATGTGAGCTTCTGCCATGATCATTTCTCTAAGACTGTCGATATCAGGAACACATAGGCATTCTTGGTACCGTAGGGTACCATCATTCATGCCCAAGGAGAAAGCCGTGGTCTTGTGTTTGTGAATCCCCTCTTTCAGTTGTGCTAACAATGGATAAATCATTTGCTTTTCTTTTACCTTTACCGCAAGCAATGATTCCGCCTTATTTTGAATAATTACCCCTCCTTCATCAGAGTACGCCAAACGAACCCCCAAATTGGCTAGTCGGTGAACCTCCCTAGCTAACAGTCTCTGATAGGCCCCTAAATAAGCCAAACTCCCCATCGATTTGCGACTAAGCGCATCTTCCACAACATTAGCTCCCGGGTGGTAGAGAATATCAATATCGTAGTCCTTGAGCAACTCTAGCCACCCTCTTTGTCTTAGGTTCAACTCCTTCTTCTTGAAGATATATTGAAGGCTCTTATGATCGGTAAATACGTCTACATGGACCCCATACAAATAATATTGCCAAATCTTTAGTGCAAACATAACAGGTTCTAGCTCTAAATCATGGGTTGGATAGTTCTTCTCATGATTCTTGAGTTGCCTGGAGGCGTGGGCTATAACCTTGACCTTTTGCATTAAAACACACCCCAGCCCGACTCTCGAAGTGTCGCAACACACCACAAATCCCTCGACACCCTCTGGTAGGGCTAATACCGGAGTTTTTGTCAACATAGACTTTAATTCTTGGAAACTCTTTTCACAAGCTTCAGATCATTAGAATTTAACTGCTTTCTGCGTCAATTTAGTCAAAGGACATGCGAGAGTAGAAAACCCCTCCAAAAACCTCCTGTAGTATCCAGCTATTCCCAAGAAATTGCGGATCTCGATTGAAATGGAAGGTCTGGACCAATTCTTCACCGCTGCAACCTTTTGAGGGTCAACATCCTTCCCTGGAAACAACATGACCCAAGAACGCGAGAGATTCAAGCCAGATCTCACATTTTGAAAATTTCACATATAATTGATGTTGCTGAAGAGTCTTCAATACTGTCCTGAGATGGCCAGCATGGTCCTCCCGACTTTGGAATATACTAGAATGTCATCAATGAACATTATCACAAAGGAGTCTGGGAAAGGCTTGAAGAATCGATTCATAAGGTCCATGAAAGTTGCTAGGGCATTTATTAGCCCGAAAGACATCACCATGAATGCATACTGTCTGTACAGGGTCTTGAAAGCGGTTTTTGGAATATCCCACTCCCATATTCCCAACCGGTGATTCCCAGACCACAAGTTAATCTATTAGAAACATGCAGCGCCTTGTACCTGATCGAACAAGTCATCTATTATAGGCAAGGGATATTTGTTTTTGATTGTGACTTTGTTAAGTTGTCAGTAGTCAATACACATGCGCGGCAATCCATCCTTATTTCTTACGAACAAGACCTGTGCGCCCCATGGAGACACACTAGGCCAGATGAAACCCTTCTCTAACAAATCCTTTATCCTTAAGGTGGGATCGATATAGGCTGTGTGTCTGGCATCACGTCAATCCCAAAATCAATTTCCCTGGCTGGGGGAATCCCAGTGATATCATCAAGAAAGACACTTGGAAATTCGTTCTCAACAGGCATAGAATAAAGGCTAAGTGTGTTGGCATTGGTGTCTGCAACTCAAACTAGATGGTAGATACACCCCTTCTTGATCATCTTCGCGGCCTTAAGGTAGGAAATAAACCGACCTCGAGGCACTAGATTATCTCACCTCATTCAATAATGGGCTCATTTGGAAATTCAAGCCTAATAGTTCTAGTCTTACAATCAAATTTGGCAAAACATGAGTAAGGCCAATCCATTCCCATTATTACGTTGAAATACACCATTCCCAACTTGATAAAATCAGCCATGGTATCCCTACCATGCACCGTAACAACACAACCCCCATAAACTCGAGCAGCCAGAATTGAATCACCAACTGGGGTAGATACTTAGAATGGCTCATGAAGCTGCTCAGGTTCTGCCCCAAATTTCATAGCAACAAATAGGGTAACATAGGATAAGGTGGAACTAGGGTCAATAAGCTCATGCACACCGTGAGATTAGACAATCAAGATGCCTGTAAAAATATCTGGGAAACCTCTATGGTCTGTAACCACTCATAGCATAGAATCGACTGGAACCTCCCGAACTCTGTGTACCACCCCTAACTGCACCATGCTATGTGGATGCTGGGGCACATCGAGCTAGAGACGGGGCTGAAGATATGGCAGTTGCTGGACTGGAGAGCTGAGTTATGCCCCTACCTGTTCCTTGGAGAGACGCATGACAATGTCTTTAGATATGGCCCCTCCCCCACATCCATAGCGTATAGGCAAATTTCGAATAGAAACTCTCTGAGTGCATCTTCCCACATTTGGGACACGAGGATCTCTGCTGCTGCTGAAACTTTACCCCTGACCGACCTCTCTGGTGCAATCCTCTACTGCCCTGACCGGGTCTGGAACGACCCGACTGCGCTGGCTGGGCCCTGATGGCGGTGTACTGGCTCAATACTCTGCAATAGGCTGGGAAGGCGCTGATGATCCTCCCCAAAAAGCAGATCTTCCCCCATCTAACAACTCATTCATGTTGCCCCTAGACCCGGCCTTTTTGTTGCACTCTCTCACCGCTATGTTCTTCATCTTACGGTTCTCTATGGCCTTAGAAAATGCTATCGTCCTTTTGTATTTCATATCAGAATTCATCGCTGATGTAGAAGCCTTATTAATACTCAAATGATTTAGACCCTGCACAAACCGACGCACCCTAGCCTCTATGGTGGGCAACATATGAATAGCATACTTGGCCAAGCGAGCAAACTCCATGTGGTACTCCCATACACTTCTGTTACGTTGCCTCAGATTTTGAAACTCTGTTGCCCGGGCTGCCCTTGTCTCAGCAGGCAAGAAATGATCAATGATAGCATCGGCAAACTCTCTCCACCTCGCCGAAGGGCACCCCTCCTCTTGGGAGTCCTCCCATAACTCAAACATTAAATAGGCCACCCCTTTCAGATGATAGGCAGCCAACACTACTCCCTCAGTCTCAGTCGCACGCATCACCCTAAGGGTCTTGCGCATCGCATCAATAAAATCCTGAGGGTCTTCTTCTGGATTGGCACCTGTGAATACCGGAGGGTCTAACTAATGGAATCTGTTTACCCTTGAACTAGTAGAATCCCCTGTATGACTGGATGAACTCGGTGCACTATTTGTCCTTTGGGCCTAAGAGGCCACCAACTAAGTCAACATTTGAATAGATCCCCTAAGATCCCCACCAGAAATTCTAGAACTGGAAGCTGGGACTGGAGGCGGGCAGGAACATCAATGGGAGGTATAGTTGTACCCTCCGTAGTTGTAGGAATTAAGATAGCTTGTTCTGGAATAGAAGGATATGATAGGGTAATAGCAGGGCGACTACCCTCACCAGCAACATCAATCAGTGAATCATCAACCACTCCTTGGGTGGCATTGGCTTCTGGGCCAATTCTCGCCTTCTTCTTGAGTTCCATTTACAGAAAGATCGAACAATACACCGTTTAGGTGGTAAGCAGTTTCACCGTACGATCTTGAATATCAAAGAAGGGTTTTATTCCTAAGTGTCCAAGTATCCTCCAACTTATAGATATGGTCGACAACACACTGATAAGAAGGACTCTACTAAACACGACTCCAAGACATCCTAGGACACTTTAAAATCTTAGGCTCTGATACCAAGTTTGTCACTCCCCGACCTCGGGAGGCACAGCCGGCGCTCAATCAAGTGAACTCGACTGAGCAAGCCTTACCAAACGCTTTCAATCTCAAATCAGAATGGATATGGAACCCATGCCTTTCATTATTTTAAACAAGAATACATGGTGCATACAACATCATAGGTTCATTTCCTATTACAAAGATTTATCGTACATAAGCCAGCTTCGAGGGTTCTATTAGAGTTACAATTCATGGAGATCAAAAGATTAGGATAACAATATATATACCCACACTAGTGTCTTTGGAGCCTCTAAGAATACGACGGATAAGCATAGCTACGCCGGCAACAAGGCCCCGGCTATACCTCAAATGTGGACAGCTGTATTAACAAAAAGCGTACATCATATAGCCCCGTGGAAAAAAAACGAATGTAGCCACCTACAATCATAACACGAATGTAGCTCCCCCAGCAAAGGGGCATCATTACACTTGAATTGTACTAGTAAGTATAACGAAACACCATTTTACCAGAAAGAACTATCAACAGATACAAGTAAATAATATGGGCAAATCAGAGAAGCAATTCATATAATCTTTCATACAATTTCCACAACAGAGATTAAGGCATTTCTATCACATGTTTACCATTGTTCTAATTACCACCGCTATCTAGAGAGGAGTCCGGTCAAGACTCGACCGGCTGATTCGCCTCATTGGAGGCATTACTGACAATCAATATTTATTTTCTCTTACCTGGGGTTCAATATTAGCACATTACCACCATGTTTGAGGCATGGTGTCCGATCACGTCCCGGTCGGCTAGGTCTCCTCATGGGAGGCATTACTCACGATCAATATTCCACACCTATCATTCCAAAAAAATTCTAGTTGCAATCACATGTAAGTGAGCACATTATTCACAAATAGGTATAGATATGTGCAAATCAATTTATGCATAATGAACATCAATACACTAACCCATTCAAGTCTTACCATGCCTTTGTAGACGACAACGGAGCTCAATTTCTCAATAAAAGGGGGTTTTAGCGATACATGCCTCAATAAAGCTATCCTTACTCTTTTACAAATTTCCGAAACTTTGAGCACTTTGATCTATTGCGTAAGAATTACAAATTAATTTAATAATTAGAGATGATATTGAGATTCTATCTTGGTTCAAGCATATCGTCAATCACTATAGGTGCATCATGATCTTAGGCCTTATTTGGGAGAAATTTCTTTCATTATTTGTATCCCAATCACTTTCTCTTTAGTTCATTTCCTCCCAATACCCTAAGGTAGATATGCATGCAAGGAATCCATTCTTATATTCATGAATCACCTCCCAAATTGTTCCTTATAGCTAAGAATAGAAATAAGAGCTATGGTGATGGAATTTTACCTCTTGGGATGAAGATCTAGGGCCTTCACTTGATTACTTTCAAGGATTTAGCAAGATTTTATGGAGAAATTTGATGTGGAGACTTTCTTTCTCTAAAAAACCTCTCTCCCCCTTTAGAAAATGCTCAGAAGAGTGCTTAAAATGAGCTATACACCGGATATATCGATACGGAGGTCGGGTTAAAAATTAGAAAATTGGAGCCCTCATCTGCGATCGCAGAGTAAACATGCAATCCGCATAATGGACCGCAAAATTCTCCCTTAGAACTAGTCTCTTTGACTCAGCCTGCGGTAAGAATGTGGTCTACATTCATGTTCTGTGGTTGCAAAGTGCATCGCAGAACTGACCTTTGCCAAATTCAATGGAAAATATGTGACGACTATGCAGCCCGCATTTCGATTATGCGATTGCATTTAGACCGTATAACTGACTTCAATTTTAACTAACATTCTGACTCTTTCTGTGGCAGATATGCGGTCAGCATTTCGATTATGCAGCCACATTTTGGACCGCATTTCTTGCATTTTGACTTTTTAATGCATTATCCAATCCAAAAAGGTTCGTGCCGCGAAGAATAATTATTAATTTTTGACACATGTTCCTAACTTGGCACCACAGGATCTGGGTTTTCGAGTAGGTATTTCGCGGGGCCTTACAGGCTGCACAACTAAATCTGCGGACCCCAGATCAGCACTAGCTTTCAAGGCCCAGGTAAGAGAGTGTGGACAACATGAGAAATTCTGCTGTCGCACTCGATCTCCTTCCCCTTAAGTTTGGCCCTTCAGTATAAATAGTACGTATGGGGCTATTGTCCTACTTTTTCCTCTCTCTAAGCTTAAAAATTCCTAATATTGAAATTTTTTGCTATAGTAGTTGTTCTCAAGCCTAACAATTTTTGATCACTCATCTCTAGCACAGTTTCATCTCAGGCATGCATCATAAACTTAGTCAATATCTATAAATTTTTAGATTTTTTGTATAATTTCGAACCATTTTGTATATGAATCTATTTCGACCATGTGTGGGTTGAATATGTTGCGCGTATACTAATAATTGCTTTCAGAGGGATGGGTTACTTGATTTTCATGCTTCTATGTTAATACCATTTCGAATTTGTGCAAAAATTGAAAACCCTAGACCTCTGTTTGTTGAATTACTGAAATCTGCAGCCGCATATGAAATTGCGCGTTCTGCAAAAATTAGGATTAGGGCAACAAATCAAGCATGAATTTACGAACCGCAAAAACTCGATGGCGGCCGTAGAAAATTTTGTACGGCCGCAAAACGGCGCAATATCTATCTTCAAAGAGTTGTGATTCTGGTACATCTGATATGCGACTGCAATAAAAATTGTGCAGACCGCTCTTCAGTTCTACAGCCACAAGTTCATATTGTGTGGTCCGTACAACCTAGTCTGCGGTCCACACAATGCAGCCGCACTTGAAATTGTGTGGACCACACTTCCCCATCTTGCACTCATGTTTTACACTGTGATCATTGTAAGTGTACAATTGAACTATAACTGATTCCTGCTGCCGTTTGTTACATATAATGGTTAGATCACAAGGCCATGGATATACTTCAAATTGTAGGGGTGACCCTTCTTGGGGACAAGGAAAGAGGCCCGTGCCGTATAACTATGATTTTTTACATTCTTTATTCCCATTCTTGCCTAAGCTTTGTGCGTGAATTACCATAAATTAGTCACAAAATGCTTACAAGTTGCGCTTGATTGCAGGTTTGAGTGACAAGATGAAAAATGTCAAAGATCGACTCAAAAAGGAGTGAAATCTGCCAAGTGACAAAATACAAGTGAAGTGGGGAAACAAATGACATGCGCGTTCCGCACTGATGTGTCACGCAGCCCCGTAGGAGAGTTCAAAGTATGAATTAATTCAAGGCCAACATGCGCGGTCCACACTGCTTTGACACGAGTCCGCGTAGAAAAGTTCAGAGACCATGCAATTTCCGTGTCAAGTTGTGCGGTCTGCGTCAATGAGGGTTCGGAGACTCATTCATTCAAGGCAAAAGCCCACGCGGCCGCACACCAAATTAGTATGGTCCACATGGATGAAGTTCAGAGAGTGGTGTTTTCTACCAAAAGTTCCACGTGGCCGCGCCCTAGATTTACGCGATCTGCGCTCTTCATCCTGCGTGGCCGCGCTACATAGTTGTGCGGTCCGTGCTTCCAATTTCAGAAGCAAGTGATGAATACACAAACCCCTACGCGGTGGCGCGTCATTTAGGCGCGGTCCGCGCTAGACCATCAGGGGTATTTTTGTTCGATTTTTCTTGTGTAGTATAAATAGAACATTTTACTTTTTTAGGTTAAGTTCTGTGTATCAGATAGCATCTGAGCTCCTGTTCTCAATGTTTTAGCCTATTTTGGGCAATTTCTTCTTGTATTGACGTGGAATTGGGTAGTTTAACATTATAGTTAATTATTATGTCAATTTCATCTATTATTTTTTCAATTTCTTTTTCTACTATGTCTAGCAAAACCCATTTGCTAGGTTTGTGGCTCAACCTACTGTGGGTAATTAATGGGTGTGATTTTTTAGTGCATGAATTATGATGGGTATTTGTTATTTGGGTTAATCTTATGTTTTCATTAAGATTTGGTGGTTCCAAACACGAAGTCTAGCTTATTGGGTCTTGACTCCTCTTGGGAAAGAGAGTTTATGACCCCAAGATTAATCCAACAAGGGATTAGGCTGGACCCATGAGAATTGTAGCTCTAATTAACGGGTTAAACCTGGAGAGAGTAATTACCAACTTGAACCATAAGTCGCTTGGGCAAATTGGCCTACAATAATTGTCTCGAGAGAATCAATTGGGAAAAATAATTCTCTCTACCGAGAGGTGTGAGAGTGGGTGCAAAAGTGCAACGCTTATAGCATAATTCCTATAATCATCATTCTTGCATTAGAAATATCTACCCATTAGTTGACCACCTAGGTAAATGCCACGACCCTAGTACCTTTCTCTATATTGCATTCAACTTACATCTGATATCTTAGCATAACATAGCTTCAAATTTGTAGTTGATAATCAAAAGAAAATCAATAATGTTAGAAGAACAATTAAGAGCTAAAACGTAGTCCTAGACAATGCAAACATTCAACTCCAAATTAAAGCTCCCTGGGGAAAATTGACCCCGATATCACGATTGGGTAAAAGTATTAGTGCTCACTCTTACTTAGGTTTAGTCTGCTACGATTACTTTTTGGCGTCGTTGCCGGGGAGCTTTACGGTGTTTTACTATTTGTTGGCTAGTTTTGTGTTTTGCATCTTTTTCCTTCTTTTTACTTACTTTATTTGTGTCAATTTATTCAAGTACCAATGGCTTTAAACGCACAAGATTCTCTGTGCAATGTGGGAGTGGAGGAGGTGGAAGACATAGAACAAGAGGAAGTTTTACCCCAAGCACAAAGACGGGGTAGAAATGCTAATGCAAAAGTTAATGCTAATGACAATATACCAGACCCTCCTCCGCCTCCACCAAGAGTGGAACCAAGAGTTCTGCCCAATCAAGGGTACTAAGTGCAATAGTTCCTCCACGAATCCGGGAGGGGAACTTCAAAATTACGAATATCAAGCTCACTTTGCTCGAACAACGAGGGTACTTCACATGCACCTTATACCTAAACGCATACAAGCATTTGAAGGGGTTTGTTGACAATTGTTGGGGGAGAAAGTAGGCAAATGTTTTGGAAGATGTATTGAGGTTAAGGCTTTTCCCCTTCTCACTTCGGGGGAAAGCATTGGATTGGTTGGAGAGACTCCCAAAACATTCCATAACTATTTGGGATAAGTTAGCGGATAAATTCATTGCCAAATTCTTTTCTCATAGTCATATGGCAGCTCATCGAGATGAGATTCTAGCTTTCAAGAAAAAGCCAATGGAACCTTTACATGAGATATGGGAGAGGTTTTGGACGATGGTAAAAGAGTGCCCCAACAACGATATGAATGATGTCATGATCCAACAAATGTTCTATTGGGGTATCAACATTACCAATCAATGTATTGTGAACCAACTAGCGGGTGGTAATTTTATGAAGAATCCGTACGACGAAGCTACTGATGTGTTAGATGAGATGGACGATACATCATCGACATGGCAATGTCGGGCTAATATTCCTCAAGGTGATCCCAATGTTATACATTTGCATAAGGAGTTGCATGATCACGGACAAGCCAGTGCCGAACTCACAACAACAATGAACCAATTGGATAAGGCGCGACTTCAACAAGTTCAAAATCCGCGCCAAGTAAATGGCATGGAGGGAGTGAATACGATGAAAAGAAGGCAAAAGAGGGAAACAACAAACTCAAGAAATTTTCACAACTATGATGATGGTGGTGGATATTCGAATGAAGGATTTGGTGGCCAAAGTGAGGAAGTCCAATATGTCAATAACTACAAAGGGAATAAAGGTAATAAAGGGAATCAACAATGGTGGCCCAAGGAAATTGGGGGAATCAACAAAATGGAGGAAATTGGAACAACAACAAAAACAACAATTGGGGTAATCAAGGTAATAATCAAAGCAATTGGGGCGGATACAACAATAATTTGAACAATAACAATAATGGTGGGTGGAATAACAATCAAGGAGGAAATCAAGACAATCGGGGGCAAGGTTTTCAAAGGCCTCTGATGTACCAACAACCAAACAACCCACCTCTGTTCCCTTCTTAAGGTCCAAGTTCTTCCAAAAATGATTTGGGTAGAATTGAAAATATGTTTGAGCACATGTTGAAAAAGAATATAGATTCTGATCCTCAATTGGCGTCTCATAATCCATCCATTCGAAACTTGGAAGTGCAGATTGGAAAACTTTATCAAGCTGTGAACATTCTCCCTAAAGGTGCGCTACCAAGTGATGCTGTAGTAAATCCAAAGGGCGGAAACACAAATCAAGTGATGGTGATTACAACAAGGAGCGGAAGAGATTGTGATGTGCATGCCTCAAGAGGAAAGCTTGTTGTAGATGTGGATGTTGAGTTGCATGAGAATAATGTACCGATGAATTTTGATGACGGGATGGATCAACGTATGAACAATGATGAGCGGATTGACATAGATGATGATGGTGAGGAGGAGACAGAAGAAGCCATGAACCCCATCTAGGGAACCTAAATTGATATATCTGAACCTGTAGCGCCAAAATCCAAGGCACCCTTGCCTAGGCCTCCTCTGGCATATCCTAAAAAATTGGAAAGCACAATAGTGACCATCAATTCAAAATGTTCATTGATAGGATGAAGAGTCTTACCATCAACATGTCGATGGTTGAGGCACTTGAGCAAATGCCAGGGTACGCGAAATTTATGAAAGAGTTGGTCACAAAAAAGAGATCCATGGAATGTGAAACAATACTAATTATGCATCAAGTGAGTTCGATAATGCATTTAATGGCTCCGAAACTTGAGGATCTGGGAGCTTTCACTATCCCGTGTACAATAGGAAGTGCGGACTTTGCTAAACCTCTTTGCGACCTAGAGGCAAGCATAAACTTGATTCCATATCCTGTCTTTATGACCTTGGGATTGGGCAACCTCGTGCCACTTCAATGCTACTTTAGATGGCGTACCAATCAATGAAAAGACCCTTGGGTATAGTTTATGATATCCTTGTGTGTGTTGATAAATTCATCTTTCCGACTTACTTCGTGATACTAGATTATGAGGCGGAATTCGAAGTCTCAATTATCCTTGGATGACCTTTCCTAACTACGGGAAAGGCTTTGGTAGATATCGAGGCGGAAGAGTTGACCTTCCGTATAGGTGATGAAAGGGTGGTGTTCCCGGTGTGCAAGTCCATGAAGTAGCCTAACAGCGTTGAGGTGTGCTCCTTTGTTGACATTGTCACTGCTGTGATAATAAATGAAACAAGCACTATGATTGATGTCGAAGATCCACTTGTGTCAGAACCTCTAGATCGTGAGATGAATGATGACTCAAGTAGAGTTTTGTGCATAGATTCTTTGCATGCCATGGAATTGCGTGAGACAAGAAAGAGGCCATTGGACGTTGATCAAATGGATTGTCCCCTAGAGAAGCCAGCAAAGGAAGTTCCTTCGGTGCTTTAAATAGAACAAACTAAGCCACACATGTGTATCACGAATGTTAATCCCGATGCTATCTTGGGGGCTGATGAAGCATCATTTATTTTGGAGTTTAAGGGAGACTATCTACAGCAGAGAATGAAAGGATATTTACATTTCATGATGTGGTTGGTCCCACAAGGCCCGCCACAGGTTGGTGGTTTTGCATGAACCATGGTAATATGAACAAAGTATCATACAATGATTATTATCCATTGCCGTTCATTGATCGGGGAATTCACAAACTTGCTGGGCATGCATTTTATTACTTCTTGGAGAACTTAATAAGGTCCACATGGTGGCGTTTCTTGATTTGAAGCAATATAATGGTAACATGCATCGTGTCGTGACGTTAAATCGGGAGCTTCTTAGGAGGCAACCCATGTCTTTTTCTTTCTCTTTGTTTTTTTGTTGTAGATAAGGATTTTTGAGCTGATACTTTGTGAAGTGTTGCAGGGACAATATTGAACCAGTGCAGGACAAAAATGCGAAATGCTCAGTCTCATAAGATTGTCTACACGACCACAGACCAAAACAGTTTGATTCGTGTAGGCTTAAGCAAATGGTAGTTAAGTCTCAGAAGACCAGTGCAGTCCGCGTGACATTTCTGTGCGGTCCACACTGGAAGACGTGAAATTGCAGGCATTTTGATAAAATCCTACACGGCTGCGTGCCAAAGCAGTGCGGTCCGCGCGGGGGAAAGTGAAAATGACAGGGTCTCTGAAGTTACCCATGCGACGCACCAAAACAATGCGATCTACATGGTTTGAGAAAGTGGTATTGTAGGCTAGAAATCCAGCGCGGTCCGTGGCCAAATTTGTGCGGATGCGCTGGTGGATAAGTCGTGAGCCCTATGGCTTTTCTATAAATAGAGGCCTTTGGCCTCATTTTAACTTTTTCGCAAAATTTTCACCCGAGTCTAATATTTTCACTGTTGCTCAATAATAATTGCTAACATTGTTGAATCTTATTAATCCCTGGTAACAACTCTTGTTTATTTTATTCATAGTCTAATTCTTGATTATTTTAATTGTCTTTCACTAGTGTAACTTCTTCTTTTCTTCTTTTATTCTTAGTTTACACTAATAGATCCGATTTTTGGGCATTTATTTTTGAACAAAGGGCATAAATTCATGTTAAATAATTGAGTACGGACATATAGGACCCGTAATTTGAACAACTTGTACTTAATTGTAAAAAATCCCCGACTCAGTTAAATTAGCCCTACGCGGCAGCGCGGCATTTGTTGCACGGTCTGCATTGCTTTTGTGTGTAATGATGAAGCTTCTCTGCACGGTCCATGTGCCATTAGTGCACGGTCCGCATTAGCCTAGTGCGACCGCGGTCCAAAACAGTGCAGACATCGTGATAAGATTTCAAAGAAGGTAACATTTAGGTATTCGACCTGACGAACTATGTTCCATTTTTGTGTGGTCCACTTTAAACCAACGTGGATGTGATCCAAATCAGTGCGGACCACATCAGTTAGTTCACAGAGGTATGTGTGGGAGTCATCGAACTGCGCGGACCACGTGCCTTTTGGTGCGGTCTGCGCCCCTCTGTCTGTGTCACTGCGTCTGCAATTTTTGCATTCAACTGAACTGTTTATTTTATCCCATGTGCTTCAACTGACAATGTTACACATGTATTCCTTGCATACAATGGTTCAAAAACGTGGGGGCAAAGAACAACAACCCGGGAGAGGTAGTTCCTCTCTAGGGGGAAGGCAAGAGGATTGTAAAACTTACTCCCCAAACCTGGGAGATGATAAAGAAAACCCTCAAGATAATTTGGGAAGTTGACAGGGCTGCATCCCATTCCACAAGGAGTGAGTATGCAACTTCACGGAGTGTTACTTAAGAGTTTGCACCCACCCACATGTCCACTTCATTTTTGCTCACTGATTCCCTTTCTCCGGATCATTGTAATGTAGCCACCTCCAAATAATAGGTTAATGTCATCTCGGACTCGTCTGATGAGTTCGTTGCAAGAGAAGAAGAGCAATAGTCCACCTCTACCATAGCTTCATTATCAGGGGAGAGAGGAGGGTATGCTGAGGTGGGAGAGCCACAAGTCGGGAGGATAGAGCGCACTAGAAAACTGGAGGCATGGGCAGACAAATATTTCCAACAAATTTAGGGATTGGTGGGCCAAAAGAAAATTGATCCCGGAGCGACAATTTATAGATGCTGATCTTGTTCCTCTCAACCCTCATGTGCAAGCTCAATTCAGAACGAGAGAGCGTATGGGCTTCTTCAAGGAACGGTGTGAGATGGCAAATGAGCATATGGTCAACGCGTTCTACTATAATGTTCATCATTTAGTTTAGGACTCAAGGAAACGAAAGTGCGGGATACAGTACCGCTGTTTGATGGAAAGTCATTGAATGACTTTTTTGGGTTCCAAGAAGAGGACGAATTTAAATACTTAGAGAAGTTGGCAATGAAAGAAGAGGTCCGTCCGTGGTTGGCCCAGCACTTGGCAGCTCTAGGTACGGCCCTAGTTTGGTTGACAGAACAGGAGAAGATTCTGCGAAACACCCTGAACTTTGATTCGTGTGTAGTCGCCTTGACCCCTCCACCCACGATCATTCCGTTCCCATTCCCCATGATATTTTTGGTGGCATCTATCATGGCGGGGTTTCTTTTGAATATGGGCAAAATCATGTCAAGGGTAATTTTTACAGATGGTCAAGAGACCAAAACAAACTACCCTTTCCCAAACACACTCTCTTTGTACTTCAGAGACTTGAAAGTGAAGAAAAAGAGATATGATGTTAAGGTACCTCTGGTAGCCCCGTACTCATGGTACACTCAGTTGGGTCAAGACAACCCAAAGAGCAGCAAGAAGAATGTGTCATATACTTACACCGCACCTGGATAGTCTGAGGACACAACGGTCATTAAGCATCCCACTGATCCTTCCACCATCCCTGCTACCGATGAGGCATTGCCTCCAGATCCTACGTCTACAGCTGGTCCTTCTATTGCACTTGACCCGATAGTCCTTTCATCAAAGACTTACCGGTTCACCGCAAACCAGCTCACCTATTACTTAGCCAGTTTGAACAACTCGATGTCTGCTGTGACATCCAAGTTGTCCACATTAGTCACTGCAGTCCAGACACAGAGAGCACTAGTTACTGTTGAGATTCCTTCCTCCACTGAGGAAACTAAACCAGATTCTGGCCAACCAGGAAAAGATGATAGAGAAGTAGGATAACTTGACAAAAGCAATTGGGGATCACAGCAAGGCACCGGACAAATTGGCTCGGGAGCATAGAAAGTTGAGGAAAACAAAAGCATCAAAGGAGTCAGTGCAGAAGGTGCGAGAGGATTTGGACAAGCTACTTGTGGATCATATTACACTTGATTTGTTATTCGGGGATCCAGTTGTAGAGCAAGCAGCAGTGCAGCCACAAGAGGAGGAGCGTAAGACAAAGAAGAAGAGGAAACTCCCTAGCACTGAGGGAGTTGTGAATGAGGTAGCACAGGTACAGGAGGGTCCCTCCAGTGTTCCACCTTTTGATGAGCCAATTCCTGATCAAGCACCTGTCCTAGTAGTAGCAGCCGGGGACAAGTCTGAGGTCCCCGCCAGTACAGAGGACTTGGAGGCCACTTCCCAGCACAGGGTGAAGAATGAGGCTTGAGGGGGCATTCCATATCCTTTCTTGATTTTTGGTGCTTAATTTGGTAGTTAGCATTGGGAACAATGATCTTTTATTTGTGGGAGTGTGGCCCTACAATTTTGATTAACATTCTGGATTACCGTATATATTCTTTCACTTTTATCACATTCATAGTTATTAGATTCTTTGCATATAACTTTTCATTTAGTTGTTCTTCAACTCTATGTATATATTCATTACCCGTAGTTGTATATTCTACTCCCCCTGTGTACATATTCATTTGGTTTGTCATTTCAGTTTTCTATTTTCATTAAAAAAAATCATTTTAGTTGCAAAGTTAGGCTCGCAGCCTTTTTGGTTTTGTTTTGGCATTTTCAATATCCCCATGGTTTTCTAAATGCCACGGTTCTTTCCAAGGGTAGAGTGATGTGTGAACCGGGTGGCTTTTCTCAATGATAGATGGTGTGACAACCTTCTTAAAGGTTTGAGTCCTTTTTTTATTTTTCGTTTTGATTTTCAAGTTTTGTAGTTAAGGGTACCTCAAGCAAAGCTTCACTTGGGCCTAGCACATTTGCCTTTGATCCTATGGTCAAAGACATTATGTTGTGTTTAGGATGGTGAAAGTTGTGACCTTGAGACTCTTGTGTTGACCAAACAATCATCATGTGGTCATTATGGGCCATTGTGCACTTGAATCGTAACTAAGGTCATTGTGGGACCTCGACTCCGTGTTTAGAAATCCTTGAGTGTGTGTGATGAGACATCAAATTGTGAGCCCAATTACCGAGCCAATGGTCTAGAACTTGCCTTGAATGTTTGTTGAGGCGAAATCATAGGTGGAACTTGACATGAGACGTGATTATAGGCTTTCCTTGATCCAAAATGCAAAATTTGAACAATTTCTATGACCTACGAATGAAATGATCCCTAGTTCCCTTTTGAGCGTTAAACCTTTTTCTTTCATGCACCAAGCTACAAGCCTATACCCGTTTTAATGAGACCCTCTCTTGGCACCCAAATCTTCATTTGAGTAAATGGCAAATGTCGAAGTTTGGGGGGAGAGACTACAAAGTCATCAATGTGGTAAAAAGGCACAAAAGCAAAAAAAAAAAGGGAAGGCAATGAAAAAGAGAAAAAGACAAAAAGAAATATAAAAGTGAATAAGAACCAAAAAGGGAATCCAAGGACAACAAAAAGTAAAAAAAGGTGTGTAAAAGTAGACAAAAAGAGAAAGGTTTTGAATGGCAAAAGAAAGAGTGACAATACGTCTCTCTAACCCTTTTGAAAGAAGTGAATTACTCAATTGAGTCAATAAAGTGTGCCAAAATGAATCAAAAGAAGTGTTTGAGGGAGGATTGAACCAATTAGAACAAAATCATGTCCTACCTTTATCCAAAAGCCTTCACAATGACTCCTCAAAAGCCCAATATGATCTTGAGTTGAGAAAAGCCTACATTAGTGGTTACTTACATAAGGGGCAAGCATATGGTACCTAGAGCCGGACATATGGCCTTTTTTCTTTGTGAGAGATGAGTGAAAATCCATCCACCTAGGTTTGTGTGCATCACTCTACAAAGTGAGGTTCACTTAGGGAGAGTTGAGGATGTGTGAGTTTGGGTTCCACAATGACCAAGCTACTTGAGAAAGGTTCCTTGATGAGATGTGTCAACGCCAATGGTCCACTTTTATTTGTGGGAGTGTGGCCCTACTTAAACTGCGCAGTCCGCACTCCTTTCCACATGGTCCACGCCAATGAGGGTTCAGAGACTCATTCATTCAAGGCAAAAGCCCATGCAATCGCACACCAAATCAGTGCAGTCCGCGTGGATGAAGTTCAGAGAGTGGTGTTTTCTGCAAAAATTTCCACGCGGCCGCGCCCCAAATCTACGCGGTCTGCGCTCTTCATCCTGGGTGATGCGCTACATAGTTGTGTTCCCCGCGCCTCCAGCTTCAAAAGCAAGTGATGAAGACCCAAACCCATATGCAGCCGTGCGTCATTTGTGCGCGGTCCATGCTAGACCCTCAGGGGTATTTTTGTCCGGTTTTTCCTGTGTCGTACAAATAGAACATTTTACTTTTTTCGGTTATGTTGTGTGTATCAAATAGCAGTTGAGCTCGTGACTTCCAAATTTTATCCTATTTTGTGCAATTTATTATTATATTAACGTATATTTGAGTAGATTAACATTGTAGTTAATTATTATGTCCATTTCATCTATTATTTCTTCAATTTCTATTTCTACTATATCTAGCTAAACCCATTAGCTAGCGTTGTGTCTCAACCCTAGTGTGGGTAATTAATGGGTGTGATTGTTTAGTGCATGAATAATGTCGGGTATTTGTTATTTGGGTTAATATTATGTTTTCATTAAGATTTGGTAGTTGCAAACACTAAGTCTAGTTTAGTGGGTCTTGACTTCTCTTGAGAAAAAGAGTTTATGACCCCAAGATTAATCCTAACAAGGAATTGGGATGGACCCATAAGAATGGTAGTCCCAATTAACGGGTTAAACCTCGAGAGAGTAATTACCCAACTTCAACCATAATTTGCTTGGGAAAATTGGCCTACCCAATTAGTCTCGAGAGAGTTAATTTGTCAAAATCACTCTCTTTAGTGAAAGGCGTGAGAGTGGGTGAAATATTTCAACGGTTGTAGCATAAGTCCCATAATCATCATTCTTGCATTAGGAATTTTTACCTGTTAGTTGACCACCTAGGTAAATGTCATGACCCTAGTGCCTTTCTCTATATTTCATACAACCTAGATTTGATATCTTAACATAATACAGCTTTAAATTTGTAGTTGATATATTGTAGTTGATAATCAAAAGAAAACCAAAAATGTTACAAGATCAATTAGGAGCTAAAATGCAGTCCTAGACCATACAAACACTCAACTCCAAATTGAAGTTCTCTGTGGAAAATTGACCTCGATACCACTATTGGGTAAAAGTTGGGTAAAAGTTTTAGTACCCGCTCTTTATTAAGTTGAGTCTGTGTCGATCAGTTCCTAGTTCCCAATAACCTGACAACAGAAAAAGGATAGCCACAGGTAGAGGGCGAGGTGGAGAACCCTCCGAATACAGTTCTTCTGCCATATCTAGGGAAGCATGGAAGGGCAACTCGGTCCAAGAGGTATCAGTTGTCCCCAATCACAGCCAACGGGGAAATATCAACTCCGGGACGAGCCTACCACATCTCAAAGCACCTCAGAGGGTTTGGAGAGTGCCAGTCAGGATTTAGAACCTTCCTCTACACATGACCCTGAGGCACCATCAACTTTAGTTGATGAGATCACGAATGATGGTCGAGGGGGTGATACTAGAGTTGTTGGCCTTGATAGGTCAAAGAAGAAAAAGGTATAGGAGGACCGGTTTTTTAGTCTAGCTGCTTTCAGTAGATTTTGTGAGTGGCCATCTAAATCACCCAAGAGTACAGTTTCAACTAAAAGACCTTGAAAAATACAATCCATCAGTCTTGAGACAATTCCTATAGCAGAGGGGGTGTATATGGTTCACCAGAGTGTAGTAGATGACGAGGAGTATGCGCTCCGTGAATTCCATGCCAATGTGGCACACATAAAGAAAAGGGACCAAAGTGAGGAACAAAAGTTGAGATTGGACTAGAACACACTAATCACCTACTTAGAGTTTGAGGATGTTGAGCAATGCGCAATACTTGAAAAAGGTTGCAATGGGAGATGCAGCTCGTCCATGGCTAGCTAGCTAAAATTCTTGTAGCCCCGGGGACACCACCACCATGGATCACAACATGGATCCCTATTCACTGGAACACTTTAAACTTCGAGGCAAAAGCATGGAAGACTTTTGTATTCAGCAAACTAGACCCGTGCCAGAATGAAACAAACCTTCCTATTCAGTGGGCATTTAGTTGCATCTATTATGGCCGGATACCCGATCAATGTGGGTGCCGTGATGTTGGCCAACATATCTATGGTTGCCAGGCAAGATGACACCTCTTACCCGTATTCCAACACCATCACTGAGTATCTTATGGATGCACGGGTGGAGCTGAGAGATTTTGTACTAAGGTGCGGGCGAAGAAGCCATTCTTATGGTAGTCTTTGATGGGTGATGGAAACCAAAGAAGAAGGGTCGGCCTCATACTACTGCGGGTCAGTCTGAAGAATCCACCAAGCCATCCACATAAGTAGAGCCTTTAGATAGTGCTACAACTATGCCTCCACCTCCTTCTTCAGGTCCTTCAAAAACACCTATTACAGGTTCCACCTCAGCTTTGAAGGTGGTGCCTATGCTTACTTATCTACTATCTACGCTGCGAGTCTCCCAAACACTAGCGAGCCTCAACAACTGGATGCAGACAGCCAATGTAATCTGTCTGACAAATCCAGTATTGTTGCAGCTAGTCATCCATTCCGGCAGCCCAGGTTCCTATGACAGTGGATGAGACTTTGAAGAAGTTCCTAGAGAACTAGACCACCAAAATGAACACCTTGGTACAACACAGATTAGCGATTGAGGAGCTGGTCAAGCAAGTAAATAAAATAAGGAAATCCTAGGCGTCTAAGAAATCAATTGAAAGGCTGCAGAAAGAGGTAATCAAGATTGTAGAAGTTGGAGATCTTCCATTTGACATGTTGATAGATCCAGCTCTTTCAGCACCAGCAACACTATTTGTTCCAGTGATACCAACAGGACAGTCTAACGAGCCTGACCTGGCACCGACACTTCTAAGGCAGTATGCCAGATATTCACCAACCCAGCTACTCTTAGAGTCGAGGATGATGAGATCCAGCTAGAGGAGACTGAGGGCGGTGACGCTGCTGTGGTCACAGAGATGTGCAAGGCGACATAGGGAGTCTTCTTCACTCTTACCCTTTCCTTTACTCTTATTTTGTTAAGAATTAGGGACAATGCTAACTTTTATTTGAGGGGTGAAGTTATTTGATCTATTTGAATGATTTTGAGATATTTGTTTTGTAATAACTGACAGTATTTTCTTTTTTCTTATTCTATATATATTCTCTCCTTCTCCTCTCATTATATATACTCGTTACGCTTATAGTAGTTTACATCATCGCTTCTTTATTTTGTTTTCTTATTATTTAGTGTTTAATTTAGTAACTTCTTTTTAATTTAATAGCTTTTTTGTGTTTTAGTATCCAATAAGCCTTTGGTTTTTTTAATGCCACAGTTCTTTCCAAAGAAAATATTTGTATGAATAGGGTGACTCTTTCCAACGATGGATGGCTTAACAACCTTTATAAGGGATTCAGTCCATTTTTGGTGTTTATGTAAGAATAGTATTAATAATTAATAAAAGGACCTAATTGACTTGTGCTTGAAGACTCAAACATGCTTCACTTGGTACCAACTAAAGCTGTCTAACGGGTTGGCCGGGCCGGGCCCATTTTTTGATCAGTCCGGGTCCGGTTCTAGGCCGGTTACGGGTATTTTTTAACGTGTTTAGCGGGTTCAGGTTAATCCAGGTAAAAATTGAACCA
The DNA here is from genome assembly GCA_034376525.1 of Nicotiana benthamiana. Taxonomy (NCBI): domain Eukaryota; kingdom Viridiplantae; phylum Streptophyta; class Magnoliopsida; order Solanales; family Solanaceae; genus Nicotiana; species Nicotiana benthamiana. The sequence goes on from CM067336.1 coordinate 40,476,771, forward strand.
TAAGGGTTACGGGTTGAGGGGCCAGGCCGGGATTAGTGTATTTTTAATTTTGTTTTTTTATAATTTTGTATAACTATTGTTAGCTATATTAATACTTTGTGTTAATTTAAAGAATACAAGTAAGATGGGAAAAATTCACTTATTGCAAGTGCTACTTTTATTTCTTAATTTAAAGTTTCAAACTTACAAAATGATAGGTTTACATTTTTTCAACAAGTAAAGTAGTAATTTAAAATGTTTTGCATCGCCTTTGTAAGTTCATCATAATCAATATGAGCCGATTGACCTTCTTCCGGAGTGTTAAATTCATATGGGTTTCCATGTGTTAATGTATCTCCAAGTTCCTCGTCTTTTGGGCTATCAATATCCCTGAAAAGTATTAAAACATACAAAGAATTGCTTATCAGTGAGTGGTGGGTGTTTCCAAGTTGTTGTCTTGCTTGGCTAAATGCACTCAGATGCAACAGTAGAAATCGGCACATTCAGCACGTTCCGAGCCATAGAGAAAAGAACAGAAAATTACTTTCCATTTTCATGTCGCCATCCCAATAGTGAAAATTCCTTTGTGCGAGGCTCTTTTGCTTCTGCAAGTAGAATTAAAGTTCATCAATGTTCCTGCTACTAGTTTGAGTGTTAGAAAATATAGAGAAAATATTAAGACTATCAAGGCTTTCTTCATCATTCACAGTAGCAGAAGTGCTACATTGCATAGTGGGATTAACATTGCCTACAGCACGAGCAGCATCATCACATTCATTTGTATATAATTATATAATTGTTGTAAATATTCATTTATCTTGTTCATAGAGACATATAAAGTTGAGGTTTTAGTTTCTCCAATCTCCATATAAGTATATCAACATTCATTAATTTGTGACAATTAGACATTTTAATAGAAGGATTTAAAAATACACTAATTAAGTAAACGAAGGAATTGGAAAGAAATATTTTTTATATTTTTCTTGCATTTTTTCAACAACATCCTTGTATTTTTCTTTCTTCTTAAATTCAGATAGTAGAAAAGAAATTTTAGCTATATGTACTAAGGCCATAGTAACAGTGGGGTAACATGCTCATGAAAACTCAACAGTAGCAGTATAAAATTTATGTAAAAATTTAACATCATTAATGACCTCCCAAGTATCACTTGTTAACATACGCCTTAGATCAGTACAATGCTCATTAGCAACTTCAGTTATTGGGAATCTATATTTGTAGCAACATTTTAAAAATATATATATAATTTCATCTAGTAATAATTTCGTTTGGCATGAATCTAGGTTTAAGGTTATACTGGATACACTTATTCTTAAATTCTTTTATTCTAGATTGTCTATTAATTCCTTGAACAACACCAATTGCTCTTCTAACATGAGTAATCTCAATTAAAATAAATCAAGGCCACTTTTAACAATTAAATTATAAACATGACATGTACACCTAACATGAAAATTATCATCGAGAAGTCGTTTCAAATGCATTTTTAATACTGAAATTGCGGCATTATTGTTAGAAGCATTATCAAATTACATACACAATACTTTTTTTTAGATTATAATTTCAGCAACTTCAACAATAGTACTAATTATAAACGCGGTAGTATGACTCTGATCTTCATCATATTTAAAAGCGATAATACTTTTTTTACATACAAATACTATTATCTATCCAATGGCATGTAATTGTCAAATAATTGTTTCCATTAACAACATGGCAAATATCAGAAGTTAGACAAACTCTAGAAGGAAGGTGGCTAAACAAATAACGTAAGTATGTTTGGAATTGTCCATGAAGTCTAAAGATATCAGCTCTACAATTACTTCTAGGGATACATTTAAATAAAGGATTGTAAATCCTTTGAATATACATAGTAAGATATGATGAATAAGCAAAAGAAAAAGGTAGACAACCCAAAGCAATCATTTTTGCTAACTCCTTACGATCTCTCATTTTATCATATTTAGTATACCTCCAGTAGTAGGCTTAATAGTTGTTTGATTTCCATCACCAGCACTGCACCATTCTATGGGATGGTCAATTCTCATATGTCTACTAAGCATCCCAGTCCCTCTAAATTTCCTCCAGTCAAATGTTTAAAAGTATCATTAGAAAATTTTCATCTAACTTTATCAGTACTTTCTATTATTTTGAAAATTTTCCAAACCTTACTTCTTTTTCTACGAGTAGTAAGTTGGAGCCCCAGGTGGTCTACCAGGAGTTGTGCCGCGACCACCACCCCTTGTAGCACTAGCAACTCCAACTCCAATACTACCAACTCCAGCACTAGTAGGTGTAGGTGGTATCTCATCTTCTATTCCTATTTAATTATCTTCTATTCCAAAATCCTCTTGTAAAACATTATCATTAGGCGATAATTCAGAAACATGTGTAAATGATACTAGGTTATTACTATTACTACCAGAAGCTGAAGGACTACCTCTTTTGTTATTTCCACCCCTACTAGTAACTCTTTTACATGCTCTTTTAGCAGCATTAAACATATTGTAAAAATTAAGGTATAAGCTAAAATTAAATATGCAATTAAAATATTAAATAAGATAAAGAGTTGGAGGTAGTGCATCGAATTCAATAATAAATTGAGCACTTGATTACATAATTCCAGTGTTACCGCGAACAAACGTCAAGCAAGTATTTCAATTTTGAACTTCAAACTTCAAATTCCGACAAATTAAATTCAAGAAAAGAGAACCGAATAAAAATTATAAAATTAGAAGATAAAATCTTGCAAATTGAAGAATGAGAGAAATTGAGAATTTGAGAATTGAGATTGAGATATGAAATTTGAGTGAAGAAATGAAGAAGGGGAGGCGTATTTATTGATTTTAAAAAGGTTAATTTTGTTAAGTGTTAAAAATATAACATTAAAAAAATGGTCGTTTATGCAAAAAATCTGTTGGCCAACGGATATATGCAGAAAAGCTGAAAATCCAATGGACAGTGAGCCCAATTTTGCAGCAAAACTCAAAAACAATAAAAATTTGACTGTTAATCGGGCCAGTTCCAGTCCGGGTTAATCGGTTTGGGCACTGTTCACGCCAACTGGGTTACCCAGGCCCGTTAACCGGATCCCAAAACTGAACCTTGCAAAACCGGCCTACCCCCTACCCAACCCACTCGGCCCCATTTGAACTGGGCCGGTTCGGTCCCGGTTTGTACCGATCTAGGCCGGTCCGGTAACGGTCTGACCCGGCCCGTTTGACGGGAATAGTACCAACACACTTAACTACGTTGTTATGATTAAACACATGTTTTTGGAAAGAAATAGCTCTAGTTAGTAACCTTTTGACTCTTGTGTTAACTTAGGCAATTATGGAGCGGTTTAATTGAACCATAGTTAATTTCAATCTTGAATATGGTTGTTGTGGACCCTCGACTCTATCCTCTTTAACAGTGCAACTCTGTGAGAGGTGAGATGGTGTTGTTGCAAGTCCAAGTACATGTGTGAATGGTCTAGAACTTGCCCCGAATGTGTTTCTAGGCAAAAATCTAAGTTTTGCTTGTCTTGAGAAGTGATTGTAGGCTCTCCTTGACCCGTTTGAAATTTTCCATTGGGCACCAATATTGTTATCCCTAGCCAACCATTTGAGAATAATCTCATTTGATAACCATGTTACAAGCCTTTACCCATTTTATCGTGACCCTCTCTTGGTACCCGAGATTTTCTTAATACTCTTGTGAAATAATTGGCTAAAAATATAAGTTTAGGGGAGAGATGTGGAGTTTGAAAAAGGTATCAAGGCACCAAAATAGAAAATAAATGAAGAGAAGGAAAGGAAAGGAAAACAAAGAACAAAAAGAAAAACGCAAAAAGAAAGTGAATAAGTTAAAGAGTTGAAGGGATTCAAAGAAAAGTAATGATGCAAAGCATGGAGAAATCAAAGAAGGAGAAAACGAATATCATGACTAAAAGAGAGTGATGTTAAGTCTCTCTAGTTCCCGTATGTAAAATAAAAAGCCTCAAAAATTTGGCGAAGCATGAGCAGAGAAAAGAGAATGGAGTACTAAAGGTACGATAAACCCGTTCTATCATAGCATATCCAACCTTAGTCCAAAATCCTTCATTACGTTCCGAAAAAGCACTACGTGATTTCAAGCCGAGTGAAATTGCATTAGTGATGAACTACACAAGGGCAAGCCTATGGTACTTAAAGTCGTACTTGTGTCATTCTTTTGAGAGAGATGAGTGAACCTTTCACAAATCTTTGGATTGAGTGTTATATTCTTAAGTGAGATATGCAAACGGAGAGTAGATGAGGGGGAGTTTGGGCTCCACAATGACCTACATAAAAGAACAATCTTTCTTGATGAATAAAGTCAACTCTTGATGCTCAAGTGTAACATTTGAACTATTTGTAGTTAAAAGTTTAACTTGTAGCCGTGTTGATAATGCATAAGTGATGTGAGTAATTGTTGGTCCCAATTGATGTGTGCTTGATTCACCTTTGATTAGCTGGAATGGCTCTTAACTTGTGGAAGTAGGAACTGCTTTATTTGCTTAAGGATGGGAAAAAGCTTGAGGTAAAAGGAGTTGACAAGTGGAGATTTTTACTACTTATTAGCGCCTTTTTGCTTCCGTTTTAGTCCAAAATTATTTAATTATGTTCCCAAAAACTGATGAATAATTCTAAATTACGGGAATATTAGAAGATGATCTCCCGAGATGAAATTAAACTCAAGAAGGAGTAATCTTAACTCAAGGACAAAAAGGGGACAAAAGTTTAGAACCGCAGAGTATGAAACAAAGGCCAGCAGAAAAAGTTGCAAAGTGCAGCCCACGCATGGAATGTGTGCAGCAGAAGATAGGTCAGGAGCAAGGATTAGAGAGTCTGCATTTCAAGATCATTAAAAGTGTGAACCGCACAATAATTGTTCTGCCAGAGAAGAAGAGCTATGCGGTCGTAGTTACAAATCTACAGACCACAGAAAGAGTGCATCGCGGCTGCAGTCTAGAATTATGATGCCGCAGATTTCTAATCCTGTTAAGGTGAAGAAAAGTTCAGACCGCACATGGGATTGTGTGGCCGCAGAACCTTCAAAAGGGTAATTTTTCAAAAATTTCCAGCCCTATATAAATAGAAGAGTTTTATTTTTTAGGGTAAACTTTTGACATCAGCAGGTACAGTAGATGTTTCTCTTTACTTCTTTTAATAGTTTTTCATATTTTGGAATAGTTTAACATAGATTTTATCATTTTAATTTTGCAATATGAGTTTAATTAGAATTTCTTATTCTATTTCTTTAATTTCAAACATTAGTAGCTAGATTCTTACATTGTAACCCAACCCTAGTGTATAAATCTTATGGGTGATTAAATTATGTGTGTTTATGAATGGGTTTGTGTTATTTAGCTTGGTTTATGCTTTATTTGTGGAATTAATGATTGCAAATATTAATTCAGGCCTATTTGTCTTAGTTTCTTCTTGAGAAAGAGGACCTAGTCTAGGTTAACCTACCTAATAAGGAATTGGGTCAATTAAGAAATTGACTAACCTAATTAAATGGTTAAACCTAGAGATAGTAACAACTCGACTCGAACTCTTAGCAACCGATTTGGTAGATATCTATTTGGTCTTAAGAAAGCTAAATTGTGAAAAATCACTCTCTTATCGAAAGGTATTGAGTGCGCAATATAGTGCTGCGAGCTATGATACACCCCAGTCATGAAACGAGCATAAAAGTCTTTCTCCCACTAGGAAAACACCTAGGTTATGGTCACAGCCCTGGGCCTTTTTATATCCTTGAAAAACAATAGAAAGAATTCCTTAGTTTCAAATTTTAATGTTGCAATATTATATTAAAAATAGACATAGCAACAACCCCAATTATTGAAAGTGTAAAATGAGATAGTTCAAACTCATATACTAACAATATACACTCCTAACTCTCATATATCGCTCCATGTGGAGTTCAACACCGACTCCTCATTGGGTATTACTATTGCAATCAACTTTCATAACCTTGATTTGAGGTGTGAACTTGGACGAGATCACCCCTAAAAGTATTTTTTTTAAAAGCACTTTTAAGAAAAAAAATAGACTTATAAGTACTTTTTCAAAGTTGGAAAACGCTCAAACCGTAACTGAACGCCCAAACCCTAAATCGAAACCCAATACCCAAATAGTCTCTCCTCTCTCTACTTTATCTCTGTAGACATTCATGAAGAACTAGGGTAGCCATGGTTGCTGTTGTCTCTCCCCAGCTCCAAGCTGTGGGAATCCATCCAAATCACTAGAGAAACACATCCAAACCACAATACAAAAACAATCATATGTATCGCAGCTACAAGGAAAACAGTCTGCCGCAAAACCGTCAAAGTTAGAATTATGTCTAGAAACATTTGAACAGGATGAACCTACTATGGAATTCACCATTGAAGAGGTGAATGCTTTCACCATTAAAGAAGGGCTACATCAAGCAGTCATCCTCAAGTTTTCATATGGAAAACCTGACCTTCACGAGCTGCGACGGTTGATACCTAAACAATATGATGTTAAAGTCTATTGTAATGTTGGACAGTTGGAATATCCACATATACTTGTAAGGTTTGATTTTTTTGAAGATTTGTTCAAGTTTTTCAAGATCCACAGGTTACGTTAAGTCAAAGAGAAATGAGTTTTTCTTCAGACCGTTCCCATGGACAATTGGATTCAATCCATGAGAAGAAACTTCAAATTCAGTTGTTTGGATTCCATTACCTGATCTACTGCAAATTTCTTTGCTAAGAAGTCGTTAATGTCTATGGCTTCAGCTGTTAGAAAGCCTTTTGCAGTGGAAAAAGTGACACAAGACGAAACAAGACCACGCACATCTAGGGTTAAGGTACTACTTGACCTGCTTGACAAACATCCTAAGAGAGTTAGGATCCATATAGTTGATAAAACTTTGGGAAGTTAGTTGAACATTATTAGGAGATTGTGTATGATAATATCCCAAAATATTTCACCTGTTGTAACCATCAAGGACATGATGAAAGATCATGTCATTGGAGGAATGAGCAAAGTAAGAAATAAGCATATGTAATGGATGAACAGGAAGGCCTGGAAAGTCTTGACAAGCTACAAGGTGATGCTAGGGAATATCTCAATGCAAAAAAGAATGTGCATCAGATGAATGAAGAGGCAAAGGAAAATTCTGCAGGGCAGTAGGTCTTGTACACAGATGTAGGAAATCAATGTGATAGTAGGGACAAGGAAAAAGTTGTGAATTGTGCAGGTAAGGATAATAATGTAGGTGAAGCTTTCATGAATAACAAAGGTCCTGCTAAGTTAACAGTTGTGAGTAGTGGGGTACAAAATCAATCATCACAGAAGATCTGTGACACGGGTGATCCAGGACAAAATCGTGTTGTGGCAAGGAGTATTGCTATGGGTGTTAGTGAAAATTCAGATGCTCCACATGTTGCTGCACTAGTTGTTCTTATAGATGAGGCACTAAAGCTGGATAAGGTGCCTCCTAAACCTTCTAAAGATGCTCCTGCCTCTACTATATTTGTAAGAATGTACCTAGGTACTGCTGGTGCATTGAAAACTGTTGCAGATCGAGTTATAGTTAATACACACTATGTGAATGGAATGGTAGGTAGAGCAGCTGGGGATCAGCATACTACAATAAAGGGTAAAGTGGATGTTAGATCTATGTCTTCAGGTGGTAAAGCTGGTATTGAGTATAATGATCAAAATCCAACTGAAGGTGAGCAGTAAAAAAGTTCAGGGCAAATCTCTGATAAAGAAGTTGTAGCCCAGACTTCAGGAATGAAAAAGTTGGACATAAGAGTAGGTTAATGGAAAATAGTACTGGGAAGATAGTTGAGGATGATAACAGAGGTTTGAACAAAAAGGGAGGAGAGTAGAAGGTGGTAACAGGTTTAACATATCCTACAAAGACAGGGACATCACCAAAAAATCATACTAAAGATGTTCCACGAAATGGCCTTAACAATGGTTCCAGCTCAAATTCATTCAAAGTTCTTGCTTCTACTGGGGACCCTGAAATTAATACAATGGGTTTAAGTGATAGTGTGAGGTTCAAACAACTTGTTCCAATAGCCAGCAATAAACAAGGAGGCCAAGGCAGTGTCGATTTGGAAAAAAATCTAGGTGTTCGACATAATGGCTCAAAGAAAAATGAGGAGGAGGAAAATCTGGGCAAGCAAGCACATAGATTAAATATTCCGACGCTACATTTTTCAAGCCTTTATGTGGAACAAATTATTAGAGAAGCCCAGAATGCAATGATGGCCAATAATATGGTTAATAAACCTTTGGTTACATTGAACACATCCGTCTTTGAAATACCCTCACAATCGTTTGAGTCTTGTGGTGAACATGGCGGTGATCAAGGACAGATAGTTCTATCCACAGGAAACAACAATGATACTATTAAAGAAAATGTGAGGGAGATGGCAATTAATTGTAACCTATGGGCTAACCAACATGAATATGATGATGAAGACAATTTGAGGGTTGATTTTGTGGAGGATTTCTCTAATAATGGTGAAAGATGTAGTGGTGATGAGGAGATGGTATCAGTAGTGTCACCAACTTTTCCAAAAGTTGGCAGTTCCTCCATGCTAGGATCTGGTAGCAAGCTTAATGCTAAAGCTCCTGATTTCATCCCCAACTCAAAGAAACAACAAAGAGGAATAAATATCAATAGGAGATTCGGTAGCATTGCAAACTAGACAGCAACAACAGCATAATCCAACAACTTTACCTGGTATTAATGTTGAATCCAGGCAGCGGCAGTTCATTGCAAACACTCCAAGAGCTGTAGTAATTGTGACTGATGGACAATAATAGGAAGTAAGGGTACCAGCTATCTCATTGGAGGACAGAAAATTACTTGATGCATTGGTAAGTCCCACACCTCTAAACCCTCTAAATACACCTCATGTTGTTAGCACTGGAAGGGTGACTAGGACCAGTAATAAAAAGCAAAGCAAGGCAGTCTTGATCACTAAAGAAGATGGAAATGCTTTGGTGTCTCAAGATCTTGGTCAAGGAATGCCAAATCCTTTAAACTTGGGAAGAGATGTCTATGAAGAAGGTGAGGAAGATGCAATGTTACAATAGTGCCGGGCAGATGCATCAAGGAAAGGTGATCTATCACCAATGCATAATGGACAAAGCAAGAAGTCTCATATGAGGGACAAAAGTTAGGACGACGGGGTAAATGAAGATGCAAAAATAAGGCGACTTCTGATGAGAGTTGCCAAACAAAAACTGACCATCCATACTACATCCACAAAGTCTAATCGTTCAAAGCAGAAAGTATAACGTTTGACGACATTTTGAAGAAGGTTGAGGATGAAGACAAGCTGTTAGAAATTGAAGATTTCACAGCACTAACGAAGAGAGAACATTTCTGTTATTTCTACATATTTTTATTCTACCATCACATTAGCATAGTTTTGTGTAATATCATCACGGAGTATGATATAAACTCTGTGATGATCATAAAATATCTAGTTCTAGCTTTTTACATGCATGTTAGTAGGTGAGGCTTTTTCTTTGCCTCAATAGGATTAGTAAGGTAAGGTTTAGCCAAATTTGTGTTTCTCTAGTCATATGCCTTTGGAAAGATATCCAAATGGCTATGAGACTATATGCCCTCATGAGACTTTGCCGGTTGCTACACCATGATTTCTCTACATGAGGCTGCCATAAGGACATTGTGAAGCGCAAAAGAGAGATTATATAGCTAAGGCATAAAGGCAACACTACTGGTGCTATTGTCCCCCTTATTTATACTCTTCCTATGTGGTTCTTTTTTGCTTTTATTATTAATAAAACTAGCCCTAGGTATCTGCCTAGTGGATTCGCTTAAAAAAAAGTTGGTCAGACATTATTACTGCTCAAAGTGTTTTTAAAATAAATTAGCCAAATACAAATTATTTCTTACTAAAGTACTTTTAAATATTCAAATTAAGCTGATTTTAGAAGCTTCACCAAACAGGTTATAAGTTGGACATTTGATAGAATATTGTTTCAACTTGGGCTGCTGTCATTGTAGGTCCACATAATATGGGCCTATTTAAATGATAAACTGGGCTTGGGGTTTTGCGGCATCAGCTTTTTTCCAGTTCAGCGCTCATTTTGCATCCACCTTTATGTTGTTTCCTCTTATACATAATTCTAGTACCATTTACAACTATTGTTGAAGCACCCGTTAAATGACTCTTTTTGCAAATATTGTATTTCTCAACTTTGATGTATATTTGTATTTGAAGTATTATGTTAAGATTCTATGTAAAAGCACAATACGTTCGACCAGATTATCCTGTGCGAAAGAGACTACTTAGCCCTAAAAGCGAGTCAATTTAAAATCTAGAGTCAATAGATTCATAATAAGATTAATTTTATTTTATGTATATATAGCTAGTTTTTGTTTGTTTGTTTTTGTTTTTCTTTTCTTTCGCTGAGCCGAGGGTCGATTGGAAACAGCCTCTCTGCCCTTTTAGGTAGGGGTAAGGTCCGTCTACATATTACCCTCCCCAAACACCACCTTGTGAGACTATGCTGGGTAGTTGTTGTTGTTGTTGTATAGCTAGTGTTAAGGAATAAAGATACATTTTAAATCACAGAACCCACCCTTCATTATCGACTAAATCCAAGAACCTGTTTCAGACCATATAACTTTATAATAAATATTATAATTTAATCGAAGCCTTTTGCGGCTGTTTCTTAATCTTTTTAGGAATCAAAATAAGTTTTAAAGAAATGAGCTATCCAAACACTTGCTGTAACGTTTGAACAACACACGATTAAAGTTGAAGTTCAAAAAAAGTATTTAAAAATTGTAACATTTTAGATTTTCTTAAATCCATTCTTAGCAGTTTATATAGATCCCTGGACCATTCTATAATAATTCTACAGTTTGTTGAATCCCTTTTAAACAGTCTATGTAGATCTTTTTATTAATTTCAATTAAACAGGATTAGATTAGTTAACAACTTAATTATATATTTGTCTAAACTCGAGACTCTAAAAAGTCAAGCTAAGAAAAAGAGAGGAAATGACCTTAAGCTACCATTGAATCTATACTAATCTCCTATAAAATTGCCAACATTATCTTATGTGTAGATGATGTGGACTGTATATTCTGTTGATGACATAAAAAAAAATGGTACCCTAAAGCAATTAAAAAATCCTTAAAATTTCCTATTTTATGAAATATAAATACATAACCTGCGCTTCTAACCAAACATAGAAACCTCATTCTCTCCCACCTATCCTCTCAACTTAATTTGATATGTAAAGGAAAAAAAGGCAAAGTTTGAGGTCACCATTTTTTCTTCAGTATATGCAACTCAACATGAGAAGCAACAGCAAAGAGAAAGAAATGGTGATTGGTATTTCTGAAGTAGAAGAAGATAAGCTGTCCCAAATGGTCAGAGATTTTATAGAATTAGATCATTGTGAAACTTTACAAGTTGATGAACTTGTTGATCATAATCCTACTACTTATCTTTCCTTACAGGTATTTATTTCTCTATTATTAATGTTAAGTCTTCTTTTCTAATGTTGACTTCTTCTCTTCATCCTTATCTCAAATTTATTTTCTTGGGTTTTATAGGATATTCTTGAGAATGTTACAGATGCTGAAACAGAGATTCTTGGGAAAATCTTGTTTTACTGGAGAGACATGGTTAATAGTAATATGGAGCCTAAAAAGTTAAGGCAATGGATTGTCAATAGATTAAGAATGGATCATTATGAAGCTTCTCTTTGTAAAACTTCTTGGATCACCACTTTTGGTCGTCCTTCAGGTACTATTCTACCACCCACCCCCACCCCCATCAATCACATCATCCCACCACCAAAATATACTAGTTTGATATCGGTTTTTGTAAATAAACGTTGGTGAAATATTGAAAAAAAATTAAAATGTTTTAAGTGAAATAATGATGTTTACTCAGTCAAATTGTAGTTTTTTTTCCAAGTAAAATAATAATCTAATTAAAATGACAAATCTATAGCTGCCCTCAAAATAATAGCGGATAAAATATGTACATTCATGTTAGGTACCAAATTTATAGTATAAATTTTATATATTTTTTCGGCTACAGAATATAAATAATTTATGGTGCGGGTTAACAGTGACAAAAACCCTAAAATTTATGCCCAAACACAATTTGAAGTTTGATGTGCTCCTTCACTATTTCAACTTCAATATTTTTTTTAATGCAACTTTAGCCACATTTATATTGTCCAAATACCTAGTTAAGTAACACCTTTTCTTTTTTGCTGATTTTTTGTTTTTTGGCTTTGTGGGTGTTGAAGCATTTAACTTTACAGGTGATTATGAATACATAGATGTGATGATGAAGGAAAGCAATGGATCAGAGAAAACAGTGAGACTAATAGTGGATATAGATTTTAGGTCACAGTTTGAGTTGGCTAGGCCTACACAAGCCTACCAAGATCTTTCAAATTCTCTTCCTTCAATATTTGTTGGTACTGAGGAGAAACTCAATGGCATTATCTCTTTGCTTTGTGCTGCTGCCAAACAGTCCCTTAAGGAGAAAGGTCTTCATGTTCCTCCTTGGAGAAAAGCTAGCTATATGCATTCTAAATGGCTCTCTCATAATTGCCAGAAAATCGCTTTGTTTGCACCACTCTGCATATGATCAAAGGTCTAAAAATTTAGAAAGAGAGCTAATGGTAGAAATTAAGTCCTTTTTTTTTCTTCTTTATGTTACGTACTATATAGATTATATTTTGTATATTGTCAAACGTCTATTTCGCTCCTAGCTTGTTATGACTTATGAGCATTACAAGTGCTTGGAGAATTTTGCTGGTGCGCTAATTATAATCTAATTAATTAATTAATGGTCTTTTCATTTTATGCTTGGTATATCGAATTAAGTGTTTGTCCTTATTTTTTATCATATTTGATTTTTGTTTCTCTTCAAGAAAAGACAACATATTTATTATTATTGTTTTTATCTTCTACGAAAAAAATATATAATTCTCTTATATTTGGCTAGTCCTTCTCTTTGAAGAATTTTTTTTTGAGTTTTATAAATTGAAGATATTTCTTTCCCGTTTGGTAGCATCCATAATAAACAAGAAGGGTTGCTCTGATGGTAAGCAACCCCCACTTCCAACCGAGAGGTTGTGAGTTCGAGTCTCCCCAAGAGCAAGGTGGGAAGTTCTCGGAGGAAAGGATGCCGGGGGTCTATTTGGAAACAGCCTATCTACCCAAGGTTAGGGGTAAGGTCTGCGTATACATACCCTCCCCAGACCCCATTAAGTGGGATTATACTGGATTGTTGTTGTTGTTGTTGTTATATTTGTTGGTAGCATCCATAATGTAATCGTAAGAGAATTGAGAGTCTTGTTTAAGGGGAGAATAAGATTTGAGAGTCTTGTTCAAGGGGAGAATTTGTGAGACAAGTAATATCTTGACACTTGTGTTTGCATCTTTGTGAGGTCATTGTTTCGATATTTTGTATTTTCTTTTATATAGTAGATTGCTCATTTCTGTCATTGAATTTAGGCCAATAGACCGAACCTGTTATTCATTGTAGGCCAATCGATCGAACCACGTTAAATATTTGTATCTCTTTTGATTTATTTGTCTTTTATTATTTGATATTTTATCGTCGTTTAAGCTTTGCTTTACTATACCTTCCGCAAGACATATATACATTAACAAATTTTCTTAAATATTGAATTAGGATTAAATGAACTGATAAAGAAGAATTCTTTCTAATGGTAAAGCCTAATTGGACTGCTTAACATTTTACATATTTAATGACGACTTTTATACTATCAAAGGAAAGTCTTAAAATGTCATAATTCAAGATTGATGATTGAATTAGATCTTTGAGGAAATAATTCTAATGTATTCTTTTCGGACCACAATTTTGCGTAAGCATTTAATATTTTATTTCCGACATATCCTTTTCTCTGTTTGTCGTCCTTTTTATAGGTGGACAGCAAATAATACTACTTAAGAGCCTTAGATCGAGAATGCCTTTGCCTTATGAATATTGGTGTCACGATCCAAATCCCAAATCCGATCGTGATGTGTCTTTCGTAAAGACGAGGCCATTCAACAAGATGAACGCTTCCTTTTTAACAGTTATTTAATATTTTTAAAGCTAAAACATGATTAGTATAATCAAAAGCGCGGAAAACCACGATAACAACATGGAACAATCCCGTCACAACCCGACATCGGGGTGTCACTAGTCAAGAGCTACTACAGAGTACACTAAAGAACTACAAGTCCGGAAATGGGAACAAAGTCTGAAAATAACATGAACAACATAAAATAAGGGAGAAGTTCTGGTGCCGCGGACGCTAGCGGTCACCTGGCTCAGCTACGATAACAAATCTTCCATCCGCTAATAACTTGCTACCGGACGAACGATACCTGCAACTGCATGCGAGTTGCAAGGAATAAAGTAAGTACTCCAACTCAATGAGTAATAAGGATAAATAATAACTGAAAGGCAAGAAATCACGTAACAGCACTCCACAATGCAATATGAGACAGCTCAACCCTTTGAGAAAATAGTAAGTCCGGGAAAATTCTTTAGAAAATATCTGACTTACTTTAAAACTTCTTTTGAAAATATCATTTTCCAATAATTTAAGCAAATAAATGCAAGACACGTAGTGCAAGTCAGCCTCTCTACCACAAGTGGGTATGCTTAATTGAGCTTATAACTCGCCCTTCAGGCAATATTCTTATCTCTTGTCAGCGAATGTTACCTGATCCATTTATATCATACACTGTCACTGTTACCACTGTCTCAAATTCATCCACTTTGAAAGTGATCAAACAATATCAGAACAACAAATAAATATCTCAAGAAATGAAACAAACAACAAATAGTGCACAAATGTATAAATGCAATGCAATGCATATGACAGTACACTCTGGTACCCACTGCGGCATGCAGTCATATCCATTTAAAGTCGACGACACTCGCTGGGGGTGTGTACAGACTCTGGAGGAGCTCCTACAGCCCAAGCGCAATATCACCCAGGTATTGGCATAAAACATTCTCTAGGCCTCAATATCAATATATATCATCGTTGCGTCGTGCAGCCCGAGCCACCCATATACTCAGAAATCACTATGACACTGCTCCTGTGTACAGCCCGGTCCATATTCAGTCCAGAAATACACGTAAGCCACTTGGGAATTATTAACATATTAATCCTCAGGTCAAAATGTCAATAAAAATATTATTTCAGTTTTCAAATCTTAGAGAAAATGTTTGAGTTAGCAAAATAGTATTAAAACATTGGACCGAGATCAAATAATATGTAAGTACTGTAAAAACAGTATTATCAATCACCGAAGGGTTCACATAGTTGGCACGAAGCCCAAACATGTCCATCAGCCCAAAAATGATGGGAACAAATAATTTCAGTCATTTACGCAGTAAAATCAACAACCGAAACGAACCAAGTCACAGTCCCCAACGGTGCTCTACCCCACGCTCATATTCGGCGTAAAAGTCACCTCAATACAACATTGTGATGTGCAAATCCGGGGGTTCAAACCCTCAGGATATCATTTACAAGTATTACTCACCTCGAACGGGTGAAATCTCTAGTCCATGATGCCTTTGTCCCTCAAATCGTCCTCCACGCACGTCGTATCTAATATAAATTAGATCGAATACATCCCAATATGCTAAGGAAACAATACACAATCGAAAACAATCGAGAACTAGCAAAAGTCTCGAAACTTGCAAAATCCTAGCCTCGGACCCGCTTCTCAAAAAATTACAAAACACATATTACCGGATTCCTCATCTCGCCACGAGTCCATGCATACCTAGAATTCCAAAATCCGAGCTCAAATGACCTATCAAATCCCAATTTGGAATATCAAAAACTCAAGCCCTGGTTCTTCCCTTTTTAATCAAACTCCATGAATTTAAGGGGTTGAAATCACAATTAAATGATATTTCTAGGCCATAGGACTTACCTCCAATAGATTTCCAGTCAAAACCCTCTTAAAATCTCGTCAAAAGCTCCAAAGGTCACTCAACAGTGGAGGAAATAAGCTCAAGGTCGCGGCTGAAATGATATTAAAACCCTTCTGTCATGCCACATTTTCCTTTATGCGAATGCAAGATTCCTCTCGCGTTCGCGATGAACAAATTTACCATCTGCCAGAAAATACCCTTCACGAATGCGGTATCACCCACGCAAAGGTCTGGGGCTTTAAGCTTAAGGGAACGCGTCTCCCCTACGCGAACGCGAATGGCAACAGCCCTGGAACCTTCACGCGCCTAAATACTCTAGGCGATCGCGCTCTTGGAACGTGAACACGATGAACAACCAAACAACCTTCCGCGAGCACGAACCACTAAATGCAAACGCGAAGGTCAAAAATCCTGGCCCTCAAATCCCTTCTACACGTTCGCGACACACCCATGCGAACGCGAAGAACCTTCTGCAACACCAATAGCTGAAAAATCAGCAATCCTTAAAGTCCAAAAATGGTCTGATTCACCATCGGAAACCACCCCGAGGCCCCCGGGACCTCAACCAAAAGTACCAACACCTCCTAAAGCCTCATACGAACTTGTTCCATTCCTAAAAACACATCCAACAATACAAAAATCATCAAATCACACGGGATTCAAGCCTAAGTTTAACTAAAACTTCCGAAACTCGCATCCGATTAAAAACCCTCCTTAAACATCTCCAAATCAACTGAAATTTTGAACACACATCCTAAATCGCCTAAAAATCTACTGAAACTCCCGGAATCCCACTCCGACCCTCGGATTAAAATCTCGTATACCGACAGGATTTTGCCAAAATATTAACTTCGCCAAGATAGGCTATCTTTTACACCGAGCCTCTAAAATTACTTCTGATTGCGCTCCTAAGCCTTAAAACATCCCCCGGAACTAATCGAATGAAATCTATTCCGAGCCCTATAAATCTATAGTCAACACTCGGTTGACTTTTCCAACTTAAGCTTTCCTTAAAGAGACTAAGTGTCTCATTTTCCACCAATACCAATCTAAATCAACTCTAACACTACTACATACTAATAATGAAACATGAAGATGCATAAAACGAGGAAAACGGACCAGTAACACATGAGACGACGTGTCGGGTCGTCACATTCTCCCCAACTTAAACCAATGCTCGTCCTCGAGCGTACCCAGAGTTGTATTAGGAGAAACCTAATGGGTGAATGACTTTATCAAGTATATACCCGGGGCGATCCCACGTCACCCTATCTCGCATCGGTCCGATAACACAATATAGCTGAAATCTCACCATCCGTCTAGACCATAAACCGTATAACCACATTGCACTTTTTTGAAATTATACACAAGACCAGAACCTCACATCTAAACTCAGGATAAGTCCGAACCCACAGTAAAAACCCATACTTGTAACTACGGTGAATTCATATGATATACCGCATAATCCAAGCACTCGAAATGATTACTTCCATTTACGGCAGCTGTCCACAGCAACCATATACTAATAGAAGGCTCTTAATAATTGGAATCTTATTCTAAAACTTTCATATTATTCCAATGATAATGAATTACGCAATAGACCATAACTATTTCTCAGATTGGCCATTCACGAAGGCATTCCTTCCCTTTTGACTAATACCACAGCAGATTTCGAGCGAAACCTCGATATCATCCTTTCAACAAGCTGAAATCAAATCCATTCGCATCCATTAATGATCCCAAAGATCTATTTTGACCAAACACACCACCTTGGTGACACGACACATCAATACGGCCTAAGAAACAACTTGCATAATACACGTCCCATTAAGAGACGGTCTGAACATGCTCAAATCATGAAAATGACTCAAACGAAAGAGTTGTACCTTAAGTTCATTAATACCATTATAACACAAGGCTAGGACCCCGTCCCATATCATATGAATAGAATACCTGAATCTACCCCGAAAGGTCTAATCTCCACATAGCATTGCTATAATGCGCGATCTTATCCAAACACTATTACACATGAAGCACCTCAAGTCGCTATACTCGAAATTGACAACCACGTACGATTTGTGTCTACAACCCAAGCAAATCATTATACCCATGGTGAAGCAAGGCATACAAGTAGCATATGGAAAACTATTCTCCACATCACACTATTGCGGCGCGCAACCCGATCCAGATAACATACCAATGGTGGCGTACCACCCGGTCCACATATACTGATTGTGGCGTGCCATCCGTTCCGCACATACTCATGGCGGCGTGCCATCCGATCCACAAATACTCATGTTGGCGTGCCACCCAATCCACACATACTCATGGCAGCGTGCCACCCGATCCATATATATATATCTCACATAAGGAGATGCACACCGACCCAAATTTGCTCACTACAAAAAAATATTGAGTACCGGTGATAAGCATACTGAGTGCATAAAATATCTACATATAGCGTTATAAGCTACAAAAATCAAGCGCAACTGAGGCTTCCCTCTGAACTTCCACTATGAATCCTGATAGCATCACACCATATGTGCCCATAGTCCGCAAATCATAACGTCTCGCAATGCAGAAAACAACTCATAGATCTCTCCAGATTGCTGATAATCTCAACAACGGTCGAGTCAACCTATCCATCGATCATACAATTCAGAGCCAACCGAGTCGACTCAAACTGGAACACGCATCTGAAAAGTCCCTTAGTGCTGGTACTGGCTCAATAATAGCAACCTATGCACTGACATCCATCATGAAGGCTCAATTAGGAGAAGAATTCCTTCCCAGCCGTCCACTAGGTCTTTGAAAGATAGAACACTCCACAAGACATAAACCAATGCACTTCGCCACTCAAACCGTGGCGTTTCCGGCATAGCCCATAACGCAATAGTCCAGAATTAATCTAACACTAAGACAACCAGTCTGAACTCCAATATCACATCCAAAATCCAACATACCAACAATGAAACATTCACTCGAGCCTCCAAATCCCAATAGTCGCCAAACAGTGCCGATATACACGATCCACCATAACAAATAGCCCGAATATGAGGACTTCCTCCTCCAATTCCATATAGCATACGATCATCATACTTGATCCCAATTTCGTCGTCCGAACACATGCCACAACTAAATATCCAATAATCTCCCTGAGCCGCCAAGCAAACCCGAATATCACGAGTCGATCTAACAAGAAAGTGCCGCAACACCACTGAAGTACCATCACTTAATAATATTGCTCTTTCTCTAAAGCATATACTCTCATCGGATCGCTTTCACTTAGTCGTACCATTATCCTTGAGTATCTGAGGCTACCCTCTACTTAACTGCTTTATGAATTTCCTTTCTAACCTGAAGTGAAACTTATCCAATCACAAACTTCCATAGATCTCATCTAGAAAAAAATCTTTACACATCTCATGCCTCTCACATTCGTAGAGAATGCACCTCTCCTACCAAGGTAGCAATCTACAAGAACTCTCCCAATTTCATTGCACAAACTAAACTGCGATGACTGAATCCTTCTAACCACATCACGCTAAGCAAGTCGTAAAAACTCAAGAGCATTGCTGCAAAATTACATGTGTTAACTCATTACCTCAAGTACACACCAAGAATTAATCATACCCTTACCAGTCCGTTATCAAGTTACTCCATTTATCTAAATTTTTTCTGATTCGTCTTCATCTTGATATTCCCTTTGCCGTAGTACCACAATTTCCTCAATCCAGGCTTATCGCACGAGACCCAAGCATAAGACCACACACTTAGGAACCACAACCCGCTGACTACTCTATCAAATGTTTCCAACAACACCACATTCCAGAGTACCTTAATCAGAAGAACTCTTATTGAATTCATTTACCTTCCTGATACGGATGCATAAATTACCATAGTTAACGTAGAATACTGCAAGTCTTGACATCTTCTAACAAACTTAGTTCCTAACCCCATATGCAACGTTAGAACTCTCAATTGATGTATGCAGACTCTTGAACCCATTAGAACCATTCTCACAAGTCATTCACTCTTATTCAACTGCAATTTACCTGATCAAACAGAGATAACCACCCATGCCTCATTAGCACTCTGACCCTGCATGATATGATCTCATTCTGATACAACCAAACAGCTTACTTCTCTTTACACTAAGCATTCTTTATCAACAATATCTCAAGACATCCTATTATTTTTCACGCATCCACAGAGTACCATATAACCCTTGGCAATTTTGCTTCACTCATGCCTTCCTCGGCTCAATTTCAACAACCAGATCTGATCCTCCGGCATATCTCGAAACGGGGCCATCATAGAATATGACCGTGCAATAAGCTAATCAACAGCAACCTCCCCAACTTGGCTCAAAGGCATAGACCAAAATATTTCAATAGTTCATAACACTTTTACTCCATTGATGCTACAATAACATAGTGAGAGTAACTCCAATCGTTATAAGTTGTGAAATACAGATCTTCAAACATGAACACATGTACAGATCTTCTAACATGAACACAAGGACCATACTATGCTAGAACACTTCGCATGAGATAGCCCACATGTTTCGCCTCAACATAGCATTTCCATATAGTTTCCACTGTCATACGCCTTATACAGTCGACTAGTCTTTCTGAGTATGAACTCAAACCCCAACATGCTATTTACTTCACACCCAACTAAGAGACTTGAAAAGATTCTTCATACACCTATAACTCAGGGAAACACATCCAATCACAATGGAAATAAAACACTTATTGGTTCATCCATCATCCAGCAGACCTTCTTCGACACTTCCAAGTCAAATAGGAACATCTCGCAGTACCAACATGCTCACCACATAGCTATCCAGCTGTTATTCCCATAAATAGGGGAAATACTGAACACATAAGTTCATAACACTAGCTCGCACAATCAACACCTCGGTTCTCAAGACATAAGCGAAGATTCAGCCTTAAGTCCTCCAGACTGGCCCAACGTCAACCCATAGAAATTACATCTCTCCCCTCGATCGAGGAACCACAAGCTATCAAGGCACATTTGATACTGAGTGCTCACGTGCGCAAACAATTGCGTGGAAGGAATTTCAAGAGTTTTATTTTCAAGCTGAATCAAGGACGCACGATAAGAATTCAAGAATGTGAAGTTTTTCCTAAAGGTTCTGCAGCCTCTCGAGGATAAATACATACATCTCCAAACCGATCCGCGAGACTCTACTAAACTTGCTCATGACTCGTGAGACCTAGTAACCTAGGCTCAGCTACGACAACAAATCTTCCATCTGCTAATAACCCGCTACTGGGCAAATGATACCTGCAAGTGCACGCGAGGTGCTTGGAGTAAAGTGAGTACTCCAACTCAATGAGTAATAAGGGTAAATAATAAGTAAAAGGAAATAAATCACGTAATAGCACTCCACCATGCAATGTGGGAGAGCACAACCCTTTGAGAAAACATGTAAGTCGGGGAAAATCTTTTAGAAAATATCTGACTCGGTTTAAAACCATTTTTGAACATATCATTTTCCAACAATTTAAGCAAGTAAATGCGGGCAGGTAGTGCAAGTCAGCACAAAATCCAGCCTCTCGGGCACAAGCAAGCATGCCTAATTGGGTTCATAACTCGCAATTCAGGCTATATTCTTATCTCTTGTCAGCCACTGTTACCTGACCCATTTACATCATACAGTGTCACTGTTACCACTATCTCAAATTCATCTACTTTGAAAGTGATCAGAAAATATCAGAACAATAAATAAATATCTCAAAAAATGACACAAACATCAAATAGTGCACAAATGTATGAATGAATTGCAATGCATATGATGGTACATTCCGGTACCCACTGCGGTGTGCAGTTCGATCCATTTAACGTCGACGGCGGTGACTGGGGGTGTGTACAGACTCCGGAGGGGCTCCTACAGTCCAAGCGCTATATCAGCCAGGTATTGGCATAAAACTGGATCTCGGCCTTAATATCAATATATATCATCGTTGCGGCGTGCAGCCCGAGCCACCCATATATTCACAAATCACTATGATAATGCTGCGGTGCGCAGCCTAGTCCATCTTAGTCTAGAAATGCACATATGTCACGTGGACAATATTAACATGATAATTCTTAGCTCAAAACGTCAATAAAAATATTGTTTAAGTTTTCAAATCTTAGAAAAAATGGTTGAGTTTGCAAACAGTATTAAAGCCTTAGACCGAGATCAAATAACAGTAACTAATGCAAAAAAGTAATATCAATCCCCGAATGTTTTACATAATTGGAACGAAGCCCAAACATGGCCATCAAGCCAAACAATGATGGGAACAAATAATTTTAGTCAAATACGCGGTAAAAATCAACAACCGGGACGGACCAAGTCAAAGTTCCCAACGGTGCTCTACCCCACGCTCATATCCGGCATGGAAGTCATCTCAATACAGCACTGTGATATGTAAATCTGGAGTTTCAAACCCTCATGATATCATTTACAAGTATTCCTCACCTCGAACTGGTGAAATCTCTAGTCCACGGCACCTTTGTCCCTCAAATCGGCCGCCACGTGCATCGTATCTAACCAAAATCAGAACGAATACATCACAATATGCTAAAGGAACAATACCCAATCGAAAACAATTGAGAAATAGTAAAAATCTCGAAATTAGCAAAACTCGAGTCCTAGGCCCGCTTCTGAAAAATTTCAAAATGTACATTACCGGATTTCTTTTCTTGCCACGAGTCCATGCATACCAAGAACTCCAAAATCCGAGCTCAAATGACCTATCAAATCCCAATTTGGAATATCAAAAACTCAAGCCCTAGTTCTTTCCTTTTTAATCAAATCCTATGAATTTAGGGGTTGCAATGACTATTACATGATGTTTTTAGGTCGGTGGACTTACCTCCAATCGATTCCGAGTCAAAACCCTCTCAAAATCTCGTCAAAAGCTCCCAATGTCGCTCAACAGTAGAGAAAATAAGCTCAAGGTCGCGGATAAAATGATTTTAAAACCCTTCAGTCAGGCCACATTTTCCTCTATGCGAATGCGAGGGTCCTCTTGCGTTCGTGATTAACAAATTTACCATCTTCCAAAAAATACACTTCGCGAATGCAGTATCACCCACGCGAAGGTATGGGGCCTTAAGCTTACCTGAACGTGTCTCCCCTATGTGAACAGGAAGGGAAACAGCCCTGGAACCTTTACAATCGCGACCCTGCAACGCGAACGCGATGAAAAACCAAATGACCTTCCGCGAACGCGAACCACTAAAAGATAACGCAATCCACTAATCGCGAACGCAAAGGTCAAAAATCCTAGCCCTCTAATCTCTTCTACGCATTCACGACTCACCCATGCAAACGCAAAGAACAACCTTCTTCAACACCAACAGATGAAAACCAAGCAATCCTTAAAGTCCAAATGGTCTGATTGACCATCTGAAACCACCCTGTGGCCCTCGGGGCCTCAACCAAAAACACCAACACCTTATAAAACCTCATATAAACTTGTTCCAATCCCAAAAATATATCCAACATTACTAAAATCATCAAATCTCAACGGATTCAAGCCAAAGTTTAACTAAACTTATGAAACTCGCATTCGATCGGAAATCCGACCTAAACATCTCTGAATCAGCTGAAATTTTGGACACGCATCCCAAATCACCTAACGAAGCTACTGCAACTCTCAGAATCTCATTTCGGCCCTCGCATCAAAATCTCGCATACCAACTGGATTTTGCCAAAATCTTAACTTCGCCAAAATAGACTAACTTTTACACCGAGCCTCCAAAATTACTTCTGATTGCGCTCCTAAGCCATAAATCATCTCCCAAAACTAACCGAATCATCAAAAATTCATTCCGAGCGCTCTAAATCTATGGTCAACATTCGGTTTACTTTTCCAATTTAAGCTTTCCTTAAAGAGACTAAGTGTCTCGTTTTTCACCAATACCAATTCAAATCAACTCTAACACACCACATATTGATAATGAAACATGAAGAAGCATAAAACAGAGAAAACGGAGCAATAACATATAAGACGATGGATCGGGTCATCACAATTGGCATATTGCTTATACACTTTGTACTAAGGAAATTATTTTACTTGCTAGCTTAGATCAATAATGTCTTTCGTGGAACTTCACTTCATATTAATTAGGATTAGGATAATTCTTCTATTCTATATTTTTGTTTCCACTGAATGGGAATCAGGGTGATTTGTACTTTCCCTGAAAACGTGGAAATAAATACTATTTAATTATTAATAAAGCTAATTAGTGAATGCGTCCACCAATATTACAAGGGATAAAAGAGAGGGAAAGAAAGGATTACTTAGCTTACAAGTCATAATTAAACAATAAGATAAAGAAAAGATTTCCAAGTTACAAAGCCATTTTCTAGGTTGTTCAACTTCAACACTTATAATTAATATGTAAGTTAGGGTTAGTGATTTTCCTGTTTTAGATTCAATCACGTTAACAGAAGTAACATCTCACAAATCCCCAATTCAAAAAGAAAAAAAAAAGTTAACTCCACAAAGCAATTGAGATGACGACTCTTCCATTTTGTTTTCTTCTTTCCAATGTCTAATTATACTAAACATAAAGTTTATCCATTTTGTCATTATCTTAATCTCTACAAATGCTACTTCCCTTCATGACTCACTATTAGTTATAATTTTTACTCTAGAGCTTAATTGCATATATGTTAACAATGCAAAAAAATTGCACTATCAATTTATCTTTATCTGTTATAAATAGAAATGTATTTAATGTGAATATTCTAGAAAATTTTAGGGTTTGTTACTTGGTGGCTAGATAATTTTTTTCCTATAAATAGAGAGATTTTATTCCATTGTAATTCATCTAGAAGCTAGCAATACAAAGTCTCTCTCTGTAACGAACTGACCAGTCGTCTTATGTGTTGTTGCTCCGATTTCTCCCATCTTATGTTTCTCTATGCTTCGTTATCAGTATTTGAGGTGATCGGGTCGATTTTGATTGGTTTTAGTAGGAAATGAGACACTTAGTCTCTTTAAGGAAGGTTTGTTTTAGAAAAGTCAAGCGGACATTGACTTACGTGTTAAAGGACTCATATTCAAATTCTGATGATTCCGTTAGCTTCTAGGAATGATTTGTGACTTAGGAATGTGATCAGAAGAAATTTTGGAGGTCTGGTGTAGAGTTAGGCTTGAATTGGCGAAGTTAGTATTTTGGCATATCCCGGTTGGTAGGTGAGATTTTGATCCGAGGGTAGGAATGGAATTCCGAGAGTTATTGTAGCTTCGTTGGGTGATTTTGGATATGTGCGCAAATTTTCAGGTCAGTTGTACATCATTTGTTCGGGTTATTATGAAATGCGAATTTCGGAAGATTTGAAGAATCTTAGGCTTGAAGACGATGTAATTTGATGCTTTTAGTGTGGTTAGATGTATTTTTTTGATTGGAACAAGTTTGAACGATATTATAGGATGTATTGGTACTTTTGGTTGTGGTCTCGGTGGCCTCGGGGTGATTTAGGATGGCTAACGGAAATTTTTGAAGTTGGAAAATGCTGCAGAAATGTAGCAGTTTATTTTATGCAATTGCAATGCTCTAATGCGATCGTAGAGTGTTAGATACAGTACCCAAAATTTTGGTCTATGCAATCACAGAGGGTTAGCTAAAGTACCCGGAATTTTATTCTATGCGATCGCAATTCTCTAATGCGATCGCATAGTGTCAGCTACAGTACCTGGGATTTTGTTCTGTGCAATCACACAGGGTTAGCCACAGTTCTACCAGAACTTTTTTCAATGCGATCGTATAGTGTTAGCTGCAGTACCCGGACAGAATGCTAAAACATGTCATCAACAAACCTAACCAATTTTTCCACCATTTTTGGTCATTCTTGAGAGCTTTTGGACGGGAATTGAAGGGTTTTTGACGGGAAATGATTGGAGGTAAGTCCTATGAACTTAAAACATGATTATATCGTGAAATCTACCTAGAAATTCATGGAATTTAGCCTAAAAAGATTAAATAGGGCTTGTAATTTTGAGAATTTAAATAGGGATTTATTAGGTCATTTGAACTCGGATTTGGAAGTTCTTCGTATGTATGGACTCGTGGCAAGACGAGGAATTCGGTAAGGTGAGTCTTGTAATTTTTCGAGAAGCGGGCTCGAGTATTTTTAGTTTTGAGATTCTTGCTATTTCTCGATTGTTTTCGATTGGGTAATGTTTCCTTAGCACATTGTGATGCATTTGCTCTATTTTTGGTTAAATTCGATGTGCGTGGAAGCCGGTTTGAGGGGCAAAGGCCTCGCGGGATAGAGATTTCACAAGTTCGAGGTGAGTAATACTTGAAAATGCTATCCTGAGGGTTTGAAACCCCGGATTTGCACATCATAGTGTTGCATTGTGGTTACTTGCACGCCAGATATGAGCGTGGGGTAGAGCATCGTTGGGGATTGTGACTTGGTCCCTCCCGGTTGTTGATTTTACTGCATGATTAACTGAAACCTACTTGATGCTATCATGATTTGGGTTGATTGCCATGTCTTGGCTTCGTGCCAATTATTTGAATACTTCGGGGATTGTTACCACTATTTTTGCATTATCGTGCATATTATTTGATCTTTGTCCAAGGTATTATATATTATTTTTTAAACTCAGTCATCTTTCTAAGATTTGAAAACTTAAATGATATTTCACTGATGTTTTGAGTTGAAAATTACATTTTAATATTGCCCAAGGGGCTGAGTATGAATCGGGTTGTGCACCGCAGCAGTGTTATGTGTGCATTTTGTACTATGCATTGATCGGGCTGCACACCGCAGCGGTGTGATATTAATATTGCGCTTGGACTGTAGGAGCCCCTCCGGAGTCTGAACTCCAATAGTGAACGCAAGTACCCAAATGGATCGGGTTGTACGCCGCAGCGGTCATGTGCATTGCATTGCTTTCACGTATTGATTCCTATTTGTACTATGTGGCATAACATTTAGCACTCTCATATCATTGGCATCCATTTTATTTCTTGCACTGAGTACCTGATACCCTGGTGTGTTATTTGTTAATAGAGTGATGTGCCCGAGTGGCTGAATTATTTGTGGATTTGCACTACTTAATATCGCATTCAGATGCTTAACTGTTAAAAAGGAAAGAAAGAGATAGTTTCAAAAGAGGTTTTAAACTGAGTCAAATATTTCATAAAGGATTTTTATGGAACTACTAGTTTCTAAAAGGGTTGTACTGTCTTATATAGCATGATAAAGTGTTCTTACGTGATTTCTTACCGCTCAGTTATTATTTATTCTTATTACCAGTGTGTTGGAAGTACTCACTTTACTCCCTGCACATCGCGTTTAGTTGCAGGTATTGTTCACCCGGTAGCTGGTTATTAAAGAATTGAAGCTATACTATTGTAGCTGAGAAAGGTGGCCGCCAGCGTTCGCGGCACCGGACTTCATCTTTTGCTTCTAAATCTTGTTTTGTATACAATATTGGCCCTGTAGTGGCATTCAGTTTTTTTAGATGCTCGTGACTTGTGACTCCCCGGTCGGGTTGAGTTGGGTTGTAGTTGACGATTTTTAATGCCATTAAGTTGTATATTCTATTTATTTATGTTTATTAATTGTTAGAAAGACGATTTGGGTTAGTTGGCTGGTCTTGTCTTCACGAGAGGCGCCATCACGACCGGGTTTGGGAATTAGGTCATGACAAGTTAGTATCAGAGCCTAGGTTACTAGGTCTCACGAATCATGAGCAGGTTAGTAGAGTCTCGCGGATCGGTACGGAGATGTCTGTACTTATCCTCGAGAAGCTGCAGAACCTTTAGGAAAAACTTTACTTTTTTGGAACTCTTATCGTGCGTACTTGATTCAGCTTGGAACATAGCTCTTGAAATTCCTTCCATGGGTCTGTATGTGCGGGTGAGCGCTCAGTATTATATGTGCTTTGATGGTTTGTAATTCCCAAATCAAGGGGCGAGATGCAATCTCTATGAGTTGATGTTGGGCCGGTCTGGAGGACCTGAGGCCGAATATTCGCTTATGGCTTGAGCACCGAGGAGCTAATTTTGCGTTATGGTGTTATGAACTTATATGTTCGGTATTGTCCCTAATGGTGGGAATGGCGCTGTATAGGTGCATGATGACTATTTTGGTGTTGTTCGATGTGTCTATATGACTTGGAAGTGTCGAAGAAGGTCTGCTAAGTGATAGATGAATCATTAAATGTTTGATTTTCATTGTGATTGGATGTGTCGCCCCGAGTTATGGGTGCGTCAGGAATCTTTTTTGATCTTCTAATGGGAGTGAAGTAAATAGCATATTACGCTAAGAGTTCCGACTTAGGAAGACTAAATTGACTGTGTAGCATATATGATGGTGGAAGGTATGCCGAAGTACTTAATTGAAGAAAAGCATGTAGGTTATCTCATGTGGGTTGTTCTTAGGTGGTATGATCCTTATGCATATGTTAGAAGGTCTCATGTGTAATTGAAGGGTACGTGTTGAAATTGAGAATCTGGGGTCACTTAAGAGTGTGGACTCAATATATGTAGGGACAAATGCGAGATTTGTAGGGAATTATAGTACTAAGATTATCTGTGTTTTCATAAACTAGTAGATGATTTGAGTTTAGTCTCACTATAATATTGTGGCATCCTTAGAATAAAAGTATTATGGATTATTAAATGTGTCCTAATTGATGGCTTCGAGAAAAGTTGGGGAGGTTGTTGTTGATTATCTCATCGCACGGTTATGTGCTATGTTGTTTCCGTTTTGAGGTATGCTGACAGATCAGTCTTGGTTGTAGAAAATGAGCCGAGGATGGCACGAGTGGAGCAAAATTTTGATAAAGTTTACATGGTGCTTCGTAGAGGTGATAAAATACTAGGATGTCTTGAGTTGTTATTGATAAAGAATGCTCAGTGTATAGAGAAGGAAGACGATTGTTGGTATTGGAATGAGATCATGTCATGCGGTGTTAGAGTGCTAATAAGGTACGAGTAGTTCTATTTGTTAAGTCAGATAATTTACAGTTGAATAAGAGTGAATGACTCTCGAGAATGGTGTTATTACATACAAGATTTGGCATGTAATGATTGGGTGTCTCCAGGTTGTGTATGTGGTCAGAGACCGTGTTTTCATCAAAAAATGTCGAGGCTTGTGGTATTCTTATGTCGATCATGGAATTCTATGTATCAGTATCTGGAAGGTAATGGTAACGAATTCGGATTTCGTATGAAGTTCTTCAAAGTAAAGAATTTTGGAGTGTGGTACTTCTAGGAAGCATTGGGAGAGTATTCGGTGGCCTATGAGGCTTAGACAGTGTGGTCTTATGTTCGAATCTCCTGTGGTGAGCCTAGATTGAGGCATTGTGATGCTACAGCGAGGGAGAAATATCAAGTGGATGATGAATAAAGAGAAATTGCATTGACGGAATAGCTTGATGAAATACTGAATTGGTATGGTAAGGGTATGATTTATCCTTTGTATGTGTTTGAGGTAATAAGCTTTTTCAGACATTTTGCAGCAATGCTCTTGGGTTTTGACGGCTTGCTCAGCTTGGTTTAGACAGAAGGATTCAGTCCTGGCAGTTTAGCTTGTACAAATAAAGTTGGCATAGATGTTCTTGTTTGGTTTTACCATGGTTTGAAGATGAGTATATTTCTGTGGGTATGTGAAGCATGGAGTGAGTAATGATTTTTCTTCTAAATGGGATCAATGAAAGTTCTCGACTAATTGAGTGAGTCTATGTCTGCGGCATGGAAGGGGGATGGAAGTTCTCATGTTATCCGAGTGTGGTATGGTAGATGCGATATATTGTGAAAATTTGAGATTTGTGTGTATAAGGCTCGGCTCAGTTCGGAATGGAAAGTCATTAAATTCTTAAGAAGCACGGGCAACTGCAGGTGATTTCAAAATCGATCTTCAAATGATTAGGGTGAATGATCCTCATATGACCAAGGAAATGGTGTTGCTAATCAAAGTGATTTGACAAGGGTATATGTTTCCGAAAAAGTGCAATGTGATTAAGTTGATGGCACTTCTAGTGTGTGACATTTTCTTGATAGATCAACTGTTGATATCTGAGTTTGTTTGGTGGCACGGGTGGAATTTCGTAATATCTTTCGTGGAATGATTGGGTACTCGAGGTGTAATATGTATTTATACTGCAGAATTTGGGATCAGGTACGGTAATTTATGTGCTATGTGGAGATTGAGACTGGGAGTTCTCATGTTAAGGCTATGTAGTGGTTGTGGATAGTGTGTATTGGTACCGTTAGCGGCTATTGGGAGTTTGGAAGCCCGAGTGGATTTTTCATTACTTGGTATATTAGATTTATGATATGATATTGGTGTGTAGACTAGTTGTCTCTCTGTTGGGTTATTCTAGACTATTGTGCTACGGATTATGTCGGAAAAGGCCACAGGTTGCATGGCGAGGTGTATCGGATTATGTTCTAGCTGAATGGTTGTGTTCCAAAGACCAGCGGATGGTTGGGAAAGATCGCTTTCCTTAATTAGGCCTTTGAGGCTGATGTTAGTATAGAGATTTCTACCATTGATTCAGTTCTGGTATTGAAGGACCTTTTCGGATGCGTTCCTGGTGTCCGGGCATGTTGCCGAGCGAGATTGTGGATTTCAGTATTGATTTGGTGTCGGGCACCGTATCGTACGGCTCCGACAAGAGTTATGTAGTGGAAAGAGCAACTTCATGCTTCTTGGTACTGAGTTTGTTGGTAAGCTGATTGGATACGTGTTTAGCTTGACTTGACTTGGTTGGCCCCGCATCGTATTGATGAAGGATAAGTTGATTCAATCGATATCGAACCTGCTAGTGATCCCGGGAGATCTATAAGCTGTTTTTCTATGCTGTGAGGGGTTATGATTTTTGGACTTTGGGAACGTATAGTGCAGTGCTATCGAGATTGATGGTGGAAATTGAGTTTTGTAGCTTACACCGCTATAGATATCATTATGCACTTAGTATGCTTACAATCGATACTCGGTATTTTTCTATAATGAGCAAATTCGACTCGATGTGTATACATATGTGAGATATTTGTGTAGATCGGGTGGCACGCCGCCACAGGTATGTTATGCGGATCGGGTTGCACTACGAAACAGTGTGATGTTGAGAATAGTTATCCATATGTTTTTTTGTATTCCTTGCTTCCTGGTTTTTGAGAAAAGTCCGTATCGGGAGTTTCTCGGTGAATAGTGCATCGGTTGTGTCCTTTTAGGATTGAATGGTGTATACTACTTGCTTCACCATAGGTGCGATGGATTGCTTGGTTTCAGACATCGATGTATGCGTGGCTGTCTATTTTGAGCATGGTAACTTGAGGTGCTTCGTGTGTATTAGTGTTTCGATAGGATCGCGTGTTGTGGCGAGGCCAGGAGAAGTTATGACCTCTCGAGGAGGATTCAGGTACTCTATTTCTATGATATGAGACGGGGTCTCCACCTTGTGTTGTGATGGTACTGGCGACCTTGAGGTACAACTTTTCCATTTGTGTAATTTGTCATGATTTGAATATGTTCAGACCGCCCATCCTTGGTGTGTGGATTATGCAAGTTGTAGCTTAGGCCTGTGATGAGGTGTCATATCACCAGAGTGATGCATTGAATTTGAGGTGATCGTTGGAGTCATTAATGAATACGAACATATTTGATTTCAGCTGGTTAGAAGGATAATATCGAGGTTTGGACC
Source organism: Nicotiana benthamiana (assembly GCA_034376525.1). Taxonomy (NCBI): domain Eukaryota; kingdom Viridiplantae; phylum Streptophyta; class Magnoliopsida; order Solanales; family Solanaceae; genus Nicotiana; species Nicotiana benthamiana. Next base: position 40,508,445 of record CM067336.1, read on the forward strand.
GAAAAATCTGTTGTGATACTGGTCAAGAGGGAAGTGGCCCCACGTATGGGTGATATGAGGAATAGCTACGCTTTATTGCGTGTTTATCGTTGGCAGTATACGATAGTGTTGGAATAAGACTTTAGACAATAAGAGATTCATATCGGTAATTGAGTATTTTAAGCAATTGCCATGAATGGAGACTATCGTTTCGAGTGATGGAATGTGTGCTTTTTTGTATGGTTTCACCTCAGGTTGCAGGAATGGGTTATTACCGCTTGTTCGGGTTTTTTTATGGGTATGATTTCAGAAATGCAATGTGGTTCTACAGTTTATGGTCTAGATGGACGTGAAATTTCAGTTGTGTTGCATTATCGGACCGATACGAGATAGGGTGATGTGGGATCACCCCGAGTATTTGCTTGGTAAGGTCATTTAGCTATAGGATGGCTTCTAGGACAACTCTGGGTACGCTCGAGGACGAGCGTTTGTTTAAGTTGGAGAGGATGTGACGACCCGACCCGTCGTCTCAGTGTTGTTGCTCCGATTTCCCCCATCTTACGTTTCTCTATTCTTCATTATTAGTATTTGAGGTTATTGAGTCGATTTGGATTGTTTTAGTAGGAAATGAGACACTTAGTCTCTTTAAGGAAGGTTTGTTTTAGAAAAGTCAAACGGACATTGACTTATGTGTTAGAGGGCTCGTATTTGAATTCTGCTGATTTGGTTTGCTTTGCGGGATAATTTGTGACTTAGGAGTGTTATCGGAAGTAATTTTGGACATCTGGTGTAGAATTAGAATTGGCGAAGTTAGTATTTTGGCAAATACTGGTTGATAGGTGATATTTTTATCCGAGAGTTTGAATGGAATTCTGAGAGTTGTTATAGCTTCGTTGGGTGATTTTGGATATGTGGGCAAATCTTTAGGTCATTTGGACATCATTTGGTCGGGTTTGTGATTGAATGCGCATTTCGGAAGTTTTGAAAAACTTAGGCTTGAATCTGATGTAATTCGATGGTTTTAGTGTTGTTGGATGTATTTTATGATTGGAACAAGTTTGGGTAATGTCATAGGATATATTGGTATTTTTGGTTTAGGTCTCGGGAGCCTCGGGGTGATTTCGGATGGCTAACGGAAATTGTTGAAGTTGGAAAATGCTGCAGAAATGCAGTAGTCGCTGCACAGCAATTTTGTTCTATGCGATCGCAATGTTCTAATGCGATCGCTTAGTGTTAGCTACAGTACCCAGAATTTTGTTCTATGCAATCACAGAGGGTTAGCTACAGTACCCGGAATTTTTTTCTATGCGATTGTAATGCTCGAATGCGGTCGAATAGTGTTAGCTACAGTACCTAGGATTTTGTTCCATGCAATCTCATAGGGTTAGCTACATTGCCTCCGGAATTTTGTTTTATGCGATCGCATAGTTTTAGCTACAGTACCTGGACAAAATGTTAAAAATATTTCAACCGCGAACCCAATCTATTTTCCACCATTTTTTGTCATTCTTGAGAGCTTTTGGACGGGAATTGAAGGGGTTTTGACGGGAAGTGATTGAAGGTAAGTCCTATGAAATAAAAACATGATTATATTGTGAAATCTACCTAGAAATTCATGGAAATACGCCTAAAATGGGCTCGAGATTTTGACAATATAAATTGGGATTTGATAGGTCATTTGAGCTCGGATTTTGGGAGTTCTTGGTATGTATGCACTCGTGGCGAGACGAGAAATCCGGGGCTCAGGTTTTTCTAGTTTTTTGATTCTTGCTATTTTCAATTGTTTTCGATTGGGTATTGTTCCCTTCGCACATTGTGATGCATTCGCTCTAATTTTGGTTAGATTCGACGCGCTTGGAGGCCAGTTTGAGGGGAAAAGGCGTCGCAGGCTAGCGATTTCACCGATTCGAGGTGAGTAATACTTGTAAGTGGTATCCTGAGGTTTGAAACCCCGGATTTGCACATCATAGTGTTGTATTATAGTGACTTGCACCCCAGGTATGAGCGTGGGGTAGAACACCGTTGGGGATTATGACTTGGTCCGTCCCGTTTGTTGATTTTACTATGTGATTAACTGAAACCTACTTGATGCTATCATGATTTGGACAGATAGTCACATCTTGGGCTTCGTGCCGATTATTTGAATCGTTCAGGGATTGTTACCACTGTTTTTGCATTGATGTGCATATTATTTGATCTATGTCCAAGGTTTTACGTACTGTTTTGCAAACTCAACCATCTTTCGAAGATTTGAAAACTTAAACGATATTTTACTGATGTTTTGAGCTGAGAACTGTTATTTTACTATTGCCTAAGGGGCTTGTGTGCATTTTTAGACTGGGTATGGATCGGGTTGCGCACCGCAGCAGAATCATGTGTGCATCCTGGACTGTGTATGGATCGGGCTGCACGTCACAGCGGTGTGATATTGATATTGCGCTTGGGATGTAAGAGTTTTTCCGGAGTCTGAACCCCTACAGTGAGCGCGCGTACCAAATGGATCGGTCTATACGCTGCAGCGGTCATGTGCATTACATTGCATTCACGCATTGATTACTGTTTGTACGATGTGGCATAACACTTAGCACTTTCATATCATTGGCAAACATGTTATTTCTTGCACTGAGTACCAAAGACCCTGGTGTTGTTTGTTAATAGAGTGATGCGCCCAAGTGGCTGAATTGTGTGCGGACTTGCACTACTTGATATCACATTCATATGCTTAACTAATAAAAATGAAAGAAAGAGATATTTTCAAAAGATGTTTTAAACTGAGCCAGATATTTTATAAAGGATTTTCATGGAATTACTGTTTTCTAAAAGGGTTGTACTGTCTTATATAGCATGATGAAGTGTTCTTACGTGATTTCTTACCGCTCAGATGTTATTTACTCTTATTACCACTGAGTTGGAGGTACTCAGTTTCCTCTCTGCACCTCGCGTGTAGTTGCAGGTACTATTCACCCGGTAGCGGGTTATTAGCGAACTGAAGGTATACTATTGTAGCTGAGAAAGGTGGCCGCCAGCGTTCGCGGCACCGGACTTCATCTTTTGCTTCTAAATCTTATTGTGTATATAATATTGGCCCTGTAGTGGCATTCAGTTTTCTTTAGATGCTCGTGACTTGTGACACCCCGATCGGGTTTAGTTGGGTTGTAGTTGACGATTTTTAATGCCGTTAAGTTGTATATTCTATTCATTTATGTTTATTAATTATTAGAAAGACGATTTGGGTTAGTTTGTTGGCCTTGTCTTCACGAGTGGTGCCATCACGGCCGGGTTTGGGAATTGGATAACACTCTCTCTATTTTTCTTTGCAATGTTCTTCTTCTTCTTTTATTATTTCATAACACGTTATCAGCATGAGGCTCTAATTAATTGAGAAGAAGTTTTGGCATTGAGCATAATGATTGTCAATTATTCCATGGACTTCCTTCGTTATTAAATTTTGAATTTAAGGTATATATTTTACTTTTCTCTTTCAAATTCTTAAAATTCTATAATTTTATTTTATATACAAGCAAAGACAACAAAGTTTGATTACAACTCTAATGGAATTTGAAATAAATTATAACCACCCAAAGTGGTAAACTTTTCTATGTCATGCCATTATCAAATTAATGTATGATTGTGGGTATAGAATTAAAAACTCGTCCCATTGAATTTACTCCATTCTCATTCCCTTGAGAGAATGTAATAGCAGTATGTGATAAGTATGAAAGAAGATAAAAAATTGCTATGAATATATCAATGGATATGGACTTGGCAATAGATGAAATTATAATAGTCATTATTGTGGTAATGATATCACGCCCCAAAGCCGAGGGGCATGACCGGCGTCCGATCGGGTAGCCCCAGTCGAGCGGACCTGGGTGCCTATCCTATTCCCCACGCGTTACCCCACATTATTCATTGTTGATTAGCCAAAAGATACCAAATTGCAATTGAAAGTAAATATGAATTCTCTTTTATAAGCACACATTATGATTAACAGGGAACATATTTTACAAAACATACATTATGATTAACAGAACGTGGTGTACAAACTTCAGCGCCCAGAACATACACCTATATACATAAGTTCTAACCCACATGACACTATCTACGGATCCTCTAAGAGAAAAATAATACAACACTTGTCGGTGACAAGGCCCCGGCTATATCTTTACAAAAGGACATAAGACTCCAAAATACAACAACATGGGTGGCATTATACACACAAGGCCCTGGAAGGAAAGGGGCTCACAAAATACGAATACCGCCGATATAGAGAGAGGAGGAGTTATGAACGGTAGACTGGAGTGCCTGTTGCGGATCCATCTACAATCATAACACAAATGTAGCGCCCCCTGCAAAAAGGAACGTCAGTACATTTGAATTGTACTGGCATGTATGAACAAACTCTTTCCCATGTAAACTCAATCCAAAAATGCATATACAAGTGTAAAGCTAAACAACAATAGTACAACCATGGAGCAACAACCAAACATTTCATAGCAAATGATACAATTAGTCAAACAAAGGGGCAATTAGTTCCCCACAGGTTACAAACTCTCCTGTTGTCTCCTTTCACAATTCTACATTGATCATTTCATGATTTATATTCATATCAATAGTGATATTGGATCATAGTTTTCACCCTTATTGCCTCATCAACCCTTATTACCTCGGCCACCCTTATTACCCCAACCCACACCTTATTTCACCGTGTTGCAGCGCACAACCCGACCCGCCTGACAGTTTCAGTTCAAAAACAACATACAACACAACAACAAATACAAGAAACCAACTACACATTGTTAACATAGAACCACAACAAGGGTAATGTATTTTCCACAACTAGCAACAACAATTTCCTCATGTTCATCAATTTTAACATAAATTGGAATACCACAACAGTTGTCCACAACCAATCATACACAATGTTCCACAATATTTCCATTTCCACCATTTCCAAACTCTTTCATTTAACAGCTTCTCAACTTCCATCACAAGGTGTTACCACACAAGTATACATCACAAGAGTTTCACAATGATCCCCATCTGAATATCAATTATCAAACAATTTCACAAACTAACACAGGGCGATTTCACAAGGATCACAGTTAGCCATACATACCGGGAATTGAATATCTCTTTCTAACTTCAACTCCAATTCACCAAGCAAACAAGAAGTCAATCTAGTTCATGATCAACAATTAAGTTTTAGAAATTTAAAATCATAGTTACTACCCAATTTCCTTTATACAAGATTCTATGGTTTCGAAGACATGCATGAAGGTTTTATGAAGAATTTCAAAACAAGTGTATGGGATTTCCATCCCAAGCTTAAATTTCAAAATTTAGGGGAAATGGGTTAGGGATTTTACTTGAGAAATCAGTAAATAAGAAAATGCACCAAGTATTTTCCGAGCTCCAATGGTTTTCAAAGGCTAGATGATGAAGATTTAGCTTTCTCTCTCAAGAACTCTCTCTCCCTCTCTCTTATTTTGATCAGAAATATGTTAAAAATGAGGGAGAAGGTGTTTTAATAAAAAGGTTGGTAGGGTCTAAAATTTTAGAAAATTACCATGCGAGCACGATCTGCGATGCAATCTGCGGTCGCAGAAATGACATGCGGTCCATAGAATGGCTCAAGTTCCGAACCTATCGGGTTGGGAATGCGGTAGCTATGCGGTCCGCATTCCTACTCTGCGGTCGCAGAATGCACGGCAGAACTGACCTTTGAATTTCTTCAGGGACCATGTGCGATCAATCTGTGGTCCGCATAATAATTATGCGACCGCAGATCTGATCGCATTTTTAACATAAAAAATTAGTTGTTCTCTGGAACCTTCTGCGATAGAAATGCGGTCCGCATTTCAGATCTGTGACTGCATTCTGGACCGCAGATTGGACCGTGCAAAATAGTAAAAAGGATCTGATCCACGTAGGTAGACTCGGCTCTATGAGCTGCCAAATATCTGAGCGCTCATTTTCACGGGGTCTTACATCCTCCCCGCTTAAGATCATTCATCCTCGAATGAGGACTTGGGAACCAAATGAGTTTGAAAACATGATATGCAAGTTCCTACACTTTTATTAACTTTCAAGTTTGTTTTAGAAAAATTTTGCCAGAGTCTCCTTTGTAATATGGACATAACCATTTGTCAAAGAGCCCCCAAAACATATTGTCAAGTACTATTACACAAACTTGCTACCATTACAACAGTTGTAGAATGCATAATCCTCATACTTGCACATATTCAACCTCTCGATACACTTTTTTTTGAACCATTTGGCACACTAAATGTAACCAAATTAAGCATTAATCATCTATACTATTAAAGACATTTACCTATCACAAGGGTACGACACAATTATTCATTTCAATACAATTCCTCCATGCAAAACTAATCATTACACAATTAGAACACTTTGATACACCATCTCCATGCAAAATTAATTATTACTTCCATACATCACCTTACCATGGGAGCACAAAACTTTCACTACCAAAAAGGACTCCATATTTCTTAAATAACCACAACACATAATTTTGTTGGCACAACTTGGAGAGACTACAATAGTAAGGAACTTTGGAAGTGAAGGAAGGTTTCTTACACCTAATGGGACACAACATTAGTTCTCTAGGGATAAGATTCGCACAATCATTCCTAGACTTGCTCAAATAGATGGGAGTAATTTATCTTCATCTCATCTTCCGCTTCCCACGTGGCTTCCTCGACTTGTTGGTTTTGCCACAGCACCTTAATTGGTGCAATCTCCTTGTTCCATAGCTTTCAGACCTAATCTCCTCATATGATAATTCTTCTGTAGCCTTGATGTATTCAACTGGCACATCTTTAGACGGATCACCCACAACTTTCCTCAACATGGATACATGAAACACCGGGTGCACCAAGGACATTTCAGGGGGCAATTCCAACCTATACGCAGCTTGACCAATCCTTTGACTGACTTGATAAGGCCCGACGTACCTAGGACTTAGTTTTTCCTTCTTCCCAAAGCGCATGACTCCCTTCATAGGGGACACCCTCAAGAATACCCAATCTCCTTCTTGAAACTTCAATTCTCTTCGACGCACGTCCGCATAGGATTTCTGGAGACTTTGAGCAGTATTCATTCTCTCTTGAATGACTCTTACCTTTTCCATGGCCTGATGCACGAGATCCGGCCCTATTAATTCCGCTTCACCAACCTCGAACCACCCGATCGGGGACCTACACCTTCTTCCGTACAATGCTTCGAATGGGGCCATCTGGATGCTAGCATGGAAGTTGTTATTATAAGAAAACTCTATAAGAGGCAGGTGATCATCCGAATTACCTTTGAAATCCAAGACACATGCTCGCAACATATCCTCGAGCGTCTGAATAGTCCGCTCTGCTTGGCTATCGGTCTGCGGATGAAAAGCTCTGCTGAGATTCACTTGAGTACCCAAACATTGCTGAAATTTCCTCCAGAAGTTAGCTGTAAACTGAGCTCCTCGATCCAAAATAATAGAAAGCAGCGTACCATGAAGCCTCACTATCTCCTTGATATACAACTGAGCATATCGTTCCGCAGTATCGTTGGACTTGACTGGCAAAAAGTGAGCTGATTTTGTGAGCCTATCCACAAGTACCCAAATTGAGTTGAACTTGTGCTGAGTACGAGGTAGTTGTTAGGATTTATGCCCGTCACTAGAGGGGGGGTGAATAGTGCGGCACGATAATATTGATAAATATTGCGGAATTAAAATTGTAAGAGTAAAGTGAATGCAGTAATTAAAATAGTAAGGAATGGACACAACGAATTTATACTGGTTCACCATAACGCGTGGTTAGTCCAGTCCCCGAGAGACTCTCTCGAGTTTCCACTAACTCCGTTAAGCTTACGGGTGCCTAACAAACCGTTACACTTGCTCGTAGATGTACACTCTACAAGACTTCAACTTGCTCGAGGATACCTCACCTCAAGACTTCACCTTGCTCGTGGATACCGCACCACAAGACTTCACCTCGCTCGTGGATACCGCACCACAAGACTTCACACACTAAGATTGAGGGTACTTAGCAAACCCGACAATCAATGAGAAGATATGGTCTTCTCAAACACCTTTCTCTTTTACAACAAGAACTCTCTAATAAGAGTAGATAAAGAGATACAAAATAAGCTCTATGAACAACTCAAAGTTGTCTCTCAAATGGCTCAACAAAATCTCTATAATGATGCACAAATAATATCAATATGTATATGAATAATGAGAGGTGTTGTGTCTTTCAAATCAGCTCAAAAGACCTCTATTTATAGGTGTTATAAGTTGTATGTCCGTTGCTTAATTGACAATCAATTATGCTGATTTTATGCAAGATAATCGATTATCGGATTTGCATAATCGATTATCAGCTTACCGTTACAAAATCAGAAGCTGATTTTGTTCTAGAATAATCGATTATTGAATTTGCATAATCGATTATCTTCCTGTCGTTCAAAAACTTTGGCAACGGATACAAGATAATCGATTATGCCCAAGTGTATAATCGATTATCCTACTCTGCGGAAATTTCCAATAAATGGAATTTCCCAGAATAATCGATTATCACTTTTGCATAATCGATTATTCACCTATGCTGTCCAGAATTGAAAACTTACTTCAAAAACCATTTTGGTTAAAATGAAAACGTTAAAATCATTTTGTTTGCAGTATTTGAAATATGTGTATGATAAATGAGATTTGATAAAAAGATTTTATGCATATTTATGATGACCTATGATGAGCCAAAAGACGAGATAACTTAAACGTTGCTCTTACATTGGTTCTACCTAACGACCTACGCCTTGGGTCTTCGGTCTTGAACTTTTGAGCTCGTCTTTGGCTTTTCCATGCAATCCATTCATCAATATGCTTCTCGGCATTCAATCTTGATTGTTTGTCATATAATAACGTTGTTTGACACTTGACTTCATTGTTTGTCATTCATCAAAACCTATACCTGAAAATCATGCTAATACAACCAAAGCACACATATCATGGATAGAATGATTTTCTACAAAAGTCCTATCACGAAGTCCATATTGATCATTTCTCACCTCAACATCAGTATTTATATTAGCTGAGTTAGCCCTCCCAGCAGCTGATGCTCGGCCTTCACTTGCTAGAAATTTGGACACTTAGAGACGAAGTCCGCCACACTCTTCTTCATACCACTCCACCAATAAATATCCTTGAGATCGTGATACATCTTTGTAGAGCCTGGTGCACTGAATACCTGGAATAATGAGCCTCCGCCATTACCCTCTCCCGAATATTATCCACATTCGGGACACATAACCTGTCATGGCACCGTAGTATACCATCACTTCTGCCGAGTGAAAATGCCAAAATTTTCTTACTTAGAGCTGCCTTCTTCAATTGTGCCAACGCTGGATAAATAAACTGCTTTTCTTTAACCTCTGCCACGAGCGACGATTCTGCTATATTATGCACCCTGAGTTCCTCCTCATTCGGGGCCGTGATACACACCCCAAGGCTAGCCAACTGGTGTACCTCCCAAGCTAGGAACCTCTGGTCCGCCCTTAAGTGAGCCAAGCTACCCATGGATTTCCGACTTAGGGCGTCGGCCACCATGTTCGCCTTCCCTGGATGGTACAAGATGTCCATGTCATAATCCCTAAGAAATTCTAACCACCGCCGCTGCCCCAAATTCATCTCCTTATGCTTGAAAAAATATTGAAGACTCTTGTGATCTGAAAACACATCTACATGAACCCCAAAAAAGATAATGCCGCCATATTTTTTAGGCGAACATAACTGCTGCAAGTTTCAAATCATGCGTCGGATAATTCTTCTCATGATTCATGAGTTGCCTGGAAGCATATGATATGACCTTCTTGTGCTGCATCAGAACACACCCTAAACCAACCCTGGAGGCATCACAATAAACCACAAATCCCTATGTGCCTTCTGGCAAGGACAATACTGGTGTCGAAGTCAACCTTGTCTTCAATTCCTGGAAACCTTTCTCACAAGCATATGACCACTGGAACTTGGCTGATTTCAGCGTCAATTTAGTCAAAGGAGAGGCGAGGGTGGAGAATCCCTCTACAAACCTCCAATAATACCCTGCAAACCCCAAAAATCTACGAATCTATGTCGGGGTCGTCGGCCTTGGCCAATCCTTCACCGCTGCAATCTTTTGTGGGTCCACCTAAATCCCCTTACTAGAAACAACATGACCCAGAAAAGCGATGGATTCCAACCAAATTCACATTTGGAAAACTTGGCATACAATTGGTGCTGATGTAGAGTCTGCAAAACTACTCTGAGGTGGCTGGCATGATCATCCCTGCTCCACAAATATATGAGGATGTCGTCAATGAAAACAATCACGAAAGAGTCTAAGAATGACTTGAAGACCCGATTCATAAGATCCATAAAATATGCCGAGGCGTTGGTTAGCCTAAAGAACAAGACCAAGAACTCAAAGTGGCCATAACGAGTTCTGAAAGCGGTCTTAGGAATATCTTCTCCCTGATTCAATTGTGGTACCCGGACCGCAAATCAATTTTGGAGAAGAACATTGCACCCTGAAGTTGGTCAAACAAATCATCTATCCGAGGAAAGTGGTACTTATTCTTGGTGGTGACTTTATTAAGCTGCCCATAGTCGATGAACATCCGAAGCGACCCATGCTTCTTTCTGACAAAAAGAATCGGAGTACCCCACAGAGACACACTAGGCCGAATTAACCCCTTCTCCAATAAATCCTTCAACTGCTCTTTTGACTCCCGCAACTTTGCGGGCGCCATTATGTACAGTGGAATAGATATTGGTTGAGTACCTGGCAATACATCAATCCCGAAATCAATCTCCCTATCTGGCGGAATTCTTGGAAGCTCAACTGGAAATACCTCAAGAAACTCATTCACAACTGGCACAGACTCGGGGGAAGGTACCTTTGGAGTAGTATCCGCCACCCCAACTAAATGATAGATACAGCCCTTCCTGATCATCTTCGAAGCTTTGAGGTAGAAAATAAACCTACCCCTCATCACAATGCCATTTCCCTTCCATTCAATAACCGGCTCATTTGGGAACTCGAGTCTCATGACTCTCATTCGGCAATCAAGTTTAGGAAAGCACAAATAGAGCCAATCCATCCCCATGATTACATCTAAATCCACCATCCCAAGCTCGATAAGGTCGGTCGTGGTAACACGGCCACCGACCATAACAACACAATTCCTATCGACCCGCGCGGCTGTAATAGAATCACCAACCGGAGTCGATACAGAGAACGGCTCAAGAAGTTGCTCGGGTTAAATCCCAAAACTCGAAGCAACAAATGGAGTGACATAGGACAAAGAAGACCCTGCATTAATAAGAGCATAGCAATCAATGGTCTGAACAGATAGGATACATGTGACAACATCTTGGGAAGCCTTAGCACTCTGACGGCCACTCAATGCATAAAACATGCTGGGTCCGCCCCTACCACGAGCTCCACCTTTGGCTGCACCACGCCCTGCTGGGGCTGGAGTGCACTGATGATGTAGCAACTGATGAACTGGATGGTTGAGCAAGTCCCCTACTCGTGCCTTGTCAGGGCGCACGCCAGTCCCGCTGTATGTGACCTCTCACCCCATAATTGTAACACACTGGAGCATCCAAGTAACAGACCTCTGTATGAAATCTCCCACACTTGGGACATATACCTCCCTGGTGCCGAGGTCTCATCCCTGAATGAGTGAATTGGCAGGACCTCCTACTATCTGATCCTGGCCCCGAAGGGCTACTCTGCTAGAAACGGTGCATGGATGGTTGTGCACCAGCTGAGGACTAAGCATAAGACTGAGATGGTCCTGATGACCCTCTCCCTAGAGCTGACCTCCCTGAGTGAACAATAGACCGGGCCGGCCCTACTTCTACTCTCCCTGCCTGCCCGAATCTTCAACTTCCTGGCCTCAGTGTCCTGAGCAAAACCCAAGATCTTCCCATAGTTCATGTCTAAATGCAAAGCCACTGTAGCAGCCTCATTCACTACCAAAGGGCTAAGACCCTGAACAAATCGCCAAACTATAGCCTCCTTAGTCGACACCAACTGAGGAGCATACTTGGAAAACCTCACGAACTCCGTATGATATTCCCACACACTCATACTACCCTGCTTAAGAACCTCAAAATCAGTGGCACAGGCTGCTATGGTCTCGGCATGCAAGAAGTGATCCATGAAGGCATCTACAAACTCATCCCATCTAGCTGGAGCTATCCCCTCCTCACGGGAACCACATCTCAAACCAGGAATGTGCCGCTCCCTTCAACCTATATGAAGCCAATTCTACCCCTTCTATCTCTGTAGCCTTCATCACTCAAAGGATCTTGTACATCTTATCAAGGAAGTCCTGCGTATCGGTGTCTAGGTCTGTGCCTGAGAACTCTGGAGGGGACAACCGCAGAAACTGATAAAGTCTTGAGCTGGAGGAATCTCCCTGTCTGCTGGAGGACACAGGGGCATCATGTGATCTCTGGGCCTGGGCGGCCACTAATCGGGTCAACATACTGATAGCTCCCACAAGGTCTCCATCAGAAATCCCGGGATCGGAAACAGGAGCAACAGCAGGATTAGGAGCATTGGCCGGAGGGACACTGGCACCCTCGGTCGCCGGTGGAACATGATTGCATGAATCGGGAATGGATGGGGCAGGCAAATTCAGAACTGGGAATAACTCTCACCCCCGGCAGTCGGCACATGATCCACAGCCGCACTAGACGTGGCATTGGCCCCTAGGCCAAGTCTAGCTTTCTTCTTAGGGTTCATCACTGAAAATTCGAAATAAAGCACGAATTAGACACAACATCACTTCACCGCACGAACTTGGAATAATAAAGAAGAGGGTAGTTTTTTCATAAATGCCCGTGTAGCCCCCAACTTATACATGTGGTCAACAACACACTGATAAGAAGGGCTCTACTAGGCACGGCTCCGAGATATCCTAGGACTCTTTAAACCTTAGGCTCAAATACCAATTTTGTCACGCCCCAAAGTTGAGGGGCATGACCGGTGCCCGACCAGGTGGCCCCAGTCGAGCGGGCCTGAGTGCCTATCCTATTCCCCACGCTTTACCCCACGTTATTCATTGTTGATTAGCCAAAAGATACCAAATTGCAATTGAAAGTAAATACGAATTCTCTTTTATAAGCACACATTATGATTAACAGGAAACATCTAAAACAAATCATACATTATGATTAACAGGGAACGTGGTGTACAAACCTCAGAGCCCAAAACATACACCTATATACATAAGTCATAGCCCACATGACACTGTCTACAGAGCCTCTAAGAGAAAGATAATACAATACTTGCTGGCGACAAGGCCCCAGCTATACCTTTTACAAAAGGACACAGGACTCCAAAATGAAACAACATTGGTGGCATGAGCCACACAAGGCCCCAAAAGAAAAGGGGCTCACCAAATACGAATACCGCCGATAGAGAGGGAGGAGGAGCTACGAACGGTGGAGTGGAGTGCCTGCTGCGGATCCACCTACAATCATAACACGAATGTAGCACTCCCGGCAAAAAGGGATGTCAGTACATTTGAATTGTACTGGCATGTATGAACAAACTCTGTCCCAAGTAAACTCAAGCCAAAAATGCATATACAAGTGTAAAGCTGAACAACAATAGTACAACCATGGAGCAACAACCAAACATTTCACAGCAAATGATACAATTAGTCAAACAAAGGGGCAATCACTACCCCACAGGTTACAAACTCTCCTGCTGTCTCCATTCACAATTCCACATTGATTATTTCATGATTTATATTCATATCAATAGTGATATTGGATCAAACTTTCCACCCTTATTGCCTCGTCCACCCTTATTACCTCGGCCACCCTTATCACCCCAACCCACACCTTATTTCGCTGTGTTACGGCACGTAACCCGACCCCGACTGACAGTTTTAGTTCACAAACAATATACAACATAACAACAAATACAATAAACCAACTATAGCACATTGTTAAGATAGAACCACAACAAGGGTAATGTATTTTCCACAACTTGCAACATTCCTCATGTTCATCAATTTGTACACAATTTGGATTACCACAACAGTTGTTCACAACCAATCATACATGTTGTTCCAAAATATTTCCATTTCCACCATTTCCAAACTCTTTCAACTGCCAGTTTCTCAACTTCCACCACAAGGTGTTACCACAAAAGTATACATCACAAGAGTTTCACAATGATACCCACATGAATATCAATTATCAAATCACAAACTAACACAGCGTGATTTCACAAGGATCACAGTTGACATACATACCTGGAATTGAATATCTCTTTCTAATTTCCATTCCAATTCAGCAAGCAATCAAGAAGTCAATCTAGTTCATCATCAACACTTAGGTTTTAGAAATTTAAACTCATAGTTACTACCAAATTCCTTTTTTACAAGATTCTAGGGTTTCGAAGACATGCATAAAGGTTTTATGAAGAATTTCAAAACAAGTGTATAGGATTTACATCCCAAACTTAAATTTCAAAATTTAGGGGAAATGGGTTAGGTATTTTACCGGAGAAATCATTAGAGAAGACAATGCACCAAGAATTTTCCGAGATCCAATGGTTTTGAAAGGCTAGATCATGAAGATGTAGCTTTCTATCTCAAGAACTCTCTCTCCCTCTCTCTTATTTTGACCAGAAATATGTTAAAAATAAGGGAGAAGGTGTTTTAATAAAAGGTGGGTCGGGTCCAAAATATTAGAAAAATACCAGGCGAGCACGATCTGCGACGCAATCTGCAGCTACAGAACTGACATGCAGTCCGTAGAATGGACCGCAGAAATGGCTCAAGTTTCGGACCTCTCGGGTTGGGAATGCGGTATATATGCGGTCCGCATTCCTGTTCTGCGGTTGCAGAATGCACCGCAGAGCAGACCTTCGAATTTCTTCAAGTACCATATACGATCAATCTGCGGTCCGCATATTGATTATGCAATCGCAGGTCTGATTATATTGAGACTATAAATAAAAAATATTTAATATCTTCTATTACTATAACTTATAGCATGGTAATATGTATGTGAAAAGCTATTTGCTTTATTCTCCAATTTGTACTACATAAATAAAAGAATACCACAATAAAGTGGATGTTTATTGATATAAAAACTCATATCATAATAAACTTGGAGTTTATTGATATCCAGTTGGCATAACTGATTTAGTCATATCAATTTAAGTATGATGTGCAAAAATAACTGAGAATTCACATGGGTAAATATTAAATAACTTAAAAGTTCTTTACGAATTCTTTAATGTTGCTTGTTCTCATTAATTAATAGGCCAACTAAAATTGGTATTGAATCCTACAAATGCTGGAAATATTAAAGGTGAAGATGGGCTCATTCACCTGCCATGTACCACATAAGATGCATGTATGAGATAGTTATATATGCGATTATTATTAACCCACAACATGGTATTTATGTGATAAATTGCTTAATAATTTAATTTAGAGCATAATTTTCAGGTTTTCTATTAAAGAGAGTTCATCTTGATAAGTTGGTTTACATCACAACTAGTTTAGCAAAATAATTTATTTAATGCCTCCACTTAATAGCTAAATTATTGCTTATGAGAATAAAGTTACCTATATCAATTTGATATATGTTATATATAAAAATATATTATATTCTCCCCATACAAGTGGTTTCGGGGTCAAGAACCAAGTAATTCCATCTCATTATTATTGATGTGTGGTGTATATTTTGATTAACACCATAATGCATAAAGATGTACTTCCAAAATTGAGGAAGCAAGTTAGTTTTTCAAATATGATATGGAGATAAGAAAACAATTGAAAAAAAGTTACGTGGAATGAATTATCATTTGTATATCTAGATCATCGAATATGATAATATGAACTTGAAGTTCATAAAAAATTAATTCATTTGCAATATATTGCGAAGCATGCTAGACGCATTTGCTAACTAAAGAAAGTAACTATACTCTCAATAAAAATGATCTTATTAGAATAAGCCCTCCAAGGACAAAGTCAATACTGTGCTTAAAGCTTATAGACAATCAGTTTCAAATAAACTTCTTTATAAAAAAGATGAGCAAATGATCATAATAAAGGATGCAAGTGATCTAGAAAATCACATGATATAAAACTTCATAAAATCTCAGGAGAGATTCAGGTACCTGAAAATATGAATGAAGAGATCTCTATGTCATGTCTTTATGAAAAAAAAAATGTGGAACTAATGTAAATTGTTCGCCGACGGCACATAGCGTTAAGTATAGATGAAGACCTCAAGTCTATTGAATACAGACACAAAATAATTTGCCAAATGGAAGAGACACAATTCTAATAATTGGTTTCATATGAAAGACATGTAGTTTGAACATGTAATTCAAACACTTGAAAGTATAAAGTCAATGACATGTGCTATCAGCTTTATCTATCTTATATGTCTAGCATCACATGAAAACTTGATATGCATATAAAGTCTATTTATTTAGCTTATACGACTTAACAATTCCTGAATGATTTAAATTGGTTAAAGCATATACTGGTCATGAAGTACTATATTCTAAGTGCAATTTGTGCACATATGTGTCTTGCTATTACTATAAGCATGATAATATGATAGCGCGAATATCTTTGGAGATATTGAAAAGTCCATTCCATGGCATTTTATGAAGATATTACATATCTATAAAGACTGATGATTTCAAGGTGCAACATATTCATTCGAGTTAGTATGGCTGATTTGTTTATTAAATCTATACCAAATAATCTTTTGAAGATGGTGCATAAGATTGGAATGTGAAGGCTCAAAGATGTAAATTGATGCTCTCATTAGGGGGAGTTAATACACGTTGTACTCTTTTTTCCTTATAAGGTTTTGTCCCACTAGGTTTTCCTTGCAAGGTTTTTAACGAGACAACTAGAAGACGTATTATTAAACATATGTACTCTTTTTCCTTCATTAGAATTTTTTTTTTACTGGATTTTATTTTAGTTAAGATTTTCACGAGGCACATTATCTGTTGAATAGACATTCAAGAGGGAGTGTTATAAATAGAAATGTATTAATGTGAATATCTACATTCTAGAGAGATTCTAGGGTTTGTTACCTTGTGGCTAAGTCATTTTCCCCTAGCAATAAGAATTTTCTCTCTTTACTTTTGAGTGTAATGTTCTTTATCTTTTTTTATTGTTTCATAACATTATCCATTATATCTGATAATTTGCCATATTTTTTAAAACTATAAATTTGACATTTTAGAAATAAATATATAAGAAATAATATTTGGATGACTAGATATTACTATAAAAAATTAATGTACTTTATTAATGTATACAAGTGAGACACATTTCAATTCCGTTTTAGGGGAATCAATCTATTCAACTAGCATCACCAAGAAACAGGAGACTTTGTCAAGAGTCTCTAAATTTAATTATTTGAAACGAATTTTATATCTTGATAATTCAGAGAACTCCCAGATAAGACAAAATTGATCGTATTTGAACTCGTAAGAATGTAATTAAATAATTCTGAAGTAGCATATTGACAATTTTCTCCTTCAATCATACACTGATCTCAAGTAGGACGACTTTTTTTCCGCTTGGTGAATGAATTATAAATTTATAACTATATAAAACGCGTTCGGCCCACATTTTTTTGTAAATAATATTTTTAATATATATTTTTATGTTTTGAACTGCAATACTTGAGTAGATGTGAAATATTGAGAAATAATTATTGGAGTGCCATGAGGAGTCCGATTCCTATATAATAGTATTTTGGACTCAAAATACTTTGTACAGTTAAAAATATTATATTTTTAATTAAAACGCGGTATTATATTCCATTTTAGTTAAACAAAAATTAACCATTAATGTAGAATGTTGTATAATACTGCATTTTAATTAATAGTTTATTTTTTAAATGTAAAATGTAGTATAATACTACGTTTTACATAAATGTAATATTATACTGCGTTTTCTTATTAAATTATAAAGTTCTTCTTCTTTCCCACGACAAAACCCCACTGGTTCAAAACTAACCCCCCCCCCCTCTTTCCAGCGGTCCTCCCCCCCCCCCCCTCCCCCTTTCCGATTTAAAAAAAAAATCGATTGGGCCCCACCTATCTCACAAAAAGAGCAGAGTGTAGGCCCCGCATACAACTCAAGCCTTCAATTGTTGTGGATTCCTTGTTTCGGGCTCAAATTTTTATATTTTCGATATTTCTAAAAACATAAATTGAGGTATTCTGATTTAGTTTATGTCGAAACTCGTATAATTATGCATATTTATTTTCTTGAATGTGTTTCCATATTGATTTGTGTAATGTTTGCGATTAAATTTATATGTTATTTTTACCCGAATTAAATTATTACTTCACAAGTTTGATTGTCCCCAGACTATATCGAGGGAGCCTGCATGGGTGGCTACACATTATCAGGGGGATGATCGTTTGAGGGTGGACGACGCATTTGTAGGATGGCTAGAGGCGCAGGTCCATATTTGGGAGCAGGGAGAGGACCTGATTCTGCCACCACCTTCATAGATCCAGGTGACGACTATTAAGCTTTATACATCATGGTACTGCCTTCACCCGACTGTTGATCAGGAACCGCGTTCATATACCTGGCGGCCGGTTCAGACCATACGCCGTGAGGCACGAGGCACTGCTATATTTTTGTTGGAACCCATATTTATAACTTTGACATAGTAAAATGTAATTAATATTTCAAATGTGTGCAGACTATTAGGCATCATATGGTCAACCAGTTGGGATAGGAGATGCAGCTGCATGCCTAGAATCCGAGAGTCAATGAGTATGGCCGGCGGGTGGAAGAGCTGGCTCTTCGGATAATGCAGCGAGCTAGAGAGGACGAGAGGTTAGATCACGAGGCTGAGTATGCGGCACCAGAGCAGAACCATCGGGTAGGCATGTCCCATGAGGCAGGGGTCGGGCACGAGCCAGGGCTTCCCCACAAGGCAGGGTTGTCCCATGAGGCAGGGGTGCCCCATGGGGTCGCGGGGAGAATTTGGAATATTGAGATGTGCGAATAAAGATATAAGTTACATGATGAGTTCCTGGCCATATCTTTTGGGTTGACAAATGCCCCAGCAACTTTCATGGAATTGATTAATCGAGTGTTCAGGCCCTATTTAGACTTATTTGTAATAATCTTCATTGATGACATATTAATATAATCCCACATCCAGGAGGCGCATAAGCAATACCGCAGAATCGCTCTTTAGACTCTGAAAATAGTCAACTATATGCAAATTTTTAAAGCGTAGCTCTGGTGGTGTTCAATTGCATTTCTGGGTCATATTGTACCACCAGAGGGTATTCAGGTTGATTCAAGGAAGATCGAGGCAGTCAAGGACTGGCCTAGACCAGCATCAGCCACAGAGATCCGGAGTTTCTTGGGATTAGCAGGTTATTATCGGCGATTTATGAAGTGGTTTTCATCTATTGCAACCCCGATGACCATATTGACCCAGAAGAGTGTGTAATTTAGTTTGTATGGTCAGATGAATGTGAGGCGAGCTCTCAGAAGCTCAAAACAGCCTTGACCACAGCACTGGTGTTGGTTTTGCCCACAGGTTCGGGACCTTATACCGTTTATTGTGATGCTTCCTGTATTGGGCTTGGTGCAGTGTTGATGCAGAATGGCAGGGTTATTGCCTATGCTTCGAGCCAATTGAAGATCCATGAAAAGGACTACCCAGTACATAATCTGGAGTTGGCGGAGATTGTTCACGCATTGAAGATTTGGAGGCATTATCTCCATGGCGTAGCATGTGAAGTATTCACTGATCACAAGAGCCTTCAGTACCTATTTAAACAGAAGGAGTTGAACTTGAGGCAGAGAAGATGGTTAGAATTTTTGAAGGATTATGATATTACCATTTTGTATCACCCCGGAAAGGAAAATATGGTGGCCGACGCTTTGAGCAGGAAGTCAGCCATGTTAAAACACGTTCTCAAGTCGCTAAAACTAAACGTGTGTTCATTTCTGTAGGTTTTGATAAATGACAAACCGATGCGCATGGAACATCGACATATGCCAAAGTCCAAGAACATGAGAAACAAAGAGCAAGATCAAGAATATCAAACAAAGTTATAAATGAGTCACTTTATAGTGTGATCTTGATCCGACAACTTATTCAAGTCTTGGCTTCTCTCGTAAAATCATTTTCATGCATCATTGAGTTAAACCAAAATGATTTTCAAACATTTTTATTTTAGCCAAAATGATTTTCAAACATGTCTTTCAAATCTAGACATAAATAATCGATTATGTATTTCTTATAATCGATTATGTTAAGACAGTGTTAACCGGATTTTCAATTCAGCAAAATAATCGATTATGACTCTTCTAAAAATCGATTATGTTGAGGCAGTGTATAACCGGATTTTTAAAGCAACGAAATAATCGATTATGTCTCTTCTAATAATCGATTATGTTGAGGCAGTGTATAACCGGATTTTCAAAGCAATGAAATAATCGATTATGTCTTTTAGGTAATCGATTATGTTAAGACCGTTGCCAAAGTATTTTTAAAACGCTGAAATATAAACGATTATACACAAGGCTATAATCGACTATGCTTGCACAGAATCTGCTTCCGATTTTTTAACGTTAACTGATAATCGATTATGTAACTTGAATAATCGATTATTATGCTTAAAATGCGCATATGATTTTTGAACGATCTGCAGATAATCGATTATGTAGATCATATAATCGATTATGCAAGCACAAAATCAGCAATTAGTGATTGGCAATTAAGCAACGGTCTTGGTGACTTTGAGCACTATAAATACACCTCAAAATCACTCTTTTAAGTATAACAACTGATTACATTCTTGCTTAAGCTTACATACTCTCATATCAATCATTTTATATTCATTTCATAGCTTTTTGAGAGCCAAACTCTTGACTAAGTTGTTGTGTTCTTGAGCGTATTGTTTACTCATATCTACTCAATAAAGAGAGTCTTGTCTTGAGTGCTAAGTGTTTGTACACACTTGAAGGGATATTCTAATCCCTTGTTGTAAGAAGGAAAAGTAGTTCCTTGGTTTGAAGTCTTGAGGTGTGGTATCCTCGAGCAGGTTGAAGTCTTGTAGAGTTTATATCTACGAGCAAGTGTAACGGTTTGTTAGGCACCCGTAAGCTTAACGAAGTTAGTGTAAAACTTGAGAGAGTCTCTCGGGGACTGGACTAACCACACGTTGTGGTGAACCAGGATAAAATTCGGTCTGTTCTCTCCTTACCATTTTAATTACTGCACTTACTTTATTCCTGCAATTTTAATTCCGTAAATTTACATTGTTTTTTATTATAACGCTATTCAACCCCCCCCCTCTAGCGTTAAGCATATATTCTAACAATTGGTATCAGAGCCTAACTCTCTGAAAGACTTAACAGTTTGAGAGAAACAATTCATGGCTTCTACTCGTAACATTAATGCAGGACTAGGTGAAGGACAATGCTTCACAAGGCCACCACTCTTTGATGGCACAAATTATACTTACTGGAAGGAGAGGATGAGGATATTTATTCAATCAAACAACTTCCAATTGTGGAAAATCATAAAGAATGGAGAACAAATTCCAACTAAAAAGGTTGGAGATGAACTCGTCCCAAAGTCGGAAGAGGAATACGATATGGACGATATCAGAAAGGTGGAATATAATGCAAAGGCCATCAACATGCTATTTTGTGCTGTAAATCCCGATGACTATCGGAAAATCTCATGTTGCACCACGGCTAAGCAAATGTGGGATAAATTGGAGATCACCTACGAAGGTACGGACCAGGTAAGAGAAGCTAAAATAGATTTTCTAACGAATATGAACTTTTTCATATGAAGGAAAGCGAGAAGATAGACGATATGTTCGAACGATTTTCAAAAATCGTTAATGATCTTCATGCTCTCAAGAAGACTTTCATGGATAGGGAGCTTGTCCGTAAAATTCTTCGAAGTCTCACTCCGGAATGGCGCTCCAAAGCCGACGCTATTCAAGAGTCAATCGGCATTACAAATGTCACAATCGACGGGCTTAGAGGTAATCTCAAAACCTATGAATCTACTATTCTTAACACTCCTTTGGATGATCAAAGGAAGCGAAGAATTGCCCTCAAGGCAAGCAGCGCTCAACCTCAAAATGATGAGGATTCAAGCGACGAAGATAACGAGTTCGGACTCGTTATTAGGAAATTTCACAAGTTCATGCGAAAGGAGTATGAACGAAAAGGTAAGCGACAAGGAGACCAATTAAAGTGCTATGGATGCGGAGAAATCGGGCACATAAAATCAAATTGTCCAAATACCAAAAAGGAGAAGAAACCCGTCAAGAAACAAAGAGCATACATCTCTTGGGGAGGCGACTCCGGAGACGAATCAAGTGATGGAGAAGGAAACGAGACCGCAAACTTGTGTCTTATGGCACACGAAGAAACTCAAAATGAGGTATGTACTACTTCTAAGAACTATTTCACTTTAGAAGAAATGCAAGATGCATTTGATGAGTTGTATAAAGATTTTATTAGCGCTTCCAAATCTATAAAAGATTTAAGAAAACAATTTTCTTCAAAAGAAATGGATTTTGAAAAACTTACTCTTGAAAATGAGAAATTAAAAGAGGAAAACAAGTTTTATGGCAAAAGAAGCACCGATAAACCCGAAAGCTCAAATAAGGATTGTACTTCTTGCAAATCTCTAAAGGAAGAAGTGGAAAGTCTTAGAAGCACTTTGCACAAATTCAATTCTTCACACAAAAATCTCAATGAAGTGCTTGTAAATTTGAAATCCACTAAGCACGGTATAGGCTTTAAACACGAGCCAAAAGAAAAAGTTGAGTCCATTCCTAAACCACCTGCGACTCAACTTAGGCAGAACAAAATAAATGTCAACACTCAACCTAGAAATTTTAATCCTAGAATTGCAACTCATCCTAGAACAAATGCTAGGAGAAATATTGGAATGTATAGACCACCTAGACAAGATTTTCAAAAACCACATCAAAACTATATTCCTAAAAATAGAGTGAATGCTAGAAGAAATGTTGGCATGTATAGACCACCTAGACAAGATTTTCGAAAACTACATCAAAACTATGTTCCTAAAAATAGAGTGAATAAATTTAGACCCCCAAATTATTATCATCCTAGAAGAATGCACAATCCGAATGTCATTTGTCATTATTGCAATAAAATTGGACATATTGCTCCCGCATGCTTCACTAGACATAGACATTTCACTGCAGGACAATCACACCAATATTTTGCACCTAACACACAAGGACCCAAAATGGCTTGGGTACCAAAATCTCATTAATTTGTTTTGTAGGTGTATTTGAAGGGATCAAGTGTACTTTGGTACCTTGATAGTGGATGCTCCAAACATATGACTGGGGATGCATCAAAATTCCTTCAACTAAAACCCACAGAAGGAGGAAATGTTATTTTTGGGGACAATAACAAAGGAAAGATTATCGGCATTGGATCGGTCGGTAAGGACGAATCATCCTCCATTAAGCATATTTTGCTAGTTAAAGGTCATAAACATAATCTCTTGAGCATAAGTCAATTATGTGACAAGGGAAATCTTGCATTGTTTGACTCCGAAGAATGCTTAGTTATCCGTCGTAGTGATTTCAAAATTATTCTTCGTGGTATTAGAATGGATAATATCTATATGGTCGATCTTGAAAATTCTTCATCAAGTTTTGTAAATTGCCTTATGAGTAAAGAAGACGACATGTGGTTATGGCATCGTAGAGTAGCTCATGTAAATATGAATCTTTTAAACAAACTAGTTTCACAAGATTTAGTAATTGGTCTTCCAAACATGAAGTTTGAAAAAGATTCTATTTGTGATTCATGCCAAAAAGGGAAACAAACAAAGGCTTCTTTTAAATCCAAAAATGTTGTTTCAACCACTAGACCTTTACAACTTCTACACATGGACCTTTTCGGACCTTCTAGAATTAAAAGTCATGGTGGTAATCTTTATGCTTTTGTTATTGTTGATGACTATCTAGATTTACATGGACGCTATTTCTTGCTCATAAAAGTAATGCCTTTCAAGCTTTTAAAAGTTTTCTTAAACGTGTTCAAAATGAAAAGAACACAACCGTCACTTCCATAAGAAGTGATCATGGGGGAGAGTTCGATCACAATATCTTCGCGGATTATTGTGACGAACTCGGTATTGAACATACCTTTTCGGCTCCACGTACACCACAAACAAAATGGAGTGGTAGAACGTAAAAATCGATGTCTCGAAGAGATGGCTAGAACCATGCTCGATGAGGCCAAAATTCCCAAATATTTTTGGGCGGATGTCGTGAGTACCGCAAGCTATGTTTTAAACAGAGCTATCATTAGACCGATACTCATGAAAACTCCCTATGAACTCCATAAGGGAAGGAAACCAAATCTTTCCCATCTTAGAGTCTTCGATTGTAAATGTTTTATTCACAACAACGGAAAAGATAACTTGGGAAAATTTGACGCGAAATCTGATGAAGGAATTTTTCTTGGTTACTCATCGCGTAGCAAAGCATATAGAGTTTTTAATAATCGAACCAAAACTGTTGAGGAATCTCCTCATGTAGTATTTTGTGAAAATGATGCTCGCTTGGCGAGAAAGGATTCTTGTTTTGATCTTGCAGATGCTTTAAAGAAAATCAATCTTCAAGACGAGGTACAAAAGGAGGATCCAAAGGAAGTTCAAGGTGAAGTCATGGAACAACCTTCGGAAGAAATACCACCACAAGAAGAAGAATCGATGATGCCTAAGGCTTGGAGGACGTCTAAAGACCATCCTCTTGACAAGGTAATTGGCAACATCGAGAAAGGGGTAAGTACACGAAACCTTCTTAAAGACACTGTAGGACATATGGCTTTTGTTTCACAAATAGAACCTAAAACCATTTCCGAAGCAATTGGGGATGAGCATTGGACCTTGGCAATGCAAGAGGAGCTTAACCAATTCAAACGTAATGATGTTTGGGAATTGGTGCCAAGACCCGATAATCACACCATAATTGGTACGAAATGGGTTTTTCGGAATAAATTAGATGAAAATGGTATAATCACTAGAAACAAAGCTAGGCTAGTTGCTAAGGGATATAATCAAGAAAAAGGCATTGATTATGAAGAAACCTATGCACTCGTTGCACGCCTAGAAGCCATTCGTTTATTACTTGCTTTTTCATCATCTATGAATTTCAAATTATTTCAAATGGATGTCAAAAGTGCCTTCCTCAATGGGTTTATTCAAGAGGAAGTGCATGTTGAACAACCCCCGGGCTTTGAAGATAATACATCTCCCGACCATGTCTTCAAGCTTAAGAAAGCTTTATATGGTCTTAAACAAGCTCCTCGAGCTTGGTATGAACGTCTAAGTAAATTTCTCTTAGACAATGAGTTTGAAAGGGGGAAAGTTGACACCACACTTTTTATCAAAAATAAAAACAATGACATTCTATTAGTTCAAATTTATGTCAATGATATTATTTTTGGTGCTACTAATGATTTTCTTTGCGAGGAATTCTCTAAGTTAATGACTAGCGAATTCGAAATGTCAATGATGGGTGAGCTAAACTTCTTCTTGGGGCTGCAAGTGAAACAAATGAAAGAGGGAACTTTCATTTGCCAATCCAAATTTTGCAAGGAGTTGCTAAATCGTTTTGAAATGAGCAACGCCAAAGCAATGGCCACCCTAATGAGTACATCCGACCATCTTGAAAAAGATGAGAAAGGTAAGGAAGTAGACACCAAGAAGTATCGAGGTATGATCGGATCTCTTCTCTATCTTACTGCTAGTAGACCGGACATCATGTTTAGCGTGTGTTTATGCGCTCGATATCAATCGTGTCCGAAGGAGTCACACTTAACTGCGGTAAAACGGATTATGAAGTATCTTGTTGGAACAATAAATGTGGGACTATGGTATCCCAAAGATTCTTCATGCCAACTTGTTGGCTATTCCGATTCCGATTTTGCGGGTTGCAAATTGGACCGCAAGAGCACTAGTGGCACTTGCCATTTGCTCGGTAGCTCCTTAGTTTCTTGGTTTAGCAAGAAACAAGTTAGTGTTGCGTTATCCACAACCGAGGCTGAATATATAGCCGCGGGGAGTTGTTGTGCTCAAATCCTTTGGATGAAGCAACAACTCTCGGATTATGGTCTTAGTATTGATCATGTTCCTCTTCGATGTGACAATACTAGCGCCATAAGCTTGACGAAGAATCCTATTCTTCACTCAAGAACGAAACACATAGAAATTAGACATCACTTTATAAGAGATCACGTTCTCAAGGGCGATGTCGAAATTGAATTTGTTGAAACCAAAAATTAATTGGCCGACATCTTCACAAAGCCTTTAGAGAAAGAGTCCTTTTTCCGCATTCGTAGTGAACTCGGAATTCTTGACTCCACGATGATCTAATTCATGCATTGCATTTGTTTTAAATAATTACTAACTTGAGCGCCGGAGGCGCCTAATTCTTTTTTGCAGGTATCGCCCCAAAGACAGGGGGAATTTTCAGGCACTGGTAACATATAATCGATTATTGACTAAGAACAATCGATTATTTCTAACATCTCGGTTTGCATGAATTTGGCAATAATCGATTATCATATATTACTAATCGATTAAGTTGAGATTCAGTGTTACAGGTTTTATAATAATCGATTATTTAGTACTGCATAATCGATTATCTTTTATCGTCTCGGCTTTTCGTCACTTCACTGGACTGAAATAATCGATTATCATATTAACCAAAATCGATTATTCCCCGAGCCCGAATCCTCATAATACTTACTGTCTTCAAATAATCGATTATCTCCTTACGCATTATCGATTTCTTCTCTGACTACAATTCAAATAATCGATTATTCAGCCTCCATAATCGATTACCAATGGTCAGTATTCAAATTTTTTTACCGTTCATGACCGTTTGGCTTCATAAATCTGAAGCTTTTTGCTCCATAAATGCCTCACTTCTTCAATTCTATAAATAGATGTTTTCATCCTTCAAATTTCTCACTTCATACTTCACTCTTAGCTTCAAACAATCTTCCAAAGCCTTCAAACTTTTGAAACAACTCATATTTCTTCATACTAATGGCAAGCAAGCACTCTAAGCGCTCTCGCTCCGGCAAACAAATTGCCTCCTCTTCCGCCGCTCCTCCACCCGTTTTCAACTATAAAGACGGCTCTTATTTGCGTTTTGATGCTCAATCCGAACTTCTTCGATTTATTGAAAAATTTGAGAATCGAGAAATCCTTCCGCCTCGTTTTTCAACTACTCGATATCTTCGAAACAGCGCACCCCCATCAACAGAAAATATTCTTATATGAAGCCAACTCATTGACTTTCTATATCTTCAAACTCCTTACATTCACCCTGCTCTAATCCGTGCCTTCTATTCAAATCTACAGCAGGACGAAGATGGTGACCTTGTCTCTAACATAAATGGAGTTCCAATTTTTGTAAGTGAGGAAAACTTGCAACTCCTCACTAACCTTCCACGGAATGGTGAAGACATTTCTCTCTACACTAGAGAAGCAGGCGCTTTATTTGATGAACAACTTCTTTCCCACCAAATTGGTATTGGGGACTGTCCGGAGAATCGTCGCCCAACTATTACTCACATGCGCCCAGAATATCGTCTAATATTTTATTTCATCACCCGAGTTCTAAAACCCCAAAAATTCAATCATACAACTCTCTCTCATGAGGATTCAAAACTCTTACATACAATTATCACCGGGGCTCGCATCAATTGGTGCAAGTTCGTCATGACTCATATGTATGATGCAATCGGGGACGATAAGCCACTCCCATATGCCTTTCTCATAATGGCTATTTTTGAAGCCTCCGGTATTGACACCTCCGTCGGTCCACATAAAAAAGGCAACAAAGCATTGGGAAATTCAAGAATCTTCATTTCCCAATATTGGTGAAAATCCTCCTCCTCCTACACAAATACGTCGTCCTCAAGCTCCTACTCTTCAAACCATTTTGGACCAACTTGCTTCTTTGTCAACCTCAGTGGCTCGTATTGATCAAAACGTCACTCGTTTGACTTATGAGCTTCATGGGTTCTTTGATCATATCAACTATTCATATGCCCAAAATGTTATTCCGAATGGAGTGCCGGATGCCGAGCCGGATATTAATGATGACAATGAATAAAAATTTTTATGTATCGCTTGAATTATATTCTGTCTTTTTCTTGCTTTCTCATGTATGTTTAATATTTTTTAATGAAAGTTCATTATTTTTTCTAATGTCAAAAGGGGGAAGAATAAGGGCTATGCACACTAATACATAATTGGCATAAATTGAGGGGGAACTCATAAATTGAGGGGGAACTTATACTTATATTATGCATATCCCGATATTGGTTTGCCATTATCAAAAAGGGGGAAATTTTTGAAACACGT
This sequence comes from Nicotiana benthamiana, assembly GCA_034376525.1. Classification (NCBI taxonomy): domain Eukaryota; kingdom Viridiplantae; phylum Streptophyta; class Magnoliopsida; order Solanales; family Solanaceae; genus Nicotiana; species Nicotiana benthamiana. The sequence continues at coordinate 40,536,922 of CM067336.1, forward strand.
TCTCAAGTCGCTAAAACTAAACGTGGGTTCATTTCTGTAGGTTTTGATAAATGACAAACCGACGCGCATGGAACATCGACATATGCCAAAGTCCAAGAACATGAGAAACAAAGAGCAAGATCAACAATATCAAACAAAGTTATAAATGAGTCACTTTATAGTGTGATCTTGATCCGACAACTTATTTAAGTCTTGGCTTCTCTCGTAAAATCATTTTCATGCATCATTGAGTTAAACCAAAATGATTTTCAAACATTTTTATTTTAGCCAAAATGATTTTCAAACATGTCTTTCAAATCTAGACATAAATAATCGATTATGTATTTCTTATAATCGATTATGTTAAGACAGTGTTAACCGGATTTTCAATTCAGCAAAATAATCGATTATGACTCGTCTAAAAATCGATTATGTTGAGGCAGTGTATAACCGGATTTTTAAAGCAACGAAATAATCGATTATGTCTCTTCTAATAATCGATTATGTTGAGGCAGTGTATAACCGGATTTTCAAAGCAATGAAATAATCGATTATGTCTTTTAGGTAATCGATTATGTTAAGACCGTTGCCAAAGTATTTTTAAAACGCTGAAATATAAACGATTATACACAAGGCTATAATCGACTATGCTTGCACAGAATCTGCTTCCGATTTTTTAACGTTAACTGATAATCGATTATGTAACTTGAATAATCGATTATTATGCTTAAAATGCGCATATGATTTTTGAACGATCTGCAGATAATCGATTATGTAGATCATATAATCGATTATGCAAGCACAAAATCAGCAATTAGTGATTGGCAATTAAGCAACGGTCTTGGTGACTTTGAGCACTATAAATACACCTCAAAATCACTCTTTTAAGTATAACAACTGATTACATTCTTGCTTAAGCTTACATACTCTCATATCAATCATTTTATATTCATTTCATAGCTTTTTGAGAGCCAAACTCTTGACTAAGTTATTGTGTTCTTGAGCGTATTGTTTACTCATATCTACTCAATAAAGAGAGTCTTGTCTTGAGTGCTAAGTGTTTGTACACACTTGAAGGGATATTCTAATCCCTTGTTGTAAGAAGGAAAAGTAGTTCCTTGGTTTGAAGTCTTGAGGTGCGGTATCCTCGAGCAGGTTGAAGTCTTGTAGAGTGTATATCTACGAGCAAGTGTAACGGTTTGTTAGGCACCCGTAAGCTTAACGAAGTTAGTGTAAAACTCGAGAGAGTCTCTCGGGGACTGGACTAACCACACGTTGTGGTGAACCAGGATAAAATACGGTGTGTTCTCTCCTTACCATTTTAATTACTGCACTTACTTTATTCCTGCAATTTTAATTTCGCAAATTTACAATGTTTTTTATTATAACGCTATTCACCCCCCCCCCTCTAGCGTTAAGCGTATATTCTAACAAGCCAATATAGGCTGTCTTGCTTATATTCTGGTCAGTCAGAGGCCGCTTGCTATGGATGTTCAGGCCTTAGCCAATCGCTTTGTGAGATTGGATATTTCTGAGCCCAGTCGAGTGCTAGCTTGCACGGTCACTCGCTCTTAATTATTTGAGCGTATCCACGATCGACAGTTTGATGATCACCATTTATGTGTCCTTAAAGACACGGTTCAGCGAGGAGGTGCCAAGCAGGTCACCTTAGATGCTGATGGAGTTCTGAGATTGCAAGTGCGAATTTGTATGACAAATGTTGATGGGCTTCGAGAATAGATTCTAGAAGAAGCTTACCGTTCTCGGTATTTTATTCATGCAGGAGCAGCATAGATGTATCAGGATTTGCGGCAACATTATTGGTGGCACAGAATGAAAAAGGGTATTGTGGCATATGTAGTGCGGTGTTCGAATTGTCAACAGGTTAAATATGAGCATCAGAGACTTGGTGGTTTATTTAAAAAAATTGAGCTTCCCGAGTGGAACTGGGAGCGGATCCCTATGGACTTCTTTACTAGCCTTCAGATGACTCGGAAGAAGTTTGATGCGGTTTGGGTTATTGTGGATAGGCTGACCAAGTCAGCACATGTTTTTTTTGCCACCACCTACTCGTCCGAGAGGTTAGCGGGAATTTATATCAGTGAGATTGTTCACCTTCATGGGGTGGTTGTATCTATTATATCGGATCGATGTCCGCAGTTTACCTCATATTTCTGGAAGGCATGTCAGAAAGAATTGGGCACCCAGGTTCAGTTGAGTACGACATTTCACCCACAAATGGACGATCAGTCGGAGACTATTCAGATATTAGAGGATATGCTCCAAGCATGTGATATTGATTTTGGAGGTTCGTGGGACCATTTCCTGCCTTTGGCAGAGTTTGCATACAACAACAGCTATCAATCGAGCATTCAGATGGCTCCTTATGAAGCTTTGTATGGTAGACGGTGTCGTTCTCCGGTTGGATGATTTGACCCGGGAGAGGCTCGGTTGTTGGGTACGAATATAGTTCAGGAGTCCTTAGATAAGGTCAAGAATAATCAGGATTGACTTTGTACAGCTCAATCCAGGCAGAAAAGTTATGCAGATCGCAAGGTTAGAGATTTAGCTTTCATGATTGGTGAGTGGGTCTTGCTCCGTGTATCACCTATGAAGGGCGTAATGAGATTTAGAAAGAAGGTAAAGCTTAGCCCTAGGTTTATTGGCACATTCGAGATACTCGATCGTGTGGGAAATGTGGCTTATAAACATGCTTTCCCACCTAATGACCCGACCCATCGTCTTATGGGTTACCACTCCGTTGTTTTCCCATTTTCAACTTCTTTATGCCTCATTATCTCTATCTCATGTGATCGAGTTGGTTTGGAGTGATTTTGACAAGAAATGAGACACTTAGTCTCTTTTATGAAGGCTTAAGTTGGAAAATTCAATCGGATGTTGGCTTATGAGTTAGAGGGCTCGCATGTAAATATCGACTTTTTGTTAGTTCCAGGAGATGATTTTTGACTTAGGAGTGTGACCAAAAGTACTTTTGGAAGTCTGTAGCTCATTTAGGCTAGAAACGCCGAAAGCTAGTATTTTGGCGATTTCCGGTTGACAGGTAAAATTTTGATCTGAGGGTCGAAACAGAACTCCGGATGCTGCTTTATCACCGTCATGTCATTTGGGAGATTTGCGCAAAATTTGAAGTCATTCAGACATGTTTTGGTCGGGTTTTTGATCGAATGCGCGTTTTGGAAGTTTTAAAGGAACTTAGGCTTGAATTCAATGATTTTGGTGTTAGTCAAGGTGTTTTGATAATTGGAACAAGTTTGAATAACGTTATAGGATGTATTGGTATTTTTGGTTGAGGTCTCGTGGGCCTCGGGATAATTTCGGATGGCTAACGAGAACTTTTGAAGTTGGAAAATTTTCATAATAGGTGAAAGTTGTAAATAAGTACGCACAAGACCTCCCTTTGAACGATCATATCTCCCGTTATACAAGGAGTTATGTGAGTATCTACCCATCAAGTTAAATCCCTTTAAGTCTAATTTCAACCGCACTAAACCTTTTGTAATTTCGAGTTGTATACAAAAGGTTATGAACATTTTACTGGGAATGTGTCAGTAACACGCCCTTAGCACGGGAGCGCATAGCCAGCGCTGATTGAGCTTTATTCTGCCTTACTAGCTCGGGATTAGCGCGGACAAGATAGTATCAGGCCTCTAAATATACCTATGGACGGGAAATGACATTATTTGAGTCATTTCTCAAGCCTAGGGCTTCCCCAATACACCCAATTCGACCAAGGAACTCAATTGCACTCCTAAGGTAAGTTTTTAAGTGTGTTTTCATGGGGATTTCACTTATCAATCACTAGTTACAACATGATTTTGATTGGATTTCATAGGATTTCTTCAAAATCTCAAGAACACCCCAAAGTTGACTTTCAAGATTTTGTCTACATGAGGCAATCCTACACCTTAGACTTACCCATATGGGGTTAATATGGAATTATAAGTATGAATCATGTATTACAACTTATGGTATGTTGATTGGAGGCCATAAATTTCCAATTTAAATACATGAACAAGGTAGAGATTTAAAGGTGTTTATTGTATGGAATTTTTTGGCTGAGTATGAATGGATGGTCATATATGTGCAGTTGGAAGTGATAAATTGGTTAGGAATGATGGTGGGATGAATTGTTGGTTCTAGGTGATAATTGGAGGAACCAATACCATAGTTATGAGGTTTCTATGCCTACAAGGTGTTTGATAATATACTTAAATGGCATAAGTTATTAAATATAGTACCAATATTGTCCCTATTGAATGTTGTATTGTATATTGAAGTTACATAACTGTATTGGATCATCGTAGTATCATTAAGGGGAAATTTTCATATATGTATGGCTAAAACTCCGTCTTTTAGAAATCAAGCTTCATCGATGTTTGTGTGATTTATGGACAAAATATTTTAGAAAATATATTTAGCCATTTGGATTATTTTGGGGAGTAGTATTTGATGATATTAAATCAATTGTGTATCGATACAATTGAATTGGAGCCAAATTCAAAATGAAAGGGCATTGCTTAAGGATTGAGTTTATCATAAACCTTCGAGGTAAGCGTTTGATCTATCCTAGCTTGAGGGAATAAGAGTTGAGATTATGTGCTAATAGTTATGTGTGTATACGTATAGGTATGGTGACGAGTATCTATACAATAGGGGTTGAGCATGACTGTGAGTCTTAAATTGATTAAACTTTTAATAATCTTATGTGATGATATGAAAAGAAAGATTATTGGTTTCATACTGGTGATATATGTATATATATATATATATATATATATATATATATATATATATATATATATATATATATATATATATATATATGTATATATATATATATATGTATATATATATATATATGTATATATATATATATATGTATATATATATATATATATGTATATATATATATATATATATATATATATTGTTGTTGATTAATTATTATTAGTTTTCTATCGGTAAATATATTGCATTGATTACGGTGACATATCGGGAGGGCCGGGATGAACGTCGCATCATTATTAAAATATTGCATGATTTCTGTTAATTGCCATGGTTGCCAGTGGCATATCGGAAGGGTCGGGGTGTACGCCGCATCACGAACATATAATGATTGTTGATATTAGCCATAGTTGCCAGTGACATATTGTGTACTGCTTTGACAAATAAATGAAAGATTTATATTAAAAATGGGAGCGAGTGGTTGCATTCCTGCAACAAGATGATTTGGACTTGAAAGTGAATTAAAATCTTTTATTCTATTTTTGCCATTACATTTTTGTTGTTATCCCAGTGTATGTTTTCTTTCCTAAATATTAAATGCTACTTTCTGTCATTTTTTGCCATTACTTTCTGTACAGGTTTATGTGAGTGTCTAGTCCTAGCATTGTCACTACTTCGACGGGATAGGTCGGGCACTTACCAGCACATGGGGTCGGTTGTGCTAATTCTACACTATGCGTTCTTTTGCGCAGATACAGGTTTTGGACAGCAGCAGCAGAGGTAGTGCGGGTGTTAGCTTTTCATCATCGAGATACCGAGGTAGCCTTGCAGGCGTCCGCAGGACCCGGCATCTCCTCTATCTTTATTTTCAGCCTGTTATCTCATATATTCGAGACAAACTGTATTTTATTTCTTCAGATGATTATGTGTATTATTCTTCGAAGTTCGTGAGTATTGTGACACCAGTTCTTGGGTAGTGTTTTATGTTGGGATTCCAATATCGTACCAAGTAAAAATTGCTAAGTCTTCCGCTAAATATATTTATTTCCGCTGAAATTTTAATATTGTTTATAATAGTTTTGATAAGTATCGTTAAGAATGGAAATAGAAGTAGGAGTTGGCTTGCCTAGCTCCTATTAGTAGGCGCCATCACGACCCCCGATGGTGGAAAATTCTGGTTGTGACACAACTAGATAAATACTTTACATATAGCTATATCCCTTTACTTACAAGTCGTACTGTGTTGACGTTCCATGATGGACATTTTTTTGTTGGATGACTCCCTGATGGACCACCGTGATCCAACACGCTAGAATTACACATATTCCAACTAGGAGCGGGGTCATAACTTGTAAAATTTATATCTGGATGGTACCCCCTATGAAAAGTATGAGTGTTAATACAAATCCAATTCAAACATAAAATAAATATCTCTAAAGCATAGACAATTAAAGTTTAACAGTCGTCTTGTGGATTATATAAAGTCGAGAATTTATTTTGTCGCTGCTCATTCGCTGGTAGTGACAAGTTTAAATCAAGGCAAGCTCCTTTATCATGAATCTGTCCGGCAAACACTGCTCCAGAATAATCACCCGATGATTTGGGGTTATCCCTACTATGCACACCCTCATTATTGGCAAAGGCTTCAACCTAGGCGTACATTTCCAATAATTTTATTAGAATAAATTCCCTATATTTATCCGAAATTCGCAAAAAATATCTAAAAATTTCATCATCTTCGATATTAAACTCAGAATAATAAAAAACCCTGCGGAGTCACAGAATATAAAAATCTACCGGTTACTTTATGGTTCACCGAACGTTTCCTCGCACTTATTTTTTTATTTAATAACGATTTCAATTTATTGTACTCCATTGTAATTAGCGACGATTTAACATGACACTATGGAGTAGAACTATACCTCACAGAATTATTCTCCATTACAACCTCATCCTCCCTCCCCCAATATAATGAAACTCTTATTTTTGGTTCTTCAGACATTATAAAAAATGCTTGATAACAAGAAGAGAAGTATTTTGAATGAATTTTCATAAAACCCTAACGCCCTTAAATAAGGTAAGTCCTAGCTTGGGGTGCAGATTTTTTTAATGCAAAATATAGTATAATACTACGCTTTATTTATTTGAATTATTGCTATGTCAGTTATCCGCAAAACACTTATTGTGGGCCCAAAAAGTAAGTAAAATACAGTATAATATTATGTTTTAATAAAATACAGTATAATACTGTGTTTTACATTAAAAAATAAATATTTATGTCAGTTATCCGCATAATACTTATTGATAGGCCTAAAATTGAAGTAAAATGCAGTATAATACTGTGTTTTACAGTAAAAACGAATATTTGTATTAGTTATCCGCAGAACACTTATTGGTGGACCCAAAATTGAAGTAAAACGGAGTATAATACTGCGTTTTATATGAAAAAAATAAATATTTATATCAGTTATCCGCAGAACACGGTGGGCCCAAAATTGAAGTAAAACACAGTATAAATACTGTATTTTAGAAAAATACAATATTATACTATATTTTATATTAACGACTAATTTTCTGTCAAACTAAAACACGGTATAACATTACATTTTAAATAGAAATATATTTTATATTAACGACTAATTTTCCGTCAAACTAAAACACGGTATAACATTACATTTTAAATAGAAATATAACTTTTTATTAATTGTATCATGATATTTTGTCTCCAAAATATCATTATTTAGATTTCGGACTCGTGCCATGATATGATTAATACAGATTACAGAAGCAAGGAAATGGACTAATGATCTTTTTATACTTTAAGTTCATTGAGTGTCAAATCTCACCTCCTCAGACCTCCAGCCGAAAGTCAATATTCTTCATAGAAACATAAACACATGATTTGACAGTTCTTTTTTAAAATTAAAAATTGGTTTTTTACTAAACATCTATGATACTTCGACGTAACCAGATAACCAAATTAAATAAGCTCCTTGCCTGATAATCAACAAACTAATAAATATTTTCCCGCACTTGGCATGGAAAATAATTATCTCTTGTTCTAGTGGAGCAATAAATGGCATGGATTACCTATATCTCAAAGAATTTGTTACTTCTCGCTTTTCAAAATCAAATTAAATGAGTTTTTACTAATATAGTTTTAAATTGTACTCTTTATAGAGACATGAGGGTTTCTCTGATGTTAAGCAACCACAACTTTCAATTTAGAGATTGTGTGTTCAAGTCTCCCCAAGAAGAACAAGTGGCAAGTTCTTGGAGGGAAAATGACGGGGGTCTATTTGGAAACAGGCTCTCTATCCCACTTTAGGGGGTAAGAGTTGTTGTACTTGTATGGGTCAAAATATGACCTCGAGATAATTAACAAGATTAATTATATCGTAAGCTAACTCATAGTTAATAAAATGGTATGACCACTCATTAACTACGAGACTCGATTATCAGCTAATTCGATCACTAAGGCTACGGCCTATCCGCCATAATAAGGACGGAACCTGAGCATAGTCACGGCCTTCATTGTCAGCTCATACATCTTACATCTATAAATAGTAAGAGAAGGAACCCTAGAAAGGGGGCTGTTTCTTCTTCTTCGTCACTATTCTCGAGAAAAGAAAGAATGTCACTGTAAGACTCTGAACCTCTCCATGGAGAAGCAGACCAAATCAATATCATCAATAAAAAGCTTTTCATATATCTCTTCTTAATACAAAAAACTTTTTTTTTGTTTCTTTTATTCAGTCCTTTGATTTATTACGATCTGTTATGATTGGCCGTTAATTTATTTCGATTGTTTTTATGCTTGCAAAGTGTATGATAACTTTGAGCTAAACAGTACTCTCTTCTATCATTTTGATAATAAGTAGAATCTGAATTAACTTCAAAATTGATTAGATCAATAATATTCAATATTGAGAAGTGCCACATGAAATATAGAGGGATAAAATACTTTAGTTGAGGAATGTAAGCAACAAACCTCCATAAGATATATGCATTGATAGTAATGTAAAACTGTTTATACAATTAAATATCTAATAAAGTAATTAAATAAAACTTTACGATAAACATTATATTCCCTTCGTTTGCTTTTTTACTGTCCACCTTTTGATTTTGTACTTCCTTTAAGAAAAAAATAATAAAGTATATATTTTATAATTTTATCCATAATATTGATAACATTACCAAGAGTTTTGGAAAATGATTTGGTAAGAGTAGTTAATAAGGGTAAAACGGGAAAAAATAATTTATATTTCTCTTGATTTAATATAGCGGACAAATAAAAGTGAAAATATATCTTAAGTGTAGTGAACAAGAAAAAATAAATGGAGGAAATAATAAAGAACGTGGAAAAGATAATAAAAGTATTGTACTAATATTTTACTGCACATTAAATTTATACCAGGGGCAGATCTATATTGAAAATTTGGGTGCTTTTATTATCCTAGAGACGCCACTGATTTATACTATAGTAAAAGTGCAAAATATTTATATACTAAAAATGTATATTAAATCATAGTATAACAATATAAAGGAGTAAAGGGTTCTGCGGATGGTTTTAACAAGGGAATCATTTCAGTGACGCCTATGCTCACCAAATCCGTTAAAATCTTGGTTACAGTCTGATACGATGCTGTTGCTACCTATGTTTTCATTTATGTGATACAGTTTTTTTCTTTGTTTAAAAAGAATAAAATATTTTTATGTGTAAAATTAATTTAGCTTTACTTTTAAATTTTGTTCATAATATTCTTCATGAGAAATTCTTATAATTACATAAATCTTTGATAAATTTAACATCACTGTATGAGGTAAAATTTGGTTCACCTCGCCGTTGCTTAATTAAGCACGTCCCTCATAACGAGGCCTCCCTCAAAGCCTTGTCAATCAGATAAGGACGGCCCGACCAAGGACGTTCTGATCAACTAAGCAAAGGAACGACACCGTTTTAGGCCTAGCTTCTTCCGTACGAAGAAGCCACCAACTTCTGTACTTTTATTTTCGTGTATTTCGAGAAAATGTCTCCTAATATATAAAGGAGACATTCACTCTGTAATAAGGCATGATTATTCTTAATATACCAACTCTCTACTTTCTTTCTCTCTACTGTTATCTATAAAACATTTTTGTATCTCTCTATCTCTTTCTGATAGCAAAAACTCTCGATTATCTTCTATACTTCAAGATCCACTAAGATCGTAGTAAAACAATCTCTTCTATGACTATACTTGATTACGATTTACCCTTATATCTTTTTGATTGTTTTTATGATTATAAAGTGCATATATCTTTTGAGCAAAACAATTTGGCGTCGTCTGTGGGGATTTCGAGAATCAAAATTATAGTTTGTGCCTAGAAAACTACTAACAAACATCCCCTACATCATACAAACAAGTATGGTTGACAACTATGCGAAAATGAAAGCGACAGATGGGATTGGGATCAACCTCATGGATTCGTTCAACGAGGCAGGTGAAGATAATCTCTTGAACACAACCCCTAGCACTACAATGAGTGGAGAAATCCCACCTCCTCCACCCAGAGACCCGACGGAACCACGAGAAAGGGGTACTTCTACATCTACATCTAAAGAAGCACCCCCAGAAGTCAAGGAGCTACTGAAAGAATGGATCACAATCACTCTAAACGACTTGGTTGAAAATCCACCACACCGTGGCGTAAGACGAATGCCAGTAATGGTTCTCACCGTGACAGAAGATGAACCCGAGGTCGCACGAGCAAACGACGTGCTCACCGACGCTCAAACCAACAACGATGCGCTCACAGCCATCCTCAGAAAAATGGAAGAAATGGAGCACGAAAACAAGTCACTCTGCGACTAGATGAAGGAACATCAAGAAAGAGTGGACAAGATCCCGGGCGCTCCTAAACTATTGCCAAAGCGCGACGTAGGCAGGTTTGTGGAACAACCCTATTCAGAGGAGGCCGCACCATACTCCATCCCAAAGACCTTCAAAATGCCTTCCTGTATGAGAGTATATGACGAGACTACTGATCCCGAGGACCATCTAATCTACTATTTCATGGCTGTAAAAGGTAACGACTTGGCAGAGGAACAGGTACCGTCGGTACTTCTAAAGAAGTTCGGCGAGACGCTGACAGTGTTGATACCCAATTTTTTCTATATATTTCTATACTCAAAATTCCCCCAAAATAGCATGTAGATACATATATAAGTATCCTCAAAGGTTTTGGCATTGTCTACATTTAATAAGATTTTTAAAATCAATTTATGACCTGATTTTGTACTATAAAATCATATATTTATTCCCAAAACTTGTTATTTTGGTCAGTAATTTATTTTATTCTCTCATTTACAAAAAAATATCATTTACATAATTTATACATAGTTTTTTTTTTTTTTAAGCTTAACTATCATCATTGTATTAATATCAAAAATGGATATACAATGCAAACCTAAAGTAGTAGTTTGGACTCTACTACGCACTATCCTCAACTAATCACAGAACATTCTACATTTCTAAAAATAAAGCTAGCTGTGTATGGTTTAAACATTTACATCCTCTATCTATGGAAATCTATTCAGCAGGTGTAGTCCCTTAGTCCATCTATTACAATGCCTGCCTCGTATGTGAATCAACATGGCGACTTCTCTCGCAGCTCTGTCTTCATCAAACACCATATTTTGAAACCTCATGTTGTTCCTGGCTTTCCAGATTATAGCAATTACATTGACAAATGCAGCAGCAAAGATTGATTTCCTCCATGCAGCACTTCTAGCTCCTTTGCAAATCATTGTCAACTCCTCCTCCCATGTGAGAATTTGTCTTTGACACCCTATCCAACAGCATATACGATACCACAACTTCCTAGTTACACAGCATTCAAAGAACATGTGGTGAAAGTTTTCCTCTTGTTGCTTACAAAAGATACACAGTGATGGAATTTGGATTCCAATTCTGGCTAATCTATCCACAGTGGGGAGTCTTTGATGTGCAGCCAACCAAGCCGTGAACTTGTATCGAGGGATCACATTTTTCACTAGCATCAAGTTCCTCCAACTAACTCTTTCAAAACTAGGCAACATAGCAATGTAGCACTTGTGAATTTGAAACTTTCCCCTGCAACAACTGCTTCAAGCCTGTCATATAGGTTGCCTATCATCTGAGTGTTCTCCATTATGCTTCCTCTACACTGCATAATCTTCCTAATTACCCATGCAGCCTGCTTTGGAATATTAGTTGTTCCAACTTCACCTTTCTTTATATAGTAGCAATGTATCCATTTTACCCATAGACAATCCTTTTTTCTAGTCAAGTCCCATAGCAATTTGGTCACTGCAGCTTTATTCCAGATTGTCAGATTCATAATGTTCAGTCCACCTGCATTTAAAGGTGCACAAACTGTATCCCAAGCAACTAATGCCCTCCTGGAATAGCTAGCTGAACCAGTCCAGAGGAAGGTGCGACAAATAACATCAATAGCTTTTAGAACTTTCTTTGGCAGTATGAATAGCTGAGACCAGTAGGATTGAATGCCAAAAATAACAGCCTTAATAAGTTGGCACCTACCAGCATATGACAACAATTTGGCAGACCAACACCTCACCCTTGCAGTAATCTTCTCAATAAGGGGTAGGTAATGTTGAATGGCTAGCTTTTTAGAGTCCAATGGGATGCCCAGATATCTGAAAGGGAGGGCCCCTTCACTGACTCCCAGCCTGTTAATAATATCTGTCTTGATCTCCTGAGTAACTCCTGCTAGGTAGATTGGGCTTTTGCTGGGATTAGCTTCCAAACCTGATGCCTTTGAGAATTGTAAGAATGCTTGGTGTAGTATCTGGATAGAAATAGAGTCAGCTCTACAGAACAAAAGTAAGTCATCAGCAAAGCACACATGTGTACAATTCAATTTTCTGCATTTAGGATGGAAATTAAAGTTTCCATTCCTACACAACTGTCCCAATATTCTACTCAAATACTCCATTGCCATCACAAAAAGGTAAGGGGACATAGGATCTCCCTGTCTTATTCCTCTTTTAGCTTTGAACGGTTTGGTAAGTCCACCATTCATTATAAGAGAGAAAGACACTGTAGTAATGCAAGCCATGATCCACTCTATGAACTTAGCTGGAAAACCATAAGCCACCAGGAGTTGCTTAAGAAAAGACCATTCCAAGGAATCATAAGCTTTCCTCAAATCCATCTTCAATACACATCTAGGGGAAACACCTTTTCTAGCATAACCTTTAAAAATTTCATGACTCAGTAATATGTTATCAACTATACTCCTGCCTTCTATAAAAGCAGACTGAGCCATTCCCACAATATCAGTGACCACCTCCTTCAATCTTCTTGTTATTATCTTGGAAATTAGCTTGTACAAAGTGGTGCAGCATGCTATTGGCCTATAATCTTTCACAGTAGAAGGAGAACTTGTTTTAGGAACCAAGGCAATGGCTGTTGTGTTTATGTAGTAAGGCATGCTGTTAGTCCTGAAGAAATCCTTAGTGGCTGCAAGAATATCATACTTAATAAGCTCCCAATTCTTAGTGAAGAACTCTACAGGGTAGCCATCAACCCCTGGGGCTTTATCCCTTGGCATATCCTGCAAAGCTTCACTAACCTCTTCCATAGTAATCTCTCTGATGAGCCTTCTTTGTTGATTTAAGCTAAGACATTTCCCTTCCTTGACAGTAGCAATATCAACACCAGTCAATTCTTCAGCATTTCCTCCCAGTAGTTCTTGAAAAACAGTCATGAACTCACACTCCACTGCAGCAGGATCAGTAATATGGTCACCAGTTTCAGTGTAGACTGAAGAGATAGTATTTTGGCAGTTCCTAATCTTCCATTGAGCATGGAAGTATTTGGTATTTGCATCTCCACACTCAATCCAAGTAGCCTTAGATTTTTGCCTCATAACTTGTTCCTCAATGTTACTCCACCTTGCAATGTCTGCCAGTGCCTGCCTTTCCTCAGTAATTAGATCCTGTAGTTGAGGATTAACTTTCAATTGGGACTGAATTATATCAAGCTTCTCTCTAGCCTGTATAATCCTCTGTTCATAAGTTTCCATGTACCTGTTTGTCTCCTTTAACTTACTCTTCAACAGCTTCATTTTTGACCATATCTGCTTCATATTGTCCCCTATAAAATCCTGTTGCCAAACATCCTCAACAATAGTTGGGAACTGTGGAAATTCCATTACACCAATATAGAGTCTAAAAGGCTTGGGATGAAGGAGCTTTTGATTTCCAAACTTCACACAGATTGGGGTATGGTCAGATACAGATGGATTAAGGAACTCAGCTTCAATATGCCCATATTGCTGTACCCATTGAAAATTCCCCAAGGCCCAGTCAATTTTACTATAGACATGTTTATTTGTCCAAGTAAAATTCCAACCTATCCTTTTTAAAGGAGTGAGTTGTAAATCATATATGAGTTGCTTAAATCCCCTAACTTCAGCATCAGTCACAGTAGAACCAATTCTATCCTCAGAGGATAGAACATTATTGAAATCACCACTAATTAGCCAAGTGTCTTGACTGGGAATAGAAACTGCCTTCAGATCAGCCCACAAACTTTCTCTTTGAACTCCAGTGTTATGGCCATACACTACACAAAGATGTGTTTTCACATGACTAACAGAATCCTCTATGTGACATTGAATCATTTGGTCAGTTACCTTTGCAATATTGACCTGGATATGAGGCTTCCAAATCACCCAAATTCTTCCATTCACAGCTTCAGAGTAGTTACAAAATACCTTCCAACCCTTAGCTATTCTTCCTTGTATTTTCTGTGCTTTATGTGCTTTAACTCTAGTTTCAAGGCATCCCAACACATCTACTTTATTTACAATTAAGAAACTTTTCAGTTCCTTTTGTTTATGGGCTAAATTAAGCCCTCTTATGTTCCAAGTAACAATTTTCATGTAAATGAAGGCCCTGGATCATGCTGGCTTTTCCAACCAGCACCTTGTTCTTCCATTTTAGCTTTACCTCTACTGCATATATCCACACAATCTGCAACTACTTCATTTTCCCTTGCCACTACTGAGTTGATATTCAGACTAGGATAGTCAGTAGATTGACTCATAATCCACCATCAATTGCACAAACAACAACAGTTGGCTGCATTATAGACTGTACCAAGTTCTCCCCTGCAACTATCTGGTTAACTCCATCATCTGCATTAACAACAACATTTGGCTGCATTGTATGCTGTACCAAGTTAACCCCTGCATCTGTCTGATTAACCACAGCTGTGTTCTCATCAACCTTGGGAGCATGGACTTTTTTCATAGTCCACCTTTGCCTGTTAGCTTTAGGCTTCCCAGGTTTTATAGGTGCTTCCAGGTTATCATTTTTTCCTTCTTCTTCAGTTTTGCCAACATACCAACACTCACTAGTGTCATGACCAAATTTAAGGCAATGATTACAAAAGGTAGGCTTCCAGTCATAATCAATCAATTGAACCTTATGGCCATAAGGAGCCTCAATATCAATATGATCAGGCAAGGATTGTGAGGCATCCACTTCCACTAGCACTCGAGCAAATGATATTCTCTCATAGTGAGCTGTGATTTTATCAGTGTATAATGGAGTACCTATAGCACTAGCAAGTTTACTCAACACATCAGCTGACCAATATTCAACTGGCAGCCCTGGAAATTTAACCCACACAGGAATGGTGCTCAACACATCACTCTGAAAGGAGAAATCAGTTTCCCAGGGCCGCAGAACCATCGGTTTGTTTCTAAACGAATAAGGCCCAGATTGTAGCACTAGGTCCATATCCATTTTACTCGCAAACCTAAATATACAATATCCTTCTGCGTGCATTAAGATCTGTGGCTTGGAAACAAAATTCCAAACATGAATTGCGAAATTCTCCATAGCCTTTTCAGTTGGATTATCCCCTATTATGTACCCTATCAGTGAATCCTTCCAATATTCCGCTTGTGGTTTCAATTCTTCCTCTTTGATGGTAACTATCAGCTTACCATTTCTATTGACTGGAGGTACAAACTTCAAAGTGTTCCCCATTTGAGTGAGACGATTGCCTCGCACAGCTTCAGCAAAGGTAGGGGGAGGAGTTTCATCTTCAACAACATTCGAGAATTGCAGCTTCCTCACTATCTCTGCCTTTTGCTTCTCCTCTACTTGCATGCATTCATCAGTGACTCTCTTCACTTTTGCTTCAGATTGCAAAATTGGTGGTAGAAAGCTTCCGAATGTGAGTGGTTCAGGAGATTTAGTCTGTATTTGGGCTGGTGTTATGGTCTGTAAGGCGGCGGAAGGTTGGGGACGTCGTCGGCGTGCCATTCCCGGCGGTTTTTGCTTCTTGCTAACATGCGCCGATGATGAATGGAACAGGACCTTAACGTGCGCCGAGAGAGAAAAGCATGCGCCTACTCACATGTTATACCCCGACGGGTCGGATCGTTAATTTATACATAGTTTTACAGGTTCATTAGGTATTTCTAAATTAAAATTGCATGAAATTGCAATTTTAGCCTATTTCTCGATTTAATAAGTATTTTAACTACAAAATCGTTCCTAACACTTTTTAATTGATACTTATATATTATTTATTAACTGAGTATTTTAACTCAATTTTTACAATATCATTTACTATTTATAAAATCAAATTGGGGAAAATTGGCTATTTAAATCATCGCCCTTTGTTATTTCAATTCTAGCCTAAATACACCCCCAATTTAACCCCCAATAAAACTACCCAATTTTTAAATTTACCCGCCCAAACCTTTTCAAACTAACCTACATGTACCCTCTCTTAAATCGTGGACTTTGATCATTTAGATCAATGGTCCACATTAATCATTCCATAATTAAACCAAACACCCCCCCCCCCCAAATCCTAATCACTTCACACTTTCAGCCGCCCTTGTATCCCCTCGTCCCAAAAATGCTCTCAAACCCCTTCTGGACCCTAGCCCTTCTCCGGTTCCGTTAGGCTTTTCAAGCTCTAAGGCACCTGTACTCATCTCTCCATATCTTCTATGGCTCTCTTGTTCAAAGATCAGAGCCCTATCTCGGAGATTATCGACTCAGAGGTCCTTCGACTTGAGTTTTACGGTCGTGTCCAGTCTCTCTCCAGCAAGCCTTGATGTTGTGAGTCCATCGTTGACTCAGAATCAGTCAATTTCACGCTTTCTCATTTCTCTATGGTTCTTTCTCTGAAACCCTAATTTTCAAGGTTTTCTCTGTGTTTATCTTTATGATCTTCTGTAGATCCTAGTTACTTTCTAAAGTTTCTAAGTATTTCTCACATTTCTCCGCCAACTTTGTTTTCAAGCTGTTCGTCTTCCTAAAATTTAGGGTTTCTTCGATTTCTTTGCTTTATTTGCTCTATTGTGTTTTCTTCTAATTTTTACTATGATTTCTGAGTATTTTCTACTATGGCTCCTATGTATTTTCCTTACTGTGGTGTTTCTAGGGTTTTCGAGTTAAATGTTTTACTGTGTTCTCTGTTTTTCCATATGTTGTTCTTCCTAAGCTCATCTTCACTTATGTTTCTTCTTTTCACTCGAGAGGTGCTGGAAACCTTAGGTTTTGGAGGTTTTCCATTTCTTTCTATGCAATTGCTTGCTATATGTTTAATGTCTAAACCCTAGCATGCTTCTGATTTCTTGCTTACGTGCTTCTGCTCTTTGAGTACACGACTATTCTACTAATTTCAGCCTTGCATGTTCGAATTTGTACACCTCTTTATATAGTCATATTTTCCCCCTTTTGAATAACCCTAATTTTTGGAAATTGATTTCTTACAAACTTATATGATTCTTTAATTTGGACCTTCTCTCCGACTAAGTTCAGTATCAATTCGTATCTCAAATTCCTTGATTCTCTATTGACTTACCTTATTTGTTTAAACCGTGTGAATTTCAAAACTTTATATGTACTTACCCTGTATCTTATGGCTCATTTTTTATTTTCTTCCCCAAAATAAACTTGGGTTTATTTACCTCGAGTCCGGTTCCTTAATTAGAGGAAACCCTTTCCATAATTGATTGTGATTGATGCTAAGTTATTTTCTTACCTTATTAGCTGCTTACTTTCAAACTATAAAATCCTCCACCTCTTTTCACTTCAACACAGGAACAATCCTAAGTTCACTCACATAAAACTCTCTCTTCTCTTCTCTGTTCTTCTCTATTACTTGTTCTACTGCTTGAGTTTAGCCGGCTGAAAGCCAAGGCTAAACTATAAGGTCTCATCTGCCCTATTTACTCTATTGTTCGAGTTTACAATTGGTAGGTCTCTGATTTACATATTAACTCCAAACTACATGTTTGCTTACCCCTTCTCCATCTGTTTATGTTCAGTATGCAGTTAAATTTTTATATGTACATCCCTACCATATATCCCTATGCTTTTGATGCTATATGTTCGTATGAGTACATTCTTGTACATCCCTTTACCAAATCCCTTTAGTTTAATTATGTTTGTAACAAATGTTCTTATGTAACCCCATTCTCTTAACCCCCTGTTTGTTTGTGAATTTTTTTTTAGACTAGGATCGCACTCCATTGCTATTCCTAATTTAGAACCAGGTTGCTCTCAACCTATACTCAAAGTAATCCCATCC
Source organism: Nicotiana benthamiana (assembly GCA_034376525.1). Lineage (NCBI taxonomy): Eukaryota > Viridiplantae > Streptophyta > Magnoliopsida > Solanales > Solanaceae > Nicotiana > Nicotiana benthamiana. Next base: position 40,555,260 of record CM067336.1, read on the forward strand.
CTTAACCCCTATTAGGTGTGAGCTTGACACGGGTATGTTGGTGTCCTAATCACCATACAGGCCCTAGTCTGACTTGGCTCAAGTCTGCTCTTATTTGTTAAACCATGTAATGCGTCAGGGGTGTGCCAGTCCCATTCATCTAGGTATGATCACCTTTTGCATTAGTCTTCCTCTAATCCTTCACTTTTACACTTACTCCTAGTTCTTTAAGTCCTACCCCCCCTCCCGCCTCCTTCTTTGGTAAGCCATGCTTAGGGACCCTCGAGTCTCCATTGAACTTGGATGCCTGAGGGCTGGTAATTTCACACTTTGCACTACTCTAATCATTTAGGGTGTAAGCATTGCCTGGGTTTCCCCTGAAAGCCCTTGGAACTTTGAAAAACTCTAAGAGAAAGCCTTGGAATTTGGAGCATGGATTTGGTAAAATATATATGTTGGACATTAAGTTTGCTTTGTGCTTCCTCGGGTCTATTTAGCTTTGATGTATTTATTTCCTTAGTATTTTCCTTTCATTTATGTAAACCAACTTTGTACAAAGAACTTGGGGATAGAGTGAAAAGGATATGGGAGGGGTTTACATTATTGCATCAATCAATGGGTAGAAATCATGCCTATAGGTTACATTATATCAATCAATGGGTAGAAATCATTCCTATAGTTTTTCAACATTGCTTCTCATATAGAAATCATGCCTATAGGTTTTCAACTTTGCTTCTCATATAGAAATCATGCCTATAGGTTTTCAATATTGCATCTCATTTAGAAATCATGCCTATAGGTTTTCAACATTGCTTCTCATATAGAAATCATGCCTATAGGTTTTCAATATTGCATCTCATTTAGGAATTATACCTATAGGTTTTTAATATTGCATCTCATTTAGAAATTATGCCTATAAGATTTCAATATTGCATCTCATATAAAAATCATGCCTATAGGTTTTCAATATTGCATCTCATTTAGAAATTATGCCTATAAGATTTTATTATTGCATCTCATATAGAAATCATGCCTATAGGTTTTCAATGTTGCATCTCATTTCGAAATTATGCCTATTAGTTTTCAATATTGCATCACACCTAGAAACCATGCATACAGGAATTGAATAAAGATGCTAGGCAAAAAGTAGGCCCCTCTAAACGTACTAAAAGTAATAAAATCAATATATAGATATCCTGCCTATAAGGTTCAAGCATCGCCTGATTTGTTAAACATTTTCAATATAGTTTATCCCAAAGCTGTCTATTTGAAATCGGGCCAAGTCTGTCCTTTTACGTTATTCTGAACATGTACAGTCATTTCTTTAAAATCCTATAACTGCAGAACTAAATTTGGCATGCCTAAGTTTACACTCCAAGTCTCTCTTTTTGAAAACTTTCTTTAAGCAGTTTGTAAGCCATTTCTGAACTTTCTGCAGACCCTAAATCCCTCTTTACGGATCTATGCCTGAAACTAACATTTTTCTCTGAAATTACTGGTTTTAAATCATGTCAAGCTCTAATAACCGGATCCGAGGGACCCAAAGCAGATTTGTTATCCTTCTTCACATGTTAAATTAATCTATTCGCGATCAGCTTTAATATTAAGACCAAATCAGTATTTATAAGTTATGCTAGACTAATTGCTGTTGTGGTATACGGGGTTTTGTATGAGCCTTTGAATGTGTGATTTGTATACCCTTATATGCTATTTGTTTTGGATTGACGCTTTAGTATTTTTTCCTTTGAAACTCCATATATGTCCTATCTTTTTCTTCCCCTTTTAGGATTAGAAGTCCTAATACCCTAGGACTAATAGGTTGGGACAGGTACTAGCATGCAATAAGTAAACGATACCAAACGCGTTTAAGTACCTTAACGGGGTGGGAAGGGTAGAATATGAAGATGATGACCGGTGCGCTAATACCAAAGGCGGCCCCTCTTCGAGGAGTGTGTGCGGGGTATTGTACAGATGTGATCCATATTATAGTCAAACCTATGAGCTCTTTCTCTTTTACTTGTTTTATTTAAACATTTTCCTAAAGTAATGTTTTTCAAATTAATTCTCTCTTCTACTTTTATTTAACTTATACCTTTCCCCTTTTCAAAAATTCTCAAGTTGTTTGAATGCTATATATGTGAGCCTTATTTGTTTATTTGCCTTATTTCCTATTAAAGTCACAATTAACACGGGCGGAAACCACACTAGTGGATCTTGAAGGGTGCCTAACACCTTCCCCTCGAGATAATCTCAAGCCCTTACCCGAACTCCGATTTTCTTCAAAAAATACTCTTTTCTTCTTAAAAGTGTCCTAATGCACTATAATCATTAGGTGGCGACTCTTCAAATTCCATAACCCAATTCCCAAACGGGAATAAGAGTTGTTTTGTCCATAATTTTGTAAACCCGATTTCGCTTCTTTTCATTTAAAAAGGGGGCGTCGACAGACAGATGAGGCGCTGATATAGTACTCCCAGCTACCGGTTAAGGGTATCTCCATGTTCGAGGAAATGGCGGACGAATTCGTCACGGCACATGTGGAAGCAAAGAAAGCGGAGGCAAGGGTCAATGACATCTTCGCCATTCGGAAAACCATGGGAGAAAGGCTCAGGGACTTCCTAGGCAAATTCAACAAGGTGAGAATGAGCCTGCCAAACGTATTGGAAGGCATGGCGGTTGCCACCTTTCAGAACGGGCTAAACAGGGACGGCTCGAGGGCAACCAAGAAGCTGCTAACTCGCCTCATGAATTACCCCCTACCACATAGGAAGAAATCTACAACTCGTACTGTGTCAAGGTACATGCAGATGAGGACGACCTTAACGGCCCTACCCGGCGACTAACAACAATACTTCCAGAGCTCATGAGGGATCGACGCAATGAGGGACGACGAGAGAAAATCTCGCGTCCCAACAGGGAAAGGCATCAACCATACATCAGATCGTCCCCTCTGCCACCACCAAGGCACACGGACGCACTACAGCGACACGTCGGCCCCTAAAAAACGAACGAGGTATGCCTCATTTACTATCTTCACATAACTTTTGCGTTTCTCCTTTAGAGGTAGTGTACGCACTAGAAAAGCTGGGCAAAAAGTTACAATGGCCAACAAAGAAGAAGTCAGACCCTACCACCCAAAAATTAAACGCCATGTGCGAGTTCCACCAGGAGCGAGGGCATAAGACTGAAGACTGCATAGGCCAACGGGAGGAGGTGGTCAGAATGTTGAACCAAGGGTTCCTGTGGGAACTTCTCAGCGATAAAGGGAAGCTCAATTTGCACGAGGGCGGGATCGACCCAACGGGCCACCAAAGCCGCCCTTGCCAACACACACGATCAATATGATCATCGGGGATGGCAATGACTCGACAATCAATCACGTCAAATTTACCACCACTCACAAGTTGAAGCGAACTATCACCCACGAACGGTATGACGACTTCGAAGATAGCATCACCTTTGATAAGTCTAATACCAACAGTTTGTCTTTTCCTCATTACAACACTTTGGTTATTACTTTACGCATTGTGGATACAGACGTTAAGAGAATTATGATTGACGATGGTAGCGGCGCTTGTATTATCCACCAAAGGGTCCTTGCGTCTATGGGACTCGAGGATAAGATAATATCTCACTGTATAACGCTGACTAGTTTTAACAATGCAGTGGAAAGAACCTCCGGAGAAATAATGTTGCCCGTCTTGAAGGGAGGAGTCACGCTGGAAACCACCTTCCACGTGATGAACCAGGAAACAGCGTATAACGCCATCATTGGACGACCATGGATACACGCCATGAGAGCAGTCCCCTCCAGCTTCAGGTGATGAAATTCCCTACCCCATGGGAGGTATTCAGTATATGGGGTGAACCCTACACTACCCAAGAATGCTACAAAATAGCTCAAGACTATACCCATACAAAACAACTCTAAGTGGCGAGCGCAGAAGCATAACAATCAGCTCTGTCGGGGACTAAGGTTCTTCCGACAGAGGACGCCATCAAAGATTCGGATATCATAGAAGCCAGAAAAGCTACAGTCGAGGACCTCGATCCCGTACAGCTAGCCGACAATGATCTCAAAAAGAAGGCCTACATCGGACACGACCTTTCAAATCAAAGTAAGTATCATGAATTTTTATCTAACCATGTAGACTTGTTCGCTTTTTCCCATTCAGATATGCCAAGGATACCGCGGGACATCGCTACCCACAAATTGAACGTTGATCCACTACACCCGCCCGTGAGGCAAATAAGGAGAAAATTCAATGTCGCTATCAACGAAGCTGTGAGTGAAGAAGTAGACAAACTATTAACAAATGGTTCCTTCAGAGAATCCAAATACCCTGAGTGGGTCGCCAACGTTGTCATGGTCAAGAAGAAAAATGGGAAGTGGTGAATGTGCGTGGATTTTACGGACTTGAACAAAGCATGCCCGAAAGATTCATTCTCACTCCCCCACATCAACCAGCTGATAGACGTGACGGCCAGAAACGAACTCTTGAGCTTCCTAGCCGCATATTCCAACAACAATGAGATCATGATGTCCGAATAAGATCAGGAGAAAACGACCTTCATCACTCACCGAGGGACGTACTGCTACAAAGTGAGGCCCTTCGGCCTCAAAAATGCGGGAGCAACTTACCAAAGATCGGTGACCAAGACGTTCAAGGAACAACTTGGAAAAACAATGCAAATCTACATCGACGACATGCTGGTAAGGTCGTCCAGAAAGGAGGATCACCTTGACCATCTGAAGGAGGCCTTCGAAATATCGAGAAGATACAGGATAAAACTGAATCCCGAAAAATGTGCCTTCGGCGTGGCCTCGGGAAAGTTCTTGGGATTTCTCGTATCTCAGAGGGGTATCGAAGTCAATCTAGATCAGATCAAAGCAATAGACGCAATCCCGGAAGTGTTATGCAGCAAAAAAGTGCAGAAGCTGACGGGTCGGATAACCACCCTTTCCAGGTTTATCTCGCGATCCTCCGACAGGTGCCATAAGTTCTTCAGTGTGTTGAAGAAAGAAGCTTGAATGGAACAAAGAATGTGTTGAAGCCCTAAAAAATCTGAAGGCATACCTATCTTCGATGCCCCTACTATCCAGAGCAAGCCCAGGAGAACCACTTCTAGTGTATCTAGCCGTGTCTGAGGTAGCCGTCAGCGCTGTCTTGGTACGCGAGAAAAAAGGTACGCAATCTCTCATCTATTAAATTAGCAAAACACTAGTGGACGCCAAAACTCGGTACCCCCACCATGAAAAGATGCATTAGCACTAGTCGTAGCTTTACAAAAGCTTCGACCTTATTTTCAATGCCATCCCATAAGAGTGGTAACGACCTTCCCATTGAAGAGTGTCTTACATAATCCTGAGCTATCAGGTCGAGTCGCAAAATGGGCCATTGAGCTCAGCTAGCACGATATCTCGTACCTTCCAAGAAACTCCACCAAGTCTCAAGTCCCAGCCGACTTCATAGCCGACTTTAGCACGGAAATCCTGCCGAAGGCAGAGCTCGAGACCTGACACTGCTCCCCCACCAATGACCTATGGGCCCACCACACTGATGGCGCCTCCAATGCTTTGGGACTGGGACTCGTCCTCAAGGTCCCCATGGATGAAACAATTCACCTGTCCATATGATTCCCCAAAATGGCTAACAACGACGCCGAGTATGAGGCCGTTATTGTAGGTAAGCAATTAGCCATCAAATACGGAGTCTGGCGGATCCTTCTCCACTGCAATTCGCAACTCGTGGTAAACCAGATCATTGGGACTTACCAGGTCAATGAACAGAGGCTACAAAACTACCAAAATGAAATCCGCAGGCTAATGGCTGAGTTCGATGAGTGCCGATTCGAACAAATTCCGAGAGCACGAAACATCAAAGCGGACGGCCTGGCAAAATTGGTTGCGGCTACCAAAAACATCAAGAGGGAAAGCGTGGTCACCCTCCTCTATTCAGCCATCGATCACACCGAGGTGTTTTCATTCAGTCTAACCTGGGAATGGCGCAACCATTTCATGTCCTATCTACAAGACAGAACGCTGCCGCGCGACAAGAAAGAGGCAAGGAAACTCCGCGTGCAAGCCGTCTGGTACTGCCTGATCCACAACTACCTCTACAAGAGAACATTTGGCGGACCCTTGGCCAAGTGGCTAGGTCTGCACCAAACAAGGCCAGTACTTGAAGAGGTACACGAGGGTCACTGCGGCGCCCATACAGGCAACCGCGCCCTTGTACAGTGCATCATCAGCGCCGGCTACTACTGGCCCACCATGAAGAAAGAAGCAGCAGAATACATCCGCTGAGGCGAACAATGCCAAAAATATGCCCTAATGATCCACCAACCATGGGAACCCCTACACTCAGTCACCTCTCTATAGCCCTTCATCAAATTGGGAATGGACATAGTTGTCCCCCTACCAGCAGGACCGGGAAAGGTACGATTTTTGTTTGTTTTGACTAACTATTTTTTCAAGTGGGTGGAAGCAGGTGTGTATGCACAGATACGCGAACAGGGGTCATCTCCTTCATATGGAAGAACATTATATTCCGTCTTGGAATCCCCAAAGAAATCAACTGCAACAACGAACGACGGATCGTCGGTCAAAAAATGACCGAATTCTTCGAGAAATGGCGCATCAAGAGAATCCTCTCCACGCCATACTACCCCGCCGCCAACGGTCAACCAGAATCCTCTAACAAAACCATACTAAACATTTTGAACAAAAAGCTTGAAGACTCCAAAAGGCATTGGCCTGAGGTGTTGTGGGCGCACAGGACCACGCCCAAGTCTAGCACAAGGGAAACCCCATTCTCGTTGGTCAATGGAATGTATGCGGTCATACCCGTCGAAGTAGGAAAACCAAGCATGAGGTATTCACACACCAGCTGAACGAAAAACGATGCAAATAGGCTCCAAGACCTTGATGAAGCCGAGGAAAAAAGAGAAATGGCCCACATAAGAATGGTGGCCCAAAGCAGCAAGTCGAAAGGTACTACAACAAAAGGGCAAAAATAAGGCCGCTCAAAGTAGGAGATTATGTTCTCAAAGCCAAGACATTGTCCTCCAAAGACCCAAGTGAAGGAAAATTGGGCAAAAACTGGGACGAAACCTACAAAAATCACAGCAATAGCAAATAAATGGGCATTTCAGCTGGAAAAAATGGAAGGAAAAACACTCCAGAACAAGTGGAATGTCACCCCCCCCCCCCTCAAATATTTCCATTTCTAAAAGGCTTCCCCCAAGTCACACTCTTTTTCCCTCACCCGAGTTTTGTCCCAATTGGATTTTCTCGGGGAGGTTTTTAACAAGGCAATGAATGGGACACCTATAGATGTTCGTGGAACAAGTGTATCACATCCGCCTCTCCATCCGCTCTCCAGCCCGACCTGATACAGGGACTGGACCAGCGACATCTCCAATGTGTAAAAAGGTTGTGGCCATCTCCAATGTGTAAAAGGCTACGACCATCTCCAATGTCTAAAAAGGCTATGGCCATCTCCGATGTGCAAAAGGCTACGGCCATCTCCAATGTGTGAAAGGCTACGGCCATCTCCAATATGTAAAAAGGCTATGGCCATCTCCAATGTGTAAAAAGGCTACGGCCATCTCCAACGTGTAAAAGGCTACAACCATCTCCAACGTGCAAAAGGCTATGGCCATCCCCAACGTGTAAAAGGCTAAGACCATTCAATTATACATGCCTAAGGCCATCGATTTAATATGGCTAAGGCCATCGCTGCTAACAGTGGACCCAATGTCGACAACGGCAAAACAAAAGACTTGACGACACCCGAAGTCAACCACATTGCTAAGGCCATCGATTTAAGACGGCTAAGGCCATTGCCGGTAACAGTCGACCCAATGTCGACTACGGCAGAATGAGAGACTCGACGACAGTCGAAGTCAACTAACACGGCTTAGGCCATTTAGTCAAAACATGGCTAAGGCCATCACCGTTAACAGTCGACCTAACATCGACTATGGAAAAATGAAAGACATCACGAAGGTCGAGTTAAACTCAAACTACGAGTTGTAAACATGACAAAATTTCTAAGGAACAAAGAAAGAATAACAACGGAAAAAGGTATGTACTATTATATCCAAATAAGTATATACATGACAGGCCTCAGAAAAACGCCCATTTACAACAAAAGGGTAAAAAACAAACCCTATGAAACCTCATTACCCTCGCCGGCACAATTAGCACTCAGGCCGTCTCAACCTCCTGGCGGGTAGTCCGTAGAAATCCAAGAAGCAGACGCCAGGCGGTTAATGTCTTCTGAGTTATAACCTTTCCTAGCGGGCGAATTAGAGATGTAACTGGCTTCCTAACAAGCAACCTGGGTCAGACTCCGCTGCCTATCCACGTCCTCCTTGAAACTTGGCCGGCTGCCAAGAGCTCTTCAAACACGACTAGCAAGGCATCATGGTACATCCACATGTCGTGAGCATCCCGGCGCTCAGCTTCCTGTGGAGCGGTCCGAGCAGGGGCCTCAATCTTATCCTTCTTAGCTTTGAGCTCAGCGGTTAAGGCCGCAATCCGAGCCCGAAGCACAACAGCATCCACCGCTACGGCATGACCAAGCTCAAACTCACCATCCTTCACTCGAAGGAGAGCCTCCAACTTAGTGTTCCGGGCGACCACGGCAACAAGCTACTCATCCGCCCTCTCCAACTAGGCCAACCGCTTTTTCAGCTTCTCCTCCGACTGGGTAAGACCCTAGCGGAATAGGCTAAACTTGGGGTCATGCTTGTACATGTCGTCCAACGTTTGATGCGCATCGCGGACCTGCCTGTACCTCTGCCACATTTTTCTATGGGCATCCGACCTCTTCGCCAGGCGTCACCCCCTCTCCACCTCCAAGACAAGAACCTGAAAAATATCAAAGGGTGAGTTAGTATGCAGGCGAACCGCCCCTATGACTTCAAAGGGGAGGAGGGCCAAAGTTACTTGCAAGGCCGCGCCCGTTACCCTTTTAGACAGGCCCCTGTCACTAACTTCCGCCAATGCTTCAACCTCGGCGCCCGCACAGAGAAGGGTCACGTCCGCGTCCGCCTCCTCGCAGTTCTCCAAGAGGTTATAGCCGTTGGGGATCACAATACGGCGTGTAGACCTACCGGCCGTCATCTCAACACGAGCTAGAGAGTCCCTTCCTCCGTCCATCCTCTCCAAAGGAGCGCTTGTCCCCGCCGGTGCGGCCGACGATCCATCCTCTATAGTAGGAGGCAGACCGGCCTCAACATCAGCCCTCCCCCGAGGAGCGGCCTCCACGAGCGGATTGCGTCGGCTATAAACGATCGCCTCGACTTGCGATGAGGTAATTGCACCCTCTCCCCTTCGATAGCCACTCCTTTGCTGGTGATCAGCCGACGCCTCCTACTTGAGAGGGACTCCTCATCTTCAAGAGCCGCCTCCATTGTTTGCGAAGATGACTCCAAAGGAAGAGTTTCATTCCCGGACGCAACTTCGGCACTCCTCACGGGCACGGCCTCAGGAACCAACAGAACCTCCTCTTCTGCCGCTATCTTAGCCTCCGCATTAGATGCCGCCCAAGGCGCAACTTCATGTTTAAGGGCCAAAAGCGCACTACTTTCACGCGAACCCTCCACGGGTACGTCCTCCTCCTCAGAGCCCGGTTCCTCCCTAGACGGGCTGGCATCATTTCTACTCCTCTTGGCCCACTTGGAGACACCTCGGCCTACCAAGGAATAGGTTTGTCAGACTAAAGGACTCCCGAATCGAGACAAGGAAAAAAGAAAAGAGTAGGAAAAAGACTGTCACCATTCGGGTTGTACATGCTACAATATTGAGCCCATGTACGACACTCCTCCACAAGCAGAATCATCCTCTCCACCCACGATCTAATGTCGTCCACACAGGAAAGAGACGAGGAATCTTGGGCATATGAGCGGCCACTGCAAATAGCGTATAAAAGAACCGTGAGGGGTTTAACCGTCACAGCAAAAAGCGCCGAATAAGACACAAGGGAATACTTATACTCATGGTTCCACACCTCCGGGAACCCTTCGGGGTTAGCCACCAAATGCTCCACTCGGACGTAGAAAAACTTCTTCCAATAGCCACGGTTGGCCTTGTCATCAGACTGCACCACGAAGCTTTTCTTACCACGACATGTCAGGTGCCACATTGAACCTCTCAGGTAACTCGCATTGAACATCTGCAGAAGGTGGTATATTGTGACCGTGCACCCGGCTCTCTCCGCGTGAGTGGTAAGTATTTTTCACAAGTTATGTGTATAAAAAGTAAGTTGAGCCGGGCACCTCCTGAAGAAACGGCAAAGTTTCTCGCCTGAGGGTTGAGAGGGAAACTGCAGCCGATTCGGAATGCATACTCATAAAATGTGCAGAACCCGAGCCTGTGCACGTTAGCATAATTTTCTCCGGCAAGCGCTGTATCGATGTGGTCTGGAAACCCATATGCCATCCTAAGAGCATCCAGGTGGGAAGGCGTCAACTCGCTACGTCCCAAGGTAGAGATGAACCCTTACTACTAAAATTATTTCTTTTGCTCATGTTCTTCGAAAGAACATTCGCCACCGATAGAGGAACTAGAACCTCTTCGACCACCTCCGCCTCACCGTCGGAAGGAGGTGAAACCCTAGGATGAGCATTATTTCTGGACTTCTTGCTACCTTGAGATCGTTTCACCATGGTTAAAGCTTACCAAAAAGGAATGCTTCAAGTAGGTTCAAAGCTCGACTCGTAAAAACAACGGCTCTTGACAAAAGCAGTAATCGCCGAAAAATAGAACGAGAAAAAGAGATAAATGTCCTTCGGAGATTCAAACGATGAACCGTTTTGAATTACTCCATTCTTTATAGGAGTGAGATACACGGAAATCGAAGCGACATCATTCAAAAGTGGCACGAGAAACCCAAAAGTCACGTCGGGATCTAAACCGGCTTGGGAGTAAAAATAATAATGATGCACGTGATCGGTGACGTAGCCGAGTGTCAACGGCTCCATACTGTCACATAAGCGAACATGTCCGCCTATTGAAGATGTCCCTCGAGGACACCTCCAACAGACTGAGGGACTAACTCCATGAGGTAAAATTTGGTTCACCTCGCCACTGCTTAATTAAGCACGTCCCTCATAACGAGGCTGCCCTCAAAGCCTCGTCAATCAGATAAGGACGGCCCGACCAAGGACTTCCTGATCAACTAAGCAGAGAAACGACACCGTTTTAGGCATGGCTTCTTCCGTACGAAGCAGCCACCAACTTTTGTACTTTTCTTTTCGTGTATTTCGAGAAATGTCTCCTAATATATAAAGGAGACATTCACCCTGTAATAAGGCAGATTGATTATTCTGAATATACTAACTCTCTACTTTCTCTCTCTCTACTGTTATCAAGCAAACATCTTTATATCTCTCTATCTCTTTCTGATAGCAAAAACTCTCGATTATATTCTATACTTCAAGATCCACCACGATCCTAATAAAACAATATCTTCTAGAACTCATTATACTTGATTGCGATTTACCCTTATATCTTTTTGATTGTTTTTAAGCTTATAAAGTAGATATATCTTTTGAGTAAAATAAATATTATATAGGCACACATAAATAATATAGCTAAAATTTATATGCATATTTTAGTGTTTAATCGAAACAGATGATGATTGATAAAAGTAGAGCAACTTTTGATACTAGTCTGTTCTTAAAGATCTGCTTTTTTTCTCAATCCATATTCAGATAAATATAGAAAGCCGAGGGAACTGAACTTAGCTGTTGTATTTCGTACTATTTGCAGAGGAGTGACAGTAGAAGTGATTGGCTTTAAATGGAAAATGTAAGTTTTGCAATAAATGGTTTGCTGTCTAATCATTTACAAGAACTGCTACTGTTAATTGTAGCAGAATATAATCATCATTAGGATTCTGCCCTTTTACGAGTAACTATGAAATTAAACCTCCTAGCGCTTTCTGCTCCCTGCTACGCAGACAACAGAGCTCCCTACGGTAATAATATCTCAGATTTTTAAATAAAAACAAAAACATAAATTGCACTTCTGACTTATTTCAAATATTGAAAGTATGATAATACCACTGCATGCTAGACCTTCCTGTACCAAATTGTCTGTCCTTTTTAACTTTTTCGGAGAACATGAATTTATAGCAGAGTGAGTTCATTTCAGACTCTTTGTTGCATAACTTTACTTTGATAGCTTAGACGAAATCAAGTATGTTCTGTTTGAGGTCCCATGATGACATTGATGATAGGCTATTATTACGTATTTTAATCGATTATTACACACTAATTTATTGTATTTTAGTTGAGTTTGTGTTTTTTACCGCTACTTTAGCACTAATTGTGTGTTTTATGCCTTATAGGTGTGATTCCGAGCTATATAGATGTTATGGAATTAATTTAAGTGATTTGAAACTTTGAACTCAGAGTAAAAGCTCAAGAAATTAAGCCGGGATCGTGTTCGAGGTCAAATTTGATAGTTGAGAATAAACGAAGACTCGATGAGTCATATTGTATATTTTCTAGTAAAATGGACATAATTTTTTGCTCAGAACTCCGTTTAGGCTTCATAATATATGGTTAGAAAAATAACTCAGAGGACTACGACTTTCATGTTTTACGTTTTTTCAAATTCCAAACTGAATAGGGTGACAAACCATGAGATTACCGCGAACCGCGGCAGAACTGCGGCAGAAGGCAGTCGCAGACGAATGAAGAATCTGAGAGGATGTTGGCTGCGGTTTGACTGCGGCTATCCAGGACTAAAACTTGTCTTTTTCGGTAAGGAGAAGGTATAAGTGTTTGGGCCCGACCCTACTTGGTATCTATACATGGAAAAAAAATATTTTTGAGGATTGGACATATTTTTGACATATATTTGAAATAAGGAGGCAAGAACGCATTGGGAGCAAGGCGGAGAATTCTTCCACGAGTTTTTCCTTCATTTTCCTATTTTTTTCATTGTTGGTTATGACTTTTAGTATTGTAGTTTTACATACTATTATGAATATCTCATTTGTTATCTAGGGTTTTGATGGAACCTTTTGTAGGATAAACTTTTGTTATGTTTTTATATAATTGAGTCGTAGTATAATCTCTATTTGTTTAACTACGTTCTTGTTGAAATTAATTGAAGAGCTGTCAATTAGCTGTGCCTATTTAGTATGCATAAATCGGGAGAGAGTGCATATTTAGGTAATGGTTGAACAACACCACTCCCATAGTACATGAGAGATCAATAACTGAGGGTTTAAAGGCAGGATTAGGGATAACGAAGCCTTGTGTGCGATTTGAAGTGAGTTATATTAAACGCCAGCTAGCGTAGCTCGGGAGAGAGCGTCTAATAAATTTTCGTGATCACTCGGGAGAGATTTACGGTAATAAGAGTGCTCATGATCGGTAGGGAATACTTAGGCGAAATTATAGAAAACATAGCAGGAAGGATTCTGACAATTGAGAAAATCATAACTCTAGACCTCCTTAATCTTGTCTTTAACCTTAGTATATTTAGCTGTTAATTTAGTATTTTAATTTGTTAGTTAATTAGTTAAACACGAGAATCTAAATATCTATAAGTTAGGAATTGTTCAAGCGTGTCTTCTTCGTGATAGTGAAAAGTTGTAGCTAAACCTTAGTTCTCTGTGGGATTCGACTCCGGACTTGTAATCGGATAATATTTGCAACGACCGCATTGTCTTTTTGTAAGGAATAGTTGGGCGTGATAAAATTTTGACACCGTTGTCGGGGAACTAACGGTGTAGCTGTAGGTGTACATATTGCTAGGAGTCAAGTTTGAACTTTTATTTTTATTCTTTTTTTGTATTTGATTTTTTTTCTTTTCTTTTTTTGTTTTACTTGTTGATTTTAAAAAAAACATGGCATCATGAAATTGTGCAAGTTTTGATGTTGGTAATTCTACTTTTAGTTCTCCTTATGTATATTGTGAGGAAACCACCTAAGGTAAAATTATCAAAATATTTTCGAGAGCGAGTTATGTGCACCAACTCAATCTTATGTGTGGAATGTGTGTGATATATGTGGTGGTCAAGATGGTTACTTTCATGATTGTGCTTTTATTTCTTATCTTCCCAAAACCCCTTATTATGATGATTCTATATTTTCTTGTGAGGATAATAGGAACAAAGAACCTCGGGAAGCTGACCTAAAGAAGATCGAAGATATGTTAAAGTTTCTTATAGAACAACAAAGTAAAATACTGTTGCGGATAGAAAGACAAGATGAAACTATTCACAACTTAGAGGCTCAAGTGAGTCAACTAATTGAAGATATTAATGCTCAATATGTCAATATTTTGAATAGTATCCAGGAGCAGTTTGCATTAGAGACGAAAATTGAGGTGCCAATAGAGGGGTCCAAAGTAGAACCTCAACACTCTATCCATCTAGTCTTTGAGGATGTCGATGTTGAAGAAGTAATACTAGAGTCAACCAGGGACGTTGAAGATACAAATGTAGTTGGCTCTAGTGTTTTGGGTGTTGAAGAGGTCGAAAATCTTGAAGTTCATGTATTGGAGCGTGTTGGACCTCATTCCAAACACTTCTCTACATTATGTTCGGACGGTGAAATGGAAATGGATCTTTACCAGCATAAAAAGGAGTCCAAGGTAGAGGTAGATGGGCCTTATATTTTGAAATTCTCAAGGTCGTCTAGGCAATGGGACACTCCTCGGTCGAGAGCCAAAAAGTGCATAAGACTCTATCTAATTGTTGGCTCGCAAGAATTTGTACCACCCCAAGAGCATAATCATAAGCTTGAATCAAAACTTGGGATGCGATTTATAAGTTCGAAGTGGAGGCAAAAAGTGATTTACGTCATGCCGCGACGTTAAATCAAGTACTTGTTGGGAGGCAACCCAGCTTTACTGCTTTCTTTTATTTTTTGTATTAATTTTTTAAATTGTATTATTTTTGTAGTGTCAACTTTTTTATTCTCTAGGAGCATGAAAAGCAAAGGTATAGGGAAGATGCAATAACAAACCAAATGGTTGGAACAAAGTATGAGGTACCCGCATGAAGGACTAAGCTTGGGAGAAGTCTAAGTACCCCATGAGCTGTTAGTGCTTCGGACTTCGGCCTACCAATGAGTCTCTTTTACGATTTTTATTAGTTATGGTGTGCATTGGAGACAATGCACAATTTTAAGTGTGGGGTGAGGAGATTGTCTGAGTGACTAACTATGCTATGTTAGTTGTGTTAGTTTAATTGAATAATTTTTTTTAGAAAATAAAAAGATTGGACTTTTGCCGACGATGGATCTATTAGATAATTTTCATGAGGGATTTAAGTCTAAAGAAAATAGACAAAAAGCTTTTCTTTGTTAGGTAGTGTAATTATTACTCCTTGGTTTTTTCTTTAAACCACGGTTTTTTTCCAAGGGTTTTGTATGAACCGGGTGTAGTTAGTGTTTTTTTGGGAGTAGAAGCCATTGTTGTGCTTTAAAGTGAAGCGGTATCTCTTGACTTTTTTATACCTTGAGAATGGTGAGTACTTTGGTTGTGACTCTTAGGCACAGTTTTTGACTCTTGTAGAAGTACCTTAAATTGTATGATCTTAACTTTGCTTTACTGTTTTAACTAGAGTGTCCATTAATCCAATCTTAGGTGAGTTATGTTCCATGTATGTGTGAGATTTTTTGTATTCTATGCATTTCATTTGATGTCTAGAACTTGCACCGTGTGTTTGTAAAGTGAAATAATAGTTTTATTCAATCTAGGAAGGGATATAGGCATTTCTTTATTGAGCCAGATATGTATATTTTACCCACCAAATTGTTACGTATCATAGTTAACCCATTTGAGCATGTAATACTGTTTCTTTGGAAACCATATTACAAGCCTTACCCATTTGTTTGAATTAACCATCTATTTGAACCTTCTAACCTCTCATAAGCAATTAAATTGTTATGAACTTTGTAAAAGTTAAAGTGTGGGGTGGTTGGTTTGGCTTTTGAGTGGAACTCATGAAATAAAGAGAAAGGTGCACTGTTTTGACAAATTAAAAGCCACTTGAATTGGAAAACAAATAGCTGGATTGTTGTAAAAAAAATTAATTCCTTGATATGTGGTGGCTTTTGATGTAAGTGTGTAAGTATGTGGTAATATACATTGATGTGAAGGTGGAGTTTGGTTAGATAAAAGTATGAAGTTTGAATGTTAAAGTATATGTATTAAAGTGCTTAGGGAGGTGTAGTCACTCTTATATCTAAATGTATCATACTTGTCTCGTAGCCTACATTACAACCAAATAAAGTCCTAATTGATCCTAGATTGAATGAGCTCGACTAGTGGAGTAGTTCGCTACGGGAAAGCTTATGGTGCATCTTTTGTGGCATATGAATGTTATTCTAAGAGTGAGTGAATTCTTTCTATCTTGAGTTCCTAAGTGCTCTTAAATTTTATTATATTGAACTACTCTCTTTAGTTGTGTGAGGGCACTTGATTCATGAAGGAAAGGTAATGTTAGTGACCTCTATGTTAGAGTAAGTAGGTGAATTGTGAATAATGTGTGGTACTCGTGAGTCAAATCTTGAGCTGAAGATGTTACGCTTTTGTGCTTAGTCTATTTTAAATACTCTTGGTGTGATGAGTTAGGAGAATTGTTTAAAAATATCTGTGTCTAAAAAAATGTAGTTTGATTGCTCAAGTATGAGCAACGGTTTAAGTGTGGGGTGTTTATAGTAGGCTATAATTAGGTATTTTAGTCGATTATTACACTCTAATTTACTGCACTTTAGTGGAGTTTGCGCTTTTATCGCTAGTGTTTTGCACTAATTGTGTGTTTTATGCCTTGTAGGTATGATTCCGAACTATATAGATGTTAATGAATGAATTTAAGTGATTTGAATCTTTGAAGTCTGAGTAAAAGCTCAAGGAATTAAGCTCGGGGGTGAATTTGATAGTTGAGAACAAAAGAAAACTCGATGACGCATATTGCGCACTGTATAGTAAAATGAACATAACATTCTGCTCAGAACCCCGTTTGGGCTCCATAATATATGGTTGGAAAGATAACTCAAAGGAATATAACTTTATGTTTTACGTTTGTTTCAAATTACAATGGAAATAGGGTGAACAACAACGAGTTTACCGCGACCGCGGCAGAACTGCGGCAAAAGGCAGTCGTGGACGAATGAAGAATCTGAGAGGATGTTTGGCGCGGCTTGACCGCGACCGCGGTAGAACCGCAGCCATCCAGGCCTAAAACTTGTCCTTTTTCACGTAGGAGAAGGAATAAGTGTTTGTGCCCGACCCTACTTGGTACATATATATATATATATATATATATATATATATATATATATATATATATATATATATATATATATATATATATATATATATATATATATATATATATATATATATATATATATATATATATATATGGAAAAACACTATTTTTCACGATTGGACATATTTTTCACATAGATTTGACCTAAGGAGGCAAGAACACATTAGGAGGAAGGCGAAGGATTCTTCCACGACTTTTTCCTTCCTTTTCCTATTTTTTTTATTGTTGGTTATGACTTTTAGTATTGTAGTTTTACATACTACTATGAATAGCTAATTTGTTATCTATGGTTTTGATGGAACCTTTTATAGGATAAATTCTTATTATGTTTTTATATAATTGAGCCGTAGTATAATCTCTATTTGTTTAACTACGTTCTTGTTGAAGTTAATGGAAGAGATCTCAATTAGCTGTGTCTATTTAGTAAGCATAACTCGATAGAGAGTGCATATTTAGGTAATTGTTGAACAACACCACTCCTAGAGTATATGATGGATCAATAACTGAGGGTTTAAAGGCGGATTAGGGATAACGAAGCCTTGGGTGCGATCTGAAGTGAGCTATCTTAAAAGCCAGCTAGCGTAGCTCGGGAGAGTGCGCCTAGTAAATTATCGTGATTACTCGGGAGAGATTTACGGTAATAAGAGTGGTCATGATCGGTAGAGAATACTTAGGCAAAATTATAGAAGACATAGCGGGAAGGATTCCGACAATTGGGAAATCATAACTCTAGACCTCCTTAATCTTGTCTCTAACCCTTAGTATATTTAGTTGTTAATTTAGTATTTTAATTTATTAGTTAATTAGTTAAACATGAGAATCTAAATATCTATAAGTTAGGAATTGTTCAAGCTTGTCTTCTTGGTGATAGTGAACAGTTGTAGCTAAACCTTAGTTCTCTGTGGGATTCGACTCTGGACTTGTAAACCAGATTATATCTGCAACGACCGCATTTTCCTTTTATAAGGCATAGTTGGGCGTGATCAGACATGCTCTCTCTAATCTTGGATATAGTAATTATTAGAGGTGTACATGGACCGGGTTGGTTCGGTTTTTATTAAAACTAAACCAAATCAACTATATCGATTTGGATTCGTTCGATTTTTGTCGGGTTTTCGAATTTTACGAATTGTTTGTTATATGAATATTATTTCAATATTGCTTTGTTAAATTTTTTATCAGTAAATGTATATTTAATAAAAATTTAATAAATTAATAAATATATGATCTATTAAAATATTCTTATGGAAAAATTTTCTTATTAACACATGATAATTATTTTTTTGTCATCTGACAATAGTTATATGTTGATATACACTTTCAAAGTTAGCCGAATTAAAGAATTAAACATAAAAATCAATATCAACCCATAAAACGATATGTTCTATTTAATTTTAAATGATCAAAATGCCATTTCAAAATTTTAAAAGATATAAGAATTTAATAGATCTTGATATATGAATATGGAAGAACAAGAGATTTGACGTATTTCACTAATACTTGATAAGAAAGTGATCATACAAATTATTTAAAGTTAATAAATATGGAACACTTCATATTTAATTAAATATTACATCCCATAAGAGAATCGCAAATATTTCTAGATATTTTTTGATAGAAAATTGAGATAATACATAAATTACCCATAATGCTGTATTGTGGCCCGGGCCAAGGCGGGCCTGACGGTCCGGGCCTCGCGGTCCCGGGCTTGGTGTGCCGGGCCTGGCGGGTCTAACGGGCCTGACGAGGGTTTTTTTTAAGTCAATATCTTGTATAGTAGTCATTAGTATAGTGTAGAATATATTTTATATGGTGTACTAAGTTATTAGTATAGTATATATTGTATTGTAGTAACTAGTATATATTGTATATTATGTATATAATGTGTTGTAGTAATTATTATATATTATATATTATGTATATATTGTGTTGTAGTAATTAGTATATATTGTATGTTATGTATATATGGATAGTAATTAGTATATATTGTATATTATGTATATAGTGTGTTGTAGTAAGTAGTATATATTGTATGTTATGTATATATGGATATATGTTATGTATATATTGTGTTATAGTAATTAGTATATATTGTATGTTATGTATATATGGATATATATATATATATATATATATATATATATATATGTGGATATATATATATATATATATATATATATATATATATATATATATATATATATATATATATATATATGTGTAGTATATATTGTATATTATGTATATATTGTATTGTAATAATTAGTATATATTGTGTTGTTGTAATTAGTATATTGTGTTGTATGTTATATATTGTATGTTATATAAATATTCAAGGATTGATATCGAAGTAAAGACAAAGAAATATTGAGAAAAAAGATATTCAAGGACATGATAAAGAGCATATTTATTGACCAAAATGGCATATCTTTCTTAGTCTTCCTTCCCCCAATGGAATGAGCACAACAAGGTACTAATACCACCATTAAAAGGAAAAAAAACTAAAAGAAGACGTGCCAATGTAAAGTTACACCATAATTTACGTTGTATCTATAACAAATCTCATAAATCAGTCAAGGTTGGGAGGAGGTTGTGTTGGCGGTGGTGGAAATGAAGCTTGTTCATCACCACTTCCGGGTGAAGTCGATTCCTCGGAAAGTTCTGCTATCATTTCTTCATATGCTTCATCTATTGCCGGTTGTGATTCTGCAATGCCAAAATTTCTTCTTTCCGCGTGGATCCAATCTCTAAATAGCACTGATTTTTCCAAGCTCTCCCGCATCGACGCTCTATAATCACCGATTTGTAGTCTTGCTTGACTGAAAGCGCTCTCCGATGCAACAGTTGAAGCTTGAATGACAAAACATCCCGAGCCATCCTTGCAAGAACGTGAAATGTTTTTCCCTTAACTTCCACCATTCCAAAATATCGAACTCCGTCCACGATTTAAGAGCTGTTAAGCCATTTGGATCGTAATATAAAATACCTCCGGTAACAGTGTTAATTCCTGGTTGAACTAGATTAGAACCTGTACTAGGGTTAACTTGAGAATCTACACTTGTCCCATCTTGCTGCGCTTGCATTTGAAAAAATCTAGCCCTATCTCTAGGGTGTAACTTTATGTGTCTAACCAAACTACCTATGCCGCTACGGTCTCCAGTAAATTTATGAACAAGTAATTTCTCACAAGTTTTACACTTAGCCTTGTTGTGTTCTCTTACTTGAGTACAAAAATGCCAAACTAATGATGTTTCTTGACGTTTAGCAGGTTATCTACTAAATGTGGGAGTTTCTACAAGTGGGTGTGCCGGTGCATTACCTGAGTTATGAGCAGGACTAGTAGGTGTATCATCTAAATCTGGTGCTTGGGTTTCATCATCATCATTATCATCCTCATTTTCCTCTAAGATAGGTTCATTAGGATAAAGAGCATTCATAATTTCATCATCTAATCTATCACCTACTGCAACATCATGTAGAAATTCACTATCGTTAAATTGAAAATAAGGGTGATCACTATCAAGCATTACGGGAGGCGGATTAGGACGTCTAGGCTGATGACTACTTTCAACTTGCTTATCTTTTGTAGGTCGGGGAGCCGGGGGAAGGGTAGTATTATGGCCACTACTTTCACCGGTTTTACCTTTTCCTTTACCGAATATTTTTTTCAAAGAAAATGCCATACTAATTAGAATTATGCAAACTAAATAACACAAAAATATATTATTAGCACGTAAGAGTTGAAACGAGTTTACCGGATTGCCGAAAAACTTTTTGAAAATTGAAAATCGTTGAACACTTGAAAACTTCAATTCAACAACTTCACAATTTTTCATGAATTTTCAACAATAAATTAAGCACTTGTAATAGAAAGATTGAAAGAGAGCTTGAGAGAGATTGAGAGATATTGGTGAATTGGTGAATAAAAATGAAAGAATGAGGGGGTATTTATAGTTGAGAAATGGGAAAAAGTATAATTATATAAATTTTGGGGTTAAATTAAAGTTTGGGGGCCAAATGACTATTTCTCAAAGTTCCAAACGGCTACTTTTTGCAAAGAACCATTACTGATTTTTCAAAATAAAAAAAAAATAGCCGTTGGGCCCGCCAGGCGGTCCCGGGCCTAACGGTTCAACTAAGAAGACCGGCCCGTCACGAGTTTTTTGGACCGGTAAAGACGGACTGCTAGGACCGGCCCAGCAGGACCAGCAAGCCCGCCAGGACCGCGGTTCCGGTCCAGTCCCGATCCTGAACCGAGCCAGAATACAACATTAATTACCCATCAAACTTGTCCGAAAAATCATTTACACACCTAAACTTTACGGGCGACCTTTTACCTCATTATTCTAAATTTAAGTGAATTTAATACCCCCTTCTGCACAAAACGTGTAACGTTGTAGCAGCTCGTGAAGGCAAAGAAACTTAAAATTAATTTAGTGGTCCAAGTGTCACTTTCTAATAGGATATTGTTTTTTTCTCTTTTCTTTTTCGTTTTTTCTTTCTCTATCTTCATTCATTATCTATACCCTTTTTAAAAAATGAAAAATATTATGTTAAAATTTTGTTTTCCGTTTTTACAAAAAAAAGAATTCCAGTTTTTACAAAAAAAAATCTTTAAAAAAATTGAAAAACTGAAGAAAAAAATAGTTTTCAAAAATGAAAATACTTTGTTGGAAATATTTTTTCTGTTTTTAAAAAACGAAAATATTTTGTTAAAAATACTTTTTTCTTAGTTTTTACTATTTTTTAAGATTTTATAAAAAAAATTAAAATTTTTTTTTTCAGTTTCTACAATTTGTTATGCAAATTTTTTTTAGTATCTAAACTGAGTAGATACAATATTTTCAGTGTTGAAACTAAATAGATACTGAAAAGATTTTGCAAAATAAATTATAAAAACTTAAAAAATAGTTTACAAAATATTTTGTTTATTAAAAGCTGAAGAAAAAAAATTCCAGCAAAGTATTTTCGTTTTTGAAATTTTTTTTTTAAAAAGTTTTTAAAGATTTTCTTTTTGTAAAAACTGATTTTTTTTGTATAAACTGATTTTTTTTTTGAAAACACAAAAATAAATTTCATTTTTAAAAAAATATTTTTGTTTTTTAAAATATATAGTTTTTATTTTTTAAGGTTTTTTAAAAAAAAATATTTTGTAAAAATTGGGAACACAAATTTGTAAAAACAGTTTTTTTTTTGTTTTTTTTAACATAATATTTTCGCTTTTTAAAAAGTAAAATTTAAAAAAAAATAGAAACATCGAAAATAGGGGACTTTATGGCGTGTGTAACACACAGCCACCACAAGACTTGGTTCAGTATTTTGAAGGGGGTATTAAATTCACTTACGTTTAGAATAGTAGGGTGAAAGGTCGCCCGTAAAGTTTAGGTGTATAAATGGTTTTTTCGGATAAGTTTGATGGATACTTTATGTATTATCTCTAGAAAATTCTATAAAAAAAGTCTTAAAAGTAAATATAAAATTATATACTTATATATCGGTTTGGTTCGTGTTTTTTTACTCAATATCAAAACCTAGTCGAATTTTTTAGTCAATTTAGTTTGACTTCGGTTTGATGTGGTTTTCCGGTTATGTTTGTACACTCCTAGTATTATACTCAAAGCTGTAATCTAAAGGTCAATGAAGTGAGTGTAACTCTTAAAATTAATATTTAAATTTCGGTATAGAAAAAAACTACTCCGTTCGTTCTAATTTATGTGAACTTGTTTGACTGGACAATAAGTTCATATAAACGGGAACGAAGGGAGTAGGTGATTACTTCTTATTTGTTTAAGTCTAAATGAAAAAAATTGAGTAGACAATTTTTGTATTGGTAAAAAATAATAAATACCCGCATAAATAATAAAAGTGTAGTAAAAGTGTGTGCGCGTTAGCTTAATGACTGCTGTTATCAATTTTTTTTAACATAGCATTTGACAACAACAACAATAACTCAGTATATTTCTACAACATGGGGTCTGGGGAGGGTAATATGTAGACATGCCTTACCCTACCCGAAAGGACAGAAAGACTGTTTCCAATCGACCCTCAGCGCAAGGAAGAGAAGGAAAACAAAAACAAAAACAACAACAACATTAGTTACTCCAGCAGAAATCGCATAAATAATTATCTAAACATAAAAATTATAAATACCACAAATAAAATGAGATACAATAATATTAAAACAACCTTTGAGTTTAAACCAAACGCTAGACTTGAGCTGGGATAGAACATTATTTGGGCCCTGATCAAATTTGTTTAGGCTGGCTGAGTTGAATCGTGGACTATTAGACTGTTGAATGAGTTTAGCTTTATTAGACTGACACATTTATACAGAATACAAACCATTTTACAAGTAATTTAAAAGAAATACAACTATTTTAAAATATTACATAAATAAAATTTATTTCAAAATTTTAACTTTTTATAAAAAATTATATACCATTTTTCATATCCCTAATATATCTTTATAAATATACGTACTATATATATATATATATATATATATGATTTTTGAGTAGTGACAAGTTATTTAATATTATATAAGGTACACAATATAAACCTAATGTTTCTATTATTAGTATACCAAGATGGAGAATGAATTCGAAAGAACGAATGAATCCTAAGATAAAGTACCCTATTTTATGGAGGAGGCAGCATGATCATGAGTTGTGCTATAGTGGCAAGCTACTGTATTTTATGGTATATATTTTATATATTTATCATGTATATGCTGTAAAATATATTATTTTATTACTAGTTATAGATTATGAAATATTTTATGAATCCATAAGTAATTATACAAGTTTTCCGAAAGAGGCATTTATACATAATACAATGGGATTTTTACATATGTATACCATATAGCAAACCTTATTACCTCTCATGTTTAAGGTTTGTGTTTATTACATTTAAGCATATCAAATTTCAATTTATGTACCATAATTCAAATTAAGGGTATAATTATTGCTTCGTTTATTCTAGGCATGATTTTAGGAGCACATATTCCTTTTTCTTTTTTTTCCTCTTTTCTTTCCTAGTGTTCTGTTTGGTTACCATGAAAGTCAACCAGTATATTTTATACAACTTTATTTCTTATGGTTACCATGAAAGTCAACCAGTATCCTATAATCTTATCAACCAGTATATTTTATACAATTTATCTATAATTTATCTACAATTTATCTACAATTCTACAATTTAACTACAATTTAACTACAATTTCTGGAAAAATATGTCTTCTTCTTCTTCGACGAGTTTCAATCTGATATTCAGTCAAAACCAAGTCTAATCTTCACCAAAACCCCTCAAAATTGAGATTAAACTCCTAAAAATATTTTAAATTATTTACAACAACACCCAATCCGAGGGATTTTCAATTGTAGCATAATTGACATTTTCGACATAATGGTAGAAGACTTGTAGAAGTTTTAGTCTTCCCAATCTACAATTTATCTACAACTTATCTACAATTTATCTATATTTTACATACAATTTATCTATAATTCTACAATTTAACTACAATATCTGGAAAAAATATGTCTTCTTCTTCTTCGACGAGTTCGAATCTGAAATTTAGTCAAAACCAAGTCTAATCTTCACCAAAACCCCTCAAAATTGAGATATAAACTCCTAAACATAATTCGAATTATTTACAACAACACCCAATCCAAACAAATAATGATTTTTGAAAATTCAAATTTAAATTCAAAGCTTTCAAGCTTTTTAATATGGCTATCAATGGTGGAAAATATATGGAGAAGGAGAGAATTACGCTGCAATGGATTTTCTTCCGTTTTAAATTTTGAAATTAATGGTGATAGAATCACCATAAATCTGATTCCTACAAATTTGGAGCCTTTTTAGGGTAGAATCTATCTATTTTTGGTTTGGTACATATTTTGTAGCAAAACTATGGACTAGGCGGGTAAATACAATATTATGAACATTTTTGGTAATAAGGTTTCCTATACGGTATAGATAGGTAAAAATCCCTAATACAATCTATTAGAAATGAGCCGAAAGCGAAACATATTGGGCCATATAGAAAGTCCAATTTGAACTTGAAAATGTCAAATCCTAACAGTCATCACATGGTATAACAATACACTCATATAATTGGTATCAAATAGCTCTAGTTGTAGATATTAGTATCAAATAGCCAATAAATATATATCACAATAATAATATATATCACAACTTTTTTTCTTCTTCTTTGTCTATATCAACATGTATATTAAAATTTTATTTTCATTCTTTGTTGTAAGTAATATTATTCTTTCTATATCAATAATATAAAATTATATATATAGTTATTCGCTGCCTTTATATAAATGTATATCACAATAAAAAATTATATTATTTGTATATCACAGTGTATGACACATCAGACATGTGTATACCCAAATCGTAACCCCTGTATATGTACATCAGTGATATCTTATGTATATTATGGTATATGGTATTTAATGTGATATACATAAGCGTCGATAAAGAAATTGTGTTGTATACACGATATACAAGTCATATACATAGACGTCCTTAAAAACCTTTGTGTGATATATACTGATGTACACGATATATAATATGATATACACATGTCATAGTTGAACTTTTAGGTCCGAATTTTTATTTGAAACCAATCTAAATCACTTCTAATATTGTTCAAATTTTGTACATAGTCTTGTTTACGTAATTTGTAAGAATATTTGCTATACTATGAGAGCAAAATAGAAGAGATAGAAGAAGAAATACAAGGAGAGGAAGGGGGAGGAAAGCCAAAGTTTGCAGTTTTTCTTGAGAGAGAATATAAAAGAGAGCAATTTTTAAGATTTGGCTATATAATGTCAATTGTTTGGGGCTATCTTTACCAAATTTAATATAAAGCTAAAAAATTGCCAATTCCTATTATATGTTGTCATAGGATGCCAATTTTTCTATCACTAAGATTGGATGAGGAAGAGAAGTTAATGAGACTAACCAGGTTATACCGCGGTAAATCATTCTTTGCAAACTCAAACTAACAAATATTAGATCAAATAAAAGTTAACATTGTATGGACTAACACAAAAAAAAATAACGAACACAATAAGGGACCTTAAAATAGGACCAATCGAGCAAGCATTTCACTAGTTTTCTTTTGGGATGTTCGTGACAATGTTAACTTCAATCACTTTTATTACATAAACTAGTAAATGATAGCTTGTGCTGCGCACAGGCCCAATAACATTATGCTAAGATTTTTTTATTTTTTATTTCACATGGTATGATAATGTACATATATAATTAGTAGAAAAAAACTATAGCTATAAATATTGATACAACATATAACCAATAAAGGTATATCTCAATATTAATATGTATATCAAAATGTATTTCACAACTTTATTTCCTTTTTTATTTATATCAAAGTTTTATTTTCCTTTTTTGTATATATATATAAGAAAAAATTAATTATATTATTTGTATATCGTATGTATAATACATCAAATAATGTGTATATTCAAATACCAAATTGGATATAATTTTCTTTTTCTTTTATGGATATCAAAATATATATATAACAATTTATTTTCTCCGAGGATTATATTTATTATTTTTATATTAAAATTTCTCTAAACATGTTATATAAAAAAAATCCTTCTTCGTATATGAAAAAATTATATACTCCCATAAGTATATTTGTTATTTTTATATTTTAGAAATTGCTCTAAACCTGTTAAAGTTGATATAGTGAAAAATAAAAAAAATAAAATAAAAACAGAAGAGAATACATATGCTAAGCTACTTAAAAAAGAAATTTAGTGAAAATGAAACTTAATTTCTGTGAATATGGTGGCAACCGCTAGAACAGAGAAGGGAGACATATGGTTCTAAATATTTTTTGCTATTATTAAGGAAAAGTAATTTTCGATATAAAGTGTCAATATTTTGTCTTATGTTGTCAAATCTAATGTAACGCTAAAAACTTGTCAATCTTTGTCTTTATGCATTGTCACACCATGCTATTTTTTCTTTCTTTGGGGGGGGGGGGTAGCGAGGGGGGGCGGGGCGCCGAAAGATTTCGTATTAGAGTTCATGTCCAAAGAATTGTAAAGTTAAATTTCATAGGCCCAACCTACCTGAAAACTTAAAATTGAAATGGAGTTTTCTTTAGGATAATGTTGCATTAATTAGCATGCGTACATGATCAGCTTAACTTATACGCGTTAACAATATAAATTCTTACTTAGGGGTGTATTTGGTATGAAGGAAAATGTTTTCAAATTTTTTTATGTTTGATTGGCTTAAATGTTTTGGAAAATATTTTCCTTATCAATTCAATTTCCTTCAATTGGAGGAAAATATTTTCCTTCTCAAGAGAAGAGAAAATATTTTCCAAACCTCCTTTTCAAGCTTCTCTACCCTCACCAACCCACCCCACCTCTCTCCAATTTTTTTTTTATTTCAGTTTTTTCGTTACCATCCATCCTACTACACTTCCATCCCCCTCCCTCCTCCCCCCTCTCCGCAAAAAAATTTATTTTTTACCTTATTTTTTTTGCAATTTTAAATTTCTAATTTTTATTTTTCGGCACCACCCACCCCAATCCCCCCTCCACACCACCCCATCCCCCCATCCCCAGCCCTTCCCCCACCCCACCGCACCCCCTTCCCCAAAAAATATTTAATTTATATTTTTCAATTTTAATTTTATTATTTATCGGTTTAAAGGCTAAAATTTTATAAGTTTCAAAATTATGAATTCAGAGGTTTATGTGTTTGAAAATTTACTGGTTTAAAAAATATATAGTTTACGGGTTCGAAATTTTACGATTTTGAATGTTTAACGGTTCGAAAGCTTATGAAATTTGTGGGTCCGGAATGGCTTTATATTTATTATATTAAATTATGAACACTCTTGATTAGTCATTTTCCTTAATTTGCGTACCAAACACCGAAAAATGAATAAGATTAAATATTTTTCGTTATACCAAACACACCCTAAAACGTCATGCTTTTTACTTACAATGTCAAGTTAATTAAAAATAGTCATGCATAAGTTCTTAGGTAACTTTATGTACTATCTAAAATAAGTGCCACTTAAAAATTTTACACTCCCATTAAGAAAATCATTTAGTATTAATAATATAAGTATTTTTCGTTACATCTTCAAAATTACACTTTATATACTCTCATAAAATTGAAATGGAGCTCTCTTTATTACAATGATGCATTAATTAGCGTGAGTAGATGTTCAATTTAACAAATTCATGTTAACAATATAAATTTGTACTTGTAACATCACGATTTTTACTTACAATATCAAGTTAATTAAAATAGGAATACACATATAGTTAGATAACACTATCTCGTTTAAAATCGGCCAGTGTCATTTAAAATTTTTGTACACTCATTAACAAAATCATTTAGTATCAATAAAAAAAGATTTATTTAATAATTTTCTGTTGTGTCTTCTCAAGTTAGTCTTTGTATATTCTCATATTTTATAGATTATTTATTAGATTAAGGATAGATTTTAAAAAAAAAATAAATTCATTCTTGCTTTTTCAAACAAATATTTATTTTTGCCAAATTAGTTAAGCTGAAATTACTCTTATTTTCTACAAAAGAAGTTCATAGCAATTTTGAATATGAATAAGGAAAATAATATCTTTAAGTTACATGGGCTACATTCTTTCCCCTTTTTTTGTTTATATAAATTTATGCACATATTGAAAACATACAGAGAATCGGAGAAAATTTAGAGAGAGAAAGTAGAGAGAAGGAGGAGAGAATAGAAGAGTCTCGAAGAAGACTCGGTTATCAGAAACTGAGCAAATGACCCTTCTGAAGGGTCAAGAGTTATGTGAGTGTATATATTAAATATACTTATTACAAAAGCAGCCTATTTACAAATACAGCCTATTTGCACATATAGCCTATTTTACAAAAGAATACAAAAGAATAAAGGAATTACAGAATTAGCCACAATTAAGGAAATGACCAATTATTAGGCTCAGAATTAGTGTATCATCATAGCCTATATCTCAACACCCCCCCTCAAGTTGAAGGGGGGGAAACCACCTTTAACTTGGACAAAATAGGAGAAAGAGCAGTCCCGGATAACGCTTTCGTCAACGGATCAGCCAACTGTTGAGAAGTGGAAACATGGGAAAGTGTTAGAAAACCATTGCGTATCAAAGTACGAACGTAATGACAATCCACCTCAATATGCTTAGTACGCTCATGGAAAACTGGATTATTAGCAATGTGTACAGCAGCTTGACTATCACAAAACACAAAAATAGGAGATGAAACAGATACCCCAAGATCAGCAAGCAAACGAGATAACCAAGTGAGTTCAGCAGTAACCTTGCTTAAAGCCCTATACTCAGCTTCAGCTGAAGAAAGAGAGACAACAGGTTGTTTCTTCGACTTCCAACTTACCAGGCTGCCACCCAACAATACACAAAAACCAGTAACAGAGCGGCGAGTGTCGGGACAAGCTGCCCAATCACTATCAGAGTACCCAGACAAAGAGAAGTCAGCAGCATCAGAGTAAAATAGACCCAAAGAGGAAGTGCCCTTAAGATACCTCAAAACATGTAAAGCAGCAGACATATGGGGAACCCTTGGGGATTTGAGATACTGACTCAGATGTTGCACGGCAAAGCATATATCAGGTCTAGTATGGGTTAAAAACAATAATTTGCCAACAAGACTCCTGAACTGATCAAGAGCGGGTAAAAGATCACCAGAATCAGCATGTAATTTTAAAGAAATGTCCATAGGGGATACAACAGGGGAAACAGAGACACAGTCGAAATGATGCAACAAATCATGAACATATTTATGCTGATTCAGATGAATCCCACCAGGGATTTGTTTAACCTCAAGACCCAAGAAATAATGCAATGACCCTAAATCCTTTATCTTGAAAGTATCATCCAAGAAGGCTTTTAAGCCTGCAATCTCATCACAGTCAACCCCAGTAACAATTATATCATCCACATACACAGCCACCACAACAAGGGAATCAGGATTACCTTTCAAGAACAGTGAATAATCATTCAAAGAATGCCTGTAACCTCTAGAATGAAGGGCAGAGGACAGCTTAGCATACCACTGCCTGGAGGCCTGCCTGAGCCCATACAAAGACTTCTTTAGTTTACAGACCAGAGGAAGAGAAGAAGAAGAAGAAGAAGCAGTAGAAGAAGAAGTAGAAGAAGGATCAGACACCACCAAACCTGGAGGAAGTTTCATATACACTTCCTCATCCAAATCACCATGAAGAAAGGCATTGTTAACATCCAGTTGGAACAATGGCCAGTGATTTTTAACAGCCACTGCAATGAGACACTTGACTGAAGTCATCTTTACAACAGGAGAAAAAGTGTCTGTAAAGTCCACACCTTCAACCTGTGTGTCACCCCTAATAACCAACCTTGCTTTGTATCTTTCAATAGAGCCATCAGATTTATATTTGATCTTGTAAACCCACTTACAGCCAATAGGTTTCTTACCTGGAGGAAGATGCACAATGTCCCAAGTGTGGTTAGCATCCAATGCATCAAATTCCTTCCTCATAGCATCCTGGCAAGCTGGTACAGAGGCAGCTTGAGAGTAAAACATAGGTTCAGATTCCAAGTGAGAGGAAGAGGAGCCAGAGAAGGCTGGAAGTTGGCAAACATAGTCTTTGAGGTAAGAAGGAGGGAGATGTGATCTGGTGGACTTTCTGGGCAAAGCAACAGGCTGGGAGACAGGCAATGTAGGAGGGGAGATGTCATGACTGAAAATAGGAGAAGGAATAGACACTGGAGAATCAGGAGAAGAGTGAGGAGGAGAAGAAGGAGAAGATTCATGGGAAGATGGTAGGGTGAAAGATTGAGGGAGAATGTCATCAGAAAAGGGAACAGGTGGAGGAGAAGGAGAAGAGGGAGGAGGAGACTTGAATGGAAAGTGAGTTTCATGAAAAACAACATCCCTAGAAATAAAGCATTTCTTGGAATTCAAGTCATAAAGTTTATAACCTTTCTTACCAAAGGGATAACCAAGGAAAACACAGGAATGAGCTCTGGATTTCAGCTTATCCCTATGAGGGATAGGCACAGCAGCATAAGCCAAACAGCCAAAAACTCTCAGATGAGAATAGGAAGGGGGAGAACCATGTAATAATTCATGAGGAGATTTGTAATGAAGCACCATGGATGGCAGTCTATTAATGATGTATGTTGCAGTTAACAGACAATCACCCCAAAAAGAAATAGGCAAACCAGACTGAAAGAGAAGTGCTCTACAAGTTTCAAGTAAAGACCTGTGCTTTCTCTCAACAACCCCATTATGTTGAGGAGAATGAGGGCAAGTTGTTTGATGCACAATCCCAAGTTTACTAAAATAGGAAATCCCTTCAGCACTGGAACCCAGTTCCAGGGCATTGTCACTCCTGACAACCTTGACCAGGGAATTAAATTGAGTTTGAACATAGGAAATGAAGGATTGTAGTAGAGGGAATGCATTACTTTTAGAACCCATTAGATGTGTCCAGGTAGCTCTAGAAAAGTCATCAACTATGGTGAGGAAATACTTGCTACCAAGGGATGTAGGGGTATGGTAAGGACCCCAAGTATCCACATGAATAAGTTGGAATGGTTTGGTAGTGCTAATGCTACTGTCAGGGAAGGGCAATCTGGTTTGTTTAGCCATAGGGCAAATTGAGCAAGGGAAAGGTTGTTTAGCAGCAATAGAAAAAGGCAAATTAGAAACATGTTTCATATTAGCAAAAGATGTATGTGCTAATCTCAAATGCCAAATATAGTTCATATCATCAGGAACAGCATTATTACAACTGGAAGATTGAATAACTGAGCTAAAATGTTTGTTATCAGAAACAATATCATCATTACAAACATCTGAGTCACTATGCTCAAGAGAAGAAGGCTTGGAAGAGGCAGAAGAGGAAGAGGGTGACTAAGAGTACTTGTACAAGCCAGCCTCCTCTTTACCAAGATCCAGAAGCCTCTTCAGAGAAAGGTCCTGTAACAGGTAAAGAAGGCATGAGGTTGGTGTAAACAAGACTAAACAATTCAATTGTTTCATCAACTTATGAACAGAGATCAAATTATGTTTGAAAGAAGGAACTAGAAGCACATTATGAAGAGTGAGGGAAGGAGTCAATGCAAATGATCCTGTACAAGTAACTTTGACCTTATAGCCATTAGGAAGTGAAACAAGGTAAGGTACAGTTAGGGGTATAATGTCAAACAATAGATTTTTATCATAAGTCATGTGATTGGAAGCTCCTGAATCAATGATCCAGGTAGCAGAATTTATGTGTGTAAGCATGCATAACTTGGAATCAGAAACAAGACTCTCAGACATGAAAGTACCAGCAAAATTAGCAGAACTCATGGAAGAAGAAGTTTGATCACTGGTTGAAAGTGTCTGTTGAATCAAGCTCACAATCTGATCACATTGTTGTCTGCTCAACCCTGGTATCACAGGTTGACTGGCAATAGGATCCCCTAGAGGAGCAGACACACTTGAAATTCTTGGATCAACAGATACACAATCAGTACTAGTGGAAAGATGAGCAGCAGATTTCCTTCCCTTGATGTAAGAATTGCTTTGAGGAAAACCATGGAGTTTGAAACACTTATCAATTAAGTGTCCAGACTTCTTGCAATATCTGCAAAATAAGTTTCCTCTGTTTTGCTCAAAATTGACTTTTAAGTCTGAAATTAAAACCAGACAATTTCCCTTGGTTGGACCCAGCAGGGGGCCTATCAGTGTGAGCATTAAAAGACATTGAGTCTGGGCTCATATGGGAAATGGACTTGACCTGTCTTTGCTTTTCATCATTCAACACAATATTATAAACACTGTCAAGGGAAGGAAAGTGTTGCATCATTAACAAATTGCTTCTTACACCCAAATATGTCTCATTTAGTCCCATAAGGAACTGATAAATCTTGTTCTCATCATCTTCCTCAATGATACCATTCTTAGCAGCACAAGTGCACTTCTGCCCATGGTTTGGGACCATTGTCCCCAACTCATCCCACAAACTCTTGAGTTTATTAAAGTATGAGGCTACATCAAGGGAACCCTGGGAAGTTTGGGAGAGTTCTCGCTTTAGTTCAAAAATTTTGGTTTTGTTAGGAGTACCATATCTCTTCTCAAGTTGAGACCACATGCTTCGTGCAGTGTCAGAGTATTGAACACTGTCAGCTATTTGAGATGACACAGAAGAAGTTAACCATGACATAACAAGCATGTTACATCTATCCCACAACCTCTGCAAACTCACATTATTACTAGGTCTGGAAAAGGAACCATCAATGAAACAGATTTTATTTTTAGCAGATAAAGCCATAGTCATTTTACGCTTCCATCCTCCATAACCACTTCCTGAGAAAGGAGTGGGGACTAAACATGCACCAGGAACATCAGAAGAATGCACAAATAATGGATTGGAAGGGTCAATAGGACCGGAGTTAGCACCAGAACTACCAGCATTCATGTTAGCAGCCATGCTCAACAAATGAATTAAATCTTTTGAAAAAAAAATCACCAAACAATATTCACAATCTACACAGTCAATATTCTCAAGTCAAATGATCTATTCACAAATAGACAGTCACATATACAAACAAGGAATCACAACCAGAGAATAGGAACGAGGTTACCGTCCTTCTTCGCAACCGGAAGATCGGCCTTTAACAATAGGCAAAACCCTAGGTAGTGTAACCGTCAAAACTTTACCACAAACGTTGACAAAGATGTCACAGCACCACCGATGATGACCAGAACTTCAGCAAAGTAAGTATCAAACCACCGGATGGTAATCAAACACTCGATTTGACCACCAGAAAACCCTAGAGGTTGAAACTCACCGCAAAATCTCCGAAAAACTCACAATAAACGATTGAACCGTTCAATAAAGAAGGAACAAACGTAGATCGTGAAGGTAAAGGGACCGAAGAACCCTAACATGGTTGAAACCATCATCGATCTTTTCGATCTCAGAAAAATCCCCAATTTTGTTCAAAAAAATAGTTCAGATGAATTATTGATTCACACGATAACATCACCGGATCATTGTACCTGCTCTGATACCATGAAAACATACAGAGAATCGAAGAAAATTTAGAGAGAGAAAGTAGAGAGAAGGAGGAGAGAATAGAAGAGTCTCGAAGAAGACTCGGTTATCAGAAACTGAGCAAATGACCCTTCTGAAGGGTCAAGAGTTATGTGAGTGTATATATTAAATATACTTATTACAAAAGCAGCCTATTTACAAATACAGCCTATTTGCACATATAGCCTATTTTACAAAAGAATACAAAAGAATAAAGGAATTACAAAATTAGCCACAATTAAGGAAATGACCAATTATTAGGCTCAGAATTAGTGTATCATCATAGCCTATATCTCAACACATATGGAACAACATATATATATTTGTTAAAAGAATACATACTTAAATAAAATAGTCATCAAAATTTTTAAGATTTTGAGAGTGCCTTTGAGAAGTTTACATAATACTTTTCGGGAAGCTCCTTTTGATCTGTTAACCAAATACTAATCCTTAAATTATTATTTTTTAAAACTTATCCAAACAATGGCAGAGTAAAAAGCAGCCTCAATATTACTCAAAAATTTAAAGTATGTAATACATCATTGATCAATTTTATTTTGATTTAATGATGCTTAAAATATAACAAAGAACTACTTTATGACTTTTCAATTGCCATGGAAGCAATACCAGAAGTTAAGAACGTAAATTTTACTAAATTTTAAAACAAATGAAGGATACAATTGCAATTTAAATTTTACATACATTTATTTTCATAATTTGCTTAAAAGTTTTATATTTAAGAACTACGTTTGTTATAGAAAGACCACCATTAAATTAGGAGTGTTCAATATTCCTAACAGAAAAGATAAGTAGCAAAAATCGTTTATTTTTATCTTTTATTCATTAAAATTTGATATTGCATTTCAATCATATGTCAAATACAACAGCAATAACAACAACACAACAACACCAGCACCAACAACAACAACAACAAAAACCTCAGTTTGATCCGTACAAGTGGAATCTGGGAAGGGTAGTCTGTACGCAGACCTTACTTCTATCTAATTCAGGTAGAGAGGCTAGACCCTCGGCTCAGGAAGGGCAAGAAGAAGAGGATGAAAGCAGGGGAATCATATGTCAAATGAACATGCAATTTTTTTCTACTTATATATGTGTGTAATTTTTTGAAGCCCAAATTGAACGGGTGAATTTTATTTATTTTCTAACAAATAAAATGTTTGCTTTCAAAATTATAAATGGACCTTGATTAAGCAATCAATTTTTCCTAATTAAAAAGAAAGCAAGCAATAGCACTTTTAAAGTTCTAGGTAAACGATTATACTTCTATTTGAGTATATGCAAATTGAGTTTGTACGTGAAATGAGGAAATGTTGTGGGCCAGCATAGCCAGAAAAGTGAACGTGTAAACAAGGAAATTGAAATGGGCCCACTAGTGTAATGATGTAATAAAGCTGCAATAACTCATCTCAGACCAGAAGGGTATAGTGTATATATATATATATATATATATATATATATATATATATATATATATATGGAGCCTTTTGATACAACAGCAGTGAAACACAGATATTGCAAATTATCAAAAATACGCTCATGATGAAACATACATGTTGACCGAGAGCTCTCAGATATTCCCTCTTATAAGTTGTTTTATAAATTTTAGAAAAAAAATATATCTGTCCAAGTACATCGGAGAATGAATTAGACAATGAATCAAGAAAAAAAAAACTGCAGGATTCCACAACCGGAACAAAATTCAACCCCTCTGCTACAGCCCAAAAATGTGTAACAATATACTTTTGGGTCCAAATGTGCACTAATATTGATTACAAAACAATGGATATCACAGAGGGAGGAAAGGCAGCTGGGGAAGCAGCTATCACTGAGTTTTGTTTTTCTACTAGATGTTTACAAGAGATATATAAAGCTACACATATCCAAAGAAGAAAATCGTCTATACTGTCGAACACTTTTCCTGCCACAAATCCTTTCAAGCTGTTACGTATTAACTGCTAGAAGTACTGCAGACTATTTTGTCACCTTCTGTTGCCGAGGCAGCTACTACAGGACTGCTACTTGCGGAGATACTCTCCTCCGTGGATCCACCGTCTTGTTTGACCAAATCGGCATCAGCCACAATGGTTGTGGATGCTATATTAGGTGTAGTGTAACCAGAGGCATGATCAAGTTGCTTAGGCCTATTAAGGGCATTGCAGTGAGGGCAATAGTACGTTACATAGGAGAAGTCTTCTTTCCTAGCAAGTCCTGCAAACAACGGAAGAAGTTTTATTATACACCTTTTTCCGCTTTCTTATAGTGACTACGTATTTGTTATGTGAAACCCACACTGCTATATATGGGCCAAAGGTCATATCCTCGGATCTTACCATTGTGCATATGGCAATTTCCGCAGATAAGAGCATAAGACTGGGTTGGATCCTCTCCCACAAGCAATGCCGCAATTCGCGCAAGCCATCCCCCGTCTAGTGTGCTTGAACCTGTTGGATTGTAATGGTCGACAACCATTTGTTGATGTTGGGTCATACTAGAACCTTCAAGCTGTACATCATGAATCATTTCTCCTTCAGGATGATCCAATACAGCACTCTCTACACTACCAGATCTGGCTTGCTTCCTATTTCTCAGTCCAGCAGATTGCACGATTTCTACATCATTGCTCTTTCCAGCAGGGGCATTAGGCTTAGACTCATCTCCCAAATGCACTTTCAAGCCAGTATCTGCACCGAGCTTGGATGCAAGCATAGTGGCTGCAGCTTCCTTAGATGCTGGGTCAGGGTCATACCTCTGCATAAAAGATCTGAACAATGAAATCCCAAGCATCTCATACCGACTTGGGACATAAAGGCGCTTTGTAAAAAAGGTGAAGAACAAATTACAACAACAACAACTACCCAGTATAGTCCTACAAGGTGAGGCCTGGGGAGGGTAATACGTACACAGACCTTACCCCTACCCGAAAGGGCAAAGAGCCTGTTTCCAATTGATCCTCGGTGAAGGAAAAGGAAAAGAAAAACAAAAACAAAATAGCATTAGTAACTCCAACAGAAATCACATAAATAATTATCTAAACATAAACCTTAAATAAAATGGCATGCAATTATACCGACCAGTAACTACCATATGGGGGCACAATACAATACACATCTATGGAGAGTCCTACCAAACTCCCCCCCCCCCCCCCCCCCCGGCCCCCTCAAGCCCCGGGAAAGAAGTACGAAAAATTCTACAAGCTACTATCCTACGACCCTAATACTAGACAACCAGACTTTCCTATCAAGAGCCATGTCCTCGGAGATCCGCATTCTAGCCATGTCCAACCTAATCACCTCTCCCCAACACCTCTTAGGCCTCCCTCTGCCTCGACTCGCGCCAACCACCGCTAGACGCTCACAACTCCTCACCGGGGCATCGGGGCTTCTCCGCACATGCCTGAACCACCTGAGCCTCGCTTCCCGCATCTTTTCATCCACTGGGGCCACCTCCACCTTCTCCCGAATAGCTTTATTCCTAATCTTATATAACCGGGTGAGCCCGCACATCCACCTGAGCATCCTCATCTCCGAAACCTTCATTCTTTGAACATGAGAGTTATTCACCGACCAGCACTCCGCCTCATACAACATAGCAGGTGAAGAACAAATTAAAGGAGTAAAAAAAGGTTATAAATATGTCTTCCCTAATGCACCTGCATAGTTAACTTATCAGTAAATAGCTTAGCACAAGCCATAAAACTTGCATATTGCTATCACCTGATGTGCTGCCTAATGCAATTGCAAGGTTAACTTATCTGCAAAGAGCTCCGTAGAAGCCCTAAAACTCACATATTGTTATTACCTGAATGAGCTGCAGCATTAAGTAGTAATTTGTTTTCTCTTTGAGTTCATCAATCTTGACTTGCCTTTCAGCTTGAAGCCTTTCCAAAGTTTTCTGATCCTTGCGTTCATCTGCAAGGCAACACGTGAAGGGTTTAAAATTGAAAATCAAAGAAATATAATTCATTCTAAGGCAAAAGCATCAATAGTATGAATCTTCAGCAACTTCATAAACAATGTTTACGATGAATATCGTTTGAGGTGATCAAAAGGACTTGGTTGAAGACTCCTTTGACTTTCACATTCCCTGAAGTCTTTACATATTCATCTGATTGCCAAACCGAAGTTACTCTTAAAAATTCGATGCACGCGTCCTCAAGAGAAACACAGAAAGGAGAGAAGCTCAAGGTTGAGGAGTTTTTATATGTTGTTGGTGCTTTATTGTTATAAGCAGGGTTTTGTCCTGATGTTCTACCTTTTCGCTTCTAGTTTTACTGAGAAGAAAATGCAAACGAGATTTCCATCTTCTATCGCCAGTAACCTTCACTTGAAAGTCCATGGTCTCTTTTCTATCTTCTCGTACCCTCTGAACTACCATAGCCAACAAGTAGCATGAAGCTTTTTCAGTCTTTTTTTATGAGGATCAAGCCTTTCCCGTCTTCCCACCATACTTGGCCATAGTAGTCCATTCTATCATATAACATCCAATCAAACACATTTTCCATAGGCACTCTGTTTTGGATAGGTAAAGTTAAAAATTTCAGAGGGTTCCAACATACAATAAAGATGACTCGCGGAATATACAGCAAAAAATGGTCTGAGCTACATAGAGTCACAAAGTCAGCTTACCAAATATTATACACCAACTAGAATAACATGAGAGTATGCTCTCCATGCCCCAAAGGAGAAGGTGAACATGAAGATCCATATTTATTAAGGATCCTCACTACCAGAAAATTCCCTTTGAACCAAGATCCAAAGATACTTAATAAAAAAATTGACCAGATTCAAAATTGTTTCAGCACACAAATATTGTGAATCTAGAAATACATTAACATATAACTTCATTGATTCTCTTGACCATCAGAACTTCTCAAATGTAAAATACCAGAATCCCATTTATTTTATCTTTAATACAACATGATCTTAGAAGAAATTTTAGGAAATGCCAGAAAAGAAATTTCATCGCATTTAACATGGTAAAAATATTGTTTTTGAATATTTATCATTGATTTGTTTACTTATTTATCAATATGTGTTCTCTACTACAAATAGTCTATTAACCAACTATTAATCAAACATCTTCAGCAGGCGAAACCAAACAAGGTAATTTCTTGATAAACCAAACAAGAGACTGTTTGATAGACATATTTCATCAATCTTTCTGATACAAGCACCAGAATATATATATATATAGAGAGAGAGAGAGACAGAGAGAGAGAGAGACTAGTAAATGGAAAAAAAGATTACTAGAGGTAATCTCAATCTATTAAACAAAATGAGCAACATTATCTATTCAAAAGTGCGGAAAAAAACAAAAAAATCATGG
Organism: Nicotiana benthamiana; assembly: GCA_034376525.1. Taxonomy (NCBI): domain Eukaryota; kingdom Viridiplantae; phylum Streptophyta; class Magnoliopsida; order Solanales; family Solanaceae; genus Nicotiana; species Nicotiana benthamiana. The sequence continues at coordinate 40,595,010 of CM067336.1, forward strand.
CTATCTAAAAACTTTATGAAAGCTACGAAGGTAGAAGTTCGACCCACCTAATACTGAATGCAAATGTTTCTGCCTAGGTAGTTGACCTTAACAACTTAATATTATTTCTAACCTCACCAGCCTTCTTTGAAGCTCTACCAGGTGAATCCATTGGCATGTAAGCACTCAGCAGTCAATCTACCTAGCTTTATCTTATGTTACGTCAACTCATACTGTATAAATAACAAGGGATGCTCTTCCCTAGGTTAAAGCACTCAAAATTGCTAAAGAAATATGCTCGAGAAAGGGATAACAGAGACTGAGAATTGAGTTGTGAACCGTAGGTTCCAAATTTTAACAATAGAACTTGAGAAAAAAAATACTTGCATTATCTCTCAGTTATCTACTAATTTTGCCCACTGAAAATCCAACCCTACTTTCACTGCCAGCATTAGAATTAGAAGGAAAAGAAGGAAATGAGAAAAGGACAAATTATATCTTCTAATGTTTTGAAGGTTAGCCACACTGGAAAAGAAAAAAGAAAAAGAGAAAATGGAAGGAACTACGATAGAATTGGGAAAAATGAATTGTTTGAGAACTTTGAGAGAACATGAACTACTTACTCATCCTTGTGAAGCTTCTGAGAGCTGAATATGTAATGAAGGATAAGCCAGGCAAGAGAAACATTGGTAATACTCGCAATGCCCTCATTTTCCAGTTTAGCTCGAGTGATCTTGTCATCATGATAGCATAAGCCACTGCCATAACCTGAATTGAGATAACCTCAATACTACACACATAAGTAAATATGTAATATAATATGTGGTGAAGGGATAAACTCGAGCAGACTGACATACATATATATAACATCAACACATTGATCACAACATGAAAAATATGTGTCTTCATATGTGTATGTGCAATTTCAATATAGACTTGGGCACGGTTAACAGCATAAGCTGGGTACTTCACCTCATTAAGGTGCTGCTTACGTGCATGTACTAAACTGCTACTGTGTGCAACTCGTAGCTCAAAAGCTCTGTTTTAGGAGAGCATCACTAAATATACTTGACGAATAATATTAATTGCTAACATAACATTATGAATCAGTTACAGAGTCGATCTGCCTCTGCAGCATACAGTGCTCTTCCCTGATCATCAAACCATCGGCCCCATCTCAACCATGTGGTTACTAAGGCAATTAAGATCCTTGGTGGAGTCACACAATTGATGGCTCTTCCACTTCCTTTTACAACCCGCATCCTTGGTACTAGTGTTCTAGCAACTGTCTCTGGATGTTCACAAATGATGTTAAACATTTGTCTATTTTGGATAGTTGAGCCACTCAGAAAAAGGTCCGTTAGGACCATGCCAGGAAAGGCCGTGTGTACTCCAACTTTTGACCGCTTGCACTCCTTCAGAAGGGATGATTGAAGCTGCCTGAAACCACATTTTTTTGATCCATAGACAGCCGTTAGAGGGGTGCTAGATCCTCCAGAACCTGCACCATCCATGTTAAAGGCATGTCCACCTTCGCTTTGGGTGCTCATGATTTGGATGGCTTTTTTGGTGCGTAGTATAGAACCAATCAGGTTGTGGAGACAATCTCTTGAATACATTGTCGGAAACTGTAGCAAGGGTCGAAAACCTTTGTTTGTCCCAGCGTTGTTTACCCAAATGTCAATGTAACCAAGTTCATCTGCAGCAAACTTTCCGAGCTTTCTGACATCAACAGGTTCAGAGACGTCACAAGCCATACCAACAACTTTTGCATGTGCCAATTTTTTTCTTTGCAGAACCGGTGTCAGCATTCACAGCTTGCTTCAGATTTTCCTCAAGCTCATTGATGGTCAAATCGAAAGATTCAGGCCTGCAAGAGGTAACAATGACATGTTCTCCAGAAAGTAAAAATTCGCGGGCAAGAGCTTTCCCTAGTCCCCTCGTACTTCCAGCTGTTATAACGACATTATGCAGCCCAGCTCGAGCAACTTGATCCAAAACCAAATTGGAGCCTATTGTAGTCCCGATAATAACTCCACCAAGCCAGCTATACCATATCAACTCATTCATCAGGTTATCTCCACCTGACAGCTGAAATGCAACGAATATGACAACACCTGTGCTCATCATTGTGATGATATATCTTCCAACTATAATGCAAACAAGAATAATCTCTCCTCCAACTTCTTAATAGCTTCTTTAAACTTATTTTCGGTTCTCAACTCGGATTCGAACAACTCCACACAGCAGGCCTAATAGTTCCAACCAATTTGTTCACAGGTTTCTTGGTTTCACTTCCCTTCACATATTCATCCTCAGACTTGAAACTCCTGCATGGTTGTACAACAATTCTACAATGACCATCTACAATCAAATGGTCCCACGTAGTCACAACTCGCAGGAGAACATTCCTGGACAGCGGTGGGTGGCTGCTGCTACGGTGGTAGTAGTGGTGGCACTCCATTGTTGACATGTATACCTTTGCCACCATTGCCATTTATCAGATAAAAGAATTGGTGCACTTTTCTTTCTTTGTTTCTTATTTGTTTACAAAGGTTTGTATGATTTCATGAAATATGTATCCAATTTTTTTGGGGTTTGGATTTGGAATGTGTGACGTCATGCGTAGTTTTCTTAATATTCTCTTTGATAGGTAAAGAGGTTGCACCAGCTGAAATTCATGAGTAGTTTTCTTTAATATTTAGCCATCATGGTTGAAGTATATGAAAGTGAGCTACTCAGATCCACCTCCGTAAGTTCTAAACCAGTGGTTGAGAAATATCAGATGATTTCATGGCTTCTTGAACAGAAGAATGCAGTTGCTTTGGATGCTCTCCCACCCTCATCCTAGGAAATATTAGGTGGGAAATTATTCCTCTTCCCTCATTCTATTCTACTTGCTTTGTGCAATTAAACATATTTCATTCCACCAAATTCTACCATTTAAGAGCTTCTTCACTTTACCCAGCACTTAACATCATAAATCAGCATCCATCCTCAGAACAACACAGTTATGTTCTAAGTCATTTTTCAATTTTCACAAACCAGAGCAATCTCAAATTGGCAACGAACCTTTCTGTTATTCTTAACCCACAAAAGACCATTTTTCTCCATTATTTCGGCCACAAGAAAAGCCACAAATCAGTCATAGAATCCCATTCCCTCAGCTAAATCTAGAAGAGCTATTTACATAATAACATTGTTTATATCTTTTAGCAAGAATTATTCTATCACTTCTCTGCCCCAAAACAGCTAACATTTTTCTTCCAAGGGTTAAGAGAAATTTATCTTTGAGTAAATCTACTGACTATACTATTTAAATTTTGGTATAGCGAAGTTAGAAAATTCTCATAACATGTTGTGGCAACAAAACTTTAATATAAAGGAGAAAACTTTTCCCAGTAAAAGAAGACAAACTGAATATGTCAAATGCCAAATGTCAAGTGATCATTAATGGCAAGATACACAAACAAAAAGAAAGAATTCAAAGGCTTTGGAAAGGTAGAGATTTTTCAGGATAAGGAGTTTCAGGTTTTTTTTTTCTGTTATTCAGGACACATTAGAACAGCAGAATACAAAAGGGTTGCATTACCTCGAAAAGTACAGAAAGTATAATGAGATGCCTAGTCATCCTTCTCCAACGATGAGATCGTTTTGTTATTCTGGCAATAACAGCAGCCTCCTCCTTGGAAATATGTTGCAATCTCTTCTCAAAGTCATCTTTGCGTGAACCAAATAGACCATTCCATATTCTCGACAATAATCCCTTCTTCTTTTTCTTTTTTGTCTTTGCTTCATTATCTGTAGATATGACAGGTGCAGTGCCAGTAGTATCACCAAGATCTTTTTCAGACTCTGTAGCCATTTCCTTCAAGAAAAGACCAACACCATGAATCGTTTTTCACATACATGTTTTATGTTTATGGTATGAAGGAAGAGCAACACAATGAGCGGGGGATGATAGGCCATAGGAGAATTTAGAAAAACAATGTAATGTTTCATTAGTACACATAAAATTCACATTATACAACAACAACAAACCCAATGCAATCCCACTAAAATTCACATTATACAGTACCAACAAAATTACAAAAGTAAGATTACACCTACTCCTTGTTTGACTATGCACCGTTTAGTCAGTTTTAACATTAAAAGATAATTATTAAGAAACTTTCAAACCCCATTTTCCTTTCATTCCCTTCATACCTCCTCTCCTCCCCACTCGATAGTCATTTGAAACATTTGACAATGCTTCTACCATTTGCCACTGACATGCAGCCGAGTTCTTTATTGCCAATTAAATATCAAGTGCAATTATTCATTCCAAATGATGCATAATCTCTCAATAACATAGCTTAGTTCCACATAAAACATCTACCTACTAACTATTAATCTTTAGAGTCTACTCTATGATAAGGAATATTTAACGTGGAAAAAGAATATTCCTATGTTTTAACAGGTTTAAGACCCATAAGCAGGCAATAGCAGATTAATTTAGTCTAATCGTAAGAACTATATTTTCTTCATCAGTCCACTATATATAGCAACAGAAAACCAATACGTTAAAACAAAGTTAGGCTGAACAGTGAAACGCAGTCATCAAATTAGGGAGATTCTGCGCTAAGGCTATTACCTGGTTCCAGAGTCGATCGCCGACGGAGATCAATTACAGAGCTGTAGTGTGTTAATGCTGAATTCAAAAAGAGGAGGCGTTGTCCGCATAGATATGCGTTGTGGTTCCAGCAACAATAAATCAGAAGAAGAAAGAATTAAACAAGGGGGAGAACGAAATGATGACGATGATTGCTGAATTGGCGCCGTCACTTTCTCTCTCTCTCTCACTCTCCAACATATTACAAAAGGGGGAAATGGTAGAATCATTCAACAGATATTTTTAACCAATTTCGGGAAACATCCTTAGCTATGAGGTCTTCAATTCAACTTCTATATCAGGAAAAGGTCAAATTAGCCCTGTATTATGGTAATCGATATAATATTACCTACAATTACCAAAAAGTTTCGATTTGTTCCCAGGTGCACAAATATCTCACCAACGATAACTGCAAATTATAAATGGTAAAGCTAAAATTACATTAAGGACAAGACGATTTGCTAACATTGAAGGTTTTTGATGCAAGAAAAGATAATAATTGAGTAATTTCAAATACTTACTACTTAACCAATTTAAATATTTTCCAAATTGTTATTATATCATTTGGGATGATTTTTCAATTCATTATTTATCTATGTTTAATTATTGGTTATTTAACATTAATGTTGTAATTTAATCTGTAGATTTTTAGAAAAATAGTAGGAACAACATGATAATGTATTTTAACAGATGGTGAAGAAACAAAAACAGCAAAAGTCTAAAATTCTTTTAGTTTTTATTTTTCTTAAACTTAGAATGATAGTTATATAATACTAACCCGAATTTACACAATCCAAAAGTGCTTAGAACCAGTTTTCTGGGAGACATGTTCATCAAATAAAAGACAAGAGGGGTTGCTTTGATGGTAAGCAACCCTTCTTGGAGGTAAGGATGCCGAGTTTCTATTTGGAAACATCATTTCTATCCCAGGGTAGGGATAAAATTTGCGTACATACTACTATCCCCAAATCCACGAAGTGTAATTATACTGATTTGTTGTTGTTATGTTCATAACAAAAAATCGAACATGGTGTTATTTTAGTTTTCAGCGAGAAATAGATGACATTAGAATAGGTATGTTGACATTAGAAATTTTTTAATCACTTTCAATTTTTGAGTCCGCCTATTATGACAAGGTAGATAGTATTACATCTATTATTATATATGCCGAGTTAGATACTGACGTAATGTACTCTAAAATTAATTCATACTCCATTGAGTAAGGAACTTTTATTTATAGATGTCTACCTAGGAAAAATTACAATAAGAATGAATGTTGCAATTGGAGTCCGTGTACCATTAATTTTAGTAGTCTTTGCGAGAGGTACGGGGATCGATACCCCGCATCTCCATAGAGATTAGAATTTTAGTTGTTGTTGTTGTTGTTTGGGGTAGTGATGTACATAGGCCGTGTTGGTCCGGATTTTACAATTATCAAACCAAACCAAATTAATTGTGTCGGGTTATTAAATTTAAAGACCAAACCAAATCAACAAAACTCGGGTTTTTCAATATTGGTTATTCGGGATTTTTCGGACTCTTTTCCCGGTAAAATCTACGTAGAACAAAACATATAACGTATGCTCAAAATATTTCTTTAATCTTAGTAAGATACAACTATATAAAGTATTTTTCAGGAAAATAATACAAAATATTAGATGTGTCATGACTTATGATATTATCCTAAAATATTCAACAATAAAGACAATAAAATTATGTAATATAAATATTGTTAATTAAAAAGCTATAATAAAAATAAACATAATCCAAAAGCACTAAATCATGCTAAACTAAATAGACTAATAAAGGAGTATTAATTATATGACTAAAAGCTAAAGCAAAATAAAAATAGGTTATGCATTTTTATCTAACTATTTCAAAATAAAAAATAGACATTTAATACATTCCCGTTTGTAATATTGAATTGAATGTCTTTTGTTAGCATTAGTATTGATGGTTATCATTATTTAATTTACTAATATTAATGGCTATAAAAGTTATTGGAGCATTCAAATGTTCTAAATCCAACTTTGAAACAATACTTTAAAAGATAAATTGGATTACAATAAGTATATTTATATATTAAATATATCTAAAATTTCTATATATATAATGTCAGGTTGGTTTGGTTTCGGTTTGACTTTCTTTAGTTAAAACCAAACCAAACCAATTATGGTTGGGTTTTTTTCCAATATCAAACCAAGTCAAACCAAACCATAGTCGTATTTTTTTTCTCGATTTGATTCGAATTATCGAGTTAATGTAGTTTGTCGGTTTCCTCTGTACACCCCTACTTTGTGGACCATTCAAGTGAGTAAAGATGACTTCTCTTGCAAACCATAAAGCAGACTTGGTTTAGATAAATCTTTTCTCAAAAGCACTTCAATCATTTTCACGATTGATTTTAGATATATATTGCAAAGAAGTAGTGTTTTCCACTACAATCAAAATATCAATATTAAGTCTCCTACCCTTGGCATGAGCGTCAAGTCTTTGGTATCTTGGAAGCAACATGTACACACATCCAAGAAAAAAAGATCCATATAAAAATTAATCACATGAATTACCTATAAATAACTAGCCAAAATCTCTATCCTCCTCACCCCAACACCTTCAAAAACTCCATTGAAATTTTCATCAACTCCAAAAACATTTCAATGGCTTCCATTTTGGACAATTTCACATTCATAATCATTGTGTTCCCAGCATTCGGTTTCATTTTGTTATGCATGGCTTTGTTTGCACTACGTTGCTACTTAAAGAAGAAGAAGAAAAGCAAGACAACAATGGTTGAAGAAAAAGAAGTTAAACACATTGATGAGCATTTGAGGGTTAAGGAAGCCATTGTTGAAGGTCCACATGGACGGCCAGAGACTGTGGTGCTATCAATGGAGGAAGATTTGCATGTAGATGACGACATTATTAGGAAAAAGAAAGACTTAGAAACTCAAAATCTACATGCCAAATCTTCAGAATCAATCCCTTTTGATCTTGAAGCTAGACAGTCTTCAACTCATGATTTTCATGTAAAATAATAGAAAGTGTATGAGAATAATTATCATGTCAAATTATTTATTTTCTTTGTTTAGTACTGTCAATTTGCTCCTTGTGTGAGAATAAGATCTATTTTAATGATGATTTACATATGTCTATAAATATTCTTCATTTATAATGAGTATCATCCGACTTATTTAGTGGTTATTGTTATTGTGTTTCATCTGATTATTATGATGTTGTTATTATTTTTATAGATTTTGTTGATGGTATTAATATGTAGTCTCTTTTTGTCTTTTTCATTTTCTTGAGTTGAGTGTCTATCGAAAATAACCTCTTTACTTTATTGGGGTAGGAATAAGGTCCGCATACACACACTACCCTCCTAAACTTGTTATATATGGGATTTTACTGGATTAATATTGTTGTTGTTGTGAGCATGTATATCATAGGAGTAGTGTATATTTCCTCCATCCCGATTCATTGTTTTGCTTCGAATTTTAGGATTATTCTTACTTATGGTCAATGTAAAATACATATTAGTTTTATTTGTTTTGAAGAAGATTTGTAAATATCTTTTATATTATCAATATATAAAACTTAAACTCACTATATATTTTGTTTATGCCTTTGCCTCGGCATTTCTTTCTAATGTTTTATACAAAGAAGTCAAATGGGTTGCAGCTAAAATTTTACTATGGAACATATTTTAGAGGAATTTTAAAAAATACCTATTGTTTAGTGGTTATTAATTTTTTATTGTTACAATATACATAATTAGTTTCAATAGCTATTATTTAATTATTACGGTAGTGTATTCGGTGTATTCGCGCTGTTGTATTCATGAATACAATAACAAAAAGCGCCTAAAATCATAGCAGTACAACTATACGTGCATGTATTCACGCCATGTATTCATGAATACAGTAATGGCAATCACCTTAAAAATAAATTTGTCCGGCTATTAATAACAAAAATGATATCAATTAGCGTCATACACTCCTAATATAACTCAACAAAATCAATTCTAACATGCCTCATTATCGATCATCCCAATTAATTAGAATGATTTTTCAGTTATATATAATTATTGTATTTAAATTTTGTATTTAGTGTGTTTTAATATTTCTTTTAGTGTTGCATTTATAAGATTCAACAACAACAACAACAACAACAACAACAACCCAGTATAATCCCACATAGTGGGGTATGAGGAGGGTAGTATGTACGCAGACCTTACCTCTATCCTGGGGTAGAGAGGCTGGTTCCAAATAGACCCTCGGCATCCTTCCCTCCAAGAACTTCCCACCTTGCTCTTGGGGAGACTCGAACTCCATTCTCGGTTGGAAGTGGGGGTTGCTTACCATCAGAGCAACCCCTCTTGTCGTATTTATAAGATTCAATGTTTGTATTTAGTAATTCGCTATTTTATCTTCAACGTATTCAAATGTATTTATATTAGCAGTAATTTAGTTATTCCTAATACATGTTATTACTGTTGTATTCAATATATTTCATTGGTTGTATTCGCTGTATTTGTATTTGTATTCAGTGTATTTTACTGTATTTCACTATATTATGTTCATGTTTGTATTCAATGTATTTTAATATTTATATTCGGTATTCATGCATGAATAGATGTATATTCAGCTGTATTGAAAAAATACAAACTTTCAAAATACATAAATATAGGCAAAAAATAATGTATTTATGCAAAAATACAATGTATTTGAGTAAATTTATACAGTACAAAATGTATTTATATCATTATATGTGATTAAATAGTAAAGAAGAGAAGAAAGTTTATCGGAGATGGCATTTTTTAATCAAGCAAAATATTATATATATTGTATTAAAACTAAAAATGGAGAAGAACATAAACTCCGGCCTCTGAATCTTCTCCAAGGTAAAAAATATTGTAGTATCCATGTAGAGAAACCCATTGCAATATCCGACGTAGAAGAAAGCCGCTATCTCTTTCTTTCTAATATTGTAGTACAAATCCATTGCAAATATGACTTGTAGTAGAGATGCATTGAATAGAAGAAAGTTGTTGTCTCAGAAGGGAGAGAGAGAAGGAAGAGAGAGAATAAAAATACTGAGAGAGAATCATGTGTTATTTGAAAGAACGAGAGAATAAAATCATAAATAGCATATTTCATGCCTCAATTATAGTATATACCAGAAATACCTATTTTGCTACAAAAAAAAAGGTAGTTATAGAAAATAATAGAGAAAATGCATAAAGACCCCATTCAACTTGTATTGGAAAGTCAATTACACACCTAAACTTTACGGGGGTCCTAACACCCCACTATTGTTTGAAGAATTGTATTTATTTACTCGCTCCTAAGGCCTGGCTCAGCTATATTACTTTGAGTGGGAAACACGCGCTTCATAAACGTCCAAAAAATTCCAGTACTAACTGTCAATGCATAAATGGCATATCTCCTCGTATTATCCCAAAATTCCTCCATTAATGGACCTTCTGGACCCAAAGCTAATGCCTTATTTTGATCATCAAAATCCATTAAAAAACAATACTACCCCAATACATACAACAACCAATACCAACAGTTTTGAGCTTTTCTGATTTAAACTAGCTTCAGACTTAGAGATTCCAATTCTTGAATTTTTTTTGGATTTGTGCAAAATTTGTAGAACTATTGGTTTGACTAAGTTTTTTTTTTCTGCAGCTAGTTGGTGAATTTCTTTCTTCCCATATGGCAAATTTTGAGGTTTATTAAAGGGTGAATTGTGCTTGAGTTGGATGAGTAATGGAAGATTAGAGCATTGGACATGGAGTTGAAGTCTCATTTTTCTTTTTGTGAGATAGAGAAATGAAAGGTTGAAGAAGAAATTAGGGTTCTCCAATTGAGTTTGATAAAATATTGGGGAAGAATGAATTTTACCCATGGTTGGGGTTATATTAAAGTTAAAAATTTAATTTTCTCTTTTTTTGGTATTTTTAACGATTAAAATAGAGCAAAGACGTGCTCAATTGCGTTGTCAAACACGCGCTGCTAACCAGACCTTAGGAAGAAGTAAATAAATAAATCTATTCAAATAATAGTGGGGTGTTAGGACACCCGTAAAGTGTAGATGTGTAAATAACTTTTCAGAACAAGTTGATGGGGTCTTTATGCATTTTCTCAAAATAATATTTTAAAATAATTTTAGTTTATAATAAACAGGGTGTATACCTTTACTATACAAGGTAAAATTTCCTATATTTTATTTTAAAAAATCCTTTTTCATATTAAATCTTGTTAGTACCCAAAACTTGGGAGTGAATTCAAGCAGTATTTGGATTTTTGACATTGGTGAGAATCATATAGGCAATTGAATATTAAGGAGTTTTATATTCCGGATCTCGACCCTAAAAGCCTCATAACAATAGGACTAATTTTAGGATTTCTTACTTTCAAGCACGAGGGACAAACAGGTCGTCGAAAATAGGTTATGCATTATTGGATCCGTCCATATTTAATAAGGATAAAAAATAAGTTAACCAATAAATAAAATAAATATTCATATTTGGTGCATTTGCATGAATATTGCTGAAAAAACTTCCCAAGTATTACAAATTTTATTCTCAGCTCCACATGATTGGATAGTAGATAAAGAAAGTAACAAGGAAGAAATTTGAATACCAATCTTCATATCAAAGCACACTCGAACAGTAGATAGAGCATAAAACGCTAGAAAGAGATAAAAATAACGGAAAAAAAAATGGTTAAATATGTCCCCGTATTATCAAAAATAGCTTAAATATATTCGTCGTTATACAGTCAGATCACTCTATAACATTATCTCTATATAACAATCATTCACTAAAAAAGTCAAGTTTTTTCGAAACTAATTTCTATTTTATGTTTTAATATATCTCATTTATAACAACATTTCACTATAGAAGACAAAAAAATATCGGAATAAACGAGGCTGTTAGAAAGAGGTTTGACCGTTCAAACCTCTCTATAACAGCCTCGTTTGTTTCGAATATTTTTGGATGTTATAATGAAGTGTTGTTATATAGATCTTATGTTAAAACATAACATCAGAATTGGTTCCAGAAAAGCTTAATTTTTATAGTGAAATGTTATTATATAGGGATGATTTTATAGAGAGTTCTAACTATACAATCTGATAATATCATATCCTACCGTATACTATAAAATAAATATAATCTTATTTTTAACGAAGTATCACGTGGCTGCACCGAATTAAATTGACCCATTCCTTTTGCTTTTAACCCGGTTCACTTACAAAAAAATCCTACCCGAACCAAAGTCCACCCCCATTGCTTCTCTCTCCTTTTTTCCTCATCTCTTCTCCTCGCCTTTTTGTTATGACATGAACGGAATATCCACCAGTGAACTCACTGTAAACTTTGGAGAACCTTCAAATTTGTCACCTCACACCTTCTCTTCGCCTTGCTCAATACCTATATACATATTTATATACGGATTTGGAGAAATACATAAAAGAGATCGGAGATAAATATTTTTGACTTGAAAAATAAACTAAAACTGTAGTTTCTTGGATATCTATGGAATATTCATTGTTTAAATGGATAATATGAATTTATTTATATTTGATTAATTTTAAAACGTTTATTATTTAACCCATATTTTAGTAAATAATATAAATAGTTAAACTCTTCTTTTAAGCAAAGAATTTCAAGAAGGATGCCAATTCCTTATTGATCATTTTGATAGCAAATTAGTTGGTTGGAAAAGAATTTCTTCAATACTACCGGAAGAACTTCTCTAGTCAAAGTCATTTTAGATTCCTAATCACATTTTGAAATTTATTTCCCTCCCTAAATCTGTAGTTAATATCATTGATCACAATTCACATCCACAAAAACTTTATATGGGTAGTTGGGTACAGATTCAGAAAGACATTGTCGTCTAATAAACTGAAACATTCTGACCACACCTAAGCATATGTCATACCGGAAGAAGGGAAAATGACCAATTTATGACAAAAAGAGGGTGATATTAAGGAATTTATTTTTTAGTACTAATTAGTAACAAAATTAATTATATTAATCTTATTTTATTCATTAGAAATATAATAAATATTTTCAAGGGTAACTTTGAAAGAAAAATTTAATTTATTCTTGATATATGAAAAAATTAAATATTTGGACCACAAAAAGAATACCAACAAATCAATTAAATTAGAGTGGAGTAACTAGTTGGACTGTTGATAGTAGATTACTATTCCCTCCGGTCCAACTTAAGTGATTTTTTAGCTGTTTTATGCAGATTAAAAATTCATCTTTTAGCATTAATTAGCAATGAAATTGACCATATTAATGTGACGAACCAAAGGGCCATCACATAATTTCTTATCTACTCTGTCCTTTCGAGGCCTTGAAAACCTCATTTAGAGTCGCCTTGATTTATGTGCACAATCCATCACTTAGCCGGAAAGCTTAAATATGAAATTCTGTGAAAAATACTAAGTTTTGATGTTAAAATAAATAAATTTGACTTCGGTAAACATTTTGGGCAAACGGACCCGGACCCATAATTTAACTGTCCCGAAGGGTCCTTAGGAAAATGTGGGACCTGGGCGTATGCTATAGATCGAATACCGAGGTCTCGAGCCCGAGAAATGAATTTTTAAAGAAAATTATTGTTTTGAAATTATTAAGAAAAATTGAAATGAAATTTGATTAAAACGTGTTGATATTGGGCCCATATTTTGGTTCTGGCGTCCGGTACATGTCTTATATATTATTTAAGATATTCATATAAAGTTTGGTTAAAATTGGACGTCGTTTGATGTGTTTCGGACTTGGAATCCTAAACTTGAAGCTTGATGAAGTTTTGGAAAGATTCTTGATTTTTGAGGTTTGATTTATTATTTTGATATTATTTTGGCGATTTGATCGCATGGTTAAGTTCACAGGATGTTGTTGAGTTAGTGCATGTGCTTGGTTATGAGCCCCGAGAGCTCAGGAGTGTTTCGGAGGTGTTTAAGAGTAGTTTTGGACTTATGAAAATTGCAGGTTACAGTTTTGGTAGGGTCTTCTTTGCATTCGAGGGAGAACCCTCGCGAACGCGATGAGTAAAATTAGCTGAAGGAGATTTCCTTCTACGTGAAGGCATTGACCAGGTCGCGGACGCGAGGCAGCGGGAGTTATACCTTCGTGAACGTGTTCTGGCTTCGCGAACGCGAAGGTAAAAAGTGAGCCTGCTCAGGGGTAGGGTACTATAGCTATGCGAATGTGACCTGCATGATGCGAATGCGAGGCTCAAGGAGATAACTCTCTGCGAATGCGAGCCGCTATGACGCGAACACGAAAGTCTTCAGACCTGGACCATCGCGAACGTGAGGGTCCCATTGCGAACGCGTAGGTTTAATTCGCCCAGGTATGTTAAAATTTCCAGAACAATATCATTACGGGACTCTTCAAAAATTTCAAAAAAAAAATAATACTTTCTTCTCCAAGCTCTTAGCGACCATTGAAGCGATGCCTCATCAAAACCTCTTGGATTAGTGATCTTTAACTCGTTTTCTTCATTTTTCATCAACATCTATTGAAATTCTAAGCCTAAAACATGTAACTAAAGGTAGAAATTAGGAAATTGGGTAGAGTTAGGAATTTTTTATTTTTCTTGATTTAAGCCTCGTTTTGGGGTCGAATTTAAATAAAATTATATATTCGGGCTCGTGGGTGAATGGATGATTTGATATTGGTCCGAACCTCGTGTTTTGACCAAGCGGGCCCGTGGTCGATTTTTGAGATTTTGGGAAGAATGCTTATAAAATTATAATTAGGCATTGGGTTCGATTTGTTTAGCATGTATTGATATTATAAAGTCATTTACGTATAGATTTTATTGATTTGGAGCTGAATTCGTGAGGAAAAGCGGTTATTGTGGATTGAATTGGCTGTGGAAGTTTGAGGTAAGTGTTCGGTCTAACCTTAGTTTGAGGGATTAGGCGTTGTGTCATATTTGCTACTTGTTTTATGCTGAGTTCGATGTATAGGCATGGTGACGAGTATCTATATGTTGGTGTCTAGCATGACCGTGTGTCATGACCCATTTCCACAATAGGTCATGATGGTGCCTAACACTGTTGCAGGGCAAGCCAAGTGCATTAAACATTTTCCAACTTAATACTAACATTTTCAATTCAAGTGAAAACAGTGCTTCAATTGGATTAAAGCTGAAGGCGATAAATAATAAGGGTAGCAAAAATAAAAATACAAATCCAGAAGTAAGTCTACTAATGTGTGTGCCAGAACCCGGTGTCACAAGCTACGGGCAACTAGTAGAATATACACAAAAGAATAATATACTATCCTACTGTCTGAATTAGATAGACAGAAAACAAAATATAAAGAAAGACTTTTTCGGCTGCAGGTCGGCGTGAAGGAGAAGCAGCTCACTGTAGAAGTCTCAGATGTGCTCACTAATGCGCACCATAATAGTATCCAGATCCACCTGCCCCAGATCCTGTACATTTAAGTACAGAAGCGTAGCATGAGTCAATAAACAACATGTATCCATTAAGTATCCCGTCTAATATCGAATAAGTAGAGACGAGAGGTTGACTCGATACTTACTAAGGTCAAATAAAATTAGAAAAATTTATAATAAGCAAGAATAATTCAAGTCATAAAAATAGCCAGTATGTAACGAAACTTCTTCCTTTAACCTTCCATAAAGAGTGTGTGTTTAAATATAATAAACAATTATGTAGTCAAATCCACAAGTAGAAAGCTAAATAACTCATGCGCATATAATCACCGAGGAACGTACGGCCCGATCCAACATAAAAATAAATATGTACTGCCAAGGTCAAATGGCTCGAACCATACATGCATCTATTATCCCGCTCGCGAATCATACATGCAACACGGTAAAAATGTAAATAAACAATCACCCTACTCGCGAATCATACATGCGACGCAGGTACACATAGAAATACATGTTTCTTCCAAGTACAAGTCAATTCTCTTTTAATATTATAAGATAATCGAAGTTAAATCCTTTTAGAAATTCATTTACCAACTCGCTAGGATCTAAGCAATTCAACAGCCAACAAGATTATTGATACTCCAAATAGCATGCTTTAGGGTCCTAGACTACCCGGACGGTCATATAGTCGCTACGCACGGACTCTCGTCACCTGGTACGTACATAGCCCTCTCATAGAAAAGAAATTTAGTTATGTATTATACCTATGGGGATATTTTCCTTTTACAAGGTTAGAAAGGAGACTCACCTCGCTCCAAAGTGCACTTCCAATTTCCAAGGACGAGTCCAAGTCCTTAATTCGAAGTCGAACAATCCCAAACTAATTAAATAAAGTAAGAACTAATTAATATAACCTCAGAAGATCAAATCTTAGCTAGAAATTTCTCAACAATTAACACAAGTTTCCTAAATTTTGACCCCTGGCCCACATACCCGAATTCCTAAATTTTTCGAAGGAAGTTGTTCTCTATGACCTAAGGATAAATAATATATGATTTCTAATTTATTACATAGTAAATTACATGATTAAATATTAGTTTTATTAAAACCTTAGGTCTAGCTCTAACCCTTGATTTTACTTAGTTCTTAGTGTTTAATCTACCTAATGTTCATGTATTTAAACTAAGGGGGAGTGAAAATTACTTACCTTGTGATGATATGTGGAAACCCTCTCTTTGGAAGCCCCAAAATCGCCTAAGTGTAGTGAAAAGTGTAAAATAAATGAGCTTGAGCTCGAATTAAATGAAGCCTACTGGCAGCGATTTCCGCTTCTGCGGCTAGGGGACAGCATCTGCAAAATGAGATCCACTTATACAAAAATTGAGAAAAGTGGGTTGGACCGTTTTTGCGATCTCAGGGTCGCTTAAGCGGAACCGCTTCTGCGCTTTCCCATGGCCTAACCGCTTTTCTCTTCTACAATCATTTGACCACATATGCGGTCCAAGAACCGCAGATGCGGCTATGACAGAAGCAACAAACCTTCAGCCTTTTCTTCAACTATTAACTTCACTCGAGCCTCGATAGTTTGATGCTCGAGGCTTCCATGCCCCACCAAAACATACCGACAAGTCTGAAATCATGAGGCGGACCTATCGAACCCTCGGATCATTTAAAACAACGCTAAATCTAGGAATCACGTCCTAAAACCAAATGAATCAAACTATTGAACTTCAAGTTCTTAATTTCCTTATAACGGGTCAAATCGCCCTTAAACTACTGGGATTGACACCAAATTTTACAAGTTAGTCTTGTATGATATTTCGAACCTGTAATAAGTTTTGGAACCAAAACCCGATCTCGATACCTTGGAATCAATGAATACTTAGTTTATATAATTCTGTAAATGCAATTTCACAGAAAAATTCATTACTCGGGCGAGGGACCTCGGAATTTGATTTTGGGCATACGCCCAAGTCCCATATTTTCCCATGGACCCTTCAGGACCGTCAAATCATGAATCTGAGTCTGTTTCCCAAGAAAGTTGACCAAAGTCAAAATTGGTCTTTTAAGAGAATCTTAAAGAAGCAATTGGTCCTATTCTTACTCAAAACTCTTCTAACTTCCGAACCAACCGTCACCGCAAGTCATAAACTAGCTAAAACAAGTGCGGAAAGTTTTATTTAAGGGAAAGTAGTTCTAAACAGTAAAACAACCGGTAGGGTCGTTACATTCTCCATCTCTTAAACAAACGTTCGTCCTCGAATGAACATAGAAAAATACTTGGACGGCTGAATAAAAGGGGCTATCTGCTCCGCATGTCCTCCTCGGACTCCTAGGTTGCCTCCTCAACTAGTTGACCTCTCCACTGGACCCGTACCGCAGAAATCCTCTTGGACCTCAACTTGCGATCCTGTCTGTCAATAATGGCAATTGGCTCCTCCTCATAGCCCAAGCTCTCATCTAACTGAATGGTACTGAAGTCCAAAACATGTGGTAGGTCGGCATGATACTTTCGAAGCATCGATACATGAAAAACTGGATGAACTCCCGATAAACTGGGAGGTAAAGCAAACTCATACGCAACCTGTCCAACTCGCCTCAACACCTCAAAGGGACCAATAAAACTTGGGCTCAACTTGCCCTTCTTCCCAAACCTCATAATGCCCTTCATTGGATAGACTTTCAAGAGAACATTCTCGCCAATCATGAATGATACATCACGCGCCTTTTGATCCGCGTAACTCTTCTGTCTGGACCGAGCTCTGCGATGCCTCTCCTGAATCTACTTCTTCTTATCCACAGCATCCTGTACCAAATCCGTACCAAGTAACTTAGCCTCACCAGGCTCAAATCAGCCGATAGGGGAACGACAATGCCGACCATATAAAGCCTTATACGGGGCCATCTCTATGCTAAACTGATAGTTGTTGTCGTATGAAAACTCCGCAAAAGGCAAGAACTAATCCCACTACCCTCCAAAGTCAATCACACATGCTCTAAGAATATCCTGTAAAATCTGAATTGTCCGCTGCCCCTCAGTCTGAGGATGGAATGTCGTGCTGAGCTCTATGCAGGTCCCCAACCTACTCAGAACAACTCTCTAGAAATGGGAAGTGAACTGAGAGCCTCTATTAGATATGATGGAAATGGGCACACCGTGCATCCTAACTATCTCCCGAATATAAATCTGAGCATATCTCTCCGCTGTATAAGTAGTCGCCACTGGAATGAAGTGCGCAGACTTGGTCAACCTATCCACGATAACCCATACTGAATCAACCTTCCGCAAAGTCCACGGCAACCCAACCACGAAATCCATGGTGATGCGCTCCCACTTCCATTCCGGAATGGGAATCTGCTGAAGTAGGCCACCTGGCCTCTGGTGCTCATACTTGACCTGCTGGCAATTCAAACATCTAGCTACATACTCCATGATGTCCTTCTTCATCCTCCGCCACTAATAATGCTACCTCAAGTTATGATACATCTTCGTGGCACCCGGATGAATGGAGTACCACAAACTGTGGGCCTCCTCTAGAATCCTCTCTCTCAAAACATCAACATTAGGAACACGTACACGACCCTGAAGCCGTAAAACACCATCCTCACCAATAGAAATCTCTTTGGCACCTCCCTGAAGTATTATCTCTCTGAGAACCACGAAATGTGGATCATCAAACTGTCGGGCCCTAATCTACCCAAATAACGAAGACTGAGCAACCACACATGCTAGAACTCGGGTAGGCTCCGAAATGTCCAATCTCATAAGTCTGTTAGCCAAGGACTGAATGTCCAAAGCTAACGGTCTCTCCTCAGCAAGAATGAATGCCAAGCTACCCATACTCTCCGCCTTTTTGCTCAAGGCATCTATGGCCACATTTGCCATACCTGGATGATAAAGATAGGTAATGTCATAATCCTTTAGTAACTCAAGCCACCTGCGCTGCCTCAACTTAAGATCCATCTGCTTGAACAAGTACTGCAAGCTGCGATGGTTGGTATAAACCTCACATGACACTCCATACAAATAATGCCTCCATATCTTAAGAGCATGAACAATCGCTGCCAACTCTAAATCGTGCACGAGGTAATTCTTCTCATGAACCTTCACTTGATGTGTAGCATATGTAATAATTCCTCCCCCTCCATCAATACACATCCCAAGCCAATGCGAGAATTCATCACAATATAACGTAACATCCCTGGATTGGAAGGCAATACAAGAACTGGTGTTGTAGTCAAAGCCGTCTTAAGCTTCTGGAAGCTCTCCTTACAATCATCGAACCAACAGAATGAAGCACTTTTGGGGTCAATCTGGTCAGAGGTGGTGCAATAGATGAAAAGCCCTGCACAAATCGCCGGTAGTAACCTGCTAACCTTAGGAAACTCTTGATCTCGGTCACTGAAGTAAAGCGTGGCCAACTATGAACTGCTTCAATCTTCTTGGGATCCACTATAATAGCCTCTCTTGACACTACATGCCCCAAGAAAGCCACTGAATCTAGTCAAAACTCACACTTGGAGAACTTAGCATATTGCTTCTGCTCTCGTAAGGTTTGAAGCACTACTCTCAAATGCTGCTCGTGCTCCCCCAGGCTACGTGAGTATATCAAGATGTCATCAATGAAGATGATAATAAATGAATCAATATAAGGCCAGAACACCCTGTTAATCAAATCCATAAATGCCAATGGAGCATTAGTCAAGCCAAATGACATCACCAGGAACTCATAGTGGCCATATATAGTCCTAAATATAGTATTCAGAACATGTGAATCCCGAATCCTCAGCTGATAATACCCTGACATAAAGTCAATCTTAGAAAACACCCTAGCACCCTGTAGCTTGTCAAACAAATCATCAATGTGGAGCAATGTATACTTTTTATGGATGGTGAATTTGTTCAACTGGCGGTAATTAATGCACATTCGCATAGTCCCATCCTTTTTTTTCACAAATAGCACTAGTGCACCCCAAGGCGATACACTAGGCCTGACAAACCTCTTTGCTCACAACTCATCCAACTGCTCCTTCAACTCCTTGAGCTCCTTAGGGGCCATACGGTACGGTGGAATAGATATAGGCTGCGTTCCTAGAGCCAAATCAATACAAAAATCAATATCACAAATTGGAGGCATTCCAGGAAGATTAGAAGGAAATACATCGGCAAAATCTCGAACTACTGGCACTGAATCAATCGTCGGAGACTCTGCAGCAGTGTCTCGAACATAAGATAAATAAGCCAAACACCCTTTCTCAACCATGCACTGAGCCTTCAGGAAAGAAATAACCCTGCTAGGCATATCAACTGTGGAACCCTTCCACTCCAATTGCCGCAATCCTGCCATCGCTAGTGATAGTCTTGGCATGGAATTCAAAGATGGAGGGATATGGATATAGCCAATCCATGCCAAAATAACCTCAAAATCAATCATATCAAGCAATAGAAGATCTGCTATGGTCTCGTAGCCACATAAAGTAACCAAACATGAGGGGTAGATTCGATCCACAACCACAAAATCACCCACACGAGTGAGCACATGAACATGAACACACAAAGGCTCATGAGAAATAACCAGGAAATGAGCAAAGAGAGATGATACATATGAATAAGTAAACCCTGGATCAAATAATATCGATGTATCCCTACCGCTGACTGAAATAATACATGTGATGACGACATCTGAGGCCAATGCATCTGGCATGTATGGAAGAGAATAGAATCTTGCTGGAGCACTGGTTGTCTGGTCTCCACTTGACTAAGTGGTAGCTGGCTGACCTATTCTCATCTGGCCTCCACCCCTAGGATGGCCTCTACCAGCTTGCCCTCTACCTCTAGATGTCTTGGCAACTGGTGGTGGAACCATGGACTGTTGGCCCTGCTGCATCACCTTGCCCCGAAGTCTGGGACAAGTCCTCTTCATATGACCTGGATCTCCACACTCATAACATCCTCTTGTCACCATAGCCTGATGCCCCTAAAGTCTGCACCTGATGACCTGGATACCTACTAGAAGATCCCTGGATAGCTGTTGGGCGATACGAAATCTCTGGCATGGCGCTGAAGTGAGCACTAGAAGAACTCTGATAACTAGAATACCCACCGAAAGGACCCTGAATTGCCGGTGGACGGTAAGAACTCTCCGACATCACACTGAAATAAGGCCTCGTTGGGGCACCTCTGGGAGGGGGTGAAGGTGCTGAATGCAGGGGCCTGCTGGGCTAACCCCTCCCGAACCGACCTCTACCCTTAGCTGGGGCACCTCTGAACTCTTCGAAGAATCTGGTCCTCTTTTCCTCCTGCATATGTTCTCTACCCCTCTAACGGTATCCCTCAATCTTGCGGGCAATCTCAATCACTAGCTGGTACCCTGTGCCCATCTCTACCTCTCGGGCCATACCAGATCGGATAGTGGGGCGTAACCCCGCAACAAGCTTCCGTACTCTCTCTGCCTCTGTGGGAAGTATCATGAGTGCATGCAATAAAACTCATAGAACCTCGCTTTATAATCGATTACTGGCATCTGACCCTGCTCTAGGTGCTCATACTGATGATGCAGCTCTTCCCTATCAGAGGGTGGATTGTAACGATCCAGGAATAACATAGTGAACTGGCCCCAGGTGAGGAGAGGAGAATCTGTTGGCCTACCTTGTGTATAGGATTTCCACCATCTACGGGCCCTGCCCTCAAGATGAAAAATAGTGAAGTCAACTCTATGCGACTCCAATATCCTCATGTTGTGCAGTCTATCTCTGAACCTGTCAATGAAGTCCTTGGCATCCTCATGACGCTCACCCCTAAAGACTGGAGGGTGAAGTCTAGTCCATCTGTCCAATAACTTCTGCGGATCACCGTCCATAGCTGGCATGGGCTGGGGTGCCACTACAACAACTGGCTGAACCCCATCTGCGTGTAGTGCACCCAGAGTCTGATATACTGCAGCTACATGTCCTGGAGCCTGGGCAGTAGGGGTCTAGCTGAGTCCTCACCATCTGTGAGAGAATAGACGAGGGAAATTTAGTTCACTGACCACTGCATGATGGAAAATGAATAAATAGTAGTCTTTCCTAATACCCTATAGCCTCTCGAAGATAAATACAGACGTCTACGTACCGATCCATAAGACTCTATCAGGTTTGCTCATAATTTGTGACACCTACGTAAACCTAGTGCTCTAATACCATGTTGTCACGACCCATTTCCACAATAGGTCATGATGGCGCCCAACACCGTTGTAGGGCAAGCCAAGTGCATTAAACATTTCACAACTTAATACTAATATTTTCGATTCAAGTGAAAACAATGCTTCAATTGGGTTAAAAGCCGAAGGCGATAGATAATAAGGGTAGCAAAAATAATAATCCAAATCCGGAAGTATGTCTACTAATGTGTGTGCCAGAACCTGGTGTCACAAGCTACGGGCGACTAGTAGAATATACAAAAAAGAATAATACAGTACCTATAATCTGAGTCAGGATAGACAGAAAATAAAATTTAGAGAAAGACTTTTTCGGCCATAGGTCAGAATGAAAGAGAAGAAACTCACCGCAAAAGTCCCAGATGTGCCCACTGATGCGCACCAAAACAGTATCCAGATCCACCTGCCTTAGATCCTTACATAAGCGTAGCATGAGTACATAAACAACATATACCAGTAAGTATCCCGTCTAATCTCTAAGAAATAGAGACGAGAGGTCGACTCGACACTTACTAAGGTCAAGTAAAATTATAAGAATTTATAATAAGCAAGAATAATTCAAGTCATAAGAATAACCAGTATGAAACAAAAGTTATTCCTTTAACCTTCCGTAAAGAGTGTGTTTTTAAATATAACTAAACAATTATGTAGTCAAATCTAAAAGTAGAAAGCTAAATAACTCATGCGCATATAATCACCAAGGAATGTACGAACCGATCCAACATAAAAATAAATATGTACTGCCGAGGGTCGAACGGCTCGAACTATATATGCATCTATTACCCTGCTCGCGAATCATACGTACGATGCGGTAATAATGTAAATAAACAATCACCTTACCCGTGAATCATACATGTGACACAGGTACACATGGAAATACATGTTTCTTCCAAGTACAAGTCAATTCTTTTTTAATAATTTAAGAACACTGAAGTTAAATCCTTTTAGAAATTCATTTACCAACTCGATAGGATCAAAGAAATTCAATAGCCAACAATATTACATATATTCCAAATATAGCATGCTTTAGAGTCCTAGACTACCCGGACGGTCATATAGTCGCTACGCATGGACTCTCGTCACCTAATACGTACATAGCCCCTACATATAAAAGCAATTTAGTTATGTATTATACCTCTGGGGATATTTTCCTCTTACAAGGTTAGAAAGGAGACTAACCTCATCCAAAGTGCACTTCCAATTTCCTAGAATGAGTCCAACTCCTTATTTCGAAGCCGAACAATCCCAATCTAATTAAACGAAGTAAGAACTAATTAAAATAACCTCACATGATCAAGTCTTAGCTATTTAAGAAATTCCCCAACCATTAACACAAGTTTCCTAAATTCTGACCCCAGGCCGGATTCCTAAATAGTTTGAATGAAGTTGTTCTCTATGTCCTAAGGATCAATAATATATGATTTCTAATTAATTACATAGTAAATTACATGATTAAATATTAATTTTATTAAACCCCTAGGTCTAGCTGTAACCCTTGATTTTACTTAGTTTTTAGTGTTAAATCTACCTAATGTTCTTGTATTTAAACAAGGGGGAGGGGTGGAAATTACTTACCTTGTGATGATATGTGAAAACCCTCTCTTTAGAAGCCCTAAAATCGCCTAAGTATAGTGAAAAGTGTGAAATAAATGAGCTTGGGTTCATATTAAATAAAGCCTACTGACAGCGATTTTCGCTTCTACTTCTAGGAGAGTGCATCTGTGGTCCCGCATCTGTGAAATGAGAGTCGCTTCCGTGGAAATTGGAAAAGTGGGTTGGACCGCTTTTTCAGTCTAGGGGTCGCTTAAGCGGAACCGCTTCTGCGGTCCCTGGGCCGCTTCTGCTGTTTCCCATGGCCAGAACACTTTCGCTTCTGCGATCATTTGATCGTATCTGTGGTCCAAGAACCGCAGATGCAGTAATGACAGAAGCATCAATCCTTTAGCCTTTTCTTCAACTTTTTAACTTCACTCGAGCCTCGATAGTTTGATGCTCAGGGCTCTCGTACCCCGCCCGAACATACCGACAAGTCTGAAATCATGAGGCAGACCTACCCTACCTTGGATCACTCAAAACAGTGCTAGATCTAGGAATCACGTCCTAAAATCAGATGAATCAATCCATAAAAGTTCAATTTCTTAATTTCCTTCAAACAGATCAAATCATCCTTAAATTACTCGGATTGACACCAAATTTTAAGGGTAAGTCTTAACTGATATTTCGGATTTGTACCAAGTTTTGGAACCTAAATCAAAACTCGATACCTAGGAAATCATTAAATACTTAGTTTAATTTATTCTTCAAAACTTCAATTTAATAATTTCTCAGAAAAATTTATTACTCGGGCTAGGGACCTCAGAATTCGATTCCGGACATAGGCCCAGGTCCTATATTTTCCCACGGATCCTCCAGGACTGTCAAATCACAAATCTAGGTCCGTTTCTCAAGAAAGTTGACCGAAGTTAAACCTGTCCTATTAAGAGAATCTTAAAGAAGCAATTGTTCATATTCTTACATCAAAACTCTTCTAACTTCCGAAGCAACCGTCACTGCAAGTCATAAACTAGCTAAAGCAAGTGCTAAAAGTTTTATTTAAGGGAATGGGGTTCTAAACAGTAAAACGACCGGTCGGGTCGTTACACTGTGAGTCTTTAAATTATGAATATCTTGATTCTTATTGTATATTCATACCTTAGTGATGAATTTCTAAATGTTGTAAAACGTTTATGTGAAGAATTATGACTTTTGAACATCAGGAGCATTGGCTCAAGTTATATAACGAATTGAAAAAGTATATATGACTATTGCATCCTTTGGAGCATTGGATCAAGTGGTAAAGTGAGTTATGAGAAAGAAAAAGTAAGGATTACCAGAGCAAATGCTCTTCGCGTTCGCGGGAGTGGGAGCCGCATTTGCATAGGGTCAGAGGTTTAAGGATTCGCTTTCCTGGATGTGCAGATGCGTTCATGAAGGGGAAATTTTGGTCAAGAAAAGTTTGTTCATCACGAACGCTGGGGTTTGACCGCGTTCGCATGGAGGAAAATAATAGCTGGGTAGAAGGGTTTTCTCAACATTTTGTTCCGCGAGGTAAGTTATTTCTTCCTCCATTGTTGGGAATGTTGAGAGATATTTGGGAGAAATTGAAGAGGGTTTCGACAAGGATCGATTGGAGGTGAGTCCTATTAAGTAAAAACATGATTTAATTGTGGAATTAACCTAGAAATTCATAAAAACTTAACTTAAAGGGGAAGAACTAGGGCTTGGAAATTGAAGATTTTAAATTGGGATTTGATGGGACATTTGAGCTCGGATTTGAGAGTTCTTGGTATGTGTAGACTCGTGGTGAGATAAGAACCCATTGACGTAAAAATTTATATGTTTCGAAAAGTGGACCCGGGGCTCGGGTTTTGCCAAATTTGGGATTTTGATATTTTTTGATTATTTTTGATTGGGTATTGTTCCCTTAGCATATTATGATATATTCGTTCTGGTTTTTCTTAGATTCGACACGCGAGGAGGTTGATTTGAGAGGCAATGGCAAAGCGAGCTAGAGTTTTGGCCGGCTTGAGGTGAGTTATGAATGTAAATGATGTCTTGAGGGTTTGAAACCCCAGATTTACACATTGCACTGCTATATTGAGGTGAGACACGCACTCGATGATGAGTACGGGGTCGCTTACTATTGGAGATTGTGACTTGGTCCGTCCTGAGTGATATTTTTACTGCGTAGTTGATTGAAGCTTATTTGATATCATTATTACTTGTATTAATTGTAATATTTGGGCTTTGTGCCAACTGTTTGAACCCTTTAGGGGTTGCTATCAACGTTTCCTCTCTATTTGACCTATTACTTGACCTCAGTCCTGTTGTTTAATGTTGCTTTACAAACTTGGCCACTTTTACTCAAATTTGAAACATAAATAATATTTCTAGTGATTTTTTGAGCTGAGAACTACTATTTTATATTTCCTGACGGGCATATGTGATTTCTGGACTGAGTATGGAATTAGGCTGCGCACCGCAGCAATATTATAGTGATATTGAGGCCGAGGGCCTAGTTGATGCCACAAGATGGCTTTATATTGCGCTTGGGCCGTAAGGGGACCCTCCCGTAGTCTGCATACCCCTAGTGAGCACCGTCAATGTAAATTAAATAGATTGGGCTGCACGCCGCAGTGGGTAATAGAGAGTACCATTCTATGTGTATGTTTTTCCTTTCTATATTTGTCTCTTAACTGCTTAGTTGCTGTAGCATTTCCATATTTCGATTTCACTAGTTTATTAAATTTCACATTATTGATATTAAAATGCTCTATTATAGATTGCAATGTGCTTAACCATGATTTCTTTTCTCAGCCTTTATTTATTTTTATTACTCACTAGGTCGGAGTACTCACATTACTCCTCGCACCTTGCATGCAGATCCAGGTGCATATGAGGCTGAGTGAGGACTATTCCAATTGAGCCACGCATATCCGGGAGCATCGAGGTTGCTGCATTATGTCAGCAGCCCTGATCTATTCTTTCTATCCTTGTTTTTATTTCATTTTCCATAGAGGTTTATGTATTAGGTTGATAAACTTGTATTAGAGGCTCAGACTTGTAAGATTATTATTTGAAATTCCGCATGTTTTAACATTATTTTAGACTTCTAATATGATGAATTGGTAATTTAACTATGTTAGCGAATAACAAACTGTGTAAATGGGTTAATGTTGTTAAATGGTCGGGTTTTCCTAGTAGTATGTTGGACGCCATCACTATCGGGGTTGGGCTCGTGACAAGTTGGTATTAGATCCTAGGTTACTTGGTCTCACAAGTCATGAGCCGGTTTAGTAGAGTCTCGCGGATCGGTACGCAGACATCTATATTTATCCTAAAAAGGCTGCAGAGCCTTTAGGAAAAACTTCATATTCTTGGAAATTCTTGTCGTGCAAATTTTTTGATCCGAGAACTAAACTTTTGTTATTCTATTCTCTCATAGATGGCGAGGACTCGTGCTACTGGACAAGGTGCACGGCGACCAGTACCACCCACTGAGGCTACCAGAGGCCGAGGACGTGGTCATGGCAGAGGCAGAGCAGCGAGGGAAACACCTATTGATCCACCAGTTGCCCCAGCTCCGCATCAGACTCCAGGTGTGGATGCTCCAGCAGCACCTGTTCCGGCACCAGCTGTGCCCATCCTGATTCCGGGTCTTCAGGAGGCCTTGGCTCAGATCTTATCAGTTTGCATTGGCCTTTGCAGTTACTTCATAGGCCGGGGGAGGCAATCAGACCCCCACTGCTTGCACACCTGAGCAGGTAGTGCAGGGATTACAGACTCCTGAGGCGCCTCCAGCTCAGCCGGTTGCACCAATTTAGGACTTTGTGGTTCCAGCTATGCCAGACGATGAGCGGCGTCATCTCGAGAGGTTTGGTAGGCGCCAGCCTCCGTCATTTAGTGCTGCTGAGGGTGAGGACATCAAGGTTTTCTTGACAAGTGTCACTGTATACTCCGTACAACAGGGATTCTTGAGTCGAGTGGTGTGGCATTTACCACCTTTCAGTTCTCGAGGGCTGCCTTCACATGGTGGGAGGACTTTGAGAGGCGTAGTCCTATCGGTGCAACACCTCTTTCTTGGTAGCAGTTCTGTGATCTTTTCCTAGAGAAGTATGTACAGCAGTCCCATGGAGAGGAGCTGCGCAGACAGTTTGAGTGGTTGGCTTAGGAGGATATGACCGTGACCCTATATGAGATGAGTTTTTTGCAGTTGGCTCGTCATGCTATTTGGATGATTCCGACACATCGTGAGAGGATCAAGAGATTTTTGGATGGCCTTATCTACCATCTTCGCATTTTGATGAATAGATAGAGAGAGTATTGGGTGCTACGTTCGAGGAGGTGGTTGATATCACTCGTGAGATTGAGACGGTTCGCCGTAGAGAGCGAGAAGAGAGGGAGGCCAAGAGGCCTTGAGGTTTTGGCTGTTTCAGTGGTGCTCCATTTTGGGGCTAGTTCTAGCATGGTAGAGGTCATTCTTTCAGACCTACTCAGTCGGCCCGTCTAAAGTATTGTGGGGCATCTTCAGGCCGTGGTCACTAGGGGTTCCAGTAGGTCCAGTCCTCAATGAGGGCCCTCCCAGCTTAGAGTTCATCTCATGCCCCAATAGCTCATGGTTCTTCTGCACCGAGTGCATCAACTAGTCATTCTGATGTGAGGGGGTCCTTCAGTCCCCTT
Source organism: Nicotiana benthamiana (assembly GCA_034376525.1). Taxonomy (NCBI): domain Eukaryota; kingdom Viridiplantae; phylum Streptophyta; class Magnoliopsida; order Solanales; family Solanaceae; genus Nicotiana; species Nicotiana benthamiana. Next base: position 40,623,494 of record CM067336.1, read on the forward strand.
CTCTAGCACCTGGTAATTGCTTCGAGTGCAGAGAGTTTGGTCATATGAGGAGGTAGTCCTCGACTCCGTGGTGGTCAGTTTCAGCAGAGGGATCAGCTCTCATCTTCTACACCAGATACTTTCTCATCTGTGCAGCTAGTGAGGGGTGGAGGTCAGGCAGCCAGGTATCACCCCAGACGTGGAGGTCGATGAGGCGGTGGCCAGGCTCGTTTTTATGTTATTCCAGGTAGGACAAATGCCATTGCTTCAGATGATATCATTACATGTTTTGTTTCAGTCTGCCACAGATATGCCTCTATATTATTTGATCCTGATTCCACCTATTCATATGTGTCTTCATATTTTGCTCGTTATTTTGGTATGCCCCGGGAATCTCTTGCTTTACCTCTTTATGTGTCTACCCCGATGGGCGGTACTGTTGTTGTGGACCGTGTGTACCAATCATGTATTGTGACTATTGGGGGTTTGGAGACCCGAGTTGTTCTATTGCTATTGAGCATACTGGACTTTGATGTAATTTTAGGCATAGATTGGTTATCTCCGTATCATGCTATTCTAGACTGCACGCTAAGACAGTCACTTTGGCTATGCCGGGTGTACCGCGGATCGAGTGGTGTGGTGTTACCGATTATGTTCCCAGTAGAGTTATTTCCTTCTTGAAGACCCAGCGTATGTTTGGGAAGGGATGTCTTTCATATTTGGCATTTGTGAGGGATGTTGGAGCTGAGACTCCTAATATTGATTCTGTTCCAGTTGTGCAGGATTTTGATGTGTTTCCTGCTGACCTGCCGGGCATGCCGCCGGATAGGGATATTGATTTTATTATTGACCTGAAGTTGGACACTCAACCCATCTCTATCTGTCGTATCATATGGAACTAGAGGAGTTGAAAGAATTGAAGGAGCAGCTTCAGGAGCTCCTAGAAAAGGGGTTCATTTGGCCTAGTTTGTCACCGTGGGGTGCACCGATTCTGTTTATGAAGAGAAGGATGGCACAATGAGAATTTTCATTGATTAGAGGCAATTGAGCAAAGTAATAGTGAAGAACAAGTATCCCCTACCTCGTATTGATGATTTATTCGACCAGCTCCAGGGAGCAAGGGTGTTCTCCAAGATTGATCTCCGTTGAGGTTATCACCAGATGAAGATCAGGGATTTAGATATTCTTAAGACTACCTTTAGGACCAGATATGGTCATTATGAGTTTCTTATCATGTCTTTCGGGCTGACTAATACCCCAACAACGTTCATGCATTTGATGAACCGTGTATTTCGGCCTTATCTGGATTCATTTGTTACAGTATTCATTGATGATATTCTGGTGTACTCGCGTAGTGATAACTGTGATTTCTACATGTTTTATACCCATTCTTACCTCATATTTATGTATTAATTTCCATATATTAGTCCCAACATGCTTACAAATTACACTTGGTTGCAGGTTTGAGCGACAAGATGATAAATAGCAATGATCGGCTCAAAGGAGTGAAATTTTCCAAGTGTCAAAAGATTATTGTACTGGGGAAAAAGATGACCTATGCAGAGCGCACTGATTTGGTGTGCGGCCGCGCAGGAGAGTTCAGAGGCTGGGTTAAGTTCAAGTTCACCGTGCGCGGTCCACACTGCTTTGCTACGTGGCCGCACATGATAGTTCAAAGACCAGGCAAATGCAATGTAAAGCCACGCGGTCTGCGACCCGTTCCATGCAGTCTGCACTTGTGAAGGTTCTAAGACCCAAACATTCATGGCAAAAGCCCACGTGGCCATATATCAAAGCAGTGCGGTCCGCGTGGGTAAAATTCAGAGAGTGAAGATTTTGATGAGTCTTGCTACGTGGCCGCATACCATTTCTGTGCGGTCCGCGTTCCTTATCCAATGTGGCTACATGACATACTTGTGCGGTCCTCATCCCCCTGTTCCAGAAGCAATATTTGAAGACCAATTGCCCTCCGCGGACGCATGAAAATTGTATGCGGTCCGCGGCAGACCCTCAGGGGTATTTTTGTTCGGTTTTCCAGTGTAGTATAGATAGAACATTTTACTTTATAAGGTTATGTTTTATGCATCAGAAAGCTGCTGAGCTCGAGACTTCATATTGTTAGGCTAGTTTGGACAATTTCTTCTAGTATTAAAGTGAATTCGAGTAGATTATCATTGGAGTTAATTATTACGTCAATTTCATCTATTATTTCTTCAATTTATGTTACTACTATGGCGAGTTAAACCCATTAGCTAGGGTTGTGGTTCAACCCTAATGTGGGTAATTAATGGGTGTGATTGTTTAGTGCATGAATAATGTTGGGTATTTGTTATTTGGATTATTGATGGTTGCAAACCCAAAGTCTAGCTTATAGGGTCTTCACTTTTCTTGAGAAGAGAGTCTATGACCCCAAGATTAATTCTAACAAGGAACTGGGATGGACCCATTAGAATGGTAGTCCCAATTAACGGGTTAAAACTCGAGAGGGTAACTACCCAACTTGAACCATAAGTTGCTTGGGCAAATTGCCCTACCCAATTGGTCCTGAGAGAGTCAATTAGGGAAAATCACTCTATCCATCGAAAAGTGTGCGAGTGGGTGCAAAAGTGCAACGGTTTCAACATAAGTCCCATATTCATCATTGTTGCATTAGGAATCTCTACCCGTTAGTTGACCACCTAGGTAAATGCCACGACCCTAGTGCCTTTCTCTATGTTGCATACAACTTAGAATCATAATTCTAGCATAACTTAGTTTTACAATTGTAGTTGATAAATTGTAGCTATTAATCAAAGAAAAACAAAAATGTTAGAAGATCAATTAGGATCCAAAACGAACTTCTAGGCTTAGCAAATGCTTAACTCCAAATCCAAGCTCTCTTTGGAATATTGACCCCGATATCACTATTGGGTAAAAGTATTTGCGCCCGCTCTTTATTAGGATTGAGTCCGCACCGATCACGTTTTGGCGCCGTTGTTGGGGAGCTTTACGGTGTTTGACTATTTTTTGGCTAGTTTTGTGTTTTGCTTCTTTTTCCTTCTTTTTACTTACTTTGTTTGTGTTAATTCACTCAGCTACCAATGACTTTAAACACACAATATGCTATTAATGTGGGAGTGGAAGAGGTGGAAGACGTAGAACAAGAGGAGATTTTACCCCAAGCACAAAGTCGGGGTAGAAATGCTAATGCAAATGTTAATGCTAATGTCACATACCAGACCCTCCTCCACCTCCACCAAGAGTTCTACTCAATCAAGGGTACGCAAGTGCAATAGTTCCTCCTCAAATTCGGGCGGGGAACTTCCAAATCAGCAATGTCATGCCTACATTGCTCGAACAATGAGGGTACTTCACAGGCATCTCGGACCAAAACGCATACAAGAATTTGAAAGGGTTTGTGGACATCTATTGGGGGAGTAAGAAAACAAATGTTTCGGAAGATGCACTGAGGTTAAGGCTTTTCCCCTTCTCACTTCGAGTGAAATCATTGGATTTGTTGGAGAGACTCCCAAATCATTCCATAGCTACGTGGAATGAGTTGGCTGATAAATTCATTGCCAAGTTCTTTTCTCCTAGTCATATGGCGGCTCTTCAAGATGAGATTCTAGCTTTCAAGCAAGAGCCGACGGAGCCTTTACATGAGATATGGGAGAGATTTTGAACAATGGTAAAAGAGTGACCAACAACGATATGAATGATGTTATGATCCAATAGACGTTTAATCGGGGTATAAACACAACAAACTAGTGGATTGTCAATCAGTTGGCTGGTGGTAGTTTTATGAAGCTTCTATACAACGAAGCTTATGATGTTCTTGATGAAATGACCAATACTTCTTCATCATGGAAAAGCCAAGCTAATGTTCCTCAAGGTGATCCTAATGTTATACACTTACATAAGGAGTTGTATGATCACAACCAAGCCATTGCCGAACTCACAACAACAATGAATCAATTGGCTAAGGCGCAACTTCAACAAGTTTAAAATCCGCGCCAAGTCAATGCCATGGAGGGAGTGAATATGATGAAAACAAGGCAAAGAGGGCAACAACAACCTCAAGAAAATTTTAACAACTATGATGATGGTGGTGGATATTCGAATGAAGGTTTTGATGACCAAAGTGAGGAAGTCCAATATGTCAACAACTACCAAGGGAATAGAGGTAATCAAGGGAATCAACAATGGATACCCCCAGTTAATTGGGGCAATCAACAAAATGGAAATTGGAATTACAATAACAATCAAGGAGGCAATTGGGGAACAATAACTCAAGAAATCAAGGTAATTGGAACGGGAACAACAATTGGAACAACAACAATGGTGGTCAAGGTGGGTGGAATAATAATGGTGGTCAAGGTAATAAGGGGCAAGGCTTTCAAAGGCCCCCAATGTATCAACAACCCAACAACCAACCTGCGTTTCGATCTCAAGGGTTGAGTTCGTCGGGCAATAACATGGGTCGTATAGAGAATATGTTTGACCAAATGATGAAGAAGAATCATGACTCCGATGCTCAATTGGCCTCCCATAACAATTCAATCCGTAACTTGAAAGTTCAACTCAGGCAAATTTTGCAATCTCTCAACACTCGCCCAAAGGGTGCTCTACCAAGTGATACAGTAGTGAACCCCAAGGGTGGGCATAATAATCATGTGATGGCGGTGACCATGAGAAGTGGAAGAGGCGGTGGTGTGCAAGCCTCAAGAGGAAATCGAGTTGTGTTTGATGAAGAAGAGTTGCAAATGATGAGATCCCGTTGGTAGTTGAGGATGTTGTTTAACCAGATGCAAGTGATGATGTGAGAATTGAAATTAATGAGGGTGATGGGGAGACTCAAGGGGCCGTGAACCCTTCTAGGGAACACGTCATTGATATGCCCGAATCGGTGGTGTCAAAAGCCAAGGCACCCTTGACTTGACCTCCTCCGCCATATCCTCAAAGGTTGGCCAAGAAGAAAGGTGACAAACAGTTTAAAAAATTAATTGAGATCATGAAGAGTTTGATTATAAATGTGCCCTTGGTGGAGGCACCTGAACAAATGTCGAGATATGCAAAGTTCATGAAGGACTTGGTTAATAAAAAGAGATCCATGGAGTGTGAGACAATCAATTTGACGCACCAAGTGAGTTCCATTGTACACTCCATGGCTCCAAAGCTAGAGGATCCTGAAGCATTCACATTACCATGTACTATTGGAAGTGCCAATTTTGCAAAAGCCCTATGTGATTTGGGGGCAAGTATCAATCTCATGCCATATTCGATTTTCAAGACTTTGGGTATCAGACAACCTCGTCCAACTTCCACGAGGCCTTAAATGGCGGACCGGTCAATGAAGCAGCCTTTGGGGATTATTGATGATGTCCTTGTTCGTGTTGATAAGTTCATATTGTTGGTCGATTTCATGATCTTGGATTGCGAAGCGGATTTCGAGGTGCCTATTATTCTTGGAAGGCCTTTCCTAGCTACGGGGAATGCCTTAGTTGATGTGGAAGTGGGAGAATTGACCTTCCGTGATGGAGATGAAAAGGTGGTGTTCCACGTTTGCAAATCAATGAGGCAACCAAATAGCACCGAGGTGTGCTTGTTTGTTGTGTTGAAACACGTTCTCAAGGAACTATACTAAAACGTGTGTTCATATTTGTAGGTTTTGATGAATGACAAACTATGCGCAATGGACATATGACGAGGTCCAAGCACAAGCGCGCAATTGATATATAACGAGATTCAAGCACAAGACCAAGATCAAGCAAAGATATAAAGTTATACATGAGTCGTTCTTTAATTGTGATCTTGATCCGATAACTTGACTCAAGACTTGGCTTCTCTCGTAAAAACATTTTTATCAAATCATGCATATTTAATTTAAAGCAAAATGATTTTAAATCATGCATATTTACTTTAGTTAAAATGATTTTTAAACATGCCTCTAAAAATCTGGACTAAGATAATCGATTATGTACTTATGATAATCGATTATGTTAAGTCAGCTGCATGACAATCGATTGTGAACTTATGACAATCGATTGTGTTAAGGCAGTGTGCATCAGATTTTTCAAATCTGCATGACAATCGATTGTGAACCTTATGACAATCTATTGTGTTGAGGCAGTGTACATCAAAGTTTTTCAAAGCTACAAAATAATCGATTGTGAACTTATGACAATCGATTGTGTTGAGGCAGTGTCTATCAGACATTTTCAATGTCATAAAATAATCGATTGTGTACCTTTGACAATCGAGTGCATTAAGGCAGTGTCTAATTGATTTTTCAAAAAAGACTGATATATAATCGATTGTTCTCATAGCATATCGATTGTGTAATTGACCGTTGCCAAAATATTTTCAAACACCTTCAGGTAATCGATTATAGATTTCTAATAATCGATTGTTTTAAATAAAATCTGAAAAAGATTTTTTGAACGTTGCCAAGTAATCGATTGTAGATTTTTGACAATCGATTGTTTTAAGTAAAATCTGGAAATGATTTTTTGAACGTTGCCAGTAATAGATTATTGATCTTAGATAATCGATTGTTAAGCGTAAAATGTGGGAATGATTTTTGGAACGATTGGCAAACAATCGATTGTCAATCGTTTGTCACTGAGTAAAATCAGCAATTCTTAATTGGCAATTAGGCAACGGTAATGCATGGTTTTGCAACTATAAATACAGCTTCAAATCAGCCTTCTAAATACAACAACTGATCATATTATTGCTATAGCTTGCATACTCTATTGTTCATCACTTTCTATTCATTACATAAGTTTTGAGAGCCAAAATTCTTGACGAAAGTTGTTTCGTTCTTGAGCGTATCTGTTTACTCATATCTACTCTATTAAGAGAGTCTTGTTTAAGTGAGTGCTAAGTGTTTTATACACTTAAAGGGAAGTGTTAGTCCCTTATATTGTAAGAAGGTACTTGTGTTTCCTTTGGTTGAAGTCTTGGAGTGTTGTATCTTCGAGCAAAGGTTGTTGAGGCTTGTGTCCTCAGTTTGTAAATGTTTGTTGAGCACCCATAAGCTTAACAGTGTTAGTGGAAATATCGAGAGAGTCTCTCGGGGACTGGACTAGCCACGGGTTGTGGTGAACCAGGATACATCGGTGCGTTCGTTCATATTTATTTACTTATCGCACTTATTTCTTTCCTGCAATTTTTAAATTTCGCAAGTTTACGCTAATTTTTATTATAACGCTATTCACCACCCTCCCTCTAGCGCTAAGCGTATTTTCTAACAATTGGTATCAGAGCCCAACTCTCTGAAGACTTAACCGTTTGAGAGAAACAATCCATGGCTTCTACTCGTGATTCTTTTGCAGGAATAGGTGAAGGACAATGCTCCACCCGACCACCACTATTCGATGGTACAAACTATACGTACTGGAAGAAGAGGATGAGAATATTTGTTCAATCAAATAGTTTTCATCTTTGGAAGGTTATAATGAAGGGAGAACAAATTCCAACCAAAAAGGTTGAAAATAAAGATGTTCCAAAGTCCGAAGATGAATACGATGCGGATGATATCCGAAAGGTGCAAAACAACGCTAAAGCCATTAATTTATTATATTGTGCTGTAAATGCTGATGATTACAGGAAAATATCATGTTGCACAACGGCGAAGCAAATGTGGGACAAGCTGGAAATTACGTACGAAGGTACGGACCAGGTAAGGGAAGCTAAAATTGATTTCCTAACCCATGCATATGAATTGTTTCACATGAAGGAAGACGAAAAGGTCGATGAGATGTTCGAACGATTTTCAAAAATCGTTAATGATTTACATGCTCATAAGAAGACCTTCACGGATAAGGAACTTGTCCGAAAAATTCTCCGAAGTCTCACTCCGGCATGGCGATCCAAGGCCGACGCGATTCAAGAATCTATTGGCGTTTCAAATGTCACCATCGACGGATTAAGAGGTAATCTTAAAACTTATGAATCTACTATACTTAACCCTCTTGTTGATGATCAAAGGAAACAAAAGATCGCTCTCAAGGCAAGCACAAGCCAACCTCAAAATGATGAGGGCGGAGACAACGAGTTCGGACTCGTTATTAAGAGATTTCAAAAGTTCATGCAAAAAGAGTATGAACGAAAGGGCAAAAAGCAAGGAGATCAAATAAAGTGCTATGAGTGCGGAGAAACCGGGCACATTAAATCAAATTTCCCAAATGCCAAAAAGGAGAAGAAACCCTTCAAGAAACAACGAGCACACATATCTTGGGGAGGCGACTCCGGTGACGAGTTGAGTGAGGAAGAAGAAGACTAAGCCGCAAATATTTGTCTCATGGCTCACGAAAACAATCAAGAAGAGGTATGTCAAATTTCTTCCAAAAACTTCTATTCTCTTGAGGAAATGCAAAATGCTTTTGATGAATTGTATAGTGAATATATTAAAGCTTCCAAAACTGTTAAAAGCATAAAAGAAAATGCTTCTTTAAAAGAAAAAGATTTTGAAAAACAACTCTCTTTGAAAGAAAAGGATTTGGAAAAACTGATTTTGGAAAATGAGAAGTTGAAAGAAGAAAACAAATTTTTCGGCAAGAGAAGCGCCGACAAACCCGAGAGCTCTAGTAAAAATTGTACTTCTTGCATGCATCTCAAAAATGAGGTAGAAAGACTTAAGGGCACCCTAGATAAGTTTAATTCTTCTCATAAAAATTTGAATGAAGTTCTTGTTAATTTGAAGTCGACCAAGCATGGCATAGGCTTTGAGAATGAGCCTAAAGAAAAGGTTGAAGCCAACCCCCAACAACCTAAGGCTCAACCTAGGATTAATAAAACAAACGCTCATCCTAGATATAACAAACTTAGAAATGGCTTTCAACAATCGCAACCTAGAAATAATCATTCTAGAAATAATGCATACTCTAGGTCAAACACTAGAAGAAATTTTGAACCTTGTAGAACACCTAGAAATGGCTTTCAACCTAGAAACAACTATCCTAGAAATGCTGTATATCCTAGAACAAATAGTAGGAGAAATGATTTTCATGAATTGCGCAATAGTCATATTGTCAAGAATAGAGTAAATGAATTTCGTCCGTCCAATTACTATCAACCTAGACGAATGCATAATCCTAATGTTGTTTGTCATTATTGTAGACGAATTGGACATATTGCTCCTGCTTGTTTTACACGATATAGACATAACACTCATTCACATCACTATGATTTGCTTAACCCCCAAGGACCCAAAATGGCATGGGTACCTAAAACTCATTAATCTGTTTTGTAGGTGTGTTTGAAGGGGTCAAGTGTACTTTGGTACCTTGATAGTGGATGCTCCAAGCACATGACTGGAGACGAATCTAAGTTCCTTCAACTAGAACACAAGGAAGGAGGAAGCGTTATTTTTGGTGATAACAACAAAGGAAAAATTATCGGTATTGGATCGGTCGGTAAGGATGACTCCTCCTCCACTAAGCATATATTGCTAGTTAAGGGTCTAAAACATAATCTCTTGAGCATAAGTCAATTATGTGACAAGGGAAATCTTGTTTTATTTGATTCAAATGAATGCTTAGTTTTTCGCCGTAGCGATTTTAAAATTATTCTTCGTGGTTTTAGAATGGATAATATCTATATGGTTGATCTCGAAAATTCTTCATTTGAATATGTAGATTGTCTTATGAGCAAAGAAGATGATACGTGGTTATGGCACCGTAGAGTAGCTCACATCAACATGCATCTTTTGAAAAAATTGGTTTCACAAAATTTAGTTATTGGTCTTCCAAACTTGAAATTTGAAAAAGACTCTATTTGTGATTCTTGTCAAAAAGGGAAGCAAACAAAAGCATCCTTTAAATCGAAAAATATTGTTTCAACTACTAGACCTTTGCAATTACTTCACATGGACTTATTTGGACCATCTAGCATTGAAAGTCTTGGTAGAAATCGTTATGCTTTTGTTATTGTTGATGATTATTCTAGATTTACATGGACTCTATTTGTTGCTCATAAAAGTGAAGCTTTTCATAATTTCAAATATTTTCTTAAACGTGTTCAAAACGAAAAGGACACAACCGTTACTTCAATAAGAAGTGATCATGGGGGAGAGTTTGATCACAATCTCTTTGCGGACTTTTGTGACGAACTCGGTATCGAGCACACCTTCTCCGCTCCACGAACACCACAACAAATGGGGTGGTGGAAAGGAAAAATAGGTGTCTCGAAGAGATGGCTAGAACCATGCTCGATGAGGCTAAGATTCCCGAACATTTTTGGGCAGATGCCGTGAGTACCGCATGCTACGTTTTGAATAGAGTAGTCATAAAGCCAATACTCATGAAAACCCCTTATGAACTATACAAGGGAAGGAAACCAAATATCTCCCATTTTAGAGTATTCGGTTGTAAATGCTTTATTCATAACAATGGAAAAGATCAATTGGGAAAATTTGATGCCAAATCCGATGAAGGAATTTTTATTGGTTATTCCTCACGTAGCAAAGCATATAGGGTATTCAATAATAAAACCGGAACTGCGGAGGAATCCCCTCATATTGTGTTTTCCGAAAATAATGCTCGCTTGGCGAGAAAGGATTCTGGTTTTGATCCTGCAGGTATCTTAAACTCAATAAGTCCTCAAGAAAAAGTACAAGAGGAAACTTCTAAGGAAATTAAAGATGAAATCTTGGAACAATTATCGGAGGAAGCACCACAATTGGAGAAAGAAACGAAAATGCCTAACGAATGAAGGACAATCAAAGATCACCCTCTCGAACAGGTAATTGGCGACGTTGGAGAAAAGGTAAGTACCCGAAACACTCTTAAGAACACCTTAGGACACACTTCTTAAGAGATTACGTTCTCACTTGGCCACATTGATCTAAGTCATTATTTCTTTGAGCGTCGAAGACGTCTAATTCTCTTTTGCAGGTATCGCCCTAAAGGCAGGGGGAATTATAAAGCTATGACATAGAACAATCGATTGTCACAGCAAATAATCGATTATCTTTCCTTATGTCTCATGTTTACTGTGCCAGACAATCGATTAGTAAGTATCACTAATCAATTATTTACGTTTTATGCTTATTATGCAGGTTTTAATTAATAATCGATTTTTTTTTCTGTATAATCGATTACCGTCTCAGGCATTCAGTACTGCTTTCCTAAAACAATCGATTGTTTCAAAAATATAATCGACTATTTTCCGAGTTAGAAAATCACTGTGCACACTGTGTCACAACAATCGATTACCATAATTCAACAATCGATTATCTTCTGTCAGAAATTCAAATCCTTGTTACCGTTTGGGTCCTGCCAGATTCCCACAATCGATTTTTGTAAATTCCGAGTTCAAGTCAAAACTCCATAACAATCGACTATCTCGATTCACAATCGATTGTATAACGGTCAGTGAAAATTTTTCTTACCGTTTCTGACCGTTTTGGCTCTTAATTTTCTGCAGATTGTTACCTTAAATGCAATGTCATCTTTCTCATTATAAATAGGTACCATATTCCTTCACTTGGTATCAATCTTAGCTCCCAAACTTTCTAAAATCTCTCAAGTTTCTTAAAAAAGGCCATTGAAAATGTCAAGCAGACACACTAAACGTCCCCGTTCAGGTAGACATGGTGCATCTTCTTCAGCTGCTCCTCCTCCTCCAAATTTCCCTTACCAAGAAATGGGAAATTTCTGAATCCTCCTTTCCCCATGACGGCAAACATGCAGCTCCTGCTCCTCCTCCAACTCGTCTAACGAGTCAGCCTCAAGCTCCTACACTTCAATCTATTTCCGACTAACTTGCTTCTTTGTCCGCCTCTGTCAATCGGTTGACATATGAGATCCATGGATATTTTGATCATATTCACTATCCATATGCTGGACTTGTTCCTTATGAAGCAGTGTCGGATGACGAGGCGGGAAATGATGATAATGAATAATTTCTTTAGTTTATTGTTCTATGTTTTATTGTCTTCTTTTGTTGTACTCATATTTTTGTTTAATAAATAAACAAGTTATTTACTTATTCATTATATTTTTTTGCTAATGGCAAAAGGGGGAAGAATAAGGGATATGCACTAATTTTTTATTGGCATAAATTGAGGGGGAATTCATATGTTGAGGGGGAACTAATTGCACATCTAGAGACTTGTTGCATATCTTTACCTGTCTTGAATCGTCATTATGAATTATCAAATATGCATATCCCGACTAAAGTTTGCCATTATCAAAAAGGGGGAAATTGTTGAAACACGTTCTCAAGGCACTATACTAAAATGTGTGTTCATATTTGTAGGTTTTGATGAATGACAAACTATGCGCAATTGACATATGACAAGGTCCAAGCACAAGCGCGCAATTGATATATAACGAGATTCAAGCACAAGACCAAGATCAAGCAAAGATATAAAGTTATACATGAGTCGTTCTTTAATTGTGATCTTGATCCGATAACTTCACTCAAGACTTGGCTTCTCTCGTAAAAATATTTTTATCAAATCAAGCATAATTAATTTAGAGCAAAATGATTTTAAATCATGCATTTTACTTTAGTCAAAATGATTTTTAAACATGCCTCTAAAATCTGGACTAAAATAATCGATTATGTACTTATGATAATCGATTATGTTAAGTCAGCTGCATGACAATCGATTGTGAACTTATGACAATCGATTGTGTTAAGGCAGTGTGCATCAGATTTTTCAAATCAGCATGACAATCGATTGTGAACCTTGTGACAATCGATTGTGTTGAGGCAGTGTACATCAAAGTTTTTCAAAGCTACAAAATAATCGATTGTGAACTTATGACAATCGATTGTGTTCAGGCAGTGTCTATCAGACATTTTCAAAGTCATAAAATAATCGATTGTGTACCTTTGACAATCGAGTGCATTAAGGCAGTGTCTAATTGATTTTTCAAAAAAGACTAATATATAATCGATTGTTCTCATAGCATAATCGATTGTGTAATTGACCGTTGCCAAAATATTTTCAAACATCGTCAGGTAATCGATTATAGATTTCTAATAATCGATTGTTTTAAATAAAATCTGAAAAAGATTTTTTGAACGTTGCCAAGTAATCGATTGTAGATTTCTGACAATCGATTGTTTTAAGTAAAATCTGGAAATGATTTTTTGAACGTTGCCAGTAATCGATTATTGATCTTAGATAATCGATTGTTAATTGTAAAATCCGGGAATGATTTTTGGAACGATTGGCAAACAATTGATTGTGGCATTTTGACAATCGATTGTCACTGAGTAAAATCAACAATTCTTAATTGGCAATTAGGCAACGGTAATTCATGGTTTTGCAACTATAAATACAACAACTGATCATATTATTGCTATAGCTTGCATACTCTATTGTTCATCACTTTCTATTCATTACATAAGTTTTGAGAGCCAAAATTCTTGACGAAAGTTGTTGCGTTCTTGAGCGTATCTGTTTACTCATATCTACTCTATTAAGAGAGTCTTGTTTAAGTGAGTGCTAAGTGTTTTATACACTTAAAGGGAAGTGTTAGTCCCTTGTATTGTAAGAAGGAACTTGTGTTTCCTTTGGTTGAAGTCTTGGACTGTTGTATCTTCGAGCAAAGGTTGTTGAGGCTTGTGTCCTCAGTTTGTAAAGGTTTGTTGAGCACCCGTAAGCTTAACAATGTTAGTGGAAATCTCGAGAGAGTCTCTCAGGGACTGGACTAGCCATGGGTTGTGGTGAACCAGGATACATCGGTGCGTTCGTTCTTATTTATTTACTTATCGCACTTATTTCTTTCCTGCAATTTTTAAATTTCGCAAGTTTACGCTAATTTTAATTATAGCGCTATTCACCCCCCCCTCTAGCGTTAAGCGTATTTTCTAACATGTTGAAATTGTCACAGCGGTTATAGTGGATGACACAAGTGCAATGGCAAATGTTGAGGACCCACATTTGGCCGTGCTATTGAACATGGATGTTGATGACGATGCCGAAAGGTTGGAGTGTGTGAACGTATTACATGTTATGGGATCGTATTCTTATGAGCCGAGGAAGTTATCTCTTAATCTTGAAAATTGAAAAACTCCACCCACCAAACTGTCTATTGAGGATCCACCGGTGTTGGAGTTGAAACCACTTCCTCCTCACTGAGGTATGAATTTCTTGGTCCTAATTTACTTTTCTGGTTATTCATTCTTATTGCTTGACTAACGTGTAGGTGGACGCCACTATGGCGGTTCTTCAAGAGTCCAAGCGAGCGATTGGATGGACCTTGGTGGATATTCGGGGTATTAGCCCCTCATTTTGTATGCAAAATATAATATTGGAGGAGGATTCTAGGCCGTCTATTGAACATCAAAGGAGACTCAATGAGTCCATGCAAGAGGTGGTTAAAAAGGAAGTCATCAAGTGGCTTGACGCCAGTGTGGTGTATCTAATTTCTTACAGTTCGTGGACTTCTCCGGTACAATGTGTGCCAAATAAGGAAGGAATGATGGTGGTGACCAATCAAAACAATGAACGTATTCCGACTCGTACTGTGACGGGTTGGAGAGTATGCATGGACTACCGAAAATTGAACAAGATGACTAGAAAAGATCATTTCCTATTGCCTTTCTTGGACCAAATGCTTGATCGTCTTGCGGGCCGGGCTTTCTATTGTTTTCTAGATGGTTATTCAGGCTATAACCAAATTCTCATTTCCAAACGAAACAAAGACAACCTTCACATGTCCTTATGGCACATTCGCCTTCTCTCGAATGGCATTTGGATTATGTAATACATCGGCGACCTTTTAATGATGTATGAATGAAATCTTCACCGACATGGTGGAGGACATATTGGAGGTCTTCATGGATGATTTTAGTATGGTTGGGGACTCATTTGGTGAAATCTTACAAAACTTGGATCGTGTGTTGGCCCGATGCGAAGACACAAACTTGGTTCTTAATTGGGAGAAATGCCATTTCATGGTAGAAGAAGGAATTGTGTTGGGTCACAATATTTCAAAAAGAGGGATTGAGGTTAAGGAAAAGATTGAGGTGATATCAAGGCTCCCTCCCCCTACTTCTGTCAAAGGGGTGAGGAGTTTTCTTGGACACGTGGGTTTTTACTGATGATTCATCAAGGACTTTTCTAAGGTAGTAAACCATTGTGTAAATTGCTAGAGAAAGATGCCAAATATGTGTTTGATGAGAGATGTATGGAGGCTTTCGAGCTTCTAAAGCAAAAGTTTACAACTACCCGTATCATTACCGCACCAACCTGGAGCTTGCCTTTTGAGCTCATGTGCGACACTAGTGATGTTGCGGTGGGGCGGTCTTGGGCCAAAGAATCAAAAAAGTATTCCATCTGGTGTACTATGCAAGTAAGACAATGAATGAAGCTCAAAGGAACAATATGGTCACCGAGAAGGAATTGCTTGCCATTGTTTTTTCCATGGAGAAGTTTTGCCCATACCTTATGGGGCCAATGTGATTATTCATACCGATCACGCCGCCCTTAGGTACTTGATGACTAAGAAAGATTCAAAAGCGAGGTTAATTAGATTAGTGATTTTTCTTCAAGAATTTTATTTGGAGATTGTTGATAGAAAGTGTAGTGAAAATCAAGTGGCGGACCACTTGTCTCAATTGGAGGAGGAAGGGAGGCCTTTGGACGGCCTTGAGATAAATGATACTTTTCCAGATGAACAACTCCTCTCGGTTTCAATGCTAGACATGCCATGGTTTGCAGACATTACCAATTATCTTGTTATCAGTGTGGTTCCGTATGAGCTCTCTTCTAACCAAAGGAAGAAGCTCAAGAGGGATTGTTTGGACTACTATTGGGATGAGCTATATCTTTTAAAAATTTTCACCGATGGTGTAATTTACTGGTGTATTCCCGAAGAAGAGCAATTGAGTATTGTGGAAGCTTGTCACTCTTCGCCCTATGGTGGCCATCATGGTGGGGCGAGGATGGCGTCTAAGGTGTTGAGTTGTGGTTTCTATTGGCCCTCTTTGTTCAAGGATACCGGTGAATTTTTCAAGAGATGAGATGAATGCCAATGTGCCGGAGGGATTTCGAAGAAAGATGAGATGTCCCTTAACACAATTCTAGAGGTTGACATCTTTGATGTTTGGGGTATAGACTTTATGGGACCATTCGTAAGTTCTTGTGGAAACACCTACATCTTGGTAGTGGTTGATTATGTGTCAAAATGGGTTAAAGCCATATCTTTGCAAAATAACGAAGCTCGAAGTGCGATGGCATTCTTGAAAAAGAGTATCTTCATGAGATTTGGCACTCCACGTGCTATCATCAGTGACGGGGGTTCTCACTTTTTCAACCTGGCTTTTGACGTTTTGCTAGCCAAATATGGGGTAATTTACAAAATGACCACTCCTTAATCCTCAAGCGAGTGGCCAAGTTGAGATTTCTAACCAAGAGATCAAAATATTTTGTCCAAGACTCTTAATGCAAATAGGACCGACTGGTCGAAGAAATTGCACGATCCTATTGGGCTTATCCTACAGCTTTCAAGACACTGATTAGTATGTCGCCATATCGCTTGGTGTTTGGAAAGGCTTGTCATGTTCTGGTGGAATTGGAGTATAATGCCATGTGAGCCTTGAAAAAGCTGAACTTAGAGTGGGACATCACTGCAAATCTCCGGGTTGAGAAATTGAATGAACTTGATGAGTTAGGTTTCATGCTTACTCCAGCTCGTCCTTGTACAAGGATAAGATGAAGTACCTTCATGAAAAGTATGCTCAAGGGAATGAATTCAAGGTTTGCGATATGGTTCTCCTCTTCAACTCCCGGTTAAGGTTGTTTCTGGGCAAACTAAAGTCAAAGTGGAGCAGTCTATTTGAGGTGGTTGATGTTACTTCTTTTGGTGCCATTGATCTCAAACACAAGAATGGTGAAGTATTTCAATTCAATGGGCATCGTGTCAAGCATTATTTGAGAAAGATTGATGACAGCCACGTGGTGGTGCTTATTCATTTGAAATGACTGTGATGGTAACATGCATCGTGTCGCGATATTAAATCAAGCGCTTCTTGGGAGGCAACCCATATATTTTCTTTTTCTTTGTTTTTTCTATTGTAGAGTAGGATTTTTGAGCTGATAGTTTGTGAAGTGTTGCAGGGACAATGCTAACCAGTGCTGGACAAAAAATGCAAACATGCTCAGTCTCTGAATAGTGCCTACGCGGCCGTGCATTAAATCAGTATGGTCCGCATAGGCCTGAGCAAAAGTAAGTTCAGGCTCAGAAGACCTAGTACGGTCTCTGTGACATTTCCGTGCAGTCCGCGAGGACCCAAAATAAATGGCATCTCTCTGATAAGTTCCCAAGCGGCAGCGGACCAAAGTAGTTCAGTCCGTGTGGGAAAAGTCGGAATCACCAAGTCTCTGAAGTCTGCAACGCGGCCGCGGATCAAAGCAGTGCGGTCCACATGGATTGAGCAGCCAATGTGAACGATGGAAATCTAGCGCGGTCCGCGTGACATTTTAGTGCAGCCGCGCTGTTGGGTAAGTTTTGGGTCCCAGGGTTTTTCTATAAATAGAAGCCTTGGGCCTCATTTGAACCTTTTCACAAATTTTCATCTGGAGCTTTAATTTTCACTGTACATCCGCATTATCTGCTCACTTAGTTGATTTCTCATTAATCCCTGGTAACAACTCTTGTTTATTTCACTCATAGCCTAGTTTTTGTTTCTTTTAATTACTCTCTACTAGTATAACTTCTTACGTTCATCCTTTTTCTTCTTAGTTAACTATTAGTTTAGATTTTACGTGTTTTTGTTGAATCATGGGGCATAAATAAATGTTTATAAATTGAGTAGGGACACTTAGGACTCAAATTGTGAACAAAAATGGGGCTAAATGAAAAAAAATCCCAGCCCAGTTATATTTGCCCTACGCAGCCGCGCAACATTTTTGCGCTGTCTGCATGACCCTTTTTGTGCAATGATGAATCTTCTCAGAGCGGTTTGCATGACCCCTTTTGTGAAATGACCACGTAAGCCCAGTTTGTCCGCAATCCAAATCAGTGCGGACAGCGTGAGAAGTGTTCAGAGAGGTCAATATTTTGGTATTTCACCTGTGCGGACCGCATGTCATTTCCGTGCAGTCCATGCTGAGCCTGCACGGCCGTGGTCCAAATCAGTGCGAACCACATTGGTTTATTCAGAGAGGTGTGTGTTGGAATAATTGAACTGTGCGAACCGCGTGCATTCTTGTGCAGTCCACATCCCTCTTCCTGTGTCAATATGTCTGTAACTATTGCATTCAACTGAATTGTTTACTTCATTTCATATGCTTCAACTGATAATGTTAGTAGTGTATTCCTTGCAGACAATGGTGCAACAACGTGGGGGCAAAGAAAACAATGAGGGGAAAAAGAAAAACAACCCGGGAGAGGTGATTCCTCCTGAGGGGGGAAAAGCAAGAGGATTGTGAAGCTCACTCCTCAAACAAGGGAATTGATAAAGAAAAATCGGAAGATAATCTGATAAGCTGATAGAGCTGCATCTCATGCCACGGGGAGTGAGTATGCACCTTCGAGGAGTGTCACTTCAGAGTCTGCCTCCACACACATGTCCATATCTTTTCGGCTCCGGGATTCCCCATCTCCTAATCGTGCTGATGTAGCTACCTCCAAGAAGCCAATAAATGTCATCTCAGATTCGTCTAACGAGTCCGGAGCAGAAAAAGAAAGTGAGAAACAATACTCCACTTCTCCCACAGCTTCACTATTAGGGGAGATTGAAGGATATGCAGAAGGAGGTGAACCACAGGTTTGAGGTATAGAGAGGACCCGGAGACCAGAGGCATGGGAAGATAGGTTTGTTAGTGAGGTTGCCTTCCACAAATTCAGGTAATGGTGGCCCAAGAGGAAGTTGATTCTGGAGAGGAACTTCATAAAGGCCGATCTTGTCTCACTCAAACCTCATGTGCAAGCACAATTTCGCACTAGAGAGGGTTGGGGATTCTTCAAAGAGTGAGTTGAAATTTCAAACGAGCACATGGTGAAGGAGTTTTACTGCAGTGTCCACCACATAGTTCGGGACTCCAAAGCAACAAAAGTGAGGGATAAGATCGTGGTATTTGATGGAAAGTCGCTGAATGACTTCTTGGGGTTCGAAGAAGAGGATGGATTACTGTATTTAGAGAAGCTGGTAATGAAAGAGGAAGTTGGTCTGTGGTTGGCCGAGTACTTAGCAGCTCCAGGTACAGTCCCTATGTGGTTGAAGGCACAAGAAAAGATCCTCAGGAACACCCTGGTCATTGAAGCCAAAGGGTGGTTGTCTTTCGTGTTTAGTCGACTTGACCCGTCTACACATGATCACTCCATTCCTCTTCCTCGGGCTACCTTGTTGGCATCCATCATTGCGTGATTTCCTCTAAACGTGGGCAACATAATGTTGAGAGTGATTTCTCAAGTTGGGAACGAGACAAAAACAAACTACCCCTTGCTGAACACACTCTCCCTATACTTCATAGAGTTGAAAGTGAAGAAGAAAAGATATGATTTTTCGGTACCTCCAGTGGCCCCCTACTCGTGGTATGATCAGTTGGGTCCAGACAACCCAAATAGAGGAAAGAAGACTCAGGCTTCTACCTCCACCGCACCTGGCCAGTCTGAGGAGCCAGCAGTCATTGAGCAGCCTAGTGTGGCCTCCACCTTTCCTACTACTGATGAGGCATTGCCTCCGGGTCCTTCCTCTATAGGTGGCCCATCTGTCGCAGCTGATACATTGATTCCTTCATCAAAGACTCACTGGTTCACTGCCAACTAGCTCACGCACTCATTAGCCAGTTTGAACAACTGGATGTCAACTGCGACATCCAAGTTGTCCACATTGACCACTGCTATACAGGCACAAGAAGCATCATACACTGTTGAGATTCCTTCCTTCTTCAAGGATGCACTGAAGAAGATCCTAGCCAACAAGGAAAAGATGATGGTGACTCAGGATGCCTTGGCTAAGGAGGTTGGGGCACATATCAAAGAATTGGA
Organism: Nicotiana benthamiana; assembly: GCA_034376525.1. Taxonomy (NCBI): domain Eukaryota; kingdom Viridiplantae; phylum Streptophyta; class Magnoliopsida; order Solanales; family Solanaceae; genus Nicotiana; species Nicotiana benthamiana. Next base: position 40,643,410 of record CM067336.1, read on the forward strand.
GAAATTGGCTTGGGAGCACAAGAAGCTGAGGAAGCAGAAAGCTTCAAGGGAGTCAGTTGCACAGTTGAGAGTGGATGTAGACAAGCTGCTAGTGGATCAGATGCCACTCGGCCTATTATTTGTAGATCCATTTGGAGAGCAGCAACAGTTCAGCCACAGGCGGATGAGCATAGGCCAAAGAAGAAGAGAAAGCTCCCTAGCACAGAGGGAATAGTGATTGTGGTGTCTCCAATCCAGGAGTCTCCCTACAGTACTCTAGATGTTGAGCCCTCAACAGTTCCACCAGTGCCAGCAGCACAGCAGCAGCAGGCTGGGGACCAGTCTGAGGTCACTGCCGGTACAGAGGGCTCGGGAGCTACTGAGTAGCATTTGGTGACTGATGAGACTTGAGGGTCTGCTCTATATCCTTTACTGATTTTTGATGCTTTATTTAGTAGTTAGCATTAGGGACAATGCTATCTTTTATTCGTGGGGGTGTGTCCCTACCATTTTGATTAATACTATGGATTATTGTATATATTCTTTTACTTTCAGTACATTCGTAGCTGTAGATGGCTTGTATAAAACTGTTCGCTCTAGATGCTCTTCAACTTCATGTATATATTCATCGCCCCTAGTTGTATATCGTACTCCCCTTGTGTACATATTCATTCAGTTTTCATTTTTTGTTTTCTATTTTCGTTAAAAAAATTCTGTTTTCGTTTTAGTTGCAAAGTTAGGCTCGTAGCCTTTTGGCGTTTGTAATAAGCCCTTGGTTTTCTTAATGCCACGGTTCTTTCCAAGGGTAGAGTGTTGTGCGAACCGGGTGGCTCTTCCCAATTATAGATGACGTTACAACCTTCTTAAGGGTTTGAGTCTTTTTTTATTTTTCTTTTTGATTTTCAAGTTTTTGTAGTTAAGGGTACCTCAAGCAAAGGTTCACTTGGGCCTAGCACATTTGCCTTTGATCCTATGGTCAAAGATATTATGTTGTGTTTAGGATGGTGAAAGTTGTGGCCTTGAGACTCTTGTGTTGACCAAACAATCATCATGTGGTCATTTTGGGCCATTGTGCGCTAGAATCATATCTAAGGTCATTGTGGGCCCTCGACCCCATCTTTGGTAATCCTTGAGTGTATGTGGTGAGAATTCAATTTATTGAGCCCATGTACCGAGCCGAAGGTCTAGAACATGTCCCGAATATTTGTTGAGGCAAAATCATAGGTGGAACTTGATTTGAGAAGTGATGATAGGATCTCCTTGATCCAAAAATTCCAATTTGAAAAATTTTATGACCTATTAATTAAATGATTCCTAGTTCACCCCTTTTGATCCTTTAACCTTTTTCTTGCATGAAGCAAGTCACAAGCCTATACCTGTTCTCAATTAGATCTTCTCTTGGCACCCAAATCTTCCCTTCAGTAGTGGCAAATATCTAAGTTTGGGGGGAGAGACAATAAAGGCATCAATGTGCTAAAATGGTACAAAAGCAAAAGAAAAGGAAGGCAATGAAAAAGAGAAGAAGACAAAAAGAGAATAAGAATCAAAAAGGGAATAAAAAGGACAAAAAAGTAAAAAAAGGTATGGAAAAGTAGACAAAAGGAGAAAGGTTTTGAATTGCAAAAGAAAGAGTGACAATGTGTCTCTCTAACCCCTTGAAAGAAGTGAATTACTCAATTGAGTCAAGAATGTGTGCCAAAATGAATCAAAAAAAATGCTTAAGGGAAGATTGAACCCATTTGAATAAAATCATATCCTACCTTCACCCAAAAGCCTTCACAATGACTCCTCAAAAGCCCTATATTATCTTGAATTGAGGGAAGTCTACATTAGTGGATACTTACATAAAGGGCAAACATATGGTACTTAGAGCCAGACTTAGGGAATTTTCTTTGGTAGAGATGAGAGAGAGTCCATTCACCTCGATTTATGTGCGAAATACTCTAAAAAGCGAGGTTCAATTAGGAAAAGTCAAGGATGTATGAGTTTGGGTTCCACAATGACCAAAGTACTTGAGAAAGGTTCCTTGATAAGATGTGTAAACTCTTGATGCTATTGTGTCACACTTGATCTACAAGCTTTCAAAGTTTTAAATGTGTTAATGATGCATTCGCATCAAGGGCAACTGCTAGTCCCAATTGATGCTTGTTGAGGTCACTTTAGGATGATAAGGAATTACGTGGGTGTTTTCCATTGAGGGATGGGTCTCATTTTATTTGCTTTAGGACAAGCAAAGGTTTAAGTTTGGGGGAGTTGATAACTGTGATTTCTACATGTTTTATATCCATTCTTACCTGAGATTTATGAATTAATTGCCATATATTAGTCCCAAAATGCTTAAAATTGCACTTGATTGCAGGTTTGAGAGACAAGATGATAAATATCAAAGATCGTCTCAAAAAGGAGTGAAATCTGCCAAGTGTCAAAAGACAACTGAACTGGGGAACAAGATGACTTGCGCGGACCACACTGATTTGGTGTGCGGCTATGCAGGAGAGTTCAGAAGCTGGGTTAAGTTCAAGTTCACCTTGCGTGGTCCACAGTGCTTTGCCACGCGGCCACACAAGATAGTTCAAAGACGAGGCAAATGCAATGTCAAGCCACGCAGTCCGCGACCCTTTCTACACGGTCCGAACTTGTGAAGGTTCTGAGACCCGACCATTCGAGGCAAAAGCCCACGCGCCCACATACCAAAGCAGTGTGGTCCGCGTGGGTAAAGTTCACAGAGTGAATATTATCATGAGTCTTGCTACTTGGACGCATACCATTTGTGTGTTGTCCGCGTTCCTTAGCCAATGCGGCCATGTGACATACTTGTGCGGTCCGCACCCCCTTGTTCCAGAAGCATGATTTGAAGACCGATTCCCCTCCGTGGTCGCATGAAATTTGTACACGATCCACACCAGACCCTCAGGGGTATTTTTGTTCAGCTTTTCCTATGTAGTATAGATAGAACATTTTACTTTTTAGGTTAAATTTTATGCATAAGAAAGCTATTGAGCTCGAGACTTAATATGGTTAGGATATTTTGGGCAATTTCGTATAATATTTAAGTGGATTCGCGTAGATTATCATTGAAGTTAAGTATTATGTCAATTTCATATATTATTTCTTCAATTTCTGTTACTACTATGGCTAGTTAAACCCATTAGCTAGGGTTGTGGCTCAACCCTAGTGTGTGTACTTAATGGGTATGATTATTTAGTGCATGAATGCTGTTGGGTATTTGTTATTTGGATTAATCTTATGTTTTCATTAAGATTTGGTGTTGCAAACACTAAGTCTAGCTTAGTGGGTCTTGACTCTTCTCGATAAAGAGAGTCTATGACCCCAAGATTAATTCTAACAAAGAATTGGGATGGACCCATGAGAATGGTAGTCCCAATTAACGGGTTAAACCTCGAGTAACTACCCAACTTGAACCATAAATTGCTTGGGCAAATTGGCCTACCTAATTGGTCTCAAGAGAGTCAATTGGGGAAAATAACTCTCTCTGCCGGGAGGTGTGAGAGTGGGTGCAAAAGTGCAACGGTTATAGCATAAGTCCTATATTCATCATTCTTGCATTAGGAATCTCTACCCGTTAGTTGACCACCTAGGTAAATGCCACGACCCTAGTGTCTTTCTCTATATTGCATACAACTTAGAATCATTATTCTAGCATAACTTAGTTTTACAATTGTAGTTGATAAATTGTAGCTATTAATCAAAGAAAACCAAAAATGTTAGAAGATCAATTAGGATCCAAATATCACTTCTAGGCGTAGCAAATACTCAACTCCAAATCGAAGCTCTTTGTGGGAAATTGACCCCGATACCACTATTTGGTAAAAGTATTCGTGCCCGCTCTTTCTTAGGATTGAGTCCGCACCGATCACGTAGTTAGGAGGAGCACACGGAGCATTTTCGAGTTGTATTGCAGATTGTGGGAGGAGAAGCTTTATGTAATATTCTCCAAGTGTGAGTTTTGGCTCAGTTAAGTGGCTTTCTTGGGGCACGTGGTGTCCAGCAAGGGTATTAAAGTTGATTCGAAGAAGATAGTGGCGGTTCAGAGTTTCCCTAGACCGTCCTCACCCATAGAGATTCGTTGCTCCATTTGTATGGTCGGACGAGTGCGAGGAGAGAATTTGGAAGCTCAAGACAGCTTTGACCACTGCTCTCATATTGGTTTTGCCATCAGCTTCGAGTTCTTATACAGTGTATTGTGATGCTTCGAGATTTGGGATTGGTTGTGTATTGATGCAGTAGGGTAGAGTGATTACTTACGCTTTTCGTCAGTTGATGTCCTGTGAGAAAAACTACCCTATTCACGATTTGAAGTTGGCTGCCATAGTGATGCATTACTTGTATGGCGTATCTTATGAGGTATTCACCGATCATGGAAGTCTTCAGCATTTATTCAAGCAAAAGAATCTTTACTTGAGGCAACAGAGATGGATAGAGTTGCTTAAGGATTATGATATTACTATTCTGTATCATTCAAAAAGGCCAACGTAGTGGCTGATGCTTTGAGCCGAAAGGAAGAGAGTATAGGGAGTTTGGCATACATTCCAGTTGGGGAGAGACCCCTTGCAGTTGATGTCCAGGCCTTGGCCATTCCGTTTGTGCGTTTGGATATTTCAGAGCCTAATCGGGTATTGGCACGTGTGGTTTCTCGGTCTTCTTTATATGATCGCATCATAGAGCACCAATATGATGATACCATTTGTTTGTCCTTAGGGACATGGTTCAACATGAGGACACCAGAGACGTGACTATCGGTGATGATGGTGTATTGAGGGTACGGGGCTGGATTTGTGTGCCCAATGTGGATGGGCTTAGAGAGTTGATTCTAAAGAAGGTCCACAGCACACGGTATTCTATTCATCTGGGTGCTGTGAATATGTATACGATTTAAGACAACAATATTAGTGGAGGAGAATCAAGAAAGATATTGTAGGGTTTGTGGCTCAGTGTCTTAACTGTCAGCAAGTGAATATGAGCATCAAAGACCGGGTGGCTTGCTTCAGCAGATGGTTATTCCTGACTGGAAGTGAGAGAGAGTCACTATGGATTTTGTGAGTGGTCTTCCTCAGACTTTGAAGAAGTTTGATTCGATTTGGGTGATTGTGGATCGGCTGACCAAGCCCGCGCACTTCGTTTCGGTGTTTATGGACTATTCTTCAGAGCGAATGACAGGGATCTTCATCCAAGATATTGTTCGGTTGCATGTTATTCCAGTTTCTATTATCTCATATAGAAGCACTCAATTTACCTCCCAGTTCTGGAAGGCATTTCAGTGGGAGTTGGGTACTCATGAGAGTTGTTGCGTGCCTATGTTATCAATTTCGAGGTTTTTGGTATGAGTTTTTGCTTCTTGTAGAGTTCACCTACAACAAAAACTATCAGTACAGTATTCAGATGGCACCGTATGAGGCTTTGTGTGGGAGACGATGCAGATCTCCAGTTGGTTGGTTCAAGCCCGATAAGGCTAGGCTGGTTGGGACAGATTTGGTTCAGGATGCCTTAGATAAGGCGAATGTTATACATGAGAGGCCTAGTACAACACAGTCGCGTCAGAAGAGTTATGCGGGCCGGAGGGTTTGAGATGTGTCCTACATGGTTGGCGAGAACGTCTTGCTGAAGGTTTCACCCATGAAGGGTATTATGAGGTTTGGAAATAAAGGAGAGTTGAGTCCATAGTTCATTGGGCCTTTTGAGGTGCTTCGGAGGATTGGGGAGGTGGCTTATCTGCTTGCTTTGCCACCCAGCTTGTCAAGTGTGCATCCAGTGTTCCATGTTTCAATGCTTTGGAAGTATGTTAGGGACCCGTCTCATGTTTTGGATTTCAGCACGGTTTAGTTGGATGATGATCTGACCTATGATGCGGAGCCATTGGCCATTTCGGGTCGCCGGGTTCGAAAGTTGAGATTAAAGGATATAGCTTCAGTGAAAGTGCAGTGGAAAGGTCGGCCTGTGAAGGAGGTATATTTCTTGACTTGCTTGGGGATGAGGGTTTGTTTAAGTATGAGAGGATGTGAAGACCTGGCCAGTCACTTATGAGTTACCGCCCTGTTTCCCTTATATTATGCTTTTTATGCTTCGTTATCCGTGTCATGTGTAGTCGAGTTGATTTAGATTGGTTTTGGTAGGAAATGAGACACTTAGTCTCTTTAAGGAAGTCTTAGTTTGGAAAAGTCAATCGGATATTGACTTATGAGTTAGAGGGCTCGGATGTGACTTTCGGTGGTTCGGTTATCTTCGGGGGGATGACTTATGACTTATGAGCGTGATCAGAAGTGGTTTTTGCGGTCCGGTATAGAAGTTAGCTTGTTTTGGCGAAGTTAGCATTTTGGTGATTTCCGGTTGGTAGGTAAGATTTTGATCCGAGGCCCGAAATGGAATTCCGAGTGTTTAGTAGATTCATTAGGTGATTTGGGATGTGTGCACAAAATTTTAGGTTATTCGGAGGTGATTTAGTTAGATTTTTCATCGAATGCATGTTTAAGAAGTTTTAGAAGAACTTAGGCTTGCATTTGAAGTAATTTGATGGTTTTAGTGTTATTTTAGGTGTTTTGATGATTGGAACACGTTTGGATGATGCTTTAGGGTGTGTTGCTGCTTTTGTTTGAGGTCCCGAGGGCCTCGGGGTGATTTCGGATAGCTAATGGGAAGTTTGGAGTTGAAAAATATAGCAGAAATATGCAGCAGTAGTGCAGGTCTAGTTTTGCCTTCGCGATCACGAGAAGGACCTCGCATTCGCATAGAAGGAGTTTGGTGGCCTGAGTTTTCGTGCTTCGCACTCGCGTTTGGTGGCTCGCATTTGCGGAAGGTCGTTTGGTTGTTCTTCGCTTTCACGCTTTAGGGGACGCGATCGCGTAGAGTTGTTTGCGCGTGTGAGTTCCAGAGCAAATGCTCTTTGCGTTCGCCGAAGTGGGGACCGTGTTCGCGTAGGGTTAGAGCTTTAAGGCTTCGCATTCGTAGGTGTGCAGATGCGTTCGCGAAGTGGAAATTTTTGTCAAGGAAAGTTTTCTCATCGTGAACGCGGGGGTTTGATCGCGTTCGCATAGAAGAAAATTATAGCTGGGCAGAAGGGTTTTTAAGCATTTTGTTCCGCGAGCTAAGTCATTTCTTCCTCCATTGTTGGGAATTTTGATAGCTATTTGGGAGAAATTGAAGAGGGTTTGGACGGGGATCGATTGAAGGTGAGTCCTATGAACTAAAAACATGATTTTAATTGTGGAATTGACCTAGAAATTCATGAAAACTTAGCTAAAAGGGGAAGCAATAGGGCTTGGAAATTGGAAATTATAAGTTTGGATTTGATGGGCCATTTGAGTTCGGATTCGAGAATTCTTGATATGTATAGACTCGTGGCGAGATAAAGAACCCGTTGATGTGAAAATTTCCGAGTTTCGAGAATTTTGCCCAGGGCTCAGGTTTTGCTAAATTCAGAATTTTTATAATATTTTTTGATTGTTTTCGATTGGGTTTTGTACCCTTAGCATATTGTGACGTATCTGTTCTGGTTTTGCTCAGGTTCGATGCACGAGGAGGCCGATTTTAGAGGCAAGGGCATAGCGAACTAGAGTTTCGCCGGCTTGAGGTGAGTAATGAATTAAAATGATGTCATAAGGGTTTGAAACCCCAGATTTTCACACTGTAGTGCTATATTGAGGTGAGACACGCGCTCAGTAATGAGTGCGGGGTCGTTTACTATTGGGGATTGTGACTTGGTCCGTCCCAAATGATATTTTTACCATCTAGTTAATTGAAGCTTATTTGATATCATCATTACTTGGATTAATTTTCATATTTGGGCTTCGTGCCAACTGTTTGAACCCTTCGTGGATTGCTGTAACTATTTCCTCACTATTTGATCTATTAACTTGACCTCAGTCTTGTTGTTTAATGTTGCTTCACAAACTCAGCCATTTTTACTCAGATTTAAAACTTAAATAATATTTCTAATGATGTTTTGAGCTAAGAACTACTATTTTATTATTGCACGGGGGCTTATACGATTTCTGGACTGAGTACGGGATTAGGTTGCGCGCCGCAATAGTATTATATCGATATTGAGGCTGAGGGCCTAGTTGATGCCACGAGATTTCTTGATAATGCGCTTGGGCCGTATGGGACCCTTCCCGGAATTTTCACACCCCCAGTGAGCGACGTCGATGATAAATAACTGGATCGGGCTGCACGCCGCAACATGTAGTAGAGAGTAGCGTTCTATGTGTTTGTTTTTCGTTTCTATATTTGTCTCTTAACTGCTTAGTTGCTGTAGCATTTTCGTATTTCGATTTCACTAGTTTATTGAATTTCACACTAATGATCTTAAACTGCTTTATTATAGATTACAATGTGCTGAACGACAAATTCTTATTCTCGCTTTTATTATGTTTATTACTCACTGGGTCGGAGTACTCACATTACTCCCTGCACCTTGCGTGCAGATCCAAGTGCATTTGTGGCTGAGTGAGGAATATTCTAGTTGATCAGCGCATATTCGGGAGCATCGAGGTAGCTGCATGCCATCCGCAGTCCTGATCTCTCCCTTATTTCCTTGTTTTTATTTCGTATTCCCTAGAGGGTCATGTATTAGGTTGATAAACCTGTATTGGAGGATTAGACTTATGACACCGAATCTTTCGGGCTGTGTTGTAGGATTATTATTTGAGATTCCGCATGTTTTAACTTTTATTTCAGACTTCTAATATGATGACTTGGTAATTTAACTATGTTAGCTAATAACGAATTGTGTTAGAAATGGGTTAAGGTTGTTAAATGGTCTGGCTTGCCTAGCAGTGTGTTGGGTACCATCACGACCGGCGTTGGGATCGTGACATTCTATTTCTGAACTGTTACTTTCCCCACACCATGTTTCCTTCTCCCTCATTGACTGGTTATTTTTTGTATTTTCTTTCCGTCGCATATATATATTGAAATGTTCTGATTTGTTTGGTAGTCAGGTCTTAGCCTCGTCACTGCCTCGCCCGGATTAGGACAGACACTTACCAGCACATGGGGTCGGTTGTGCTGATGCTACACTCTGCACTTATATGCAGATACCGGAGCAGCTTTCGGAGAGCAGCAGTAGTCAGGGAGCCATCCTTCAGTCCACGAGATTTTGAGGTAGCCTTGCTGGCGTCTGCAGGCCCGGCGTCTCTTCTATCAGTTTTCATGTACTGTTGACAGTTGTATTCGAGACAGAATATGTTCTTTATTTCAAACTCTTGTTTGTAGTAATCCTAAACAGTATCTGTATGTTGTGATACCAGGTGCTGGGTAGAGACTTGTATTGGTTTTCTAGTCGTTATTTCAATATTTAGTTTAGGCTTCCGCTAAATGTTATTTCCCCATGTCTTTTAATTTTCTTATTCATAAATGATTTAATTGTTTAATCATGTATTAAATTGAGATGAGTTAATAATTGCAAATGTTCTTGGCTTTCCTAGATTCCACCAGTATGCGCCATCACGATTTTCGAGGGTGTGAATTTCGATCGTGATAATTAACCATTGTTATCTCTTCATATAAGTACTCCTAACACATACTCCAACACTATTTACTCCAAGGGTAAAGTAGAAAAATAATAATTAATTTATTTTTGAAATCTGAAAAAATTACTTATTTTGAACCCGAGGGAATACTATAATCTACTATCTAATAAGAGGGAGTCAGCATGCAGCTGGACGGCATGTCTGCTTACTGTGAGAATATTTTCGACATTTCCATCTTTAGGTTGCTTGAAAGAGTTATACTCGCTGCTGCATTATTTGGACATTGTCAGTAGCTACGTCAAGATACCGTGTGCTAAAATCTTGTGCCACGTTGAAACAGCCCTGCTAAATGTACTCATTATGGTGGGCCCATTATGTTTTTGGTTTGACACGCAAACCCAGAACCCCTCACTTGCGCTTCTATTTTACAACTCTTTACACTGGTGATATCATTATAATGCCACATTTTTCTCTTCTTTTACTTTCCAACAATTATTGCATATAAGCTAATTTCCTTTTCATGTTTGTAGACTACCATTTATTTTATTTTATTAACTTTTTGAATTTAGTGATTTAAACTGGAATTACCTTTTAATTAATTCCAAGAATTGATACACGAAGATTGTTAGCTTCTACAATATGATTTTATTGTTCTTGGCTATTAGAAGGAAATAACATTTGTAATTTTAGAAATACAATTTAACTATTTATAAACAAATTAAAATAGGAATTTTGTTGTCTTGAGAAATAAAATAAAAAAATGAAGGAATTCCAAAAAAATTTAACTTAACAAAAGTTGAGCATTATTTGGTCACCACAACAATTGTGTTGTTACAATATATTATGCAATGAATAATAGTAATTTCTTGATATGTGCTTTACTTAATTGGTTATTTTGAGTGTCATATGATATAAAACAAAATCCTACTTGAGGAATTACACAAGATATATTATTGTTGTTGTATACGATATAAGAAAAATAAAAGGAGCAATTTAAATTAATTAACAAAGCATAATATTTATTGAAAACTAAAATAAATAAAAATAAAGAAGAATAAAGTACAAGAAGTTGCAAAGTACAACAATCTATGTATAAAATAAGAGAAATAAAAGCAGGAAAATATGCAAATAAAAAAGGGGAAGGAGGAGGATATGGAATCGAAGTAGCAGCAAAAATACTATACAGTTAAAACCCAAAAAAGTCACGGCAAGGGAAAGTATGAAATAAGTAGGAAAAGTTAAAAAAAAAAGGGGTACCTGGAATTGAATTAGGAGCAATAAAATACATTTTGAGAGATAAATGAGAGTAGGACAAGAGTTTTCCGTTTTTATTATGTTTTAAAAAGAAAAATATTATAAAATAATAAAAGAAGAAGAACAATATTGCAGAGAAAGAGAGAAAATTCTTATTGAATTTTGGGGTGGTTTACAATGGGGTAAGACCCCTCTATTTATAGGAGGAAAAATGACTTGGTCTCAAAGTAAAACTCTCTACAAGATAGACATTTACTCTAAATAGAATTCTATTCTTAGCACTCCCCCTTGAATGTCTACTCAATAAGTAATGTGCCTCGTTAAAACCTTAACTAAAATAAAATCCAGTGGGAAAAAAATTCTAGAAAAGGAAAAAGAGTACACATAGAAATGCGACTATTGGTTGCCTCGTTAAAAACCTTGCAAGAAAAATCCAGTGGGACAAAACCTTGTAAGGGAAAAAGAGTGCAACGCGCATTAAATCCCCCTGAAAAGAGCATCAATTCACATCCTTGAGCCCTCACATCCCAATCTTGTGCACTAGCTTCTTGAAGGTTGACGTCGGTGGAGATTTTGTGAACAAATCAGCCATATTATCACTTGAACGAATCTGTTGCACATTGATATCACCATTCTTTTGAAGATCATGTGTAAAAAAAAACTTTGGTGAAATATGCTTTGTCCTATCTCCTTTTATGAGTCCTCCCTTCAATTGAGCTATGCATGCTGCATTGTCTTCATACAAAATCGTGGGTAGTTTGTCACATTTCAAACCACATTTGTCTCGAATATGATGTATTATAGACCTCAACCACACACACTCTCGACTTGCTTCATGAATAGCAATTATCTGAGCATGATTAGATGAAGTAGCCACAATTGATTGCTTAGCCGATCGCCAAGATATTACAGTGCCTCCACATTTAAACACATAACCTGTTTGAGATCGAGCCTTGTGTGGGTCAGATAAATACTATAGGTGACCAACGGGTGGGCCGGGCCGGGTCCAATTTTTCTGACCCGTCCGGGTCCGGGCCGGTCCGGTCCGGGTTCAATTAGAGGTGGGTTGTTAACGGGCTGGGTTGATCCGGGTCGGGCCGGGCCGGGCCGGGTTTTTTTTTTTTTGGAATTACGAATAGTATAAATATTAAGTTATATTAATACTTTGTAATAATTGAATGAACACAACAAAAGATGGGGAAAAAATTGCACTTATTGCAAGTGCTACTTTATTTCTTAAATTCAAAATTTCAAAACTAAAATGTATCATAATTAGTTTACAATTTACATCAAATGGTTTGCATTGCAATAGAAAGTTCTTCAAAATTAATATGAACCGAATGACCTTCTTCTGGAGAGTTAAATTCGGATGGGTTTCCGTGCGTTAATATATCTCCAAGTTCTTCGTCTTCCGGGCTATCAAGATCTTCCTTTCCTTGATTTCTTCGTTCAGATCTTATCCATTCTCTTAGACACACTAAGACTTCCAAAGCATTGCTTCCCAATGAGTGCCGTGTGTCTCCAAGTTGTTGTCTTGCTTGGCTAAATGCACTCTCGGATGCAACAGTGGAAATTGGGACATTCAGGACATCCCGCGCCATAGCGAAAAGAACGGGAAATTGCTTTGAATTTTCATGCCACCAGCCTAACGGTGAAAATTCCTTGGTGCGAGGCTCCTTTTGCTTCTGCAAGTAAAATTGAAGTTCATCTATATTCCTGCTACTACTTTGAGTGTTAGAAAAAGTTGAAAAAATATTAAAACTATCAATGCCTTCATCATCATCTTCGACTACATTAGAAGTGCTACATTGCATAGTGGGATTTGCAGCAGTTGAAGCACGAGCATTATCACATTGAGTTGCATAATAAGTATATAGATATTGTAAATGTTCATTTAGTTGGTTCATAGATTCATACAAATTTGGGCTTTCAGTGGGCCCAATCTCCATATAAGTGTATAAAGCATTCATTAATTGTTGACAATCAGACATTTTAATTGAAGGATTTAAAACTGCACCAATTAAGTAAACAGGAGGAATTGGAAAGAAATATTTTTTGAATTTTGCTTGCATACTTGCAACAGCATCCGTATATCTATCTTTCTTCTTAAATTCGTATAGTAGCAAAGAAACTTCAGCTATATGTACTAAAGCCAAAGTAATAGTTGGGTAATATGCCCCAGAAAACACAACAGTAGCAGTATAAAATTTATGTAAAAATTTAATCACATCACTAATGACCTCCCAGGTATCAGTTGTTAACATACGCCTAGGATCAGTACAATGTGCATTAGCAACTTCTGTTATTGGAAATCTATATTTGTAGCAACATTTTAAAAATATATACGTATAATTCCATCTAGTAACTACTTCGTCGGGCATGAATCTAGGTGTAAGGTTATATTGCATACACTTGTTCTTAAATTCTCTTATTCTAGATTGTCTATTATTTCCCTGAATTACTCCAACTGCTCTTCTAACTAGAGTAATCTCATGTAAAAATAAATCGAGCCCACTTTTAACAATTAAATTGTAAACATGACATGCACATCTAACATGAAAAATATCATCAAGAGGTGGATGTAAATTCAATTTTAAAATTGAAACTGCAGCATTGTTGTTTGAAGCATTATCAAAAGACATACACAAAACTTTTTGGTTTAGATTATAAAATTCGACAACTTCAACAATTGTACTACTAATAAATGCAGCAGTATGACTCTGATCTTCATCATATTTAAAAGCAATAATACGTTTTTGCATACAAGTATTGTCATCTATCCAATGACATGTAATTGTTAAATAATCATTTCCATTTACAGCATGGCCAATATCAGAAGTTAGACATACTCTAGAAGGAAGGTGACTAAACAAATAACGTATGTATGTTTGATATTGGCTGTGAAGTCTAAAGATATCTGATCTACAGGTACTTCTAGGGATACCTTTAAACATAGGATTGTATATCCTTTGAATATACGTAACAAGATAAGAGGAAGAAGCAAATGAAAAAGGTAGACAACCCAAAGCAATCATTTTCGCTAATTCCTCTCGATCCCTTATTTTATCATATTTTAGGAGACCTGCAGTAGTAGGGTTAAGTGTTGTTGCACTTCCATCCCCATTATTTCCCCATTCTATAGGATGATAATTTTGCATATGTCTAATAAGTGTGCCAGTCCTCCCTAAATTACCTCCGGTCAAATGTTTAAACGTTTCATTACAAAGTCTACACTTAACTCTATCACTATCTTCTATCTCATCAAAAAATTGCCAAACAGGACTTCTTTTTCTACGATTAGATTTAGAAGTTTGAGCGACTGGTGGTCTTCTACCCCTTGTTGCACTAGCAACTCCAACTCCAATACTACCAACATTTCCACTAGTAGGTGTAGGTGGTATCTCATCTTCTATTCCAATTTCGTTATCTTCTATTCCGAAATCTTGGTGTAATTGTTCATAATCAATATTTACATCTTGCAAATTAGGCGATGATTCAGAAACATGTGTTATTGGTTCATTATTACTATTACTACCAGAAGCTATAGGACTTTTTTTACTACTTCCACTTCCACTTCCACTCCTACCAGTAACTTTTCTACACGCTCTTTTAGCAGCATTCAACATATTGGAAAAATTAATATATAAGCTAAAATCAAATATGCAATTAAAATATTAAATAAGAGAAAGAGTTGGAGAGAGTGCACCGAATTCGACAATAAATTGAGCACTTGATTACGCAAATCCGGTGTTACCACGAACAAACGTCAAGCAAGTATTTCAATGTTGAACACTTGAACTTCAAGAATCAAGCTTCGAATGCCGATTTCCAAATAAGAAATTACGATAAATTAAATTCAGGAAAATAAAGACAATAAAATTATGAAAGTAGAATATGAATTCTTGAAAATTGAAGAGAAGAGAGTGATTGATATTTGCTAATTTGAGAATTGAGAGAGAGATAGATAATTTTGAGTGAGGAAATGAAGAAGAGGGGAGGGTATTTATAGATTTTAAGAAGGGTTAATAATGTAATTTAAAAAAACAAAAAAAAACTCAAAATTGGCCAAAAATGCAAAAAGTCCCGTTGGGCAACGGTGCTGGACCGTTGGCAACGGTGCTGGACCGTTGCCAACGGTCTGGTGGGTCCCATGTTTTCAGAAATTTTTTTTAAAAAAAAAAAAAAATATTTTTACTGTTGGGACCGGTCCGGGTTGACCGGTTCGCCCGGAATTTTCCTTTCCGGGCCGGTCCGGTCCGGGTCAATTGGACGGAATCGCCTAACGTCCTAACCCCTTTCCTCCCCCTAACCCAGCCCGGCCCCCCCCCTCCCCCCCCCCCCCCCCCCCCCGCTATAAACCGGTCCGGTCTGGGCCGGGTTTGACCGGGCCGGTCCGTGCCGGTCCCGGGTCAACCCGGCCCGGTTGACACCTCTAATAAATACCCAGCATTAGCATAACCAACAAGATCAGGACTATAATTGTTGCCATAAAATAAGCCCATATCGGTAGTCCCTTTTAGATACAACAGTATATGTTTGATTCCATTCCAATGTCTCCTTGTAGGAGCAGAGCTATATCTTGCTAAGAAATTAACTGAAAAAGTTATGTCAGGCCTTGTAGTATTTGCAAGATACATTAGTGCGCCAATTGCACTAAGATATGATACTTCAGGACCAAGTAGCTCTTCATTCTTTTCTTGAGGTCGCAATGGATCCTTATTCATATCAAGTGATCGAACAACCATCGGAGTACTTAAAGGATGTGCTCCATCCATGTAAAACCGTTTCAATACCTTTTCTATATAGGCAGATTGGTGAACGAAAATTCCGTTTGCCAAATGTTCAATTTGCAAACCAAGACATAATTTGTCTTTCCGAGATCTTTCATCTCGAATTCCTTATTTAAATAATCAATTGCCTTTTGGAGTTCTATGGGAGTTCCAATAAGGTTTTTGTCATTAACATATACGGCAAGTACAACAAATTCCGATGTTGTTTTCTTTATAAAAACACATGGGCAAATGACATCATTTATATAGCGTTACTTTAATAAATACTCACTAAGACGATTATACCACATTCATCCTGATTGCTTTAGACCATACAAAGATCTTTGCAATTTGATTGAAAATATTTTCCGGGACTTTAAATTATGTGTATTTGGCATTTTGAATCCATCGGGAATTTTCATGTATATCTCATTATCAAGTGAGTCATAAAGGTAGGCGGTAACCACATCCATTAAATGCATGTCAAGCTTTTCAAGGACATCAAAACTGATGAGATAACGGAAAGTTATAACATCCATAACGGGTGAATATGTCTCTTCGTAATCGACACCAGGCCTTTTTGAAAATCCTTGTGCAACAAGGCGTGCCTTATATCTTTGTACCTGGTTTTTCTCATTTCTCTTGCGTACAAAAACCATTTATAGCCAACAGGCTTAACACCATTAGGTGTTTGAATTATAGGCCCAAAAACTTCACATTTTGCAAGTGCATTCAATTCTTATTGGATTGCTTCTTGCCATTTTGGCCAATCAAGTCTTTGTTGACATTCTCTAACATATTGAGGTTCAAGATCCTCACTTTCTTGCATAATGCTAGATGCAACATTATATGCAAAGACATAATCCACCACTATATCCACTCGATTAAAATTTGTCTCAATATTGATTGGATTTATTGATAATTCCTTATTTTCTTGAGTCTCGGGCTCAATGAATTCTTCATGAATCTCATAATTTATTAAATCGTGAATTTCCTCATGAGATTCTTTCGTAGTGTCGTTTTGATCATTTTCTTTCCTTTTTCAAGGATTTCGATCTTTGGAACCTAATGGTCTTCCACGTTATAGGCGTGCTTTCGACTCATTAGCTATGACACTAGAAGATTGTCCAATAGGGACATCAATACGAATTGGAACATTCTCGCGAGGATATGTGATTTTGTTATCCTTTTCAAGTCCGTAAATGCGTCTGGCATTTGATTTGATGTTCTTTACAAATGGATAATCTTTTGCACCTCTTTTTCATAAATAGAGGCACGTGGATCAAGATGAGATAATGATGGATTTTTCCACAAAATTTTCCGTTTAATTTCACCAACTTCTCCCCCTAATTTTGGGAAAATTGTCTCATCGAATCGACAGTCTGCAAATCGTGCAGTGAACAAATCCCCTGTCAATGTTTCGAGGATGTGGAATTGTGAAACGAGACAAAAGGAGAGTTTGTAACATGTGGGGCACCGATTGCCCCTTTTTTTTGGCTAATTGTACCTTTTATATGTGTTTGGTTGTTGCTTCTGTTGTTTTTTCTTACTTGTGTATGGTTGAGTTTACTTGGAACAAAGTTAGATGTTGAAAACTTGTTTGGCTTGATTGTTCCCTTACTTGTGCATTTGATTGTTGTTTCTATCACTGTTATCAATTTGTGTATGGCTGAGTTTACTTGGAAAAAAGTTTGTTCATACATACCATTACAATTCAAATATACCGACGTCCCTTTAGCCGGGGGCGCTACATTCGTGTTATGATTGTAGGTGGATCCATAGCAGGTACTCCAGTCCACTGACCGTAGCTCTTCATCACTTCTCGTCAGCTGATTCGGCGAGTCCCTTTCCATTCGGGTCCCTATGTGGCTCATGCCACTTTCAATTTTGGGATCTTGTTTTGATGTGTATATGGTATAGTTGGAGCCTTGTTGCTGGCATTTTCATATTATTCTTCAATTTTATTTAGAGGCTCCGTAGACAGGTTGTGGGTAGTGTCGGGCATGGTAATATAAAAGATAAATATTCATGTGTGGCAATGATGTATAAAAAAAATAGAATACCTTTATTATAGTGAATGAAATTGCTAATTGAAATTATTATTGTTATGTTTATAAAACTTCGATTAATGGATTTCATATCCTATAAATAGCTATTTCAAATGGTTGTTAGGTAATGAGAATGAGGGTTAATACATGGGATAGGAAAGGCACCCAGGTCCACTTGACTGGGGATACCCGGTCGAGTGCCGGTTAAGTCCCTCGAATTTGGGGCGTGACAAACTTGGTATCAAAGCCTAAGGTTTTAAAGTGTCCTAGGATGTCGCGGAGTCGTGTCTAGTAGAGTCCTTCTTATCGGTGTGTTGTCGACCACATCTATAAGTTTGAGGCTAATTGGACATTTAAGAATTTCACCCTTCTTTGATATTCCAGATCGTGCGATATAGATCAAGATAGGGAGTTGATTTCCTCTCTAAGTTTTATTCTCAAGATTGGTAATTTTGATACCATAATCCGCGTATGTGAACCTTGTAGTAGGGATCGATCCCACCATTGAGTCTGAGTGGATTACGCAAGGACTTTTTGGAGGAATATGTTAAAGTCGTTGAGGGATTGGTAGAACTTGTTGCTAAGAGGAGTACCCTTGTTCCTACTAATGTCACTGCACCGCCAGATCATGTAGTATATTATCTGTATGTACGACAAAAATTTTCCATGGTGCCTGCGTAAATGTTGCAAGTTTAAAATATAATTTATACAGTACTCGTTTTGTTATGTTAAGAGAATTATTGTTGTGTACATATATGTCGGAGGTACTTCTTCATGTGTATAATATAGTATTCATGGTAAATGAGGATATGTACAGAATGTGACCTATGTGCTAAAATTCCTAGACTTCAAGTCAAGATTAAATTGATATTTCGATGCCAAATTTTGTGAGAAAGCTTGTTATGGCTGATTCCTCCAAAGTGTTCTTATGTGTACCAAAGGTATTTGATTGACTGGGTCTAGTTGTTGGTAACATATAAAGATGTTTGGAAGTGAAGTAAGTGATTGTGTAACTGTGGTTAAACTAAATGTTGAATTCTAACTGTGATTGATACTTTACATGAATTGATGTTGTGACCCGATATTTGTGAAAGATGCATTCCAATATGATAAATGTTCTATTATTGAAAACATAAAATGGGTGCAAGGAATATGAATCATGCATTGAAATGTGAAGGCCTTAAAATTTTTTTTTTGGGCACCCCAAGGCAAGTGCCTAGGGTTGGTTTTTTATTGATAACAAAAAAGAAAAGAAAATACAACAAATAGAAAAAGTACAAATAAGGGGTACAATAGCACCGGTATTGTTATCCATATAACTCAACCAGGCTAACCTTATTGTACTAATCCTATTGAGGCATAAATAACCTCTCTAGCAAGCATGCAAAAAGAAAGAACTAGCTACAACTAGGTACTCTATGATCATCACAGAGTTTATAACATATTCTGTGATGATATTACATAGAACTATACTGGTGTTATGGTAAAATAAAAATATAAAGAAACCACCATGGTGCTCTCTTTTCTCTACACTTGTGAAATCTTCAATTTGTAGAATCTTGACTTCGTCCACAACTCTTTTCAAAAAGTATTCAAAAATCATACTTTTTTCTTCAAACAATTGGACTTTGTAGATGTAGATTGAATGACTTGTTTTTGTTTTGCACTTCTCATTGGGAGTCTCCTTATGTTTGCATCTTCATTTACTCTCCCGTCCCAACTCGTATCCCTTTTACGCGACTTCTTGCTTTTTCCGCTATGCATAGGTGATAGATCACTTTTTCTTGCCACTTCCTCCCTACATTGCTGTAACATTTCATCCTCTTCTCCCTGTTCAAAAAATTCTCTTCCCATTTTCACAGGTTGTGGGCTATTTTTGCATTATCAAGTGCCACAATGGCAGCCTCTCCATGTAAAGTTGCCACAACTGTTTGTTGTCCGCTACTCTTGTTTGCAGGACCTGTGCTAAATGAGGTAGGATCCAAAGTGATCTTTATTGCCTTTGTAACCTGCTGTTGCTTTGCATCTTCTGATTGTATTGCTAATGTATTAGAAGTATAGTGATCACTTCAGCGATGGTGCTGTTGCACATTATTTCCTGTAGCATATTGAATCACGTCCGCTGCTTCTTGCGTTTCAGAAAATCTTGGATTTGGCATATGTTGTGTATCTAATGAAGTTTCCTCTTGTGCTTTAACTATGCTTGCCTTGTGTTGTTGTTGTTGTTTTTGTACAACATTCCTGTTTCCCTTCCCACGACCATTACTAAAAGCAAGACGATTTATGTGGATAAGAGAATCAGTACTTACCAATGCATCCAAATAATTTCTATCACGTAGCGACATAGCTGGCATATTTGTGACTATTTGTTGCTGCCTTTTCTTTGCTGTCTCATTTTTGCTTTTAGTTCTGTTTGGATCTCTTTGATAGTGCTGCACAACAGGTGGTGATACTACAATTTGAGTCGTAGAAATACCTCGAGCAGCCTTCTTGGACGATGTTGCTGCAATATGTATCAAAGTTGCAGCTGCTGCTTGCTTAGGAGATGTTACTGACTGAATCAAACTTCCAGCTGTTGTATTTTGATTACCAGCAATTAGATTGGTTTTGGGGATATAAATAGGTGCATTGAGGTTCAATTTACTCTTTGGGGTCGTTAAAGATGTCGCCTGAAGCTTTGGTGTTCTTGAAGAATCAAGTTCCTCGCCTGCACTCTCTTTATCCACCTCCTGTTCACCATGTTCAGATTCATACCCTGCAAACCCATCTCCATTATATTCTTCATCATCTTCCTCCCTTTGTTGTTGCCACAATTTGGAATTAATCACCACCAACCTCATATTTTCCTTTATTACTTCATTATTAATTCCTGTAGATACCATAGGCTGCCCAAATTCACCATCAAATGAACCCACTGACTGAGAAGGGACCTCAGAAACGGGTTTGTTCAATGTTACTAAAGGTTGCTTAACCATGGTAGCTTTCATCATCATTTCATGCTGAGCGTCCTTCATGATTTGTTCTACAATGGGACTTGAAAAATACATGGCAGGTGTATTGGTACTGTGAGCTTGAATACCAATAAATTCAGCCCCTAATATGTTCTTTGAGTCCTTATGTCGAGCACCTATATTATTGTCCAAATCCACACTGTCCTGCCTTCCTCGTTCATCAATAGATACTTCAACTATTTTTTTGGACATCCCTTGACCAGTTAAAACTGTTGCATCCACTTCAGGATCCCCAGTAGCTGCTAGAACCTCGAATGAGTTTGAGTTGGCATTAACCTAAGAGTCATTTAGTCGAACACCATTGTTCTGATGTATGAATGAACCATCCTTTTTTGTGGGAGATTTTCGAGTTGATACCACATTCCAAACTCCTAGTTTTTTAATTCCTATCCCCTTCTTGATCAACCACCTTTAACTTCCTAGAAATATTTTCCATCATTTTACTCATATGACCCCCTTTTTTATTCCCAGAAAACTGGGCCATAGCTTCCCTGTCAGAACTGTGTACTGTAATAGCATTGTTATAAAAAACACGTCCTGTTTTGACTGGAGAAATTAGCGGCCCAGCTTGCACAGCAGTAGCTAAAATATCTACTGGTTGTTCAACTAATGCAGCAGGTTTTTATCAATTCCAGCTTCCTGCTCTTCTCCCTCTAAAGCCTGAGAAATATCAGTCATAACTATTGCATTTCCCCTAGCCGATTGCTCATGAACCATTTTGTTACCTGCAGCTACTATATTCTGAACATGACTTTGGCCTTGTCTATTAATGGTTTGATTTCCATGTTCCATTGGATTTTGCATATTACTTGGACTTTCAGTAACCCCAGCTTCTGTAGTTTGGGTATTAATATCAACTGATCGTGGACCATGATTAGTCTCACGATCTGTAGCAATAACACATCCACAAGCGCTGGTATCACTTGTTGGTTTCATAGCTGGCTGCACCTCAATGTTTGAAGTTTCTTGACTTTTATTTGCAGCTCGTTTGGCATTCAAAAAATCCCTAGCATCACCCTCTAGTTTACCAAGAATGGCCAGTCCTTTCGATTCCTCCACCTGAAGTGCTTTTTCATTCTTTTCCTCTGTCCTCCAACGACATGATTTTTTTTGTCATGTTCTTGATGTTTACAACACGTACAATTTTTGGGCAAGTTATCAAAATGATCTGCTGAGAGTATTCAATATTTTTTCCAGACTTCATATCGACGATGTTTATCTTGACTCTCTTAGGATTTTTGTCCATTAAATCGATCAAGACTTTAACTCGTGCCGTACTTGGTCTTGTTCAATCTTGCGTTGCCTTATCTATTGCAAGAGGCTTTCCCACAGCAGAAGCTATGGATAATAACGACTTTTTTGCAAACAAATTGGTTGGCAGATCAGGAAGCGAAATCCATACCACAGCTTTTGACGTTTCTTCTCGAGGGTTAAATCCTATGGTCCATGGGAAAGTCCTAAAGAAGAACTCGTCTTCCTTTACCTTAGCGTAACCAGTTGTTCTTGACATTACATGAACAAAGTCTTCAAAAAGATCAAATATTACTAGGATATGCCGTTATTCTAGCTGTCCAACATTGCATTTACCTTTGACGTCAAGTTGTTTTGGTATAATCTGCCGTAACTGTTGGATGTCAGGTTTGCCGTATGAAAATTTGAGAATTACTGCCTGATGCAGTCCCTCTTTGATGGCGATTTGTTCACCTCTTCAACTGTGAACTCATCTATTGGTTCACCATATATCATATGAACTGAAAATAACTCCAGTTTTGACGAAGCTGCCACACATTTGGATTGTGGCATCAGTGCAGCGTACGATTGTTTTGGCTTAATGTTTTGAGCTATTTCTTGAATTTTCTGTGTTGCCTTTCCCACAGCCAAAGGCTGGGGAGAGGTTACAGCATCTATGAAGATCTTCAAACCACCATTTACGATCCTTAGCAGAAGAAACTAAAGCTGCGAGCTACAGTGAAAAGATCTGTGACAATTTGGGACAACTTTGTACTAATTCTTGTTGGAAACACGTTTCAAATGCAATATACTAAACGTGTGTTCTTTTGTAGGTTTTGATGAATGTCAAACAAAGCAATAAGCGATATATAGCAGTGCTCAAGGACAAGCACAAAATGGATGCATTACAAGAAGCTCAAGACAAAGTTTAGAAATGTTATAATTGAGTCAATATTAATTGTGATCTTGATTCCTCAATCTTGGCTCATAACATGGCTTCTCTACTAAAATTATTTTTCCAAAATCATGCATATCTAACTTAAGTGTCAAATGATTTTAAACTATGCATATTTATATTTGTTAAAATGTTTTTCAAACATGCCTCAAAAATCTGGGCTAAGATAATCGATTATGTACTTATGATAATCGAGTATCTCTAAGCCAAGACTGCATGACAATCGATTGTGAATTAATGATAATCGATTGTGAGTAAGTCAGTTAACATCAGGTTTTTGCAAACTGCATAACAATCGATTGTGTACTTTTGATAATCGATTGTTAACTGAGGCAAAGTTTTCAAAACTCAGAAAAATCGATTATGAACTAATGGTAATCGATTAGAATGAGAAAAATGTCTCCCAGTGTTTTTAAATAAATTAATAATCGATTGTGGCTTTTGATAATCGATTATATATGAGATAGAAAGTTTTGAAATTAATTAATAATCGATTATGGCTTTTGATAATCGATTATATATGAGACAGTAAGTTTTGAAATTAATTTATAATCGATTGTTCTATTTGATAATCGATTGTTGGAACTAACCGTTGTCATACATTTTCAAATTACCTTCAGGTAATCGATTGTTGATATTTAACAATCGATGTTTTGCGTAAAATCTGGAAAAGATTTTCTGAACGTTGTTAAAATAATCGATTGTTGATTTCCTGATAATCGATGTTTTATGCCAAAAATTGGAAAGGATTTTTTAACGTTATAAATAATCGATTATTGATTTGAAGTAATCGATTGTTGACGTAAAATCTGGGATTGAATTTTTGATCTGATAGGCAAACAATCGATTGTTTAGTCTTGACAATCGATTGTCACTGAGTAATTTCAGCAATCCTTAATTGGCAATTAGACAACGGTAAGACTGAGTTTTTCACCTATAAATACAGGCTTAACTCAGTGTTTTCACAACAACAACATATACAATTTAAGTATTTTCATTGCTAAAAGCTTTCTTACATTGATCATCATTTTCATTCATCCATAAAGCTTTTTGAAGAGCCATTCTATTGAGCTAAGTTGTTGTGATCTTGAGCATACTATTTCTACTCATATCTACTCATTGAGGAGTACTTTGTAAAGTGAGTTTGTTTTGTGTTTGTAAGAGAATTGCGATTCTCGTTTGTTGAGGAACTTGTGATTCCTCAGTTGAAGTCTTTGGGATTGTTATCCCCGAGCAGTTGAAGTCTTTGGGATTGTTATCCCTGAGCAGTTGAAGTCTTTGGGATTGTTATCCCCGAGCAATTGAAGTCTTTGGGATTGTTATCCCCGAGCAATTGAAGTCTTTGGGATTGGTATCCCCGAGCAATTGAAGTCTTTGGGATTGTGATCCCCGAGCACCTAGGTGAGGCTTGTGTCCTCAGCTGTAACGGTTTGTTAAGCACCCGTAAGCTTGACAAGTTTAGTGGAAATCTCGAGAGAGTCTCTCGGGGACTGGACTAACCACGTTTGTGGCCAACCAGGATACATCATTGTGTAAGTTTATTTTACTGCACTTGTTTTAATTTCTGCAAAGTTTTTAAATTCCGCACTAAAACGCTTAATATTTTTAAAACGCTATTCACCCCCCCCTCTAGCGTAAAGCGTTATTTCCAACAATTGGTATCAGAGCCATACTCTTTGAAAGACTTAACCGTTTGAGAGAATCTTTCCATGGCTTCTACTCTAGACTCTTTTGCAGGTATTGATGAAGGACAGTGCCCCACAAGACCTCCTTTGTTCAACGGGACTAATTATTCATATTGGAAAGAAAGGATGCAGATATTCGTCAGATCAAACAGCCCTTACTTGTGGAAGGTGTACACCAAAGGAAATGAGGTTCCTGTCAAACAGGTGGAAGGAATATGGGTGCCAAAAACAGAAGAGGAATTCAACGCCGAGGATAATCGAATGGTCCAAAATAATTTTAAAGCTATTAATTTATTACTCTGTGCTGTTAATGCTAATGATTACAGGAAAATCTCCTGCTGCAAAACAGCGAAATAAATGTGGGACAAGCTTGAGGTCACTTACGAAGGGACTGACCAGGTAAGAGAAGCTAAAATTGATTTTTTAACTCATGCTTACGAATTGTTCCATATGAAGGAAGGCGAAAAGGTAGACGAGATGTTTGAGCGGTTCTCATCAATAGTGAATGATCTCCACGCACTCAAGAAGACGTTCACAGACAAAGAACTAGTTCGAAAAATTCTTAGGAGCCTAACACCGGCATGGCGATCAAAGGCCGATGCGATTCAAGAGTCAATTGGAATCACGAACGTCACCATAGACGCTCTTAGAGGTAATCTTAAGACTTATGAATCCACTATTCTTAACCCTGTTGTTGACGAACAAAGAAGGCAAAAGATTGCTCTAAAGGCGAGCACAAGTCAATCACCAATTGAAGAGGATGGAGATAGCGAATTTGGACTCATCATCAAAAAGTTCCAAAAATTCATGCGAAAAGAATATGACCGCAAAGGGAAAAAGCAAGGTGAGCAAGTTAAATGTTATGAATGTGGTGAAACAGGGCATATCAAAACAAACTGCCCAAATCTTAAAAAGGAGAAGAAACCCTTCAAGAAGCAACGAGCATACATATCTTGGGGAGGAGATTCCGGAGACGAATCCAGTGAAGAAGAAAATGAAGAAGCGGCAAATCTCTGCCTCATGGCACAGGAAGAAAATCAAAGTGAGGTAAGTCAAATCTCTTCTCAAAATTTTTATACTCTTGATGACATGAGAAATGCCTTTGATGAATTGTATGCTGAATTTCTCAAAGTTACAAAAACCGTCACTAGTTTAAGAGAAAATGCTTCTCTAAAAGAACAAGATTTTCAAAAACAGTTTTCATTAAAAGAAAAAGAATTAGAAAAATTGGTTTTGGAAAATGAGAAGCTACTAGAACAAAACAAGTTTTATGGGAAAAGAAGTTCTGACAAGCCCGAGAGTTCTACAAAAAATTGTGCTTCTTGTGTAGACCTTAAGAATGAAGTAGGTAGATTAAAAGGCACACTAGATAAATTCAACTCCTCTCATAAAAACTTGAATGTGGTGCTTGATAACTTGAAATCAACCAAGCATGGAATAGGCTTCATAAATGAAGAAGAGGTTGATGCAAAAACCCAACCACCTAGAGCTCAACCTAGGATTAATAACAAAAATGCCTTTCCTAAAACAAACATGCATGCTAGACAAAATATTAGGAGACCTAGACATGACCTTCCGCCTAGCAATCGTCACCATAGACATGATGCATATTTTAGGCACAACAATGATCATGCTAGAAGATCCCGAAATGTTCAACCTAGAAATGACTATGGTGTTCAAATTAGGAGAAATGAAAATAGAGTAAACAATGTGCATTATTCTAGCTACTATGAGCCTAGACGCATGCATAATCCAAATGTGACATGTCATTATTGTAGACGAATTGGTCATATTGCTCCCGCATGCTTTACTAGACATAGACATGCTACTCAAACATATCATTATAGTATGCATAATCCTCAAGGACCCAAAATGGCATGGGTACCAAAAGAGCATTGATTTGTTTTGCAGGTGTGCTTGAAGGAATCAAGTGTAGTGGATGCTCCAAACACTTGACGAAAGACGAATTCAAAATTCCTTCAATTAAAGCACAAAGAAGGAGGAAGAGACGGAAAAGTCGACTTATGTTTTTTTAAATCGGAAGTATTTTCGAAAAATTCAAAAGGCAAAATTGTGGAAAAAGCTTCGTAAATTGGAGAATGAGCCAAAAGACCAAAATGAACGGAGGATGTTCAAAATCAGGTAATTGGCAAAGTCGAAGGGAAGGTAAGTACCCTAAACCCTCTTAAGAACATCCTAGGACAAAATTCTTAAGAGTTCATTTTTTTTCACCCGACTACACGAGTTTCAAAGTTATTATTTCATTTATAGATTACTGACTTGAGCGTCGGAGATGTTTAATTCTATTTTGCAGGCATCCCCCAAAAGGTAAGAGGAAAGTATGAATTATCTTGATACAAGAAAAAATTCGATCATAATCGATTATTTATGCTTACAATCGATTATCAGTATCAATAATCGATTATTTGTTGATTCAATTTTTTTTTCCATGAAATCTTGTTAAATGTTTACATTGCCTGATAGAATTAAGTCTCATCATTTCAGCATCCACCTTCCAAACAATCGATTATTTGTTCTGCCAATCGATTATTTGCCAAAATTCAAACTCTCTGTGAGTGAAACAATCGATTACTATATATTGACAATCGATTATCTGTTTTAAACTTATGTTACCATTTTGGCTCCATAATCGATTCCTGACAGGTCATAAATATGAAAAACAATCGATTACCAAATTTGACAATCGACTATCTTTTTCAAATTTTCTTACCGTTCTGGCATGTAATCGATGTGTCAGATCATTTTCATTAATGACAATCGATTATTCCATTCAAACAATCGATTGTTGAACGGTCAGTGAATTTATTTTTACCGTTTCAGACTTCAAATCTCTTCAAATCATTTCCAATAAATGTAAGATTCATTCCTTCTCTATATATAGGCTGCACATATGCTCTTGTATACTCACTCAAGCCTCCCTAGCATCAAATTCTCTTGTTTTCTTTGAAAAATCCTAGCACATCCTTTCAAAAAAAAAAAAAATGTCAAGCCGCAACTCAAAACGTGCTCGTTCCAAACAAGGTGCTTCTTCTTCTCGCCATCCATATCAAGATGGATCGGTTCTATTCTTTGAATCCAATGAAGAGCTCACCCGTTTCTTAACCAAATTTGAGAAACGCCTTATTCTCCCTCCTCGCTTTTCAACAAACGCTCTTGTTGCACCATTCATTCCAGCCGCAAATATGCTAAGAGAGTGCAACCTTTTCAATTTCCTACTCCTTACTCACCCCTACTACAACATTTCTTTGGTTGAAGCTTTTTACTCCAACCTTCACAAAGATGATGAGGGTGAACTTGTTACCAATGTTAACGGCATTCCCATTCTAATTTCTGAAGATAACCTCCACCTCATTGCCGGCATTCCGCATGATGGTGAAGACATCTACCAGTACATAAATGATGCCGGGGTCATGATTGATGAAGCTAATCTCTTCCGCCAAGCCGGAGTAGCCTATGATGAGTCCTCTTCCCGTCGTCCCACCATAAAGGGTATGGACCCGAATTATCGTTTCATTCTCTATTTCATCACTCGTGTTCTCAAACCCCGTAAACTCAATCACACCACCATTTCCCAAGAGGATGCCAAATTTCTTCATGCCATTGTCACCGGTGTTAAAATAAATTGGTGCAAGCTTATTCTATCTCATATGTTCAATGCCACCAGAGATGACATACCTCTCCCCTATGCCCTCTTAATAATGAAATTTCTTGAAGCTTCCGGAGTCAATATTGCTAATGGTCCTCTCAAAAAGAGCACCAAAATCTGGGAAATTTCGGAGTCTTCCTTTCATCATGATGGTGATCATGCTCCCGCTCCTCCTCAAAATCGACAAGCCCGTCGTGCTCATCCTCCTCAGGAGCCTACCCTCCGGACCATTTCTGACCAAATTACTCAACTAACCCGTGAGGTCCATGGTTACTTTGATCACGTGCATTATGCCTATGCTCAGATGGTGCCATATCAAGCGCCTACCAATGATGATGAAGGGGATGGGGGTGATGAATGATGAAATTGTTGTTGTTATGAGAAATTGTTGTTTTTGGTCTGTTTGTTCTTGATTGGTTAGTTATGTTTGGTTTCACCCTTGTAATGTTATCTTAATTTTCCAATAAATAAACTTGTGTTTATTTCACATTTTTTTTCATATTCTTCCCTTGTGTAAATTTTTGCTAATGGCAAAAGGGGGAAGAAACGGGATATCAAGAAGTATGCTATATCACTCTCAACTTCATTCATGCTTAAAGTGAGGGGGAACATGAATTGAGGGGGAACATCAAATTGCATACTTTACTCTTGTCTTGGATTATCAAAATAATTATTGCATATATCCCGCTTATGTTTGCCATTATCAAAAAGGGGGAAATTGTTGGAAACACGTTTCAAATGCAATATACTAAACGTGTGTTCTTTTGTAGGTTTTGATGAATGTCAAACAAAGCAATAAGCGATATATAGCAGTGCTCAAGGACAAGCACAAAATGGATGCATTACAAGAAGCTCAAGACAAAGTTTAGAAATGTTATAATTGAGTCAATATTAATTGTGATCTTGATTCCTCAATCTTGGCTCATAACATGGCTTCTCTACTAAAATTATTTTTCCAAAATCATGCATATCTAACTTAAGTGTCAAATGATTTTAAACTATGCATATTTATATTTGTTAAAATGTTTTTCAAACATGCCTCAAAAATCTGGGCTAAGATAATCGATTATGTACTTATGATAATCGAGTATCTCTAAGCCAAGACTGCATGACAATCGATTGTGAATTAATGATAATCGATTGTGAGTAAGTCAGTTAACATCAGGTTTTTGCAAACTGCATAACAATCGATTGTGTACTTTTGATAATCGATTGTTAACTGAGGCAAAGTTTTCAAAACTCAGAAAAATCGATTATGAACTAATGGTAATCGATTAGAATGAGAAAAATGTCTCCCAGTGTTTTTAAATAAATTAATAATCGATTGTGGCTTTTGATAATCGATTATATATGAGACAGAAAGTTTTGAAATTAATTAATAATCGATTATGGCTTTTGATAATCGATTATATATGAGACAGTAAGTTTTGAAATTAATTTATAATCGATTGTTCTATTTGATAATCGATTGTTGGAACTAACCGTTGTCATACATTTTCAAATTACCTTCAGGTAATCGATTGTTGATATTTAACAATCGATGTTTTGCGTAAAATCTGGAAAAGATTTTCTGAACGTTGTTAAAATAATCGATTGTTGATTTCCTGATAATCGATGTTTTATGCCAAAAATTTGAAAGGATTTTTTAACGTTATAAATAATCGATTATTGATTTGAAGTAATCGATTGTTGACGTAAAATCTGGGATTGAATTTTTGATCTGATAGGCAAACAATCGATTGTTTAGTCTTGACAATCGATTGTCACTGAGTAATTTCAGCAATCCTTAATTGGCAATTAGACAACGGTAAGACTGAGTTTTTCACCTATAAATACAGGCTTAACTCAGTGTTTTCACAACAACAACATATACAATTTAAGTATTTTCATTGCTAAAAGCTTTCTTACATTGATCATCATTTTCATTCATCCATAAAGCTTTTTGAAGAGCCATTCTATTGAGCTAAGTTGTTGTGATCTTGAGCGTACTATTTCTACTCATATCTACTCATTGAGGAGTACTTTGTAAAGTGAGTTTGTTTTGTGTTTGTAAGAGAATTGCGATTCTCGTTTGTTGAGGAACTTGTGATTCCTCAGTTGAAGTCTTTGGGATTGTTATCCCCGAGCAGTTGAAGTCTTTGGGATTGTTATCCCTGAGCAGTTGAAGTCTTTGGGATTGTTATCCCCGAGCAATTGAAGTCTTTGGGATTGTTATCCCCGAGCAATTGAAGTCTTTGGGATTGGTATCCCCGAGCAATTGAAGTCTTTGGGATTGTGATCCCCGAGCACCTAGGTGAGGCTTGTGTCCTCAGCTGTAACGGTTTGTTAAGCACCCGTAAGCTTGACAAGTTTAGTGGAAATCTCGAGAGAGTCTCTCGGGGACTGGACTAACCACGTTTGTGGCCAACCAGGATACATCATTGTGTAAGTTTATTTTACTGCACTTGTTTTAATTTCTGCAAAGTTTTTAAATTCCGCACTAAAACGCTTAATATTTTTAAAACGCTATTCACCCCCCCTCTAGCGTAAAGCGTTATTTCCAACAATTCTTCCACAAACCAAACTACCAATAATATCATAATACCTTCACGTTACCAAAATAAGAGAAGGAAACTGGTTTGCAGATTGACTTGATGCTACAGTAAATCCAAAAATAAATTTAAGATTTGTAGCGTTTTGATATGAATATTGGAAAAAAAAGGGAGGTTGTTCCCAAATGGAACGGTGTTCTTTTGGTACCAAATTGTGACCTTACCTTGCCGGATTCCAATATGAATAGTGAAGAATTCACTATTCACACTTCTTCTTAGAAGCATATATTAAATAAAACTTTTTGAATTCCTCTGTGTATAGAGATGTTGAAATAAGTCAAATGTTTTTGAGAAATATAGTATAGACAATTTTTCGAGAACTCGAAATGAAATTGTACCTGGTGATACATATGGCATGAAGGAATATGAAACAGATTATGATGTTGATATAAAATATGCAGAAATGATGCGAAATGCAGGGAAGAAGAAACTGTGTTATGAAATGTGGCCTTGTGCCAAGTCTGATGTGATAATTGTTGCCCCAACAGCCGATGAACTAATTTACGTTAAAATGGCATGATTCGTTTATTTGATAACGTGGTGATTATTTAAAGTGTTTAATTTGTACTTGTAATTTCCTTATTATTGTATGAAGCGCATAGGTGTATATTTTGATATTTGAACAGGGCTATGAAATGAAACCTAGAGGTATGGAAATTATATGAAAACTATATGATCCATTCAATTTGGTAATGTGGTGATTGTTTAAACTTTTTGTTAGACCCTTAGAACTTTCTTGTCTTTGCATAGATTTGTTCTTAAAAAGAATATAAATTACAAAATATTTCATGCACCATCATATAGTTTGTACATGTAGTGTCAAGATCCATGCAATTTATTCAAGATTTGTGATCCTTCTCAAGTCACTCTTTTATTCAATTGTGTATATGGCTTAAACAACCAATCCACTCTCGTGCAAGTAACATCATGAAAACCTTCTTACTATCAAGTAACATGAGAGAATGCGTCCACACATATCCGACAAGTACCCATCAATTAAAATTGTCACTATGTGCATAAAGTTTTTCTCAAAATTGAGATCCTCACATCCCATCATAGGAAGATCTTGTGTCGCCATAACTTTCGTGTTCACTTGAGAAATCTCGTAATAAGTAGCTCACTTAGTTTCTAGTATT
Source organism: Nicotiana benthamiana (assembly GCA_034376525.1). Classification (NCBI taxonomy): domain Eukaryota; kingdom Viridiplantae; phylum Streptophyta; class Magnoliopsida; order Solanales; family Solanaceae; genus Nicotiana; species Nicotiana benthamiana. The sequence goes on from CM067336.1 coordinate 40,675,220, forward strand.
GTGGTTGCCCGTGGTGTGGAATTGTATTGCATTTTGGAAGTTAATATAGTATAAGCATGTCCAACACATAACGAATGATTATTTTCTCTTTATGTCTCCACAATGTGTTACTTGCATTCCTTATTTAGTGAATTCTCGTGCTAGTACCCTACACTTGTACAATAACCATGAGAGAACATTCCCCTCTATGTGTCACTATGACACCTCCTTTTTCCTTCAAGTCAAAACCTACGGAGATCCCATTATGAACATCAGCAAACCTTCAGTGGTTATTGTGCACTGTCTCATTGAGTTTGGTTTTCTTTACACACTCAACTTCTGAAATCCTTGACTATGTAGGTGTCATGTGCGGGGAGCTATACTACCATTGCCATCTTGCCTTTTTGGTTGTATAGAAGTGTTATACTCCTTATCTCCGGAGCATCGTGTTAACTATTAGAACCATCTAACCAATTCATGATTTTGTCCCAATATCAATATTTCCTAGCTATGGAGTTTCAGTCGTGAAAGGTTGAGATTGGATGACATAGAATTTTGCACATATCATGAAGATGTTGATTTGAATGACAAATGGTCGTATTTTTAGTTCCCTCATATATGATCAATTACCAAGCAGTGTTAAGTTGTCTAAAATATGGTAATCTCATAAGCGTGTAATTCTTTTCATCCTTATAGGCTTGTGGCCTAGATTCTGTGCGTCAAGTAATGCTAAGGGTGTAATTCAACTTCATATATTTTGAAACCCATATCACATTCAAGGTGCTAGAGTATTCTTATTCTGGATAGACGGATTTTCCCTACACTCTAGAAAATGAGTAGTCTTGTCCTTGAGTATTCCTCCATAATGATTCCTATTTCCTATGTACTACTTACTCCTATGCCTCATTTGTGTATTAATTGAGGTAGTCACAAGGATTAACCAAGTTAGTATTGTTAGTAGCAACCTTTTATGTCTCTTAGTATATGACCTCATAAAGTACTCTACTCAGCGCATTAATAGATTCCTGAATAACTCCAGCCTGATCTTGAACTCTGTTGCTCCTTATTGTATTAGATCCATTAGGTATTGTAAGTTCAAACAAATCAAGGATAAAGCTTCATTGTGTGATCAGATAAACACATATTGGATAGGTAATTTTATGGTCAGTTTATGCTATCACATCTTAGAGTAACTATTAAGGGTCATCAAGGGTTTAGTGTGAGTGTCTCCCTGAAAGTATTATGTGAGTTGATAATAAAGGTAACATAAGTGTATTACACATTAGGTTGTAGTATGTGTATGTTATTCCCCGTAATTGTTCCTTATATACTTTGTGTTTTCAAATGCTTAGATTGAACTATATGATCATGGTAATATCCTATTTGATGCACTACTAGAAAGAATCATGATGGCTTGGCTTTATATGGATTGTTGATTGAAACGAAATTATATTCTTGTTGATGAACACCTTTGTGATTACATTAATGGCTGTTAAGGACTATTATGAACACATGATTGTTTGTTTACTATGAAATGACATCCTTGAGGGTATAATGCCATGTTATGGAATTGCGGGTTATTGTTGTTATCATGAATTGCAATATCCAGTGGAGTGTAAATTGTACAATGGAGGTTATCAAAAGGTAAGTCAATGGATAGTTATCTCATGCAAGATGTTTATTTGTTATCCTTGTTATGTATGTTTAGGAGTTGATATTATTTTTTAGAAGGTGTCATGACAATGCTTGTAAGTCGATAATGTCATCTGGAAGGCTAAATGTGTTGTGGAAGGAAAATATATTCGGTTGATTGAATACCAGTTAGTTTTGACTAGGAATGTACCATATAAGTGCTTTGATATAAAACTGTGCAGTCCATGTTCTTGTATCCATATGATAAGTAGTGCTTGAAATGCTGGGATTAAGATTGTGGATATATTCAATGGGTGCTATGTATAGTTGTGGATATGTTATTTAGACGAATTTGGCGATTCTCTGGCAGGTGGATAGGCCTAGTTATAAAGGAGACTTTGCCGAAATTTCTGAAACATTTTGGAGTTAGTAAATAATTTAGGGACTTAAGGTAGGTTTGAAAAGAAATGTGTGATGTCAATGTTGTGGATATGTTATTGAGACGAATTTGGCGATTCTCTGGTAGGTGGATAGGCCTAGTTATAAAGGATACTTTACCAACATTTTTGAAACATTTTGGAGTTAGTAAATAGTTTAGGGACTTAAGGTAGGTTAGAAAAGAAATATGTGATGTCAAAGTTTTTGGGGAAGACAGACTCTACTCCTCATTCGAGGATGAATGATCCTAAAGGGGGGAGAATGTAAGGCCCCAGAAAAGATTTCCAAGTAAATTGAGATTTAGTCATGCCAAGGTAGGCTAATTATTTCATTTTGTGTGATAATGAGGATTAATGTTATAATGGATATCCATTAGATATGTTAATAATCATATAGTTCATATTATAGGTGAATTGGGGTCTAAGGAGAGGCCTAAGTCTAAGCCAAGTTGGAAAATTTCAGATTAGACAAAATCTGTAAATAAGTTTGCACATGACCTAAATTTGAAGGATCATATCTCTAGTTATAAGAAGTTGCATGTGGATACTCCTATCAAATTAAAGACTTTTGAGTCAAGTTTCCAACTTAACAAACCGTGCATCATTTGTAGGTTTAAACAAAAGGTTATGATCATTTTACTCGGCATAGGTCAGTAGCGCGAGCTAAGCACGGGAGCGCGTAGCCCGCGCTAATTGGGTTTCCTTCTGCCTCACTAGCGCGGGTTATGCGCTGGATATGCACTAGAGCGCTAGAGTCAGGTCAGTAACTTTTTGACCAAGGGCTTGCTCTCTCAAGGGGTTTTCGTCCCAACCTTCATCTCTATGATCAAAGGTATGTTTTTTTGAGTTGTTTGAGTGATTTCTAACCCATAAACACTTATGCTAACAAGGATTAATCTTCAAAATCCTTAGATTTTTCTTCAAATTCTTGAATACATCAAGAACACCACAAGTGGGAAGTCTTAATATTCTTACTACAAAAGGTATGTCTATCATCTCTAACTACTTTATGGTGATTATTCATGTAAGATATATACATTAGGACTCATGGGGTGGTGATTGGGAGCCATAGGTGCCTAACCTAGGTTATGTTGATGTTGTAGAGATTGTGAGATGGGTTATTGGGGTATGATTCTTGGTATAACATTATTACATATACATGCATGTGCAAATTAGGATTATGGGAAGACTGATGAACACAAATAGGTAGAGATTGGGTTGAGTAATGAAGGAAATCTTGTAAAAGAGAATTAATAATCAAGACACTCAACTTGTGTTTGATAAAATTCTCCAATGAGCTGAAACCATAGATATCTTCCTAATATGTGTTTAATTTTTCTATGTTTCAAGTAGATTTGGATTACTAAATTTCAAAAAACTTCGTAGTAACTTAAGAAAAGCTTAAACGATGTATGTATGACTAACTTTGATCTTTGTGAAATCGCCTTGTTTGGTGTATAAATATTTGGTATGTGATAGCTACGTGGATTGGTTGTTAAATTCTTGTGATTGGTTTGTTGGGTGTTTGATTGGTTTGATTAAGTGTTATGTGGTAAGAGTTGAGAAAGAAATGACAGAAGAAAATCATAAATGATGCAATTGGAACAACTGTGGTAATAACATATTTAGCTTCTGGTGGGTAATTATTGCAATGGCTTGAATTGCTTATGAACTGTTGAATATAATGGAATTCGAACTGTTGGCTGTTTGTAACATTATTGTGGCTTTGTCTTGAGAAGTATTGTTGTTGTTCTTCTTGTTTGAAAATTGATTATTGTTTATCTTTGTGATTTGCTGTTTGGTTGTGATTGTTGTGAACTGAAACTGTACGGCGGGGTCGGGTTGCGCACCGCAACACAGTGTTATAAGGTGGCGGGTTGTGGTGATAAGAGTGGCCGAGGTAATAAGGGTGGACGAGGTAATAAGGGAGGAAAAGTGATCGAAATCACTATTGAAATATACAATTGAAAAAAGGTTGTGAAATAATCGATGTGGAATTGTGAAAGGAGACAGAAGGAGAGCTTGTACTATGTGGGGTACTGATTGGCCCTTTGTTTGGCTAATTGTACCTTCTATGTATGTTTGGTTGTTGCTTCTGTTGCTGTTTGTTACTTGTTTATGGTTGAGTTTACTTGGAACAAAGTTAGATGTTGAGAAATTGTTTGGCTTGATTGTTCCCTTGCTTATGCATTTGATTGTTGTTTCTATCACTGTTATTCATTTTTGTATGGCTTGAGTTTACTTGGGACAAAGTTTGTTCATACATACCAGTACAATTCAAATGTACTGACGTCCCTTTTGCTAGGGCGCTACATTCGTGTTATGATTGTAGGTGGATCCATAGCAGGTAATCCAGTCCACCGACCGTAGCTCCTTATCACTTCCCGTCAGCTGATTCGGTAAGTCCCTTTCCATTCGGGGCACTATGTGGCTCACGCCACTTTCTGTTTTGGGATCTTATTTTGATGTGTATAAGGTATAGCCGAAGCCTTGTTGTCGGCATTTCTATATTATTCTTCAAATGTATTTAGATGCTCCGTAGACAGGTTGTGGGTAGTGTCGGGCATGGTAATATAAAAGATAAATATTGATCTATGGCAATGATATATAAAAAAATGGAATACCTTTATTATGGTGAATGAAGTTGCTAATGGAAATTGTTATTGTTATGTTTATAAAAATTCGATTAATGGAGTTCATATCCTATAAATGGCTATTTCACTTGGTTATTATGTAATGAGAAGGAGGGGTAATACGTGGGATAGGAAAGGCACCCATGTCCGCTTGAATGGGGATACTCGGTGTGCCGATCATGTCCCTCGAATTTGGGGCGTCACAATATATATCCATTAACTACTACCAAATTTAGAGGCACATAAGAACGCCTTAATAAAAGTACTAAGCGAGGCTTATGTACCCAATAATATCACTAGTGGGGAAATGGAAAACATGGTTGGTTAGGTACTGGAGATCCATAAGATTATCTTCCACGAAGATGAGATGCCGCACAAAGGTCTGAATCATAATCGAGCACTGCAAATTAAGGTACACTTTGAAGACAAGTTAATTGCTAGGGTCCTGTTGATGGAGGTTCTAGTCTATATATTTGTCCACTGGACACCCTGAAAAGGTTTGATAAAGTTTCCATGAAATAGAAACCGCAAACACTAATGTGAAAGCTTTCTATGGGTTCTAGAGGGCCACAATCGGGGAAATCAACCTTTGCTTGCAGACAAGGCCGACTTGGTTCGACGTTGAATTCCAAGTGCTTGACATACCACCCTCATATAATCTTTTGTTAGGCTGCCCATGGATCCATGCTGCCGGAGTCATGCCCTCCACAATACATCAAGCCTAAAAGTTAAATGGAACAATTAGGAGGTAATCATTTACGGAGATGGGGGTAACCCCATCTACACTAGTCAAATCATCCCGGCTATTGGACATATAAGGAGGCTAGGAGGGGAAACCTATTATCACATTGAACAGTCAACATCACTGAGAAGGATAAGTGATGGAGTAACAAAATAGAAAGCATACTAGCATGGTCTGGATACGAACCCGACAAAGGATTGGGAAAGAGTGGTTGCCTCCATGGCGTAGACTATATTACCCTCTTGAGCAACCGGTACCCCATTTGAAATAAGCTTTCCATCAGGCAGACACACTGTAGGGAACTGCTGAAGAAGAAGCACTAGTTAGGCAGAAGGACATGTTCTTGGAAGATTAGGAAATGGACTGCAGTGACATAATTTAGGAGGAGGAGGAAGAAGGCATCTCTATTCATACTGTGGCAAAGGGAGCTATTCTCAGAAAATGGACTGTCATACCATCTCGAGCCCGCCGAATCCCTGGGTAGCTTGGCAGAATTTATAGAAGTTCTAAGCATTTAAAATTTCCAGCAATTTTGTTTTAAGATTTCTAGTTTCAAAATAAATGCCTGATTCACCCAGCCAAACTTTTTTTGAACAATTTTCAGTGTTTAATCAAATGCATTTGTCCTTTGTCATTATTTATTACTTTTTTTATACTTTTCCATTCTACAATGTTCTTATTACTTTCCTAATGAACTAGTGACTGTAACATGTAATGAGGCAACGCAACATGAGAATAGTGACATAGAGGAAGAAGATGAGGTACCTAAAGAAATTGTTAGGGAAGTTGAGAATTTTGACAACAAGCCTAAGTCCAACTTGGACGAAACAAAAGCAGTAAATTTGGGTGATGCCAAATCTGTCAAAGTGACCGGCATCAACATTCATTTATCACCAACAGAGAAGGAAGAGTACATCCATTTTCTAATGGAAAATGAGGATATATTTGTGTGGTTGTATGACAATATAACCGGTTTGAGCATATCCATAGAAGCTCAAAAGTTTCCTACCAATGCCATATGCCCGCCAGTCAAGCAGAAACTCAGAAAACTCAAACTAGACATGAGTTTTAAAATCAAAGAGGAAGTTACCAAGCAGATCAAAGCCAAGGTTCTCAGGGTGGTCGAGTACCCAATATGGTTATCTAATATTGTGTCGGTTCCAAAGAAATACGGGAAGTTCCAAGTATGTGTTGATTATCGGGATTTGAATAGAGCAAGTCTAAAAGACGACTTACCATTGCCAAATATGCACATCATGATCGATTCCTGCGCCAAGAATGAGCTCCAATCCTTTGTATATTGCTTTGCATGTTATCAGAAGATCTGGATGGATGAAAACTATGCCGAGAAGATAGTTTTTGTTACATCGTACACTGTTACAAGATGATGCCATTCAGTGCCACTTATATGAGAGGCATGATAACTTTTTTTCATGATATGATACACAAAAAATAGAGGTTTATGTGGATAACGTCATTATAAAATCCAAAAGGGCCACGGATCATAGAGCAGACTTGAATAAGTTCTTCGACAGGCTCAGGAGGTGAAATTTGAAGTTGAACCCCGCAAAGTGTGCATTCAGGGTCCCCACAGGAAAGTTACTAGGATTCATTATCATTCGTCGAGGGATCGAGCTAGATCCGACTAAAGTCAAAGCTATTCAGGAGTTACCACCACCCATAAGCAAAAAGGACATGATGAGTTTCCTAGGACGGCTCAACTACATCAGCCTATCCATAGCATAGTCCACAGTAATATGTGAACCCATATTCAAGATGCTGAGGAAAGATGCCGAGACAAGTTGGAATGAGGATTGTCAGAAGGATTTTGACAAGATCAAGGAATACCTGTCCACACTGCCAGTTCTGGTCCCGTCAGAACCAGGACGACCTTGTGATGCTTTATGTATCCTTGTTAGATGGAGCCTTTGGGTATGTCTTGGGACAACATGATGAGACAGGAAGAAAGGAGAACGACATATACTACCTGAGTAAGAAATTCACAACTTATGAAGCACAGTTTTCTCTGCTTGAACGCACTTTCTGTGCTTTGGCCGGGACATCCCAAAAATTGAGGTATTATTTTTGTGCCTACACTACATACCTCATATCCAGGATAGATCCTCTGAAGTACATATTCCAAAAGCCCATGCCTATGGGGAAGTTGGCTAAATAGCAGATACTGCTGAGTGAGTTCGACATCGTCTATGTAACTCAAAAGGCAGTCAAGGGACAAGCATTGGCAAATCACCTCGCTGAGAATCCAGTGGGAGGAGAATACAAACCCTTGAAAATGCATTTTCCTGATGGAGAAGTATCATTCATAGGAGAAGACATTACATAAGCATACGACAGTTGGAGGATGTTCTTTGACGCAACCGCGAATTTCAAAGGAGTAGGTATATACATGTGATTTTTGACACTCCCCAAGATTTTTCATACTTTAGCATGTAAATATTTAACTTAGGCCTAATATCTTTGTTTCAACTAATTTTGATGCGTTTAATTTATTTCGTCACAAAAAATAAAAATTACAAAAATATTTTAGTTTATGTATCTTTCATAAAAACTAAAAAAAACAAAACAATACTTTATTTTTATTTTAATATGATATTTGAAAATACAAAAAAAAATTAGTTTCATTTGTAGTATTTAGTTTCATACTAGTTTATTTTAATTTAGAGTGATTTTTATATTTTTATAGATACAGTGTATTATTTAGTCTTTTAGCCTAAGTTCAAACCCAAAAGACATGGTCCAACCCAATTACCCAAAGGCACATTCTTGTCAAAATAGCATGGTGTAGCCAGTTTTCTCACTGGTCAATAAAAAGTAGACAGCGTTTACCAAGTCAATAAAAAATAGCTACTATTTTGCTGCAACAGAGACCTGTCCCGTATAATATACGGGAGTTCTGGTGCATTTGTATACGAACTCCAGCATATTATACTGGACCTGTATACTTTGCTAACTCCTGTATAATATACGGGAGAATGGAGCACCCGTGCTCCAAACACCAATATATTATACTGGACATTTATACTTCCTGGAACTCCCGTATATAAAATTTCACACCATATTCTACCCAACTGATTAGCTCACTTAAGTGCAAAATTTAATCTTAACCATCTATTCCCCTCCAATCAAATGGACCATGTCAATTCTTATACCTATTCTCATTTTGGTCACTCTCAGCCATCAATAATCCAAATATTATCTTCATTTTGCATTTTCTTTATTATCGGCTAGGAAGATCTCAAATTTAGAGTGTTTATGAAGCAATTTCTTTTTTTTTTTGGCAATCTACTAGGCAAAGCCTAGGGTTAGTTTTTTATTAAAAATATCAAATTTAAAATTACAACATAATAACTTGATTGAGCCAACTAAACCATGATCATCACATAATTCATAACATATTCTGTGATGATATTACATTCGAGGATATTAATACGGTAAAATAGACATATGAGGAAGCACTTAATGTGCTGTCCTTTCTCCAACTTTGTGATGAAATTGAAAAGAAGTAAGTTGTTCTCGTCCACAAATTTTCTCAGTAATTCTTTGAAAATCATGCTTTGTTCTTTGATTTACTGGACTTTGTGAAGGTTGTTTGGGTGACCTGTTTTTGGCTTTGCAATTCTCATTGGGAGCTTCCTTATGTTTGCATCTTCAACCAATCTGCCGTCCCAACTTCTTTCCCTTTGGTGACTCTTTTTATTTATTTTACTGTGCGTTGGAGACAAATCCCCATTCTTGCAGCATTTTCCCGACAATGCGTTAGGATATCCTCTTCCTCTCCTTCTTCATATATGTGTCTTCCTTCCACTACATTTAGGAGATGACTTTGATCTGAGGAGATTAGCCTTTCAGAAGATAATTGCTGACACTGTGCTGCTTTAGGAAATGCTACTAACTTGTTTTATGAAGAAGTACATTTCATTGGTGGAGGCAGTGCTTTTTGTTTCCAATAGCTGATGTATCACCCGAATATTGTGTTGCATTTTGTGCTTGTACTTTTCGGTTGATCGCTATTGGTGTTGCCTTTGAAGGATCTTCTGTTGTATCATTTTTTGGAATTCTACTAGTGCATTATGGTTCAAATTGCTAGATGTAGCTGACAGTTTTACATTCCCATTCCTTTTTGCAGGTTTCATTTGAACTATTAGCTTGATCGTGGCATAATTGTACTCTCCTGAGATGTTGCAATCATGTTCATGCCCTTCTTCAGCAGATGACCAACCAACAGAACCTTCGTCCCAACTCTCGTCATCGTCGAAATGTCGTTGGTCCCAAAGTTTCGATTTAATTACCATGTCTCTCATGTTAGATATAATTATTTGTTTGTTCATTCCCTCGAGACTTGAAAATTCGCCACTATCATTGATATCTTCCCCGCTGTATATACTGGATATAGAAATGGGAGGATAACTTTGCACCTTCTTAATCACTCATCCAGCAACTTTTCCATCATGTTTACCCAGATTTTCAAGCGCGGCAACTAAATTGGACCTTACTGTTATTGCTGTAGACTTGTTTGCAATCTGTTTATTTTTGTTCTGGGTATCTTCATTTCTGTTGGTCCTCGATGATTCACTGTTCCTTGCATTTTGTTGTCTAGTATCCTTTGTAAGTTGCAGATCATCTAGAGGATGTGAAACCAAATAACTGTTAGAGATAGTCGCAACTGTTTTACGTTGTTGAAACATCTCTGTCTTGTGATTTGTATCCTGTCTAGATGAGCTTCCTACAATGTCTTTAACTGAAGAAGTTGTTAATTGGATAGTATCAACTCTCCCATTTGTACTTCGACTTGCAAGACTTTGCAAAGGAATTGGAGATTCCATCTTTAAGTGTGAACTATCTGCATAGACTGCTTCCTCTTCTGCTGCTATCTGCTGAATGTTATTCTTTTTTTGCTGTGAACTTGAGTTCTCCTCAGTGTCCTCATATGGAGGCCTTGTTTTTTGTTGGTTTACTGCATCATTATTGTCATTCTCAGATACAACTCGATCAGAATGTTGTTGTCCAGTTTTTTTTGAATCAACAGTTGTATTAGAAGCTGACAACTTCTCTTTTGGTTGCAAATACACATCTGTGTGATCTGTGTTTAGTGCTTCCATAATTCCTTTTGCTTGAGCAGGCAGGTTATTGACTTCTTTGTTAATCATTTGCTTATCCTGCTACTGTTCAATCAGCTCTGAAGTCTTCAAGTTTATTGCATTGCCAGATCCTAGATGCACATTGTTACTGTACTGATGACATTCAAGACCAATCCTCTGCGCATCCTGTGCACACTGTTTGCTGTGGATTACATTGGTTTCCATTGTTCCTGCATTATGTAATTTGGATACTACCAATTCATTATCACTCATATATCGCATTGTGGATGGAACGGTGTTCTGCTGTGTACAAACATAGCCAGAAACACTCTCTATTATTGGCAAAGATTTTGAAGATGTAACAGCTGACAAACATTGCTGCTACTCATTGCATTTAAAGTGCTGTCCATCCTTTTTAACCAACTGCTCAGTCTGTGCACCATTTGTGATATAATCATCAGTTGATTGTTTTTTTCAGTATAAGCATCATATGCTCGATCCTGAGTTGCAGCCTTAGAATTTTCCAACTTCTGCATCTCATTTAAGGATTCTGCTGGGGATTCTATAGGCGAGGCATCAGCCATTTCATTTACTACATCATTCTTCAAAATGAACTGTTGATCAACATCCTTCGTATTCATCCCTGCAATTTCAGAAGACTTTAACTCATTATTCTGATTAGTGCCAACTTTTCCAATGCCATGATGTACACTTGAATCAACAGGACCAAAATTTTCAGTCAGTGCTGCATTTTTTTTTTTGTATTCATTGTTTCAGAGAAATTGCATTATTCTGCACTAGTTTTGATGATTCTGCTCCTACAATATCATCTATTTCTTGTAGATCAGTAGCTCATTTTTCAGCTCGTTTAACATTTAGATAGTCCCTTGCATCTCCTAATAATTTGACAACTTCATTCCTATCATTACGAGACAGATTTTAACCAGATTTTCATCTATCACCTCAGCTGCTCCATCCATTACTTTTCTGATCCTGCATGCTTTTACATCTTGTCCTTGATGTTTACAGAAAACACAATACATCGGCAAATTGTCGAAAACAATTTGTTGATTGAACTCGATGGATTTACCTGAAGCAGCATCTAAAATGTGCAGAATGACTTTATCTGGATGTTTATTCATAAGGTCCACTATCACCTTAACTCTTGCCGCGCTCGATCTCGATCTGTCTTGCGTCGCTTTATCAACAACAAGCGGTTTTCCCACTGCTGAAGCTATAGATAATAACGATCTCTTTGCAAAGAATTTTGGAGGTAGGCCTGGCAGAGATATCCACACGACTGCCATTAATGTCTCTTCCCTCGGATTGAAATCGAAAGTCCATGGAAATGATCTGAAGAAGTATTCTTCTCCTTTGGACTTAAGATATCCAGTCGTCTTCGAAAGGAAGCAAACGTAGTCATCGTACAAATCAAATCTGATTAAGAGATGCCGATATTCCAATTGCCCAATATTACATCGCCCTTGAATATTAAATTGCGACGAGAAAATATTTCGCATTTCCGCTAAATCTGGTCTGCCATATGAGAATTTCAATATGACAGCCTGATGTAAACCTTCTTCCTTAGTGAAGTTGTTAACTTCTTCCATTGTAAATTGAATAACAGGTTTATCATATTCATATATAACTGGATACAGATCAGTTTTTGTCGGAGTCAGCTCACTTACTTGTAGAGTTGACGCATAAGTTTGCTTGAACCTTTCGATTGGATCAGATTTCGTTGAGATTTTGTCAGCTTCTCCCACAGCCAAAGGCTGGGGAGAGGTCCTCGCAGACATGGCTGCCAAAATCAAAATACAATGACACAATTCGAGCAACAGAGAAAAGATTCATCCATCCATCTAATCAACCGATAGAATGAAGAAAATTAAAAATTCGTCGATCTAAAATGATCTTTGTTCAAATTAAAATCTTGGAGAATTGAGTATAAATTTGGAAATGAAAAAAGTTGGAGAATGATCACAATAAGGATGGGGTTATTTTGATACCAAAATTGCTATTATCCATCGCTGGATTCCGAAGAAATGGTCGATGAATAGTGTCGGAAACTGTAGCACTGTTCACGACCGAGAGAGGGGTTATGAAGCAATTTCTTCATTTGCCGTTTGGTCTGCAAGTTTGGTCATCGTTTCTTTAGCGCTTCAGCTAATCCATATTTTGGATTCGGAATTTGTTTATCCTATTATTTCTATTCCCTTCAAATTTAACATGTATAACAATGGATTATACTAATATATTTTTAGTTTATTGAAGTGACGAAATAGCAGTTAATTAAGCCTTGAGCCATGTCATTTTGTCCTGGTTGAAGAAACTAGCTTATTCTTGGACATATGTCAAATACATAACAAAGAAAAGATTCTCTATGATGTTATGTGCTCTCTGATTTTGGGTGAAATTCATAATCCTTTATCTATCTTTATTTTTAATCATAATGCTTTTTCACAGAATGTTTGCATATTATTAATTAAAAATGATAAGTTGACCATGATTTTCCCTTAAAGATAAATTTACTCTACTCAAGTTTGGATGCAGTAGTTGTTCACGTGTATCAAGTTTGACATGATTCTTCTGTCATTGCTTTTCGTAGCTCGCCTTGTTGTGGTCATGGGTAAGATTCAGATATGTATTTTACGTGACTTTATCACAATTTTTAATAATGATAGTAGAAATAAATATGTTATAAATTTGGGTGTGCATTTTATGTGATCCGATTTTAATTTCCAACAACGTTAAATAGAGCGTATTGTGAACTACAAGTGCATTTCATGTAGCATGGTTTACGATGTGTTTTAAATAACCTCGATTTTTCCTAAAAATATTAAAAGCGGATAGAAAGTTAAAAATGCACAATAGGTTTAAAACATGCGATAAATCGAATAATAGGCTAATTTTAACAGTTAAGCGACTGTGCTAGAACTACGAAACCCGGGAATGCCAAATACTTTTTCCGGGTTAATAGAATTATTTATCTAGATATTCTGGTTCGCAGATTTTAAATAAAAGTCGAATATCCTCGATTTGGGAATTCAAAATAAACTGGTGACTTGGGACATCAAATAAATTATTCCAAACCGCCAGTAGCTGTCAGAAAGCGTATTTGGGACTTGAGGTATATATCTGCTACGTCCGTAGATACGCAAAGTCTCCTTCTTATTATATCGACAGTTATTAGATGTTATTTTGATCCCTCTTTGTATTAGACTATTCTGGTGACTAGAGCAGTGTAAGAATTCTTATAGCCTGTGTTGCCCGTGGGTTTCCAGGTCTTGGAGGTTGTTTGAGTATTTTGTATTGAAGTATATGTGCTAGGCGGCAAATTTATGCATTTTCTAATGTTATTCGGTATTCTTTTATTGTTTTCGTGAATATTATTAAATTACGCAATGTATTATGCTTACCTAGTCTTGAAGACTGGGTGCTGTCATGACATGTTCACATTGGTGAACTAGGGTCGTGACACTGATGCTACTCTTCGATGGTGGAAGAATTCTAGTTTATCGCATACTCTAGCTCTATCATTTTCCTAAACTGTGTTTTCTTTGTGTAATAAGTCTTTCTCATTATCCAATATGTAATCTTTTCAATCATGATCAACAGATATCACTTCTGATAAGTTAGATTTGTCTCCATGATGTGCATCTCACATGTTTGAGTTGATCATTATTGTACTTTACAAGATGGACCTGGTACATGTCTGATTTCCTTTATCAGTCTTTAAAACTTCGCCTTTACTTGATTCAACAGAAAAACTTATAGATAAAAGATGTATATTTTGAAAGACTTAATTAATTAGCTGTACTTATGTTTATTATTCGTTTGAACAATATTTATGGTGTTCATGTTGCCTTCCTGTTTATGTCACAAGTTGATTAATTATTTCCATCACTGCTATTTGTTTTCCGTTATTTTGTAAGCTATATCGCACATGTTATTTGATTAGTGAGTGTCTTGACTGTTCATCGTCACTACTAGTCCACTGAGGTTAGTCTTGATACTTACTAGGTACCGACTGTGGTATACTTATACTACACTGCTACACATCTTTTTGTGCAGATCCAGGTACCTTAGTGTTGTTTATAATCTTACTAATTGATTCGGGGCGTTGCTGTGGAGACTTAAACTATACCTGTTGTCGCATTCGTAGGCCTTAGAGTCACCTTGTGATATTTTCCTGCACTGTTGATTCTGTTATGACACACTTGTATTTAGAGATTTTCTAGTAAACTCTGTAGAGCTTGTGACGTGTACTACCTGTTTTAGAAATTGCAAGAAATTTTTGTCTCTTATTTAAACAAAAAAAAAAAAAATCTGGTTGACATATTATCATTTCACTTGAACTACTAAAAATGGTTGAAATTATTCCAACATTGGCTTGCCTAGCAAGCGCAATGTTAAGCGCCATAATGATCCTGAAAGTGGAAATTTCGGGTTGTGACACCTTATCTTTCCTCTACTTTCCTATATTTTTTCCTCTTTTCTACTCTACTCTGCTCTACTAAAATATTTTCTATATTAAGGTGATGTTTACATTCTTCATGGTTATAGGAATCTAACATTTGCAAGTTCGCTAGCAAAGCTAATCCATATATTTTAAATCTTCTCCCCCCTCCCCCAGCCTGCTGTTTTTATGTAATAAGTATAATCCGCAGAGTTAGTTCACGTTGAAATAGCCACCTATATTAAGATAATTATGATTTTTATACACAAATTACAGGAGAGATCATTAGTTTGTGTTTAAAGAAGATCATTTTGTTTTCTTTGGTCTTTCCTTTTTCTTACTATAATGATAATCAAATCGTTCACTCTATTGAAAAACGTAACTCCCATATTAAGATGATTTTAACCTTTAACCAATTTTCATAAAACTTTTTTGGAAATTGTCTACACTTGGATGCTTTCTTCTCTGAAAAGATGATACTACATAAAGTCACCAACTTCAATAATTTAAAGTTTTCGTGCTGAAAAAGAAAAACAATCATTTCAGAAAAAGGGAAGATCCTATTGCTTGTTGGATGGAGGAGGTTCAATGACAAAATTGACCATATCTTAGAGCAGTATAAATTGACATCCGTTCATAAACCATTTCTCATTCACCAAAAAACACATAATTTCACCTAAGCTTCCTAAAGTTCAGTAAAGATGTCAAGACACCTTCCTACCTACGCTTTATTAGCAGTCATTTTGACGGCAATTTCTTTGGTTTTAGGTTTTGCAAATGCAGACGTTCAATGCGGTGATGTGATATTGAAGATAATCCCATGCCAAAATTTCTTAATGAGTGGAGAGTCGTCCCCTAGTGTTGCTTGTTGCAGCGGAGCACAAGCTCTTGACAAAGAAGCCGCCGCGTCTCAGCCGGACCGTCAGGCTATCTGCGGCTGCCTGAAGTCTGCTGCACAAGCTTTCCCTATAAACGTTGATAAAGCAGCACAACTCCCTACCCTCTGCAAACTTACTACCAAAATACCCATCAGCCCTACAGTTGATTGCTCCAAGTAACTTTCTTCTCGTCCTATTATTATATTTGGATGTGTCACATTTAGCCCATGAAAATATAACCAGCTGATCAACTCGTCCAAGTTTGGATGGCTCGGGCTGGACAAATATTCATTGGGGGTTCAATTTGTGTATAATCAAAAAATTTGGGCTAATTTGAATAGCTTATGTAACCAAGTGATCCATGCCAAAAATTATCAAAGCTTAGAAAAAAAAAATTTGGGGTTTGGTCAGTTAGGTCTAATTTGGATTGGATTATGATATATTAACTTAGTTTAAATTAACCCACATATATTCATCCATAGATGTTTTTGGGCGGATATGACCTAACACCTTTGTTAATTAAATTCATTTTAATCCGCTCAAATTTTGTCCAATGCCCATTAGACCCTTTTATAAATATGAAAGATTGCTATTCCCTCCGTTTCAGTTTATGTGAACCTATTTCCTATTTGGTCCGTTCCAAAAATAATGAACCGTTACAAAATTTGGTAACTATTGAGCTTAAAGTTATAACTCTACCATTAATGAGAAACTTTTATAACCACACAAATACTCTGAGCCCCATTTGGATTTAGAATCATAAATATCAAAAGTCTTTTTTTTTTTTAAAAATTTCATTCTCAGTCAAACAGGTTAACATAGATTGAAATGGATGGAGTATATTGTTTAGTAAATAATTACTACAGCTCAAGGTGGAGCCACGACGAAGTGATGGTCATTGTCCCAAATTTTTCAAATTCATTTTTTTTGGTCTATAAACTACTTATGTTGAAGTTTGTGTTTTCACTTTTAATGTTGCTTAATTTCTTTCAAATAAACACCACAATTCTTTTCCCCTAGAGGTTGTCACCAGATTTTTAAAATTTGGCCTCGCTAGTTATTAATATCATCTTAGAAAGTATATATTCTATGGATGTTTTCCTTGTAGCTAATTACCTTTTTCTTATTTTGTTCTTTATATTGACTGTAGGATTTGAAGGACAAGTGGAATTCTTAGCAAGGATTTGAACTTTGAAGAAGTGCTATACCGGTTTTTTTATATGAATATAATGTGGTGCTAAAGGACTCTAGCTACACTATTCCAAATCCGTTTTAAAATTATGTAGTATCACTTGATAAGAATATTATACGAAAATATGATTGAAGATTAGTAAATCTTTCTTTCTTATCCATTAACTACTTCTCTTCTCCTTCCATCCAATCTCCTCGCCTTCCATCCTTAGAATCAAGATTTAAACGTTATAAGTTTGAGTTAAATTAAGACGAATGAAAGCGTCAAGTTGACATGCAAAAATTATAGGATCAAGTTGCAATTATCGATTTTCAATTCCTAATGACATGCGATTCGTTATATTCATAGATGGTGCACCTATCATTCCATGATCCTAATTTCGAATGAATTAATTTCAGAAAATGAAAATTCGAAAGGAAAGTTATACTGTTCCGGGTAAAAATGAATATAATCTTCATTTGAATGATGCATAATGCATCTAACACGTACAGTAGTAGACGAAGCAACTGCCGTTTTACCTTAGATATTCACTTGGC
The DNA here is from genome assembly GCA_034376525.1 of Nicotiana benthamiana. Classification (NCBI taxonomy): domain Eukaryota; kingdom Viridiplantae; phylum Streptophyta; class Magnoliopsida; order Solanales; family Solanaceae; genus Nicotiana; species Nicotiana benthamiana. Next base: position 40,692,807 of record CM067336.1, read on the forward strand.
TCTTCTACAAAAGGCTTACAAAATCACACATATAATTTGCTAAATTAGAGAAAAAAACAACTGCACACATTTTACTAATATATAGAAATGGGGGACGAACATTGCAATAATCAGTGGTGCAAAAGGTTGTGTTAGTTGTGCTATTCTTGGTCCATTTCATGGGACATTGAATATTTAACACGCGTATTGCAATTCACCACGTGTATTCCCCTTCAATTACTAGTAAACCTACTCCTACAAAAAATTTTGCTCATTGCCCCCATCTTCTCCTACTTTGCATATGATGTTTGTGTTACGTTGAGTAAGAGGCAAATTCAGTAAGAGGCAAATTCGATAATAAGGAAAATAAGGAACGTTAAATTTTAATTTGAAAAATTCTTGAAATCGAAAGTAAAAATTACGGGATTATAAAAATTTAAAAAACTTTATTATAATAATAAGATGTTACAAAAGTATTCCAAATTAGTTATACAATAGGTACCGAATACGGAGCAACAACTAATCAATTGAGGGTTACAAAAGTTATCTAAATTGTAAAATTTCACCCTTCATCGTGTTTATGTCTATTATAGAAATTTATGCTTCTTTGAGTCTTCTGTTAATTGATTCTCACATGTGAAAAAAATGGGGAACTCCCTCATTTTGTGCGTTATGTTTTCCTTTGATCATATTTTTGGTCTTGAATTCTGAACTCATTTTAAATAAAGTTTCTATTCCCGTAAGTATGTTAATTTTTTTTAAAATTTTTCTTAGTTTTGCTTAGTTCTTTCTTGATGAGCATCACTACAAAAAAAAAACTCAATTACCAAAAAAAAAATGTTGGTAAATTGATCAAATTGGTTGGTATTTTGATTTACTAACAGATTACCAACGGAAATTGGACTGTTGCTAAAAGGCTCGATGGTAAATTTTACCAACCATATTGAATTGGTTGGTAAACTTACCAACTAAAAATTAGTTAGTAAACACCAAATAAATATGTTGGCAAATTTTGAATCTTGAGTCCAAGATTTTCGTTGGTAAATTTACTAACAAAAAATCAGTTGGAAGTTCGTTAGTAAATTTACTAACATATAGAAATTGAGTTAGTAAAATTGGTTTTTGATTATTTAAATTGTGTTTGTAATTGGTTGGTAAATATAGTAACAAGAAAATTTCCATTAGTATTATGTTAGCAACTATACTAATGGACCAATTTGGTTGGTAAATCCGATAGTATATTTTTAAAAATACATTGGCAATCGGTGGTAATTTTGTCTATAGAAAAGTTCTATTTAGTAAATTGTAGGCAATTTACAAACAAATTTCAAATTCGTTAACAAATATGGTTATAATAATTGTATTAATATTCATTTAAAGCTTTAAAAGATCCCAAAAAAACGAAAACAAAATAAAAAAAATACTAATACTTTATAAATAATAATATCTATCATGAAGTTGAAAGCAGAATCCAAGATGTGTCTAACATAAAAGAAGCGAACATAAATCTAAATGTGACTTGTGCCATTTGGCGACGAGTTGCAGAATCCAAGACGTGTCTAACACAAAAGAAGCTAACATAAATCTAAATACAACTCGTGTCATTTGGCGACGAGTCGTGTCTACGAGAAGGCGGTGTAGGTAAGCCACCTATGAGGACCGATAGACGGTTTTGGAGTAGTTGATCAACTTGCTCGCGCACCTCTTGCTGCATTTCGTGTCTCATTTCTTCACGCATTTCTTCTCTCATTTCTTGTCTAATCTCTTCTCTGATCTCAGATCTCATCTCATGCTTCTTCTCTTCCTTAATTTCTTGCAAACGATGTCCTACACATTCACTCACCCGAGTATTGAAGTCTAGATCTTGAGGTGGAGATATCGAGCTGGAGGAAGCACCAACATGCCCATAGAAAGGAGCTTGAGAACCAAGACCATAAATGCGCGTCTTCTTAACACCGACTTCCTCCAAATATATTTGTGAGAAATCAACTTCAGGAGGCTCACCGGACCCATCTTCAGGCTGAGACGCAGATAGAATTAGATATTATGGCGTCCTGGACAAAAAGAAAATGATATAAGCTCTATGATAATAAATTTGACAGAGAAAACATCAAGAACACAGTCATAAAAGGTAACAAAACTGAAAACTCAAATGTCAATAAATGAGCTAAACTCAATTAATTCCCAGTCGATAGAAAAAGTTGAGCATCAGAATTCTCATTCTCTGTGCAAGTTCTGATAAGTGGAGATTTTGTAGTCATTTGAACTAGAAGACAACCAATTGGAGGCAATCCAGTCAGTACAGTCATACGGCATCCAAACTAGAGGTTCAGTTAAATGCTGCATATGTATCACATTTAGAAAATGTGTATCCATTCTAGTTTGGTTACTGTATTTCCTATACTTCTGAGAGTGTTGCTACTGCCCAACAGCCTGAGTCTGTATTAAATTATACAGCTGCAGTCTCACTCCCAAGCCAGAAAGCAGTTCCTGTCCAGCAGTGTACAGAGAAATCTACTGTTACATTGCAGCTGACACCAAATGTGTTAACTGAAAAGAAATATCAAATAAGCCTTCAGTGACATCACAAGTCAGTAAACGAGCTGATCAACAAGCTAAGGAGATAGAAGAGAAAGGTTGTGATTCAGGAGATGAATTAAGAAAAATTGCGCAACACAATGCACTTTTGGCTGAAGCAGGGAATGAACAGCAGAATGCAGTAGTGATAACCAATTCTGGTCATTTTCATTCTCCAGTAAATCAGGGCATTGTAAAAGATGTTATGATACAAAATGGTGATGTAAAAACTGCTCAAACTTCTGTGATGGATAGGAATGCTGCAGATCAACATCTACTATCGAAACCTGTTGTAGTGGATGATAATTTAGAGGCCTCGCATATTGCTTCTCCAGTTCAGCCCATGAATGAGACAACTCCAGATGGTATTGATCGGCTCCTTTGCACAGGCTGATCAATCAGATGAAAGTGATGAAAATCATTTCAAGTGTAATGTGCAGCAGCAGCAAAGCACTTTCCCTGCTGCTACAGCTGCAGAAATATTACCAAAAGTTGTTACTGCCCAGACTTGCCTGATATCAGCTACAGTTTCATTGAAACAACCCTTAAATGAGTTAACAGAAATCGACAAGCAGCAAATGGTACAGCATTCTGTGGATCAACCAACTGCTGCACTACCTCCTGTGACACCAAATGATAACAATGCACGGGTTTGTATAATGCCATCTTCTAGTTCATTGACACAGTCATCGAATGCTTTAACTACTACACAGGATACCAACACAGACAAAGGGACAGTACAGAATGAACCATCACCTTATAGGCAAATTTCTATTGATCAAGCTGAATCACAGCTTGACAATAATGAAGCAGTCAATCATACAACTATAGCTGCTTTCGCTGATGCTGTCAATGATGATGTCTTATCTAAAGAAACTGTTGTTGTACAGCCTATAGATAATCGACAGGAAAATGGACAATGGTTGATGGCTAATAAAGCAGTAACTCCAAAATCCAAAAATAAGAATCACTTTGCAGGAAACAACCCATCCATACCCTCAACTTCATACTCTTTCTCAACAATTGCCAATTCCGATGATGATGAAGGAGAACTTTTGGAAGAAAAATTACAGATTGGTAACATTAAGCACACAGATAAGTTAACACTTTCGTCAGAAAAAGATCAAGAGTGTGATCAAAATAATTCTGGAGAAGTCTATAAATATCCAATCAAGCAAAAATGTCAAGGGAAATCTGTAATGAAGAACTTGCATACTCTTCTGCAACAAACAGCAACTCCAAACAGCAATATGAACTGTAACGCTCCACTATTTGTCCCAAGAACAAAAGCAATAATTTCAAATACAGCGACGTCAAAGTTAGAACAGAATGAGTCAGCACATAAAAGCTCAGTTGAAGTCGCAAACCAAAGGAGGCCATCCAGTAAGGTCTATGTATTAACTCAACAACCAACAGATACTCGACAACAATCAAGTGAAGATGGACAATAGACGATGGCCAACAAAGCAGTAACTCTTGATATTACATCACAGAATACAAGCATATTTGCAGCATATAAATGCACAGACAAGTCATTCGTGGAATCGACTTCCAGCGTTTCGTCAAAACAACTCTGATTTATCAACTCAATCACTTCTGTCACAGTCACAAGACAACTATCAGTTTTACTTTTCCTTGGAGATCATCTTGATACATGTCTTCCACTATGCTTTAAACCAATAGTGTGATGTCGACTTGAAGGAGAAAGAGTAAAGAAATCGCGAATCCTAATTTTTTGTTTAAATAGATCGCTGTTACTGCCTTGTTCTTTTCTTTTTGGAGTAAAAGGACGCTACAGGCCGCCTCATGCTACATGTCGCCACACGGTACAAAGGCAGAGGCGCTCGCTTATTTGAAAATGCTATGCCACACTGTAAAATACCGGTGGCAGCTCGCATCGCCTCGCCTCATGCTATTAGCACTGAGGCGAGCGCTATTTACAACATGGGTACAACCAGTTGCCAGAACGTATAAACAGCATGTGAAGACATATCAAATTATTGAGCAAGTAAAAGGTGGTATATATAACCTGTAGTTGGGACCCTTAGACAGAATATTGAAGATTCGCAAAATCAGAAGAATGCTTTCCACTGGAAAATAACATTCAATTATCATCAATTATTTGACTTTTAAGTAACATCTTGCATGCTTTTTGCTAATCCTATAAATTGCGACACTGACTACTATAGATATATATGTTAAAATTAAATGGCCATCGCAATCAAAGTAGCAAACGTCACAACAAAAATGGGAGAAGTAACTTACATAGGTGCTCTTAGATTTCTGGTCCACAAACTCCTTGTTCGCCTTGACATGTGTCTTCTTCAGAAGCTCATGTGGATGAGCTGGTCTTCCCAGTTCTTTAGCCTAAAGTTGAAAACCACGTTCACTATATTAATACATAATCACTAGCTTTGGAGATATTATAACTAGGCTAATAAAAAATGAATATACCATTTGTCTTGCATGTTCTCGGTGACTTCTGGAGCCTCCTGTATGGTGCGAGGGACCAGAACCTTCACCACCTTTTTCACTTACCGATTCCTTGAGCATTGCGCAGACTTGGCTTTAAAAGCCTCAGTCTCCCAGTGTAACACACACGTTTTTTCTGAAATAACTTTGAAACCCATGTCCAACAGTAGTCTTTCTATAAAACACATTTCCACTGTGTCATAGGCCTTCCTCAGGTAAACTTTAGCACACATCGTGTGGAACTTCCTTTCTTATTATACCCTTTGAATTGCTCATGGGTAAATAGGATGTCTATTTTACTCTTTAAATTATAAATATTTACCCTCTTATATTTTTTAAAATATTTTAATATTACAATTTTTTTCATTTTTAATTTATATTATAAACTTATCTATAAAATAATAAATATTATTTATAAATTTTAAAAAATAAAAAGTATTTAAGCATCTATAATGTTGGAATAACAAAATAAAAAAATATAACAAAATAATTAATTAGAATAATTTATTTATAATATAAATTACATATTCTTAAAAATTACGTTTTTTCTGAAATAACTTTGAAAAGTTTTTATTCATGAACTTTAACAAGTTTCTTGAGTAGTACATGTATTGAAGTACATATATAACTTTCTCGTAACTATATTTTCTTGTAACACATTTATAAAATAAACAAGGTTTCCTTTTCATAACCTATTTTTAGTACATAGTCATGACCCTATCATTACATGTTAGGAAGGGTTTGAGAGGAGAATCCATTATTCTCATGGGAAGAACATTATGATGAGTGCTTTTTTGACTTCGTGGTTTTTGATTGACACTTAACTTCTTGTATGTTGATTTTTCTTTTTATATCTTTCTCACTCGTATCTATTCGCTCGTATCTATTCTTCTGCACATACTCGTGTGTATATAATATAGTTCCCCAAGTGTTTGAGAGATGAAGAATAAAGCCTCGAACACTTGTGTGTTTTCTCCCAATTTGGTCCTTTTCCTGAAACAGAAAAATATATGGGACTCGGAGGTGCGATTATAGATGAAAACTGCCTAACTCGTGTATATTTCCATCAGATTAATGTAACACTGAGATGGTAACGTAAGAGTATTCCATTTTGCCGTTCAGGTTGTGACTCATCATTTGGCACGAGTTAGGGTTTTTTCCTAGCATCTAAAATCGTTACTAAAATTTTAATAATTCAAAGAAAAAATTCAAACATGGTGATACCTGACTGTGGGTACTTCCTTAGAAGTAGTATCTCTTTAAATGAACGGCATTCTAATGTGTAGGTAAAACTTTGCCATCCATTGTTTCCAACTCGTATGCTCCTTTCCCCGAAATTTCACGAACTCTATAAAGTCCTTCCCACGTCGGACTTAGCTTTCCTGAATTAGTTGTCTTTGTAGATTGGAACACTTTTTTGAGCACGAAGTCCCCAATTTTAAAGAACATGAGACGTGCCTTCCTGTTGTTATATCGTTCAATTGCTCGTTTTTGAGCTGCCATCCTTATTAACATAGCTTCTCTTTTCCCTTCAAGTAGATCAATATTTACCCGTAACTCTTCATTGTTTGAGTCCTCCCCTGTTTGAACACGACGTGTACTAGGTTCTGCTATCTCAACCGGTATTAATGCTTCTGCACCATAAACCATGTAAAACGGTATTTCTCCTGCACTTTTTTTTGTCGTTGTTCGATATGCCCATTATACCGCTGGTAATACTTCAGGCCAATTACCTTTTGAATCTTGTAACCTTTTTTTTAAGTGGTTGATGATTACCTTATTTTTAGATTCTGCTTGTCCATTACCCACTGGATGATATGGTGTTGACGTTATTCTTTTGATTTGCCAACTTTGAACTAATTTTGTGATTTGAGCTCCTATAAATTGTGGGTCATTATAACATACGATCTCCTTTGGTACCCCAAAGCGGCAAATTATATTTCTCCGAATTAAGTCCTTAACTTCTTTCTCTCGTACCTATTTAAGCGCCCCTGCTTTTACCCATTTAATGAAATAATTAGTAAGCACGAGTAGAAAGTTTACCTGACCTTTTGCTTGTGGTAATGGGCCTACGATATCCATCCCCCATTATATGAAAGGCCACAGAGCTATGAGAGGATGTAATATTAGAGCTGGTTTATGCATATTATTTCCATACCTCTGGCATTTGTCACACTTAGATATGAAGTCATTTTCTTCCTCTTCCATTTTAGGCCAATAATATCCTGCCAATCAATGTATTTACAAGTGATCTGCCTCATGCATGATTTCCACAATGTCCCTCATGTATTTCTCTCATCATATATTCTGTTTGAGAAGGTACGAGACACCTGGCTAATGGTTCCCCTAATAGTATTCGATAAAGGTTCCCTTGATATTGGCAATAACGAGCAGCTTTCTTTCGAAGTGCATAAGACATTATTTTATCCTCAGGTACGGTTCCATGCTACAAAAAAGCTACAATTTCGTTTCTCCAATACCAAGTTAAGTGATTAAAGTTTACCTCATTATTATCAGGTTCAAGAACGTAATGAAATACGTGTATGATTGATGCATTTGCATCATACGCTATATCTACTGCATACGAAAGATTAGCTAAAGCATCTGCCTCCGCGTTCTCTTCTCTCAGGATTTGCATTACCTTCTAAGTTTGGAACTGTCTTACCAGCTCTCTTACCTTTTCGAGGTACTCTTGCATTCGAGTTTTCCTAGCTACGTAAGTCCCCCAAGATTTGATTTACTATGAGCTGTGAGTCCCTTTTGATTATGATTTGCGTGATACCAAGTTCAAGTGCCAACTCTAATCCTGCAATCACAGTCTTATACTCTGCTTCATTGTTAGTGACAGGATGACATTTTATAGTCTGTCTAATTGTTTCACCTGTAGGTGGTATAAGAACAATTCCTAAACATTCCCCCCTTTACATTAGATGAACAATCAGTAAATAACATCCAAGTCCCCGGATTTGCACCATTAAAAACTTGTAACTCTTTTTCTACTTCTACATGCATTCCTTGACTAAAATCAGCCATGAAATCGACGAGTACTTGGGATTTAATAGCAGTTCTAGGTTGATAAATTATTTCATATTCACATTATGCTATAGCCCATTTTTTTAATCTCCCTAGTAGCTCATGTTTATGTAAAATATTTAGTAATGGAAAAGCAGTAACTACAACAATAGGGTGACACTGAAAATAAGACCTTAATTTAATAGATGCCATGATTAAAGCTCATTCTAATTTTCTAGTTGGGGATACCTTGTCTCAGCATCTAGTAAAGTTTTACTTACATAATAAATAGGAGATTGCTTACCTTAGACCTCAAGGACTAAAAAATCACTTACCGCTACTTCTGAAACTGCCAAATAAATGAGTAGCTTTTCACCTTCCTTTGGTTTTGCTTATAGAGAAGGATTTGACAAGTAAGCTTTCAAATTTTTAAGGGCTTGTTGGCAATCTTCATTCCACTCGAAATGATCTTGCTTTTTGATAGCAGAGAAAAATTTAAAGCACTTCTCTAAAGATTTGGAAATAATTCTCCCTAGGGCAGCGATTCTTCATGTTAATCTTTGAACCTCCTTTTTATTGGTTAGGACATCAGGTATTTCTTCAATCGCTTTAATCTGAGAAGGACTTACCTCAATGCACGGTTAGAAACAAGAAAACCTAAAAATTTACCATAAGCAACTCCAAAAGCATATTTTTCAGGGTGGAGTTTCATATTGAATTTTCGCAAAGTTTCAAAGATAACAGTTAAATGAGAGATATGATCATGAGAATGCTGGGTTTTGACGAGCTTATCGTCTATATATATCTCCATATTTTTTCCTAAATGTTCTTGAACATTTTGGTGATTAACCTTTGATAGGTTGCTCCAGAAGTTTTTAGACCAAAGGGCATTACTTTGTAACAGTAAGTCCCCCGATCTGTGATGAAAGAAGTCTTTTCCTCATCACTGGTGTCTATTTTAATTTGGTTGCACCCCGAATATCCATCTAAAAAACTCAAAAGTTCATGACCTGCAGTCGCATCAATCAATTGATCTATATGGGGTAAAGGAAAAGAATCTTTTGGGCAAGATTTGTTTAGATCAGTATAATCTACACAAACTCGCTACTTACCGTTCTTCATAGGTACGACCACCGTGTTAGCTAACCAATCAGGGTATTTTACCTCGCGGATTGACCTAATTTTTAACAAGTTTTAGACCTCATCTTGAATTACTTGATTTTTAAATGCCCGTTGTTTTCTTTTCTTTTGCTTGATTGGAATAAAGGATGGGTCTTTGTGGAGTTTATGAGTAATCACATCCGATGGGATACCTGTCAAATCAGCATGGGACCAGGCAAAACAGTCCACATTATCTTTTAAAAATTTGATTAACATACCTCGCATGTCGGAATTTAGTTTTGCCACTACGTAACTTTTCTTTCAGGCCATTGTTCAAATAACACCACAGCCTCGAGTTCCTCTATTGTTGTTTTAATGTTCTCATTTTCTTCAGGTTCTTGAATTACATCACGTCTTTAGTCTAAATCCATTTTTTCAGTTGAAGTTTGATTAGTGACGCCCCGAGCTGTTTCATGTAATTGCTATTTCTCTTTACTCACGGTACTCGTATTTGTTACTGCGTTGATACTCCTGGTTGTTTGTTGATGCCCTCGAATTTGACATATTCCCCAGGGTGATGGAAACTTAATAACTTGATGTAAAGTGGATGGAACATCATCCATATAATGGATCTATGGTCTCCCCATAATTATTTTGTAGGCCATTTCCATATCAACTAGCTGAAATTTAGTTTCTTTAATAACACCTGCAACATATGTTGTTAGAATTACCTCACCTTTTGTTACCACGCTTGAATTGTCTAGGACTGACAAAGTATGCGCCTTGTGTATAATTTTATCTTCAGCTTGCATTTCCCGCAATACCCTTAGTAGAATGATATTCACGGAACTTCATGGATCAACCAAAACTCATTGTACATCAGTGTCATGTATAATTGAGGATATTACCAGTGCATCATTCTGAGGAGTAATCACACATTCCATATCTGCATCATCGAAGTTTATGCTCTCATGTTCTAAGGTTTGATGTACTCGCTTCCCCTGTGTGATCGTCATTTTGGAAACATGATTTGAAGCTGTGTACGTTACTCCGTAAATATCCCCCCTCCACTGATGACATTAACTGTTCTCTTAAGTGAGGGTGGTTTGGTGGCTATTGCCTATTTTTCATGTAAGCTTTCTTTCCCTTCTCACTAAACATCTCTGTGAGATATCCTTGCTTCAATAGATGATCTACTTCACTTTGTAGGAATCTGCATTCTGATGTTTTATACCCGCGGTCATTGTAAAACTCGCACCAATGGTCCGGGTTTCGTCTATTAGGATTCGACCGCATCTCTTTTGGCCATTATACCTTGTCTCCCATACTCCTTAGAACAGCTACGAGCTGAGAATTAGTTACGTTCAAATTACAGCCACCAAATCGTGCCTTTAAATTTCTATTCTGATCTCGTGGTTCTTGGTTACTTCGATCATCTCTAAAACTGGATGAAGACCCGGTCCCCCTGTCTCTTGATCTTTGGTCATAGTGTTGGTTGTTCTATCTAGATCGTGAATCCTTTCGTGCAGGTCACATATATGGATCGTACTTGTTCTTACTTGACATTTTTCGGCTTCTGATCTCCTGGATCCGCTCCTTTCTTCCCTATGATGTTGAGGTACGGTATCCTCCTAAATTCTAAGCTTTGTATTGTACATGTTATAAACATCTTTCCAAGTGGTTGCAGGAAACTCACGAAGGCTTTCTTTAAGCCTTCTCGTGGCTTCTGAACTTTTGTCATTCAAATTACTTGCGAAAGCTAGTGTTGCGCAATTATCTGGTACATGGGGTAGAGTCATTCTTTCATATTGGAATCTATCAATGAAATCTTTGAGCAATTCAGAGTTCCCTTGTTTAATTTTGAACATATCCTCCATCCTTTTCTCAACCTTATGAGCTCTTGAGCGTGCTTTAATAAAAGAATCTACAAGCTCAGCAAAAGAATTTACAGAATTTTCATGTAAAAGAGAATATCAGGTTAATGCATCCTTGGTGAGTGTCTCCCTAAACTTTTTGACCAATACTGATCCAATTTCTTATTTGGTCAAATCATTGCCTTTCACTCCTGTTGTAAATGCCGTTACGTGGTCATGTGGGTTAGTTGTACCATCATATTTTCGGATGTGAGGTATTTTGAATTTTTTTTGAGTTGGTAGGGGAGAAGTACTTGGTTTCCAAGGTTGTTGTGAGTATTTATCCACGTTCATTCCTTTTATCACAGGCGAAACTCCAGGGATTTTCTAGATACGCTCATTTTGCTCCTTGAGCTGTTTTTGCAAGGTTAGCACTAAATTTTGAAGATGAGAATTACCTGAATTACCTGGTTCTCCTTCTTGTGAGTCACTGGGGGTTGCTCCATTACTAGAATTAACTAGACCAGAACGGGGGTTTTCCAACGTGTTATTATTAGGCGTTATTGGCGCAGCAGGCAATCGAATAACTAAAGCTTCCAAAGCTTTGTCAATTCGTGCATCAACTAGTTTATGTATAAGTTCATCTCTTGTTTCAACTCCTCCGTTAACATATTCAGACATATCATTAGGAGTTTCTTCTCGATATCCACGTGGAGAAGCTTGAGGGATAACATTATTGAGTTCATTGCCATCCATTTGATGGATGTGATTTTCCTGATTGTTGTTGTCATTGTTGTTTGACAAGATGTTAACAATGGGTAGAATGTAATTTCAGAAAGAATAGATTGTCAGATTCCCCGTAACGGAACCAATTTGTTTAACCAAAAAATATAATTTGGTCAAAGCTAGAATTTTGAGAAAAGAAATCGAGTTACTGATAATCAAGAGACCAAAAAGAACAATAGGCTTTATGAGAATAAGAATAAGCATAAAGGAATTTGTATTGCAATATAATGTAGATGAACTTTCGTGTGTCTGGAAATGATAAGACCTCCTCCTTTTATAGCTAATAAGGAGTAACGACTTAATCTAAATAATAAAGGATATTTAATGAGGCGTTACACAATCATTGCTATAAATTCCGATTTACTAACGTATCAGGTATTTAATAATGAATTTAGACTACTTTTTGTCTTAAGATTCTTGTCTTCAGTGCCTTTTTGATCTGTTGGCATTAAATGACTCGAATTGGTACGAGACTCGTATATGAGACTCTTTCTCGTGCCTGTTTATTTTTCTCTTCCCGTACCTGTTGTATCACTTTGACTATTTGACCAGTCCACGTGTTATGCCACATCATCTTTAATTTAAATTCAGTTTTTTCCCAATACAAATATTTCTTTTATTTCTTTGATAGTTTTATGTCTAACTAACACTTTTTGAAAATCCATTTACATTCCTTTGAAATTTTATTCGTAAAAGGAGTTATCTATATTCAAGTTTGAATATAAAGTAATTTTAGAGGTGATTAGCGTCCTCAAAATGATAGTCATCTCAGAAATAACATAACTACTACAGACCGAATATATTTGTCTTGCGCATAAGCCAAAAGATGCATGATGATACTGAAGTAATGTGGGGGAAACACTCAAGCGCACTTATGGTACGCTATAGTGCTCAAGTTTCTCAAAGATCTTCTTTCAACCTAAGAAGGACCTGATATTGTTGCTATTACATTTTAATATTTTTAATATCACTTCCAATCGAGAGGTTGTGAGTTCGAGTCTCCCCAAGAGCAAGGTGGGAAGTTCTTGGAGGAAAGGATGCCGGGGGTCTATTTGGAAACAGTCTCTCTACCCAAGGATAGGGGTAAGGTCTGCATACACACTATCTTCCCCAGACCCACCAAGCGGGATTATACTGGGTTGTTGTTATTGCTGTTGTAAACATCTAGAGATATGTTGGAACAATTGAAGTTTAGTTGTTTTCTTTCTCTGTGTGATAACTTTGGTAGCAAGAATGAGATAGAATTAAGTGAAGGCAACAGTTTGAATGTGGGGGTAATTCAAATGAGGTAAGAGTTACTTTGGATAGATCAAAAATTTAAAAGCTATCCTCTAGTTACTCCTAACGCTTAGATTCTCTTGGTTAAATTGCTTCCACCTTCTTATAATTATGTTTCAATTTTTACTTTAGTTGTCCTCCAACTGATGATCATTTTCTCTATTGGTGTTTTATACTTTTATTGCACTAATTACAAATGGCATACACGTTGTAGACATACAAAGATCTCTTTGATCGACTATCCAAACAACTCATTGGAATAACAATTCTACATCAAAGATCTCTTTGATCGACTATCCAAACATCTTATTGGAATAACAAGAATTTTCTGATGTCGTTCATCTAAACCTGATGTGTGTAATATGATGGTATATTGATAACTAATGCACTTATTTTTTAATATGTACTCCCTCCGTTCAATTTATGTGAAACTATTTGATTGGACATGGAGTTTAAGAAAAGAGAGAAGACTTTTGATCTTGTGGTATAAAATGAGACACCTTTATTTTGTGGTGTTATAAATCATTTTGTAAAGGTAAATTGTTTCAAAATAAGGAATAATGTCATTCTTTTTTGCACGGACTAAAAAGGAAATATGTTCATATAAATTGAAACGAAGAGAGTATTTGATATTTTTTCTCTGGCAACTATACCTTTTTCATGGATGGACATACTTATCAATATAACAAGGCAACAACTATATGTCTAGAAGTAATTAAAAAATGAACAAACAGAATAGGAGAAACGTTGTACCACAAATACATGAAACAGAGGCTAGCTAAGAATGCCTAAAACATGGTGAAGAAGTATTCAATATTATCCTCCTCAGTCGGATTTTCTCTGTTTATAGGAACTAGGCTCTCCTTATAAGTTATAGGCCAAATGCTGCCAGATCCTATATTGGTGAAATTAAAACCAAAATCTGTAACTTTTTTAGCAGTATGGTCATAATACACAATATTGTAAGTTGGTGTCACTTCATAAATAAACGTATCATACTCCCACATGCCAAGAGGCCAAAGCCATTTCATAGGAGGATTCACAGTATAAACTTTGATCCAATTATTCTCTCCAATTCTTGCCCATATATCATAACACGATGTCTCAGGCTGAGCCATTTCATTACAAGACATGGCAGCCAGTGAGCCACCGCGCAACACCAGAGCTCCCCAGTGTTCGCCTGAAATTGGCGGTCCTTCCATTTCCCCGAACAGCTCAGTCACAAAGTCGAACGTTGTAATACCGTACACATGGTCTTTGTCGAGGCACAACCAATAATAAACTCCATTTAGATGAGTACAAGAAGGGATTCACATAAGTTACTATCGTAACGGAAATTCGGATCCAGGTATTTCCAGGAGTCATTGTTCGACGAATAGATAGCAGCAAACACCTTAGGATAAATCTCGTTCTTCTCATTCGTATATATTCGTAGAGATAAAACTTTATAATCTTGATTCACTGAATCTAACCCAATTGCAACTACTCGATCATGTTCATGGAAAAATCTCTGAAGCTCAAATTGTACCATAGGAATAATCCGACACTCTTTGGTTGCAGGATTCCACCAACCAAACCGAACATTAAGTAGAAAATGTCCTTTCTCTAATAGGAATAAGCCATCAATTGGACCATAAATAAATCCAAAATCACTAACACCTTCACAACGATAAATCCTCTGACGAGCAGGGACGACACCTGCAATTAATTTCTCAGGTAGCAAGAAAAAATTGATAGCTCTTAAAGGAGGCTCTGGTCTATAGTCTACGCCGAACTTACAAAACCAGAGACGAGCACGATTACTCTCGCTATTAAAGTGCTTCTTGATAAAACTCGAGCTTTTAATAAGATCGTGCCAACTTTTACATACACATTTGAATCGCAACAGTGATTTCACAGGTAACCTCAAAAGAATATCATTTGCAGTTTCTTCTCGTGAATAGCTTTCAGTAATAGTTGTCATTCTGCTCGTGGAATTAATTTCCTACAATATATGCAAATATCCTGGTTATATTGAGGTTTACATAAACATAAAAATATAACAAATGGTGCCGAATTGATGAAGTAAAAGCCTAAAATCAACAAATAAATAGAGAACTGGTAATCCAACCTTATATGAAGATGAAGAAGAGTCAGCGCCTGTTCGTTTGATAGACAAGATAAACTAGACAAAACAGAAGGCAGTTACAAATGTTAAAACTACAGCAAATACAGCAGAAAGCAGAGGAGTAAAAAATATGTAGATCACAAAAGACACGAAAAAGAGTGAATTCTGATAAAATTAGTTTTTATGTAGGCTAGGCGTATAATATGAAAAAAAGAGAATGAGCGTAAAATCAGCTAATAACTAGTGTAAGAATAATATCCATTCAATTCTAAAAGACTGGGTAAAAAAACCGAGTACCACAGGGGACAATCAATTTTAGACTTAATGATATACGGTCTCTTCGTCAAACTGTTAGGAAACGTGCCAGGCTAATATAAGAAAAAAAAAAAGCAATAAATTATATAAAACAAGAAAAGACAAGATTTATGTGGTTCGGTAATTTTTTACTACTGCACAGTCACGCAAAGAATAACTTTTTATTAATTGAAAAAAAAGAAGAGGTTGAGGGATGATCTCTAAATGAAAAAGCAGACCCCTTTTATAGGTACTTGAATGCCCAGCCGCCTAATCTCTTACGCATAAGAAAAAAATTAAAAAATGAATTCTTCATATCATTCTGTTTCATACTACTTTTTTTCTCTCTTCGACTTTACATTTTTTTTTAACTTTTATTTCTTTCATATGCAGCAAGATTTGCTCCCATCAATCTCCCCCTCAAACATATTTTACATCAAGAAATAAATTAAAAAGATTTCCTATTCTCTGGTGGCGCCTTCACATTATCAGTCTTGAAGGCAAACCGAGGCAATGCACAACCTCAGTTTGTCACACCAATAATTTGGGGCTATTTATGATACGTGCAATTTGTGCGAATCAACATGTTTGACAAGTTCTTCGATCCTGGTATTTTCCATAGGGAAAGAGTTTCTTCACTTTATCGTCTCTCGGATGTGATAATACCTCAACTAGATATGCTTCGATATTGCATGAAATACTTGATTCTTGGAAAAATAAATTACACTCTGGTTATCGCTGAAAAGCTAATAATTATCATGTTCTTTACCTAGCTCTGTAAGAAAATTCTTGAGCCAAATCATCTCTTTTCTAGCTTCTAAGATTGCCATGCACTATGCTTCAGCAGTAGATAGAGCACCTTTTTCTGAATTCTGGACATCCAGCTAACAAGAGTACAACCCAACGTGAACATGTAGCCCGTGGTACTTTTTCGACTATCCAGATTGCCACCTAAATTTCGGTAAGCAAAAACCTTGTAAGATAATTTTTCTCTTTTTAAAAACAAAGCGATGTTGATACCCAATTTTCCCCTATATTTTCAATATTCAAAAGAACTTTAAAATAGGATATATATATATAGGCTTAAATTAATTTATTTTTTTCTCTTTTTATCCATAAAATCCTAAATAATTTTTTCAAATTATTATTTTGATAATTCATCTATTGGATTTCTATATTTATGCCAAAATATGGCTAAGGTAATTTTTACAATTATATTTAATATTTTAAGGCTTAATTGCATATAATTACAATATTAGCCATGTTAAGATTTAATTATGTTTTATACGCATAAAATTGAATCCTGTATTTTTAATTCGTTAGTCATGTATTATAAATAACTTTAGTGCTTTAAATTTATTTGTTTAGAAATTATTTGCTATTCTTTATAAATTAAAAAGGTAAACTGGCTATTTAAATAATAGCCTATTTGTATTTCAATCATAGCCTAAATCAAACCCCAATTCCCAACCCAATTAAACCCATCGTACTAAGCCCAAACCCCATTTTATAACCCGACCCACCTAACTCATTCAATATTGACCATTGGTCATTCAGATCAATGGTTCCCATTTTCCCTTCCTAAAATAAACCCAAACGAACTCTTAACCTAATTCAGTTCCTACCTACCCGCCACTCTTGAATCCACTTTCCTCTCTCATTCTCTCTACAACCTCACTCAAACCCTAACCATAATCCCATTTGATCATCACCCAATCCATGGACTCACATGGCTGTTGTACTTGTCTCCTACGTCTCCTGGTGGCCTGCTTTTGTGATTTAGTGGAAAGATATCAAAGAGATCTAGTCTAGTCCTTGCTCAACTTCTACCCATGGTCTTTTCTTCCCATCCATGATCATTGAGTCAGATTCATGGCTTTTCCGACTAAAACAGGAAATAATCTAATGTTCTCTCATCCTTCTTTGGGTTCTCTGAAACCGTGACTCTTGAGACTTGCTACTTCTCTTTAGATCTATCATGGATCTAGGTGTATCTGTGGGTTTTAACTGACTTTTTCCTTTGTCTCTGCTATTTTCTGGAAAAAGAAACTAGTTATAAATCTTCTGATCTGTGATGGATCTATGGGTTTCTTAAGGTTTTCACTTATTTCCCTCAAATATTTCCCCGATTTCAAACAGTTTCTTTATTATTAAAATAGGGTTTCAAAACCCTTTTGCAAAAAAATGATTTCTTTCTGATGCGAGTCTTTCCTTTTGGCTCGATTCATTTTCTTGTCAAGAAACCCTAATACTTCTGGGTTAGATTCGAAGTTTAATTTTTATTTCAGTGTGTTTGCATGACTATTACAAAGCTTCTGGGTTTTGTGTGTGTTCTATATGGTCTTGTGTTTTCTGTTTTGATTTATTCTAAAGGTTTCTTTGATTTTATCCAAACCCGTGTCATTTATGGGTCTGATAATTTATTTTACTAAGTGTTCACATAATTTATCCTAATTTTTTGTAATCTTATTAAACCTTCAGCTTTGATTTTGTGTACGTTGGCCCAAGTTCAGTTGAAGTTTTGAAGATTGACAAATAAACTCAGGGAAGGACCCGGTCCATCTTAGGAGACATAGTTAGTCATAACCATTGCACATGTAAGGCACGTAAGGAAGATATGTATTGAAGATTGTGCAGCAAATATCTTCTAAACGGAATCAAAAAGGTTGCATTGAGTTCTAAGGAGGACAGTCTCCATATGACAAGAGAACACAACCCTAAGCTAGGATAAGGATGAGAGTTTGTATTGGTTAAGGACTCAAATCTACTAAGGATAAGCATTGGAGTTTCGATCAAACTCTAACTCTATTCTATTAAATAACCAAGTTATTCTCTTTTACAGGCGATGCACATGCGCAGAAGTTAAGCATATTTTGAGAGCAAAAAAAGCAAGTCTGATATGCAAGCAATATATGCGAGATACAAGTGTGCACGTTTGAAGCTACATGAACTAAGATAGAACCAGTTTCATCATTGTGTTTATTCTTATTCTAGTTTAATTGTAGTAGGTTTTAATAGTGTACTTTCAGCTTTCTTATAAGCAATTGTATTAGGTACTTTGAATATTCGAGTTAGAGTTAACTTGAAGGTATCGCAATAGTTGAGGCTGTGTGCCACACTGGGATTATAGTTAATTCTTAGGTTTACAAAGAGTTTTGTAAATGCAGGTTTTGGTTTAGTGATTTTAGTGGAGTTTGGAAAAATCCTACTGAGTAGTAGTTCCTGGTTCTTTCACCTTTTGAGCCAGGTGTTTTCCACGTAAAAAATCTCTGTGCACTTTACTTTATGTACTTATTATTCTGAAACTGGTGTAGTTAGAACACTCAGAAGAACCATGTTCTTCTAACCCGAAAATTAGGTACCACACAAATCACCCACCCCCATCTTGTGTGGTATTGATGTTAATAACATCAATTGGTATCAGAGCGGGTTATCCTTGAAGAGGTTAACATCTTAGGAAAAGATCAATATGAGTGCACCACCTAGGAACTGGGAAGGGCAATCCACTGTCAGGCCTCTTCTTTCCAATGGCCTCTACTACTCTTGGTGGAAAAACAGAATGAGGGACCATATCATGGGCGAAGAATATGAGCTTTGGGATATCACCAATAATGGTCCTTTAGCTACAACTAAGAAGAATGCTGAAGGATGGATGTTCCAAAGACAAGAACAGATTGTACTATTGAGGATCTAAGCAAATGGGAGAAAAACGCTAAAGCTAAGAAATGGCTAGTGTATGGACTTGGTCCTGGATGAGTACAGTAGGATTCAAGGTTGTACTGCTGCCAAGGAAATTTGAGACACTTTACAAGTGGCTAATAAAGGAACACCTCAGGTGAAGAGGTCAAGAGGAACACTGATGTATTCTCAATATATGAATTTTACTATGAAGTATGGAGAAACTGTCATGCCCCAAATCCGTGGGCATGGCCAGCACTCAACCGGGTATCCCCAGTCGAGTGGACCTGGGTGCCTTTCCTATTCCCCATGCGTTACCCCATAATATTCAATGATAGTTAACCAAAAGATACCAAATTCTAATTAAAAGAGCGTAGGATTTCTCTTTTATAACCGCACATTATGATTAACAGGGGACACCTTTTACAAAACATATATTTGATTAGCAAGGAACGTAGTACACAAGTTTACAGCTCCCAAACATACACTTTTATACATAAGTCCTAACCCACATACCACTGTCTACGGAGCCTCTACGAGAATGATAGTACAACACTTACCGGAGACAAGGCCCCGGCTATACCTTTACCAAAAGATACAAACTCCAAAATACAACAACAGGAGTGGCGTAGGCCACACGTGGCCCCAGAAGCAAAGGGGCTCATAAAACACGAATACTGCCAGTAGAGAGGAGAAGGAGCTACGAACGGTACACTGGAGTTCCTGCGGTGGATCCACCTACAATCATAACACAAATGTAGTGCCCCCGCAAAAGGACGCCAGTACACTAGAATTGTTCTGGCATGTATGAACTAACTTTGTCCCAAGTAAACTCAAGACAAATTGCATGAACAAGTATAGAACTGAAAAACAATAGTACAAGTACAACAAGGAAACAACAACCAAACATTTCACAACAATTATTCACGTAGTCATAAAAAGGGGCAATCACTGCCCCATATGTTACAAACTCTCATGCTGTCTCCTTTCACATTTTTCACATTTATCATTTCATGATTCATATTCATATCAATAGTGATATTGGATCACGTTTCCACCCTTTTTGCCTCGTCCACCCTTATTACCTCGGCCACCCTTATCACCCCAATCAACACCTTATTTCACCGTGTTGCAGCGTGCAACCCCACCCCGCCCGACACTTTTCAATTCACAACAACAAACATCACAACAACAAGTATAAGAAATCAACCATGGCACTTTGTTAATATAATTCCACAACAAGGGTATTAACATCCCACAACTAGCAACAACAATTTTTCCTCATGTTCATCAAAGTTGATACACAGTTTAGATCATCACAATAATGTTTCACAAATAAACCACACACATTATTCCACAATATTTCCATTTCAAGTGTTCCACATTGTTTCCATTTCAATTATTCCACATTGTTTCCATTGTTCCATTGTTCCTCATTGTTTCCGTTCCCGCTATTCCACATTATTTCTGTTTCCGTTGTTCCAATTACAAGTTCCACAACATTCAGCACAAGGTACTACCACACAATTTGTACAACACAAAAGCTTCACAATGATTTTGACATGAATATCAACTATCAAAAATTTCAAAACTATCATAGGTGACTTCACGAGGATCACAGTAAGTCATACATACCTGGATCTGAATATCCTCTTTAACCTCTACTCCAATTCATCAAGCATTCAAGAAGGATCAATCTAGTTAATATTAATACATATACCTTTAGAATAGAAATTCACAATTTACTACCCAGTTCCATTTCTACAAGATTTTTGGGTTTTTAAGATATGCATGTGGATTTCAAACAAGAATTTTCAAAATGAAAGTATGAAAATCCCTCTCCAAACCTCAGTACGAAAATTAGGGGAAAAGGGTTAGGGATTTTACCTTGAATTCAGAGGGGAAGGCAGATGCTCAAGATTTTCCGGGCTTTGATGATATTTGGAAGATCAATTGATGAAGAAATGGCTTTCTCCCTCTAGAACCATCTCTTCCTCTCTCTGGTTAAAAATGAGAGATGGGGTAATTTATTAAAAAAGGGGTCGAGCTTAGAATTTTAGAAAATAACTGAGCGAACATACTATAAAATAATGACGCCTATCTGCGATCGTACAACTGACATGCAGTCCGCAGAATGGACCGCATAAATGGCTCAAGTTTCAAACCTCTCGAGTTGGGAATGCGGTGACTATGCGGTCCGCATTTGCATTCCGCGGTCACAGAATGCATCGCAGAACTGACCTTTGAATTTCTTCAGGGACAATATGCGATCACTCTGCGGTCGGCATATTGATTATGCGATCGCAGATTTGACCGCATTTTCAATATCAAATTTGGTTTCTCTCTAATTCATTCTTTGGTAGGAATGCGGTCCGCATAGCTGATCTGCGACCGCATTGTGGACTGCATTTTGACAGTTTTCTGGAAAAGTTAATTCTTTCAATTTTTAAAGGCTTAAATCACTACCAAGTGTCCGAACCGCGGCGAGCTTGCTCGCCACGAAGAACTCTACACATTCATAACACATAATCAGAGTATACACCTCGGTTTACTAAGTTCTGAGACAAAATTATTTACGGGACCTTAGATTCTCCCCCGCTTAAGATCATTCGTCCTCGAATGAGAACATTGGAAATGAACGAGTTGGAAAACATGATATGCAAGTTTCTACACCTTTTATTAACTTTCAAGTTTGTTTTAGAATAATTTCGCCAGAGTTTCCTTTGTAATATGGACATAACCAGCAGTCGGAGAATCCCCAAAATACTTTCCTAAGAACCATTACACAACTTGCTACCTTTACAACAGTTATAAAATGCGAAATTCTCATACTTTCACATATTCAACCCCTCGACACACCTCTAGCCATTTTGGTACACTACATGGAATAAAATTAAGCATTAATTATTTTCACTATCAAACCCGTTTACCTGACGCATAAGTACGACACAGTCATTTATCTCAATACAAGTCCTCCATGCAAAAACTAATCATTATACAATTAGAATACTTTGATACTCTCTATCCATGCTAAATTAATCATTGCCTCTTACATCACCTTATCATTAGAGCACAAAACCTTCGTTACCAAAAAAACGACTGCACATTGTTCAAATAATCACATCACATAAATTTTGTTAGCACAACTTGGAGAACTACCATAATAAGGCATTTGGAAAGAGAAGGGATGACTCTTACACCTAATGGAACACAACACTAGCTTCCCTAAGGACAAGATTCACATGATCATTCCTAGCTTATTCAAATAGATGCGGGTATTTTGTCTTCATCTCATTTTATGCTTCCCACTTGGCTTCCTCGAGTTGTTGGTTTCGCCACAACACTTTGACCGAAGCAATCTCCTTGTTCCACAACTTTCGTACTTGCCTATCAAAAATAGAAACCAGAATCTCTTCATACGACAACACTTCTGTAACCTTGATGTCTTCAACTGGCACAATCTTAGACGTATCACCCACAACTTTCCTTAATATGGATACATGGAACACCAGGGCACTAGGTACAATTCAGGGGGAAATTCTATCCTATGCGCAACTTGATCAATCTTTCGAAGGACTTGATAAGGCTCGATGTACCTAGGACTTAGTTTTCCTCTCTTCCCAAATCGCATGACTCCTTTCATTGGGGACACCCTTAAGAATACTCAATCTCCTTCTTGAAACTTCAACTCTCTCCGATGCACATCTGCATAAGATTTCTAGCGACTCTGAGCAGTCTTCATCCTTCACTGAATGAATCTTACCTTCTCCATGGCCTGATGCACGAGATCTGGCCCTATTAGTTCCGCTTCACCAACTTCGAACCACCCAATCGAGGACCTACACCTTCTTCCGTACAATGCTTCAAACGGGCCATCTAGATGCTAGCATGGAAGCTGTTATAAACAAACTCTATCAGAGGCAGGTGATCATCCCAATTACCCTTGAAATCCAAGACACATGCCCGCAACATATCCTCAAGCGTCTGAATAGTCCGCTCTGCCTGGCCATCGGTCTGTGGATGAAAAGTTGTGCAAAGATTCACTTGAGTACCCAAACCTTGCTGAAATTTCCTCCAGAAGTTAGATGTAAACTGAGCTCCTCGATCCAAAATGATAGAACGTGGCGTACCATGAAGCCTTACTATCTCCTTGATATGCAATCGAGCATATTGTCCCGAAGTATCTGTGGACTTGACTCGCAAAAAGTGAGCTCATTTGGTCAGCTTATCCACAATTACCCAAATTGAGTCAAACTTGTGCTGAGTACGAGGTAGTCCTATCAAGAAGTCCATATTTATCATTTCCTATTTCCCCATCGGTATTTCTATTAGGTGAGTCAACCCTCCAGGCCACTGATGCTCGGCCTTCACTTGCTGGCAATTCGGACACTTAGAGACGAAGCCTGCTACACTCTTCTTCGTACCACTCCACCAATAGGTATCCTTGAGATCGTGATACATCTTCATAGATCCCGGGTGCACTAAATACCTAGAATGATGAGCCTCTGCCATTATCCTCTCCCGAAGATTACCCACGTCTTGGACATATAGCCTGTCATGGCACCGTAGCACACCATCATCGCTGCCGAGCGAAAATGCAAAAATTCTGTTGCTTAGAACTGCCTCCTTCACCTGTGCCAATGCTGGATCAACAAACTGCTTTTCTTTAACCTCTGCCACAAGTGACGATTCCGCTGTATTATGCACCATAAGTTCATCCTCATTCAGGGCTGAGATACAAACCCCAAGGCTGGCCAACTGATGTATCTCTCGAGCTAGGAGCCTCTGATCCGCCCTTAAGTGAGCAAAACTACCCATGGATTTCCGATTGAGGGCATCGGCCACCACGTTCGCTTTCCCTGGATGTTACAATATTTCCATGTCATAATCGTTAAGCAATTCGACCCACCGCCGTTGCCTTAAATTTAGCTCCTTCTTCTTGAACAAATACTGAAGACTCGTGTGATCTGAAAAAACGTTTACATGAACCCTATAAAGATAATGCTGCCATATTTTCACGGAGAACATAGCTGACGCAAGCTCCAAATCATGCGTCAGATAATTCTTCTGGTGATTCTTGAGTTGCGTGGAAGCATATGCTATGACCTTTCCCTGCTGCATCATAACACACCCTAAACCAACCCTGGAGGCATCACAATAAACTACAAATCCCTCAGTGCCCTCTGGCAAAGCCAACATTGGTGCCGAATCCTTGTCTTCAGTTCTT
Organism: Nicotiana benthamiana; assembly: GCA_034376525.1. Classification (NCBI taxonomy): domain Eukaryota; kingdom Viridiplantae; phylum Streptophyta; class Magnoliopsida; order Solanales; family Solanaceae; genus Nicotiana; species Nicotiana benthamiana. The sequence goes on from CM067336.1 coordinate 40,717,171, forward strand.
GAAAACTTTTCTCACAAGCATCTGACCAGTTGAACTCTGCTGATTTCTGCGTCAATTTGGTCAACAGGGAGGCGGGGGTGGAGAATCCATCTATAAACCTCCGATAATACCCTACTAACCCTAAAAAGCTATGGATCTCCATCGGGGTCGTGGGTCTAGGCCAATCCTTCACTACCGCAATCTTTTGGGGTCCACCTGAATCCCCTCACTGGAAACAACATGACCCAGAAAAGCGACGAACTCCAACCAAAATTCACATTTTGGAAAACTTGTCATACAATTGGTGCTGATGAAGAGTCTGCAAAACCGCTCTGAGGTTATTGGCATGATCCTCCGAGGATGTCGTCAATGAACACAATCAGGAAGGAGTCTAAGAATGACTTTAAGACCCGATTCATAAGATCCATAAAAGCTGTCGGGGCATTGGTTAGCCCAAAAGACATGACCAAAAAATTCAAAGTGGCCATATCTAGTTCTGAAGGCGGTCTTAGGAATATCTTGCTCCTTGATCGTCACAAATAAATTTTTGAGAAGAACCTTGCACCTTGAAATTGATCGGGAAAATCATCTATACGAGGCAAGGGGTACTATTCTTGATAGTGACTTTATTAAGCTACCGATAATCAATACACACCCCAAGCGACCCATCCTTCTTTCTGAAAAAAAAGAAACGGAGCACCCCACGACGATACACTTGGCCGGATAAACCCCTTCTCCAATAGATCCTTCAACTGCTCTTTTAACTTCAGCAACTCTGCCGGCGCCATTCTGTACGAGGGAACAAATATTGGCTGGGTATCTAGCAATTCATCAATCCCGAAATTGATCTCCCTATTTGGCGGGATCCCTTGAAGCTCATCTAGAAATACCTCAAGGAACTCTTTCACAACTGGCACGGACTCGGGGGCAGGAACCTCTGGAGTAGTGTCCGCCACCCGAACTAAATGATAAATACACCTTTTTCTGATCATCTTCGAAGCCTTGAGGTAGGAAATAAACTTACCCCTTGGCACAACACCATTTCCCTTCTCATTCAACAACCGGCTCATTAGGGAACTCGAGTCTCATGTCTTTCGTCCGGCAATCAAGCTTAGCGAAGCATGAATAGAGCCAAGCCATCCCCATGATTACATCAAAATCCACCATCCCGAGCTCAATAAGGTCATCCATGGTAACACCACCTATCATAACAACAAAATTCCCATAGACCCGCGTGGCTGTAGTAGAATCGCCTACCGGAGTCGATACAAAGAACTGCTCAAGAAGCTGTTCGGGTTCAATCCCAAAACTCGAAGCAAAAAATGGAGTTTTATAGAACAAAGAAGACCCCGGAGCAATAAGAGCATAGAAATCAACTGTCTGAACGTATTAGATGCTTATGACAACATATGGGAAAGCCCCGGCACTCTAACGGCCACTCAATGCATAATACCTGCTGGGTCCTCCCCTACCACGAGCTCCACCTCTGGCTGCACCACTCCCTGCTCGGCTGGAGGGCGCACTGATGACTTAGCAACTGATGTACTGGAGGGCTGAGCATGGCACCCACCCGCGCCTTGCTTGGGTGCATGACAGTCTCGCTGCATATGACCTCTCACTACACAATTGTAGCACATTGGAGCATCCTAGTAACAAGCCTCTGTATGAAATCTCCCATACTTGGGGCATATACCCCCTTCGTCGAGGTCTCATCCCCGAATGGCTGAACTGGCGGGACCTCCTACTTCCTGATCCTAGCTCAGAAGAGCCACTCATCTAGGAATGTTGCATGGATTGCGCTGCACTAACTGAGGACTGAGCCAAAGACTAAGATGGTCCCGATAACCCTCTCCCTAGAGCTGACCTCCTTGAGTGACCCATAGACAGGGCCCTGCTTCTACTCTCACTGTCGGCCCGAATCTTCAACTTTGTGGCCTCTGTGGCTTGAGAAAAACCCACGATCTTTCCATAATTCATGTCTGAATGCAAAGCCACTATTGTAGCTTCATTTACCACCAAAGGGCTGAGACCCTGAATGAATCGCCGAACTCTGTCCTCTAAGTCGATACCAACTGAGGAGCATACTTGGACAACCTCACGAACTCCATATGATATTCCCAAACACTCATGCTACCCTTCTTAAGAACTTCAAACTCGGTGGCACAGGCTGCCATGGTCTCGGCAGGCAAGAAGTGGTCCATGAAGGCATCTACGAACTCATAGCATCTAGATGGGGGGCTCCCTTCCTCACGGGAATCCACCCACACCTCAAACCATGAATGCGCAGCTCCCTTCAACCTGTACGAAGCCAATTCTACCCCTTCTATCTTTGTAGCTTTCATTACCCGAAGGGTCTTGTACATCTCATCAAGGAATTCCTGCGGATCGGCCTCTAGGTCTGTTCCTGAGAACTCTGGAGGGGACAACCGCAGAAATTGATAAACTCTGGAGTACGAGGAATCTCCCTATCCACTAGAGGACACATGGGCATCATGAGATCGTTGTGCCTAAGCGGCCACTAACTGGGTCAACATACGGATAGCTCCCCTAAGGTCCCCATCACAGAGGTCGGGATCAGAAGCCGGAACAACATCAAGGTTAGGGGAATTGGCAGGATGGATAGCGGCACCCTCGACCACCGCTGGAACAGGATCACTTGGGCTAGGAACAGATGGAGCAGTCAAGTTCAGAACTGGGGGATCATTCTCCCCCACGGCAGTCGGCAAATGATCCACAGCCGCACTAGAAGAGGCATTGGCTCCTAGAACGAGTCTAGCTTTCTTCTTAGGTGATAACTGAAAATTTGAAATAGAGCACGAATTAGACATACCATCACTTACCGCACGAACTTTAGATATCAAAGAAGAGGATAGTTTCCCTAAATGCCCGTGTAGCCCCCAACTTATAGATGTGGTCTACAACACACCGATAAGAAGGGCTCTACTAGGAACGACTCTGAGACATCGTAGGACTCCTTCAAAACCTATGGCACTGATACCAAGTTTGTCACGCTCCAAATCTGTGGGCATGACCTGCCCTCAATCGGGTATCCCCAGTCGAGTGAACCTGGGTGCCTTTCCTATTCCCCACGCGTTACCCCACAATATTCAATAATAGTTAACCAAAAGATACCAAATACAAATTAAAAGAACATTGGATTTCTCTTTTATAACCACACATTATGATTAAAAAGGGACACCTTTCAAAAAAAAAATATTTGATTAGCAAGGAACGTGGTACATAAGTTTACAGCGCCCAAACATACACTTTTATACATATGTCCTGACCCACATACCACTGTCTATGGAGCCTCTACGAGAATGATAGTACAACACTTGCCGGTGACAAGGACCCGGCTATCCTTTACCAAAAGATACAAACTCCAAAATACAACAACAGGAGTGGCATAGGCCACACGTGGCCCCAGAAGGAAAGGGGATCACCAAACACGTATACTCCCGATAGAGAGGAGGAGGAGGAGCTATCAACGGTGTACTGGAGTGCCTGCCACAGATCGACCTACAATCATAACACGAATGTAGCGCCCCTGGCAAAAGGGACGTCAGTACACTTGAATTGTACTGGCATGCATGAACTAACTCTGTCCCAAGTAAACTCAAGCCAAATTGCATGAACAAGTATAGAACTGAACAACAATAGTACAAGTACAACCATGAAGCAACAACAAAACATTTCACAACAATTATTCACGTAGTCATACAAAGGGGCAATCAGTGCCCCACAGGCTACAAACTCTCCTGCTGTCTCCTTTCACATTTTAATTTATCATTTCATATTCATATTCATATCAATAGTGATACTGGATCATATTTCCACCCTTATTGCCTCGTCCACCCTTATTACCTCGGCCACCCTTATCACCCCAACCCACACCTTATTTCACCGTGTTGCGGCGCGCAACCCGACCCTGCCTGACAGTTTTCAATTCACAACAACAAACAACACAACAACAAGTACAATAAATCAACCATGGAACTTTGTTAAATAATTCAACACAAAGGCTATTAACATCCCACAACTAGCAACAACAATTTTTCCTCACGTTCATCAAAGTTTATACACAATTTAGATCATCACAACAATTTTTCAGAACTAACCACACACATTATTCCACAATATTTCCATTTCAAGTGTTCTACATTGTTCCCATTTCCATTATTCCACATTGTTTCCATTTTTCTACTGTTCCACATTGTTTCCATTTCCGCTATTCCACATTATTTCTATTTCTGTTGTTCCAATTACAAGTTCCACAACATTTACCACAAGGAACTACTACACAATTTGTACAACACGAAAGCTTCACAATGATTTTCACATGAATATCAAATATCAACAATTTCACAACTAGCATAGGCAATTTCACGAGGATCACAGTTAGCCATACATACCAGGAATTGAATATCCTCTTTAACATCTACTCCAATTCATCAAGAAATCAAGAAGGATCAATCTAGTTCATGATTAATACATAGACCTTTAGAATAGGAATTCACAATTTACTACCCAGTTCCCTTTTTACATGATTTTTGGGTTTTGAAGATATGCATGTGGATTTATAACAAGAATATTCAAAATCAAAGTATGAAATTCCCTCCCCAAACCCGAGTTAAAAAATTAGGGGAAAATGGTTAGGGATTTACCTTGAAATCAGAGGGGATGGCAGATGCTCAAGATTTTCTGGGCTTTGATGATTTTTGAAAGATCAATTGATGAAGATATAGCTTTCTCTCTCTAGAACCCTATCTTCCTCTCTTTTATTTTGTTCAGAAAATGGGATAAAAATGAGAGATGCGGTGTTTTATCGAAAGAGGGGTCGGGCCTAGAATATTAGAAAATAATTGAGCGAACACAATCTGCAACGCTTATCAGCAATCGCAGAACTGACATGCAGTCCGCATAATGGACCGCAGAAATGGTTCAAGTTTCAAACCTCTCGGGTTGGGAATGCGGTGACTATGCGGTCCGCATTTGCGTTCTGCGGTCGCTGCATGCACCGCAGAATTGGCCTTTGAATTTCGTTAGGGACTATATGCGATAACTCTACGGTCTGCATATTGATTATGCCATTGCAGATTTGACCGCATTTTCAACATCAAAATTTGGTTGCTCTCTGATTCATTATGCGGTAGGAATGCGGTCCGCATAGCCGATACGCGATCGCATTCTGGATCGTATTTTGACACTTTTTTGGAAAGATAATTCTTTTAATTTTTAAAGGCTTAAATCACTACAAACGGTCCGAACCGCGATGACCACTCTACGCTTTCGTAACACATAATCAGAGTAGACCTTACAGAAACTATCCAAGACATGTGTACCATGTTCACTACACTGACAAATGATCTTGGGTCTCTTGGAAGAAGACAAGGTGGAGAAAATTCCAACTAGAGTTCTACCAATCTCTTGGGAAAGCAAAATCACTACTATTCAGGAATCCAAAAATATTGCTACTTTAAAATTGGATGAACCGATTGGAAATCTGCCTACCTATGAATTGATAAGGCAAACCATGAAGATGGATGCTCCAATGAAAGAAAGAAGTCTGGCTCTCAGAATCTCAGAAGGATCAGATCTTGAAGATGATGAAATGGCTATGATAACCAAAGATTTAAAGAAATATCTTATGAGAGGAAAGGGTCCTTCAAAAGGAACAACATTCTACAAACATAGGGCTCATGAGAAACAAACCAATGAGGGGTATTACATGTTCGGGAAGACTAATCAACACATCATAAATTGCTCTCAATGGGAGGTTGAATAGAAGAAAGAAAGAGCAGACAGAAGAAACAGGAAGAAGGAACAGGTTCAACCAAGAAGAAACAAAGGGTCAACTAAAGTTATGGTTGCAGCATGGGCAGAAACATCAGATGAGGACTTAGAAAATGAAGCTGAAGACGAGCAAGATCTTATGTCCATCATGTTGGAAACATGTTCTCAATGCAATATACTAAAACGTGTGTTCTTTTGTGTAGGTTTTGATGAATGACAAACGAAGCGAAAATTGATATATGACGAAGTTCAAGAAACAAGCGCACAATTGATATACAACGAGATTCAAGCTCAAGACAATGTTTTATAAGTTTAATTGAGTCATTCTTATTTGTGATCTTGATCCTACAACTTGACTCGTAACATGGCTTCTCTCATAAAACTATTATCCAAAATCATGCATATTTAATTTAACGTCAAATGATTTTAAATCATGCATATTTACAGTAGTCAAAATAATTTTTAGACATGCCTTAAAAATCTGGACTAAGATAATCGATTATGTACTTATGATAATCGATTGTTTTAAGCCAAGACTGCATGACAATCGATTGTGAACTAATGACAATCGATTGTGAGTAAGACAGTGAGCATCAGGTTTTTCAAACCTGCATGTCAATCGATTGTGAACAAATGACAATCGATTGTGATGAGGCAGTGTCCATCAAAGTTTTTCAAAACTCAGAATAATCGATTGTGAAGCTAATGACAATCGATTGTGAAGAGACAGTGTCCTTCAGATTTTTCAAAGTCACAAAATAATCGATTGTGAACTTATGACAATCGATTGTGTTGAGGCAGTGACTTCCAGACTTTTTCAAAACTATTAAATAATCGATTGTGAGTATATAACAATCGATTGTCAAGAGGAAGTGTCTAAAATGTTTTTCAAAAACTGATAAGTAATCGATTGTTGACTTTGTGCAATCGATTGTGAAGCTGACCGTTGTCGTAAAGTTTTCAAATACCGTCAGGTAATCGATTATTGATTCTGTATAATCGATTGTTGTGATTAAAATCCAGAAAAGATTTTTTGAATGTTATTGGGTAATCGATTATTGATTTGGTATAATCGATTGTTTTGATTAAAATCCAGAAAAGATTTTTTGAACGTTGCTGAGTAATCGATTGTTGATTCTGGACAATCGATTGTTTGTGGTAAAATCTGGAAAGGATTTTTTGAACGTTGCCAGTAATCGATTATGGATTGTAAGTAATCGATTATCAAGCGTAAAATCTGGGATTGAATTTTGATCTGACTGGCAGACAATCGATTGTTGGGGTTTGACAATCGATTGTCAGTGAGTAAAATCAGCAACTCTTAATTGGCAATTAGGCAACGGTAATGCCAAGTTTTTCAACTATAAATACAGCTTCATTTCAGTGTTTTAAACACAACAACATACTACAACTGATCATTACATTGCTATAAGCTTGCATACTTTTGTTTATCATTTTATATTCAATTTCATAAAGCTTTTGAGAGCCATATTCTTGTCCAAAGTTGTTGTGATCTAGAGCTTACTTCTTTTACTCATACCTACTCATAAAGGAGTATTTTGTTTGAGTGTTTTATACACTTGTAAGAGAATTGTGATTCTCTTGTTGTTAGGAACTTGTGTGTCCTTAAGTTGTAAAGGTTTGTTGACCACCCCTAAGCTTAACAAGTTAGTGGAAAATCTCGAGAGAGTCTCTCGGGGACTGGACTAGCCACGTGTTGTGGTGAACCAGAATATATCGGTGCGTTCTTTCCTTTTTGTTTATTTAACGCACTTATTTATTTCCTGTAAATTTTAATTTCCGCAAGTTTACGCTAAATTTTATTATAACGCTATTCACCCCCCCCCCTCTAGCGTTAAACATATTTTCTAACACATCAGAGAATCAGAAGATGAACAGGAGGTAAGTATTCTACACCTTAAAGAAAAGATTAAGTTTTTGTCTAAAGAAAAATTGGCTGATCTACTGATGGACTTCATAGATGAGTTCGAAAAAATAAACAGTGAGAAGGATGTTCATTCTAGGGAATGTGTTATCTTAGAAGAAAAATGTAAAAGGTTAGAGTCTAGGGCTTAAATTAGGGACAGGAAAGGAAAAGGCCGATCAATCATTTTTCACTCTAGAAGAAAATCTAGGGAAAATGCAAGATGAACTGTACAAGAAAGATAAATTGATTAATGTCCTAAAAAAAGATTTAGGAAAGGTAAAGCATGAACTAGATAGAACATGCAAATCGAACAAGGCTTTCGATGCACTCTCATGGCTGCAAGAACATCATAGTAGCAATAAGAGAGGACTTGGATTTGGGACACAAGCTCCAAAATGCGATACCAAAAACAAGTACCTCACACTTCCTGAAAATAAGATCTGCACACACTGTGGTAAGACTGGCCACTACAAAGATGCATGTAATGCAAAAGAAAAGGCCAGTCAAAAAAATAATGCCTTTGTTCAAGAAAAGCACAAACTAGCTGGTTGGGAAAAGAAAAATCTAATTCATCCTTTTGCCCATAGGAAGAGACCCAAACTAGTTTGGGATAGTAAGACTAACCCATGATTTCCTTTTGCAGGTCCAAGTGAAGGGGATTAGCCAAATATTGTACATGGATAGTGGATGCTGAAAACATATGACTGGTAACAAGCACCAATTCCTTTAACTTGAGAACCTAAAAGGAGGTAATTTATACTTTGGAAATAGAAATAAAGTTGAGATCATAGGAGTTGGAATGGTAGGAAAGACAGACTCTCATTCCATTGAGAATGTCTATTTGATAGATGGCTTGAAATATAGTCTGATAAGTGTGTCACAACTGTGTGACAGAGGTAACCTTGTGGCTTTCATTTCTACAAAATGTTTTGTGATTAGCCTTACTACTGACAAGATTTTTTTGCAGGGAAGAAGAGTTAACAATATTTACATTGTAGATTTGTCGACTCTTTATGAAAAGGAATTCACTTGCTTATGTGTGTTAATTAATAATCCCCTCTTTTGGCACAAAAGACTTAGTCATGCCAGTCTAATTCAACTGAACAAATTAGTTTCCAAGGACTTGGTGATATGGTTACCTAATATCAAGTTCAAGGAAGACAATGTTTGTGACGCATGTGCAAAGGGGGTAGCAGGTAAGGTTATCCTTCAAACCTAAGAAAATGGTAAGTACGTCTAAGACATTGGAACTAGTTCATATGGATCTATGTGGTCCAATGAGAGCCATGAGCATTTCAAATAGTGCTTGTTGATGATTATTCTAGATTTACCTAGGTGCTATTTCTAACTTCTAAAGATGAAGTATTTGAAATGTCAACTGCTTTTGTTAGAAAAACCCAGAAACAATTAGGAAATCAACTTGCATCAATTAGGTCTAATCATGGATTTGAATTTTAAAATGCAAAGTTTGCTGAATGTTGTGTTGAAAATAGAATAGATAATAATTTCTCTGCCCCTAGGACTCCTCAGCAAAATGGGGTAGTTGAGAGGAAGAACATGACTCTTGCGGATATGGCAAGGACCATGTTACTTTTGAGTAAACTACCTCATATCTTCAGGCAGAGGCTATAAACACCTCTTATTATATAATTAATAGATGCATGACCAGACCTCTTGTAGAGAAAACTCTCTATGAGTTACTAAATTGGAGAAAACAAAACATATCCCATCTTAGGGCTTTGGTTGCAAGTGGTATGGGCATAATAATGGCAAAGACTCCCTAGGTAAGTTTGATCCCAGAAGTGATGAGGGAGTATTCTTGGGATATTCTTCACATAGCAAAGCATATAAAGTGTTTAATAAAAGAACTCTATGTGTTGAAGAAAGTGTACATGTTGTGTTTGATGAATCTAACACTCTTTTTGAGAGACAGGAACATGAATATGAAGCCATTGGACTGGTGAGACAATTGACTGAAGTCACAACACAAGTCAAGGTGGAATAAAATGAATGAGCAGGTGATGGAACAGGTCCTTTCACCCAGGGCAACCTGATAGGGGGAACCAATCTGAGAGAAACTGTACAAAAATCTCTAAAGGATCATGTACCTGAACATGTTCTTCTGCAGCATAACAATGAAGGAGAAACTAGTTGGAACCAGCTAGTGGGAAATCTTACAAGTACCCGAGTTCTCGCCCCATTGAGAACATAATCAATGATCCTATATCTGGAGTCAAGACTAGATAACAATTGAAGAACCTATGTGCATTTGATGCCTTTTTGTCTCTCATGGAACCAAAATATGTCAGTAAAGCTCTACAAGATGCATATTGGATGAATGCTATTCAAGATGAGCTCAATCAGTTTGAAAGAATCAAAGTCTGGCACTTGGTTCCAAGACCCAAGGACAGGTCATTCATTGGGACAAAATGGGTCTTCATGTACAAGCTACATGAAGATGGAACAGTTACAAGAAACAAGGCAAGGTTGGTAGTTCAAGGCTATAGTCAATAGGAAGGCATTGATTATGATGAGACTTTTGCTCCAGTTGCTAGACTTGAAGCAATTAGACTCCTCATAGCCTTTGCAGCACATATGGAATTCACTCTTCATCAAATAGATGTCAAAATTTCCTTCCTAAATGGCTATTTCAAAGAAGAAGTGTTTGTGAAACAACCTTCATGATTCCGAAGCAAAGAATGTCCTGATCATGTATACAAACTAGATAAAGCTCTCTATGGTCTCAAGCAGGCCCCAAGAGCTTGGTATGAAAGATTATGACAATTCTTTCTGGAGCATGGGTACAAAAGAAGTAAAATTGACTGCACTTTGTTCCTAAAGGAAAAAGGTAAAGATCTTCTTGTTGTACAAATATATGTTGATGACATAATATTTGGCCACTACAAATAGGTTAAGTAAGGACTTTGCTAAACTAATGGGAAGTGAGTTTGAAATCAGCATGATGGGAGAACTTAATTTCTTCTTCGGGCTACAGATTAAACAAAGTCCTGATGGAACCATGATCCATCAGTAGAAGTATACAAAGGAACTAATCAAGAAGTTTAAAATGGAAGAATCCAAGGAAATAGATACACATATAGCAACTGCCACAAAGCTAGATATTGATGAACCATGTTCATCATTTGATCAAAAGTTGTATAGGGGTATGATTGGTTCACTTTTATGTCTTACTGCCAGCATACCTGACATTGTTTTCAGTGTAGGACTTTGTGCTCAGTTCTAGGCAAATCCAAAAGAGTCACACTTCATAGTTGTCAAAAGAATAATGAGATACTTGAAAGGTACAACTGATCTGTGTTTGTGGTATCCTAAGGTAGTAATTTTGACTAATTGGAAATGTTGATGCTGATTATGCATGTTTTATAGTGAATAGGAAGAGAACTTCAGGTATGGCACACTTCCTAGGGTCTTGTCTTATATCATGGGCTACCAAAAAGCAAAATTCAGTAGCTCTCTTTACTGCTGAAGCTTAATATGTTGTTGTTGCTTCATGTTGTGCTCAATTACTGTGGATTAAGCAACAACTAGTAGACTTTAGAATTGAAGTAGGGTGCATATCAATATTTTGTGATAACACCAGTGCAATCAGTATGACAAAGAACCTTGTTCATCACAAAAGGACTAAGCACATAGATGTTAGATACCACTTCTTAAGAGGCCACTATGAGAAAGGGCTAATCTCCATAGAATTCTATGCTACTGATAAACAAATAGCTGACATCTTCACTAAGGCACCGAGTACATAAAATTTTGAAAGGAACAGGTTGGAGTTAGGGATGATTAAGATCACCTAAAAGGTCCAGTTCAGAATGCACAATGAAAAAAAATGAAAAAAGAATTTGGCTTTCCTACTCTGTCTCATACTGTAAATAGTATACTCTTGTGACATATGTATATGTGACTCATTAATCTCTTACAAATTTTATATTTTGAAATGTAAGGTATAATCAAGAGAAGTTTCACTTGAAGAACCTGGTCCATCAAATTATGCTCATGGGAAAGTTCATGTATGTTTCTATTCTTTGCACAATTAGAAAATTTTAATTTTCAATCATGAGTAAAATTCCTACATATACCAAACGTTCCAAAATTCTATCCATTGGGGCTAATTGAACCAGTTTCATTGAAACTAGAAGTCTAAATATAACAGAGTCCTTTCCTAATTTTTTGCGATCCTAATTAATCAGTAACTCAACCCGAATTCTTATTTCTTTAGACTTCTACTAACTTCTGAAAAAGGCTGCTGTTTGTGAAATAATGATTACCCCTCTTTAAAGGCTTTATAATCAACTCATAACCATCACTCCATCACACAAACCCTTGATCATCTACGTTCATCTCCAAAACCTCTAAAACTCTCCAAAATTCTTCGAAGCTTTCCTGAAATTCATAACCATGAAAAATCCCCAAGATAATCCGGAAACTCCACCCCCCGCATCACCGATCTCTACCCCATCTACCTCACCTCCCATAGAAACCCTAAAACCAAGATTCCGTTTCCAAAAGATGCTAGCAAGAAAAACTGAAGCTACTGGTTCCCTGAGGAAATCCTTGAATGAAAAACTATAGCCAAAGGAAACAAGTCTCAGCAACAAAGACCAATTCTAACTTTGAATCAAATGGTTTCATCTCTGCTAGTGAAGGAGACGAACTTGAGTCTTTGACACTGTCACACATCAGGAAACCCCAAAAGAGGTAAATACTTGCTTTGTTCCTGTTGATGTAGTTCAAAAAGCATAGAGTCGGTATGTTCTAATAGGGTCTGCAAAGATGTGTCTGGGACTGATTCTGCAAACTTGAGGAAGAAAAGGAGGAAGGAGGTGGTATCTATGTGTGTGAATGAGGAAGAGGTGGTCTCTAAGTCAGGGAAAGTGGATCACGAGAGCCTACTGAAGGTTTAGTTGATTTAAGCAAACAACCTGATAAACGTAGTTCATCTGTGGAGGAGACTTTGGTTGAAATGTCGAAACATGTTGGAGCAAGATATGACTCCGAGAAACGCAAGTCTTTCACAAATGACCCCTACTGCATCCAAACCAACCAAGAAAACCAAACCTTCATCACCCAAGTCTCCTCCTAGGGTTAGAACAACCAGAAGCAAGGTTAGAGAAAGTGAAGCTGAGTTGAAGAAAGCCATAGAGAAGAGTAAGAGAAATAGAAAAGAAAAGGGTAAAGGGAAGATAGGTAAAAGTTCTGAAGCTGTAGTTGAAGTGGAGGAAGAGGGGATGGAAATGGTCCATCAAGAAAGAAATACTACTATGGAGGTTCCTATTGCTAAACCAAAGGGAGCTAGGATTTCTTCCAAGAAGACCTCAAAGCCAGTACTTGCTGAATCCTCTCTTGTAAAAGAACTAGGTCAGCCTCTAAAGGAAAGCAAGTTAAAATTATTAGGATTTATGCCCGTCACTAGAGGGGGGTGAATGGTGCGGCACGAGAATATTGATAAATATGGCGGAATTAAAATTGCAGGAGTAAAGTAAATGTAGTAATTAAAAGATTAAGGAAAGGACACACCGAATTTTACTGGTTCACCACAACGTGTGGTTAGTCCAGTCCCCGAGAGACTCTCTCGAGTTTCCACTAACTCCGTTAAGCTTACGGGTGCCTTACAAACCGTTACACTTGCTCGTAGATGTACACTCTACAAGACTTCAACTTGCTCGAGGATACCTCACCTCAAGACTTCACCTTGCTCGTGGATACCGCACCAAAAGACTTCACCTCGCTCGTGGATACCGCACCACAAGACTTCACACACAAAGATTGAGGGTACTTAGCAAACCCGACAATCAATGAGAAGATATGGTCTTCTCAAACACCTTTCTCTATTACAACAAGAACTCTCTAATAAGAGTAGATAAAGAGATACAAAATAAGCTCAATGAACAACTCAAAGTTGTCTCTCAAATGGCTCTATAAAAGCTCTATAATGATGCACAAATAATATCAATATGTATATGAATAATGAGAGGTGTTGTGTGTATCAAATCAGCTCAAAAGACCTCTATTTATAGGTGTTATAAGTTGTATGTCCATTGCTTAATTGACAATCAATTATGCTGATTTTATGCAAGATAGTCGATTATTGGATTTTGATAATCGATTATTGGCTTTAACGTTCAAAAATCAGAAGCTGATTTTATGCTAGATAATCGATTATCTGCCTGTCGTTCAAAAACAATGGCAACAGTCAAAGAATAATCGATTATGCTCTTTTAGATAATCGATTATTCTGCCTTGCGGAATTTCCAGTTTAATCTGGAAATTCAGCATAATCGATTATCAGCATATGGATAATCGATTATCTGGCTATGCTGTCCAGAATTGAAAACTTACTTCAAAAACCATTTTGGTTAAAAATGAAAACGTTAAAATCATTTTTTTTGAAGTATTTGAAATATGTTTATGATAAATATGATTTGATAAAATGATTTTATGCATATTTATGATGACCTATGTTGAGCCAAAAGACGAGATAACTTAAACGTTGCTCTTACATTGGTTCTACCTAACGACCTACGCCTTGGGTCTTCGTTCTTGAACTTTTGAGCTCGTCTTTGGCTTTTCCATGCAATCCATTCGTCAATATGCTTCTCGGCATTCAATCTTGATTGTTTGTCATATAATAACGTTGTTTGACACTTAACTTCATTGTTTTTCATTCATCAAAATCTATACCTGAAAATCATGCTAATACAACCAAAGCACACATATCATGGATAGAATGATTTTCTACAATTTCCCTCTTTTTGATAATGACAAACACCAGGAGATATGCATATCGGATTCCCCCTAAATTCATGCTATATCTCAACATACAATTCATGCAAACGATTCCCCTTAATGATAATTTCCCCTCAAATAAGGCATACTATTACGTAGATGCATTCCCCCTTATTTGATGCATATCGCCTAAACTCTTCCCCCTTTTGGCATTAGCAAAAAGAGATTATGCAAAGGATACTTTCCCCTTTCGACACTCCCCCCTTTTGGATACATCAATTGTTAGTGTCAAGAATAAAATAGGAAATACAATGAGAAATATACATTGACGATATTTAAACAATCATACCAACATGAAATAATACCAAATGTTAGTAAAAACATAACAACCATAATAACGGTTATTTTTCGCAAATCATATTGCTTAAGAACATATCAACGGTTAATATTTAACAAACCAATAGTTGTATTAAAAACACGAATCATTTATTTTTCAAGAATATATCTAACTGTTATTCAAACCAAAAATAATATTCATCAAAACATGAATCAATTATTCTTTTTAACATAAATAATTGATACCAATTGTATTCAAGATAAACGTTATCAAAACATGAATCAACAAAAATAATTAATATCAATTGTTAACAAAGATATATTAATTGTTAACACATATCAACTATTACGTTTTTATCAAAAATATGATAACTAACCGAAATTCCCCCTCGATGCAATAAGGTTTCGTGCTTGCTGCATCTACTACGATATTGTAGTCTTCAAGCACACCTGCAAACGTACCTAAAAATAGATTTTAGGTACCCAACC
Source organism: Nicotiana benthamiana (assembly GCA_034376525.1). Taxonomy (NCBI): domain Eukaryota; kingdom Viridiplantae; phylum Streptophyta; class Magnoliopsida; order Solanales; family Solanaceae; genus Nicotiana; species Nicotiana benthamiana. The sequence goes on from CM067336.1 coordinate 40,732,439, forward strand.
GCTTTTGGGTCCTCGGGGGTTAGGCAAATAATAATCATAGTCAAAAGATAAATCTCTATGTTTTGCAAAACATACGGGTGCTATGTGTCCTACCCGGTTGCAATAATGACATATAACATTCGGGTTGTGCATATGTCTTGGTTGAGCCAAAAACGTTCTAGGTGATCTAAAGTCGTTATTCCTAGACGTATTGCGATTCCTATAGTTATTTCTAGGTGGTCTAAAATGATTCATTTTAGACTCATTACCAAAATTCCTAGAGTTATTTCTAGGTGGTCTAACTTCATTTATATCATCCTTTCTAATATTCTTCTTAATTTCTTCAATAGTTTTATGACCATCAACACTACGTTTTTCTAGTGTGTTCCTACGTTCTATGTTCTCTATTTTCAAGGAATCACAAGATGAACAATTAGAACTTTGATCAATTGAAGAATCTTCATGCATCTCCTTAATTTTATTTCTAAGATCAATATTGTCATTTTCCAAAAATTTATTTTTCTCTTCTAAAACTTTAATTTTAGCCTTGGCCTCTTTGGAGATTTTTGAAGACTTTTTCAATTCATCATATAATTCTTGAATAGCTTCTTGTAATTCTTCATAAGAGTAAGAGTTAGGAGTACTTACCTCTTCTTCCTCGTTGGCCATGAGGCATCGTGCGGCAGTTTCATCGCCCGAGCTGTCCGAATCCCATGTCACACGCCTTTGGTGTTTGTTCTTCTTCTTGTCCTTGGATTTTGGAAAATGAGATTTGGTGTGGCCAAGTTTTCCACAATTTTGGCATGAAGGACTTGGTTCTTCCTTACTTATTTCCTTTTTCATAAACTTATAAAACTTTTCGATCAAGGCATTGGAAATATTATCATCATCGCTATCCGAATCACTTACCTCTTCTCTTTTAGAGGATGAGGCTTTGAAGGCAATACCTGGACCTTTATTTCCAAGATAAGGATTAAGAATAGTGCTTTCATAAGTTTTGAGGTTACCTCTTAGTCCATCAATTGTGACGTCCGTGATTCCTATCGACTCTTGGATGGCATTGGCTTTGGATCGCCATTCGGGAGTGAGACTCCGCAAGATTTTTCGAACAAGATCTTTGTTCGAGTATACTTTCAGAGAGCATGGAGATCGTTGATGATCATTGAGAACCGTTCAAACATAATATCGATGCTTTCATTCTCCCTCATTCTAAAAAGTTCATATTCATGTGTTAGAAAATCAACTTTAGATTCTCGGACTTGAGGCGTACCTTCATAAGTGATCTCGAGTTTATCCCACATCTCCTTGATGGTTGTGCAACAAGAGATCTTCCGATAGTCATCCGGATTCACCGCACAATATAATAAATTGACGGCCTTTGCGTTATTTTCAACTTTATTGATGTCCTCGGCAGTATATTCGTCTTCCTCCTTTGGAACCGTGGTTTCTCCAACTTTCTTTGTCGGCATTTGTTCACCGTTCTTGATGATTTGCCACAGACGAAAGTTATTTGATTGGATGAAGATTCTCATCCGCTCTTTCCAATATGTGTAATTTGTTCTGTCAAATAGTGGAGGCCTATTGGTGGAGTGTCCTTCGCTCATCATTCCTACGTTCAATATTCTCAACAAAAAAATATATCGTTCTCTCAAACGGTTAAGGCTTTCAGAGAGTTAGGCTCTGATACCAATTGTTAGGATTTATGCCCGTCACTAGAGGGGGGGGGGGTGAATAGTGCGGCACGAGAATATTGATTAATATTGCAGAATTAAAATTGCAGGAGTAAAGTAAATGCAGTAATTAAAAGATTAAGGAAAGGATACACTGAATTTATACTGGTTCACAACAACGTGTGGTTAGTCCAGTCCCCGAGAGACTCTCTCGAGTTTCCACTAACTCCGTTAAGCTTACGGGTGCCTAACAAACCATTACACTTGCTCGTAGATGTACACTCTACAAGACTTTAACTTGCTCGAGGATACCTCACCTCAAGACTTCACCTTGCTCGTGGATACCGCACCACAAGACTTCACCTCGCTCGTTGATACCGCACCACAAGACTTCACCTCGCTCGTGGATACCGCACCACAAGGCTTCACACACTAAGATTGAGGGTACTTAGCAAACCCGACAATCAATGAGAAGATATGGTCTTCTCAAACACCTTTCTATTTTACAACAAGAACTCTCTAATAAGAGTAGATAAAGAGATACAAAATAAGCTCTATGAACAACTCAAAGTTGTCTCTCAAATGGCTCAACAAAAGCTCTATAATGATGCACAAATAATATCAATATGTATATGAATAATGAGAGGTGTTGTGTGTATCAAATCAGCTCAAAAGACCTCTATTTATAGGTGTTATAAGTTGTATGTTCGTTGCTTAATTGACAATCAATTATGCTGATTTTATGCAAGATAATCGATTATTGGATTTTGATAATCGATTATTGGCTTTAACGTTCAAAAATCAGAAGCTGATTTTATACTAGATAATCGATTATTGGATTTTGATAATCGATTATCTGCCTGTCTTTCAAAAACAATGGCAACGGTCGGAGAATAATCGATTATGCTCTTTTAGATAATCGATTATTCTGCCTTGCAGAATTTCCAGTTTAATCTGGAAATTCAGCATAATCGATTATCAACATATGGATAATCGATTATCTGGCTATGCTGTCCAGAATTGAAAACTTAAAAACCATTTTGGTTAAAAATGAAAACGTTAAAATCATTTTGTCTGAAGTATTTGAAATATGTTTATGATAAATATGATTTGATAAAATGATTTTATGCATATTTATGATGACCTATGTTGAACCAAAAGACGAGATAACTTAAACGTTGCTCTTACATTGGTTCTACCTAACGACCTATGCCTTGGGTCTTCGGTCTTGAACTTTTGAGCTCGTCTTCGGCTTTTCCATGCAATCCATTCATCAATATGCTTCTCGGCATTCAATCTTGATTGTTTGTCATATAATAACGTTGTTTGACACTTGACTTCATTGTTTGTCATTCATCAAAACCTATATCTGAAAATCATGCTAATACAACCAAAGCACACATATCATGGATAGAATGATTTTCTACAAAAATGGATGAAGAAGAAGAAGAATATGAGAGTGAAGAAGAAGGATAAGAAGATGAATCTAAAAAAGAACAGGACAGGTATGCCAATTTTGGCAGGAGAAAGATCTTGAAGGGAAGGTTGTTGAAAGACCTGGAGGAGCCAGGCATGATGAGACTTATGATAGCACTGGAAGCACAAGATTGGAAGGACATGGTCCTTAAGATGAATGTGAAATTGGCCAGGAAAGAACTTGTTGAGTTCATGGCCAATGGAATAGTGAAAAATGGTTTGGTGACCAGCATAGTAAAGGGAGTGAAAGTGAAGTTCAATGCTGCCAAACTGGGCAAAATTCTTGACATCCCTTGTGAGGGGTATGATGACTACACACGAAAAAGTTGACCTTGTCAAGATGGGTTGCCCTCTGATTTGAAAATTACAAGAAATTTCTACGACAGTAAAACAAATGAGGAGGTTCCTGAGGCCAGAATAGTTCAGAAGAGTGATATGAGTCCAAAGCACAAAGTGCTTTTTGAGTTTGTCAACAAATGTTTTCTGCTCAGACATGAGAGAAGGCATACAACAAATTATATGGATCTGGTGCTTATGCAATGTATGAATGAAGGCAAGCAGATCAATTGGCATGCCTTCATTGTGAAACTGCTAGAGAGGTTGATAAATGGATCAAAGTCTCATGCCATTTTCTATGGTTTTATCTTAACAACAGTGCTTGAACGACTTGATGTTCCCTTGAAAAAGTGGAAATGGCTTCCAGCAAAGAGCACATTGGGATCAAAACGCTCCAAGCCTGTGATTATCTGCCTAGTATTGGCCCTGTTGAACCTGGTTCATCTACTAAGACTCATGTGAACAGAAAGGTTAGAGCCTTGGTTCAGGAGGTTGGAACAAAGGATGCTGAAATAGCCAGGCTTAATTCCAGAATTGAAAAATTGGAGGGAGAAATGAATGTGCTATGAGTTGAACTTGCCAAGGAAAAGGAGAAAAATGAAGGCATGCTCCAACAAATGCTAAATCTACTACAAGCCCAACCCTCCAGCTCTTGTATGCATTAAGTGTCACGTCCACAGTGTCCAGTCTAGTATCCCTTTAGTTACCCAGTTTAGGAAGTATGTTTGTTAGTTCTGTTCTTGTTTAGTTTTTCTCATGGTTGAAATTTTTTTTTCTTTTTGTGGACTTCCTGTAGAAACACCTCGTAATCAATGAATGCAGCTTCCTTGTTCTTGTTAATTTTGTTCTGAACAGCTATTTTTGAGCTGATTTTGATTAACTAATGTATGTGTTCACATGTAGTTGTCTAGTGGCCATGAGTATTAATTAACTTTCAAGGATACACATTAGTTGTGCAACTTTTTCGATGATGCCAAAAGGGGGAAGATATTGTGCTTGTGCTTAAATTTATTATCTGAACTAGTGATGTTCATGACATAACTTAAATATAGCCCTTAATGACAAATTGAAAATCATCTAAGTGTTGATATTTCAGCTGAGTTTCACAAGTTTTCTAAGTTTTAAAAGCACATAGTTAAAGGGGAAATTTGTTTGCCAAGTTCAGTTGAAGTTTTGAAGATTGACAAATGAACTAAGGGAAGGACCTATTCCATCTTGGGAGACACAGTTAGTCATAACCATTGCACATTGAAGCCACATAAGGAAGATATGTATTGAAGATTGTGCAGCAAATATCCTCTTAACGGAATAAAAAAGGTTGCATTGAGTTCTATAGAGGACAGTCACCATACGACAAGAGAACGCAATCCTAAGCTAGGATAAGGATGGGAGTTTGTATTGGTTAAGGATTCAAATTGACTAAGGATAAGCATTGGAGTCTCGATTAAACACTAACTTCTATTCTATTAAATAAAGAAGTTGTTCTCTTTTACAGGCAATGCACATACGCAGAAGTTAAGCATATTTGGGAGCAAAAAGAGCGAGTCTGATTTGCAAGCAATATATGTGATATACAAGTGTCCACATTTGAAGGTACATGGACTAAGATAGAAGAACCAGTTTCATCATTGTGTTTATTATTATTCTAGTTCAATTGAAGTAGGTTTTAATATTGTACCTTTTAGCTTTCTTAGATGCAACTGTATTAGGTATTTTGAGTATTCAAGTTAAAGTTAACTTGAAGGTATCGCAACAGTTGAGGCTATGTGCCACATTGGGATTAGAGTTAATTCCTTAGGTTTACAAAGAGCTTTGTAGATGTAGTTTTTGGCTTAGTGATTTTAGTAGAGTTTGGAAAAATCCTACTGAGTAGTATGTCGTGGTTTTTTCACCTTTTCAGCCATGTGTTTTCCACGTAAAATCACTGTTCACTTTACATTCAGTACTTATTCTTCCGCAACTACTGTAGTTAGAATAATTAGATGAACCAGGTTCTTCAAACGCGAAAATTAGGTACCACAAAAATCCCCCCCCCCCCTTGTGTAGTATTAACGTTAATAACATCAGTGTATTTTCCTTGTAACTTTGTACTGATTTGACGAGAACACCATGCTCTTAGGGTAAACATAAGGTTCAAGCTATGTTTTAATAATTCTGAATAACTGTTGCATCTCTCTTTGCCCCTAGGCAATCCTTAGGTAATAACTTAAATAAAATTGAAAATGCCTTTGTTTGATTATCAACTATTAAAATCAGTAGGCAAACCTGATTCAAATTTCTTTTCTGAGTCATAAAATAAATCAAGTTCTAATGTTACCACCTAAACACCCATTTTTAGGATTTTAAATTGAGACCTTAACTGTGTATAAGTCATGTTGTCTACATCCGTTATTTGTGGAGGTATGAATGAGCCTTCTGCTTGTTTTCTATGTATTCCCTCTCTAAATGCAGTCCTACTTATTTTGTATGTCGCCTTAGTATTTTTCCTTTTAACTTGAGGGTATGCCTAAAACCTTCTTATAGGATATGAGTCTTAAATTCCTCCGGGACTGATAGGAAGGAACAGCAACAACATACAATAAGAGTCGAGACCAATCTTCGCTTAATTCTTCAGAGGGTGGAAAAGGGTAGAAATGGATATGATGACCAGTGCGCTAATTCCACATGTGGACCATATTTTGAGGAGTGTTACCGGGTATTGCATTGATGTGATCCATATTACTAACAAACCTAGGACACCTTTACATTCATAAGCATGCTTTTGTATTGTAACTCTTTTCAAAGTTTTGCCTTTCAATAATTGTTTTCAAACGCTTGTGTATTTAAACATAAATACCCTATTATTTGAGTCCTATTTGTGTATTTGCTAATTGCACAAATTCACAAAAATTATCTTGCCGGGAACCACACTAGTGGATCGTGAGGGGTGCCTAACACCTTCCCATAGGATAATTTCAAAGCCTTGTCCTATCTCTGGTTATCAAACGTAGTTGTAGATGAACCATATAGGTGCCCTAACGCACCTTAAAAATCGTTAGGTGGAGACTCTTCAAAAAACTCAAACCCCTTTCCCAAAAGGAATGAGTTGTCCCATGCCAAAATGTTATGAACCTGATTCCAAATGGAAGGGAATAAAGGGGGTGTGACAAGTGACATTCCTGAGGTGCCTTTGAGATATTGCAATATCCATTTTACACTTCCTAATGCTCCTTTCCTGGATCTCATATATATTTACTTACAATTCCAATTGCATGGGCCTTATGAGGTCTAGTACAAACCATAGCATACATCAAACTTTCAACTACTGAAGCATATGATACTTTGGATATGTACTTCCTTTCTTCATTTGTCTTAGATAATTGGTCCTTCGATAGACTAAGATGGCTTTCGATTGGAGTGTTTCTGGCCTTTGCATCTTGAAGACTAAACCTGCTTAGTACCTTATATATATATATATATATATATATATATATATATATATATATATACTTTTCTTGAGACAACTTTAAGGTTCCTATATACATGTTTCTGCAAATACTCATCCCAAGCATTTTCTTAGTTGGTTCTAAGTCTTTTATTTCAAACTTCTCCGCCAACTCCTGCTTAACCATCTTGATCTCATTTATTCTAGATCCTAAAACTAACATATCATCAACATGTAATAGTAAAGTGAATATAGGATTCATCAAGATTTTTGATATGAAAATAATGGTCCATCTCACATCTCGTGAAATCATTTTTCATGAATCTATCAAATTTCTTGTACCACTATCGCGAAGCTTGTTTCAAGCCATCCAAACTCTTCTTCAGCTTACACACAAGGTTTTCTTTACCAGAAACTTGAAAACCTTTAGTTTGCTTCATGTAAATGTCTTTTTAAAGGCCACCATGCAAGAAAGCAGTTTTCATATCTAGCTTCTCCAAATGTATTTTCTTGCAGCCACGATACTTAGCACCAACCTGATAGTAGTTAATTTGACTACATAAAAGAAGATCTCAATGTAGTCAATTCATTCCTTCTGTTGAAAGTCTTTTACTACTAATCATTTTTTGTATCTTTTCTTATCATCATGCTCTTCGTTGACCGTACACTCACTTGTTCGGCAAAGCCTTCTTTCCTTTTGGTAACTCTGCAAGTATCCACATTTTTTCCTTTTGGAAAGAATTCATCTCTTCTTTCATGGCTAGCTTCAACTTATCAAAGTTTATCACCTGCATTGCTTCAACAAAATGCTCTAGTTTTCTAGCTTCAGTTAGAATTAAATAATGGAGAGAGAGAGAGATATAATCTATTTGTAGTATTCGTGACAACTTTAGATCTCCTTAATGTAAAGGATTAACTGATCGCGAAGTTTATTCAAGTCTCGACTCCAAGTCTAGTTCTCTATCTGATTCTATCTCTAGTTCTAGTTCTGATTCTGACCAAATTTAGCTTTTGGTTCGTCATATTCAATTTCATAATCAGTTGTAATCTCTCTAGCTACTTCGTTTATGAGATTTCTTCTAACTCAATTGTCTTAGATATCTGTCTGCTAGTGCTGGTTAGTTGTACGAAATCATAGTTCCATTAAATGTGACACTCATATTCATAAGATCTTTCTATTCTGATCACCCACAATCTATAACTAAAATTATCATAACCAAAGCTAATAAAAAAGTATTTCTTTGCTTTAAGATCAAGCTTTTCTCTGTCATTGGAGTTTACATGCACATAAGCAACATAACCAAAGATTTTAAGATGTGAGAGAGTTACTTTCTTTCTTATCCTTACCTATTCAAAATTTAAAAAATTCAGTGACACCGGGTCCCCTATTGAGGTAAGCAACTGTGTGAACCGCCTCGGCCCAAAAATATTTCGGCAATCACGAATATATTCTCATATTTCCGGCTCATTCATTCAAGGTTTTGTTCATGCATTCCGCAACACCATTTTGTTCCAGTGTTCCAGGAATTGTCTTGATCATTCTGATCCAAATCTCAGATCAAAATACTTTGAACTCTTGACTATCATACTCTCCTTGTAGTGACCCATATATATGTTAGGGTGTGCTGGTATTTTAACATTAAAAAAATATAAGAAAAAAAAAGTGGAAAACCTAATAAATTTAAAAGAAGTGCAAAAGCCCACGTGAAAAGGAAAGAAAAGGGAAATAGGAGAAAGGGAAAAGTAGCGTTGCTGCAACAGAAGCAAAAAAATGCAGAGAAGGAAAAAAAGGAAGAAGAAGGAGGAGGAGGAGGAGGAGGTTGGAACCAAACTTAGAAAAATAGGTAATATAATATTCTTACATTTTGTTTTACTAATATGGGAGTATATAAATTTTATAATTTGTGTTATATAGTGAGATTGACTAATATAATTAGAAAAAAGAAAAGATTTATTAACTCTCCCCTAACTCATAGCACTTTTTGGAAGAATTATGGGTGACTGTAGAACACTTTGTACTCACAATTTAATTTTTACAAGATATAACATTCTTAATGTTTTTGTATGTAGTAATATGAATTAAATATGGGAATACACATAGAAACAAAGGAAATTTGTTAAAAGCATTATTTTTAATTCAAAGGATAAACTTTCTTACTTCACTTGCTTAAGTTCATCTTCTAGATGTATATAATTTTGTTTGGTACGAAAGAAAGTATCTTCGATAGTGATCTTATATGATTAGATACATACACATAGTTGGCATAATATAGGTTAATAATTGAAAAAAGTAATAATAAATATACAAGTAAATTGATATTGATAGATTATAGACTAGTTGAATTACTCATAGCATGGATAAATATAACTCAGCAAATTGATGATGTAACATAAAACTCTAAGGATTTGGAATCTAAATTTAGCTATGAATTAGATTAAATAAAGAAATTAACACAAGATCAATATTGATGTGATTATAGATTGATTGAAGAAAGTCGTACATATCGCTCGAGGTGACGAGTTTGGTATTTTATACGAGTACTGTGAGTAGTAATATTACCACAATTATTATTTTCATAACCTGCATGGTTTATATATGATTTAATAAATAAATGTATTACCGATGCTTTGAAATTGCATGTCGGACAAGTCATTTACTTTATATGATATCGAACAATTTACTTGAAATGTTTACCGATTAATCAAAATATTTTCACCGTGACTAGATATGTTTTCCCATTATTTGAGATGCTATAGTTATTTGAAGTATTCTCACTGTTACTAGACATGTTTTAATGTTACTTGAGACATGATTACTGGTATCAAAAAAAATTACAATATTTGATAAGGAAAGATATGTCCTTTATTATTTTAAAAATGATTTTGTAAGAGTATTTACTATTTACAAGAAAACGTATAAACGGGATGAGACTTGGAAGGATCCCGTAGCTTAGGGCAGGTTCGTTAGACCTGGTATACCTTGTATTTACAAATCAGCGATTACCTATTATAGTTATAGCCCTCGCTAGTGGGATGGTATAACTAGCATACATTTACAGTTTTCCCTCGAGTAGGGACATATAGTTATACTTGACTCCTTTTATGAAGGGGTCCACACAGTGATACATATTACATGATCCTTTTTTGAAATCTCCCAAATAAAACGATTTAATATGACACAGTACTTACCGAGTTTATTACTAAATTTTTAAATTGATTATGTTATAGGAAACACATGTTGAGACTGATTATCATGATGGGACTGATTATTATTATCATTTAAAAAGGGTATTTGGTTTTGTGATTATTATACAAGCATGTTTTCTGACTAGTCCCCTACTAAAAATGATTGTTGTTAAATATTATTGCTCACTGAGCTAGTGACTCACTCCCCGTTATTATTTTTATATAGATCACTAGACTCGGGCAATGATTCCTTTAATTAGAGTACACGAGTTGGCATCTCCTGGTGTGCCCCGCATTTATTCGCGTGGGTAAAAATTATTATTTATTTGTTATAGTATCTTTCTTGAAACTCTTAGAGTCGCTCCATAGTCATTTTTAAGAGTGTCTAGGTATTCTGTTTTTTATATAGGCTTGTGACTCGTATTAGACTTCCCTATCGTATACTTGGAGAAGAAGTTAGCATTATTGTATTGGAAATACTTCGTTAACGAGGATTATAACTTGTTTGATTGATATAGGTTGGTTGTGTTGTTGATTTCTATAACAAGTTTATTTTTAGATAGTCCTAAAATAGGGGAAACTCTGTCCGATTTTCTATAAATTACCGATGAGACTTACTTCGGAGCACTTGTCCCTAAGCGCCGGTCATGATCCTAAATTGGGTCGTGACGAAATTATTATTAGAGAACTAGATTATTCTTTTGACTAATAGAGCACATGTCGGTGGTAGAATCTCAATTATGGTTATGTAGCCGTCCATTCCCATAATCGTGATTCTGGGAGGGCATGATAGGATGTGTCTTTTCTTTCTTTCTTATTCCTTCGTATGTGTGTAGCGATTAGGGTCGGATCAGTGAATCTATCACTACTTATCATATTCGTGTATGGCTCAGACCAATTACCCTATAATAGAATTTGGCTAGAGGTTTAAATTTCAAAGACATCAAATGTCACCAATGGACATGCAGCCATCTCCAAGAAAAGAAATGCTACATAAGTAGCATAGAAGACCAGTGAAAGGTTCATTGTGTCATATTAGGTGATTTCTGGTAAGATGCGTAATAGGGTTCAATTCGGAAATTTATACTATTCCACTACTACAGCGATAGAGGAGTGCTATCACAAAAAGAAAGAGATCTTTATGAATATAATAGATAAAGATGAGAAGAATGTGCAACAGAAGGGGCTCTAAAGTACTCATGCACCTAGAAGATTATGGGGAACAACAAAATATTCGTAATAAAGTTCCTAAAGTTGAAACTACTAAGTTTACTATATATGATAGTTCAAAGGATCCTTAAAGGTTTTAGTATAATACATACCACATTATAAGATATAGGATATTTCACGAAGAGGTCTATGGAACAGGAAACTTTTAGACTATAGAACATGGCAAATACATGAAATGCTACTGTACTCTTTGAGATGCCAACAAGAGCAACACAACTAATTTGGAAAAAATTTCATCCAACTTTTCCAGCTGGATACGCAAGCAACATCTTATGTTTACATGCTTGTTGAAAGGTTGGTTAATTATTTAAATAAGAGGGTAACTGCATATATGAAGACTTGAACCTCTTCTTTAGCGGTTGCATTTACAAGAAAGATTGAAAATATGGACATGATAAGCGTGCAAGAATCACATAAGAAGGTCGAGAATAGATTATCTTTTAGTGTGAATTTTTATATGAGTCAAAAATTTAAAAATCAAAAATATTTTGAGATGTTAAGTTATCCTTTACGGTTTGCCAAACTGTGAAAACTTTATTGTAGTTAGACATGTGATTAAAACTTTTAAGATTGAAGTTAAGAGAAGGAACCCTAGCTAATCAAGTTGTACTTGATATGGTTGACTCTAACTTACATATGAATATGGATTAATTATATTCTTACCATGCTACCCTCGATTAAAATGGAAAGACTATCAGGTTTTTTGAACTTTAAAAGTTGGTTTTGTCCAAAAATAGGATTATAAGTTTTAAAGACGAGCAAATTATATATTCTGGAGATTACTGTTATAGAAGAAAGGTTGTTTGGATCACATAGATAATGTAAGGGGCACAAGAGAAGAAACACTAAGCTTGAGAAATAAAAAGGTATCATAATGAGAAATTATCTAATGTATCCTTAAAGATTTATTAGGACTACCTCAAATATGAGAAATACACTTCAATATTAAGCTGATACCTGACACATAAACTTTATCATATGGAAGCAACAAAGTTGAAAAAGCTAATTGAATAATTGAGAGACCTACTAAATACAGGTTTTATCATACCGAATGTTGCACCATGGAGTACACCAATATTATTTGAATAGAGTCTTATAGGATGACAATACACAACAATCATCCGTTGTCTTGTATAGATAACTTGTTTGACTAGTTATAAGGAACCGTTGACCTTTAGTCTTGTTATCATCAGCTTAGAATAAGAAAAAAAGATATTTGGATGTTGCCTCTAGTACTCGATACAACCATTATGCGTTACTTGTGATGTCCTTTAGATTGGCAAATGCTCAAATTGCATTGATGCATATAATGAATATGGTGTTCAAAGTTCTATTTGGAGAAACAAATATGTAGTTTTTACTTACTATATTCTGGTATATTCTCATACCCAGGAAGAGCACCAGAATTACTTGAAGAATATGTCAAACATGCTGCATGAAAATTAACTTTTTTCCAAATTCATCAATTAGCTAGACTCGATGGTATTCACAGGACACATGGTATCAAAGAATGAAAAATATAGCAGATTCTAAGAAGATAGAATATGTTCATAAATGGCCGAGATCAATTTCCCCTACAGAGATTACTTTTTGCTTGATAGGATACAATAGGCATTTGTGTAGGATTTCTCTAGAATAGCATCACCACTCACCAAGTTAACGAAAGAGCATATTATCACTTCATCTGCTTATTTTTCCAGCACATTAGTATTACTCTTTGTAATATCATCACAGAGCATGTTATAAATTCTGTGATGATCATTCAATTCCTAGTTCTTGCGAGCTCTTTCTTTTTACATGCTTGCTAATCCAGAAGGCTTTATTAGCCTCAATAGGATAGCTAAGGTAAGGTCTATCGCCGGATGTGTTATATGGGTAACATTACCGGTGTAATCTGCCTTTTTTTTTTCTCCTATTTGTTGTATTTTCGTTTTCTATTATTTATAAAAATTAACCCTAGCCGTTTGCCTAGCGGACCAAAAAAATAAACATAGAAAAACAATAAATTTCAGTGGATGGAGAAATGTACAACGAGAAAGCATGTTTTACTTTCACACTAATGTTATCCTTACTCCAATAGGCTCTAGAGGATTCATGATGTTATGTGATACTTTGAGGGTAGGATTAGGATATTTTCTCATGCAAATACTCGCGTGATAGACTATACTGTAAGGTAATTTAAGAAGCTTAAGTCGTATTATGTCAGTCATGATCTGGAGATGGTCATAGTGTTATTTCCTTTTAAGATTTAGGGATACTATTTGCATGAAGAAACATGTGAGATTTATACCTAGAACAAGAACATGAAGTACATTTAAAACCAAAAAAGATATAAATATTTGGCAATGCGAATGGATGGAACTACTGAAGATATAATTGTATTATTTTGTATTGCTCGGAAAAGATAAATATTATAGCTTATGCAAAAAACAAATAATAATAATAATTCAAAGACATTGCTAGCTATTGGTAAAGCTCGATGTAGATTGAATAAAAGCTAGCCAATACGAGGATGAACGAATGTTTAATGACCGACATTAGCTTCTAGCTAGTAAAAATAAGGATATGACTATTAATAGTGAGGGTATTCTCCGACTAGGTAATTAATTATGTGTAGCAAATATATATGGGTTGAGATAATATATTCATGATGGAGCTTACAACTATAGATACACAGTACATCTTAGGTGTATAAGAAGCACAATGGCTAAGAAAAATAAAAAAAAAATTGATTGGTTGGAAAAGAAAGAAGGAAAAAAAATAATTCGTTAACTTTGTGTCTAACTATTTGACATTTCAGTATGATAAGGCAAGCCCTTGCAGCTCATAGGCTCGTTAAAATAACTCAAGATTCTTAACTTGAAATACAATAGAATAATACATTATAAAACTAAATTACTCGAACTATTAGAGATATGATTATATGTGGGAAAGTTGTAAATTGACTTACCAAGTAGGCACATTTCTTCCTAGTCATACTTCTTATAGTGAGGTAACATATGCATAGATATACATGAACAGAAAATTATCTGACTCAATAGAGCGATATTGTCCATCGGCTCTAATAGAGGATCACATTCACTTCACGATTTGAAAACCTTTTATAGAATAGTTGGGAACACGAGTAGATCTTAGTATTAGTTTTATCGCACGCAAACACAAAGTCCAAATGTTCTATTCAAACCTTGGAGGATATGTTAAGAGAGTGAATTCATAAGTTTGGAGGTAGTTGAGATGCTTATCTACCCTTAGCTGATTTTTCTTACAATAATAGCTTCAAGTCTAGTATTAATATGGCATCGTACGAAGTATTATATGGTAGAAGATATCGTTCTCCTATGACAGAGTTTGAAAGGGGGGAGACTAACTTATTGGGACTCAACTTAGTACAAGAAGCTATTGACAAGGTCCAATTGCTCATAGTTAAAATCAGTTAAAAAATTTTTAGCGGATAAGAGAAAAACAGACTTAATGTTCACAATTGGAGACAGAGTGTTCATATAGGTATCTCCTATGAATGGCGTGATGCGATTCAAAAAAAATAACTAAGTTGAGCCCGAGGTTTAAAGGTTAGTATGAAATACTTGATCGAGTGGGAGCTCTGTCATATCGTTTGGAACTTCCTCTTTAGTTATCTTATAATCACCTAGTGTTTCCTGTCTCTATGCCAAAAAAATTATCAGACTCCTCTCAAGTGCTTGAAGCACCTACTATACCACTCGATGAGAAGTTGCCTTACGAAGATGAGCCATTAGCTATTGTTAGTAGACAAGTGAGAAAGTAACAGTCAAAAGAAATTGTAGTTGTTGTAGTCTTGTTGATAAATCATACCATTGAAGAAGCTACTTGAGAAGTAGAATATGATATACGAGTCAAGTATCCTCATTTATTTTGGTCAACAAGTACATACATGAGTTAAATTCGGGGAACGGATTTCAAAAGGTGGGTCGGATGTAGTGACCCATATTTATTGTAGGATGTGTTGGTCTTTTAACATAACCAAAAACAAATATAAGAAAAGAATAAAGAAAAAAAACCTAATCAATTTAAAGAAGGGCAAAAGCCCTCGTGGAAAAGAAATAAAAGAAAATTGGGAGAAAGGGAAAAGCAGCGCTGCTACAATAGAAGCAAAAAAAATGCAGAGAAGGGAAAAAAGAAAGAAGAAGACTTAAGATAAGAAAAGGAAACCCTAGCTAACCAAGTTGTTCTTGATATGGTTGACTCTAACGTACAGATGGGTAAGGATTAATTATCTTCTTACCATGCACTATTAGGTTTGTCGAACTTTAAAAGATGGTTTTGTCCAAAAATAGCATTATAAGTTTTAGAGACGAGAAAATTATATATGTTGAAGTCTACGGGTATAGAAGAAAGGTTGTTTGGATCTAATAGATACGGTATGGGGCACAAGAGAAGAAACAATTAGCTTGAGAAATAAAAGGTATCGTAATGAGAGATTATCTAATGTATCCCTAAAGATTTACTAGGAATACCTCCAATATAAAAAATAGAATTCGGTATTGAGCTGATAAATGACACACAAATTTATCATATGGCACGAACAGAGTTAAAAGAGCTAATTGAATAATTGAGAGACCTACTAAATACAGGTTTTATCATACCGAGTGTTGCACCAAGGAGTACTCCAATATTATTTGAATAAAAAGGGATGAGTCTTTAAGAATGTTGTCCAACGATAGATAAATAAATAGGATAACAGTACACAACAACCATCCCTTTTCTTCTGTAGAGAACTTGTTTGATCATTTACAAGGAACCATTGACCTATAGTCTGGTTATCATCAGCTTAGAATAAGAAAGGAAGATATTTAGATGTTGCCTCTAGTACTCGGTACTACCATTATACGTTACATGTGATGTCTTTTAGATTGGCCAATGCTCAAATTGCATTGATGAATATGGTGTTCAAAGTTGTTTTTGGAGAAATAAATCCATAGTTTTTACTTACTATATATTGGTATATTGTCGTACCAAGGAAGAGCACGATAATTACTTGAAAATTATGTCAAACATGCTGCAGGAAAATCAACGTTTTTCCATGTTCTTCAATTAACTAGACTCGATGGTATAAATAGGACACATGGTATCAAAGAATGACAAATGTGGCAGATTCTACGAAGATAGAAACAGCTCATAAATGGCCAAGATGCTTTTTCCCTACAGAGATTACTTTTGGCTTGATAGGATACTATAGGCATTTGTGTAGGATTTCTCTAGAATAGCATCACCCTTCACCAAGTTAACATAGAAAATTGTTAAATTTCAGTGGATGAAGAAATGTACAACGAGAAAGCATGTTCGATTATCACACTAATGTTAGCCTTATTCCAATAAGCTCTAGAGGATTCACGATGTTATGTGATACTTCAAAGGTAGGATTAGGATATTTTCTCATGCAAATAGTCGCGTGATGGTCTATGCTCTAAGGAAATTTAAGAAGCTCAAGTCATATTTTGCCTTTCATGATTTGGAGACAGTCATAGTGGTATTTCCTTTTAAGATTTAGAAATACTATTTGTATGAAAAAACCTATGAGATTTATACCTATAACAATGAATTACATTTCAAACCAACAGCGATATAAATATTTAGCAATGCTAATGGAGGGAACTACTGAAGATATAATTGTATTGTTTCGTATTGTTCCGAAAAGGAAAATAACACAGCTTATGCAAAATAATAATAATAATAATAATAATAATAATAATAATAATAATAATAATAATTCTTCAAAGACATTATTGGATATTGGTCAAGCTCGATGTAGACAGCATAAAGGCTAGCCAATACGAGGATGAACGATTGTTTAATTACCGAGATTAGTTTCCAGCTATTAAAAACAAGGATATGACTGTTAATAGTGAGGGTGTTTTCCGACTAGGTAATTAATTATGTGTAGCAAACATATGTGGGTTGAGACAAGCTATTCTGGATGGAGCTTACAACTATAGATACACTGTATATCTCAGGTCTATACGAAGCATAATGGCTAAAAAAAATAAAAAAATAAAAAATTTGATTGGTTTGAAAAGAAAGAAGGAAAAAAAAATTTGTTAACTTTGTTTCTAACTAATTGACATGTCAGTATGATAAGGCAAGCACTTGCGGCTCACAGGCTCACTAGAACAACTCAAGATTCTTATGTGGAAATACAATTGAACAATAAATTATATGACTAAATTGCTCAAACATTAGAGATATGATTATATGTGGGAAATTTGTAAATTGACTTACCAACTAGGCACATTTCTTGCTAGTCAAAACTTCTTATAGTGAGGTAACATATGCATAGATATACATGAACATCAAATTATTTGACTTAGTAGAGCTCTATTGTCCATCAAAAATTATCTGACTCAATAGAGCTCTATTTTCAAGAAATGTTAGGCACACGAGTAGATCTTAATTCTAGTTTCATCGCACGCAAAAACAAAGTCCAAATCTGCTATACAGACCTTGGAGGATATGTTGAGAGAGTGTATTCTTAAGTTTGGAGGTAGTTGGGATGCTTAACTACCATTAGCTAACTTTGCTTACAACAATAGCTTCCGATCTAGTATTCATATGCCATTCTATGAAGCATTATATAGTAGAAGATGTCGTTCTCCTATTAGACACTTTGAAGTTGGTGAGACAAACTTATTGGGACTCAACTTAGTACAAGAAGCTATTAACAAGGTCTAATTGATCAGACCGTGATTGCTTACAGTTCAATGCAGATAAAAACAATTTATGCAGATAAGATATAAAAAGACTTAATGTTCACAATTGGAGACAGAGTGTTCATACAGGTATCTCCTATGAAGGGCATGATGCGATTCGATGAAATAACTGGTAAGTTGAGCCTGAAGTTTATAGGTCAGTATGAAATACTTGACAGAGTGGAAGCTCCGGTATATCTTTTGGAACTTCCTCCGTAGTTATCTTATATTCACCTAGTGTTTCATGACTCCATGCAAAAAAAAATATCATACTCTTCTCAAGTGCTTGAAGAACCTACTATACTACTCGATGAGAACTTGTCTTACGAGGAGGAGCCATTAGCTATTATCAGTAGACAAGTGAGGAAGTTACAGTCAAAAGAAATTATTGTTGTTGTAGTCTTTTGTACAAATCATACCATTGAAGAAGCTACTTAGGAAGTAGAAGATAATATACAAGTCAAGTGACCTCTTTAATTCGGTCTACAAGTACATACATGAGTTAAATTCGGGGACCGAATTTCATATGGGGGTAGGATGTAGTGACCCATATTTAAGTTAGGGTATGTTGGTTTTTTAACATAACGAAAAATATATATGAAAATTAAAAAAAAAAAGAAAACATAATCAATTTAAAAGTAGGGCAAAAGCCCACGCGAAAAAGAAAGGAAACGAATTGCGGGAAAGGGAAAGCAGCACTGCTACAACAGAAGCAAATAAAAATGCAGAGAAGAAGAAGAAGAAGAAGAAGAAGAAGAAGAAGAACCAAACTTTGGAAAATAGGTAATATAATATTCTTATAGTTTATTTTACTGATATGAGAGTATATAAATTTCATAATTTGTGTTATATAGCGAGATTGATTAATATAATTCGAAATAAGAAAAGATTAAGTAATAATTCCCTAACTCATAGAACTTTGTGGAAGAATCATGGGTGATTAAAGAACAATTTATACTGAAAATTAATTTTTAAAACATCAAATTCTTAATATATTTGTATGTAATAATATAAATTAAATTTAGGAATACAAATAAAAACAAAGGCAATTTGTTAAAGTTATTCTTTTTAATACAAATGATAAACTTTCTTACTTTACTTGCTTAGGTTTATGTTCATGGTGTATATAATTTTATTAGGTACGAAAGAAAGTATTGTCGATAGTGATCCTAAATGATTTAGATAAATACACATAGTTGGCATAATTTAGGTAAAAAGAAAACTGAAAATATTAAAAATAAATATACGAGTAACTTGAAATTGATAGATTATAGACTAGTTGAATTACTCATAGCATGGATAAATATATTTCAGCGAATTGATGGTATAACATAAAACTCTAAGGATTTGGAATATAAATTTAGCTATGAATTAGCTTAAATAAATAAATTAACACAAGATTGTCACGACCCCAATCCCGTTAGTGATGGCGCCCAACATTTTGCTAGCAAGCCTGACCAACTAACGATCTCAACCGATTTCTTATGAAATTCATTACTAGCTAACATAGTTTAATTATCAATTTAACATAATAAAAGTCTGAAACAGTGAGCTAATTATACGGAAGTCAAGATAATACCACTACATAGCGCACCGATCCGGTGTCCAACGTCAAGAGCCTCTATTATAAGTGTGAACAACCTAATATAGAAATAGTCTAGGAATACAAAAAATAATAAGTTAGAAGGAGAAATGGGATTCGCGAATGCCATGCAGCTACTTCGATGACTCCGGTGAATGCTGGATAGCAGGAAAGCTCTCACTCCGCCTCTGGAACACCTGGATATGGACACAAGGTATGGGGAGTAACATGAATACTCTGAACTAGTGAGTAATAATTATAAATAGTTGCTGAAAGCATAAAATACGTAAACGCACAAGGCAATTCTGTATCAAAGCCATATAATCACATAAAGCAGTAAAGCAGTGAAAAAATCAATTGAAATCCCTTTAAAACAAGTAAAACAATAATTTAACAGGTAATAACAAGTAGGAATATGCCTCTCAGTACAGTATAAATCACTCAGTACTTATCCGTAGCTCTCAACTCATATGTCTATCATAATAACCGCTGCGACGTGCAGGCCGATCCATATAGATAGTTGTTGGCCCAAGTTCAATTGAAATTTTGAAGATTGAAAAATGAACTCAGGGATGGACCTGGTCCATCTTGAGAGACACGGTTGTCATAGCCATTGCACATGGGAGGCACGTGAGGAAGATATGTATTGAAGATCACGTAGAAAATATCTTCTGAATTGAATCGAAAAGATTGCATTGAGTTCAAAGGAGGACAGTC
This sequence comes from Nicotiana benthamiana, assembly GCA_034376525.1. Classification (NCBI taxonomy): domain Eukaryota; kingdom Viridiplantae; phylum Streptophyta; class Magnoliopsida; order Solanales; family Solanaceae; genus Nicotiana; species Nicotiana benthamiana. Next base: position 40,752,761 of record CM067336.1, read on the forward strand.
TCATTATGATAAGAGAACATAATCCTAAGCTAGGATAAGGGTTGGATTTTGTATTGGTTAAAGACTCAAATCGACTAAGGATAAGCATTGGAGTCTTGATCAAACTCTAACTGCTAATCTATTAAATAACCAAGTTGTTCTCTTTTAGAGGTAATGCATATACGTAGAAGTAAAGCATAACTGAGAGCAAAAGAGAAAGTCTGCTATGCTAGCAATATACGTGAGACATGTGTGCACGCCTGAATCTACTCGAGCAAGATAGAAGAACCAGTTCAATAGTGCTTATTCTTATTCTAGTTCAATTGTAGTAGGTGTTTCATATTGTACCTTTTAGCTTATTTAGAAGCAATTGTATTAGGTACTTTGAATATTCAAGTTAGAGTTAACTTGAATGTGTCGCAACAGTTGAGGCTGTGTGCCACACTGGATTAGAGTTAATCCTTAGGTTTACAAAGTATTTTGTAAATGATGTTTTTGGCTCTGTGATTTTAGTGGAATTTGAGAAAATCCTACTGAGTAGTAGGTCATGGTTTTTTCAGTTTTTGAGCCAGGTGTTTCCACGTAAAAATCTCAGTGCACTTTACTTTCATGATTTAATATTCCACAAATTGTTGTAGTTAGAACACTTAGAAGAACCTGGTTCTTCTAAAGCGAAAATATGGTACCACACAAATCACCCCCCCCCCCCCTGTGTTGTACTGACGTTTAAAACATAAATAGTTGACTGCGCTCACTCGAGGTGTGCAGACTCCGGAGGGGCTCCTACAAACCAAGCGCTATATTGTTGCGGCGTGCAGCCCGACCCATATAAGCATTGCTGCGACATGCAGCCCGATCTATAACATATATAATATCCTCACTTTTGGGTTGAGGACCCCTCTCAGTCCTTAAAACTTATAGTCATGACAGGAGAACTATCCCGTCACAGCCCGACATCAGGGTATCACTAGTCATGAGCTGCTACAGAGTTCACTAATGAACTACAAATTCGGAAATAAGAACAAAGTCTGAAATTAATATGAACAAAATAAAATAAGGGATAAGATCTCATGTCATGGACGCTCGCGGTCACCTGGCTTAGCTACGATAATAATTCTTCAATCTGCTAATAACCCACTACCGGGCGAACAATATCTGCAAGTGCACGCAAAGTGCAGGGAGTAAAGTGAGTACTTCCAACTTAGTGGTAATAAGAGTAAATAATAACTGAGCAATAAGAAATCAAAGTTATATAAAACGGTACAATCCTTTTTGAAAACAGTAATTTCCATGAAATTCTTTAATAAAAGATCTAGCTCAGTTCAAAACCATTTTTGAAAATAATCTTTTTAACAATTTCAAAATAATTCAAGCCATCAGTGTCACTATGCACAGAAACCCGCCCCTCGGGCAATATCGTTGTTTCTGGTCAGCCACTCGGGCCCCAACACTCAAGGATCAGATAGCACCAGAAAAATAGATAAATATCTCCAGAAATATCACAAACAACAAATAATGAACAAATGTATGAATGCAATGCAATGCATATCATGGTACATTCCAGTGCCCACTGCGGCGTGCAACCCGAGCCATCCGTATTTATTTATCTTCGACGGCGCTCACTGAGGGTGTGTACAGACTTCGCAGTGGCTACTACAGCCCAAGTGCAATATACTGGTCAGTCAGTGTTACCTGACCGGTCAGCCAATGTTACCTGACCAATTATATCATACAGTGCCATTCTTACCACTATTTCAAGTCATTTTATTATCAATCCAGAAAATAATATAGCAACCCTCTTGGGCATTTACAAAATAGAATTTTCCAGCCCGAAATGCATTTAAAATGTTATTTAAGTTTTAAAAACTTAGAAATACGGCTGGGTTTGCAAAACATCATTTAAAACTTTGGACTGAAGTTAGATGACATGCAAATCATGCTAAGTAGTAATATCAATCATCGAAGGATTTTGTAAGTCTGCACAAGGCCCCAAACATGGCAATAAACTCAAATTATGATGATAGCGATTAATTTCAGTCACATATGCAGTAAATTCAATAACCGGGATGGACCAAGTCGCAATCCCCAACGGTGCTCTACCCCACACTTATATCCGACGTGCACGTCACCTCAATATAGCACTATGATGTGCAAATCCGGGGTTTCAAATCCTCAGTATATCATTTACAAGTATTACTCACCTCGAATTAGTGAAATCTCTAGAATTGGCCTCCTTGTGCGTCGAATATGACCAAAATCACATAAACGTTAATGAAGTTCGATTTTTTCTAAATGATGGAGTTGTAACCATACATATCTGAGATTTTCCCCTTAATGGTACTACAATGATCCACTACAGTTATGTAATTCAATATACAACGCAACATTCAATAGGGCCAATATTGGTAATAAACTCCATAACTTATTCCATGCATATTATCACACAGCTCGTAGGCATAGATATTAACACTTCTTAACTAAAGTATTAGTTCATCCAACTATCACCAATTAATCAACAAATTCACTCCACCATCATTCCTAACAAATTTATAACTTCCAACAACATATGTATCACCATTCATTCATACTCAACCACCAATCTCCTTAATTTAACAATTTCACAATCTCCACAACCAACACAACCTAGGTTAGGCACTTATGGTTTTCCATCATCATCCCAATAATCACCATAGAGTAGTTAGAGATGATATATATACCTCATGTAGCAAGAATCTAGATAATCCAATTTGTAGTGTTCTTGAATCAAATTAAGGATTTGAATGAAATCTAAGGATTTTTCAAGACCAACAACACAGAAATTACCAATTTTCAACAGATTCAAGCCTAAGAACTTTAAAACTTCAAATTTCCACATCCGATGACGAAACACGTCAAAACAAGTCCGAATGACCTCAAATTTTGCGGACAAGTCCAAAATGACATAAGGAAGCTACAATAACTCTCGTAGTTCCATTCCGAATTCTGGATCAAAATAAAGCCAATAAACCAAAAATCGCCAAAATACTAACTTCGCCAAAATAGGCTAACTCTTACAGGGAACCTCCAAATTTACTTCCGATTGCTCTCCTAAGCCTTAAATCATCTCTGGAAACTAACCGAATCATTGAAATTCAATTCCGAGCACTCTAACTCGCAAGTCAACATCCGGTTTACTTTTCCAAACTAATTCTTCCTTAAAGAGACTAGTTGTCCTATTTTCTACCAAACTCGACCCGAGTTGATTCAAATTCATCAAGTACACATATTGAAACATGAGTAAGCATATAACGGGGGAAACGGGACGTAAATGCATGAGACGACGGGTCGAGTCATCACAAAAAATAGTCAAAATGCCCCTAAGGGTTCTACAGGTTTGCACAAGGTCCTAAACATGGCAATTAGCCCAAATCATCATGATGAAAATGATTTTCAGTACAAAATTGTAAAATCATCAATCGAGAAGGACCAAGTCACAATCCCGAGCAGTAGTAGCCCCACGCTCACCATACAACTCATGTCTCACCTCAATATAACACTACGATGTGTAACCCGGGGTTTCAAGCCCATAGGGCATCAATTACAATCATTACTCACCTCGAACCAGCTACAACTCAAGCTCGCGAAGCCTTTGCCCCTCGCATCGGCCTCCACGTGAATCAAATCTAACCAATATCATAACGAATACTTCACAATATGTTAAGGCAACAAAGCCCAAGCAAAAACAATCAAAAAATTTCAAAAATCCCGAAATTTACAAAACCCGAGCCCCGGGTCTACTTCTCGAAACTCAGAAATTTTTACATCAACGGGCTCCTATTCTCGCCACGAGTTCATACATATCAAAATTTCCCAAATCCGACCTCAAATGGCCCTTCAAATCCCAATTCAAAAGTTTCAAAATCCCAAGCCCTTACTCTTCCAAATCAAATGAAATTTTGTACACACATCCCAAATCACCTAACGAAGCTACTGAACCTCTTAGAATTCCATTTTCAGCCTCATATATAAATCTGACCTATCAACCAGATATCGCCAAAATGCTAACTTCGCCAATTCAAGCCTAATTCTACATCGGGCCTCCAATTTCGATTATGATCAACCTCTTAAGTAGCCAATCACTCATCGAAGCTAACCGAATCACCAGAAATAATATCTGAGCCCTCTTACTCATAAGTCAACATCTGGTTGACTTGTCGAAACCATTTCTTCCTTAAAGAGACTATGTGTCTCATTTCCTACCAAACTCAATCTAAATCAACTCAAACTTATCGAACACAGATAATGAAACATGAAGAAGCATAAAATGGTTAAAACAGGACAGTAATACATGAGATGAAGGGTACGGTCGTCACATCCTCCCTAACTAAAATAAATACTCGTCCTAGAGCGAGTCAAGAAACATACCTCAAGTCCCAAATGGGTGAGGGTATCTGCTCCACATCGCCTACTCGATCTCCTAAGTAGCCTCCTCCACATGCCGACCTCTCCACTGCACCTTCACCGAAGCTATATCCTTTGATCTTAATTTTCGAACCTGACGACCCAAAATAGCCACTAACTCCACATCATAAGTCAAATCATCATCCAATTGAACCGTGTTGAAGTCCAATACATGAGACGGGTCCCTAACATACTTCCGGAGCATAGACACATGAAATACCGGATGCACACTCGATAATCTGGGTGGCAAAGCAAGCTTGTAAGCCACCTCTCCAATCCTCCTAAGCACCTCAAAATGTCCGATGAATCGTGGACTCAGCTTCCCTTTCTTCCCAAACCTCATAACACCCTTAATGGTTGAAACCTTCAGCAAAACCTTCTCACCCTCCATATAATACATATCTCTGACCTTCCGGTCCGCATAACTCTTCTGACGCGACTGAGTTGTGCGAAGTCTTTCCTGAATTACCTTAACTTTTTCTAAGGTATCCTGCACAAAATCTGTCCCCAGCAACCTATCCTCGCCGGGCTCAAACCAACCAACTGGAGATCTACAGCGTCTCTCATATAAGGCCTCATACTGTGCCATCTGAATGCTGGTCGGATAACTATTGGTGTAGGCAAACTCTGCAAGCAGCAGAAACTCATCCCAAGACCCTCCGAAATCAATCACACAAACACACAACATGTCTTCTAATATATGAATGGTACGCTCGGACTGTCCGTCCATCTGAGGATGAAATATTGTGCTCGGCTCCACCTGTGTACCCAACTCTTGCTGAAAAGTCCTCCAAACTGGGAAGTAAACTGAGTACCTCTATCTGAAATAATAGAAACTCGAATCCCATGCAACCGAATAATCTCTCGAAGAAAGATCCCTGCCAACCACTCCGAAGAATAAGCAGTACACACTGGACTGAAATGCGTAGACTTGGTCAACCGATCCACGATCACCCAAATCGAATCGAACTTCTTCATAGTTCGTAGAAGGCCACTCACAAAGTCCATAGTGACTCTCTACCACTTCTACTTGGGAATATTTATCCGCTAAAGTGGACCACCCGATCTATATGCTCGTATTTCACCTACTGACAATTACGATACCCGAGCTACATAGCCCACAATATCTTTATTCATTCTCCTCTACTAGTAGTGCTATCTCAGATCCTGATACATCTTCACGGCACCCCGATGGATGGAATACTGCAAGCTATGTGCCTTCTTAAGGATCAACTCTCTAATACCATCTACATTGGGCATACAAATCCGGCCCCGCACCCTCAATACACCATCATCACCAATGGCCACATTTCGGGAATCACCATGGGGAACTCTATCCTGAAGGACAAGCAAATGCGGGTCATCATATTGGCGCTCTCTGATTCGATCATATAAAGAAGACAAAGAAACCACGCAAGCCAATAGCCGACCGGGCTCTGAAATATCAAATCTCACAAATCGATTGGCCAAAGCATGAACATCAACTGCAAAGGCTTTTCCCCAACTAGAATATACGCTAAACTACCCATACTGACTGCATTTCGGCTCAAAGCATCGGCCACTACATTGGCCTTTCCCGGATGATATAGAATAGTAATATCATAACCCTTAAGCTGCTCAAGCCACCTCCACTACCTAAAATTTAGATCCTTTTTCTTGAACAAATTCTAAAGACTGCAATGATCGGTGAATACCTCACAAGATACTCCATATAAATAGTGCTTCTAAATCTTCAAAGCATGAACTATAGCAGCCAACTCTAACTCATGAACATGGTAGTTCTTCTCATGGGGCATCAACTGATGAGAAGCATAAGCCATCACTCTACCGTCTTGTATAAACACACAACTGATCCCGACTCTCGAAGCATCGCAGTTAACAATGTAAGAACCTAAAGTTAATGGCAAGACCAATACTGGAGTTGTGGTCAATGTTTTATTGAGCTTTTGAAAGCTCTCCTCACACTCATCTGACCATACAAACGGAGCACCCTTCTACGTCAACATGGTCAAGGGCGAGGCAATAGATGAGAAACCCTGAATGAACCAGCGATAATAACCTGCCAAACCGAGGAAACTATGAATATCTAAGGTTGGGGATGGTCTAGGACAACTCTAAACCGCCATTATCTTCTTTGGATCTACCTGAAACCATCGTTGGACACCACGTGCCCCAGGAAATCCACCAACTTGAGCCAAAAGTCACACTTAAAGAACTCTGCATATAGCTTCTCCTCCCTCAATCTCTGCAATACCACACGCAAATGCTCCGCATCTTCCTCCTGACTACGCGAGTACACCAGAATATCATCAATGAACACTATATCAAAAGCATCCAGATATGTCCAAAATACGTTGTTCATCAGATGCATGAATGCTGATGGGGCATTAGTCAGCCCAAAAGACATAACCAGAAACTCATTGTGACCATATCTCGTCTTGAAAGCAATCTTAAGAATATCCGAATCCTTTATCTTCAACTAGTGATAAACCGAACAGAGATAAATCTAAGAAACCACCCTCGCTCCCTGAAGCTGGTCGAATAAATCATCGATGCAAGGCAGGGGATACTTGTTCTTCACTGTTACTTTGTTCAACTGCCTGTAGTCAATGCACATTCTCATTGATACATCTTTCTTCTTCACAAATAGAACAAGCGCACCCCACGGCAGCACACTAGCCCGAATAAACCCCTTTTCTAGGAGTTCCTGAAGCCGCTCCTTCAATTCTTTCAACTCCGCTGGTGCAATGCGATATGGTGGAATGGAAATGTGCTTGGTGCCCGACACCATGTCAATACGAAAATCAATGTCCCTATCCGGTGGCATACCCGGTAGGTTGTAGGAAATACATCAGGAAAATCCCTCACAACGGGAACAAAATCAATGCTAGGAGTCTCAGCTCCAACATCTCGCACAAAGGCCAAATATGATAGACAACCCTTCCAACCATATGCTGGGCTTTCAAGAAGGACATAACCCTACAAGGAACATAGTCAGTCATAGCACGCCACTCAATCCTCGAAACACCCGATATTGCCAAGGTGACTATATTTGCATTACAGTCTAGAATAGCAAAACACGGAGATAACCATTCCATACCCAGAATACAATCGAAATCTACATGCTCAAAAGTAATAAATCAACTCGGGTCCTCAAACCCCTAATCGTAACAAGAAAGGACCAATACACATGGTCCACAATAATAGTATCGCCGCCAGCGTAGATACGTGCACGGGTAAAGAAAGACGCCCGCGGGCCGTACCCAAATGATGAGCAAAATATGATGACACATAAGAATAGGTGGAACTAGGATCAAATAAGACAGAGTCATCTTTGTGGCAGACTGAAATAATACATGTTATTAACAACATCTGATGCAACGACATCTGTCTTACCTGTGATAGCATAAAAGGAAGCATGGTCGCGGCCGCCTAATCAGCCTCCGCCTCTCAGGCAACCCCAGGCTAATTGGCCTCTACCCCTATCTAACTGGGTGGGTACTGAAGAAACCGGAGCAGAAGATAAGGGCTGATCCCTTTGTTGAAGCTGACTACCACGATTTTCTCGACATTACCTCCTTATATGGCAAAACTCACCGCACTCGTACCTTGCACCAAAGTGACTAGTTAATGCACTCGGCACCGAAGAACCCTGAGCTGTAGGAGCATAAGTCAAACTCTGTGCTGGGAGGGCACTCAGTGATCACTGACCCTGCTGGAACCCTTGATGATCACGGCCACAAGACGTCCTATGATACTCAGAAAGAGCCCACTGATGAGACCTGAAAGAACGACTTCTGCTCTGCTGAGGCTGGACCCTAGACGGAGCACCATTGTAACTACCTAATCCTCGAGGCCTCTTGGCCTCCCTCTCCTCTCTCTCCTGATGGCGAGCTATCTCAATATCACGAGCAATATCAACTGCATCCTCGAAGGTATGACTCAGAATCCTCTCTCGAGTCATCAAAAAAAGGATGGGATAGACCAGCCCGTCCACAAACCTCCTAATCCTCTCCCAATCAGTCGAGACCATCCAGGGAACATAGAGAGCCCACTCCGAAAATCTCACCTCATACTGAGACACAGTCATATCTCCTTAACGAAGCCACTCCAACTGTCTATGCAGCTCCTCTCTCTAAGACTGAGGTATCCACTTCTCCAGTAAGAGAGTTGAGAACTCTTGCCATGACAAAGGCGATGCACCTACCAGCCTACACCGCTCATATGACTCTCACCAAGAAAAGGCTTCTCCCGGGAACTGAAATGTAGTAAATGATATACCGCTCGACTCAAAGATCCCTACTGTCCGAAGCATACGTCGATGCTTGTCGAGAAAACCCTGGGCATCCTCACCTTGAACACCACTAAAAGTTGGAGGTGAGAGCCTACTGAACCTTTTAATACGATGCTACTCATCGTCTGGCATAGCTTGAACCACATCATCCTGAACCTGGGCAACCGGCAAAACTAGTGACACCTACTGAGATGGTGGTGCCTCTGGTGTCTGCAAACCCTGTACCACCTGCTCGGGTGTGCGAGCAGCGGGGGTCTGATTGCCTCCCCCAGTCTGCAAAATAGCTGCTGTAGTAGTGGCTGAGACTATCTAAGCCAGGCCAGTGCAAACTGATAGAATCTGAGCTAGGGCCTCCTGAATACCCGAAATCACAATAGGCATTGTTGGTGCCTAAACAGGTGCTGCTGGAGTCTCTACAGCTGGAGCTTGATCCTAAGCCGGGGCAACTGGTAGGTCAATAGGTGATGGTAGCTTTGCCTCAACCGCGACCGCATCTGCTGCCTCAGCTGGCCTCAGTAGGTGGCACACGTGATTGTCCACCTTGTCCGGTAGTGCGAGTTCTTGCCATTTGCGAGAGAATAGAATAACAGAATTTAGTTCTGAGATCAGTATAGTCGCACGATAAGAATTCTCAGAATATGAAGTTTCCTAAAAGTTCTGCAGCCTCCCAAGGATAAGTTAGACGTCCCCGTACTGATCCACGAGACTCCACTAAACTAGCTCATGACTCGCAAGACCAAGTAACCTAGGCTTTGATACCAACTTGTCGCGACCCCAACCCGGTCATTAAGGGGGCCAGCACACTATTAGGCAAGCCCAACCTTATTACAATAATTTCCAATACTTAAGCAGATTTCAGATAAATAACACAGCGAATAATACTAGCCATTAAGTAAAAGATGTAGAGAATACTGATAAAAATGCGAAAGTTTAACAAAATACATAATATTGCCCAATATGGACTCGATATGGCGGCATGAGCCTCTAAATACAGAGTTCATCCTACTACAAAGTCTGTCTAAAAGCTAATAATATGGAAATAAGGGATAGGGATAGAGGAGAGAGATCTAAGGCTGCGAAGGCCATGCATCTACCTCGATACTCCCGGAGAAGGCCTCTTAACAGCTGATCAAAGCTCACTCGGCTTGGGTATGACCTGGATCTGCACATAAGTGTAGGGAGTAAAGTGAGTACTCCGAACAAGTAAGTAATAAATAAATACACACTGAAAGTGAGAAATCACAGTAAATGTACAAGGTAGCCTATATCTAGTAGTTTAGATCAATATTAGTGAAAACATTAAAACCAATGATACAGTGAAAGAAATAATGCATGTGAAAATGTAACACAAATAATGGCACACTCTAGTACCCGATAAGGCGTGCAGCCCGCTCCATTTATTTATCATCGACGGCGCTCACTGGGGGTGTATACAGACTCTGGAGAGGCTCTTACAGCCCAAGCGCAATATTTTCCATCTCGTGGCATCAAATAGGCTCTCGACCTCAATATCCATATAACACTGCTGCGGTGCGTAGCCCAATTCAAATCATAGGAAAAACATCCTCAATATCGGGTCCTCAGCCATCTCAGTCAAAAGAATCACAGCCGCTTGGGTATAACATGTTGTAGGGATTTGAGCCTTTATATTCTTTTCATTTATGATTCATGTTCGAAAATACAGTTTGTATCATATTTTTGTTTAATAATAGTTGAAAATATGACGTAGAGTATAGTTTATGCAATCAAGTGAGGAAAAGTGATAAAGATCCCCTAAGGATTCTACAGGTCGGCACAATGCCCCAAACATGGAAATAAGCCCAATTCTCAGTAATAAAGTATGCATCTCAATCGCCAATGTGATAGAAATAACACTCGGGATTGACCAAGTCACAATCCCCAATAGTCAATGACCCTGCACTCGTCAAAGAATGTGTATCACGTCTCAATATAGCGATGTGATGTGAATGTCTAGGGTTTCAAACCCTCGAAATAGCATTTACATCTATTACTCACCTTTAGCCGGCTAAAGATTAGCTTGCAATGCCCTTTCCTCTCGAATCGACCACCTCGCGCGTTGAATCTTGCCAAAACCACAACGAATACGTTACAATATGCTAAGGGAATATAACCCAATCAAAAAGACTCAAAAAATGTCAAAATTCACGAAATTAGCAAAAATGGAGCCCCAGGCTCACTTCTCAAAAGTCGGAAAATTTTACACCAATAAATTGCTTATCACGCCACGAGTCTATACGTATAATAATTATCAGAATCAGAGTCCAAATGGCTAATCAGAGTCCAAATGGCCCCTCGAATCCTCATTCTTCCTTATCTTAAACTCAAGCCTAAACCACCATTTTGACATTAAATTCCTTGAGTTTTCAGTCAAAATCCATGTTTTGACACTATATAATTATATTCTAAGTCCAAGAATCAATACCTGATGAAAGCTCTCGAAACCCTCTTCAAAATCACTCAATAACCCTCTTAGTTCGATGTGAGAAATTTTGTTCTTTCATTAATTCGCGAAGAAGATTATTACATTAAGTCTACCCAGATTTCCGCTTCTGCGGTTCAAATATTGATCCTATGATTACCGCTTATGCAGCCTATTAAACGCTTCTGCGGTTTCTCTTTTAAAATGCAAGACCGCTTCTGCGGCTACAAATCCGCTCCAGCGGGACCGCTCCTGCGGCCTAGCTTCCGCTTCTGCAGAACCTGCCTTGAGCCCCAGTTCCGCTTCTCGCCTTCCCGTCTGCTTCCGCAAGACCGCATCTATGATCCCAAAACCGTAGGTGCGAAAACACCATACACCATCACCTGTAACACACAAGTCCAAATTTCTCTCCGCTGACCATCAAAAACAACCCCGAGGCCCCCATGGCATCAACCAAAAACACATATGTTCTCAAATACCTTACCAATACTTGCTTAAACTATCAAAACATTATAGTTAACATCAAAATCATCAAATTTCATCAAATCAAAGCCTAAGTTCAACCAAAACTTCTGAAACTCGCATTCGATCAAACACCTGACCTAAACACCTCCGAATTAACTGAAATTTTGCACACACATCCCAAATCACCTAACGAAGCTACTAAAACTCTAGGAATTCCATTTCGACCCTTGGATAAAAATCTCACTTATCAACCGGATATCGTCAAAATGCTAATTTTGCCAATTTAAACCTAATTCTACACCAGGCCTCCAATTTCGATTCTTATCACACTCCTAAGTCACCAATCACTACCCAAAGCTAACCAAATCCCCGGAAATCACATATGAGCCCTCTAACTTACAAGTCAAAATCCGGTTGACTTTTCCAAACCAAACCTTCCTTAAAGAGACTATGTGTCTTCTTTCCTACCAAACTCAATGCGAATCAACTCAAGCTTACCGAACGAAGATAATAAAACATGAACAAGCATATAATGGGGAAAACGGGACGCTAACACATGAGACGATGGGTTGGTTTGTCACACCTCAAAAGGTCCAATGAACCGCGAACTCAACTTCCCTTTCTTTCCAATTCTTATAACACCCTTCATGGGTAAAACCTTCAGCAAGACCTTCTCACCAACCATGTAGGACACATCTCGAACCTTCCAGTCAGTACAAATCTTATGTCACGACTGTGTTGTACGAAGCCTCTCCTGAATCACCTTCACCTTCTCCAAAGTATCCTGAACTAAATCAGTCCCCAATAGCCCAGCCTCACCAGGCTCGAACCAACCAACTAGAGATCTACACCGCCTCCTATGAAAGGCCTCATACAGTGCCATCTTAATGCTGGACTGATAGCTATTGTTGTAGGTAAACTCTAAAAGTGGTAGAAACTCATCCCAATAACCTCCAAAATATATAACACAAGTACGCAACATGTCCTCAAAGATTTAATGGTACACTCGGACTGTCCGTTGATCTAAGGATGAAATTGTGCTCAACTCCACCTGAGTACCAAACTCTCGCTGAAAAGACTTCCAAAACTGGGAAGTAAACCGAGTGCCTCTATTTGAGTTGATAGAAATTGGAACACCCGTGCAACCGAATAATCTCTCGGATAAAGATCCCTGCCATCCGCTCTGAAGAATAAGTAGTACATATCGGAATGAAGTGTGTGGACATGGTCAACCGATCCATAATCACCCAAATAGCATCGAACTTCTTCAAATTCGGAGGAAGACCACTCACAAAATTCATAGTGACTCTCTCCCATTTCCTCTCGGGAATAACCATCTACTGAAGCAAGCAACCTGGTCAATGATGCTCATATTTTACCTGTTGACAGTTGAGACACCAAGCTACAAATCCCACAATATCTTCTTCATTCTTCTCCACCAATAATGTTGTCTCAAATCCTAATACATCTTCATGGCTCCCGGATGATTGGAATACCGCGAGCTGTGGGCCTCCTCTAGAATCAACTCTCTAAGCCCATCCACATTAGGCACCAAATTTGGCCCTACATCCTCAACATCACATCGTTACCTATGGTCACGTCTCTGGCATCATCATGCTAAACCCTGTCCTTAAGGACAAGCGAATGTGGATCATCATACTGGTGCTCTCTAATGCGATCATATAAAGAATATCGAGAAACCACACAACCAATACCCGAATGGGCTCTAAAATATCTAACCTCACAAATTGATTGGCCAATGCCCAGACATCAACAGTAAGGGGTCTCTTCTAGACTGGAATATATTCCAAACTCCCATACTCACTGCCTTTCAGCTAAAAGCATCAGCCACTACATTGTCCTTTTCCGGGTGATACAGAATAGTAATATCTTAATCCTTAAGCAACTCCAACCATATGAGTTGCCTCAAATTAAGATTCTTCTGCTTGATCAAATATTTAATATTGTGATGATCAGTGAACAACTCACAAAATACGCCATACAAGTAATGCATCCAAATTTTCAATGCGTGAACTATGGCAGCAACTCCAAATCATGTTCGGGGTAGTTCTTCTGATGGTGCTTCAACTGATGAGAAGCATAAGCAATAACTCTACCCTTCTGCATCAACACACAACCAATCCCAACTCTCGAAGCATCACAATAGACGGTATATGAACTTGAATCTGATGGCAAAAGCAATACTGGAGATGTAGTCAAGGCTTTCTTGAGCTTTCGAAAGCTCTCCTCACACTCGTCCGACCATAAAAATGGTGCACCCTTCTGAGTTAACTAGGTCTAGGGCGATGCAATAATGAAAATTCCTGAACAAACCGGCGATAAAAACCCACCAAACCAAGGAAGCTACGAATCTTTCTTGTTGAGGATAGTCTAGGCCAACTCTGAACAACATCTATCTTCTTTGGATCAATACTAATACCCTCGTTGGACACCACGTGCCCCAAGAAAGCCACTGAACCGAACCAGAACTCACATCTGGAGTGCATTGCATAAAGCTTCTCCTCCGTCAATCTCTGCAATACCACTCTCAAATGCTCCACGTGCTCCTCATGACTCGCGGGTACACCAGAATATCATTAATGAATAATATAACAAATGAATCCAGATAAGGCTGAAATACAGTGTTCATTTGCTACTGCGGCATTTGTCATCCCAAAAGACATAACAAGAAACTCATAATGACCATATCTAGTCCTGAAAGTAGTCTTAAAAATTACAAGATTTTATAAGGAAAGTTATGCCCTTTATTATTTTTAAAATTCTTTTGTACGAGTATTTACTATTTACAAGAAAGAGTATAAATGGGATAAGACGTGGAAGGATCCCGTAGCTAACGGTGTTTTAATTAGACCTAGTGTACCTTGTATTTATAGATTTCCGATTACCAATTACAGTTATAGCCCTCGCTAGTGGAAAGGTAGAACTAGCATACAATTACAGTTTTCCCTCGATTAGGGAGATACAATTATACTTGACTCCTTCTACGAAGGGGTCCACACAGTGATACAGTTTAAATGATCCTTTTCTGAACCCTCCCAAATATAAATATTTGCTATCACAGTACTTACCGAGTTTATTACTGAATTGTTAAATTGATTCTCTTATAGGAAACACATGATGAGACTGATTATTATTATTATTATCGTTTTATGAAGGGCATTTGATTTTGTGATTATTATACAAGCATGTTTTCTGACTTGTCCCCTATTAAAAATCATTATGGTTAAATATATTACTCACTGAGCTAGTGATTCACTCCCCGCTATTATTTTTATAGAGACATAAATAGACTCAGGCAAGGATTCTGTTAATTAGAATACACGAGTTGGCATATCCTGGTAAAAATTGTTATTTATTTGTTGTAGTCTCTTTCTTGAAACTAATAGAGTTACTCGGTAGTCATTTTTATTAGTGTCGTAGGTATTCTTTTATTACTATAGACTTGTGACTCGTATCAGACTTTGCTATCACATACTTGGAGATGATAGTAGTATTATTGTATTGGAAATACTTCGTTAATGAAGACTATAAGTTGTTTGGCCGATATAGGTTGGTTGTGTGTTTATTTCTCAAACATGTTTATTTGTGGATGGTCCTAAAATAGGGAAAACATTGTCCGATTTTCAGTAGATTACTGACGAGTATTACTTGGGAGAACTTGTTTCTAAGTAGTGGTCATGATCCTAAATTGGGTCGTGAAAAAGTTGGTATTAGAGCACTAGCTTATTCTTATGACTAGTGGAGCACACGTTGGTAGTAGAATCTCAAATGGTTATGTAGCCGGCCATTTCCATAATCGTGATTCTGGGAGGGCATGATAGGATGTGTCTTGTATTTATTTCTTATTCATTCATGTGTGTGTGGCAATTAGGGTCAGATAACTGAATCTAATTACTTATCTTATTTGTGTATGGCTCGGACCAATTACTCTATAGTAGAATTTGTCTAGAGGTTCAAACTTCAAAGACGTCAAATTTCGCCAATGAACATGCAGCCATCTCCAAGCAAAGAAATGCTACATAAGTATTATACAAGACCAGTGAAAAGTTTATTGTGACATATGAGGTGCTTTCTGGTAATATTCGTAATATGGTTCATTTCGAAAATTTATACTATTCTACTACTATAGCGATAGAGGAGTGTTATCACAAAAAGAAAGAGATCTTTATAGATATAATAGATAAACATGAGAAGAATGAGCAACAGAAGGGACTCTAAAGTCCTCATGCACCTAGAAGATTATGGGGAACAACAAATTAAAATATTCTTCATAAAGTTCCAAAGTTGAAACTATTAAGTTTACTACTTCTGATAGTTCAAAGGATCCTTAAAGGTTTAGTCGACTACTTACCACATTATAAGTAATAGGATATTTCATGAAGAGGTATATGGAACAGGCAACTTGTAGACTAGAGAACATGGCGAATACATGAAATGCTACTGTACTCTTAAGATGCAAACAAGAGCAACACAACTAATTTGGGAATAATTTTACCAAAGTATTTACGAATCACTTCCCTCTTGACAGTTTGTGATGTAAACTTGCCTGCTAGATCATTTATGAAATTAATTTAGATGTTGGGTATACATACATATAACACCAAACTTTCTCACTTGTATACGCAAGCAACATCTTATGTTTAGAGGCTCATTAAAAGGTAGGTTAATTGTTTAAATAAGATAGTAATTGCATATATGAACACTTGAACCTATTCTTTAGTAGTTGCATTTACCAGAATGATTGAAAATATGTAAATGATAGGCGTGCAAGAATCACATAAGAAGATCGAGAATAGAATATCTTTTAGTATGAATTTTAATGTGGGTCAAAGATTTAAAAATAAAAAAAAATAGATGGTAAGCGATCCTTTTCGGTTTTCCGCAACTGTGAGAAAATTATAATAGTTAGACATGTATTTAAAACTTTTAAGATTCAAGATAAGAAAAGGAAACCCTAGCTAACCAAGGTGTACTTGATATGGTTGACTCTGACGTACAGATGGATATGGATTAATTATCTTTTTACCATGCTACCCTCGATTAAAATAGAAAGACTATTAGGTTTGTTGAACTTTAAAATATGGTTTTGTACAAAAATAGGATTATAAGTTTTAGAGATGACCAAATTATATATTTTGAAGTCTACGGTTATAGAAGAAAGGTTGTTTGGATCTCATAGATATGGTAAGGGGCACAAGAGAAGAAACACTTAGCTTGAGAAATAAAAAGGTATCGTAATGAGAGATTATCTAATGTATTCCTATATATTAACTAGGAATACCTCCAATATGAGAAATAGAATTCGGTATTGAGCTGATACCTGACACGCAAATTGTATCATATGGCACCAACAGAGTTAAAAGAGCTAATTGATTAATTGAGACACCTACTAAATACAGGTTTTATCATACCGAGTGTTGCACCAAGGAGTACTCCAATATTACTTGAATAAAAAGGGTTGATTCTTTGAGAATGTGGTCTAACGATAGATAATTAAATAGGATAATAATACACAACAATAATCCTTCTTTTCTTGTATAGAGAACTTGTTTGATCATTTACAAGGAACCATTGACCTTTAGTCTGGTTATCATCAGCTTAGAATAAGAAAGGAAGATATTTAGATGTTGCCTCTAGTACTCGGTACTACCATTATGAGTTACATGTGATGTCCTTTAGATTGGCCAATGCTCAAATTGCATTGATAACTATGGCGTTCAAAGTTGTTTTTGGATAAATAAATCCATAGTTTTGACTTACTATATTTTGGTATATTCTCGTACCCAGGAAGAGAACGATAATTACTTGAAAATTATATCAAACATGCTGCAGGAAAATCAACTTTTTTCCATGTTCTTCAATTAACTAGACTCGATGGTATAAATAGGACACATGGTATCTAAGAATGAAAAATATGGCAAAGATGCGTTTTCCCTACAGATATTACTTTTGGCTTGATAGGATACTATAGGCATTTGTGTAGGATTTCTCTAGAATAGCATCACCCCTCACCAAGTTACCAAAGAAAATTGTTAAATTTTTGTGGATGAAGAAATGTACAACTAGAAAGCTTGTTTTATTATCACACTAATGTTAACCTTATTCCAATAAGCTCTAGAGGATTCACGATGTTATGTGACACTTCAAAGGTAGGATTAGGATATTTTCTCATGCAAATACTCGCGTGATAGACTATGCTCTAAGGAAATTTAAGAAGCTCAAGTCGTATTATGCCTTTCATGATTTGGAGGCAGTCATAGTGGTATTTCCTTTTAAGATTTAGAATACTATTTGTGTGAAGAAACCTATCAGATTTATACCTAGTACAATGAAGTACATTTAAAACCAACAGCGATATATATATTTAGCAATGCTAATGGACGGAACTACTGAAGATATAATTGTATTGTTTTGTATTGTTCGGAAAAGATAAATATTACAGCTTATGCAAAATAATAATAATAATAACAATAATAATAATAATAATAATAATAATAATAATTCAAAGACATTATTGGCTATTGGTCAAGCTCGATGTAGAGTGCATAAAGGCTAGCCAATATGAGGATGAACGATTGTTTAATTACCGAGATTAGTTTTAGCTATTAAAAACAAGGATATGACTGTTAATAGTGAGGGTGTTCTCGGACTAGGTAATTAATTATGTGTAGAAAACATATGTGGGTTGAGACAATCTATTCGTGATGGAGCTTACAACTATAGATACACTGTATATCTCAGGTCTATAAGAAGCACAATGGCTAAAAAAATAAAAAAATATAAAAAAATTTGATTGGTTTGAAAATAAAGAAGGAAAAAAAGTAATTTCTAAACTTTGTTTTTAACTATTTGAAATGTCAGTATGATAAGGCAAGCACTTGCGGCTCACAGGCTCATTAACACAACTCAAGATTCTTAAGTGGAAATACAATAGAACGATAAATTATATGACTAAATTACTCAATCCATTAGAGATATGATTATATGTGGAAAGTTTTTAAATTGACTTACCAAATAGGCACATTTCTTGCTATTCAAAACATCTTATAGTGAGGTAACATATTGATAGATATACATGAACAGAAAATTATTTGACTCAATAGAGATCTATTGTCCATCAAAAAATTATCTGACTCAATAGAGCTCTACTTTCAAGAAATGTTAAGCACACGAGTGGATCTTAATTCTAGTTTCATCGCACGCAAAAACAAAGTCCAAATCTGCTATACAGACCTTGGAGGATATGTTGAGAGAGCGTATTCTTATGTTTGGAGGTAGTTGGGACGCTTAACTACCTTTACCTAACTTTGCTTACAACAATAGCTTCCGATCTAGTATTCATATGTCATCCCATGAAGCATTATATAGTAGAAGATGTCGTTCTCCTATTAGAGAGTTTGAAGCTGGTGAAACTAACTTATTGGGACTCAACTTAGTACACGAAGCTATTAACGAGGTCTAATTGATCAGACCGCGATTGCTTACAGTTCAAAGCA
The DNA here is from genome assembly GCA_034376525.1 of Nicotiana benthamiana. Classification (NCBI taxonomy): domain Eukaryota; kingdom Viridiplantae; phylum Streptophyta; class Magnoliopsida; order Solanales; family Solanaceae; genus Nicotiana; species Nicotiana benthamiana. The sequence continues at coordinate 40,771,896 of CM067336.1, forward strand.
GATAAAAAAGAATTTATGCGGATAAGAGAAAAAAAGACTTAATGTTCACAATTGGAGACAGAGTGTTCATACAGGTATCTCCTATGAAGGGCATGATGCGATTCGATAAAATAACTGGTAAGTTGAGCCTGAGGTTTATAGGTCAGTATGAAATACTTGACCGAGTGGAAGCTGTGGCATATTGTTTGGAACTTCCTTCGTAGTTATCTTATATTCACCTAGTGTTTCATGACTCCATGCAAAAAAAAATATCATACTCCTCTCAAGTTCTTGAAGAACCTACTATACTACTCGATGAGAACTTGTCTTACAAGGAGAAGTCATTCGCTATTGTCAGTAGACAAGTAAGGAAGTTATAGTCAAAAGAAATTGTAGTTGTTGTAGTCTTGTGGACAAATAACACCATTGAAGAAGCTACTTTGGAAGTAGAAGATAATATACAAGTCAAGTGGCCTCATTTATTTCGGTCTACAAGTACATACATGAGTTAAATTCGGGGACCGAATTTCATAAGGGGGTAGGATGTAGTGACCCATATTTAAGTTAAGGTATGTTGGTTTTTTAACATAACGAAAAAATTATAAGAAAAGAAAAAAAGGAAAACATAATCAATTTAAAAGTAGGGCAAAAGCCCACACGAAAAAGAAAGGAAAGGAATTTGGGGGAAAGGGAAAAGAAGCATTGCTACAACAGAAGCAAATAAAATGCAGAGAAGAAGAAGAAGAAGAAGAAGAAGAAGAAGAAGAAGAAGAAGAAGAAGAAGAAGAAGAAGAAGAAGAAGAAGAAGAAGAAGAAGACGATGATGATAGTGATGTTGAAGAAGAAGAAGAACAATAATAAAGAGGAAGAGGAGGAGAAGGAGCTTGGAACCAAACTTTGGAAGATAGGTAATATAATATTCTTATATTTATTTTACTGATATGAGAGTATATAAATTTTATTATTTTTGTGAAAGAATTAAGTAATCCTTCCCTAAGTCATAGCACTTTGTGAAAGAATCATGGGTGATTGTATAACATTTTGTACTGAAAATTTAATTTTTAGAACAAATCAAATTCTTAATGTCTTTATATATTGTAATATGAATTAAATTTGGGAATACACATAAAAACAAAGGCAATTTGTTAAAGCCTTTCTTTTTAATTTAATGGATAAAATTTCTAACTTTATTTGCTTAAGTTTATCTTCTAGGTGTATATATTTTGTTAGGTACGAAAGAAAGTATTTTCAATAGTGATCCTATATAATTCACATATAGACATAGTTGGCATAATTTAGGTAAAAATAAAATTGAAAAAATTCATAACAAACATACGAGTAACTTGAAATTGATAGATTATAGACAAGTGAATTACTCATAGCATGGATAAATATAATTCAGCGAATTGATAGTATTACATAAAACTCTATGGATTTGGAATCTAAATTTAGCTATGAATTAGCTTAAATAAAGAAATTAATACAAGATTGTCACGACCCCAACCCCGATCGTGATGGCGCCCAACACATTGCTAGGAAAGCCTGACCAACTAACAATCTCAACCCATCTATTATGAAATTCATTACCAGCTAACATAGTTTAATTAACAATTTAGCATAATAAAAGACTTAAACAGTGAGTTAATTATGCGGAAGTCAAGATAATACCATTACATAGCCCACCAATCCGGTATCATACGTCAAGAGCCTCTATTACAAGTCTAAAAAAACTAATACAGAAATAGTCTAGGAATGCAAAAAATAATAAGATAGAAGGAGAAATCGGGTCTGCAAACGCCATGCAGCTACCTCGATGACTCCGAAGAATGCTGATAGCGGGAAAGCTCTCACTTCGCCTCTGGAACACCTACATATACACACAAGGTAATATGAGTACTCCGACCCACTGAGTAATAATTATAAATAATGGTTGAGAGCATGAAACACGTAAAGCCACAAGGAAATTCTATATCAAAGCCGTAAAATCACTTAAAGCAGTAAATCAATGAAGAAATCAATTGAAATCCCTTTAAAACAAGTAAAATAGTAATTTAACAGGCAATAACAAGTAGGAATCTGCCCCTCGGGACAGTATAAATCACTCAGCTCTCGACTCATATATCTCTCATAATAATAGAAATCAGAATAACCGCTGCGGTGCATCGTTACGACATGCAGCCCGATCCATATAGATAGTTGACTGCGCTCACTCGGGGTGTGCAGACTCTGGAGAAGCTTCAAAAGCCCAAGCACTATATTGTTGCGGCGTGAAGCCCAACCCATATAAGCATTGCTACGGTGTGCATCCCGATCCATAACATATATAATATCCTCACTGTTGGGTTCTCAATCCCTCTCAGTCATTAACCTCAAAGCCTCTCGGGTACAATAATAGAAGGTAGGAATATCATCCCACGTATTCCTCTCATTTAGGATTTGGTTGATTAAAAATGGCTCAAATCATTTAAAACAGATATATACATGACCGAGGATATGATTGTTAACAAGTAAAGTGAGGAAAAATAGTCAAAATGCCCGTAGGGGTTCTACAGGTCGGCACAAGGTCCCAAACATGGTAATTAGCCCAAATCATGATGATAACAATGAATTTCAATACAAAACGCAGTAAAATCATCAATGGGGACAGGCCAGGTCATAATCCACTGTAGTTATAGACCCCACGTTCGCCATACAGTGTGTGTCTCACCTCAATATAACACTACGATGTGCAATCTGGGGTTTCAAACCCTTAGGACATCATTTAAAATCATTACTCACCTCAAACCTGCTACAACTCTAGCTCGCGACGCCCTTGTCCCACGAATCGGCATCCATGTGCGTCAAATCTAACAGAAATCAGAACGAATAAGTCATAATATGCTTAGGGAAAAACACCCAAGCGAAGACAATCGAAGAATATCAAAAATCCCGAAATTTGCAAAACCCAAGCCCTGAGCCCACTTCTTGAAACTCATAAATTTTTACATCAACGGGTTCCTTATCTCGCCACGAGTTCATACATATCAAAAGTCCCCAAATCTGACCTTAAGTGGCCCTTCAAGTCCCAATTCAGAATTTCCAAAATCCCAAGCCCTACTTCTTCCATTTTTAGCTTAGGTTCCATGATTTTCTAGGTTAATTTCACAATAGAATCACGTTTTAGGTTCATAAATCTTAACTCCAATCAATTCTCTTTGAATCCCCCTTCAATTTCCCTCAAAGAGCTCTCAAAATACTCAGCTATGGTGGAAAATGGTTCAAAGTCACGTACGAAATTTTTATAAACTTTCTGCCCAGCTCTGTGATTCCATCATCGCGATCGCGGCCCAAGCCTCGCGATCGCTGGCAACAATTCCAAGACTAAAAAATGCACTATGCGAACACAATGCTTTTACTGTGAATGTGATGCCTGATTTCCCATATCAATGCGAACACGGCCCTACTGATGCGAACGCGAAGAACAAAACTACTGAACCCCCAAATACTTATACGCAAACGCGTGGAGGCTCCTGCAAATATGAAGCACCCGCTTCCAACCTTATGCGAACGCGAGCCCTCCTTCGCGAATGCGAAGGCCAAACTCAAACCACTCCAGAATCCTCCTATGCGATCATGACCAGCCCCACGGGATCGCAAAGGCCAATTCTCTGCAACAGCTGATGATCAATTTCTTCAACATTTCAACACGGAAACTGGTCCGATTGACCATACAAAGTTCACCCGAGGCCCCTGGGACCTCAACCAAAAGCACCAACATATCATAAAACTTCATTCAAACTTTTTCTGATCATCAAAACACCTCAAACAACAACAAATCCATCAATTCACATCGAATTCAAGCCTAAGTTTTCAAAAAACATCCGAAATAAGCATTCGATCAAAAACCAAACCAAATCACATCCGAACGTTTCACACATATCCCAAATGACCTAACAAAGCTATTGCAACTCTCGCGATTCTATTCCGGCCCCCGCATCTAAATTTCACCTACCAATCAAAAATCGCCACAATACTAACTTCGCCAAATCAAGTCTAATTCTATACCAGACCTCCAAAACCAATTCCGATCACACTCCTCGGTCATAAATTACCTCCCAAAACTAGTCAAACCATTGGAATTCACATCTTAGCACTCTAACACATTAGTCAACATCCGGTTAACGTTTCTAAACTAAGCCTTCCTTAAAGAGACTAAGTGTCTCATTTCTTACCAAATCCACTCCGAACACAACGTATCCAATTCGATCACATAAGACACGGACAAGGAAGCATAAAGAAGCAGAAATGGGAAAACGAAGTTGTAACTCTTGAGACGACTGGCCGGGTCATCACAAAGATCAATATTGATATTATTATATATGAGTACTATGAGTAGTAATCTTACCACAATTGGTGTTTTCATAACCTGCATGGTTTATATATGATTTTGAAAATAAATATATTACCGATGCTTTAAAATTTCATGTGGGACAAGTCCTTTACTTGTTATGATACCGAACAGTTTACTTGAGATGTTTACCTATTAACCAAAATATTTTCACCGTGACTAGATATATTTTACCGTTACTTGAGATGTTACATTTATTTGAAGTATTCTCACAATTAATAGACGTATTTTACTGTTACTTGAGAAATGATTATTGTTACCAAAATAAAATTACATGATTTGATAAGGAATGACATACCCTTTATTATTTTAAAAATACTTTTGTACGATTATTTATTATATACAAGAAAGAGTATAAATGTGAGGCTACTTGGAAGGATCCCGTAGCAAACGGCGAGTTCGTTAGACTTAGTGCTCCTTATATTTATAAATTACCGATTAACGATTACAATTATAGCGTTCGCTAGTGGGAAAGTAGAATTAGCATACAGTTATAACTTTCCCTCAAGTAGGGTCCTACAGTTATACTTGACTCCTTTTACGAAGGGGTCCACACAATGATATAGATTACATGATCTTTTTCTGATACCTCCCAAATATAAAAGATTTTCTATGACATAGTACTTACCAAGCTTATTACGGAACTGTTAAATTGATTCTGTTATAGGAAATACATGATTGTTGGAAATCATTGATATTATTGATATGTGTTCTTTGGTTGTATTAGCATGATTACGAGGTATAGGTTTTGATGAATGACAAACAATAAAGTCAATTGTCAAACAACGATATTGTATGACAAACGATGAAGATGCATTAGCAAACAATCGAGATGGTTGACGAATCAATGATGATGAATCAAACAATCATGATTGGATGCCAAGAAGCATATTGATGAAGGGATTTCTTAAACAAGCCAAGACGAGCTCAAAAGTTCAAGACCGAAGACCCAAGGCGTAGGTCGTTAGGTGGAACCAATGTAAGAGCAACATTTAAGTTATCTCGTCTTTTGGCTCAACATAGGTCATCATTAATATGCATAAAATCATTTTATTAAATCATACATATCATAAACATTTTTAATATACTTCAAACAAAATGATTTTAACGTTTTCATTTTAACCAAAATGATTTTTGAAGTAAGTTTTCGATTCTGGTATATTCTGGTATATTCCAGCTTTGATTCTGGTATATTCCAGCTTTGCTGGAAATTCCAGAGAAGTAGGATAATCGATTATCAAGTTTCAATAGTCGATTATTCTACTATCCATTGCCATCCAACGACTAGTTTTTTGAACGTTATGAAGCTAATCGATTATGCTAATACAATAATCGATAATGTAGCATAAAATCAGCAATTAGTGATTGACTATCAAGCAACGGACATATAACCTCCACACCCTATAAATAGAGGTCTTTGGAGCATATTTTGTAAGAACAACATCTCTCATTATTCATTAACATATTGATAATATTTGTGCATCACATTAAGAGCTTTTGTTGAGCCATTTGAGAGACAACTTTGTGTTGTTCATAGAGCTTATATTGTATCTCTTTATCTACTCTTCCTAGAGAGTTCTTGTTGTAAAAGAGAAAGGTTCTTGAGAAGACCATATCTTCTCATTGAGAATTGGGTTTGCTAAGTACCCTCAATCTTTGTGTGTGAAGTCTTGTGGTGCGGTATCCACGAGCAAGTGAAGTCTTGTAGAGCGTACATCTACGAGCAAGTGTAACGGTTTGTTAGGCACCCGCAAGCTTAACTGAGTTAGTGTAAACTCGAGAGAGTCTCTCGGGAGACTGGACGTAACCACACGTTGTGGCGAACCAGTATACATCGGTGTGTTCTTTCCTTACTCTTTTATTTACCGCACTTATTTTACTCCTGCGATTTTAATTCCGCAAAAGTTACCGACATTCTCGTGCCTCACTATTCACCCCCCCTCTAGTGAAGGGCATAAATCCTAACAGTTGGTATCAGAGCCTAACTCTCTGAAAGCCTTAACCGATTGAGAGAATGATATATATATTTTTTTTGTTGAGAATGTTGAACGCAGGTATGATGAGGGAAGGACACTCTACCATTTGGCCTCCACTATTTGATGGAACCAATTATACATATTGGAAAGAAAGGATGAGAATATTCATCCAATCAAATAACTTTCGATTATGGCACATCATCAAGAACGGTGAACAAATGCCGACAAAGAAAGTTGGGGAAATCATGGTTCCAAAGGAGGAAGATGAATATAATGCCGAAGACATCAAGAAGATTGAAAATAACGCAAAGGCCATCAATATGTTGTATTGTGCCATGAATCCGGATGACTGTCGGAAGATCTCTTGCTGCACAACCGCCAAAGAGATGTGGGATAAGCTTGAAATCACTTATGAAGGTACGCCTCAAGTCCGAGAAGCTAGAGTTGATTTTCTAACACATGAATATGAACTCTTTAGAATGAAGGAGCCTGAAAGCATCGATGATATGTTTGATCGATTCTCAATGATCATCAACGATCTCCATGCTCTTGGGAAAGTATATTCAAACAAAGATCTTGTTTGAAAAATCCTGCGGAGTCTCACTCCCGAATGGCGTTCCAAAGCCAATGCCATCCAAGAGTCGATGGGAATCACGGACGTCACAATTGATGGACTAAGAGGTAACCTCAAAACTTATGAAAGCACTATTCTTAATCCTTCGTTTGGAAATAAGAAAAGTCCAGGTATTGCCTTCAAAGCCTCATCGTCTAAAAGAGTAGAGGTAAGTGATTCGGAAAGCGATGATGATACTATTTCCAACGATTTAATTGAAAAGTTTTATAAGTTTATGAAGAAGGAAGAACCAAGTCCTTCATGCCATAATTGTGGAAAACTTGGGCACACCAAGTCACATTGTCCAAAACCCAAGGACAAGAGGAAGAAGAAACACCAAAGGCGCGTCACATGGGATTCGGACAGCTCGGGCGATGAAACTGCCGCCCTATGCCTCATGGCCAACGAGGAAGAAGAGGTAAGTACTTCTAACTCTTACTCTTTTGAAGAATTACAAGAAGCTTTTCAAGAATTATATGATGAACTGAAAAAGTCTTCAAAAATCTCCAAAGAGGCCAAGGCTAAAATTAAAGTTTTAGAAGAGAAAAATAAATTTTGGAAAATGACTATATTGATCTTAGAAATAAATTTAAGGAGATGAATGAAACTTCTTCAATTGATCAAAATTCAAATTGTTCATCTTGTGATTCTTTGAAATTAGAGAACATAGAACTTAGGAACACACTAGAAAAACGAAGTGTAGAAGATCCTAAAACTGTTGAAGAAATTAAGAAGAAAAAGCCCAGGAAGAATAAAAGGCCTAAAGAGAATAAGAATCATGATAAAAATGGTGTTGCACAACCTAGAAATAATTCTAGAAATTTGGTTGATAAGTCTAGAATGAATCATTTTAGACCACCTAGAAATGACTCTAGGAATTTCAACTCTTCTAGGAATAATGACTTTAGATCACCTAGAACGTTTTTGGCTCAACCGAGACATATGCACAACCCAAACGTTATATGTCATTATTGCAACCGGATAGGACACATAGCACATGTATGTTTTGCTAAACATAGGGACTCGCCTTTTGGCTATGATTATTACTTGCCTAACCCCCAAGGACCCAAAAGTACTTGGGTACCTAAAACCTATTTTTAGGTACATTTGCAGGTGTACTTGAAGACTACAATGTTGTAGTAGATGCACCAAGCACGAAACCTTATTGCATCAAGGGGGAAGTCCGGTTAGTTATCATTTTTTGATAAAAGCCTAAGAGTCGACATGTGTTAACAGTTGGAACTTTTTAAATAATGAATGATTCATGTTTTGATGATTATAACTCTTGTTTGTGCTAAAAATTAACAGTTGATATGGAAATAAGTAATATGTTTTGCTAAAAATAACAATTGGTATCTTTCTGATAAAAATAACATTTGATACGTTTGTTATGTTTTCCAACAAATGGTTTCTATCATGTTTTTCTAACAATTGGTATCATTTTGAAAAATAACAATTGGTATATTTTGTTTTTCTAACAATTGGTATGATTTTTTATTATTTAGGCAATCTTCATCATGCATATTCCTGATTGTCTTTCCTATTTTATTTTGACATTTGTATGCCCAAACGGGGGAAGTGTCGAAAGAGGGAAGTAGCCTTAGTATACTCTCTTTTTGCTAATGCCAAAAGGGGGAAGATATTAGGCGATATGCATCTAATAAGGGGGAATGTCTCTACCCTTTAGTATGCCTTATTTGAGGGGGAATACTCAATAAAGGGGGAATAATTTGCATGACTTGTATGTTGAGATATAGCATGAATTTAAGGGGAATCCTATATGCATATCTCCTATTGTTTGTCATTATCAAAAAAGGGAAAATTGTTGGAAATCATTGATATCATTGATATGTGTTCTTTGGTTGTATTAGCATGATTACCAGGTATAGGTTTTGATGAATGACAAACAATAAAGTCAATTGTCAAACAACGATATTGTATGACAAACGATGAAGATCCATTAGCAAACAATCGAGATGGTTGAAGAATCAATGATGATGAATCAAACAATCACGATTGGATGCCAAGAAGCATATTGATGAAGGGATTGCTTAGACAAGCCAAGACGAGCTCAAAAGTTCAAGACCGAAGAACCAAGGCGTAGGTCGTTAGGTAGAACCAATGTAAGAGCAACATTTAAGTTATCTCGTCTTTTGGCTCAACATAGGTCATCATTGATATGCATAAAATCATTTTATTAAATCATATATATCATAAACATTTTTAATATACTTCAAACAAAATGATTTTAACGTTTTCATTTTAACCAAAATGGTTTCTGAAGTAAGTTTTCGATTCTGCTATATTCTAGTATATTCCAGCTTTGATTCTGGTATATTCTGGTATATTCCAGCTTTGCTGGAAATTCCAGAGAAGTAGGATAATCGATTATCAAGTTTCAATAGTCGATTATTCTACTATCCGTTGCCATCCAACGACTAGTTTTTTGAACGTTAAGAAGATAATCGATTATGCTAATACAATAATCGATTATGTAGCGTAAAATCAGCAATTAGTGATTGACTATCAAGCAACGGACATATAACCTCCACACCCTATAAATAGAGGTCTTTGGAGCATATTTTGTAATAACAACATCTCTCATTATTCATTAACATATTGATAATATTTGTGCATCACATTAAGAGCATTTGTTGAGCCATTTGAGAGACAACTTTATGTTGTTCATAGAGCTTATATTGTATCTCTTTATCTACTCTTCCTAGAGAGTTCTTGTTGTAAAAGAGAAAGGTTCTTGAGAAGACCATATCTTCTCATTGAGCATTGGGTTTGCTAAGTACCCTCAATCTTAGTGTGTGAAGTCTTGTGGTGCGGTATCCACGAGCAAGTGAAGTTTTGTTAGAAAATAGGCTTAACGCTAGAGGGGGGGTGAATAGCGTTATAATAAAAATTAGCGTAAACTTGCGGAATTTAAAAATTTCAGGAAAGAAATAAGTGCGATAAGTAAATAAATAAGAACGAACGCACCGACGTATCCTGGTTCACCACAACCCCTGGCTAGTCCAGTCCCCAAGAGACTCTCTCGAGATTTCCACTAACACTGTTAATCTTACGGGTGCTCAACAAACCTTTACAAACTGAGGACACAAGCCTCAACAAACTTTGCTCGAAGATACAACACTCCAAGACTTCAACCAAAGGAAACACAAGTTCCTTCTTACAATACAAGGGACTAACACTTCCCTTCAAGTGTATAAAACACTTAGCACTCACTTAAGCAAGACTCTCTTAATAGAGTAGATATGAGTAAACAGATACACTCAAGAACGCAACAACTTTCGTCAAGAATTTTGGCTCTCAAAACTTATGTAATGAATAGAAAGTGATGAACAATAGAGTATGCAAGCTATAGCAATAATATGATCAGTTGTTGTATATAGAAGACTGATTTGAAGCTGTATTTATAGTTGCAAAACCATGCATTACCGTTGCCTAATTGCCAATTAAGAATTGCTGATTTTACTCAGTGACAATCGATTGTCAAAATGCCACAATCGATTGTTTGCCAATCGTTCCAAAAATCATTCCCAGATTTTACGCTTAACAATCGATTATCTAAGATCAATAATCGATTACTGGCAACGTTCAAAAAATCATTTCCAGATTTTACTTAAACCAATCGATTGTCAGAAATCGACAATCGATTACTTGGCAACGTTCAAAATATCATTTCCAGATTTTACTTAAAACAATCGATTGTCAGAAATCTACAATCGATTACTTGGCAACGTTCAAAAAATCTTTTTCAGATTTTATTTAAAACAATCGATTACCTGACGGTGTTTGAAAATATTTTGGCAACGTTCAATTACACAATCGATTATGCTATGAGAACAATCGATTATATATCTGTCTTTGAAAAATCAATTAGTCACTGCCTCAATGCACTCGATTGTCAAAGGTACACAATCGATTATTTAGTGACTTTGAATATGTCTGATATACACTGCCTCAACACAATCGATTGTCATAAGGTTCACAATCGATTGTCATGCAGATTTGAAAAACTTTGATGTACACTGCCTCAACACAATCGATTGTCATAAGTTCACAATCGATTATTTTATAGCTTTGAAAAACTTTGATGTACACTGCCTCAACAAAATCGATTGTCATAAGGTTCACAATCGATTGTCATGCAGATTTGAAAAATCGGATGCACACTGCCTTTACACAATCGATTGTCATAAGTTCACAATCGATTGTCATGCAGCTGACTTAACATAATCGATTATCATAAGTACATAATCGATTATCTTAGTCCAGATTTTAGAGGCATGTTTAAAAATCATTTTGACTAAAGTAAATATGCATGATTTAAAATCATTTTGCTTTAAATTAAATGTGCATGATTTGATAAAAATGTTTTAACGAGAGAAGCCAAGTCTTGAGTCAAGTTATCGGATCAAGATCACAATTAAAGAATGACTCATGTATAACTTTATATCTTTGCTTGATCTTGGTCTTGTGCTTGAATCTCGTTATATATCAATTGCGCGCTTGTGCTTGGACCTCGTCATATGTCCATTGCGCATAGTTTGTCATTCATCAAAACCTACAAATATGAACACACGTTTTAGTATAGTGCCTTGAGAACGTGTTTCAACAGTCTTGTAGATCGTACATCTACGAGCAAGTGTAACGGTTTGTTAGGCACCCGCAAGCTTAACGGAGTTAGTGTAAACTCGAGAGAATCTCTCGGGAGACTGGACGTAACCACACGTTGTGGCGAACCAGTATACATCGGTGTGTTCTTTCCTTACTCTTTTATTTACCGCACTTATTTTACTCCTGCGATTTTAATTCCGCAAAAGTTACCGATATTCTCGTGCCTCACTATTCACCCCCCCCCCCCTTTAGTGAAGGGCATAAATCCTAACAATGATGAGACTGATTATTATAATCGTTTTAAAAAGGGCATTTGATTTTGTGATTATTATACAAGCATGTTTTCTGACTTGTCCCCTATTAAAAATGGTTGTAGTTAAATATTATTACTCATTGAGCTAGTGACTCACTCCCTGCTGTTATTTTTATAGAGACAAAAATAGACTCGGTCAAGGATTCCGCTAATTATAGTACACGAGTTGGCATCTCCCGGTGAACCCCACATTTATTCGCGTGGGTAAAGATTGCCATTTATTAGTTCTCGTCTCTTTTTTTAAACTCTTAGAGTCGCTCCATAGTTCTTTTTATGAGTGTCATGGATATTCTTTTATTGATATAGACTTTTGACTCGTATTAGACTTTCCTATTGGATACTTGGAGATGAAGTTAGTATTATTGTATTAGAAATACTTCGTGAATAAGGATAATAACTTGTTTGATCGATATAGGTTGTTTGTGTTGTTGATTTCTAAGACAGGTTTCTTTCTGGATAGTCCTAAAACAGGGAAAACTCTATCCGATTTTATGTAGATTATCGACAAGCCTTACTTGGGCGCACTTGTTCCTAAGCGCCGGTCATGATCCTAAATTGGGTCGTGAGACTCCTCCATTATTACATTTCAGACATTTTTAACTTTAGGTTTGTTTATTTTCAACTTCAATTTTTCATCTTTAAGAGGGAACAACCACATCAGATTCATCTTTAAGAGGGAAAAACCACATCAGATTCATCTTTAAGAGGGAACAACCACATCAGATTCAAGATTTGACTGGACTGTCTGCACAACAAATTAGTGCACCACCGACTTGTTCAACAATTACATTTGCTGAATTTTCAAACTTCTTCTTCTTTGGTTATCCACATTGACAACTGTAGTGACCCTTTTTATCGCAATTCTAACACGTAATATTTTTGCAATTTTTGGATTGCCCTCTTCTCCTTGACCATAATCTGCAACGACCATGACTTAGTCCTCTTTTTCTGTTCTCCCCCTGCTTTCTGTATTAAAATCAGATCCTGGGGAATCGCTTGATTCTCTGCGACAAATATCTTCACTTAGAACTAAGTCTCTGATATCATCCAATTTGATTTTGGTACTTCCCAATCAACTTCTAGCTGCAGTTACTATTGGAGACCAACTCTCCGGCAGAGATGATGGTAGACAACGCCCTGACTTTGTCAACAAATGTTATACTAAGAGAACTCAATTGAGTTAATATTACATTAAACTCATTGATACGTTTCGTAACAGATCCGCCTGATGTCATCTTCAAGTTGAACAATCAATCCATCAAATAGACACTTATTTGAAAGCATATGGCTTCTCGTTCATATTTGATAACGCCTCCATCAGACCAGTAGTGGTCTTCACGTTAATGATGTCGAATGCTACATTTATATGTCTGCGTCAAACGAAGCACACCAAGTGCTTGGCGATCTAATAGACCCCAATCAGCTTTGGTTATATTTTCAAGTTTTACCTCGGTCAGAGGTAAGTGTAATTTTTTCTGATACAAATAATCCTCTATTTGCATTTTTTAGAATCCAAAATCTTTGCCATTTAACTTTTCAATCTTAACCTTCCCTTGTTGCGATGCCATTTTTTACAAAAAAAAAATATTATGTGAATAGTGCTTGTGAATAGTAACCGCAAATACTCCTTTGTGTAAGAAAATTGACCCAACCGTATAAGGTAGACAATAATCATTATTGGTGAACAATACTACCACTATTAATGAATAGTATTTCACTATTGTGAATAGTGTTAGTATTGATGATCAATAGTATCGTACTATTCTTTTGAATAGTACCAATACTATACGTTTCTAACAGAATTATATTGTATCTGATACTAGTTGTTGGGAAGTGTGTCAAACTAATAGAAGAAAAAATATATTTAAAGAGAAAATTAATAAATTGCACAGGATAAGACAAGACAAGATTTACATGGTTTTTTATCTACTCCACAGCCACACAAAGAATAACTCTTTATTAATTGAAGAGAAAGAAAAGGTAATCTGCAAATGAAAAGGCAGTCTCCTTTTATAGGAATTTGAATGTCCTGCCGACGTAATCACTTACATCATAAGAAAAGAATTCAAAGATGAATTTTTCCGTCTATCATTTTGTTTCATACTACTTTTTGTTCTCTGTTTGACTTTTCATTCTTTTTGTTTTGTCTAATTTCTTTCTTTCACATACAGCAAGGTTGCTCCCATCACAAAATGTGTTAAATCTCATAACAGATCCAGTCCTCCACTACCATTTTCAATGCTCATTCCAAGCTCTCATGCTATTAGGTCATATAATTTTCTTTCGGTGAAAAAATGAAAAAAAGAATTATCCAATCACGGATAAACCTCCTGTATAATTGTTTACAAATGGTTACCCTTTTATATTATGGGATCCTGGAAACATATTACTTATTATTAGTTTGTATAGTATTTCCACAATACGAATGACTTAAAAAGTTTAAGCAAAGAATTAAAGTGAAATGATGAAAGGAAAATTTAAATGTAAGGTAAAATGTGGGTTAAACGAGTTGATTCTCATGAATATTATATAGGAATTGCAAGTAGTCGATCCTAGAAATAAAGATCGAGACTGTTGGAAACAATGTCAGATGTTAGACGTATAGTTGGAGTTGTATCTAAAGTAGACAAGTAGCAAGGACAAGCCTACCAATCGTCTCACCAGGCATCACTAACTCTAATTAATGGGGTGAAAATGATTAGAAATTTATTTAAATGTGGTTTGAGGTGGTAGATTAAGTAGCTGCTAATAATTAAGTTGCAATATATGGTTCCAGGATTCATACTTAGTATTGCTTTCTTTAGTTGTTGGCGGTTGCTTGCAATTACAAATTCTGAAATTCAACAATTTCGCAAGCTATGGGTTACAGTGTGTTTGCATCAGCACTCTTCCTTGTGGAATTAATTAATGATTGCTATTCAAAGTATCACACATGCATGCCAACATTCAACTTAATTATAACAAAATGTAAAAAATAGAGTAGCTTCATCCATCTGTAGAAATGCTATTAAGGTAATTACAAAAGGCGTACGTGTTTTAACTTATATCACTGGAAAATCGAAAATGGAACTAGAACACACACACATATATATATATATATATATATATATATATATATATATATATATATATATATATATATATATATATATATATGCTTACTGGGCCAGTCAAGTTTGATTCTTTGATCCATAACTATGTGAGCTAATTAGATTCTCATGTTATATGTGATATCAATAAAATTCTCCAAAGGAGTTTCTGATACCACGTAAAGTCAGATTTTCACTTGTACTTTTCAATAGTTACAAGTCGTTCTTTTTCTTAAGTAAATACAATATATAGGTGCTTCTCATGCTTACTTTATCAGAAAACAGACTCAATGATCTATGTAATTATCTCCAAAGCATGTTTGAGCAAGAAAAAGAGGACATTTTGCCACTCTTCCAATTTTTTGGAAACAATCAATTAAAATAAAAAAAATAATTAAAGCAACTCTTTTCTTTTTCCCAAACAATCACAAAAAAGTGCTGTGATTACTATTATTCTTTTTCCCAATTTAAGTGGGCGTTTGGACATAAGAATTGTAAAATTTCAAAATAGGTGTTGAAAATGGTATTTAAAATCTAGAGTTGTATTTGAACATGAATATAATTTTGGGTTGTTTTTGAAGTTATGTGAGTGAAAGTTTTGAAATGCAATTTTTTTGGAAAATTTTCGAAAACTTCCAAAATACATCTTCAAGTAAAAATTGAAAACTTTATGAACAAACATTAATTTCGGAAAAAGTTGTCAAAAATTTCTTATGTTCAAAGGGGCTCTAAATTTCTGCAGTTAGTACCTAATTAAAACAATCATCTTAACACTTGCCCCATCACGAACTTGATGTTAATTTTTATCTGGAATTTGTTTCACCGTTTGGCTGCTTCTTTGAGGTAATAACTTTTATATTTCTTTTTTTTTTTAATTTGTAGTTTTCTTATAGTATGATGAGCTTCTAAGCTTCTCTTCGTGCTCTTTAAATTCAAATGATTCACTAGACCTGCATTTATCTACAAGAATTCGTCGAAATTTCACATTTTCCTTCTCTTTTTCATTGTAGATGCTTAGCTTCCACATTTCTTTTATTTCATATATGATTTCCGTTGTCTGTTTCTTTTTTTTTTTGCTCAAATTATCACATTCCTTGCATCTTGAAGCCAAGTAGAAATAATTTAGTTATAGATAATAGGAAATCAGGCTATAGACATGCAAAATCTTTGTTTCAAGTGTTATACAGCCAGTAGTGTCCAGCAACAAATATTTAACTCTGTCCCCCGGAGAGAAAGGGGTGATCTCGTAGTTCTTGATCTGTGAAGTTTGAAAGCTGTACACTCGCTGATGTTCTCATATATTTTCCACCTCTTTTTCTTCACCTCCTTAGGCTCGTCTGAAAGCTGTACACTCTCCCTGATCTTCACATTTATATGCTCTTTGTCCTCGTACTAGAATTCGCAGATGCCCACATCTCTTGCTTGTTTTATCGATATTTCGTGAAAAAGTATTCAGCATTATCGTACTGCGTCGGATTTTTTCTCTTTACTGGTACTAGGCTCTCCTTATAATAATAAGACCAACAGAAGCCAGAGCTTCCAACCGAGAGGTTGCTCTGATGGTAAGCAACCCCCACTTTCAACCGAGAGGTTGTGAGTTCGAGTCTCCCCAAGAGCAAGGTGGTAAGTTCTTGGAGGGAAGGATGCCGGGGGTTTATTTGGAAACAGTCTCTCTACCCCAGGGTAAGGGTAAGGTCTGCGTACATACTATCGTCCTCAGACCACACACTAAGTAAGATTATACTCGGTTGTTGTTGTTGCTGTTGTAGAAGCTAGAGCTTTGAATCTGAAAATGATCAAATCCAAGATATGTAACTTGTTTAGCAGTATGGTCATAAAACACCATCCTGTTAGTTTCTGTAAGTTCATAAACAAACTTATCGTACTCCCATACCCCGAGAGGCCAATGCCATGTTATAGGGGGATTCACAGTAAACACTTTGATCCAATGATTCTCTCGTATCCTCGCTCATATATCATAACACGACGTCTCAGACTGAGCTACATCAGCACAAGATATAGCAGCAAGAGAACCACCAAGTAACATTAAAGTCGACCAATGATCATTTGAAATTGGCGGTGGTTCCGTCTCCCCAAACAATTCAGTTGCAAAATCAAATGTACAAATACAATACAAGGTAAATTATTAGCCTCAATCAGCTTCCACGAGTCATTGTTCAATGAATAGACAGCAGCAAACACCTTAGGATAAACGTCGCTTTTTTTCATCATCGTAAAATACTCGCATCCGACAAGAGGGGTTCCTCTAATGGTAAGCAACCCCCACTTCCAACTGAGAGGTTGTGAGTTCGAGTCTCCCCAAGAGCAAGGTGGGAAGCTCTTGGAGGGAAGGATGTCGGGGATCTATTTTGGAAACAGCCTCTCTACCCAGAGTAGAGGTAAGGTCTGCGTACATACTACCCTCCCCAGACCCCACTATGTGACATTATATTGGGTTGTTGTTGTAAAATACTCGCATCCATATAAGTTTATAGTCTTGATTCACTAGGTCTAAACCTGATCCAACTGTACGGCTGTGGTCGTCGAAAGAATTTAGAAGCTCAAAATTGAACTTGGGAATAAGCCTGCATTCTTTGGTTGCAGGATTCCACCATGCAAACCGAACATTTTCTAGATAGTCCTTTCTCTAATACGAATAATGCCATCAACTGGACCAGAAATACTTCTGAAATCAGTAACACCTTCGCAACGATAAAGCCTCTGATGTGTAGGGACACATCCTGTGTACATTTTCTCGGGTAGCACGTAAAAATTAAAAGCCCGTAGAGGCTCGGGATCATGATTGTAGTCAACACCGAACTTGCAATCCACTGGACGGGTACGATTACTTGGGCTATCGCAGTGCTTTCTGATAAAACTTGAGCTATTGACGAGTTTACACCAATTTTTACAAACAGATTTGAATGGCAACAATGATTTCACAGGTAACCTCCATAGAATGTGATCAGTTACAACATCCTGGTTATGAACGAAGCTTACCTTACTGATAAAAAAATTAAACTAGGCCAATGAGATCTTAACAATATCATACGCGTACTAGTAATTTCTCAATACAGATATCGTCTGAAATTACTTCTTAACATTTGAGTTGTGGGAATGGAATTAAAATATTTGCTTATTTATACACATCAGTTCTTCTTTTATTTTACATTAATGTGAACATTATTCTTCCTATTATATGACGTATATTAATCTTGAGAAAAACCACAAATAAATGAAAAAACTCCATTAGAAAGATGAAACGACAATATCCGATGTTAAGCTCACTCCCCAGTTTTGAACTAAAAACAAGTTGTGATAGTGCATATAAATGGAAACAGATTTAATAATCAATCTTGCACGCATTGACAAGTAATTGTAATACTGAACAATCGTAACAAAGTTAAAGTTGTCAGATGAATTAACAAATTTGTAATCCAACCTTATACGGATGGGAAGAGTTGCTGGTTGTTTGTATCAAGAAGGAAGTATTGCAGATTTGACAAACAAGGAATGAAGCATAATAATGAGTCTGTACATCACATAAAACAAGGAAATGAATGATTTCGGAACACTACTTATTTATAGTATAAAAAAGACTAATGTTTATATGTATTGGACATGTAAGAAGAAAACAACAAGATAATTGCGTAAAATTAGCTAACAACCTCTGACCTTTTCCTATGACAATGATAAAAATAATCTCCGCTCAATTCCTAAAAGAATGGGTAAAAGGGCTGATTAACATAACATCCGTACGTGTTGGTGTAAAAAGTCGAAAGTCAAGCTGTGGACACAACGAGTAAATATAGTAAGTTACTTCTTTGTCTTTTCGTAATTATCGTTTAACTGATCTAATATTGTAAAAATAATTTCACACTATAAAAGCTAAACCCACTTTGATGTATATAAGTAAATTTTATCAAATGGATGTCCATTTCTTATAAATTCCTATGTTGATTTGTGTATGAGTCAGAATATGCCCCGGGATAACTAATGAGATTAATTATATCTTAAGTTAATTTTTAGTTAATAAATGGTATGACCACTTATTAATCACGATACCCGACTAGCAGCCGACTCGATCGATAAGGTTATGGCCTATCCGCCATCGTAAGGACGGAAACTCAGCATAGTCACGGCCCTCCATTGCCAGCTCATGCAGCGTACAACTATAAATACTGAAAGAAGGAACCCTAGAGGGGGCTGCTTCTTCTTCATTACTATTCACAAGAAAAGGGAAAATATCATTGTAAGGCTGTGAACCTCTCCAGGGAGAGGCAGACCAAATCAATACTATCAATAAAAGCTCCCTACACATTTCTCCCTAATGAATAATACTTCTTTATTATCTCTTTCATTTGGTCCCTTGATTTATTAAGCTCTGCTATGATCGGTCCTCAATTTATTTTGATTGTTTTATGCTTGCAAAGTATGTGATAACTTTGAGCTAAACAATTTGGCACCGTCTATGAGGATTTTATAGCAGAATCACGTAGTTCTTCCCCGGACCAAAAGGAAAGAAACGTCAAAGAACAACCCAGCTTGAACAATGTAAAGCGACATATCGGACAAAGGGAACTCGAAGATATCGAATCGAGACCCAACTCTTTTGCCACTCCTCTCCCGGATAGTGCAAACAAGAAGAAGAAGCAGCCCCCCCCCCCTCCTGATGGAGGATCTCTGTAAGGCGTCTCCTGCATCCCTGATACGGGATCCAGCCGGAAATCGGCATGAAGGTATCTCGAACCAAGAGTCACCTCAAGCCATCCAACATCCCCCGGTTGGAAAGATAGAGCATAAGCAGCTCGAGATCTCGAATCAAAACCGAGCTTCAGCTCTCAGACATCGACATAGTGGGACTCGGGCTGTGTGCCTTCGCCATCAAAACTATCAAAGTTCAACTACAGTTGAACCGGGACTCAAGCTATGCGCCTTCGCCATAAAAATTTATCAAGGTTCAACTACGGCCGAACCGGGAATCAGGCTATGTGCCCTCGCCATTGAAATTATCAAATTTCAACTACAGTTGAACTGGGACTCAGACTATGCGCCTTCGCCATAAAAATTTATCAAGGTTCAACTACGCCCGAACCGGGACTCAGGATGTGTGTCTTTGCCATCGAAATTATCAAGGTCTAACTACGGTCGAACCGGGACTCAGGCAATGTGCTCTCATCATCGAAATTATTAAAGTTCAAATATGGTTGAACCGGGTCTCAGGCCATGCGTCTTCGCCATAAAAATTTATCAAGGTTCAACTACGGTCGAATCGGGACTCAAGCTATGTGCCTTCGCCATCGAAATTATCAAGGTTCAACTACGGTCGAACCGGGACTCAGGCTATGTTCCCTCGCCATCGAAATTATCAAAGTTCAACTATGGTTGAACCGGGACTCGGACCATGCGCCTTCGCCATAAAAAATTATCAAGGTTTAGTTACGGTCGAACCGGGACACGGGCTATGTGTCGTTGCCATCGAAATTATCAAGGTTCAACGATGGTCGAATCGGGACTCAGGCTATGTGCCTTCGCCATCGAAATTATCAAGGTTCAACTATGGTCGAACCGGGACTCAGGCTATGTGCCTTCGCCATCAAAATTATAAAGGTTCAACTATGGTCGAACCGGGACTCAGGCTATGTGCCTTCGCCATCGAAATTATCAAAGTTCAACTACGGTTGAATCGGAACTCGGGCTATTTTTCCTTCTCCATCAAAATTATCAAAGTTCAACTACGGCTGAATCGCGACTCAGTCCATGCGCTTTCGCAATAAAAATTTATCAAGGTTCAACTATGGTCGAACCAGGACTCAGGACATGCGCCTTAGCCATAAAAATTTATTAAGGATTCAACTACGGTTGAACTGGGACTTATGCTATGCGCCTTCGCCATATAAATTTATCAAGGTTCAACTAAGGTTGAACTAGGACTCAGGCCATCTGCCTTTGCCATAATAATTTATCAAAGATTCAACTACAGTTGAACTGGGACTCAGGCTAAGTGCCTTCGCCATCGAAAATGGCAAGTTAAACTGCGGTTGAACCAGGAATCAGGCCATGCACCTTCGCCATAAAAATTTATCAAGGTTCAACTACAGTCGAACCTGGGCTCAGGCTATGCGCCTTTGCCATCGAAAATAACAAGTTCAACTACAAGTTGAACCAAGACTCAAGCCACGCTTCTACACCAACAAATAAAACGAGCTGGACCTCGCTCGAGCTAGGCTAGATGCCTCCGTCGTCAAACCTAACGACTCAGGCCAAACGCCTTCCTCATCAAACTCGACAAAGCCTAGCCCAAAGAAAATAGGGGTGCAGGTCCAGTACCCTCGCCATTCAAGTAAGTACTCCCAAATTGAACTACGATTGGCGACCACGCAGACTTCGGCCATGATCAAAATACAAGGCCGGGTTTTCTACCATCACGGCCGGTAGTTTGATTGCGCCCGAACTGGGACTAAGGCTAAGTGCTGCTATCGCCAAATAACGGCTACAACTCGCCCACACCGAGTCATATGTCATCCGGAAATATATAAATATTAAAATATTTAAAACTAATGGGGTTAGACTGGATCTGTTGTTGTTGTATATTTCACCTTATTATTTGGATTAGAGAAAATGAAACTCTCATTTTTTTTATTTTTTTCTCATAAAGAAAAATAAGATTAAAATGTCATCCTCATATTTTTCCCTTTAAGAGGTATTGATTTGACTTTAAAGCGGGAGTGGAGACATAAATTATCCTCGGAAGCATAACCTTATTTGTCTTTTGGAGAATCCCAGAATTGTTCTAGAGTAACTAAAAAGAAAATTTAGCCAGAAAGAATTTGGTTGTGATGTTGAATATCTATCCACAAGTTTTCACACCCCAATCACAGATAACAACAACAACTACCCAGTACATTCTCACTAGGTGGGGTCCGGAGAGGGTAATATGTAGACGAGCCTTACCCCTACCCGGAAGGGCAAGGAGGCTGTTTCCAATCAACCCTCGGCTCATATGGTTAGGTGAAAAACTGCAGTAAAACAAAACAGAGACAAAAACAAATCAGAAACAGTATAGCAGTAGTGCATTAGAAATTCCAGTACAAATAGCATTAATAATAAACCGAACAAAGGAAACAAAATACCAACATGCAATAGCAAGTAATAGTAACGTACAATAGACACAACTCATCTATGAGTAACCCTGCTGATCCACCCCCATCCCCGGGATGGGCGAACGGAAAACTCTAGAGGCCCCTATCTACAACCCTGATTCTAGACCTCCATACTTTCCTATCAAGGGTCATGTCCTCGGAGACCTGCATCCTAGCCATGTCCTGCCTAATCACCTCTCCCCAATACTTCTTGGGCCTCCCTCTGCCGCGCCGACCGCCAACGATCTCCAGCCGCTCGCATCTCCTCACCGGAGCATCTGGACTTCTTCTCCGCACATGCCCGAACCACCTCAGTCGCGCTTCATGCATCTTCTCCTCCACCGGGACCACCCCCACCTTC
This sequence comes from Nicotiana benthamiana, assembly GCA_034376525.1. Classification (NCBI taxonomy): domain Eukaryota; kingdom Viridiplantae; phylum Streptophyta; class Magnoliopsida; order Solanales; family Solanaceae; genus Nicotiana; species Nicotiana benthamiana. Next base: position 40,794,385 of record CM067336.1, read on the forward strand.
TCTCGAATAGTTTCATTCTTAATCTTATCTAGCCTGGTGTGCCCGCACATCCACCTAAGCATTCTCATCTCCGCAACCCTCATCCTCTGCACATGCGAATTCTTCACGGGCCAGCACTCAGCCCCATACAGCATCGCAGGTCTAACCACGGCTCTATAGAATTTCCCCTTGAGTTTGAGTGGGACTTTCCTGTCACACAGGACTCCTAATGCAAGCCTCCACTTAGCCCACCCTGCTCCTATACGGTGTGTGACGTCCCCGTCAATCTTACCGTCCCCCTGAATCACTGACCCAAGATAACGGATGCTGTCCTTCTTGGCGATGTCCTGAGAGCCAATCATCACGTCCCTGCCTACTTCGCTCGGATCGGCGCTAAACTTGCACTCCAGGTATTCTGTCTTAGATCTGCTTATTTTGAAACCTTTAGACTCGAGAGTCTGCCTCCATACCTCTAACCTTTCAATAACTCCTGCCCTCGACTCATCAATCAATACTATATCATCAGCAAATAACATACACCACGGCACATCCCCTAGAATATGACGGGTAAGAGCATCTATCACTAAGGCAAACAAGAGAGGGCTCAGCGCCGATCCTTGATGGAGCCCCGTAACCATTGGAAAATGGCCTGATTCACCACCCACCGTCCTAACCCTAGTCATAGCTCCATTGTACATGTCTTTGATTACTCTGATGTAGGCTTCCGGCACGCTCTTCGCCTCCAAACACCTCCATAGCACCTCCCTTGGGACCTTGTCATACGCCTTCTGCAGGTCAATAAGCACCATGTGAAGATCCTTCCTCTTATCCCTGAATTCCTCCGCCAGCCGCCTGACAAGGTGGATAGCCTCTGTAGAGGAGCGGCCCGACATGAAACCGAGTTGGTTCCCAGATATAGATGTCACCCCCCTCACCCTTGTCTCAATCACCCTCTCCCAAACCTTCATGGTGTGACTTATTAATTTGATACCCCTATAATTGTTGCAGCACTGGATGTCCCCTTTGTTCTTGTACAAGGGCACCACTTACTCCATCTCCACTCATCCGGCATCCTTTTGGTCCTGAAGATCGCATTGAACAACCTGGATAGCCACTCCCCCCACAGACTTACCCATGCACTTCCAGAACTCCACCGGGATCTCGTCCGGCCCGGTCGCTCGACCCCTACTCATCCTACGCAAAGCTCCCACGACCTCCTCCTTCCTAATGCGCCTGCAGTACCCAAGGTCCCTATGACGCTCTGAATGCCCCAGCTCCCCTAGCTCTATGTTACGATCCCTCACCTCGTTAAGTAAGTCCCGGAAGTACTCCTGCCACCTCTGGTTGATTTGAGATTCCCCCAACAGCACTCTACCATCCTCGCCCTTGATACACCTAACTTGGTCTAGATCGTGTGCCTTCCTCTCCCTCGCTTTAGCTATCCGGAATAACTTCTTATCCCCGCCTCTCTCCCCTAGCTCTTCGTACATGCGACTGAACGCCACGTTTTTAGCTCCCGAGACTGCCATCTTTGCTTCTTTCCTTGCCTCCTTGTAGATTGCCCTGTTCGCTCGCCGTTCATCGTCGCTTGAGCTCCCTGCCAACCTAGCGAACGCCACCTTCTTCACTTCCACTTTACCTTTGACTATATCATTCCACCACCATTCGCCCTGATGTCTGCCTGAATATCCTTTGGCCACCCCGAGATATTCAGGCAAAAACATTAAAGATCTGACATTTTTGAACTCGGTCTGTAACGTTCGAATAAAGTAGGCATTTTCTTCGTTGCAAAATCTCTGGCTTATGCTAATCCAATAATAAACTCCATATTTGACATAAGTGGGGGGTGTTCAGGTTCCAAGAATTTCCAGGAATCGTTCCTTGTCGAATAGACAGCAGCATAAACCTTAGGATAAACATCACTTGTCATATCATCCCTAAATGTTCGATGCCATATAACTTTATAATCTTCATTCACTAAGTCTATACTTATCCCAAGTCTACGATTATTGTCTTCGAAATATTGTTGTACCTCAAAATGTATACGAGGAATAAGCCTGCACTCTTTGGTAGCAGGATTCCACCAAGCAAAATGAACATTATCTATATAATGTCCTTTCTCTAACTGTCATTATTTATCAACAAGCTGTCATATTATTTATCAGAATACGCACTAACTTTGTCTTCGTTAGTAGCTTGCAAAGAACATGGCAAAGAATAGAAGCTGGAGGATATATATACACTACTTCGTTATTTCCCCTTGTAAAATTTAAAATTGAGCAACTTTGTCTTCCGTTAAACTTTTGGTCTGATATTACCCTTGTTATTAGGAAACAGTCTCATCTTAATAAGGTATATAAAAAGAATCAACTTCACAATATTAATCTAAAGTAATTATGAAAGAGAAATATTCACCCACACTTGCACGCAAAGCTGACTTATAATGCTGAACAATTGTGAAAGAAAATGCTCAATTATTATAAAAAGGAAATAAAACTAAACAAGGAAAGAGACAGGAAGAAACAAAGGCAAACCATAAGCATCACAAGGAGGAAACAAAGGTAAAAACTTACAAACAACAAGAACTGGTAATCTGACCATATATGCAGATGAAGAATATGTAGTGGTTAATTGTATAGGCAAGAAACAAACAAGAAAAAAGAGAGGGCAGTAGTGATGTCACCAATAAATCAAGAAGAAAACAGAGGACTAACGAGTATGTAGATCACGAAAGACATAGAGGTAAATGTGTTTCTGATTTATTAAAATAAAATAATACTCCAATATTTATGTATGTTTAATAAGTACCAGGTCTGCGTAAAATTTGCTAACAACCAGTGACTTCTTCCATAACTAAAATAAAAATGATTTCCGTTCATTCCTTAAAAAATGGGTAAAAGGATCGACTAACATGTAACGATGATTTATAGTGAATAAACAGTTCATAAGACTAACAAAGTAAATCTTCATTGGATTAACCGTAATGGCGCCTCTCAAGAACGAGGAAATTCTAGTCAAATATATTATTATTAAATATTCCCTTCATTCACTTTCACTTGTTCACTATACCAAAAATATATTTTGACTTTAATTGACCATTTTAGCAAATTAAGAGAAAGACAACTTTTTTTGTTCTTGTTTTACCCCTATCATTAACTATTCATTCCCCAAATCTTTTTTTAAGATATTTAAAACGTTATCATTATTATGGGTAAAATAATAAAATGCGTACTTCATTTATTTTTTCTTAAAAGGAATGACAAGTCAAAAGTGGACAAGTCAAAAGTGAAGAATTAAAAGTAAAGGGAGGGAGTATTATTTTTGTATACTTGTGTTATGTTGCAAGAATAAATGAAAGCATTTGTGTAGTGACTAATGACATGTACTAAGAATTGTGTTTTGCTAGAGAAAAACTCTTAAGGCAAACAGCCAGCCGGATATATTGTCTAGTGTTCCTAGTCGATATACTGTGTAATATATATATATATATATATATATATATATATATTACACATCTGCCTACTATCTTTAGTTTAATCAATTGGGTGGCTAATTCTTCAAAAAATTAAGGGAAGGGCTTGGCAAAAGACTTACTGGTGATGGTCTTTTCCAAATAGTGGAGTGAATGGACATTTGAAGGGAGTCGTGGAAAAACGGTAAAATTATCTTTGTGTGACCTCTAGGTCACAGGTTCGAGTAGTGAAAGCAGTCACTAATGCTTGTATTAGGGTAGGATGTCTACATAACATCCGTTATCCCTTGAGGTACGGTCCTTCTCTAGTGTTTTGTGCACTAGGCTACCTTTTTTAAAAAGTGAGCATTTTGTGGTCATTAATTTTAAATCTCACTTCCTCCCGAAACTAGTCGAAGATAGTAAAATACCTAAGAGTATTTTAAGTCAAGTTTCATCTTGACAATCTAATATCAAAAGAGCATATTTATTGTGACACAATATTCCAAATTACACGCTAAATGATGATATCTTGTACCAAAAAAAGCTAATTGATGATATTTACAGTATGTTCTGCTCAGGATGTTACATATTTTTCCACCAAAGCTCCAACCCAACGTCATCACAGCAATAGATTTTCGTCCTTTTATTATGCAGGAAAAACACACTGATAATTTTTCAGAGTTCAGCATAGAATAGGACTGGAGGGACCTGATCCTTTGCGCCCTGCGCCCCGCGCCCATCTCCCTTTTCCCTTATGTAACTTCCCAATGTATATACATGCATTTTAACAGGGGAACCTTACCCCATTTATACACTTGAGATGAAGTGTTTTATTCTCTATACAAGTAGGTAGCTCTTTGTAGATGAATATTTAAGTTCGGAACCTCTCCAGTAAGCCTCCGAAGAAAAAGCTTGTCTTAGCCAGACCACCAGTTTCAGGTACTTTTGCAGATATTGGGACTTTCTTCACATTAAGCATCATTGTCTGTCCAATTTCTTCTCGCAGTCTTTCAATTGTCTTCATCTCTACAGGGTTTCCAGATGCGTCTCGTACGTAGAAGACATTCTTTGCTTTCTCCCCGATAGTTGTGACGCCAGCTCTAGTCACTGATAGCCCATTTTCTCGTAGGACTCTCGTAACTTCAGAAAGTAGGCCAACTCGGTCCTTGGCACATAACTCTAGACTAAAACCCTGCATATCAAAGGAATTAAGACCTGGTGGCATTAAAGATTTGAGGTTGAAGGTTCGTGCATGCCATAATGTTATAAATTGGAGTAACATGTGAATGCTTGAAAATCTGATAATATTTGATGAAAAAGGTATGAGTAGGAAGTAGAATATTAACCATGCCTAATTTTCCAGAGTATAATGTTAGAGGACCACATCTTGCCGCCAAACGTTCCCATTCATCCCAATCTCAAACTAAAAGATTGCACATGGCGTGGACCTAGCTAATCTTAGAAAAGAAAAATCAGATTTGAATTATTCTTCCGATTCATTTATTCCAGGCAATTACGGACTCATACAGAATGAAAGTTGATATATAGACTAGCCCTCGATTCTTTCTTAAAGTGAAACCTTAACTATGAGTTACTTTAAGTTAAGAGACCTTTGTCTATTTGATAAAAAGTATTCAGAATGGGGGTGGGGCTGAGGGGCTTGATGAAAGTAGCCTGCTTGGCTCAGCACTGAGGATAATCATAATCTTGAGAAGCATTTAAAACAATAATTTAGAGGTGGATAATCTCCCTTACCTCACTTATCCTTCGCCGAATTGCAGCTTCAAGACACTTCACAACCTTTTTCTCCTCTTCAGATTCCAGAGTGCAACCATCCATGTGGCGGATAAAATATTCCTATAAATTCAGTCGTCCTGATATTACATACAGCCTACTGGACTTAAAGCCTAAAACACTCCCATCAGTGATTCCAATGTTGCCCCACTTTAAACTGGAAAGAACTTTAGGTAATAAAGCATAAGCTAAACTACACTTCTTTTCTTTTTTCTTTTGTGTGTGTGGGGTTTTGGGTGGGGGGGGGGGGGGGCATATATTTTATTTCCTTTGGGAATCTGATTAAGAATTACACTAATCAGTAACCCAAAACGAAAAGATGAAGAATGAAAATACTTCTAAGGTAGACATGTTTAATGGGAGTTTTAATGGGGTAAAGGTAGTTTCAGAAACTCAAGTAAGGCAATCATATCACTGATACTTCTGGTTCTGATCTTTCTGCTCTCACTGAAAAAATTGAGACCAATTGGAGCTCCCTCTATAACAATTTAACTTTTATTTAATAAGATGATACTAACTAAACAGTGGTCCAGAATTGACATTGTTAAAATAGAAGTATTGTTAAATAAAATGATTTATCCTCCATATGTCAGTTTATCTCATACAGAATATGCCTCTTAGCAGACTTTCTTTTTCCAATTTTTTTTTCATTCTTTTATTCCAATTTTTTTCCCCCAGACTAGCAATCATCAGAACAACATAATGAGATTACCTGTGATGCATGGGGACCATCAGATGAGATAGTGGCATGGAAAACAGCATACTGCATGTCCGTGAGGGTGCATACAATGTCAAACATAAGCTTTGGTCTATCCTTGCAACTTACACTGACCACTGAGTACCCTTTCTCGACACAACTTTCAATTCTGACTTCTGGTTTGAAGTTAGGAGGGTATTCTATCTCCATTTCGAGACAACCACCTTCATAATCCCTATCAGCAAAGAACATCTGATGAAGCCGCCGATCAACATGAGTACTGCCAACTGTGAAAGTAGCATGAGCCCCACTCTCATCATCCTCCCGTCCACGAAGAATGTTATTGAGTTGGTCTTCCATGACACATAATCTGGATTCTTCATCCACGTCAAGTGATGAACAATTATCATTGACATAAAGGACACATGCTGTGCGCCTATTATGGGTCCAAACTTCAGCAGCAGCGACATTAAAATGAAGATTGGCTAGTACAGCAGAAATTTCTGATAAAAGACCCGGACGATCGCTTCCTATAAGCTCAATGGTGGTGTAATCACCCACAGAGTTCACTCCTACCTTTCTACCTGGACAAGTCTTCAATATGCCTGATGTGTAACCTTCAGGTCCTAGCGCCTAATGTAAGAAAATTATTGAAATCGTTAGTAACTTGGATATAGGTTCTTGCTTAGGTAGCTACTTTTTAAGTTTCAGTAACTTGGATGACACACCTACATAGGCTAAAGCATTTATTGGGGATAATAATATAGGATTTTATTGGGTGACTACTAGGGTACATATATGCTCTTGCGTACAAAGTTCTGGAAAGCCTAACTACAACTTTTGTGAAAAAACCTGCAGTAAAAGCGAGGATTATGACAGCAATAAGCTCATGACTGAAACAGATAAGAGAAATAGGCAAACCCAAACACATTAGTAGAGCACTATTTAGATTGTGGAATTGGGAACTCTTATCGAACAATGAGCAGCTATTCTGTAACATTTTTAGTCACCACGGATTTATGAATAGTTGCTTGACTTTTGCTGTGATCTGAATAGTCATAGAGTCCCAAAAGTAAAACTCTGATATATGCTAGGTGCAAAAAGTACATGAGAAGAAATATCATTGACAATGCCTGCATATAAACCCAAAGTACATAATATCAACTACAATGGCTAGCTTGGAGTTGCATGATGTTTTCGCAATTTCTAGAAGATGCCACTTTTTAATTTATCCCTCTTTCCCTTCTTTTGTATACTATCATACGAGAATCTGTCAAAGAAGATTGTTGTCTTATCCCCGCATTACTTGTGTAGAGGCTATAAAAATATGAAATCAGAAGGCAAGAAAAACGAGGGATACTTTACCTTTTCTATATGACCAATAGTGTTGCTGTCTGTAACTTTGTTGCCTTGTTGATCAGTAACATGAAATACTGTTAAAGTGAAATGAAAACTTGTAAGAAATTTCCCAACTGTGTGCCCTAAGTCTAGTATATTATACGCAGATGGGACAGAGCTAGAAAAGAGCGTTAATGGGGAAACAGATTATAAGGTTGACACTTTTGTAAAATGGCCAAGAAATGACGAAAGTGAGTATGGTATACATGGCACCAATTAATACATACTAGTAATTCTATAACCACCAAGTTAGAAGAAACTTGAATTTGGGTATTTAGGTGGATAGCAGTCCAAGCTTGTAAAATAAATAGTGTAGAACATGATCCATATCTACCAGTGGTGAAGCCAGAAGTTTATACAATGGGGTTCAGAAAATACTAGAATGTCAAATTTGGCATTTGAATCTGTGACCTAATATAATTTTGAACCTCCTTTACCACTACACTAGAATCTTCTCTTATGTCAAGGGAATTCAACAGTTCATATATAACCAAAATAATTCATTTTATCCCTGTTTAGACGAAGGGTATTCAATTGAACCCATTTACTTATACCTAGCTCCGCCCCTGACAGTAGCAGCTCTTGAATATGCAACTAAAAATACTTGGATGTGCCTTGTCTAAAAGCTTCAACACCTGAAAATATTAATGAGAAACAATACTCACCATCCATGAACCACCCGCCATCAGAGGATATGTATGCTTTGGTAATTACAAGATCAAGGTCTGTTAGGATTTGCACCACTTCCAGCAGTATTCCAGGTTTGTTGACACTGTCAACCTGAGGAAAACAACGAAAACCTCAGTGGTACTTTTGAACACCTCAGTACCTAAGAAGGCGCAGGAGGTAGTTCATTACTTTATGTTACCCATATCAAAAATGTATCAACTACTTTGACAAAAGAAACTGAATGATATAGAGTTAATGTGGGACCCCTTATCTGACTCAGACTAGTTATTCAAATCGTGCCCATCAAATCACCAGGTTCTAGCTTACAGATATTAGTAATCCGTACTTGCGACAGCAGATTGTGTTCAAAAAGTTTGACCAATAAAATTTGTGAAAGAACTTTTTTTAATATACTCCTTTCTTTCAGTAAAACTTTTTATCATGCACCATAGCAGGCTCAGATGACCAGACACACACTAATCTAACAAGAATAATAGTTGTAAAATTAAGAGCTTATTGAACTGTGGTGAAGTGAGCTTCATCTCATCAAAGGTGCTTTGGATCCTTGAAATAACAAAATAAGGACTCAATCACTCAAAGATTCTTTTTTTTTTTTTGCACCGAGTGTCCGGGTCTCTTCGAGATTCTCAAAGTTTACCTTCACTAGTGTGCAATCCTTGCAACTCGCATTGTCCACAGATACCCTAATAGCATCAAATAATCATTAGTAAAACCACATGAAAACAGCTTAGGGTCTTAAATATGAAGCAATTTAATTGACATCCATGATTTTCTTTCATTGTTTCAAAGGGGACCGACAGGTTTCCATATCCTGGTTAGGTAACATCCTAAACCACAACGAGTAATATCTAGGCTGGCTAATGAAAGTAAAATAAAATATAGTGAAGTCAAGCAGTGGATGTTGCAAAAATGGCAAAAGCTAAAAGTAGAGAAGCTCAACCTTGGAGGATTTATTCTGATACTTAAGGTCTCATACTCAGGATCGAAATAAGGCCCATATCTTCTTGCCATATGGACAACACTTCTGTAGTCAATAAAAATACTTCCCTTTCTTCCTTTACATAGAAAGTATCCAAATTTGCTCTATAGCAGCTGACTGGCCTAATCCATGATGACAGCAATAGCAAATTAAAGTGGCATTTTACCTGCCAAAGATGACATAATAAAAGTGCAAGTAAATGTATGTGGGTGAAAATAGCAGTACATTGAAATAAAAATTCAATACACCGATGTACTTTTATAGCTAGATTGTCCGTAAAGTATTTAAAGCTTCTGGTTATTATGCAAGATGTATGGATGGATGATGAAGCACATAGTTGTACTACTACTGATGAGAGAACCAATACTGTTCATTCAATTTTTATGACATGCTTCACATGATGGTAGAATATAGTCGAATCTAGATTCTAGAAAGGAATAATCAAAATGCAATCCTGAGATGAAAGAGAAAGTAACATGAATCCATAATCTAAAGCCATTCCTTGTTAGCTTTTACCTAAAAAAATTTACATGCAGATCAAAGTTTTTAGTTCTGTCATTGCTCTGATACCAACTTGTTGAAGAAAAGTCTATCTATCAAATGCAAAGCAGAGATTCAAGAATAAGGATCAATTGCGCAAGCTCCTGGGCTTTAACTCCCAGGTCCTTGTAAAATACTCATAGTAGAATACAAAGTTCTTAAACTAGCATTATTGAAAGGTCATCATCCATTGCTTAATATCTCAAGAAATTTGAAGGAAGGAATTATGAAAAGAAAGAAACAAAGGAACTAAAAAGAAAAACAAATATCTTCCAACAATCTGGTTACACTTCATTTTCTATTTATTGGATAAGTTACTCAATAGGAGACGTGTAAAATAATCTCAATAAGAAAAGTGTTTGTTTATATTTATTGCAATAAGATTGGGCATGTTGACAATCGTTAGAAAGTGAAGGATTTGAGTGAGAAAGAATCTGGGGGAAGGTAAATTAAAAGGATTTGATTCCTAGACTTTGAGACAGTAGCAAGATTCCGGGTATCAGTCTCAATCAGGACTTCTTAACCACGTAATTTTTAACGGTCCTGATTCAACAACATAAATTCACCACCAATTTGACCATCAAATCTAATCCATATAGAGAAGCGTATCCAACTCCAAAAACTCTTCCAGCACCAAAACACTATCAACATTAAACATACCTTTAACAATGCTAATAAATACTCACTAATTACATCCTAAACACATCTCCATAAACAACTAACAAAACATATTCTCAGAAATCAGTTTACAAGAAAACAATAGGTTGAGGTCAACAACAAGGAAGTTACTAGAAGCTTCTTCTTAATTTACAGAATATAGGTATGAACATAAACTTAATCGATATATTCAAGATAAGAAAAAGCGTTAAGTATTTAACTCACAGATACTGTGAAATTTCAGGAAATTCAGAGAAAATCCGAGTACAGAGCCGCCTGAAAAACCGTAGAGAAGCAAAATCAAATTCACACATTAATTCCAGTAATTCTGTATGTTTATGTTGAAGAGAAAACAGAGAAATAATGCTCAAAGTTCACCTTAAATAAGGCGGAAAAAGGAAAAAGGTGGAAAAGCTTTCGACGTAGGAGTAGCACTTTGCTGTGAAGAAGTGCTCCTCCTCCGTTTCCACTCTCTCTCTCTCTCTGTGTCCCACTCTTATAGTAAGGCTTATGTTCAGTGCTATAGCTAAAGTGTGGTGTGTGTGAGAATAATTTCCCCGCCCGCTCTTTTGAGACAGTATTAGAAAATATAATATTATTTATGTATTAAGCTAATGACGCGGCGACCAATCGTTCCTCTGACACAGATACAGCTCTGAGCCGCTAAACGACCCCTCAGGCTCTACTCTCTCTCTAGCGCGTGTACTAGCGTCTCCTTCACCACTTGAGTCCGCTTAGAGATAGGGCTCTGCTTATCCGTAAATTGGACGGATATTTACGCTTAACTGTATAGCTTATTGGTTATTGACTTGTATCTGCTAGGCAGTTGATAAAATATTGGGTGGATTAGCATCGGGTTAGCGATATCATCTAAATCAAATAGGCAAAGAAATTTATATAATTCAGCACGACAGTGAATAATAGATAGACGATCCAATCGCACTCATACTCAAGTAGGCTAATGAAGTTCTTATTGTTAATCTTCTTCTTTAATAATTTTACAATAAGCAAGCTAAAATACAAACTTTGGATCCTTAACCAATAATAGAAGTTCAGTAATAGTTTTTCTTCAGTTATCATGTTAAATGATTTACTTGAGTAGAAAAGTATCAAGAACTAGGGTGTTCAAAACCGATCCGAAACGAAAACCGATCCAAGCCGAAGCTTAACGGCTTACTGGTAACGGCTTAACGGTTTAACGGACGGGGAACAGATTGAATTTTTTTTATTAACGGCTTATCGGTTTGGGGATGGATTATTCAATTTTCTTAACGGCTAATCCGTTAACCCGTTAAGAATATATATATATATATATATATATATATATATATATATATATATATATATATATATATATATATATATATATATATAAAATTTATTTTTATTTATATATGTTAAATATAAAAAAACTAAAACCCTTGAAAATGATTAACAAAAGTTTATTTCTACTTCTAAGCATTTTTAATCTCGGGATTTAGAAATTTTTTGGTTCTATTTTTAATTTATTTTTGGTTGTAATCCTCCTGTTTGGTAACATGCCGGAGATGGTAAAGCTAATTTCCTAATTACGGGAATCAAATTGAGTGGCTCTGGCAAAGAAAACTGAATGCATCATATTGCCTCTAAAATATTATTTTTTATGGCAATTCATTATTTCTAAGACGAGGAGAATAAGAGATATTTAGTAAACATGTATGTTAGGCCGATAAGCCGCACAATAACCGCCCTATAAGAGCTAACCCTATACCAATCCGCCCGATATCTTATCGGGTGGCTAACGGATTAATACAGTTAAAAGTCGATAACCATTAAGCCAAACCGTTAAGAGTAAAAAGCCGTCCAATCCGCCCGATAAGCACCCCTATCAAGAACTATGTAGATCTGCCTAGTCCTATCCCAAAAAGTTATGATGACGTTGAAGCTTAGACAGCTAAAAAGTTACTATTGGCCCAAGTTCAGATGAAGTTTTGAAGAATGACAAATAAACTCAGTGATGGACCAGGTCCATCTTGTGAGAAACAGTGTTTATCAACATATACATGAGAGATGCACATGAAAAAGATAAGTCTTAAGGATCAAGCAGCAATATCTTCTGAACTAATCGAAAAGGTTGCATACTGGATAAGAAGAACAAATCTCCTTATGAGAAGAGAACACAATCCAGATCAAAGATAGGGTTGGAGTTTATATTGTTCAAGAACTCAACTTCGATAATAAAACTCTAATTACTAACTTATTAAATAATTGTGATTGTTCTCTTTCACAGGAATTGCACATACGAAGAAGTAAACTAAATTGAGAGCAAAAGAGTTTGGCAACTTTGCATGCAATTTATGTGAGATTTATGTGTGCACTCCTGAAGCTACTTGAACGACATAGAAGAACCAGTTCCATTGAGTTTATTCTTATTCTAGTTCAATTGTAGTAAGTGATTTAAAATTGTACCTTTCAGTTTTTTGTAGAAGCATTTTGTAATAGGTACTTTGAGTGATCAAGTTATAGGCTAACTTGGTTTTGTCTCAACAGTTGAGGTTGTGTGTTACAAAGGGATTAGAGTTAATCCTTAGGTTTACAAGAGTTTTGTAAATGATGTTTTGGCTCATTGATTTTAGTGGATGTTTTGAAAAATCCTACTGGGTAGTAGGTCGTAGTTTTTTCACCTTTTGAGCCAGGTTTTTTCCATGTAAAATCTTTGTGTTCTTTAACTTTCGCAAATAGTAGTAGTTAGAACACCTAGAAGAACCAGGTTCTTCTAGATCAAAAATTAGGTATCACACAAATCACCCCCCCCCCCTCGAGTGATAATGACGTCTGGAACATCAATTGGTATCAGAGCAAGTTATCCTTGAACAGTCTAACACCTTAGGAAAGATCAACATGAGTGCACCACCTGGTAACTGGGAAGGATAATCCACTGTTAGGCCTCCACTTTTTAATGGTTCTGTACTACTCTTGGTGGAAGAATAGACTGAAGGAGCACATCATGGGAGAGGACTATGAACTTTGGGATATAGTCACTGATGGTCCTCTAGCTACATCTAAGAAGATTGTAGAAGGATTGGATGTGCCATAAACAAGAGCTAATTGCACTGCTGAAGACTTAAAAAAGTGGGAAAAGAATGCTAAGGCCAAGAAATGGCTTGTGTGTGGACTTGATCCAGATGAGTACAGCAAGATCCAAAGTTGCAATTCTGCCAAAGAAATGTGGGACACCTTGAAAGTTGCTCATGAAGGAACACCTCAAGTAAAGAGGTCTAGAGGAACACTTCTGTATTCCCAATATGAGAATTTCACAATGAAGGAAGGAGAAACCATCCAACAGATGTACACTAGGTTCACCACACTGACAAATGAACTTAAGTCTCTGGGAAGGATTATGTCACGACCCTAGTTCACCGTCTGTGGACATGTCATGCTGGCACCTAGTCACTATGACTAGGTAAGCCAGACAGTGCAGAAACAACATCATTTGCGGAAAATATTTAATAAAAACTGGATAAACTTAAGGAAAATTATATATAAGTGCCGCTCAACATATACAACTCAGCATCACAAGTCTGAAACAAAAATCCCAAAATCTGAAAACTCACGGGCAAGACAGGCTATAGAAATGTATAATAAAGGCTCTAAACTCCAGAAGCGTCTACATCAAAGAAAGACATGAAGCTAATCACTACAAGATATATTAAGAGGGAGACTCTTCAATCTGCGGATGCGACAGATATACCTCAAGTCTCCATAGCTCTCCCTGATCACTGATAATGTGCCTGAAAGGAGGTACCTGAATCTGCATATGAATACATCCGCAGAAGAGTTGTGAGTAGTACACCACAACGGTACTCAGTAAGTGCGGAGCCTAACCTCGGTCAGGTAGTGACGAGGAAGGTCAGGGCCCTACTAAGATAAACATAATAATAATAATAATAATAACAATAACAATAATAATAATGTACAGTATGAAAACAGGTAGTATAATGGAAACAACAGCGAAATAATACAGAATATAAAAGTTAAGAACAAATAAGCGAGGTAAAGAATAAACACGAAAGTGTACAGCTCAATACTAAAGATACCATGAGGACCTCCCAGGATACCGTCCTGTAGTCCTTTCTCACTGTCCAGTGGATCTCTCGGTATACCGTCCCGTAGTCCGTTATATATATATATATATATATATATATATATATATATATATATATATATATATATATATATATATATATATATATATATATATATATATATATATATATATATATTTGAAGGATCTCCCAGGGATACCGTCTCGTAGTCCAACTATCAATGTGTAGGGGGACCTATCGGGAATCTAACCCGCAGTCCCAAAATAAACAAACAAGGGGGGAGCTACAGGAATCCCACATCCATAGTCCCAATATAAATACACACCAACAACAAGAGAATAATCAGAAATAGAATTCAATACCAAGGCAACATGAAATCTAGCCTAACATGCTTCACGTAATGCAACAAGACAAATTAAGCAACTAAACCAATTAAGTCAGCTAAACGTTTTCTAGGCTATCAAAGGCTATACGGCAAGTAAATAAAGCAAGTAAGAAAGGAGTAACAACTTGATCATTTTAAGTAAAAATCGAATGTTCAATAATTAGCACAAGTACGCGCTCGTCACCTCATGTACAAGGCACTTAATCATCAAATAACAAGTCCTAAAGGGAGAAGGTCTCCCACACAAAGTTAGACAAGCCACCTACCTCGAACCGGCTCAAACTCAACTAGGAACCACGCCTTTTCCACGAGTATCCGGCTCCAACTAACCCAAATCTATTCAATTCAATTACATATCATAAATAACATTGCAAACAACTGATTCCACTATTAAATTTAAAGCCAAGGCGCGAATGTAGGTAAAATGGCCAAAATGCCCCTCAGGACAACATCTCGGAATTAGTTAATTTTCACATTTTCAGAACCCTCGTACTCTCACGAGTCTAACCGTATAAAAATCTCACAAACTGGAGGTCAAATGCCCACTCCGAACTCAATAGTTTATCCTATGAAGTTTCACCCAAGTTTTCAAGTTTTTGATCCTCAATTAGAATTTTAATGATGGATAACAACATAATAATAAAATATAACTAGAAGGGATCAAAGAAACGTTGCCCAATAATCTCCTCTTCAAAATCCTCTCTGTTAGGATTTATGCCCTTCACTAGAGGGGGGTGAATAGTGAGGCACGAGAATGTCGGTAAATTTTCCGGAATTAAAATTGCAGGAGTAAAGTAAGTGCAGTAATTAATAGAGTAAGTAGAGGACACACCGAATTTATACTGGTTCACCACAACGTGTGGTTAGTCCAGTCCCCAAGAGACTCTCTCGAGTTTCCACTAACTCCGTTAAGCTTACGGGTGCCTAACAAACCGTTACACTTGCTCGTAGATGTACACTCTACAAGACTTCAACTTGCTCAAGGATACCTCACCTCAAGACTTCACCTTGCTCGTGGATACCGCACCACAAGACTTCACACACTAAGATTGAAGGTACTTAGCAAACCCAACGATCAATGAGAAGATATGGTCTTCTCAATAACCTTTCTCTTTTACAACAAGAACTCTCTTAAGAAGAGTAGATAAAGAGATACAATATAAGCTCTATGAACAACACAAGTTGTCTCTCAAATGGCTCAACAAAAGCTCTAAATATGATGTAGAAATGTTATCAATATGTTCAAGAATAATGAGAGATATTGTTCATATAAAATGAGTCAAAAAGACCTCTATTTATAGGTGGTAGAGGTTGTATGTCCGTTGCTTAATAGGCAATCAATCATGCTGATTTTATGCCAAGATAATGATTATTCACTTTGCATAATCGATTATCTACTCAACGTTCATAAAACGGAACGTTGGGAAGGCAACGGATACAAGATAATCGATTATGTCCAAGTGTATAATCGATTATCTTACTCTGCGGAAATTTCCAAGATATGGAATTTCCCAGAATAATCGATTATACACTTTGCCATAATCGATTATTCTCTTATGCTGTCCAGAATTGAAAACTTACTTCAAGAACCATTTTGGTTAAAATGAAAACGTTAAAATCATTTTGTTTGAAGTATTTGAAATATGTTTATGATAAATATGATTTGATAAAATGATTTTATGCATATTTATGATGACCTATGTTGAGCCAAAAGACGAGATAACTTAAACGTTGCTCTTACATTGGTTCTACCTAACGACCTATGCCTTGGGTCTTCGGTCTTGAAATTTTGAGCTCGTCTTGGCTTTTCCATGCAATCCATTTATCAATATGCTTCTCGGCATTCAATCTTGATTGTTTGTCATATAATAACGTTGTTTGACACTTGAATTCATTGTTTGTCATTCATCAAAACATATACTTGGAAATCATGCTAATACAACCAAAGCACACATATCATGGATAGAATGATTTCCTACTATTTCCCCCTTTTTGATAATGACAAACAATAGGAGATATGCATATCGGATTCCCCCTAAACTCATGCTATCTCTCAATATACAATTCATGCAAACAATTCCCCCTTAATTGAATATTCCCCTTCAATTAAAGCATACTAGAAGGTGGAGACATTCCCCCTTATTAGATGCAATCGCCTAATTTCTTCCCCTTTTTGGCATTAGCAAAAAGAGATTATACACAGGCTCTTTTCCCCTTTTTGACACTTCCCCCTTTTGGGAATACCAACTGTTAGTGTCTCACATAAAGTAGGAAATACAATGAGGAATATACATGATGACGATTTAAAAAAAAAATCATACTCACATAGAATGATGCCAAATGCTGGTAAAAACATGACAACCATAATAACGGTTATTTTTAGCAAATCATATTACTTAAAAACATCATATTACTTAAAAACATATCAACTATTAATTTTTAGCAAACCAATAGTTGTATTAAAAACATGAATCATTTTTTTTAAGATTATACCAACTGTTATTCAAACCAAAAATAATATTCATCAAAACATGAATCAATCATTATTTTTGACACAAATAATTGATACCCATTGTTATTCAAAAATAAAAGTTATCAAAACATGAATCAACAAATATAATTGATACCAATTGTTAACATAGACATATCAATCGTTAACACATATCAACTATTATGTTTTTATCAAAAATATGATAGCTAACCGAAAATTCCCCCTCGATGCAATAAGGTTTCGTGCTTGGTGCATCTACTACAATATTGTAGTCTTCAAGCACACCTGCAAATGTACCTAATAATAGGTTTTAGGTACCCAACCACTTTTGGGTCCTTGGGGGTTAGGCAAATAATAATCATAGCTAAAAGATAAATCCCTATGTTTTGCAAAACATACGGGTGCTATGTGTCCTACCCGGTTGCAATAATGACATATAACATTCGGGTTGTGCATATGTCTTGGTTGAGCCAAAAACGTTCTGTTGGAAACACGTTCTCAATGCGATATACTAAACGTGTATTCTTTTGTAGGTTTTGATGAATGACAAACAAAGCACAAATTGATATATGACGGAGTTCAAGTACAAGAGCACAAATGTTGAGACTGAAGCTCAAGACGTTGTTTTTAATTGTTATTATTGAGTTATTCTTAAATGTGATCTTGATCCTATAACTTGACTCCATAACATGGCTTCTCTCATAAAACTATTTTCCAAAATCATGCATATTTAATTCTGTGTCAAAAAGAACTTAAATCATGCATATTTACATTAGACAAAATGTTTTCTAAACATGCCTCAAAAATCTGGGCTAAAATAATCGATTATGAACTTATGATAATCGATTGTTTCTGAGCCAAGACTGCATGACAATCGATTATGAACTAATGGTAATCGATTGTGAGTAAGACAGTGAACATCAGGTTTTTCCAAATCTGCATGATAATCGATTGTGATCAAATGCCAATCGATTGTTGTTGAGGTAAAGTTTTTCAATACTCAAAATAATCGATTATGAACTAATGGTGATCGATTATATTGAGACAATGTCTTTCAGTGATTTTAAATTTAATTAAGTAATCGATTATGTCTTTAGATAATCGATTATCACTGAGACAGTAAGTTTTATGATTTTCAGAAAACAACAAGTAATCGATTATGTCTTTAGATAATCGATTATCACTGAAACAGTAAGTTTCATGATTTTCAGAAAATAACAAGTAATCGATTGTTGCAAAGGACAATCGATTGTTGAAGCTGACCGTTGTCAAATGATTTTCAAATACCTCAAAGTAATCGATTATAGATTTTATATAATCGATGTTTTGCTTAAAATCTGGAAATGATTTTTAGAACGTTGCTGAGGTAATCGATTATAGATTTTATATAATCGATGTTTTGCTTAAAATCCGGAAATGATTTTTAGAACGTTGCCAATATAATCGATTATGGATTTGGTGTAATCGATTATCTGTTTTTGAATTTTGCCAGTAATCGATTATGGATTGTAAGTAATCGATTATTAAGCGTAAAATCTGGGATTGATTTTTGATCTGACTGGCAGATAATCGATTGTTCGGTCTTGACAATCGATTATCACTGAGTAAATTCAGCAATTCTTAATTGGCAATTAGACAACGGTAAGACCAAGTTTTGCACCTATAAATACAGCTTCAACTCAGTGTTTTACACACAACAACATACACTAACTGATCATTACATTGCTTTAAGCTTTCATTCAATTGTTCATCATTTTCTACTCATTTCATAAAGCTTTTGAGAGCCATATTATTGTTCAAAGTTGTTGTGATCTTGAGCGTATTATTTTACTCATATCTACTCATCAAGGAGTACCTTTATTAAGTGAGTGTTCAAGTATTTCAAATACTTGTAAGAGAATTTTGATTCTCTTGTGTTGAGGAACTTGTGCTTCCTTTGTTGAAGTCTTTGGGATTGTATCCCCGAGCAAGTGAAGTCTTTGGGATTGTATCCCCGAGCAAGTGAAGTCTTTGGGATTGTATCCCCGAGCAAGTGAAGTCTTTGAGGTGAGGAACCTCCGAGCAAGTGAAGTCTTTGAGGTGAGGAACCTCCGAGCAAGTGAAGTCTTTGAGGTGAGGAACCTCCGAGCAAGTGAAGTCTTTGAGATTGTATCTCCGAGCAACTGTAAAGGTTTGTTAAGCACCCGTAAGCTTAACAAGTTAGTAGAAAATCTCGAGAGAGTCTCTCGGGGACTGGACTATCCACTGTTGTGGCCAACCAGGATATATCCTTGTGTAAGTTATTTTTATTGCACTTATTTACTTCCTGTAAAATTTAAATTCCGCAAGAAAACGCTAAATTTCATTAAAACGCTATTCACCCCCCCTCTAGCGTAGAGCGTTATTTCTAACAATTGGTATCAGAGCCCAACTCTCTGAAAAACTTAACAGTTTGAGAGATCCATCCATGGCTTCTACTCTAGATTCTTTTGCAGGAATTGAAGAAGGACAATGCCCTACACGACCTCCTCTATTCAATGGCACAAATTACTCATACTGGAAGGAGAGGATGGAAATCTTCATTCGGTCAAACTGTCCCTACCTTTGGAAGGTGTACACAAAGGGAAATGAAATTCCAGTCAAGAAAGTGGAAAGCGAATGGATTCCCAAATCCGAAGAGGAGTACACCACAGAGGACAATAGAATGATTCAAAATAATTATAAAGCTGTAAATTTATTGTATTGTGCTATTAACGCTAACCATTACAGGAAACTTTCATGTTGCAAAACAGCAAAAGAAATGTGGGACAAATTAGAAGTCACTTACGAAGGGACTGACCAGGTAAGAGAAGCAAAAGTTGATTTTCTTACTCATGCTTACGAATTGTTTCATATGAAGGAAGGAGAAAAAGTAGATGAGATGTTTGAGCGCTTTTCAACAATAGTAAATGATCTACACGTCCTCAAGAAGACGTTCACGGATAGAGAACTTGTTCGAAAAGTTCTTAGAAGCCTCACACCGGCATGGCGATCCAAAGCCGATGCTATCCAAGAATCAATTGGAGTCTCAAACGTCACCATCGACGCACTAAGAGGTAATCTTAAAACCTATGAATCTACTATTCTTAACCCGTTTGTTGATGATCAAAGAAGGCAAAAGATTGCTCTAAAAGCGAGCACAAGCCAACCAAAGATTGAAGAGGAAGAAGACAACGAGTTTGGATTAGTCATTAAAAGATTCCAAAAGTTTATGCACAAGGAATATGAGCGCAAAGGGAAAAAACAAGATGAGCAAATGAAATGCTATGAATGTGGAGAAACTGGACACATCAAAACGAATTGCCCAAACATCAAAAAGGAGAAGAAATCCTTTAAAAAGCAACGGGCATATATCTCGTGGGGAGGCGACTCCGGAGATGAATCAAGTGAAGAAGAAAACGACGAAGCTGCAAACCTTTGTCTCATGGTACAAGAAGACAACCAAAATGAGGTACGTCAAATTTCGTCTGAAAACTTTTCACTTGATGAAATGCGTAATGCCTTTGATGAGTTATATACTGAATTTTTAAAGGCTTCAAAAACTGTCACTAGCTTAAGAGAAAACGCTTCTCTAAAAGAAATGGATTTTCAAAAACAGATTTCTTTAAAAGAAAAGGAATTAGAAAAACTGGTTTTGGAAAATGAGAAGCTACACGAACAAAACAAGTTTTATGGAAAGAGAAGTGCCGACAAACCTGAAAGTTCTACTAAAGGTTGTGTTTCTTGTGTGATCCTTAAGAATGAAGTAGGTAGACTTAAAGGCACACTAGATAAGTTTAATTCCTCGCATAAAAACTTGAATGTTGTTCTTGATAACCTAAAATCAACTAAGCACGGAATAGGTTTTAAAAATGAAGAAAAGGTTGATGCTAAACCTCAAAAACCTAGAGCTCAACCTAGGAACAACAACAAAAATGTGTATCCTAGAAATAGCTATCCTAGAACAAATTTGCATGCTAGACCAAGAAATGACCCTCCGCCTAGAAATAGTCACCATAGACATGATGCATATTTTAGGCAAAACTGTGAACCTCCTAGAAGACCCCAAAATGGTCCTCAACCTAGATATCATCACTCTAGAAACACTACCCATCCTAGAGATCAAAGTAGGAGAAATGATAGCGTTCAAAATAAGGTAAGCAACCTTCATTCATCTAGCTACTATGAACCTAGACGAATGCATAATCCGAATGTGACATGTCATTATTGTAGACGCATTGGTCAAATTGCTCCCGCATGTTTTACTCGTCATAGACATGTTACTCAAACATATTATTACAATATGTCTAACCCTCAAGGACCCAAGATGGCATGGGTACCCAAAGAAAATTAATTTGTTTTGTAGGTATGCTTGAAGGGATCAAGCGTACTATGGTACCTTGATAGTGGATGCTCCAAACACATAACGGGAGATGAATCCAAATCCCTTCAACTAGAGCACAAAGAAGGAGGAAGCGTCATATTTGGAAACAATCATATTCAGGTCGGTTGATATTTTAAGCAATTTGAAAAACAAAATACAAGAAAAGGCATCGAAGGAAATCAATTGTGGAACAATCAACGGAAGAAGCTCCACATTTGGGGAGTGAGACAAAAGAACAAAATGAATGAAGGACGATCAAAGATCACCCTCTTGATCAGGTAATTGGCGACGTCGGAGGAAAGGTAAGTACCCGAAACTCTCTTAAGAACACTCTAGGACACAATTCTTAAGAGTTTACGATATCACTTGATAACACTAGTGTAATTTATTCACGACACTATAAATTACTGACTTGAGCGTCGGAGACGTTTAATTCCTTTTTGCAGGTACTTCCCCAAAGATAAGATAAATTATGAAGTCTTAGCACACCGCAATCGATTATCCCAAGACCATAATCGATTATCTACTGTGCAGTACATCGATTATCAGTATCAATAATCGATTGTTTTGACTGATTAGTTTTATTATGCAAATGTGTTTAATTTGTTAACTCCTTATATTGCATAATCGATTCCGTCACAGTCATTCAGCAATACTTTTCCAGACAATCGATTATTTCTTCCTATAATCGATTAGTTGTCATATTCAGAAATTCTCCGAGTTTTCTGTATCAACCATATTTTAATAATAATCGATTACCAATATTGACAATCGATTATTTCTTGTTTAAACTTTGTTACCGTTTGGCTCCAACATCGATTACTGTCAGGACATAAATGCTCCATAATCGATTATTTTGTGTCGATAATCGATTACCTCATTCAAATTTTTTACCGTTTGTCTCTTAAATCGATTTGTCAGTTTCAAAATTCAATCCAACAGTAAATACAATCGATTATCTCTGCCAAATAATCGATTATCTAACGGTCAGCAAATTTATTTCTTACCGTTTTTGACTGTTCCAACTTTCAATTTTCAGCAGGTATCTTTAGTAAATGGCTGATCACTCCTTCTCCTATAAATAGCCCTCATATAGGATCATTCTCACTCACTCAAGCACCTTTTCTAAAAATCAAAGGTCAATTCCTTGCATCTTAGTCTCAAAAATTCAGCAGTAAAAATTTTCCAATATGTCTGGACGCTCCTCCAAACGTTCTCGTTCCAGGCAAGGTGCCTCAGCCTCAACAGTCCCTCCTCCTCTAAACTTCCCATATGAAGACGGGTCCGTTTTGTTCTTCGAAACTCAAGCTGAACTTTCTAGGTTTCTCTCCAAGTTTGAGAAGCGATTTATTCTTCCTCCTCGCTTCTCAACAAGCAAGCTCCTTGAACCTTTCGCCCCTGCCGCCAACATGCTCAAAGAGTGTCAACTCTATGATTTCTTGCTCCTTACTCATCCTCATATTAACACAACCTTAGTTGAAGCATTATATTCAAATCTTCACAAAGATGAAGATGGTGAGGTGGTTACCTCCACCAATGGCATTCACATTCTCCTCTCTGACGAGAACCTTCACACCATCGCCCGCATTCCAAACGATGGTGAAGATCTTATCCGGTATATTAATGAGGCTGGCTCTCTCTTTGATGAATCCAATTTTTTCCGCCAAGCCGGAATCTCTTATGATCAAGCTTCTTCTCGTCGTCCTACCATCTCGGGCATGGACCCAAATTATCGATTTCTCCTCTACTTCATCACCCGTGTCCTAAGACCTCGTAGGCACAATCATACCACCATATCCCAAGAGGACTCCAAGCTCTTACATGCAATTGTCACTGGAGCCAAGATCAATTGGTGTCGGCTCATTAAAATGCACATGCTCGATGCCGTCGCCGATAACATGCCCCTTCCTTATTCTCTCCTCATCATGAAGTTTCTTGAAGCATCCGGATTTGTCACTGAAAATGGTCCTCTCAAAAGGAGTACCAAAATCTGGGAAATCTCGGAATCATCCTTCCATCATGATGGTGATCATGCTCCAGCTCCTCCTCCTACCCGTCCTGCCCGTCGTGCTAGTCCATCTCAGGAGCCCACTCTCCAAACTATATCCGACCAGCTCTCTCAGTTGACACATGAGATCCATGGTTATTTTGACCATGTCCATTATCCCTATGCGGGTCTCGTTCCCTTTGAAGCTGCGCCGAATGACGAGGCGGATCGTGACAGAGATAATTGATATTGTACTTTTTATTGTTGGATGTCCCTCTGCTGTACCCCTTTAAATTTTCAATAAATAAACTTTGTTTTATTTCGTCTTTGTGTATCCTTCCTTACTATTTTTGCTAATGGCAAAAGGGGGAAGATAACGGGATAACGGGTATGCACCACCTCTAAATTGCTAAAATTGCTTATAAGCTTAAATTGAGGGGGAATTCTTAAATTGAGGGGGAACAAGAACAAATATGCATACTTGTTACTTGTCTTGAATCGTCAATATTATTTGTCAAAATTGCATATCCCGCTTAATGTTTGCCATTATCAAAAAGGGGGAAATTGTTGGAAACACGTTCTCAATGCGATATACTAAACGTGTATTCTTTTGTAGGTTTTGATGAATGACAAACAAAGCACAAATTGATATATGACGGAGTTCAAGTACAAGAGCACAAATGCTGAGACTGAAGCTCAAGACGTTGTTTTTAATTGTTATTATTGAGTTATTCTTAAATGTGATCTTGATCCTATAACTTGACTCCATAACATGGCTTCTCTCATAAAACTATTTTCCAAAATCATGCATATTTAATTCTGTGTCAAAAAGAACTTAAATCATGCATATTTACATTAGACAAAATGTTTTCTAAACATGCCTCAAAAATCTGGGCTAAAATAATCGATTATGAACTTATGATAATCGATTGTTTCTGAGCCAAGACTGCATGACAATCGATTATGAACTAATGGTAATCGATTGTGAGTAAGACAGTGAACATCAGGTTTTTCCAAATCTGCATGATAATCGATTGTGATCAAATGCCAATCGATTGTTGTTGAGGTAAAGTTTTTCAATACTCAAAATAATCGATTATGAACTAATGGTGATCGATTATATTGAGACAATGTCTTTCAGTGATTTTAAATTTAATTAAGTAATCGATTATGTCTTTAGATAATCGATTATCACTGAGACAGTAAGTTTTATGATTTTCAGAAAACAACAAGTAATCGATTATGTCTTTAGATAATCGATTATCACTGAAACAGTAAGTTTCATGATTTTCAGAAAATAACAAGTAATCGATTGTTGCAAAGGACAATCGATTGTTGAAGCTGACCGTTGTCAAATGATTTTCAAATACCTCAAAGTAATCGATTATAGATTTTATATAATCGATGTTTTGCTTAAAATCTGGAAATGATTTTTAGAACGTTGCTGAGGTAATCGATTATAGATTTTATATAATCGATGTTTTGCTTAAAATCCGGAAATGATTTTTAGAACGTTGCCAATATAATCGATTATGGATTTGGTGTAATCGATTATCTGTTTTTGAATTTTGCCAGTAATCGATTATGGATTGTAAGTAATCGATTATTAAGCGTAAAATCTGGGATTGATTTTTGATCTGACTGGCAGATAATCGATTGTTCGGTCTTGACAATCGATTATCACTGAGTAAATTCAGCAATTCTTAATTGGCAATTAGACAACGGTAAGACCAAGTTTTGCACCTATAAATACAGCTTCAACTCAGTGTTTTACACACAACAACATACACTAACTGATCATTACATTGCTTTAAGCTTTCATTCAATTGTTCATCATTTTCTACTCATTTCATAAAGCTTTTGAGAGCCATATTATTGGTCAAAGTTGTTGTGATCTTGAGTGTATTATTTTACTCATATCTACTCATCAAGGAGTACCTTTGTTAAGTGAGTGTTCAAGTATTTCAAATACTTGTAAGAGAATTTTGATTCTCTTGTGTTGAGGAACTTGTGCTTCCTTTGTTGAAGTTTTTGGGATTGTATCCCCGAGCAAGTGAAGTCTTTGGGATTGTATCCCCGAGCAAGTGAAGTCTTTGGGATTGTATCCCCGAGCAAGTGAAGTCTTTGAGGTGAGGAACCTCCGAGCAAGTGAAGTCTTTGAGGTGAGGAACCTCCGAGCAAGTGAAGTCTTTGAGGTGAGGAACCTCCGAGCAAGTGAAGTCTTTGAGATTGTATCTCCGAGCAACTGTAAAGGTTTGTTAAGCACCCGTAAGCTTAACAAGTTAGTAGAAAATCTCGAGAGAGTCTCTCGGGGACTGGACTAACCACTGTTGTGGCCAACCAGGATATATCCTTGTGTAAGTTATTTTTATTGCACTTATTTACTTCCTGTAAAATTTAAATTCCGCAAGAAAACGCTAAATTTCATTAAAACGCTATTCACCCCCCCTCTAGCGTAGAGCGTTATTTCTAACACGTTCTAGGTGATCTAAAGTCGTTATTCCTAGAAGCGTTGAAATTCCTAGAGTCATTTCTAGGCGGTCTAAAATGATTAATCTTAGACTCATTAATAAAATCCTAGAATTATTTCTAGGTTGAGCATCGCAATTTCTAACATGATTCTTACGCCTTTTATTTTTCCTGGGCCTTTTCTTTTTAATTTCTTCAACTATTTTAGGATTGTCTACACTAAGTTTTTCTGGTGTGTTCCTAAGTTCTATGTTCTCTAATTTCAAAGAATCACAAGATGAACAATTAGAATTTTGATCAATTGAAGAATCTTCATGCATCTCCTTAATTTTATTTCTAAGATCAATATTGTCATTTTCTAAAAATTTATTTTTCTCTTCTAAAACTTTAATTTTAGCCTTGGCCTCTTTGGAGATTTTTGAAGTCTTTTTCAATTCATCATATAATTCATGAAAAGTTTCTTGTAATTCTTCAAATGAGTAAGAGTTAGGAGTACTTACCTCTTCTTCCTCGTTGGCCATGAAGCATAGGGCAGCAGTATCATCACCCGAGCTGTCTGAATCCCATGTCACGCGCTTTTGGTGTTTTTTCTTTTTCTTGTCCTTGGGTTTTGGACAATGTGACTTGGTGTGCCCAAGTTTTCCACAATTTTGGCATGAAGGACTTGGTTCTTCCTTCTTTATTTCCTTCTTCATGAACTTATAAAACTTTTCAATTAAATCATTTGAAGAAGTATCGTCATCGCTTTCCGAATCACTTACTTCTACTCTTTTAGAAGATGAGGCTTTGAAGGCAATTGTCGAACTTTTCTCATTTCCAAAAGAAGGTCTAAGAATAGTGCTTTCATAAGTTTTGAGGTTACCTCGTAGTTCATCAATTGTGACGCCAGAGATTCCTACCGATTCTTGGATAGCATTGGCTTTGGAATGCCATTCGGGAGTGAGACTCCGTAGGATTTTTCGAACTAGATCTTTGTTCGAGTATACTTTTCCGAGAGCATGGAGATCGTTGATGATCATTGAGAATCGTTCAAACATAATATCGATGCATTCATTCTCCTTCATTCTAAAGAGTTCATATTCATGTGTTAGAAAATCAACTCTTGATTCTCGGACTTGAGGCGTACCTTCGTAAGTGGTCTCGAGCTTATCCCACATCTCCTTGGCGGTTGTGCAGCAAGAAATCTTTCTATTGTCATCCGGATTCACCGCACAATATAGTAAGTTGACGGCCTTTGCGTTATTTTCAACTTTCTTGACGTCCTCGGCATTATATTCATCTTCCTCCTTTGGAACCGTGGTTTCCCCAACTTTCTTTGTTGGCATTTGTGCACCGTTCTTGATGATTTGCCACAAGCGAAAGTTATTTGATTGGATGAAGATTCTCATCCGCTCTTTCCAATATGTGTAATTTGTTCCATCAAATAGTGGAGGCCTAATGGTGGAGTGTCCTTCGCTCATCATTCATGCGTTCAACATTCTCAACAAAAAAATATATATATCGTTCTCTCAACCGGTTAAGGCTTTCAGAGAGTTAGGCTCTGATACCAACTGTTAGGATTTATGCGCTTCACTAGAGGGGGGGGGGGTGAATAGTGAGGCACGAGAATGTCGGTAAATTTTGCGGAATTAAAATTGCAGGAGTAAAGTAAGTGCAGTAATTAAAAGAGTAAGGAGAGGACACACCGAATTTATACTGGTTCACCACAACATGTGGTTAGTCCAGTCCCCGAGAGACTCTCTCGAGTTTCCACTAACTCCGTTAAGCTTACGGGTGCCTAACAAACCGTTACACTTGCTCGTAGATGTACACTCTACAAGACTTCAACTTGCTCGAGGATACCTCACCTCAAGACTTCACCTTGCTCGTGGATACCGCACCACAAGACTTCACACACTAAGATTGAAGGTACTTAGCAAACCCAACGATCAATGAGAAGATATGGTCTTCCCAAGAACCTTTCTCTTTTACAACAAGAACTCTCTTAAGAAGAGTAGATAAAGAGATACAATATAAGCTCTATGAACAACACAAGTTGTCTCTCAAATGGCTCAACAAAAGCTCTAAATATGATGTAGAAATGTTATCAATATGTTCAAGAATAATGAGAGATATTGTTCATATAAAATGAGTCAAAAAGACCTCTATTTATAGGTGGTAGAGGTTGTATGTCCGTTGCTTAATAGGCAATCAATCATGCTGATTTATGCAAAGATAATCGATTATTCACTTTGCATAATCGATTATCTTCTCAACGTTCATAAGACAGAACGTTGGGAAGGCAACGGATACAAGATAACCGATTATGTCCAAGTGTATAATCGATTATCTTACTATGCGGAAATTTCCAATAAATGGAATTTCCTAGAATAATCGATTATACACTTTGCCATAATCGATTATTCTCTTATGCTGTCCAGAATTGAAAACTTACTTCAAGAACTATTTTGGTTAAAATGAAAACGTTAAAATCATTTTGTTTGAAGTATTTGAAATATGTTTATGATAAATATGATTTGATAAAATGATTTTATGCATATTTATGATGACCTATGTGGAGCCAAAAGACGAGATAGCTTAAACGTTGCTCTTACATTGGTTCTACCTAACGACATATGCCTTGGGTCTTCGGTCTTGAACTTTTGAGCTCGTCTTGGCTTTTCCATGCAATCCATTCATCAATATGCTTCTCGGCATTCAAGCTTGATTGTTTGTCATATAATAACGTTGTTTGATACTTGACTTCATTGTTTGTCATTCATCAAAACATATACCTGGAAATAATGCTAATACAACCAAAGCACACATATCATGGATAGAATGATTTCCTACACTCTCAAAATCGCCCTTCCGCGAGCCCAGTTTGATTTTTCTAACTTTTGAAAACTAACCTTCGAAATCCTCTTTTCAAAATAGATAACCTCTTTTGCGGTCCCGCTTATGCGGAAACCAAGCCGCTTCTGCGAACTCCTTTAAACATCAACATTTCGCTTCTGCGAACTCGCTTCTGCGAACTCGCTTCTACAAATAATCCAACCGCTTCTCCGATTTCTGAGGGAGGTGCACAACTTGCTTCTGCGGTGGGCAGGGCCGCTTCTGTGGTTCCCAAGCCGCAGTAGTGAATATACCAGATGACTAAAGATTTCAGCTTCTGCAACATTTTTCCAACTTCGAAAATGCCCCGTTGAGCATCCAAAACACAACTAAGGCCCTCCAGGACCTCAACAAAACCGACGGACATATCCCATAACTTCATTCAAACTTGCACTAGTCCATAAAATACCTAACACAACACCGTAAACGCGAATTAGTCAATGATTTAAGCCTAAGAGCTTCAAATTTCATCAAAACACGCTTTCGATCAAAAGCCTAACTAAAACACGTTCCAAAGACCTGAAATTTTGCACACACATCCCAAATGACATGATGGAGCTACTGAAACTTCCTGAATTCCATTCCGACCCTCGGATAAAAAACTCACTATCGGACTGAAAACTTCAACAATTCAAACTTCGGTATTTCAAGCCTAAATGAGGTACGAACTTCCAAAATACATTCCAAACATGATCCCAACCCTAAAATCACCTAACAAAGCTAATGGAACCATCGGTTTTCCATTATGAGGTCGTCTTCACACTGTTCCGGCTATGGACCACTTTCCAACACTTAAGCTCTCATTTAGGGACTAAGTGTCAAAACTCTCTGAAACCCGATACCGAACATCCCGACAAACCAAAATAGCAGAAATACACTTAGGGAAAGTAGTTAAAGGGGGATCGGGGTGTAAATTCTAAAAATGACCGGTCGGGTCGTTACAGATTATTCTGGAATAAGACAAGGTTGAGAAAATCTTGTCAAGAGATCTGCCAGTTACTTGGGAAAGCAAAATCATAGCTATTCAGGAATCTAAGAATACTGATACCCTCAAGTTAGATGAACTGACTGGAAATCTTACGAATTGAGAAGGAAAACCATGAAGATGGATGCTCTCAAGAAAGAAAGAAGTCTGGCTCTCAGAAACTCTGAAGGCTCAGATCTGGAGGATGATGAAATGGTCATGATCACTAGGGACTTCAAAAAGTATCTGATGAGACGAAAGGGTTCTTCAAGAGGAACAACTTTCAACAAACCTAGGGCTCCTGAGAAACAGACCAATGAGGGATGCTTCAAGTGTGGTAAGATGGATCACATGATCAAGAACTGTCCTCAATGGGAGATTGAATGGAAGAAAAAAAGGGCAAGGAACAGGTTCAACCAAGAAGAAACAAAGGGTCAACTGGGGCTATTGTTGCTACCTGGGGTGAAACATCAGATGAGGACTCAGGAGATGAAGTTGAAGATGAGCAAGCTCTTATGGCCATTGGAGAATCAGATGATGAACAAGAGGTAAGTATTCTGCATCTCAAAGAAAAGATTAAGGTTGGCTGAGCTATTATTAGACTTCATTGATGAGTCTGAGATATTTATTAGTGAGAAGGAAGTTTTGTCTAGGGAATGTGTTATCCTAAAAGAAAAATGCAAAAGTCTAGAGTCTAGGGCTGATGAGAGTGATAACAAAAATGCTGAGTTGAAGAACCAGATTCTTGAACTTGACAACAATGTTCTAGAACTTAGATCTGAAAACCAAAAATTGAAACTAGGAACAGGAAAGAAGAAGGTTGATCACTCATTTCTCACTCTAGAAGAAAATTTAGAAAAAATTAAAGATAAATTTTATTAGAAAAATGAATTGACCAAAGTCCTAAAAGAAGATCTAGGAAAGGTGAAACATGAATTAGACAGAACTTGCAAATGGAACAAAGCTTCTGATGCACTCTCATGGTTGCAAGAATATCACAGTAGCAACAAAAAAAGACTTGGTTATGGGACTCAAGCTCCTAAATGGGACCCTAAAAACAAGCCTCACACTTCCTCAGAATAAAATCTGCACACATTGTGGCAAGACTAGCCAGTATAAAAATGAATGTAATGTAAAAGAAAAGGCCATTCAAAAGAACAAAGCTTTTGTTCAAGAGAAACACAAGTTGCCTGGTTGGGCCAGAAAGAAGCTAATTTCATCCTTTTTCCCATAGAAAGGGACCCAAACTAGTTTGGGTTCCTAAGACTAACCCCTGATTATTTTTTGCAGGTCCAAGTGAAAGGGAGTAGCCAAATATGATATATGGATAGTGGCTGCTTAAAACATATGACTGGGAACAAGGACCAGTTCCTTTCACTTGAGAACCTAAAAGGAGGTAATGTCTCATTTAGCAATGGAAAGAAACGTGGGATCATTGGGTTGGAAAGGTAGGTAAGATAGACTCTTATTCCATTGAGAATGTCTACTTGATAGATGGCTTTAAATATAGCTTAATAAGTATGTCACAATTGTGTGACTGAGGTAACCTTGTATCTTTCATCTCTACGAAATGCTTTGTGATTAACCTACCACTGACAAGATTGTTTTGCAGGGAAAAAGAGTTAACAATATTTAAATTGTAGATTTGTCAACTCTTTCAGAAAATAAACTCACTTGCTTAAGTGTGTTTGTTGATGATCCCCTCATGTGGCACAAAGGACTTGGTCATGCCAGTCTAAATTAGCTAAACAAATTACTCTCCAAGGACCTGGTGATATGGTTACCTAATATCAAGTTCAAGGAAGACAAAGTTTGTGAGGCATGTGCAAGGGGGAAGCAGGTAAGGTCATCATTCAAATACAAGAAAATGGTAAGTACGTCCAAGACGTTGGAACTGGTTTATATGGATCTTTGTGGTCCAATGAGAACCATGAGCAGAGGTGGAAAGAAATATGTAATGATACTTGTTGATGATTATTCTAGATTTACCTAGGTACGATTTCTGACATCTAAAGATGAAGC
The DNA here is from genome assembly GCA_034376525.1 of Nicotiana benthamiana. Lineage (NCBI taxonomy): Eukaryota > Viridiplantae > Streptophyta > Magnoliopsida > Solanales > Solanaceae > Nicotiana > Nicotiana benthamiana. Next base: position 40,826,231 of record CM067336.1, read on the forward strand.
ATTTGAAATGTTTACTTCTTTTGTTAGAAATATTTAGAAACAATTAGGAAATCAACTTGCATCCATTATGTCTGATCATGGAACTGAATTTGAAAATGCAAAGTTTGCTGAATATTGTGATGAAATTGGTGTAGATTATGACTTCCCTGCTCCTAGGACTCCTCAGCAAAATAGAGTAGTTGAAAGATAGAACATGACCCTTGAGGATATGGCAAGGACCACGCTTCTTTCTAGTAAATTACCTTACAGCTTCTGGGCAGAGGTTGTAAACACTGCATGCTACATAATCAATAGATGCTGACTAGACCTCTTGTTGAGAAAACACCCTATGAGTTACTTAAAGGGAGAAATATCAAACATACCCCATCTTAGGGCATTTGGCCAATGTGCACAATAATGGAAAAGACTCCCTAGGTAAGTTTGATCCCAGAAGTGATGAGCGAGTATTCTTGGGATATTCTTCACATAGCAAAGCATATAAAGTGTTCAATAAAAGAACTTTGTGTGTAGAAGAAAGTGTGCATGTTGTATTTGATGAAACCAATATTCTTTCTGAGAGATAGGAACATGAAGATGAAGCCATTGGACTGGTAAAAGAATTGATTGAATCTACAACACAAGTCAAAGTGGCATTAAAACAAGTAACATGTGATGCAACATGTCATTCTACTCAGGCCAACTTGAAAGAGAACCTAAAAGGAGGTAATGTCTCATTTAGTAATGGAAAGAAAGGTGGGATCATTGGGTTGTAAAGGTAGGTAAGACAGACTCTTATTCCATTGAGAATGTCTACTTGATAGATGGCTTTAAATATAGCTTAATAAGTATGTCACAACTGTGTGACTGAGGTAACCTTGTATCTTTCATCTCTACGAAATGCTTTGTGATTAACCTTACCACTGACAAGATTGTTTTGCAGGGAAAAAGAGTTAACAATGTTTACATTGTAGATTTGTCAACTCTTTCAGAAAATAAACTCACTTGCTTAAGTGTGTTTGTTAATGATCCTCTCCTGTGGCACAAAGGAATTGGTCATGCCAGTCTAAACTAGCTAAACAAATTAGTCTCCAAGGACTTGGTGATATGGTTACCTAATATCAAGTTCAAGGAAGACAAAGTTTGTGAGGCATGTGCAAGGGGGAAGCCGGTAAGGTCATCCTTCAAATACAAGAAAATGGTACCAATCAGGGAGAAATTGAAACAAGTTCTATAAAAGAACCTGTTCCTCAGCAACAGAACAAAGGATAAACATCTCGTAGAAACCAGTTGGTTGTGAAATCCCACAAGTATCAAAGTTCTTATCCCATTTAGAACATCATTATTGATTCAACATCTGGAGTCAAAACTAGATCTCAACTAAAGAATCTATGTGCATTTGACGCTTTTCTATCTCTTATTGAACCAGAAAATATTGTTGAGGCTTTTCAGGATGCAGATTGGGTCAATGCTATGCAGGATGAACTCAACCAATTTGAAAGAAGTCAAGTCTGGCATCTAGTTCCATGACCCAAGAACAGATCAGTCATTGGGACAAAATGGGTCTTCAGGAACAAACTTGATAAAGATGGAACTGTTACAAGAAACAAGGCAAGGCTGGTGGTTCAAGGCTACAACCAAGAGGAAGGCATTGACTATGATGAGAATTTTTCTCTAGTTGCAAGACTAGAGGCAATCAGACTCCTCATAGTCTTTGCAACACACATGGAATTCATTCTCCATCAGATGGATGTCAAAAGTGCCTTCTTGAATGCCTACCTAAAGGAAGAAGTGTTTGTGAAACAACCTCCAGGAATTGAAAGCAAGGAATGTCCTGAGCATGTGTACAAGCTAGACAAAGCTCTATATGGGCTCAAGCAGGTCCCAAGAGGTTGGTATGAATGGCTATCAAAATTTCTATTGGAGCATGGTTACAAAAGAGGTAAATTGACAGTACCTTGTTCTTAAGGGAAAAAGGTAAAGACCTCCTTGTTGTGCAATTATATGTTGATGACTTAATATTTGGGGCCACTACTGATAGGTTGAGTAAAGACTTTGCAAAACTAATGGGGAGTGATTTTAAAATGAGCATGATGGGTGAACTTAACTTCTTTTCAAGCTTGTAAATCAAACAAAGTCCAAATAGAACCATGATCCATCAGCAAGAATATACAAAAGAACTAATCAAAAAGTTTAAAATAGAGGTCTATAAAGAAATAGATACACCTTTGCAACTACCACTAAATTAGATGGTTATGAACCTGGTTCATCAGTTGATCAGAAGTTGTATAGGGGTATGATTGGTTCACTCTTGTACCTTACTGCAAGCAGACCTGGCATTGTTTTCAGTGTAGGGCTTTGTGCTCGTTTTTAGGAAAATCCAAAAGATTCTCACTTGATGTCAAGAGGATATTGAGATATCTAAAAGGCACCACTGATTTGTGTCTTTGGTATCCCAAAGGTAGTAATTTCAATCTAGTAGGGTATGATGATGCTGATTATGCAGGTTTCCTAGTGGACAAGAAGAGCACCTCAGGTATGGCACACTTTCTTGGTTCATGTCTTGTGTCATAGGCTACCAAAAAGCAAAATTCAGTAGCCCTATCTACTGCTGAAGCTGAATATGTTGTTGCTGCTTCTTGTTGTGCTCAATTGCTATGGATCAAACAATAGCTGGTAGATTTTGGAATTGAAGTGTGATATATACCAATATTCTGTGATAACACTAGTGCTATAAGTATGACAAAGAACCATGTTCATCATAAAAGGACCAAGTACATAGATGTTAGACACCACTTTTTAAGATATAACTATGAGAAAAGATTGATTTCAATAGAATTCTATGCTACTGATAAACAAATACTAACAACTTCACTTAAGAACTGAGTAGAGAATACTTTGAAAGGAACGGGTTGAAATTAGGGATGATTAAGATCACTGAAAAGGTCCAGCTCAGAATGAAAAATGAAAAAGGGTAAAATGAAAAAAAAATTGTTTTGTTAGAAGTTCTGACTTTGTGTATATATCGAGACTAATTATTACTCAGTCTCATACTCTAATCTGTATACTCCTGTGACATGTGTTTATATTGACTCACTTATCTCTTACAAAGTTTTTTCTATTCTAACATTTAAGCCATGATCAAGAAGAGTTCTACTTGAAGAACTTGGTTCATCAGTATATGCTCATGAGAAAGTTCAGGTATGTTCTATACTTTGCACAATTAGAAAGATTGATTTTCCAATCATGAGCAGAATTCCTATTTGCATCAAACTCCCAGAAATTCTATCCATTGAGCATTCAACCTGTTTCAGTCTGCTAGAACTAAAGAAAACGGGATTTTTACCTAAAAACTAGCGTCGCCTATTAATCACAAAGCGACCAAAATTCTAAAGAGATTAGAATTTTAATTGACTACTGGAAAAAGTTGTTGTTACTGCATTTAATCATAACCTTCTTTAAATACACACCACATCCTCCTTTTATTCCATAACCGTCATTAATCTCTCCCAAATTTTGATCATCCTTTTTTTTCTCCAAAATTCTCCGGAAACATATCACCATGACAAACCCTAAAGATAATCCAGGCACTCCCCCACCAGTATCTTCTAGTATGTCCTCATCTACACTCCCTAGTGAAACCCCAGAACCTAGGTTTCGCCGGCAGAAAATGTTGGCCAGAAACTTTAGCTTCTAGTTCTTTAGGAAAAGCTCCAAATGAGAAATTGAGGGCTAGACAGAAGAAAGAGAGTTCTGTTAAAGAATCAGACTCAAGTTCTGTGTGTGAATCATTTATCTCTTCCAACAAAGGAGAAGAACATGATTCTTCTGACACTGACAAAAATCAAGAAACCCTTGGTTAGGTAAATACTTGTCTTGTATTCTCTGATGTGGTAGAAAAGGTAGATAATAGGTTTATCTACTAATGTGTATTGTGCAACCTGGTGACAAATTTTCAACTCAGGAGTCCTTGAAAGTCTTGATCTACGGAACTGACATATACTTGTGCCCAATGCATGCATCATCAGAAGTGGCACACAAAATATTCTCATCAAGGGACCATTGAGGTTGCTCCTGCGATAATTCAAGGGACCATCAGCAAAAATGTCTCGAGGAGTAGTAAAACGGGTAAGAGATAATAACATAATAATTGTGTGCATTGGTAGACCTTATACTTATGTACCGGGCTAGCGCACTCTGTCTCTCTCTAGCAAAATCCTATTTGTTCTTATTCATATATTACCTTCCATTATTTAAAAAAACACACAAAAATAAAAAATGTTAAGTTATTCTTAATTATATTCGGGCTTCTACCCAGCAGAGTCTTCCATAACGGACCGATCTGTGAAAGGATAGCCGGACCCGTTGAAACCCGGTAGTTATTGATGGCTCGGAAAGAAAGTTGGGCTAGGTCTTCTTACCTTTGAGAGGCCTATTCTCCTTTCCCGTTCTCAAATATTTATTTATTCTCTGTTTATTCTATTATTAGTTCTATTTTTCCGATCCGCTCGTGTTTCAGGAAATCAAACCAAAGTCAATTCATTCAATAATGCCCCCCGGGACATTCTGTATTGGATTTTGCCAACACTGTTTCACCTTCCATGCTTTCTGTTCTGTCTTGATTTTCACCATGGCACACACTTCCTTTCAAACCGGTAAAAAGAAAGGCCTTAGCCATCATTACATTACTTATGCACCAGCTTTCATCTCCTTCCACCTATACATAATGTTGGCTAGTTCTGTGAAAGATGTAAAGGGGGTTGAGTAGTAGAAAGGGAAAGAAAAAGAAAGAAAAAGTTCTTGCAATCTATGAAGGTGTAGAGGAGAGTGGAAACAAGTTAGGGGGAAGTGGCTCCGGGGAGTTTGCTGAAGGTCTTGTTCATTTGAGTGAGCAACAAAATGAACCTGGTTCATCTGTTGAAGAAACTCTAGCTGACATCCTGGAGAAGGTTGGGGCCAACTATGACCCAAAGAAGCACAAGGCTTCTTCCCAAAAGGCTCCAACTTGTTCCAAGCCAACAAAGAAAAGCAAGGTGTCATCTCTTAAGTCTACTGTCCCTTCATTACCAAAGGGAAGAGCTACTAGAAGCAGGGTCAAACAAAGTGATGCACAGTTGCAGAAAGCTTTAGAAGAAAGAAAGAAAAAGAAGAAGGAGAAGGGAAAATCAAAGGTTGTAGAAATCTCTGAGGCTGCAGAAGAGGAGGAGAAGGATATAGAACTGATCCATCAAGAAAAAGGTACAACTATGGAGGTTCCCACTCCTAAGCCAAAAAGATCCAAAACTTCTTCAAAGAAGTCTTCAGAACCTGTATCTGCTAAACCCTGCATAGCAAAAAAAACCAGGTCTGCACTAAAGGGGAAACAGGTAAAAATTATTGAAGAAGAAGAAGAAGAAGAATGAAGTGAAGAGGAGGAGGATTCTGAGAAAGAACATGATAGATTTGCCATCTTTGGCATGGGAAATTTTTTGAAAGGCAGATTGTTGAAAGACCTGGAGGAGCCAGGTAGGATAAGATTGGTGGATGCCCTGGATGCAGAAGGGTGGAAGGACATGGTCCTTCAAATGGATGGGAGGCTGGCCAGGAAGGAGCTGATTGAGTTCATGGCTAATGCCATTGTTCAAAATGGGGTAGTCACCATCTTGGTGAGGGGAGTAAAGGTACAGTTTGATGCACCTAAATTAGGCAAGATTTTGGACATACCCAGTGAGGGTTATGATGACTATACCTGATAGAGGTGGACTTGTCTAGATTCTATTCCTACTACTGTCTAAATCACCAGGAATTTTTGTGATACTAAATCTGCTGAAGATGTACCTGAGGCAAGGTTTGGGCAGAAGAGTGAGATGAAGCCTGAGTACAAGGTGCTATTTGTGTTTGTGAACAAATGCATGCTGCCAAGACATGAGAGAAGGCATACTGCAACCTATATGGACTTGGTTCTTATGTAATGCCTTGTGAGAGGAATGCAGATTAACTGGCATGCTTTCACTATTAAGTTGCTGGATAGGGTCATCAATAGCTCCAACGCTCAGAATGTGACGACCCGGCCGGTCACCTTTGGAGTTTATGCCCGTTTCCCCATTAACTGCTTCCCTTTAGTTTATTTCTGCTATTTTGGTTTGCCGGGATGTTCGGTAATAGAATTGGGAGTGTTTTGGGACACTTAGTCCCTAAATGAGAGCCTAAGTGTTGAAAAATGGTCCATATTTAAAATGGTGTCAAGACGACCTCGGAAAGAAAATTCGATGGTTCTGTTAGCTCCGTTAGGTGATTTCTGGGTTGGGAGCATGTTCATAATGAATTTTAGATGTCCGTCGCTCATTTAGGCTAGAAATGTAGAGAGTTAGAATTTTGAAGTTTCCGGTCAAATAGTGAATTTTTGATTCTAGGGTCGGAACGGGATTACGGAAGTTCTTATAGCACCATCATGTCATTCGGGGCGTGCGTGCTAAATTTCAGGTCAATCGGACGTGGTTTGGTTAGGGTTCGAATCGAAAGCGAATTTGGTTAAGTTTTGGATGTTTTAAGTTCAAGTCATTGATTAATTTGTGTTCTTGGAGTTTTTAGGTGGTTTAGGGATTGGTACAGGATGGAATGACGTTAAGGGATAAGTTATAGGTTTCGTTGAGGTCCCGGGGGCCTCGGGTGCATTTCGGATGCTCGACGGGTTGGTTTTGGAATTTTTTGATGAAACTCATGTTGTTGCTTCTGCTGTTTCCGCTTCTGTGGCTTAGGGACCGCAGAAGCGGCACCGCAAAGGCGATTCAGTAGTCGCAAAAGCAAAAGGAGGTCGTGAGGCCAGGAACTACAGAAGCGGTGGATTTTCTGCGAAAGCGGGAGTTGCTTTTGCGATTTAATGTCCGCAGAAGCGGAATTTTGGTATTTTAAGTGGATCCACAGAAGTGGAAGTTTGACCGCGAAAGGGGGACCACAGAGCGGTCTCTTGTCCATGAAAGCAGAAATTGTTGTGCGTTAAGAGAAAATCCAATGCTTTAATTTCATAAGTGGAAAAATCAAGTGTTAGCTCGGACCAAGGCGATTTTGAGAGGGATTTGAAGAGGAGATTACTGGGTAATATTTCTATGATCCTTTCTAGCTTTAATCCATCATTTAGTTGTTAAATTCATCTTTTAAATTTGAGTTAAGGTCCAAAAATGGAGAAATTTGAGGAGACGTTTATTGACTAAACAATTGGGATTTGAAGGAGCATTTGACCTCCAATTTGGGAGAGTTTTATATGATTAGACTCGTAGGAGTACGAGGTTTCTGAAAATGTTAATATTATTTGATTCCGAGACATTGGCCTGAGGGAAATTTTGTCATTTAACCTATTTTCGCGCCTTAGCTTTAATTTAAACCGTGTAATTAGTTACTTGCGATGTTATTTACGATATGTAATTGGTTTGAATAGATTTGGGCCACTCCGAGTCAGATACTCGTGGCAAAGGAGTTGTTTCTTAGCGGTTTTGTACCAATTCGAGGTAAGTGACTTGTCTAACCTTGTTTGGGGGACCTCTCCCCTTAGGATATCTTTACTGCTATTTACTGATATGATGGACTACGGGTTCAATTCCTGAGAGATCCTCTGTTATTGGTATGATGGACTACGAGTTCGATTCCCGGAAGATCCTATGATATCAGTATGACGGACTGCGGGTGCGATTCTAGGAGATCCTCGAAGATTGGTAGAGTGCACTACGGGTTCAATTCCTGGAGCTCCATGTGCCGATGGACTGCGGGTTCGATTCCCGGAGATCCTCGGATATTGGTTAAATGGACTGCGGGTTCAATTCCCGGGGCTCCATGTGGCATCCTGACTTTTGAGTGATTTTTCCTTGTATTCGTAGATTGTATTTGTAGCATGTTCCGTCTTACTTATTGTCTTACTAGATATTCCGGGTTTACTTCATTATCTACTATCTTTTATTCTTATATTATTTCTTATGCTCATCTTAGTAGGGGCCTCGACCTTCCTCGTCACTACTCTACCGAGGTTAGGCTTGGCACTTACGAGTACCGCTGTGGTGTACTCATGCTACTCTTGTGCACAATTTTGTTGTGCAGATCCAGGTAATTTTGGTCGATCTCGCTACCAGTGATTTCAGATTCTACACATGGAGACTTGAGGTATGCATCTGGCGCGTCCGCAGAGCCGAAGAGTCTCCTTCTATTCTACCTTTAGTTAGCTGTTTCATTTGTGTACTCAGTTGTTGCAGACACTTCTGCATGTTAGAGCCGTATGTTATATTATACTCTTAGCCTGTGATTCCTGTGGGTTTCCGGGTCTTGGAGGTTTTTACATTGTTTTGAGTTGAAGTGTATGTGCCAGGAGGCACCCTATACATTCTCTTATGTGATTCAGTATTATTAATCGTTTTTGTAAAGAATGTTGAATTTCCGCAATGTATCTGGCTTACCTAGTTGCGAATACAGGGTGCCGTCATGACAGGTTCACGATTGGTGAACTAGGGTCGTGGAAAGTTGGTATAAGAGCTCTAGGTTCATAGGAGTCACGAGACACAGACCGGTTATTTAGAATCTCGCTGATCGATACGGAAACGTCTGTACTTATCTACGGGAGACTATGTAACTGCTTAGGAAAAATCTTCACTTCATTTGAATTCTTGTCATGCTATGTTTTTTACCTCGATTCGAAACTTCTGGCTTCTATTCTCTCGCAGATGGCGAGGACACGCACGACCCGGAACGATCAGGCACCCGCACCCCCTCCTGCAGCCGCTAGAGGTAGGGGTTGTGGACGCGCACGGGGTGCAGCGAGGGCACCTGCGCGAGCAGCTGCTGAGGTGCCACTAGTAGACCCAGTCAGAACTAAGGCACCAGAGACGCCCACAGCCACCTGTCCCGCAGTTCAGGAGGCATTGGTGTAGTTTGTGAGCATGTATACCACGTTGTCGTAGGCAGGGTTACTTCCACTTCATACAACAACGTCCCAGGCTGGGAAGGGGCCCAGACTCCTGCTGCCTGCACTCCAGAGCAAAGAGTGCATATGGGACCGATTCCAGATATTATTCCTGCCCAGCCTGCAGTGCCGATTCAACCTGAGGATGGGGCACCTGCTTCAGAGGATGAGCAGCGTAGATTGGAGCGGTTCAAGAAGTATGACCCTCCTATTTTCAGCGTGCTGGCTACAAATGATGCTTTGGAGGTTTTTGGAGGATTGTAACTGCATCTTTTGCACCATGGGTATTAATGCTTCGAGTGGGGTTCCCTTTGCAGCTTTCCAGCTTCGTGTATCCGCCGATGACTGGTGGCTCACTTTTGAGTTAGACAGTTCGGACAAGGTTGCCTCCCTGAATTGGAGTCATTTTTAAATTTGTTTCAAAGGGAGTTTGTTCCCCAGAGCCTCTGAGATGCATGGCGCGCGGAGTTTGAGCACTTGCGCCAGGGCCCTATGACTGTCTCTGAGTATGCCATCCGTTACACTAGGTTGGCCAGGCATGTGCCTGATTTGGTGGCTACTGTTTGTGAGAGGGTTCGCAGGTTTATCGGGGGTCTTATTCCCTCCATCAGGTCAGGCATGGCGCGAGATTTGGAGATTGATATACCCTATCAACAGGTGGTGAGTATAGCCAGGAGGATAGAGGGTATGCATGCCAGAGAGCGAGAGGAGAGAGAGGCCAAGAGGTCTTGAGAGTCTGGTCATTTCTCTGGTACCTGTACTTTAGGAGAAGGACGTCATGGTACGTCATGGTATGGGGTATACGGGTCTCCCAGTTCACTCAACTCTTCCTTCATCCATCAGTACTCCAGCACCTCCCAGATCTCAGGAGCCTTATTATGCACCTCCGGTTTCTAATGTACCTCCTGCGTAGGGTACCTCCAAAGGTCAGTCTAGCAGGGATGGATCCAGTCAGTCACAACCGATGTGCCCTCCCAGATCTTGTTATGAGTGAGGGGATACCCGCCATTTGGTTAGAGAGTGCCCCAGACGTGGCAGGGGTATGCCTTCTCAAACTCCACAGCCTCAGCATGCTCTACAAGGTCAGCAGGCCATTGTTCCAACTCCAGCTTCCACCCCACCTGCCCAGCCAGCCAGGGGCGGGGATCAGGGAGATAGAAGTCGCCCTCGAGGGAGGGGCCGAGCCAGATATTATGCCATTCCTGACCGTGCCGAGGCTGTTGCCTCTGATCCAGTTATCACATGTATTATATTGGTTAGTCATAGAGAAGCATCGGTTCTATTCAATCCAAGCTTTACTTATTCTTATGTGTCATCTTATTATGCTCCGCATTTGGGTGCAACCCGAGAGACCTTGAGCTCTCCTGTTTATGTTTCTACTCCCATGGGAGATTACCTTATTTTGGACCGCATATATCGGTCGTGTTTGGTTACTATTCATGGTTTTGAGACCAGGGAAGGTATTTTATTACTTGATATGGTTGATTTTGATATTATCTTGGGCATGGACTGGTTGTCGCCCCATTATGCTATTCTTGATGGTCACGCTAAGACCGTGACGCTGGCTACGCCAGGTATTCCTCGTATTGGGTGGAGTTGTACTTTTGATCACACTCCAGTAGAGTTATATCCTTTCTTAAAGCTCAACGTATGGTTGAGAAGGGGTGCAACACGTATTTAGCCTATGTGAGAGATGTCAGTGCTGATACCCCTTCTGTTGACTCTGTCCTAGTAGTACGGGATTTCCCCGATGTGTTCCCAGCTGATCTTCCGGGCATGCCGCCCGATCGGGACAATGATTTTGGTATTGATTTGTTGCCGGGAACTCAGACCATATCCATTTCTCCTTACCGTATGGATCCTCCTGAGTTGAAGGAGTTGAAGGATCGGTTACAGGAATTTTTTGATAAGTGTTTTATTCGACCCAGTTTTTCACCATGGGGGTGCTCCTGTCTTGTTTGTAAAGAAAAAGGATGATTTTATGTGCATCTGTATCGATTATTGTCAGTTGAACAAAGTTACAGTAAAGAACCTATGTCCTTTGCCTCATATTGATAATCTATTTGACCAGCTTCAGGGCGCACTGGTGTTTTCTAAGATTGATTTGCGCTCAGGTTATCACTAGCTAAAGATTCGGGAGCCGGATATCTCGAAGACTGCATTCAGGACTCTGTATGGTCATTACGAGTTCCTTGTCATGTCATTTGGGCTGACCAATGCCCCAGCAGCTTTTATGCATTGGATGCACAGTGTATTCTGGCCCTATCTCGACTCATTTGTCATTGTTTTCATAGATGATATCCTTGTATACTCCTGGAGCCGAGAGGATCATGAGCAGCACCTGCGGACAGTGATTCAGACTTTGAGGGAAAAGAAATTATATGAAAAGTTCTCAAAATATGAGTTTTGGTTGAGTTCTGTTGCATTCCAATGCCACGTGGTATCGAGTGAGGGCATTCGGGTAGATCCGAAGAAGGTGGAGGCCGTACAGAGTTGGCCCAGGCCCTCCTCAGCTACAGAGTTCTGTTGCATTCCTATGCCGCGTGGTATCGAGTGAGGGCATTTGGGTGGATCCGAAGAAGGTGGAGGCCGTACAGAGTTGGCACAGGCCCTACTCAGCTACAGAGATCCGCAGTTTCCTTGGCCTTGCGGGGTATTACCGTAATTTTGTGGAGGGGTTCTCGTCGATTGCATCCCCTATGACTATATTGACCCAGAAGGGTGCTCTTTTCCAGTGGTCAGACGAGTGTGAGGCGAGCTTCCAAAATATCAAGACGGCTTTAACTTCAGCCTTTATTCTTATTTTGCCTACTGGTTTAGGTCCTATACGGTTTATTGTGATGCCTCACGAGTTGGACTTGAAGCGTTGTTGATACAGGACTGTAGGGTGATTGCCTACGCGTCCAGATAGTTGAAGGTACATGAAAAGAACTATCCTGTCCATGACCTTGAGTTAGCTGTTATTGTTCACACCTTAAAGATCTGGCATCATTATTTGTACGGCTGCCTTGTGAGATTTATACGCATCATCAGAGTTTGCAGCACTTGTTCAAGCAAAAGGATCTGAATTTGCGCCACAGGAGATTGTTGAAGCTACTGAAGGATTATGATATTACTATTCTTTATCACCCGGGCAAGGCCAATGTGGTAGCCGATGCCTTGAGTCGCCGAGCGGAGAGTTTGGGGAGTTTGGCATATTTACCAGCTTTAAAGAGACCCATGGCAATGGATGTTCAGGCTTTAGCCAGTCTGTTCGTGAGATTGGACCTTTCGGAGCCCAGTCGGTTTCTCGGTCTTCATTGTTTGATCGTATCAGGGAGCGACAGTATGATGACCCTCATTTGCTTGTCCTCCGGGACACAGTTCAACTTAGGGATGCTAGAGATGTGACTATTGGAGATGACGGGGTATTAAGGATGCAGGGGTGGATCTGTTTGCCTGATGTTGATGATATTCAGGAGGTAATATTGGTCGAGGCCCATAGCTCGCGGTATTCCATCCATCTGGGTGCCGCAAAGATGTATCATGATCTGAGACAACATTACTGGTGGAGGCGGATGAAGAAGGACATAGTAGAGTTTGTAGCTAGATGCCTCAACCGTCAGCAGATAAAGGCTGAGCAGCAGAGACCGGGAGGATTACTCCAGCAAATGGATATTTCGGAGTAGAAATGAGAGAATATCACCATGGATTTTGTGACTGGTCTCCCTTTGACGGCGAGGAAGTTTGATTCTATTTGGGTTGTTGTGGATCGGCTGACCAAGTTCGCTCATTTCATTCCTGTGTGTACTCCTTACGCAGCGGAGCGGTTAGCAGGGATTTATATCAGGGAGATTGTCCGTCTGCACGGCATTCCAGTTTCTATCATCTCAGACGGGGGTTCAGTGTTTGCATCACGGTTCTGGAGAGCTGTCCAGCACGAGTTGGGTAGCCGGGAGACCATGAGTACAGCTTTTCACCCTCAGACGGACGGGCAGTCCAAGCGCACTATTTAGATTCTTGAGGATATGCCGTGTGCATGAACAATTGAGTTTAGAGGGTCTTGGGATAAGTTCTTGCCATTGGTTGAGTTTACATACAACAACAATTATTAGTCCAGTATTCAGATGGCGCCTTATGAGGCCTTATATGGTAGGAGATGCATATCCCCGGTGGGTTGGTTCAAGCCGGGTGAGGCCAGGTTATTGGGCACTTATTTGAATTAGGATGCGGTTGATAAGGTTAAGTTTATTCAGGATAGACTCCGTGTGCCCAGTCCAGACAGAAGAGTTATGCAGACCGAAAGGTTTGTGATGTATCATTTATGGTTGGTGAACGGGTTTTGCTTCGGTCTCGCCTATGAAAGGAGTCATGAGGTTTGGAAAGAAAGGGAGGTTGAGCCCGAGGTTCATTGGCCCATTTGAGATTTTGAGGCAGATTGGGAAGGTTGCCTATGAGCTTGCTTTACCTCCCAGTTTGGCCGGGGTTCATCTAGTATTTCATGTTTCGATGATTCGATGGTATCATGGTGACCCGTCTCACATGTTGGAGTTCACTTCAGTCCAGTTGGACAATAACTTGTCCTATGTTAAGGAGCCAGTGGCAATAATAGACAGCCAGGTCCGAAGGCTCAGGTCAAAGGATATAGCTTCAGTAAAGGTTCAGTGGCGGGGTCAGCCGGCCAAGGAGGCGACTTGGGAGACCAAGCGGGATATGCACAGCCAATACCCTCATCTTTTTGCTACTTCAGGTATGTTCTCTATGCTCGTTGGAGGACGAAGGAATATTTAAGTGTAGGAGGATGTGGCAACCCGGCCGATCATCTTTGGAATTTATGCCTCGTTTCCCCATTAACTACTTCCCCTAAGTTCATTTATGCTATTTTGGTTTGTCGGGATGTTTGGTAATAGAATTCGGAGTGTTTTGGGACGCTTAGTCCCTAAATGAGAGCATAAGTGTTGAAAAATGATCCATATTTAGAATAGTGTGAAGACGACCTTGGAATGGAAATCCGATGGTTCCGTTATCTCCGTTAGGTGATTTCGGGGTTGGGAGCGTGTTCGGAATGAATTTTGAATGTTCGTAGCTCATTTAGGCTAGAAATGCCGAGAGTTAGAATTTTGAAGTTTTCGGTCTGATAGAGAATTTTTTATTCGAGAGTCAGAATGGGATTCTGAAAGTTGCTGTAGCACCGTGATTTCAAATGGGATGTGCGTGCAAAATTTCAAGTCACTCAGACGTGTTTTGGTTAGGTTTTGAATCGAAAGAGAATTTGGTTAAGTTTTGGAAGTTTTAAGTTCAAATCATTGATTAAATTATGTTCCCGACGTTGTTTTAGGTGGTTTAAGGATTGGTACAAGTTGAAATGATGTTAAGGGATATGTTTGTAGGTTTGGTTGAGGTCCCAGGGGCATCAGGTGTGTTTCATATGCCCAACGGGTTGGTTTTGGAATTTTTGGATGAAATGCATGTTGTTGCTTCTGTTGTTTCCACTTCTGCGGCTTGGGGACCGCAGAAGCGGCGCTGCAAAAGCTGCTCAGCAGTCACAAAAGCGGAAGAAGGCAGTGAGGCCAGGAACCGTAGAAGCGGAATTTTGGTATTTTAAGTGGAGCCACAGAAGCGGAAGTTTGACCGCGAAAGAGGGACCGCAGAAGCGGTCCCTGGTCCGTGAAAGCGAAAATTGCTGTGTGTTAAGAGAAAATCATAGGGTTTAATTTCATAAGATGAAAGATCAACTGTGAGCTCGGACCAAGGTGATTTTAAGAGGGATTTGACGAGGAGATTATTGGGTAACGTTTCTATGTTCCTTTCTAGCTTTAATCCATCTTTTAGTTGTTAAATTCATCTTTTAAATTCGAATTAAGGTCTAAAAATGGAGGAATTTGAGTAGAAGTTCATTGACTAAACAATTGGGATTTGAGGCAGAATTTGACCTCCGATTTAGGAGATTTTTATATGGTTAGACTCGTGAGAGTACGTGGTTTCTGAAAATGTGAAAATTATTCGATTCTGAGACGTTGGCCTGAGGGGCATTTTTGTCATTTTACCTATTTTCGCGCTTTAGCTTTAATTTTAACCTTGTAATTAGTCACTTGCGATGTTATTTACGATATGTAATTAGGCAAGGGCGTTGTTTCTTAGCGATTTTGTGCCAATTCGAGGTAAGTGACTTGTCTAACCTTGTGTGGGGGACCTCTCCACTTAGGATATCTTTATTGTTGTTTAAATGCCTTGTGCGCGAGGTGAAGGGCATGCAATTGTGCTAATTGTTGAAAATTCACCTTACTTGACTTATTTAGACTGTGTTTTTTCACGTATTTAGCTGTTAAAAATGCCTTTTTACTTGTTTCAGCTTAGGAAAAGCATGTTAATAACTTATTTGCTCTATTTGACTAAATTTCAATATTTTATTTTCTTACGAGCATACTAGAATCTAGATTCTTACATGTTACTTGTACTTAGCCACTTTATGTTAAATATTGATTTGTTGTGATGTGTTTATTGATATGCCGGACTACGAGTTCAATTCCCGGGAGATCATCTGTTATTGATATGATAGACTACGGGTTCAATTCCCGGGATATCCTCTGTTACTGATATGATGGACTATGGGTTCAATTCCCAAGAGATCCTCTGTTATTGATATGATGAACTACGGGTTCGAATCCTGGAAGATCCTCTCATATCTGTATGATGGACTGCGGGTTCAATTCTCAGAGATCCTCGGATATTGGTAGAGTGGACTGCGGGTTCAATTCTCGGAGCTCCATGTCGCGATGGACTGCCGCTTTGATTCCCGGAGAACCTCGGATATTGGTGAAATGGAGTGCGGGTTCAATTCCCGGGGCTCCATGTGGCATCCTGACTTTTGAGTGATTTTTCCTTGTATTCGTAGATTGTATTTGTAGCTTGTTCCGTCTTACTTATTGTCTTACTAGATATTCGAGGTTTACTTTATTATCTACTATCTTTTATTCTTATATTATTTCTTATGCTCATCTCAGTAGGGGTCTCGACCTTCCCCGTCACTACTCCACCGAGGTTAGGCTTGGCACTTACTGAGTACCGCTGTAGTGTACTCATGCTATTCTTCTGCACACTTTCATTTTGCAGATCGGTACTTCTGGTCGGGCTTGCTACCAGTGATTTTGGAGTTACACTTGGAGACTTGAGGTATGCATCTTTCGCGTCTGCAGAGCAGAAGAGTCTCCTTCTATTCTACCTTTAGTTAGCAGTTTCATTCATGCTCAGTTGTTGCAGACATTTCTGTACGTTAGAGCCGTATGTTATATTTTAATCTTAGCCTGTGTTGCTCATGGGTTTACGGGTCTTGGAGGTTTTTACATTGTTTTGAGTTGAAGTGTATGTGCCAGGCGGCACCCTATACATTCTCTTATGTTATTCAGTATTATTTCTCGTTTTCGTAAAGGATGTTGAATTTTCGCAATGTATCAGGCTTACCTAGTCGCGAAGACTGGGTGCCGTCATGACATGTTCATGATTGGTGTACTAGGGTCGTGACACATGCTACTTTATATGGGTTTATATTGATGATTGTTCTGGATAGGCTGAATGTTCCTTTGGAAAAATGGGAGATGGCTTCCACTAAGGAGCATTTTAGTGTCAAAACTCTACAGGCTTGTGACTATCTCCTCAGTGTAGCCCTAGTTGAACCTGGTTCAGCTCTGAAGACTCCTATGAACAGTAAGGCTAGGGCCTTGGTTCAAGAATATGGAACAAAAGATGCTGAAATTGCTAGGCATTAGGCTCGTGTTGCTGAACTGGAAAATGAGAGAAATGGCCTTAAAGCTGAGCTAGTAAAGGAAAATGAAAAGACTGAAGGGATGCTTCAGATTATGCTCAATCTTCTCCAATCCCAACCCTCTAGTTCCTCCAAGCCTTAGGTCTTCCAGTTCCTATCTTTGAACCAGTGTAGAAACCCCCCCCCCCCCCAGTAACCCAGATTCTGGACTTTTCTTTGTTTTTGTTGCTCATGGTTGGATGTTTTTTCTTTTTTTGTGTGGTCTGGTTTGTAGAAACATTTCCTAATCAATGAAAATTTGCTTTTTCTCTTGTTCTATGAAGGTTCTGATCTTAATAGTTAATTTTTGTCAAGTTGATTATTGATTAACTGAACCATATTTTCACTTGCAGTTGCCCCAATGGCCATGTGTAATGATTAAAATCTGGGATTCACATTATATGCAACTTTTCGATGATGCCAAAAGGGGGAAGAGATATTGTACTTTACTTTTTATTCTGAAATAAAGTGATATTTATAACCTGATTAAACGTAGTCCTTAATGATAAGTTAAATTTTCTAAGTTAAAGTATTGATAATTAAGCTGAGTTCCACAGGTTCTCTGATCAGTAAAAGCATAGAGTTTGTCATCATCAAAAAAGGAGAATTTGCTGGCTCAAGTTCAGATGAAGTTTTGAAGAATGACAAATAAACTCAGTGATGGACCAGATCCATCTTGTGAGACACAATGTTTATCAACCTATACACGTGAGATGCACGTGAAGAAGATAAGTCTTAAGGATCAAGCAATAATATCTTCTGAACTGATCAAAAAGGTGAACAAATGCCGACAAAGAAAGTTGGAGAAACCACGGTTCCAAAGGAGGAAGATGAATATACTGCCGAGGACATCAAGAAAGTTGAAAATAACGCAAAGGCCGTCAATATATTATATTGTGCGGTGAATCCGGATGACTATCGGAAGATTTCTTGCTGCACAACCGCCAAGGAGATGTGGGATAAACTTGAAATCACTTATGAAGGTACGCCTCAAGTCCGAGAATCAAAAGTTGATTTTCTAACACATGAATATGAACTCTTTAGAATGAGGGAGAATGAAAGCATCGATATTATGTTCGATCGGTTCTCAATGATCATCAACAATCTCCATGCTCTCGGGAAAGTGTACTCGAACAAAGATCTTGTTTGAAAAATCTTGCGGAGTCTCACTCCCGAATGGCGATCCAAAGCCAATGCCATCCAAGAGTCGATAGGAATCACGGACGTCACAATTGATGGACTAAGAGGTAACCTCAAAACTTATGAAAGCACTATTCTTAATCCTTATCTTGGAAATAAAGGTCCAGGTATTGCCTTCAAAGCCTCATTCTCTAAAAGAGAAGAGGTAAGTGATTCGGATAGCGATGATGATAATATTTCCAATGCCTTGATCGAAAAGTTTTATAAGTTTATGAAAAAGGAAATAAAGAAGGAAGAACCAAGTCCTTCATGCCAAAATTGTGGAAAACTTGGCCACACCAAATCACATTGTCCAACATCCAAGGACAAGAAGAAGAACAAACACCAAAGGCGTGTGACATGGGATTCGGACAGCTCGGGCGATGAAACTGCCGCACTATGCCTCATGGCCAACGAGGAAGAAGAGGTAAGTAATTATAACTCATATTCTTTTGAAGAATTACAAAAATCCTTTCAAGAATTATATGTTGAATTGAAAAAGATTTCAAAAATCTCCAAAGAGGCCAAGGCTAGAATTAAAGTCTTAGAAGAAGAAAATAAAGTTTTTGAAAACGATAATCTTGATCTTAAAAATAAAATTAAGGAGATGAATGAAGCCTCTTCAATTGATCAAAGTTCCAATTGTTCTTTTTGTAGTTCTTTGAAAATAGAGAACATAGAACTTAGGAACACACTAGAAAAACGTAGTGTTGATGATCTTAATACAATTGAAGAAATTAAGAAGAATATTAGAAAGGATGATAGAAATGAAGTTAGACCACCTAGAAATAATTCTAGGAACTTCACTAATGAGTCTAAAATTAATCATTTTAGACCACCTAGAAACAACTCTAGGAATTTTGGTAATGAGTCTAAAATGAATCATTTTAGATCACCTAGAAATAACTCTAGGAATCGCAGTACGTCTAGGAATAACGACTTTAGATCACCTAGAACGTTTTTGGCTCAACAAAGACATATGCACAACCCGAATGTTATATGTCATTATTGCAACCGGGTAGGACACATAGCACCCGTATGTTTTGCAAAACATAGGGATTTATCTTTGAGCTATGATTATTATTTGCCTAACCCCCAAGGACCCAAAAGTGCTTGGGTACCAAAAACCTATTTTTAGGTACGTTTGCAGGTGTGCTTAAAGACTACAATATCGTAGTAGATGTACCAAGTACGAAACCTTATTGCATCGAGGGGGAATGTCGGTTAGTTATCATATTTTTGATAAAAACGTAATAGTTGATATGTGTTAACAATTAATATATCTTTGTTAACAATTGATATTAATTATTTTTTGTTGATTCATGTTTTGATAACTTTTATCTTGAATAACAATTGGTATCAATTATTTTTGTTAAAAATAATAATTGATTCATGTTTTGATGAATATTATTTTTGGTTTGAATAACAGTTGATATATTCTTGAAAAATAAATGATTCGTGTTTTTAATACAATTATTGGTTTGTTAAAAATTAACTATTGATATGTTCTTAAGCAATATGATTTGCGAAAAATAACCATTATTAGTTGTTATGTTTTTACTAACATTTGGTATTATTTTATGTTGGTATGATTTTTTTTAAAATCGTCAATGTATATTCCTCATTGTATTTCCTATTTTATTCTTGACACTAACAATTGATATACCCAGAAGGGGGAAGTGTCGAAAGGGGAAAGTAGCCTTTGCATACTCTCTTTTTGCTAATGCCAAAAGGGGGAAGAGTTTAGGCGATATGCATCAAATAAGGGGGAATGTATCTACGTTATAGTATGCCTTATTTGAGGGGGAATTATCATTAAGGGGAATCGTTTGCATGAATTGTATGTTGAGATATAACATGAATTTAGGGGGAATCCGATATGCATATCTCATGTTGTTTGTCATTATCAAAAAGGGGGAAATTGTAGAAAATCATTCTATCCATGATATGTGTGCTTTGGTTGTATTAGCATGATTTTCAGGTATAGGTTTTGATGAATGACTAACAATGAAGTCAAGTGTCAAACAACGTTATTATATGACAATCAATCAAGATTGAATGCCGAGAAGCATATTGATGAATGGATTGCATGGAAAAGCCAAAGACGAGCTCAAAAGTTCAAGACCGAAGACCCAAGGCGTAGGTCGTTAGGTAGAACCAATGTAAGAGCAACGTTTAAGTTATCTCGTCTTTTGGCTCAACATAGGTCATCATAAATATGCATAAAATATTTTTATCAAATCATATTTATCATAAACATATTTCAAATACTTCAAACAAAATGATTTTAACATTTTCATTTTAACCAACATGGTTTTTGAAGTAAGTTTTCAATTCTGGACAGCATAGGTGAATAATCGATTATGCAAAAGTGATAATCGATTATTCTGGGAAATTCCATTTATTGAAAATTTACACAGAGTAGGATTATCGATTATACACTTGGGCATAATCGATTATTTTGTATCCGTTGCCAAAGTTTTTGAACGTCAGGCAGATAATCGATTATGCAAATCCAATAATCGATTATTCTAGCACAAAATCAACTTCCGATTTTGTAACGGTAAGCTGATAATCGATTATGCAAATCTGATAATCGATTATCCTTGCATAAAATCAGCATAATTAATTGCCAATTAAGCAACGGACATACTTCTTCTACCACCTATAAATAGAGGTCTTTTGAGCTGATTTGATACACACAACACCTCTCATTATTCATATACATATTGATATTATTTGTGCATCATTTTAGAGCTTTTGTTGAGCCAATTGAGAGACAACTTTGAGTTGTTCATAGAGCTAATATTGTATCTCTTTATCTACTCTTTTTAGAAAATTCTTGTTGCAAAAGAGAAAGGTGTTTGAGAAGACCATATCTTCTCATTGATTGTCGGGTTTGCTAAGTACCCTCAATCTTAGTGTGTGAAGTCTTGTGGTGCGGTATTCACGAGCAAGGTGAAGTCTTGAGGTGAGGTATCCTCGAGCAAGTTGAAGTCTTGTAGAGTGTACATATACGAGCAAGTGTAAAGGTTTGTTAGGCACCCGTAAGCTTAACGGAGTTAGTGGAAACTCGAGAGAGTCTCTCGGGGACTGGACTAACCACACGTTGTGGTGAACCAGTATAAATTCGGTGTGTCCTTTCATTAATCTTTTAATTACTGCATTTACTTTACTCCTGAAATTTTAATTCCTCAATATTTATCAATATTCTCGTGCCGCACTATTCACCACCCCTCTAGTGACGGGCATAAATCTTAACACTTATGAGAAGAGAACACAATCCGGATCACTGATAGGGTTAGAATTTGTATTATTCAAGGACTCAACTTCAATGGAAGATCAGCAATTAAATGTCAATCAAACTCAGATTACTAACTTATTAAATAATTGTGGTTGTTCTCTTTTGCAGGCATTGCACATACGCAGAAGTTAAACTAAATTGAGAGCAAAAGAGCTAGGCAATTTTGCAAGTAATTTATGTAAGTTTTAAGTGTGCACTCCTGAAGCTACTTGAACGAGATAGAAGAACGAGTTCCATTGAGTTTATTCTTATTCTAGTTCAATTGTAGTAAGTGGTTTAAAATTGTACCTTTCAACTTTTTGTAGAAGTGTTTGTAATAGATACTTTGAGTGATCAAGTTATAGACTAACTTGGTTTTGTCGCAACAGTTGAGGCTGTGTGCTACAAAGGGATTAGTGTTAATCCTTAGGTTTACAAGAGTTTTGTAAAAACTGTTCTTGCTCATTGATTTTAGTGGATGTTTGGGAAAATCCTACTGAGTAGTAGGTCGTAGTTTTTTCACCCTTTTAGCCAAGTGTTTTCCACGTAAAATCTCAATGTTCTTTAATTTCTGTACTTTTAATTTCGCAAACAGTACTAGTTAGAACACCTAGAAGTACTAGGTTATTCTAAATCGAAAATTAGGTACCACACAAATCACCTCCCCTCTTGTGTGGTATTGACGCCTGGAACATCAGCTACTTACTTGTAAGTCTAATTGATGTCGTTATTTCCTAAGGATTGTTGAGAAGTATAGGAAAATAAGAAATTAGGGTTTCAAATTAGTGGAAGTGACACTTTATATACATCGGGGTAAAAATATAAATAAAATAATTTTTACATGTTAACGGTTTATCCGATAAGAAAATCAAGTAATCTGCGCGCGAATCTATAAATCATTAGTTAAAAAATTTCAATTCGATCACCGTTCGTTTATCCGCAATCCGATACTAATAAACTAATAAACCACTTGTAATTCAATTATTGGTTACGGTTCAATTTTAAACGTGATAGTTCAAGGTCAACCGAACATTGTACAGTATCGACTGAGTTTTGTAATAGTGTATGCTCCAATCGAAATTGAATTGAGTTTAGAATTGAACGCTACATTTATTTTTCGCTTGTAGCATTGACCTTTTAAAAAATTTAAATTTATAATTAAGTCATTAACTAAAATAATATAGGACAATTACTGATCGTACGTTTTTACACCAGATAAAATTAAATTCACAATATTATATGAACCGCCATTATAATAAAGAGTAGAATATGTGGTGAATTACCGTCATAAACAAGAAAATGGAGCGTAAAATCAGTTCCCTAAATCTATTTGTCTAATCTAAGATTTATACCATTAGTATGTTTGTTCTTCTCATTTTATATAAACTACCATTAGAGTATGCGGGTTGCGCGTGAGCCTATGATAATGAGTATAAGATTATAAAATTAAGCAATTTTTAAATAATATTTTTGAGATTTAAATAAAATTAAAATGAGCTCATGAAAGTGATGAATACAAAGTCTCTAAAATGAAATATTGAGCTTATATTCTAGAATGATAGTTCAGATAGATATAATTCAAAATAAAAAAACTTTGCAGATTTAGAAATTTATATTGATTAAGTAGATCAAAACAGAAATACTATCTATTGTACTTTTCAATCGGCTTCTGAATACGAATGTCAAACTGTTTACTTTTCATCTTAATATTGTCAGTTTGATAATTTTTTACATTATAATTTATAGGTATTAGGAAAATAAAATTTCTATAATTAAAAGTACTGAGTAAAAGCATTAAGTCTTAACGAAAAAAAAAAAAACCTTTTTTTTGACGTGGCCTAAAATAGAAGTAACATTTTATTTGTAAAGACACACACACACAAAAAAAAAAAAAGTCAAAATGTGAAACAAAAACAATCGAAAATTATCTCCCTTTTTCGTTTCTTTTTAACTTATTATGTTTCGAAGATCCGTTATAATATACATATGGTAAATAGGGAAAGTTTGAGACACAAAATCTAGTTGATTTTGAAGTTATAAATATTAAGAAAATAATTAAATAGCTATTCCTAAATATTATGGAGATAATTAAAATAACTCTTTTGTCCAGTATAAAACTTTATTTAAATGATAAAAAAATAAATAATATTTTGCCAAGGACCTTACTGCTTTTAATATAGTATAAATATAGATATAATTCTAATACACATACCATCATATATTTCATTAGAAGGAAATGAAGTAATGAACATATTACATTATTGTTAAAATGGTCGGTCAAATTAGGATAAATTGAATACTCCAACAGTCCAACTTCATACTCTACGCTCTTCACTTTTGCACTACACTTGATTAAATCCTAAGGTTTATGAATTAAAAATTAATATATCTACTTTTAAGTGCGAATTAGGAATCCAATCATATGCGAATGATAAGCATTTCCTACTATGATAATATTTTAGATCAAGTTTATGGTTCTCTATGATCCACATTAATTAGTCAAAAGTGATCAGACTCATTTAAGTTATAACCAAAAAATGAGATTTGTTTTTTAGTTAATTGAAAAGGAAAAAGAAAAAAAGAAAAAAAAACCCTATCAACTCAAACTTTGCATATATACTTGAACCAAGAGAGGCGGAATCGCATTCTTAACGTCCCAAATATTTTGCACAGAGTCCACTAACATCAAAGAAAATTTCTACTTGGCTGTGTTTCAATAGATCGTTTCCTCATTGGGGAGAATAATGATTCAACATCATTTTTCCTTTTTCCAGAAATATCATTTATTTTGTAAATAAATCTCTTAACTTTCTCTAATATGATTCGCGATTGTTTGCCTACCCCTTTTAAAGGAATATGATGTGATCATCATACTTTTCAAATATCATGTGGAAAATATCATGTGGAATGAAATTACATCACTAGATAAAGGCAAAATGCATAATTTACCTATTAAACTTTGAACTAAATTCTTGTTATACATATGTTTAACACGGTCAACTTTTTACACACTTAATTTTTTTAGAGTATATCTAAGACACACTATTTTTTTCTTACCCAAATTTTCAAAGCAGGTGTACTGTCACGCGCCAACAAGATCGTGACACGTGTCACTGACTAATAATAAAAAGATAGCACATAAAATTACAATTATATCCCCATCTTCTTCATCTTGTCCACCATCATCACACATTCATTTTCTTTTTATGATCTTTCAATTCCCACAACTGAAGCAACTAGGTAGTAATAACAATTATTTGTAAACTCACCCGTTAATAAAATTAAAGAATGTGCTTATCTGGAAAAGTTGAGAAATTTTTTGAAAATTTCACCCTTTCAGAAATTTTACTTAGACATGACAAAGCTCAAGCTAAGCTTTTCTGGAGAAAAGAAGAATATTCTTCTGTACATAAACTTAAGCCTAGCTTTAATGGTTGGTGGAGCTACAAAGAACTTAGATTTTGGAATTCTAACTATAATTTCTCAAGAACAAAGCTAAGGACTAATCAACCAGAAAAGATATGAGAAATTTTAGCGGGTCTAGTACTTGAGAAGAAGTAGATCGAGTGGAGAGAAGCGGGTCTAAGCGTGAAGGAGTAGCTATCTCAGGTTTATTGATTTTTTCAAACAAGGAAGAAGAAGACCCTAATTTAAATTTTAAAAAAATTTAAAAATTAACATATGATATAAAAATTCTCATGTTCACGCGCTTCAATTGCTGGTAAAAAGACGCATTGACCACGTGGGCAAAGTTGTGTGTCTTAAACACACTCTATAAAGGTTAGATGTGTAAAAAGTTGCCCGTACTGAACATATATGTAACAAGGATTTGGTCCAAAATTTGATGGGTAGATTATGTATTTTGCCCTAGATAAAATAATACTTCTTTTCCATAAACCACTGTCATTCAATTTTCTTTTTCTTTTGTGCATTATGAGATAGAAGTAAACATGACCTAGTAAAATCATATTCTTCTTTTTTACCAATTACCGGTATTATGATTCTAATGAATAAGTATTTTTTTTACCTCTCTTGTGTGCAACAAAATAATTTTTAAATAATGAGAAAAGTTAGATACATTTTGCTCCATGCATTTTTCAATCTGTGACATATGGTCCTTCTGAGTTTCTGCGATAAATTCATAAGCACACTCCAATAGAAAAGCCTCTAGTGAGATTATTGCTTATCATCCAAATTTTACATAGTTATAGTAAATAATTCTTTTACTCCCTAAAAAGGAAGAGGAAAAAGAAGCTGCACCCTTGTTAGAATAGATGTCAGAATAGCTTGTACTTTTATATTTTACACCTTGCAATACTTAGTACTTACCCTTATAAGTGTAAGAATGCAGCATTATCCCCTGATCTGCTTCCTTTTTGTGACAAATGCAGTTGCTTTGTCAGATTTATGTGGTGTCACTAGGCATAAAGCCATACTTTTCCCCAATGCAACAATTATTTTTTTTGTTTTTTTAATTATTGTATATTTGAAGTTTACTGACCTGATTAATCTAAATTCGCATCGCATAAATCTCTAAAGGATAAAATGTTGCCTCTTCGTTTGTTCTCACTTATGCTCAAACACACCTAGCGACTTTATCTTTTCATTCTCCGAATCAGAAATCCCATTCTTTTTCATAATCTCAATTTTTGTCATTTGGTCATATTGTATTATTGTGTTGCTATAACGCATTATTACACTTCGCTTGGAGAGTTTCTTCACCATTACTATAACATTTTGCATAGAATCACTTTTTATGACAAAATGTCCACTACAACCACAATCTCTCCAAGTTGTTGAACTATTTTGCTATGAAATGAAATATGAAATGGCTATAGTAAAGAACTGTTGAAGATTCAAAGATGACATGTTGGTTGGATCTAATCAAGGTTTGATAGGGTTGAGTCATAAATTTAGCCCTCCACTATTCATTCCCCTTTGACATTTTCATGAGTGGCTATTTGGAACTATAAAATGCGCTGACACCACTTTGCACTTATCGCATGATTTGTCTCTTTCTATTCCCTTAAAAGTAAGTAAAGCTGCACACAATAACTTACTCCTCTGTTCCAACCCCTACAGAAACCGAAAAAATGAGAAGGGTAAAGTGTATTTTTTTTCGGGGAAAACTGCATTGTATAGTTGCTTCGAGGAATAATAGCCGGTAGAATATATATATATATATATATATATATATATATATATATATATATATATATATATATATATATATCAGTAAACTGTATTTATAAATTAATTTTGGAAAAGATAAAATAACATATACACTATGGACCCCTAAATAGTGAGGTCATGTGTCAAATAATATTTTTAAAGCACTCATATTTCTTACTTCTTTGAATTAGATTAGGAGGATGTTTGGATTGGTTTTTAAGCTAGTCAAATTAGCTTTTAAGTTTTTTTTTTTTTAACTTTTTTAAGTATTTGGCAAAATTAAAAAGTGCAAAAAAGAAGTTTAAAACTACTTAAAAAATAAGTTAAAAGCGATAAGTTGGGCAACCCCAACTTATTATTATTTTAGGTTAAAAGCTATTTCTACTAAAAAGCCACTTTTTTAAGCCAATTCTAACGGGCTCTAGCTCAATGCATCTTGTCGGACAGTCTCTCGATAATTTTGCGGTTGTGAAAAGTAAATTATTAATTTATTTTTATTTAAAGTACTTGTTTTTTTGGGAGGTCATATAATAGTGAGTAAAGGTTGTTGTGGGTGTTAATGACAATATTTGGAGGATATTTCGCCAACGGAAACAAATTCCAACGGCGATTATCCAAGATTTTTCAGTATAAATTAGGAACAGAAGCATAAGAAATGAATAAGCAAAACCAACAGAGGAGTAGAAGAAAACAAGAATGTTTTAATGTCTTTTCAAAAGAGAGTTCTGTTCGGATAACTGATTGTGATAGTACTGTTGTGGGCTAGTTATTAGTTATTAGTTTGGGTTATATTCTGTAACTATGCCTAGCTCAATTTGCATTTATATTTTTCATTTTTAGTTAGGATATAGGGGATCATTTTGTACAGAGAAGAACAAGAACTCTACTTCTAGAACATTTTATTTTTAAAACTCTCTCTCTGATATAACTGTAAATTTCAGCAATGGTTGCTCAATTCAAGCTTGAGCTTGCATTTCTAACATGGCATCGGAGTGGGAAGCATTAATTCTGGTCCTTCAATCCTTTTCTGATAAGCTCGTAATCCTTCACTCGAATCTTCTCGATTTCGCACCTAAGATAATTTTTTTTATTTTTTACTTCAAATTTCTCTCAATTTGAGGTTCGAAGGTCCTGGTTTCTTCATAAATTATGAGATTCTTTGTCAAATTGTGAGAATCTCTACATCGATTGGAATTGTTCGGATATATAAGGTTTCGATCATCAATTTCCATCTGGCTGAGTTCATCTGGCATATTAAGGATTCTCATTGGAGCTCATTTTGAAGATTAGGGTTCTTCTATTGCTGCTAGAAGGCCGTCTCATTCTGGTCACGAAGGTGTTGTTAACATCGACTCTTTCATTGTCTGGATTTTTGATTGCCTCTGCTTGTTGATCGATATTTGTAAGCCTTAAAGTCAATTAGTTGTTTTGATATTCTTAAATTGTTGTTTTTCTATTTGATATTGTGTGGGATTTGCCTTTCATTGACTATAACGATTACTCCTCCCTGTGATGCTACTCCTATTGCTGATAGAGGAAACTCTTTTTCCTCTCGTCCTACTGCTTTCCATCCTGATGACTACACTCACCCATGCCATCCTCTTTATGTACACCCGTCCGATATTTTAGGAGCGTCTCTAGTTTCACTACTTTTGATGGCACTAGCTATGGAAGCTAGCGTCGAAATATTCTGGTGGCTCTGTCTGTACGCAATAAATTAGACTTTATAAATGGCTCTACTGAAAAACCACCTGTTGGTTCCCCTCTAATCAGGCAATGGCAACGTTGTAATGATTTAGTTGTGTCATGGTTGACCAATTCTCTCACCAAGGAGGTTTCTCGTAGTGTTGAGTATTCGAAACTAGCCAAAGATATTTAGCGTAAGTTAGAGGAGAGATATGGTATGGCTGATGGTGCTAGAATTTTTGAACTTAAGAAGGAGTTATCTCTCATTTCTTAGGGTCCTTTGGACATTGCCTCCTATTTCAACAAAATAAAACAACTTTAGGATGAAATAACTTCCATTTCTGTTAATCACCTCTCTGTATTCACATGTAGGGGAAATAAAAAGGCTGAGGAAGAGCAGAAGGTATACCAATTCTTAATGCGACTCAATGAGACTTATCTCCAAGTCAGAAGCAATATCTTGATGATAAAGCCCCTTCCATCTATGAGTACAGTTTATGGGATTCTACTAAGTGATGAGAAACAAAGGCAAGTATCCTCCATGATCATGCCAAACTATGACTTATAAAAGGACACACGGAAGTTACAAATATAATCTGAGTCTTTATGCTCAAAGTCGAACCCACAAGAAATTAACTTATCAATTACTTTTGTTGGACTTACTAAATTCTATGGAATCAACTTCCCAAACTTTGTAAATAACAGTCGATGGTACTGTTAATAACTAAGACTGAAAGTAAATAAATAGCTGAAAACTAACTATGATTGAGTTGTAAACAATTATGAGAAGGTTCTAAGGCTATGATTTCCCCTATTGATAGAATCCCCTTCGGTTATGTTTCATATAGATTCACCAAAGTATCTCTCCAATTTAATCATGATAATTTACTAGACGCACTCTCCTGAGATACACTAGCTGGATTTGTTTATTACAGCTCGCTTTAGATTGCACCCAAGGCTTCGTTATCCCTAATCCAGCCTTTAAACTCGCAGTTATAGATCCCTCTTATACTTTAGGAGTGGTGTTGTTCAACAACTACCTAAATATGAACTCTCTCGCGAGTTATGCACACTAAATAGGCACAACTAATTGAGGATCCTGTTAATTAACTACAACAAATACGTAGTTGAATAAATAGAGACTAAAATGACAAACTATATTAACATAATCAAGAAGTTCATCCTTCAATAGGTTCCATCAAAACCCTAGACTAAGGATTTAGCTAATCATACTAGTGTTCATCACAATAATATTCAAATTCATCACAAATTGTAAAAAATAAAAAAGGAATAAAGGAAGAACTCGATGGTAAATTATCCTCCTTGCCTCTTGCCTAACTTTTCCTTGCACTAAACTATGAAAACCTTGATAATACATCATTAGGCGAGTTTGACCTTATATAGGTTAAGTGAATTTCCCCCACAAGTTTACCCCTGAAAATAAATCTTCAGAAAATGGGCTAGCGCGGCTGCGCTAATGTCCGCTCTAGTGGGCTAACATTCTGCCTCGACCATCTGGGCTAGCGCGGTCGCGCTAGTCCAGGCCTGCATTTCATCTATTCACTTCCTCGTCTTCTCATGTACTCAGCTCCAAGAGGTTTTTCTTGCTTCAATGTAGCTCCAATAATAGCTATAAGGCCTCCAAGCTCCTCAATCCTGAAACATGTGAAATTCACAATTAGATCCCATTTTTCATCATTTAACTGTATTATCACATTGAAACATGATAAACCTGGGGAAACAAATCGCCAAGTTATATAAATCTATCCTATTATCAACACCCCACACTTAAATCATTGCTAGCCCTCGAGCAATCCACCACACTCTATAGAGGTTCCTTCACTAAATGTTCTTCCCTAATGTATCACACTAAGAACAAATCACATGAGTTACGCCTAGTAGTGAACAATCTTAACCTCAAAGTCGACTCTCACGTGCCGTGCAATATTCACACTTTCTCAAACTACTCTATAGAGAAGTCAAGACTCGCCTTTTCTTCATGAATCACATGGCCTCACATTCACATAAGAGAGTAGTTTCACATATAATGATATTTAGAACAATTAGGAACTAAGATGGATAAAATTCGATCACTCTCAAAATGAACATTCACATGCCACAAAGATGCACCACATGCTTGCCCGTAGTGTAATTCTCTACTAATCGAGCCCACTCAGTCTAAGATCAATAGGACTTTACTTGGTAGTAATGTAAGGGATGGGCAAGACATATTAAGATATAGTAGCTAACCTCCCTAAGCACTTTTTAATACAATTACATTAACATTCAGAATCATACTTATGTCAACCAAACATTCCACCACTTTTTTTTGTTTATTTACAACAAACCCATCCTTAGGTACAATTATAACAAACCACCACTTATCAACCACTATATTTATTTACAACACACATTTTTTTGTGGTGCTTCTTTTTTTATGCTTCAAAATTCTGCACCTTTTCTCGATTTCAATGGTTCCACTCAAAAACCAAACCACCATCCCATAGTTTTGCGTTTACATACTTCCAAAACCATTCTAGTACGAATAGGAGGTAAAGGGTTCAAACAGCAGGCTATTCAAACAATTGGGTAAGGTTCGCAATGTATTGCCAAAGAAACACGCTTATAGGCTCAACGGAGTTGACTAATATATATTACATTCATGTGGGTTTACTTTATGTGTCTGGATCAACAAAGAAATGCATATATCACTTTTACAACTGAATGAAACTACTATTTCACTTTGCAAACACACAGGGCAAGTTCTAGGCATCAACTATGGATCATAGAATACAATAAAACTCACAAACACGTGACATATGACTCATTCCAGATTGGCTTATTGAGACATTCTATTCTGAGCATTCAAGTCAGTGACAAGCATACAAATTAAGGCACATTAGTAAGATTCAACCACTAAGACTAAGCGTTACACTCTAGTGTCTATTATGTTCAGGGGTATCAATGCTAGAGGTTTTTCATTTTGAATTCAGCTCGTAGCCCATAAATCCTAATCTAAAAACTAAAAAGAAAACAAAATTAACAAAAACTACCTATAACCGGTTCAAGCTAAACCCTTGGAAAAGAACTGTGGCCCAAAGAAACACCAAGGGGGAGTTACTACACTACTAGAAAAATAAAATAAAAAATCTTTTGGTATTTTCTCTAGACTAACTTCCCTCAAGTAAATTGTCTAAAGGATCTGTCATCAGGAAGAGTCTTCATATCTCCTCTTTTCTTTTTGACTTATTCCATCAAGAACCCCGCCGAAAGAGGTCCGTTGTCGGGACAAGCCACTTACCTACTTTAAACTAATGAAATTTTACTCAACACCAAAACAATCAAAGCAAAAGAAAACAAAAGAAAACAAAATCAAACAGTCAATTGTTATAATTACATACATACATGAAGTATCCCCCACCCCACACTTAAAATGAAGACATGTCCCCATGGTTAAAAATTTAAAGAACAGTGAGGTAAAGGAACTTCCCTGAAGGATCACTCCTAGTAAGAGACGGTGTGTAGGTTCACGTTGCACGAACGACCCAGAGGCCGCAGCCTGCCCAAGAATTTCTTTTCCAACTTCACCTATCGGTCAGCCAACGCGTCTACACGGGTACCCAAATCAATAATGAAGGTCCAAAACCTAGCCACCTCCTGCTCCAGAGCGTTGAAACGGGACATCCGGGCAGCTCTAGAAGAAGTTGCAGTCCCAGATGGTGCTGCAGCTATTGCACTGTGCTCATAGGCCTGTGGTTCTTCCCCATGTCCTCCTTCTCATCCTGTTAGTCATCCGAGACACTACTATCCTCATCCTCTATTGCTGCCAGCTCTTCACCCGTTACTTTATCAGCTTGGAACTTGCGGTCTTTTTTTACTAGCCCATCCACAACTATATTTCTGGGCACTCGAGCATCCCTGCACACCTGAGTAACTAAAGAAGGGAAAAAGAACCCATACCTTTTTACTGGGCAGCGGATGAACATGTCTTCATGCATCACCTTAGCCACATCAAAGTTGTGACCATTGACGAAGCACCAAATCAAAGCTGCTCGGGGCCCATTTACATCCGTAGTGTTATGGGACGAAATCAGACGGTTGTTGATAAGATACAACCATCACTTTCCTTCAAATGTTAGTTCCAAGGAGTGAAGCTTCTCACCATATTGCATCCAAGTCACCTACTTTCCCGGTACACATATTATTTCAAAGAATCACTCTCACTTGGAATGTGTTGGGTTACGGCCATACTCATAGAAGTCATCCTAATCAACTAAAGGAGGGGCAACTGGTATGTTGTCCGTATCGCCTCAATAGAAGCATTTACCGCCTTTTGGCGCACCGTGACTACGCCATTTTCATGCTCCGACACATTGGCATAAAATTATCTAACAACCATTACATTAAACTTACCTAGCTCATTAATGAAGGTTTGCAACCCCCGCCTCACCAGCTCATCGTACATGTGGGGGTAGTGTCGCTGGATCGATCTGATGTCAATACCCCTATTTGAAGTTAGCTTTTTAGAAGCCTTTTATGCAAAGTAGTCCTAAGCCTTGGCCAAGACAAATCGGTTACTATCAAAGGGGCGTGCTGGTGCAACCCCTTGTGTTCTAGCCGGGCCAGTCTGGATTCTACAAGGGGCACCTGTGGCACGTCATTTCCCAGATAGAGCCATAGTACCTGTAGTTTTAGAAGATGGGGAGTACAGAAGAAAGTAATAGAGGAAGGTGGCTAGAGCCTTGGGGAAAATAGCAAAAAGTGGAAATTTGTAGAAGAGCGGAGTTGAAGGAGTAAGGGAATCATGTTGTGAGGGGTTGGGGAGGGTTTATGAAGTGTTGTTGTTTCAGAATCGGGGCGTGGGGTTTGGTGGGAAAAGGGTTTGGTAGATGAGGGTAATAAGAAGAGGGAGTGGAATTAGAATTAAGGGGGGGGGGAGATTATTAGATAGGGTAGAGGTAATTTAGACTAAGGGAAAAAATTTGAAACAACACAAACCCGTCAGATTTTAGGGCAGTAGTAGCGTGGTCCGAGCGCGGCGCGCTAGCCCAGGCAAAACATAACACAATTAGCCCGGCCACTAGCGCGATCGCACTAGTAGCACATTCACGAGTATGAGGCAGGCAGAAAGTTTTCCCATTAGCACGACCTGTAGTGCGGGCGCGCTCCTAGGCAATTGTTTTTCACATGTTCTTACTACTTTCGATGGCCTTAACACCCACCCATTGTCACTTGCATTGGTTATCACTTCCTAAAACTCACAATTAACAACTACTACTATCATTAGGTTGACTCCCAACTAGTACCTTATTTAATGTCATGGCATGACGATTACAAGAATTCAATGGGTTGCCTCCCATGGAGCGCCTGATTTAGCATCGCGGTACGACGTAGATAAGCGAATTTATGTCTTGCTCGACCTCTGAGGTTCCGTTAGATTTGTCTCAGACACTTCCTTTGGCTCTTTCATGCCTATGTATAACTTCAATCTCTGCCTAGTGACTCTAAATGCGTGAGAGTCTTTCTTTGATGCAATTTCCATAGCTCCTGAAGGGAAGACTTCTACCACTCGAAATGGACCAGACCATCGTGACTTAAGATAATAGGGAACAACCACAATCTTGAGTTATAGAGCAATACCATGTCCCCGAGTTTGAAATGTCACTCAACAACGTTCTGGTCATGCAACCTCTTCATTCTCTCCTTTTACAACTTTGTGCTTTAAAAGCAAAATGTCTGAACTCGTCAAGCTCATGCAATTGAGTGATTCTAGTTGTGCCTGCAGCCTCAATATCTAAGTTCAACTGTTTCAATGCCCACCACGCTTTATGTTCAAGTTCTACTGGCAAGTGGCAGGCCTTTCCAAACACCAACATATATGGTGACATACCAATTGGTGTTTTAAAAGCAGTTCAATAAGCCTAGAGTGCATCATCTAGCTTTTTCGTTCAATAAGTTCTTGTGGCGTTCACAGTCCTGGTTAGCACACTCTTTATCTCTTTATTGAACACTTCAACCTGCCCAGTAGTCTGAGGATGATATGGGGTAGCCACATTGTGTCGCACATCGTGCTTTGCTAGCAACTTCTCGCAAGCTCTATTGAGAAGTGTGTGCCTCCGTCACTGATTATCGCACTTGGTGTCCCAAAGCGGGTGAATATGTTCTTCTTCAAGAATCCTACCACCACTCTTGAATCATTAGTGGGCAACGCTGTAGCTTCTACCCATTTGGACACGGAATCAATAGCAACAAGTATGTACTTATTGCCAAAAGAGATAACGAAGGGGCCCATGAAGTTACTCCCCCAAACATCAAACACTTCCACCTCTTGAATCGGGTTCATGGGCATCTCATGGTGACGAGAAATCTTCCCGGTCCGCTGAAACTCATTGAAACCCTTCACCCATAGGTGCACATCTTTAAACACTGTTGGCCAAACGAATCCATCCTCTAGCACTTTCATAGCAACCCCTCCAAAATGTCCTCAATACATCAATAAGTGACAAGCCTACAAAACTGAAGATTGTTCTATCTCGGGGACACACCTACGGATGATATTATCAACACATATTCCAAACAGATAAGGCTCATCCCAATAATACATGCGGAAATCATGATAAAACATTTTGTTTTGTACAGATGAAAGGTCATAGGGAACTATACCGCTGGCCAAGTAATTTGCAAAGTCTGCATACCATGTACTTCCTCAAGACTAGTAGCGAGCAACTACTCATCTGGAAAGGTTTCCAGGATATCCTCAACCTTAATCAAATGTTTAGCTCCCTCAAGTCGTGATAGATGATCAGCGACTTGGTTCTCTGTGCCGTTATGGTTACAAATTTCGAGGTCAAATTCTTGCAAAAGCAACACCCAATGAATGAGGTGTGACTTAGAATCCTTCTTCTCAATCAAGTACCTGAGTGTTGCATGATCAGTTTATACACTTGCCTTAGAGCCAATCAAATTTGATTTGAACTTGTCGAAAGAAAAAAATACAGCCAACATCGTCTTCTCAGTCACAATGTAGTTTAGTTGGGCTCGACTCAACGTTCTACTAGCATAGTATATTGGATGCATCAACTTGTCTTTCCTATGTCCCTACACTGCCCCCACTGCATAATCACTGGCACCACACATGTGTTCAATTGGCTGCTCCCAGTGGGGGGCGACTATGATAGGTGATGTCACCAACCTCTTTTTCAGCTCCTTGAATTCAACCCTTCAATCATCAAAAAAAAAAAGAAAAGAAAAGGTGATATTTTTCTAACAAGTTACAGAGAGGGTTGGCAATTTTTGAGAAGTCTTTTATGAATCTCCTGTAGAAACCGACATACCCGAGTAAGCTCCTGATTGCTTTAATTGAAGTTAGAGGGGTAGCTTTACTATTACATCCAGTTTAGCACGATCCACCTCAATTCCTTTGCTTGACACCCGGTGCCCCAAGACTATACCCTCTTGTACCATGAAGTGGAACTTCTCCTAATTCAGAACCAGGTTAGTCTCGATACACTGTTTTAGCAAATGAGTTCCCCACCACTGAGAAGTCATCCATGAACACCTCCATTATATCCTCTACCATGTTAGTAAATATGGACATCATGCACCGTCGGAATGTGGTTGGAGCGTTGCATAGGCCAAAGGGCATCCTCCAATAGGCATAAATGCCATACGGGCAAGTGAAGAGGTCTTCTCTCTGTCCTCTGGTGCAATGGAGATCTGATTGTACCCTAAGTACCCATGTAGAAAATAGAAGTGTGACCTCCATACCAATTTGTCTAACATCTGATCAATGAAGGGAAATGGGAAGTGGTCTTTCCGAGTGGCCAGATTTAAGTTTCTGTAATCCATGCAAATTCTCCAGCGCGTGATGATTCTTATAGAGATCAATTCATTGTTATCATTGTTAACTACCTTCATGCCACCCTTTTTAGGTACACATTGAACTGGGCTAACCCAGGTGCTGTCAGAGATAGGGAAAATGATTCATGTATCTAACCACTTGATTACTTCTTTTTTCACCACTTCCTTCATATTGGGGTTATGCCTTCTTTGATGTTCCCTGGAAGGTTTGTGTCCTTGTTCTAGTAGAATTTTGTGCCTACAGTAGGCGGGCTGATCCCCTTTATGTCTTCTATGGTCCACCCAATGGCAGTCTTGGACTTCTTAAGTACCTGCAGATTTGTTGAGCCTGTACATCTGACAAACTAGATGAGATAATAACAGGTAATGTGGAGTTAGGTCCAAGGAACTCATACCTGAGATGAGCGGGCAATGGCTTTAACTCCAGCTTTGATGGTTCTTCGATTGATGGTTTGGCTGGAGGAGTTTCTCTATTTTCCAAGTGCAAGGGCTCAAATTCTACAGTTCTATCCCAGAACCCTCTACCCTTTAAAGCAAACACCCATCCCGCCAATTCCTCTCCATTCACCTCATCCAAATTCATCAAACATCCAGCAAGGGGGTCCTCAATAGTCAGCATCTCATCATTGATCACTGCCAAATCAACACTACACGAATGTAGGAAGAGTGGGTCGCAATAACTTTTACCCGAATAGTGATTCGGGATCAAATTTCCAGAGAGAGCTAGTAGTGGAGTTGTATTATCTGTTTAGCCTAGAATTGCGTTTGTACTTCTAATTGCACTTCAAATATATTTGGGTTTTTATATGTAAAACGAATATTGTGAACTAAGGATTAAAGCTAAATTATGCTAAGAAAATATTGCTAAGTTGTAATTAATAAGGAGAAAGGCACTAGGGTCGTGGCATCACCTAGGTGGTTAACTAACAGTTAGAAACTACTAAGAATAGATTGACATATTTGGGACTTATGATATAACCATTGAACAATTGTACCGACTCTCACACCTCTTGGTAGAGAGAGTAATTTTTCCCAATTGACTCTCTCGAGACCAACTGGGTAGGCCAATTAGACCAAGCAACTAGGGTTCAAGTAGTGTGGTTACTCTATCAATATTTAACCCTTTAATTGAGACTACCATTTCTCATGGGTCTATCCCAATTCCTTGTTGGATCAATTTTGGGGTCATGGACTCTCTTTCTCAAGAAGAGTTAGACCCACAAAGCTAGAATCAGTATTTTCAATCACCAATCCTTAAATAAAACATAAAATCAACCCAAATAAAAAATACCCAATATAAATCTATCATTAGAATGAAACACTCTTCAATTACCCACACTAGGGTTGAGCCACAATCCTAGATAATAGGTTTAGATAGACATAATTAAAGAGAAAATTGAAGAAATAAAAGAAGAACTTTAGCATATTAATTAATTACTAAAGAGAAACTACAAGAACCTATTGAGAAATGAATGCTTAAATGCCAAAATAGGCTAAAACTTTGATTCTCACGAGTGCAACTGTACTAATAATACAAAACTTAACCCAAAAATGGTAAAATATTATATATATAGTGGGCTGGAAAAACTGGGTAAAATTACCCCTGCAGGGTCAGTGCGGCTGCACAAATATGACCATGGCCGCACTGACTCTTTTAGTTCAAATTATATTTCTCTGAACTCGTCTAGCGCGACCCGCATAAAAGTGTAGCGCAACTAAAGGAGCTCTGGCGCGGACCGCGTGTGTGTGACCGCGGCCGCGTGGCTTGATCTTGACCCAAACTGGAATCTCTCTTAATCTCTTTATGCGGGCCGCATGTCAAAATGGCCCGGCCGCTTGAGATGAAAATGGGCCGCATAAATCCAACCACGGTCGCGTGGTGAAAGCCCTGAATATACATTTCTCTGAATCTCCTAGTGCGGCGACGTGCACTTTTTTGCGGTCCGCACTAGGCTCTTTTTCCATCACTTTACTTGGCCTTTGATATTTCAGACTATGTATTTTTACACTTTATTTTGCGCTGCTTCAACACAATCCTTGCAACATCTCACAAACCATTAGCTCAAAAACCCTAATCTACAAAGAAAATCAAAGAGAAAGAAAAATACATGGGTTTCCTCCCAAGAAGCGTTTGATTTTATGTCGCGACACGACATATGCTACCATTAAATCACTTCAAATCAAGATACACCACCACGTGGCTCTCATCAAATTCTTGAAGAAGCAATAAAATGCACTCCCGCAAGTTTGTTCACCACCTGATCAATTATTGGCAAGTGATAATGATCACTGTGGGCGCTTTATTCAAATTACCATAGCTCATGCAAAACTGCCAACCTGTATCTAGTCTTGTAAGAAGACACTCATCATCAATAATAGACATCGTTTCATGCTCTGCTGCATGCAATTTCCCTTGAAACTCCAAAATATGTGTTGTATCATCCTCCAAGATAATATCGGGCTCAAAGATTGTGAGGCAAAGGTGTGGCTCAACATTTTTCATCTCCAACACCGGAGGCAACTCAATTGTTGGCTTTTCTTGAGGAATTTCCCAGTGATCAAGGTTCGATGACAACTTACTGGGCTCGCACGATTCCATGATATGTAAAGCATCTATGCACATCACTCTGCTTGCATTATCATTCAATTCACTATCTAAAGGTGCGGACACAAGGGGATCTTCAACATTAATCACAGAACTTGTCTCATCCATTATAGTAGTGACAATGTCAACAAATGAGCATACCTCAGTGCTATTATTCATGGATTTGCAAATCGGGGAAACCACCTTCTCATCTCCCACACGGTATGTCAACTCTCCGGCCTCGACATAATCCAATGCCTTCCCCTTGCTAGAAAAGGTCTTCCAAGAATAATCGGGACTTCAAAGTCCACTTCACAATGCAATATAATGAAGTCGGCAGGCAAGATGAATTGATCAACACGACAAGGATGTCATCAATTATACCCAAGGGTCTCTTCATCGACCGGTCTGCAATTTGAAGTCTCATCGGGGTTGCTCAATTCCCAAGGTCTTAAAGACTGAATATGGCATCAAGTTTATACTCGGCCCTAAGTCACAAAGAGCTTTGGCAAAATCCGCACTTCCGATAATACATAGGATAGTGAAATCTCCGGATCCTCAAGTTTTGGGGCCATAGAATGCACTATTAAACTCACTTGATGTGTCATTGGCATTGTTTCACATTCCCTTGACCTCTTTTTTGTACCAACTCCTTCATAAATTTTTCATACCCTGGCATTTGCTCAAGTGCCTCAACTAACGGCACATTGATGGTAAGACTCTTCATCACATCTATGAACTTCTTGAACCTACGGTCACTCGTATGATTTGATAACCGTTGAGGATATGGCAGAGGGGGCCTAGGCAGAGGTGCCTTGGCTTTGGTCACCACCGGCTCATGAATATCAATTACGTGTTCCGTAGACGAGTTCATGGCTTCTTGTGTCTCCACCTCAACCTCATCATCTATATCAATTCACTCATCATTGTTCATACGTTTGTCAACCACATCATCAATATCCAACGGTCCATTATCATCATGTAACTCAACATCATTATCCACAACACGCTTTTCTCTTGAGGCATGCACATCACCACCTCTCCCGTTTCTTATTGTGACCGCCATCATTTGATTGGTATTTTCGCCATTTGGAGTCACTACCGTGTCATTTGGTAGAGCGCCCTTGGGGAGAGTATTCCGGGCTTGAGAAAGTTGTCCTAATTGCGCTCTCAAGTTATGGATAGACGTATTATGAGAAGCCAATTATGCATCAAAATCTTGGTTCTTTTTCATCATGTGCTCAAATATTTTTAATTCTACCCAAAGAATTTCGGAAAGAACTCAGGCCATGAGGAGGAAACGGAGACGGGTTGTTCGATTGTTGATACATTGGAGTCCATTGGAAGACTTGCCCCCAATTTCCTTGACCACCATTGTTATTCCACCCACCTTGACCATTGTTGTTATTCCAATTGTTTTTGTTATTGTTGTTTCCATTCCAATTCCCTTGATTACCCGATTTGTTGTTCCTCCAATTTCCACCTTGGTTTTTGATATTGTTCCAATTACCACCTTGTTGATTGCCCTAATTTTCTTGGGATCGCTACTGTTGGTTCCCTTGATTTCCTCCATTCCCTTGGTAGTTATTGATGTATTGGACTTCCCCGCTTTGATCATCATAGCATTCATTTGAATAACCACCACCACCATCATAGTTATGACAAGCTGTTGCCCTCTTTGCCTCCTTTTCAACATATTCACTCCTTCCAGGCATTGACTTGGTGCGGGTTTTGGACTTGTTGCAATTGCTCCTTTGCCAATTGATTCATTGTGGTTGTAAGTTCGGCAATGGCTTGGCCGTGGTCATGCAACTCCTTGTGAAAATGTATGACCATAGGGTCACCTTGAGGAATGTTTTCCCAGCTTTACCATGCCGAAAAAGTATCGACCATTTCATCTATAACATCACAAGCTTCATTGTAGGGAAACTTCATATAATTTCCTCCGGCCAATTGATTCACAATACATTGGTTGGTTGTGTTGATGCCCCTATAGATCATTTGTTGAATCATCACATTGTTCATGTCATTGCTTGGGCACTCTTTTACCATAGTTCTAAATATCTCCCATATTTCGTGCAAGGGTTCTGTTGGCTCTTGTTTGAAAGCCAAAATTTCATCATAGAGCGCCACTATATGACTTGGAGAAAATAACTTGGCAATGAATTTGTGTGCCAATTCATCCCATGTGGTGATAGAATGATTGGGGAGCCTCTCTAGCCAATCCAATGCTTTACCTCGAAGAGAGATCGGGAATATCCTCAATCTCAATGCATCCTCCGACACATTTGTCTGCTTGCTACCCCACATGTATCTACGAACCCCTTCAAGTGCTTGTATGCATTTTGATCGGAGGCGCCTATAAAATACCCTCTTTGCTCGAGCAGGTCAGCATAACATTTGTGATTTGAAAGTTCCCCACCCGGATTCGGGGAGAAACAATGGCACTCGCATACCCTTGATTAGGGATAACTCTTGGGGCCACTCTTGGTGGAGGCGGAGGAGGGTCTGGAATGTTATCATTTGCATTATTGTGTGCATTTGCATTTCGACCTCTCCTTTGAGCTTGAGGTAATATATCTTCTTGTTCAAGGTCCTCAACCTCCTCCCCAGTGACCATGATGCCAAGAGGTTCATGTGCATTTAAAGCCATGTGTACCTGAGTGATTGACACAAATAAAATTAGTAAAAAGAAGGAAAGAGAAGCAAAACACAAAACTAACTACACAGATAGTCAACACCGTAATCTCTCCGGCAACGGCGCCAAAAAGTAATCGCTGCCGACTCAACACAATACAAATGTAGGAAGAGCAGGTAACAACAGATTTTACCCGAATAGAGGTTCGGGAATGAATTTCTACAGGGAGCTAGTAGTAGAGTTGTATTGTCTGTTTAGCCTATAATTTCGTTGGTACTTCTAATTGCACTTCAAACATTTTTGGATTTATATATATAAAACTACTATTTTGAACTAATGGTTAAAGCTAAATTATGCTAAGGAAATATTGCTAAGTTGTAATTAATAATGAGAAAGGAACTAGGGTCGTGGCATCACCTAGGTGGTTAACTAATGGGTAGAAAGGAGTAATAATAGATTGACATATTTGGGACTTATGCTATGACCGTTGCATAATTATACTCACTCTCACACATCTCGGTAGAGAGAGTGATTTTGCCCAATTTACTCTCTCGAGACCAATTGGGTAGGCCAATTACACCAAGCAACTAGGGTTCAAGTAGGGTGGTTACTCTCTCGAGATTTAGCCCATTAATTAAGACTACCATTTCTCATGGATCCATCCCAATTCCTTGTTGGGTAAATTTTGGGGTCATGGACTCTCTTTCAGAAGAAGAGTTAGACCCATAAAGCTAGAATAAGTGTTTGCAACCACCAATCCTTAATTAAAACATTAAATCAACCCAAATAACAAATACCCAATATCAATCTATCATTAGAATGCAACACCAATCAATTGCCCATACTAGGGTTGAGCCATAACCCTAGCTAATAGGTTTATTTAGACATAATTAAAGAGAAAATTGAAGAAATAGAAGAAGAACTCAACATATTAACTAATTACTAAAGAGAAACTACAATAATCTATTGAGAATTTAGTGCTAGAATGCCAAAATAGGCTAAAACTTTGGTTCTCACGAGAGAAACTGTATTGATAATACAAAACTTAACCTAAAAATAGTAAAATATTCTATTTATAATGGGTTACAAAAACTCAACAAAATTTTCCCTGCGGGGTCAGTGCGGGCCGCACACATCTGATCACGGTCGCACTGGCTCTTTGACTTAAAATTATATCTCTCTGAACTCGTCTGGCGTGGGCCGCATAAAAGTGTAGCGCGGCCGCAAGAGCTCTGGTGCGGATCGCGTGTGTGTGTGACCAGGACTGCATGAATTGATCTTGATCCAAACTGGAATCTCTCTGAATCCTTTCTTGCGGGTCGCATGTCAAAGTGGTGCAGCCGCGTGAGCTGAACGCGGGCTGCATAAATCCAACCATGGCCGCATTGTGAAAGCCCTGAATATACACTTCTCTAAATCTCCTAGTGTGGCTGCGTGCACTTTTGTGCGGTCCGTACTAGGCTCTTTTTGCATCACTTTACTTGGCCTTTGATACTTGAGCAGGTTTCACTCTATTTTGAGCTGATCTTTGACATTTCGTCACTTTGTCGCTCAAACCTGCAATCAAGCACAACCTGTGAGATTTTTGGG
The DNA here is from genome assembly GCA_034376525.1 of Nicotiana benthamiana. NCBI lineage: Eukaryota > Viridiplantae > Streptophyta > Magnoliopsida > Solanales > Solanaceae > Nicotiana > Nicotiana benthamiana. The sequence goes on from CM067336.1 coordinate 40,868,902, forward strand.
ACTATTTTCAGCAAATTATACTCAAAGCATAGGCAAGTTAGGGCATAAAACACGTTAAAATCCTACATATCAATCATCAGTCTCTACAATTACATATGAGACATCAATAAGAGAGCAATTGTTAGATTTCTGCACATTGAATGTTATTATTTTGTCGTTCAATCTCATCTTTAGCTCCCTAGTTTCACAATCAATTAGATCTTTCTCCATGGCCAAGAATGGTCTTCCCAAAATTATGGGAATAACTTCGTCCACTTTGCAGTCTAAGATCACAAAATCTGTAGGGAACACATATTTCCCTACTTGAATCATCACATCATCCAGGATACTAGAAGGTTGTTTCATCGTCCTGTCAGCCAGCAGCAACAATATAGAGGTGGGTCTATCTTTTCCAATGCCCAGCCTCTTATAAATCGTCAGGGGCATAATATTGATGTTGGCCCCTAGATCACACAACACCTTAGAAAAAACAAAATTACAAATAGTGCATGGAATTGTAAAGCTCCTTGGGCTAGACAGCTTTTCCGCAATTAGTCTAGTCACCACTGCACTATAGGTCTGAGTAAGAGTAATTGTGGCAAAGTCTTGGAAATCAGACTTTCGGGACATCAAGTCCTTCATCATTTTTGCATACCAGGCCTCTCCTTCAAAGAATCAATCAATGGTATATTTACCGGGATTTGTTTTATAATCTCATAGAACTTCTTGTATTGGTCCTCCTTTTGGTACTTAGCCAGCCACTGAAGGAAGGGTGCATGAGGTATCTTCTTCCCAATCAATTGGGACTGATCTTTATCAGCTGCTACATCAACTACTAGTTCCTGGACTATTTCAACTTCTTTATCGGTCTCATTTTGAATGCTATTATCTTCCCAGACAGGCTAGAGTGTAACCTTTATCAGTTTCGTTGGCTCATCCAACTCAATGGGCACTGGTATGAGTGTCTCGGCCTGTCTAGTTCTCGAGCCCTCACTTTCTCTACATCCAAGTCTCTGCCATTACGTGAAATCGCCGCCATCAATTGCTTCGGGCCTTGATCTTTTGGATTTATATGGGTGTCTACAGGTAGTGTCACATGAGGATGATTGTTCAGAGACATCGATATTTGGCCCACCTACACTTCAATATTCTTGGTTTCTGCATCATGTCTGTTGATACCCAATTTTTCTTAGGTATTTTTGTACCCAAAATACTTCCAAAATAGAATATATGTGCATATATAATCACACCCATGAGTTTTGGAATTTTAAATGGTTTTTAAAACTAGCTTATCGCCTATTTTATACCATAAAATCCAATAATTATTCCCAAAATTTGTTATTTTTGTGAGTGACCTATTTTATCCCCGTATTTACACCAAAGTATAACTAAGGTCATTTTTGTATATTTTTTATAAATTTATTTTGGTATTTTTAAAGCTAAATTGCATATAATTGCAATATTGGCCTCTTTAAAGATTGAACTGTTATTATATTTATAAAATGGACTCCAGTATTTTTAATTTGATAATTATGTATTAATAATTATTTTAGAACATTTGATTTATTTCCAGAAATTATTTTGCTATTTTTATAAATTAAAAGAAGGCAAAGTGGCTATTTAAGAGTTGTCCCCTATTTCATTTAAATTTTAGCCAAAATAGCGCCCCAATTTAACCCCATCTCAGCCCCAAATTGGACCAAATTACCCGACCCAAACCCGTTTAACCTAAACCGGCCCGTGACCCTTTTGATCTGAGCCGTTGATCATTTTGATCAACGGCCCAGATCTTCCCCTTCCCTTTTTAATCCCAAACAACCCCAACCATATCCCCATTCTCCAAATCCGCCGCCTCTGGTTCCTATCAAACCCTCTCAACTTTTGAAAGCCAAATAGCCGCCTACCTCCCTTTTCAACCTCAAATTACCGAAATCCGTGGCTAATATAGCAATTGACAACCTCTACCCACCATCTCCTGCTCCTAGACGTCTGCTCGCTGAAGATTTGAGGCTAGACCTCAAAGGTCTTCATCAAGACCTTGGTTGATTCGAGTTGCTTTTTCCATTTCCATCTTTTCTGCAGCGTATCTCAGCCTCTCGAGCCTGGATTCATCCTTATCAGCTCAGAACAATTCTCGAGACTTCTAAGCCTTCTCGTCCTTTAAGGTTCTCAGAAACCCTAGCCTGTTCGAGGTTCTTTCTTTGTTTATTCGCCTAGACCTGTGGTGAATATATTCTATATTTGAAGTTTTAAGTATTTTCCCCAATTTTCCTTTTTAAAAATCGTTTGATTTCAAAACTAGGGTTTCTGAAAGTCTTTTGATTCTTGCCGATCTTTTCTTTTGAATGTTATTTGTATTATGCACGTATGGTTTCCTTATCTATTACCCATGTATTGTCCTTCTTTTCTTTATACATATTCTCACATGATTAATCTGTGTTAAAATTTCCTTATGTGTGTATTTACTACTGAGTTTCTTGACTATGGTCGTGTGCTTGTTAAGCATGTTACGTCTGTTCTTAAGTTTTGAAAATGTCTTAGCATGTTCTTCACGCCTTTAAATGGTTTTTTTCTTTGATTGTTTCACGTCTGCTATTGTATTTTCCTGACTCTCATAAGACTCATCGAGTCTGTTCACTTGCCTTCTCATTTTTGTGGGGAAACCCTAGAATTTGGGGTGTTTTCTTTGAGTAAAAGACACTAGGATTTCACTTTGAAACCCTAGGTTTATAGACTGACAACGAGTCTGTAATAGAACCCAAAACCCTATTTGCTTGTGATTATGAAAACTCTCATTGTTCTTCTTTGGATTGAACTGTGTGCTTTATATATAAGCTTCCCTTTCAAAGTTTATTTTTGAAATCCCTTTTATCGGGCTAAGAAATTCGTCACCAATTTTCTCTTGATTGAACCTCTTTTACCTACTGATGTTTTCCTTAATTAAATTGATCATGTATCTTCTGTGATTTTGTACCAATGTCTGAATTATTTACTTCCTTAATTACCGCATTTTCTTTGTGATTAACAACTGGATCCGAGATCCTTCAACTGATTTTTTCAAACTTATACCTACTGTGACCTCTTTCCTTAAATACCAATGGTGTATGTGACCATGTTTGTGCACTATACGGTGTCTTTTCCTTAATTTAGCCCTAATAAACTTATTCTCTCTTCATTCTTAGTTGTTTGAATTAGACCCTTAATTAAAGGAGTCTGATTACCCTAATTGGTACTAATTTGATCAGTTTCTATATTTGTACCCTCATGCATGCCTCACTTATTTTTAAAAATCTATATAAATGGCTTAGCCCTCCCTTTTTAAGTAAAAAAAAAAACAAATGAGAAAAAGAAATAACGATCAAGCAATAGGAAATATTCTCTACTCTATTTTTCTCTCAAATACACAGACCAGTTCTGTGTACTTCTCCTCTTTGCTTTCTAAAATACCTTTAAGTTTGAGTGTTCTGCTGAAAACCTGAGTTAGTTCTGCCATTTGCTTGCTGTGGTTACTGTGCTGTTCTCCTTTTTTTTACTTTTCAACTGGTATGTCCATCTAAGTTTAATACTGATCCTCCACTATGTGTTTTACATTCTAGTTCTGTTATGATTTTATTTACTGGTTTTCTGCAACTTTGTCATTATTGTTTTTATGTGAATTCCCTTACCCTTTACCCCTTTATATGCGAGTTATGGTTCAAGGCATAACAATACTCTAATAATTATTGCTATAATTCTGAACTGGGTTCTTTGAATCCCTAACTTAATCAGTTCACACTCCCTTTCGCCGTTTATATGTTTGAGCCTTGGACTTGGGTCTGATAGTTTCCTAATCACAATCCAGACCTTGGTCTGAGCTTCAAGGGTCTGCTCCTAGTTTGTTTAACCAAACAAGTGTTCAGGGGTGTTCTAGCCTACTTTGTGGCTAGGCATGACCACCACTTCATGGCTCCCCAATTCCCCTTTCACTTTGCACTTACTCTTAGCTGTTAAGTTCTGCCCCTCTCTTGCAAGCCATGCTTTGGGATCCTAGACCTCCCTATGATCTTGGATGCCCGAGAGATTGCTCTTCCACACTGCACTTTTCTAATTCTAATGGTATCCTGGGTGTATGCAATGCCGGGAATCTCTGAGATTTCTTGGAACTTTGAATCGCTTTGGATAAAGAGAAGGCTTTGGAAATCTGGATCCCGGAATATATTATTCACATGTTATTAGACATTAAGGTTGAACTAGACTTCTCAGATCAAGATGTTAGCTTTTGATGTATTTTTCTATATTCTTTTCTAGTTTGTAATAACTTGTATAAAAACTCAGGGAGCATAGTAAAAGGGTGTGGGAGGGATCTTTACGTTTTTGCATAAAAAAGGGTAGAATGTGAGACGAAAGTGCTAGAAAGAAGAATGAATGAGAGGAAACTTCTCAGGGTACCCCAATTGCTAAAGTACTGCTCAGATTAAACAGGAATTGCTTAAATTCCAGCAAGAACTGGACCAAGTTCGGAACTTGGCAAGCCTATCATTCTCTCTTGCTGCTCCTGATACCAACACCCTAAATCCCATACTTCCACATAGCACCCCACAACCACAAATACAACTCACTCACACTCAAACCTGCTACACATGCAATAACACTCCACTACTCATTCCCAAACCACCAAACACTACAAACGACCACCTCCACAACGCTCCCATCTTTGTTGAAATTATACCCCACTGCACCCAACCGATCTCAAGTGCATCTGAATCAGACAACAAAGACTCTCTTATCAGGAACTTGGCTGCAGAACTCAAGAAGTTAACTAGCCGGGTCCAGGGTGTAGAAGGTAGCAAAGGCATCGAGGGGCTGATATATGAAGATCTTTTTATTCAGTCGGATGTTGAACTCCCGGATGGGTACAAACCTCCTAAGTTCGAGATGTTCGACGGTACAGGTGATCCCAAAGTCCACTTGAGGACATATTGTGATAATCTAGTAGGATTTGGAAGAGATGAGAAAATTCGCATGAAGCTGTTAATGAGGAGTCTGAAAGGAGATGCCTTGTCTTGGTACATACGCTAAAATTCAAAGAAATGGACAAACTGGGTAGGCATGGCATCGGACTTTATGGTATTCAAGTTTAACACAGAGAACACACACGATGTGTTTTATATCCAGAATCTGAAGAAGAAACCTACCTAGACATTCCGCGAGTATGCTACTCTTGGAGGTGAGAAGCCGCTAAGGCCAGGCCGGCCTTATAAGAAGAGCAGATAAACATGTTCTTTGTCCGGGCTCAGGATCCACAATACTATGAAAGTCTGATGATGATAGAGGGTCAAAAATTCTCCGACCTCATCAAATTGGGAGAAAGAATTGAAGAAGATATCAAAAATAGTATGGTCACTAATGTCGAAGCAATACAAGCCACCAACAAGGCTTTACAGTCGGGTGGAACATCAAAGAAGAAGGATGTAAACTCCGTAATGGCTGTGCAAAGAACTAAATCCCCTATGAATTACCAAACATATCCAACAACTCCAATTACATATCAACCTTCCCTGAATTATCAAGCACCCTTGCCCATATACCAAATTTCGTCACCTACCTACAGACCATTTCCACCACCTACATATTAGCCCACTTCACCAAGATATTCCCAACCTGCACCTATATACCAAGCCTATAATTCCCAACCTTCTCACTTCCAATCACTACCCACTCGCCAAAACTTTTCTTAACCCAGACCAAATTTCGATTGCCGACCTCCTAGACAATATACAGCAATTGCCGAGCCAATTGACCAACTATATGAGAGACTCAAAGCAGCCAGTTACATCATCCCTATCCCAGCCATAACTCCAGAAAGTCCCTCCCAATGGATCAATCCGAACAAAACCTACGTATATCATTCCGAAATGAAATGCCATACCATCGACGAGTGTCGCTCATTGAAAGACAAGATTCAGACCTTGATTGATAATAAGGTCATCATATAAAAGAAGCCCGCTCCCAATGTTCGCAACAACCCCCTGCCTGACCACAAAGATGGAGGCATCCGCATGATCGAGATTGAGGATGATTGGGACCTTAAAGGGTCAATTGTATTGATTGCCGAAGGAGATGAACCAAAGAAGCCAATAGTCACCCTCAACCCTATTGTTGTCAAGATCCAGCCCTTTGAGGGCGATGAGGTGAATATGTCCATACCGCTCGAGTTCGAAGCGCCTCCTGCAAAGGTGCCAGGACCAATTGAGGTCGCGTTTGGAATTCCAAAGGCACCTGCATCATTTGAAGTTGTTGTGTTACCTCCAAGGTTGCCTATTTCGGTCATGATGATAGATGTGACCCCGTTCAACTCAAACGCTATACCTTGGGATTAAAAAGCTGGAGCTAGGAGAGAAGGGAAAACAAAACTGGAGAAGTGATCGCCGCACAGGGCATGACCAGAACAGGTAGGGCATACACTCCGGAACACCTAGCTGAGTCCAACAGGCAAGCCTCGGGACAGCCTATTAAAACTGGACCCGATGACCTTTGGAGAAAGATACATGAAAAAGAATACTCGGTCGTGAAGTAGTTGAACAAAGACCAGCGAAGATTTTTATTCCGGCTCTTTTGCAAAACTTTGAGGCACACAAGAATGTTCTGATGAAAATATTGAGTGAAGCTTATGTTCCCAGCAACATAACTGGAGGCGAGATGGTGAATATGGTGGGAAAAGTGTTGGAGAGTCACAGGATCACCTTCCACAAAGACGAGCTACCACCAGAAAGACTAAGTCACAATAAAGCGTTGCATATCACCGTGCAATGCGAAGATTACTTCATCACTAGAATCTTGGTCGACGGAGGATCCAACCTTAACATTTGTCCACTGATAACTCTCAGGACGTTGGGAAAAGGTTTGGATGAGATCAAAGATGGGGCTATCAATGTCAAAGCCTTCGATGGGTCCCAAAGATCGACCATTTGGGAAATTAACCTGTTCTTACAGATGGGGCCAACCTGGTTTCATGTCGACTTCCAAGTGATAGACGTCCCAGCATCCTACAATTTTTTATTGGGGCAACCTTGGATCCACGCCGCTGGAGCCGTAGCATCAACCTTGCATCAGTCAGTAAAGTTCAAATGGAATCACCAAAACGTGATTATTCATGGCCATGGTAGCAACCCTATATACAGTCGCCAGACCATCCCAATGATTGGAGGCTGAAGGAGAATAGGCGTAGAAATATACCACCACATCGAGCGGGTCAATGCTGTGGATAAAGACAAATGGTAAGATAACAAGATCAAGAGAATCCTAAACTGGTGTAGGTATGACCCTGGAAATGGACATGGGAAGAATCTCCAGGGTATCACCAAGCCCATCAAAGTAAAGAAGCACGGTACTACTTCTGGCCTTGGTATGAATATACGTGGAAGGAGCTTGATGTCTGGTCGCCATCGTGGCGCGACCAATAATATCCACTGGAGCACCCTATACCTCGTCTACCTTTCAACTGGCAGATGTCATGTATGGATCAGAGGAAGATGAGGCATTAACATCGATGAAGAACTTGTTTCTAGAGGATTATATGGACTGTTGCGTTATCTTCGAGGGGGAAGGGGAGGAAGGCCCTTCCATACAAGCTATGAATCAAGGGGAACTCCTCACTAATTAGTCGATCGGGACCACCAGGGCTCGGAGAGCTTCGAGTAGCAAGGCTAAACAAAGCACCATGCATTACATCTTTACTTTTCACTATTTGATTTTTTCTTTCCGCATTGTCATTACTTTTGAAAAGAGCTCTGATGTTTCGAACAATTATGAAGTTAATCAAAGCATTTTCAAGTTTATCATATATCTCACTCTTATTATTTTCTCTATTATTTACTTTATTTACATAGCATTACTATTACCTATCTAGATGATGAACCAACGACTATGACTTGCAATGAGACAACGCAACAAACAGATATAGATTCAGAGAAGGATGATATACTAGAAGAGCTTCTCTGAGAGGTCAAGAACTTTGAGAATATGCCTAAATCCAACTTGGACGAAACTGAGATTGTTAATTTGGGAGATGCCGAGAATGTCAAGGAAACACGATCAATGTGCATTTATCATCATCCAAAAAGAAAGAGTACACAGAGTTATTAAAAGAGTATGAGGACATATTTGCTTGGTCGTATGATGATATGAATGGTCTAAGTACATCCATTGTAGCTCACAAGTTACCTACAGATCCGATATGTCCACCGGTAAAATAGAAGCTTAGAAAGTTCAAACCCGACATGAGTTTGAAAATCAAGAAAGAAGTTACCAAGAAAGTCAAAGCAGGGTTCTTAGGGTGGTATAGTATCTGACATGGTTAGCCAACATCGTGCCAGTACCGAAGAAGGATGGGAAGGTTAGAGTCTGTGAAGCTACCGGGATATCAACCGGAGCAGTCCCAAGGATGACTTCCCCTTGCCAAACATACATATCCTAATTTACAACTGTGCCAAGCATGAGTTGCTGTAATTTGTCGATTGTTTTGCTGGATACCATCAAATATGGATGGATAAAGAAGATGCGGAGAAAATGGCTTTTATCATGCCATGGGGATGTACTGTTACAAAATGATGCCGTTTGGTTTTAAGAATGCTGGTGCCACCTACGTGAGGGCCATGACTACCATATGACATGATACATATAGAAATCGAGGCATATATGGATGAAATCATGATCTAATCCAAGAAAGTCATTGATCATATGGAAGACTTGAGAAAATTCTTCAACAGATTGAGAAGGTACAATTTGAAATTGAATCCCGCCAAGTGTGCATTCAGGGTTCGTGCTGGAAAGTTACTGGGTTTCATCATGAGTCACCGAGGAATAGAATAGGATCCGTCAAATGTCAAAGCCATTCAAGAGTTGCCACTACCAAAGAACAATAAGGATGTGATGAGTTTTATGGGAAGGCTCAACTATATTAGCGGTTCATAGCTCAGTCCACTATTATTTGTGAACCTATCTTCAAGATGGTAAAGAAGGATGTTGCCACCAAATGGACTGACGATTATCAAAAAGCTTTTCATAGAATTAAGGAATACTTGTCTACGCTGCCAGTCTTGGTTCTGCCCGAACCAGGAAGACCCCTATTGCTTTATCTCGCAGTATTGGATGGAGCATTTGGTTGTGTTTTGGGACTACATGATGAAATGGGGAGAAAAGCGAAAGCAATCTACTATCTCAGCAAGAAGTTTACCTAGTGCGAGGTCCGGTATTCCTTATTAGAACTCACCTGTTGTGCTATGACCTAGGTAGCTCATAAATTAAGGCGTTTTTTCTCTTCCTACACCATTTATCTCATCTCCAGAATGGACTCGCTAAAGTATATCTCCCAGAAGCCTATGCCTACTGGCAAGCTCGCCAAATGGAAAATCCTGCTAAGTGAATTTGACATTGTCTACATAACTCATAAGGCAGTCAAAGGACAAGCTTTGGTAGACCATCTCGCCGAGAATCCCATGGGAGAAGAATATGAGCCACTAAAGACGTATTTTCCCAATGAAAAGGTATATTTCATAGGAGAGGACATTGCAGAATCCTATGATGGTTGAAGGATGTTTTTCGACGGAGCTGCAAATTTCAAAGAAGTTGGCATAGGAGCAGTCCTGGTATCAGAAACCGGTCAGCATTACTAGGTATCTGCCAAGCTCAAGTTCCCATGTACCAACAACATGGCCGAGTACAAAGCCTGTATCTTAAGGCTTAAACTGGCCATCGATATGAACATTCAGGCGTTACTAGTGATCGGAGACTCATACCTACTCATACATCAGGTTCAAGAATAGTGGACAACCAAGAATTCTAACATACTCCCTTATATGCATCACATACAGGAGTTGAGGAAAAGATTCACAAGGACCGAATTTCAGCATGTTCCTAAAATACAGAATGCGTTCGCTGATGCACTAGCGACTTTGTCATCCATGATTCAACATCTAGATACAGATTTCATTGATCCCATCCAAGTCAAGATTTATGACCAACCAGCTTATTGTGCTCACGTTGAGAAAGAAGCCGATGGGAAACAATGGTTCCATGACATCAAAGAGTATTTGACCATAGGAGAATACCTAGAGCTTGCCAATGCTACTCAGAAGAGCACGCTTTGGATGAAGTGCGCACAGGGACTTGCGGACAACACATGAATGGTTTTGTTTTAGCAAAGAAGATACTCCGAGTAGGATACCTTTGGATGACTGTAGAAACGGACTGCATCCAGTATGTCTGAAAGTGACATCGATGACAAATACATGTAGATATGATAAAGGTGCATCCTAATGAGCTTACTGCAACAAGCTCGTTGTGGCCGTTCGCCACATGGGGAATGGATGTTATCGGACCGATCGAGCCTGCCGCATCAAACGGGCACACGTTCATCATAGCGACAATTGATTACTTTACCAAATGGGTTGAAGCAGCATCATACAAAGCAGTGACTAAAAATGTTATGGGAGATTTTGTCCGCGACCATATCATTTGTCAGTTCGGAATCCCGGAATCAATCATCACTGACAATGGTTCCATCTCAATAGCGACTTGATGGAAGCAATGTGTGAAATATTCAAAATCAAACACAAGAACTCTACAGCCTACAAACCTCAGATGAATGGAGTTATGGAGGAAACCAACAAGAATATCAAAAAGATACTAAGGAAGATGATTGAAAGGCACAAACAATGGCACGAGAAGTTATCATTCGTCTTATTGGGATACCGTACCACAGTCCGCACATCAATAGGGGAAACTCCCTATTTTCAATACTTCAATAGAGGCTTCATAAACTAGAGTAACAGCTAGTCAGAGTCGCATGCTTTTCATATTAAACTATGCTGACTACAAATATGTTTCAAAATTGTATTAGTATTTCCGAACTTATGTTTCAAAATTGTGTTACTATGTTATGATATCACATGTTGATTCAGCCAGCCAGTTGGTTTGTTCGGTCACATGTAGTTAGGCACCGAGTGCCGTGTTACGTCCAGGCCCAGGTTTGGGGCATGAAAAAGCTTGGTATCAGAGCACTAGGTTCAAGAGTCTTAGGGAATCTATGAAGTCGTGTCCAGTGGAGTTTCCTTTATATGTGTGTGTTGGCCACTCATATAAACAGTTAACTACCAAAATATCCAGGATTGTGTCATTTCTTTCTTTTTTAGGTCGTGCCATGAAGCTTAGCGAAATAGTTAACCTTCATTTCCTATCGAATTCCATACATACCAAATGCCCAAGCGGTAGGCAAAAAAGTCTATGGTTTTAGAAAAGATAATTTGCCTATTGTGGTATTAGTATGGAGTACATGTTGGTAACAAATGAGATTTGAGATGATGTTGAAAGTGGAATGCAATAGATAGTAGTACAGATTAGAGCATAACCTTATCAGAAAGTACAAAAGTAGTCATTATATTTTATGGTTAACAGTTTAACTCAGTTAATAGTTATACAATCTTTCATTAGCAAGTTTATAGTTATTCAGAATGCCAATTGTTTGGTATTCAATTACCAGACCTCCAATTTTTGGTGTATCAAAATATTTGGAGACTTGTGAGTACAAGGTGATGCATATGGATGCTCAAAGAAAATGTAAATAACAATGATCATAGCAAAATCTTTTCATATTTTAGGGATTAAGACCCAAGACTCACCAGATGGTGCGTGATGTAATTTATCAGATGTGTATGGCATTGTATCGGTATGTCAGACCCCTTGGTGTAACAGGTTAAGAATTCAATCGCAGCAGGCATAGAATAGATCACTATAGTTTTGAACAGAAAATAGCCTAAGGGAAATATAGCTAATAATAATATAATGTACGAAATGATAACCAAGAGCAGCCGACATTGAATTTTAGGGAATGACTTTAAGTTGGTTAGATTTATTCAAATTAGAACTAGAAAGTACCATGTTAGTGAATTTGTATATGAAGTTTCTACTATTGTGAGATAAAAGATATAACAGTTTCCCTTCATATGATGTGACTGTGTGTTTAGGCTGGAGGTTTATAGTCTGAAGTGATTTTGAAGTGTATAGAAAGTTTGGGGTTAGATATTCAAATTTTGTTAAGACAGATGAAAATTTTCTAAGTGTGATCCATGTGCATAGATTAAAAGGAATGATAGTGTATGACAAGAAAATATGGTCAAATGATGAGGGAAGTTAAGATAAACCTTATGCTTCACTTTAGTTGTTCAAATCAGAGCAAGAAAACATGATGCTAGTAGGTGGTTAGTAAAAGAATAGTAAATATATTTTTTGTAAATATAGTGAATTAGCAATTTCAGCAGAGCTAGTAGAGGTAAGGTTTGATTCACTTAGTCAGTTAAACTCCAATGAGTGGATGACAGTTTGAAATATCGAACATGTGTTAAATCCAAAGAGGTTAAGTTAAACCTGAAGTACAGTGAAAGTGGGAAAAAATAGCTAGCAGTGAAAGAGCAAGCAACAGAAGAATAACTTTTAGGAATTATCGAAATGTTGTTTCTCCATGATTGATAGTATTAGTAGAGTTAAATTATTAAGATGGTGTATTATAGTTTTGGTTACATTTGCTTTACGTTATGTGAACAATTTAGTTTTTCTAACTCAGAAGAAAGTTGAAGGATGAGTCGTCATTGACGTAGGGTGCAAGAAATTGCAGAAAATAAGGAAAGTTATTTGGATCCCAACAAAAACAGAAGATCCGGAAGTATAAGATCTTTGGTCTAAGGGGTGATGCGAAAATTTTCAGTAAGTCCAGTTAGAGATTTGAAACCCAAATAGTTAGCATGAGATATGAAAAAGAAAATTAGTTCAGTAATGAGGGTGATTGAATAATTACCACAAGGAATATGTCTAGTATGTAAAAGAAACACAAAGTGAGTTAAATGATCAATGAGGTTAGCTATTGATGATAAAGTGATCACAAAAAAGCTATAAAATCATGCTTATTTACGTGTTACGAGGGTAGCGTCATTGAACGAGGTGATAATATTCCAAGTAGTGGTCAGAGATTAGCTCATAACAATATTATAAGTGTTTTCATGAAGTGCTTAAAAAGATAATCAACTGTGGGAAGTATAACTCATGAAAAAGGTTGACAAGAGAACTATGTTGAAAGAAGTCCACTGCTTAGACAAGGTAAGAATTCAACTTTCGGACACTAAAGATAATAGAGTTGATTAGAATAAGACATGTTCCTCCTTAGAAGCCGAAGCAAAGGAGAAATGGTTTGATGATCCCTACTTGGTGTTGGTGAAAGAGAGGATCTACATGCATAAGATGATGGATTTTGAAAAAGGGGGAGATGATGGTACATTGAGATGTAGGGACAGACTATGCGTTTCGGATGTAGACGGGCTTAGAGAGCGGATTATGTCAGAATCCCAGAACTACAGGTATTCTATCCACTTGGGTTTTTGATAACTAGGGATTTTTAACGCATTTTATACTCCTTCTTGATTATGCTTTGATTACAGATTCATACAAAATAGTACCAAAAGGCTCACAAGTTGTGATTGATTGCAGGATTGATCAAAAAAGTGACGAGATGCCAAAGATTGGCTCAAAAGCAGTGAAACCTGCACAAGTACCAAAGACAAGACAAACTTAGGACAAACAGGCCTAGTGCGGCCACACTACACTTTGTGCGATTCGCGCTAGGGAGATTCAGATGTCAAGTGCCAGGTTCAAGCTTGCGGTGTCCGCAGTCCATTCTGCTCGTACTGCAATAGAAGCCTTCGCATCCGCAGTCCATTCTACGCGGTATGCGGAGCATGGGTTCAGAGAAGTGCAATTGCTGAGTTAAGAGCCTAGTGCGGCCGCAGTCCATTCTATGCAGTCCACACTTATCTTGCAGTGGCATTTTTGTCCAGTTTTTCCAGCTTAGTATAAATAGAACCTTTTTATCCATTTTTAGGGTATAAGATATTACCAGACTTGAGCTGCGCTCATGAGAAGACATTTTGTAGCCATTTTGGGCATTTTAATGTAGTTTAAGTAATTGAATCTTTGTATTTACTTTAGCAATTAATTGTTATATCTTTCTCTTTATCTATTTCTCTATTTTTATCTTCAAGCATGAGTAGCTAGACCTTAGCTAGGGTTGTGGCTCTACCCTAGAGTGGGTAATTGATGGATGGTTCAAAGTAGGGCTAGATTGACTATGAGTGTTTGTTATTTGGATTAATTTTATGGTTTAATTTATGAATTGGTGGTTGAAAACACTTAATTGTGCTAAGTTGACTTGGATCTTCTTAAGAAATAGAGCCTAAGTCTCAAAAATTGACCCATCAAGGAATTGAGATGGATTCAAGAGAATTGATAGCCCCAATTAAAGGTTTAGTCCTCTAGAGAGTAATTACCCGACTTGAACCCTAGTTGTTTGAGCAAATTTGCCTACCCATTTGGTTTTGAGAAAGTCAATTGAGCAAAATTACTCTCTCTACCGAGAAGTGTGAGAGTGGGTAAAATTGTGCAACGCTTATAGTATATTTCCCCAGTCATGTCAATTGATCCTTAGAAGCAATTACCCGTCACATGGACACCTAGGTGAAAGTCACTACCCTAGTGCCCCTTAATCCATTGGATACAACTTGTAGTAATTCTCTCTAGCATAATATAGTTTCAATATTAATTTTTAGTTTGATAATAGTAGTTTATTATAGGAAAAAAACCACCAATGATTGGAAGTTATATTTGGAACAAATAAACAATCCAAAAATGAATAGATACCCAACTCCAATCCTAGCTCTCTGTGGAAATCAATCCCGACCTACAAATCGGTTAAAAGCTATCGCAACTCGCTCTCGCTACTTTTTAGTGTTGCAAAGTTGGTTGTGATCAGGTTTTCCAAAGATGTATCATGATTTTAAGGAGATATATTGGTGAAACGACATCAAAAAGGAAGTTGCAGACTTTGTGGCCAAGTGTCTGAATTGTCATCAAGTAAAATTCGAGCAGCAGAAAATCAAGTGTGTATCTCAGAACACAAATATCCTTTAGTGGAGATGATAAATATGGAACTTATAATAGGATTATCTCGCTCATTTTGAAATCATGGTTTTTATTAGCGAAGGTGCAGATTGCCAATTAGTTGGTTCGAAGTTGGCAAAGCGAAGTTGTTGGGACAAGATTTGGTCAACCAGTCTATGGAGAAAGTCATGTTGATTCAAGAGCATTTGAAGACAACTAAGAGTTGCCAAAAGTCCTATTCAAACATGCAACATCGAGAACTAGAGTTTCAAGTTGATGATTGGGTGTTTCTTAACGCTTCTCCTGAGAAAGGAGTTATAAGACTAGGGAAGAAAGGAAAGCTCAATCACAGATACATCGGCACATATAGGATCCTACGAAGGGTCAGGTAAGTAGCTTATGAGTTAGAATTTCCACCATAATTAGTTGCTGTACACTAGTATTTCACGTGTCATATTATAACATTCAAGTTTCTAGTACTCAGATCTCATGTCACGACATTTATGTTTCTAGTATTCAGGTCTCATGTTAGAATATTCAAGTTAGTTCAGTACTCAGATACTCATGTCAAGAAAGTACTCACATATTCATGCTAGCTTAATACTCAGATATTTATGTGAGTTCAGTGATCAAATATTCACGTGAGTTCAACATTCAATTATTCGTGCCAGTTCAGTATTCATATATCCGTGCTAGTTCAGGATTTACGTATCCGTGGCAGACTAATATTCACGTATATGTTTTATGTTATGTGTATTATGATGCCATGTGGAGATAATATTATGCTCTGTTAGTCGGTAGGTAGTTTGGAGAAATGTCGAAGGTATCTAACCTTCTCATTTATACCTTATATTGCAATCTTCATGTCTTTCAGTGTTTACTCAGTTTAGTAGCCATTCAATCTAGTACATATTCAGCTCAGTATCTCATCAGTTCAGTAATTGTGTATTCATTCAGTTTAGTATGCAATTATTAATTAAAGTTCATGTTACCACCAGAACCATTTAAGTCTGGAGTTAGCTAAGGATACAACCAGGACAATCATTCAAGGATGAATGATCCCAAGGGGGAGATAATATAACATCACGTTAATTTGAATAAGTTGTTGATGCATTAAATGAGTATTATTTTGACGAATATCAACTGGATATTATAATTAAGTGTAATAGGCATATCATATGTTATTTCGGGTCCAAGGAGAGAACTAAGTCTAAGCTATGTTGGAAATTACATGATAGACTAAAATTCTAATGAGCACCACACAAGACTATATTTTGGATGCACATATCTAAGTTTATTTAAGGTTTTATGTGATACAGAACCTACCAACTGAAATATCTTCGAGTGTAGTTTCTAACGCTTCAAACAATTTGTTATATGGGCATTCCTATCAGAAGTTATGACGAAATTACCAACGCTGGCAGAATTTTACACTATCGCGCCGCCCCATGCGCGCAGTTGTGTAGATTATCAAAGCACCTCCAGATTTTGTTCCTAGACACATAATTCATTACCACGCCACCCAACGCGGCGCCCCATGCGCCGTGGCTATGCAAATCGTGTAGGAAATCATTCTATCCATGATATGTGTGCTTTGGTTGTATTAGCATGATTTCCAGGTATAGGTTTTGATGAATGACAAACAATGAAGTCAACTGTCAAACAATTTTATTATGTGACAAACAATGAAGATTGAATACCAAGAAGCATATTGATGAAGGGATTGCACAGAAAAGCCAAGACGAGCTCAAAAGTTAAAGACTGAAGACCCAAGGCGTAGTGTCGTTAGGTAGAACAAATGTAAGAGCAACATTTAAGTTATCTCGTCTTTTGGATCAACATAGGTCATCATAAATATGCATAAAATCATTTTATCAAATCATAAATATCATAAAGATATTCATATACTTCAAACAAAATGATTTTCAACGTTTTCATTTTAACCAAAATGGTTTTTGAAGTAAGTTTACGATTCTGGACAGAACAGCCAGATAATCGATTATCCTTATGCTGATAATCGATTATGTTGGGATTCCAGCCAAAACTGGAAATTCCAGCATGGCTGCATAATCGATTATCACTATGAGGATAATCGATTATCTGTTTTTTCCAGCTTAAACTGGAAATTCCAGAGAAGGTAAATAATCGATTATCCTCTAGAGAATAATCGATTATTCACTGACCGTTGCCTTCCAACGTTCAGTTTTAAGAACGTTGAGAAGATAATTGATTATGTAAATTAGATAATCGATTATCTTGGCATAAAATCAGCATTATTGATTGCCTATTAAGCAACGGACATACAACCTCTACCACCTATAAATAGAGGTCTTTGGGACTCATTTCATATGAACAATATCTCTCATTATTCTTGAACATATTGATAACATTTCTACATCATATTTAGAGCTTTTGTTGAGCCATTTGAGAGACAACTTTGTGTTGTTCATAGAGCTTATATTGTATCTCTTTATCTACTCTTCTTAGAGAGTTTTTGTTGTAAAAGAGAAAGGTTTTTGAGAAGACCATACCTTCTCATTGAGCGTTGGGTTTGCTAAGTACCTTCAATCTTTGTGTGTGAAGTCTTGTGGTGTGGTATCCACGAGCAAGGTGAAGTCTTGAGGTGAGGTATCCTCGAGCAAGTTGAAGTCTTGTAGAGCGTACATCTACGAGCAAGTGTAACGGTTTGTTAGGCACCCGTAAGCTTAACGAGTTAGTGTAAACTCGAGAGAGTCTCTCGGGAGACTGGACGTAACCACACATTGTGGCGAACCAGCATACATCGGTGTGTTTTTTCCTTACTCTTTTATTTACCGCACTTATTTTACTCCTGCGATTTTAATTCCGCAAAAGTTACCGACATTCTCGTGCCTCACTATTCACCCCCCCTCTAGTGAAGGGCATAAATCCTAACAGTTGGTATAAGAGCCTAACTCTCTGAAAGCCTTAACCGGTTGAGAGAACGATATATTTTTTGTTGAGAATGTTGAACGCAGGTATGATGAGCGAAGGACACTCTACCATTAGGCCTCCACTATTTGATGGAACCAATTATACATATTGGAAAGAGAGGATGAGAATATTCATCCAATCAAATAACTTTCGATTATGGCACATCATCAAGAACGATGAACAAATGCCGACAAAGAAAGTTGGGGAAATCATGGTTCCAAAGGAGGAAGATGTATATAATGCCGAAGATATCAAGAAGGTTGAAAATAATGCAAAGGCCATCAATATGTTGTATTGTGCCGTGAATCCGGATGACTATCGGAAGATCTCTTGCGGCACAACCGCCAAAGAGATGTGGGATAAGCTTGAAATCACTTATGAAGGTACGCCTCAAGTCCGAGAATCGAAAGTTGATTTTCTAACACATGAATATGAACTCTTTAGAATGAGGGAGAATGAAAGCATCGATATTATGTTCGATCGGTTCTCAATGATCATCAACAATCTCCATGCTCTCGGGGAAGTATACTCGAACAAAGTTCATGTTCGAAAAATCTTGAGGAGTCTCACTCCCGAATGGCGTTCCAAAGCCAATGCCATCCAAGAGTCGATAGGAATCACGGACGTCACAATTGATGGACTAAGAGGTAACCTCAAAACTTATGAAAGCACTATTCTTAATCCTTATTTTGGAAACAAGAAAAATTCAAATATTGCCTTCAAAGCCTCATCTTCTAAAAGAGAAGAGGTAAGTGATTCGGATAGCGATGATGATAATATTTCCAATGCCTTGATCGAAAAGTTTTATAAGTTTATGAAAAAGGAAATTAAGAAGGAAGAACCAAGTTCTTCATGCCATAATTGTGGAAAACTTGGGCACACCAAATCTCATTGCCCAAAATCCAAGGACAAGAAGAAGAACAAACACCAAAGGCGTGTGACATGGGATTCGGAAAGCTCGGGTGATGAAACGGCCGCCTTATGCCTCATGGCTAACGAGGAAGAAGAGGTAAGTAATTCTAACTCTTACTCTTTTGAAGAATTACAAGAGGCTTTTAATGAATTATATGGTGAATTGAAAAAGACTTCAAAAATCTCCAAAGAGGCCAAGGCTAAAATTAACGTTTTAGAAGAGGAAAATAAATTTTTAGAAAATAATATTATTGATCTTAAAAATAAAATTAAGGAGATGCATGAAGATTCTTCAATTGATCAAAATTCTAATTGTTCATCTTGTGATTCTTTGAAATTAGAAAACATAGAACTTAGGGACACACTAGAAAAATATAGTGTAGACAATCCTAAAATAGTTGAAGAAATTAAAAAGAAAAGGCCCAGGAAAAATAAAAAGAATAAGAATCATGTTAGAAATTGCGATGCACAACCTAGAAATAATTCAAGGATTTTTTTATATGAATCTAGAATTAATCATTTTAGACCACCTAGAAATGATTCTAGGAATTTTATTAATGAGTCTAGAATTAATCATTTTAGACCGCCTAGAAATGACTCTAGGAATTTCAACGCTTCTAGGAATAACGACTTTAGATCACCTAGAACGTTTTTGGCTCAACCAAGACATATGCACAACCCGAATGTTATATGTCATTATTGCAACCGGGTAGGACACATAGCACCCGTATGTTTTGCAAAACATAGGGATTTATCTTTTAGCTATGATTATTATTTGCCTAACCCCCAAGGACCCAAAAGTGTTTGGGTACCTAAAACCTATTTTTAGGTACGTTTGCAGGTGTGCTTGAAGACTACAATATCGTAGTAGATGCACCAAGCACGAAACCTTATTGCATCGAGGGGGAATTTCGGTTAGTTATCATATTTTTGATAAAAACGTAATAGTTGATATCTGTTAACGATTGATATGTCTTTGTTAACAATTGGTATCAATTATTTTTGTTGATTCATGTTTTGATAACTTTTATTTTGAATAACAATTGGTATCAATTATTTTTGTTAAAAATAATGATTGATTCATGTTTTGATGAGTATTATTTTTGGTTTGAATAACAGTTGGTATATTCTTGAAAAATAAATGATTCATGTTTTCAATACAACTATTGGTTTGTCAAAAATTAACAGTTGATATGTTGTTAAGTAATATGATTTGCTAAAAATAACCGTTATTATGGTTGTTATGTTTTTGCTAACATTTGGTATCATTTTATGTTGGTATGATATTTTTTGAAAATCGTCATCATGTATATTCCTCATTGTATTTCCTATCTTATGTTTGACACTAACAGTTGGTATTCCCAAAAGGGGGAAGTGCCAAAAGGGGAAAGTAGCCTGTGTATACTCTCTTTTTGCTAATGCCAAAAGGGGGAAGAAATTAGGTGATATGCATCTAATAAGGGGGAATGTCTCCACCTTCTAGTATGCTTTAATTGAGGGGGAGTACTCAATTAAGGGGGAATGTTTTGCATAACTTGTATGTTGAGATATAGCATGAACTTAGGGAGAATCCGATATGCATATCTCTTATTGTTTGTCATTATCAAAAAGGAGGAAATTGTAGGAAATCATTCTATCCATGATATGTGTGCTTTGGTTGTATAGCATGATTTCCAGGTATAGGTTTTGATGAATGACAAACAATGAAGTCAACTGTCAAACAATGTTATTATGTGACAAACAATCAAGATTGAATGCAAAGAAGCATATTGATGAAGGGATTGCACAGAAAAGCCAAGACGAGCTCAAAAGTTCAAGACCGAAGACCCAAGGGGTAGGTCGTTAGGTAGAACCAATGTAAGAGCAACATTTAAGTTATCTCGTCTTTTGGCTCAACATAGGTCATCATAAATATGCATAAAATCATTTTATCAAATCATAAATATCATAACATTTTCATATACTTCAAACAAAATGATTTTCAACGTTTTCATTTTAACCAAAATGGTTTTTGAAGTAAGTTTTTGATTCTGGACAGAACAGCCAGATAATCGATTATCCTTAAGCTGATAATCGATTATGTTGGGATTCCAGCCAAAACTGGAAATTCCAGCATGGCTGCATAATTGATTATCACTATGAGAATAATCGATTATCTGTTTTTTCCAGCTTAAACTGGAAATTCCAGAGAAGGTAAATAATCGATTATCCTCTAGAGAATAATCGATTATTCACTGACCGTTGCCTTCCACCGTTCAGTTTTATGAACGTTGAGAAGATAATCGATTATGTAAAGTAGATAATCGATTATCTTGGCATAAAATCAGCATTATTGATTGCCTATTAAGCAACAGACATACAACCTCTACCACCTATAAATAGAGGTCTTTGGGACTCATTTCATATGAACAATATCTCTTATTATTCTTGAACATATTGATAACATTTCTACATCATATTTAGAGCTTTTGTTGAGCCATTTGAGAGACAACTTTGTGTTGTTCATAGAGCTTATATTGTATCTCTTTATCTACTCTTCTTAGAGAGTTCTTGGTGTAAAAGAGAAAGGTTCTTGAGAAGACCATACCTTCTCATTTAGCGTTGGGTTTTGCTAAGTACCTTCAATCTTAGTGTGTGAAGTCTTTTGGTGCGGTATCCACGAGCAAGGTGAAGTCTTGAGGTGAGGTATCCTCGAGCAAGTTGAAGTCTTGTAGAGCGTACATCTGCGAGCAAGTGTAACGGTTTGTTAGGCACCCGTAAGCTTAACAGAGTTAGTGTAAACTCGAGAGAGTCTCTCGGGAGACTGGACATAACCACACGTTGTGGCGAACCAGTATACATCGGTGTGTTCTTTCCTTACTCTTTTATTTACCGCACTTATTTTACTCCTGCGATTTTAATTCCGCAAAAGTTACCGACATTCTCGTACCTCACTATTCACCCCCCCTCTAGTGAAGGGCATAAATCCTAACAAATCGTTGTTTTTTTCAACCCAACCCTATTCTAATATAAAACCATCGGGGGTTATTTTTCCCACTTTATTTGGTCATATTTAGGGTTTTCCTCCACCATATCAAGACCTCCAACCCCTCCCATCTTCAAGGTAAGTAATCCCCATTATCTTGGTGTGGATTCCAATATTTACAATAGTATTGATGAAATATACGTATAAAATACTTAGATCTTCAAGGGATTTCTTCAAGAACTCAAAGGAGGGTTTTGCAAGATTTCTTCTAAAAAGGTAATCCTACACCCTTACACTTACATGTATGAATTTATAAAGGGAATATGAGTATGAATAAGTATTGTAACTCTTGGTATGGTGATTGGAAATCATAAGTTCTCAATTTAATTACACAACTATTATAGAGATTGAAAGATGTTTATTTAATGGAACTTTGTTGGTAGGGTGTGGATGGATGGCATATATGTGATGTTGGAAGCTATAAATTGATTAATTACGGTGGTGGGATAATTTTTTTATGAATGATGGTAATTAGATGAACTAACTATATGGTGATGAGATGTAGAGAATTATGCCTACAAGGTGTTTGATAATATACCTAAAATGCTTAAGTTATGGGATTTGTTACTAATATTGGTTCCATTGGATGTTCTATTGTAGATTGAAGGTTCTTAGTGTTGTGGATCGATGTAGTATCACTAAGGGGTGAAATTGAGGTACGTGAGGCTAACTCTCTTTACGTTTGGGAATCTATTATTCTCCCTACGTCCCATTTTTATAACTATTACTAGTTTCCTCAAAACGTAATTATGCCTTAGTTCCATGAATATTTGTAGAACTCTATTATCTAGTTCCGTAACTCATTTATAACTTTCATTCTAAATGTTTTGAAGCCATTGCATAATCAATATAAACTTTGGTTTGATGCCCATGAGTGTCAGTCTAGATTACTCAGCATTTCATAAACAGTTGGAGTTTTAGTTTTTCATAATCAGTTCATGAATACATGACTCAGTCTAGCTATATTCAGCATTCAGGTATCAAGTAACTCAGTATTTCAGCATCATGTATTTCAGTATGATTCTCAGTTCCTAATTTTAAATTACGGAATGTTGAACACATGTATTTGGGCCTCAGGCTGTAGTTTATGTTTTATGCATCTTTGGGCCTGAGGCCACAGTTTATGCTTTATCAGTTTTTTGGTCCGGAGGTCGCAGTTATGCTTTATGCATTTCAGACTTGTGGTTGCAGTTATATATACGTATACTTGGGGCCGAAGCCGCAGTTATTCACATATATATATTGGGCCTGAGGTCGTAGTTTAATATTCAGATAAACATGTTGTTCATCATTCATAAGAGGGAGTATTTATATCCTTACTTCCTTTCAGTTCAATTATTAGTTACCATTTCAATTATCAATTATCAACTCAGTTACTAGTTATAAGTTTAGTTATCGGTTATCAGTTATCAGTTATCAGTCCAGTTATCATTCATTAATTATCATTTCATGTATCGGTTATCATTTCAGTGATCAATTATCAATTCTCAATTATCAGCTTAGTTTGGGTTTAAGCATTTATAATTCTTTCTTTCAGTTGCTTTACATACCAGTGCAATATAAATGTACTGATATCTCTTTTTGCCCGGGGCTTGCATCTCACGATGCAGATACTGACTTATAGGTTGACGATTCAGAGTGCTAGGATTCTCGTAGCAGCTATTGGGTGATCCTCAAATCTTTCGTGGCATTATCATTACCTGATGGTCTTTCAATTATTACAGATAGACCGTGTTTTGAATACATCAATAGATGCTTCATAGACTAGAGCAACAGCTAGACAGCGTCGCGGGCTTTTCATATTAAGCTATATTGACTACAACTATATTTCAAAATTGTATTAGTATTTTTGCACTTTAATTTTTATCATTCATACTTTCAGAATATCACCATGTGTTAGTCTATTTTTTGCAGTTAGTATGTTATGATATCATATGTTGTTTCATCCAGCCAGTTAGTTCGCTCAGTCATATATAGTCAGGCACCGAGTGCGGTGTTACGTCCAGGCCCGGGTTTGGGGCGTGACATCAAATACCAACCAAACGATTGTATAATGTCAAAGTCAATCATGCAATTTACCTCATGCATAACTTTGTTAAAAATAAAATATGCATAACTTAAGTTACCATCATCTAGTAGGCTTCGAGATTCCAACAATGAAGGATTCTATTTTGAGTCTAACTTATTTTAATGTCTAAAATATTTCTGAAAAAAGGCTGAATGAACCAACATAGAGTATTTTTAAAAAATAAGTAAGTGAATAAATAAAAATTATATAGAGTCTCATCTATTTTAAGAAATAAGGATAGGCTATAGAGTCCAAGTTTTCCAATAATTATACTATAAATACGAATTAAAAAAAAAGAGTCCTGACATCCTGACTCGAGACCTTCACTTGGTATTTTTTGTTATATATGTTTGACCAAGTAGTTTTAAGCCTTTTTTGTTAAATCAATTTATTAAATAGACAAGGGATGAATCCACGTTAAAAGTAATAAACTCCAAATCTGAAGTTCAACAACTTGGATTGTATGGGATAGTGTTCAAGTCAAGAAATACCATGTTAATGCGCAATGACTGTTAGTAAATATGAGAATGAAAACATGCAATAAATGTGACAAATGGCATTAATGTAATAAGAAGGAATTTTTCACCCAAATATTAGATGAAATGGATAATTCATTTTTCTGACTACAATGTATGACTGCAAATAATGGAAGTGAACAAAGTGTTCTTGGATCTTGTGAATGAAATATGAATGTTTCATAATGGAATCAAACAGAGGAGACAAGACAAACGTTTTTGTATATTCTTGATAGTCAACTATTTACAAGATGTTCTTTCATAAAACGTCCTGGCACTTTTTGTTTCCTCTCTCCTGTTATTATAATGAATATTCCTAGAAAACCCTAAAAATTACAATTGGGGGAATATTCAATGGAATATTCCTATTCATAAACCTAAGAACATTCTAACCATTGTTGCTATTTGTTCTCTATTCGACCTTGGCACTGGTCTCTCTCTCTGGGCGACTCCTCATCACTAGACCGTGCTTGGTTTCGACCTCGGCCTTCGCTCGCCCATTTGCATTTAGTAAACTCGATCTAATTTTGACCAATATTGATAGCCCCCCCCCCCCTTATTGAGGTCGCCCTCTTGGGAGTCCTCAATTAGCGAACTTCATCTCCATCTAATCACAAAATATTTCATTATCGTGAATTGTGCTGAATTGGTCGATGTCGAATTGATGACTGATCAGCTCAAAGGTTGTATTGGAGTGGTTAACATAGGATGAAGGCATGTCCACGCACATCATCATTACGCATCTTCCCGATGCAATGCACAATTTCCAATGCCTCTGCTACTTCGATTTTGGTGTCAATGGCAGTTTCTTGCATCAATTTTGGCGCTAGAATATATTATAAATAGAGGAAGGGATATTCAAAAATGAAATTTTTCGTACTTCACATTCCATTTGCACCTTGCTTGTTCTTCTTCTTCTTCTCTAACCCTTATCTCGGATTTCGTTTAGTTTTTCATTTCTAGCTTTCGATATAGTGTCCTGTTGGTATTCTCATTCCTTCTCTACTGTATATATATCGCTGTACAAATGACAAACTCTCCTCAGGCTTCTGACATATTCTACGATGCTACCTCTTTGTTGGTAACCATGCCCTCCGATAGCGGTGAACCCACAGTTGCGGAAGATGAAAGTTTTCCCACCATAGAGGAGATTGTTCCTCAGAACCCAATTGTCATAAATGACTTCCCAAAAGAACCCGCCCATGCAATGGAGCAGGTACTATCAGTCTTGAGGTCGAAACAAATATCTGACCTGTAGTCTAAATTCCATATTCCTACTTATATCGATATTGTTCCGGCGGTAAGCGACACGATACAAGTTCACTGACTTAGGTATTGCTCTTTCTACACCTACCTGTTTTGGTAGGTTACTCTCTTCCTCTTCCCCCAGTCACCGAGGAGTTCTGTCGCTTTTATGGCTTCTACCGGCACAGCTTTCCTCGTACCCATATAAAGCCTTTTTTATGCTGGCGAAGTTCGAAGAGTTGGACGGCGGTGAAGTCTCCATCTACCATTTGTGCATCTCTTCTTACCTAGTTTCTAAAAAGGCACGCTGACTCATCTTCACCACCGTGGGACTAAAGTATTGGTGACATGAATGGATGACAAGGCGAATTGCCAGTTTTGGTGCAATAACTTCTTCGTCAGGACCGAGCACCTAGTGGCGGACCTAGGCGAGTTCCTTGAGCAGTGAAATTTCAACCGTAAGGGCCTTTTGCTGTCTGTCATATAATTTGTTTATCCCCCTATTTTTTGTTTCTGACTTACTCGTGTCTTTCTACTTTCAGTTGGTAAGCATCCACCTCCTTTAGTTCTTGATATCAAAACTGGGTAACTCGCATCTTACTACACATTGTGAGAATAGGTGATTGGGCATCCGATAACAAGCAGTTTGGGCACAAGCCTTTGATTAGTGAGGCTGATTCTCATTTCCACGACCCTTCATTTATCTTTATAGCTTATCATCTTCTTGTCATCATTATTTTTAAACATGATTTTATTTTTGTGCCAGGTCGGTGAGCTTCCAAGAAGGCAAATGCTCTGGTGTGCACATTCCGCCAGGCGATCGCATCGGCTAGGATGCAATTCGTACTGGTTGGTGTTTATGAGAGGGTAAAACTCTAGCTCCTCCATTGGGCGATTCCGTCCCACTGGTAGCCGTTACATTGGCTGAGACCTCAGATCACCGCATCATACACTAACTGACGATTCATCTCATAACGAAGAGGAGGTGGTACCGAGGAAAATGCAGAGGGTGGAGATTAGAAGGGTTGGTTATACTGATACTGAGTGGGAAAGGCCCATTGTTTTGGATGCAGAGGCAACGCCCTAAATGGGCATTGAGACTACTCCCATGCTGGCTATTTTCATGGAGGAAAGGACGTTAGAGGTTGAAGAGACCTACGTCAAAGGG
This sequence comes from Nicotiana benthamiana, assembly GCA_034376525.1. Classification (NCBI taxonomy): domain Eukaryota; kingdom Viridiplantae; phylum Streptophyta; class Magnoliopsida; order Solanales; family Solanaceae; genus Nicotiana; species Nicotiana benthamiana. The sequence goes on from CM067336.1 coordinate 40,895,727, forward strand.
GAACCTGCACAAATAGTCGGGTCGGCTTATCATCACCGGACAGAAGGGATAAAATCTTCCTCGTAGAAAATAATAGGTCGGGCTCCAAAGTCGACCCTGAAGAGGTACAGTATTTTTAGGAGAGGTTCACCCGATTGGAGATAAGGACGGATGGGCCTGTTCGATACATAGTCATCCCTGTAGATTATGACCTCTTGGCCAACCCGGAATGGGCAGTGCCGGACTTTTCTCCTCTGTGCATGGATTCTAAAAATAGGATGCTACAGTTGCTAAAGGATGTGGATTTGTCGTTGGGTATATCCAGCATGTCCTTGCAAGTAAGTTTTCTTTTCTCATGTTTGGTTAGTTCATTAATATGTGTAGTTTACTTCCGCTGGCCTATCTTTTTTTGCATGTCAAACTATCATCATGGAGAATGAGCGCGATCGGCAGGAAGAACAAAGGACGACCATCTTCAAGAAGATGGAATTCAAGTACAGAGAGTACCGTTCTAACAACTGAACACTAGACGACTTACTTAGCTAGGACGACCAATTTTAGACGATCCGCGATGGGCTCAAGCAGAAAGATGAGGAGCTAAGGGAGAAGGACAAGGAGCTTATGAGGGACATCGGTAGCTGCAGCATGCTTGAGGGGGCCCTGAATTCTAAGGATGATGAGCTTGATGTGATCAAGGGAGTGACAGCCGAGAATACTGAACTTCAGGAACAGGTGGAATCTTTAAGGATGGAGCTCAAGTAGAGTGAAACAAGGCCTGTCAAATTGAGGGATGACCAGGGTTGAAGAGTTGGGTCGAGCTGAGAAAGTCTGAATGGCCTCTACGGCGGAGGCGGCAGCTTTAGGGGCCATCCTCCATGTTTGCACGTTCGAGCGGGCTATTGAGGCGGAAACTTCGGTGCTCAAGGATGCAAGATTTGAGGAGCGGAATGAGGGTTTGGAGGTAGAGTTGTCTGAGCTCAATGAGCAGGTTATCGCCCTAAGAGCCGAGAAGGCGCAATAGTAGGCTCAGCCATCTATATCTCATGCTTGTGCCGATCCCTATATGTCACAAGAGTTGTATGAAATGAGGGTTCATGTTGAGGCCCAACTTGACATATACATGTCTCTTAAGACGGGTGGGAATATTTCCAAGGCAGAGCTTGAGGGTGTTCGTGTGAAGGCATGTGCATCTCGTGACACATGTAGCTATGTTCCTAGAATGCTCGATGGGGTCGATGGTGGAGATTCCTTTGATGTGCTTTCCTCCAACTCTTGGTATGATGATGAGCTTATTGGTGGTGTCGGTGATGGAGGTAATGATGCGGGGTCAAGTTTTTGTACTTGGTTTTTGCTTTTTGTGTTTTGTCGTTCACTTTTTCTGGGAGCATCTTTCAAACCTTTTGTATAATGTATTGGAATGGAAATGATTGAAATGGAACAATTTGTTGTTTGTTGTGTATTTTGGGCTCTTCTTTCATTTTTCTTTTCCGTGAGTGTTTTCTTTTGCGAGAAAGTCCCTGACCTTCGGTCGATCGAATGTAAGTAGAATTGAATGAGGTTGAATTTTTAAGGTTAATTCAAGAAACATTGAATATAGATCAATTCAAACGTGGTTGAATGTATGTTAATTCGAGCGAGGTCAAGTGTAGATTGATTCGAATGAGGTCGAGTGTATGTCTAATTTGAGCGAGGTCAAATGTAGATTAATTTGAACAAGGTCGAATGTATGTTAATTTGAATAAGGCTGAATGTATGTAAATTCTAGCGAGGTAGAATGTAGATTGATTCAAATGAAGTCGAATGTAAGTTTAATTCGAGAAAGGTCGAATGTAGATTGATTCGAATGAGGTCGAATGTAGATTGATTCGAACGAGGTCGAATGTAAATTGATTCAAACAAGGTCAAATGTAGATTTATCCGAAAAAGGTTAAATGTAAGTTTAATTCGAGCGAGGTTGAATGTAGATTTATTCGAACAAGCTTGAATGTAAATTGATTCAAACGAGATCGAATGTAGATTGATTCGAACAAGGTCAAATGTAGATTGATTCATATACTACTTTATTTATTCAATGGAGAATATTACATGTTTTTGTTCGGTTCGTATATAGACTCGGGGAGTCCCAGCCTATCGAGTCCCTTCATCGCTCGACCTAGGGAAGTAGTTCATAGGCGGGGTGATGAACTTAATACCTAACCTTTGAGATGCCCTCTTCGTCGCCTGATTAAAACCCTCACGAGAAAACCCAATTAGGACAAAACCCGGGTAAGCAAAAAGAGTACAACTTGGGTGACGTCCATCTTCAGAAGTTGAAGTATTTGAGGTGGGCGATGTTCCAATTGTTTGGTAATTGTTTTCATTGTTTCTAGTTTGAATGACCCCTTCTTAGCTGTTACCTTTATTTTGTATGTTCCATCCCAATTGGTTCCCTGTTTGCTTGCCATGTGTCTTTGCTTGCTTGTGTTTTGGCTTTGCCTTTATTGTAATGGTACCATTCTGCTTGTTGTTTTTGAGCTATCATTCTTACATAGGCCATGTCTCTTCGCTCATCTTTTTTTATCGAGGTCTTGCTTTCTCCTCTCATTATTACTAGGCCCGCTCTCATTAGAGTATCTCAAACTTTATTCCCCTACTTCGACTGGTATCATTGCATCAGTCCCATAGACTAGTGAATATGGCATTTCTCCTATGCTTGTTTTTGGCATGGTATGGTATGCCCATAGCACTTTTGGTAGCAGTTCTGCCCACAGTCCCTTGGGGTCCTCAAGCTTCTTCTTCATGATGTTCAGTATTGTTTTGTTAGAGGACTCCGCCTGACCGTTGCCTATACGGTGATATAGCATCGAGAGTATTCATGTGATATGACAATTCTTGAAAAATTTGGCAGTCTTTTTTTCGATAAATTGGGGTTTGTTGTCATAACTGATTTATTTGGCCATGCCGAAGCAATATATGATATTTCTCCATATAAGTGTGACAACTTCCTGTTCGCCTATTTAGGCGAATGCACCCACTTCTACCCACTTGGAAAAATAGTCATTTACGACAAAAATAAATCGTACATTACCTCCCCCTGCTGAAAGGGGTCCGATGATGTCCAGTCTCATTTGATGAACGGGCAATGCGAATTGACTCGGTAAAGGTGTTCGCTCGCCTGGTGGATCATTGGAGTGTATTTTTGGCATTTTTCACACTCTCTAATGAAGACGGAGGCCACCATTATCATGGTGGGCCAATAATAGCCTATCCGTATGAGGCATCTAATGAGGGCTTGATTACCTGTATGGGATCCACAATGGCCTTCGTGTACTTCTTCGAGGATGCGTCTAGTTTGGTTTGGTCTTAGGCATTTCGCTAAGGGTCCGCTAAATGTTCTTTTGTACAAGTCATGATTGATGATGTTGTATCTGGCAGCCTACATTCGAAGCATCTTGCATTATTTTTTGTTGGGAAAGAGCACTCCGTACTACAAATATGAGATGATACGGTTGCTCTAGTCCTAAGTCAAGTTTATAGTGCGTACCTCAATTTGGTGCATTAACGAACAGATGAGGGTGACCGCATTTTCTTTTCCATATATGTCCTTGGTTGCCGCTGCTAATTTGGTAAGGCCTTCTGCTTTGATGGTTTATGCTCAGGGTATCTGGTCGAGTTGGCACTACTCGGGCTGTAGCTTATGAATTTCTGCCTGATATTTTTGTAGCCTCTATTCATTGATTTTGGAAAGTCCCTATTACTTGGTTGATGGCGAGTTGTGAGTCACATCGGAGGATGAATCGTCGTGCTCCATACTTGAGAGCCAGTTTCAGTCCTTCATTACTACCATATACTTGGCCTCATTGTTAGTCATGTCGGGACACCGTATGGATTGGCGAATGACTTTACCTGTTGGGACCTCGAGCACAAGTCCCTATCAGAATCGGAACGCGTAGGAGGCACCATCGGTGTACATGCCCATAGGTCGGATAACTTGGGGGAGGTACGGGCGGCTCCTTGCTCAGCCTCAGGTAGTATTTTGACGTTGAAGTCAGCGATTACTTGCGACTTTATCAATTTTCACAGCCAATATGTTATATCGTGCTCGCCTAATTTGATGGTCTACTTGGCCAATCCACCGGACAACTTGGGTTTATGTAGGATGCTTCCCAAAGGAGAAGTTCGTGACCGCCGAGACGGGGTGGAATTGAAAATAGGGTCTCAACTTTGGTGAAGCTACGACTAATGCAGGCCAATTGTTTGGGGTGGGGATACCTCGTTTTGGCATCGACAAGCTTTTGCTAATGTAATAGATTGGAAATTGCATATCATTTTTTTGATGGACCTGCACTGCGCTTAGTGCGACATCGGATATGGCTAGGTAGATTAAGAGACGTTCGCCTAGTTCTGCCTTGGCGAGTAATGGGGGCGACAATAAGTATGCCTTTAATTATCTTAGGGCATTAACAAATTCAGAATTCCACTGGAGTTCATTGTCCTTTTTGAGTACGTTGAAGAATTTATGGCATCTGTCAGAGGATCGTGGGATGAACCTCGACAGGGTGACTATAAGGCCGGTCAGCTTCTGCACTTGTTTCTTGCTGGTCAAATTTCAAGTATTCCCTATATAGAGTTGATTTGGTCGGGATTAACTTCGATGCTTCTCTGCGACACCATAAAATGGAGGAACTCTCCTGAGGTCACGCATAAAGCACACTTCTTAGGGTTCAGCTTCATGTCGTATCGTCTAAGAATTTCGAATGCTTCCTCAGGTGGTCGATGTGCTCCTCTTTTTTTTTTGACTAACATGTCGTCGACATATACTTCTGTCATTTAGCCGAATTTCTCTTTTAACATCTTGCTGAACAGCCTCTGATAGGTCTCCCCTACATTTTTCAACCCGAATAGCATGACTCTGTAGCAGTACGTCCCTTGATGGGTGATGAAGGTGGTTTTTTCCTGGTCCTTCTCCTCCATGAGGATTTGGTTGTATCCTGAGTAGGTGTCCAAGAAGCTTAATAACTCATGCCCCACTGTTGCGGCGATGAGTTCATCAATGTGAAGCAACGGGAAGGAGTCTTTCAGGCAGGCTTTGTTTAGGTCCATGAAGTCTATGCACATGCGCCATTTCCATTTTTTTTTTCACCATGGCCATGCTAGCAACCCATTGGGTGTACTTGGACTCTCGAATGGAACCGTTGGCGAGCAATTTATCTACCTCTGCGCGGACAGCCTTACAGATTACGACATTGAAGTTTTCTCTGATTTGTCGTACTGGCGGGTAGAGTGGATTGACATTCAGCTTGTGTGTTGCAATGTCTTTCGGGATACCTAGCATATCTGCATGGGAGAAAGCAAACAAATTGCCATTTTTAGTTAAAAATTTATGGAATTTACCTAGTTTTTTGAGTTTGTGGCCGATGTAGGCTTTTTTGTTATGTCACTTTTGTCCAGCTGGACAGGATCAAGGTCTTCACGGTTGACCCTGTGGCCTCCACGACGTCGGGGTATCTAACAACGTCTGTTTGTTCGTCGGATTCGTGCCCCGACTTCGATAATTGCTCTGCTCCTGAGCCCTCAACTCTTAACTTTTGAGTGTACGTGCAATCTTGGACGATCCAGTAGCATTCTTGAGCTGTGTGTTGCTCACTGTGGATACTGAATATTCCCCATGGGGTAAGGAGCTTGATGACCTGATATAAATATGACGGGATGGCCGATATGGTGTGTATCCAGGGTCGCCCTGTAATGGCATAGTAGGTTGTGCCTTGGTTCATGACATGGAATGTTGTTTCCACAGTGACGCCCTAGGCCAAAACATGCAGTGTTAACTCTCCGGAGGTTCATTCAACTACATTTTTAAAATTTGTTAGTGTTATGCAGTGTGTTACTATCTTATCCTCGAGTCTCATTAGTGTGAGAACTCTAGGGTGGATAATACATGCGCTTCTCCCGTTGTCTACCATGATTCCTTTTATATCGGTATCTGAAATTCATAAAGTAATGACAAGAGCATCAAAATGAGGAAAGGTCAAACCCTTGGTATCTGACTTATTGAAGATGATATTGTTTTTGAGGTCATCACATTGTTCATGGGTAATCGACCGCTTCAATTTGTGTGTGGTGGTGAACTTCACATGGTTGATTGTTGCTTCGTCACCTCCACCGATGATAATTTGATGGTGCGGGCGGGGAAGTTCGGCTTTGGGGGGTCTTGATGTTGTTCTCGTCCATGGGCAAAATTGGCTCTTCCTCGGTCGCTTATCAGCTCCTTTAAGTGTCCTTGGTGGAGCATGTTCACTACTTCTTGTCGCAGGGCTATGCAATCCTCGATCTTGTGGCCTCGTTCCTGATGGAACTCGTAGAGGGCATTTGAATTATTGGAATTGGGGTCTACTTCATCTTTTGTGAACATTTCACCTTGTGACTGAGCTTGTCTAGGGCGTAAACTATTTCTGAAGGAGAAACACAAAAATTGTGAACAGGTAAAAGTGGAGGCATACCTATCTCTTTTCGGTGAGTTCCCGTATTTTTTTCCTGGACACCCCTTCAGCTTGGCGGAGAGGGAGTGGGATGGTCGCTTTGATATACGGTTGGTTCCTTTCCCGATTAAGGTGTGGACCTGCGTGATCTCTTGCTCTGATGTACGGTTGGTGACTTTCCCTTCTGACACGTTTGGCAGGATCAATCTTACTCTGATAAACCGAGCGAGAATGTCCCTGAGTCCTTCGCGAGGGGATTGTTTGACGGTGAATATGTCATTCACTCTGGCTTCTGCTTTCTTGGCCCGGCATTAGCGGTGATATCACGACCCGAATTTTCCGCCATCGGGAGTCGTGATGGCGCCTACTATTAAGATCTAGGCAAGAAAACATTTAAATGTTTTTAGTTAACATTCACGTTAACATAGATAAAATAAAACAATTAATTAATGAGAAAGTCTTTACTCTTATATAACTGGAAACAAAAATGCGGAAGTTTGAATACACCTATACCCAGAGTCTGGTGTCACTACCCACGAACTACTATAGAGTACTAAAACAAAAGTCAGAATGAAATACATCAGTGTTTGTCTCGATACAAAGAAAACAAACTAATAAAGAGAAAGAGACTACGGCATGCGGACGTCAGCTAGACTACCTCGCAAGTCCCTGGACTAAAGTCAGCTCTCGATCAATACTGTTGTTGTGGTCCAAAAGCTGCTCCTGGATTTGTGCAAAAAGATGCACATAGTGTAGCATCAGCACAACCGACCCCATGTGTTGGTAAGTGCCCGGCCTAACCCCTACGAAGTGGTGATGACGCTAAACCTCGAACCTTGCAATCAGCATAACTCTTCTGCCTAGAATGAGCTGTTCAAAGTTTGTCCTGAATGATCTTGACCTTATCTAGGGCCTCCTCAAGTAAATCACAACCCAATAATCCAGCCTCTCCCAGCTCAAACCATTCAACTAAAGACCGGCATCGCCTACCATACAATGGCTTATATGGAGCCATCTGAATGCTGGACTGGTAGCTGTTGTTGTAGGCATACTCTGCTAAAGGCAAAAACTGGTCCCATGAGCCTCCAAAATCAATGACACAGGCTCGGAGCATATCCTCAAATATCTGAATCGTCCTCTCAGACTGACTGTTCGTCTAAGGATGGAATGTTGTGCTCAACTGAACCTAGGTGCCTAAATCCTACTGAACTGATTTCTAGAAGCGCGAGGTAAATTTCGTACCTCCGTCCGAAAAGATAGATACCGGCATCCCATGAAGGTGAACAATCTTGCGAGTGTAGAGCTCAGCTAACCTCTCTGATGAATAAGTGGCTGCAATAGGAATAAAATGCGCTGACTTGGTCAACTCTCGAATACCAAGAACTATGGGCCTCCACTTAGATCAACTCTCGAATCCCATCAACATTAGGCACACATACTCTCCCGTGCAATCTCAAAACACCATCACCATCTCAGGTCACCTTGTTGGCACCTCCACGCTACATCGTGTCTCTCAGGACACAAATGGGGGTCATCAAACTGGCGCTCATGGATACGCTCCAACAATGACGAACAAGCGACCGTGCAAGCAAACACCCTGCTAGGCTCAGAAATATCCAACCTCAAAAATCGATTGGCCAAGGCCTGAACATCCAAAGCGAGCGGTCTCTAGCTGACCGGAATACAAGCAAGACTATCCATGCTAGCGGACCTCTTACTCAACGCTTCGGCCACCATAATGGCCTTCTTTGGGTGGTATAAAATAGTAACATCATAGTCCTTCAACAACTCTAACCACCTCATCTGCCTCAAATTCAAATCCTTTTGCTTGAATAAGTATTAAAGGCTCTTGTGATATGTGTACACCTCACACATCACACCATATAGATAATGCCTCCAAATCGTCAAAGTATGAATAATGGCTGCCAACTCTAGGTCATGAACCGGATAATTCTTCTCGTGGATCTTCAACTACCTCGAAGCATAGGTAATAACTCAGCCATTCTGCATCAATACTGCTCCAAGCCCGATATAAGAAGCATCACAATAAACTGTATAAAGTCGTGATCCCATGGGCAAAACCAATATCGGTGCCATAGTTAGAGCTGTCTTGAGCTTCTAAAAGCTTGCCTCACACTCATCCGACCATCCGAATTGGGCACCCTTCTGGGTCAATGTGGTCATTGGGGGCGCAATAGATGAAAACCCCTCCACGAACCGACCGTAGTAACCTGATAACCCCAATAAGCTCCGGATATCTGTAGTTGATGTTGGTCGAGGCCAGTTTTTTACTGCCTCAATCTTATTTGGGTCCACCTAAATACCCTCCGCAAAAACAATGTGTCCTAGAAATGCAATCGAACTCAACTAGAACTCACACTTGGAAAACTCCGCATATAACTGACTATCCTTCAAAATCTGAAGAACCACTCTGAGGTGATGCTCGTGCTCCTCCTGACTGCGGGAGTATATTAGAATATCGCAATTGAAGACAATCACGAACAAATCCAAATAGGGCCTGAACACTCGGTTCATCAACTCCGTAAATGCTGCTGGGACATTGGTGAACCAATGACATTATTAAAAACTCATAATGCCCATACCGAGTTTGGAATGCTGTCTTAGGGACGCCAGACGCCCTAATCCTCAGCTGATGGTAGCGAGATCTCAAATCTATCTTTGAAAACACCTTTGAACCCTGAAGCTGATCAAATAAATTGTCGATCCTCGGAAGTGGATACTTATTCTTTATCGTCACATTGTTCAATTGCTGATAATCAATGCACGTCCTCATCGACCTATCCTTTTTCTTCACAAATAAAAGTGACGCACCCCAAGGTGATACACTGGGTATAATGAAACCCTTATCAAGCAAATCTTGTAGGTGCTCCATAACTCTTTCAACTCTGGCGGGGTCATGCGATACGGCATAATGGAAATTAGCCGAGTTCCCAGAGCCAGATCAATACATAAATCAATATCCCTGTCGGGAAGCATACCCGGCAGGTCTAATAGAGGAGACCTCTGCGCTAGAGTTGCAAACATACGCCAAGTAAGCTAAACACCCCTTCTCGACCATGCATCGAGCTTTCACATATGATATAACACTGCTAGTGTTATGACTTGGGATCACTCTCCACTCTAGTCGGGGATAATCTAGCAAAGCCAAGGTCACGGTCTTGGCGTGACAATCCAAGATAGCATGATACGAGAACAACCAATCCATCCCCAATATAACATCATAATACACCATGTCTAAGAGAAATAAATCAACACGGGTCATAAGACCCTCAAATACTACCACACAGGAATGATGCACTCGGTCGACCACTATAGAGTCCCCCATATGTGTAGATACATAAATAGGGACACTCAAAGCTTCACTAGGCATTCAAGTATGGTGCAAAATAGGATGACACCTATAAATACGTAGACCCAGGGTCAAATAACACTGATGCATCTTTATCACAGACCATAATAGTACCTGTAATAACAGCATCTGATGACTCAACCTCTGCCATGGCTGGCAAAGCATAACACCGTGGCTGGGCCCCACGTCCCTAAACTATCTCTCTGGGATGATCGGCTACTGGATGACCCATACCTCTGGCGATTCGAGCTCCATCTCTACGGTCTCTACCTCCACCTCTATGATCCCTACCCCTACCTCTAGCTGGTTGGGCAAGCTGTGGATCACCTGGTACATGAATCATATGGCAAAGACCATGGTGCTGAGAACTAACTGAGGCTCGAGGGCAAAACCTAACAATATAACTCGGGTCACCATAACCATAACATGCCATCGGCTGCTAAGACTGCTGGCCCTATCGACGTATATGTCCTCCCCTGAAGCTCTGAAGTGGTGGTGCATTGATGGGAGCTATGGTGCATTGAAGGAATATTCGTCAGAATAATGCTGCTGAGAATCACCACCGCCTAGAGTACCATGAGAGACCTGGAGTGTTGACTGAAACAACCTCAGTTAATGGCCTTTGCCTTACTAATCCCTGCCTCAAGATAAGGTACCACTACACCTACCATAATGACGAAGCCTCTTATCTGACCCCTTACCACCTCCCCATGAAAGAGCCATCTCAACCCTACGAGCCGCATTGGCTGCCTCCTGAAAAGAAATCTCGCTCCCGGCTCCCATAGCCATCTGGACACGGATCGGTTGAATCAATTGATCAATAAAACTCTGCATGATCTCTCTCTTGGTGGGGAGTATAACAACAGCATGGCATTCCAGATCAAGAAAATCGGTCTCATACTGCGTGACTGTCAAAGTACCTTGATGGAGGCACTCAAATTTCTTGCGTATAGCCTCTCGCTCAGTCACTGGGAGAAACTTCTCCAAAAATAACTCTACAAACTTGTCCCAAGTCAATGATGGCGACCCTACTTGCTTGGATAAACAAAAGTCCCTCCACCAAGTCTTGGCGGGTCCTCCAAGTCAAAAGATGGCAATGTCGACCCCATTGGTCTCTACAATACCCATTGTCTGGAGAACCTCATGACAACTGAATAAAAAATCATGGGGGTCCTCTATAGGAGTACCGCTGAATGTGGTGGAGAAGATCTTGGTGAACCTATCAAGCCTCCACAAAGCATCTACGAACATCGTCGCACCATCACCGGTCGGACCTGCAATACCCGGCTGAGCTACCACAACCGTCTGAACCGCTAGAACATGAGCCTGAGGAGCTACCTGCTCCGGAGTACGTGTAGCAAAAGTCTGGACTCCTCCCCTAACCTGAGAAGTGGCTGGTGCTACTGGAAGCAAACCCGCTCGAGAGACGCTATCTATAAAGCCTACCAGTTGGACTAATGCGTCCTAAGGAACTAGGGTGGCTATGAACCCCTCTAGGACCTGAGCTGGGCCCACCGGAGCTGCTGGGGCTAGAACCTCCTTATCATAATCAACATGAGGCTCCAACTCTAGGACTGCTGTTCGGGGCTAAGCTCTTCCACGGCCTCGGCTCACCCTCTGCCCCTCATAGGAGTTGCTACTGGGGGCTTAGGCGGTTGCACGGTAGAAGAGGAAGCATGTGTTCTTGCCATCTAGGAGAGAACAGAGTAGAATGACAATCAGTATTTTAAGAGCAAGATCACATGATAAAAAAGAACAAAGTGAAATTTTCCTAACTCTGTAGCCTCTGGGGATTAATACATATATCTCTGTACTGATCGCACAGACTCTACCGAGTTTGTCCATGAGTAGTGATACCTAAGTAACCTAGTGCTCTGATACCAACTTGTAACGGCCCGAATTTCCCACCATAGGGAGTCGTGATGGCGCCTACTATTAAGAGCTAGGCAAGACAACATTTAAATGTTTTTAGTTAACATTCGCGTTAATATAGATAAAATGAAACAATTAATTAATGAGAAAGTCTTTACTCTTATATAACTGGAAACAAAAATGCGGAAGTCTGAATACACCTCTACCCAGAGTCTGGTGTCACTATCCACGAACTACAATAGAGTACTAATACAAAAGTCTGAATGAAATACATCTGTGTTTGTCTCCATAAAAAGAAAACAAACTAATAAAGAGAAAGGGATTCCGGCTTCCGGGCGTCAACTAGGCTACCTCTCAAGTCCCTGGACTGAAGTCAGCTCCCGATCAATACTGCTATTGTCGTCCAAAATTTGCTCATGGATCTGTGCCAAATGATGCACAGAGTGTAGCATCAGCACAACCGACCCCATGTGTTGTTAAGTGACCGACCTAACCCCGGTGATGTAGTGACGAGGCTAGATTACCAGATAAACCTTTACAGATATGAAATATACTTTGCGGAAAGTAAACGGAGATAAGAAGTTTATACAAAGAAGGGGAAACATGTCGGGGAGACAACAGTTATAAACAAGGAGTCTAAATAAAGGTAGATTAGCCAACAAAGCTCAAATCCGGAAATAACACAATTAACCCATACTCTGTTGCGGCGCGCAACCCGATCCTATCACTCAATAACACTGTTGTGGTGATAACACAATTAACCCATACTCTGTAGGGCACAACCCGACCCAATCACTCAATAACACTGTTGTGGCGAGTAACCCGATCCACATATTCCTTATATTGTTGCGGTATGCAACCTGATCCACATATTCTTGATATTGTTGCGGCGTGCAACCCGATCCGTGTGGATATCATTTATCCTTGTTCGTCGCCCAGCCCGATCTGTGTGGATATTATATTTCCTTGTTGCGGCGCACAACCCGATCCATATCATTTAACACTGTTGCGGCATGCAACCCGGCCCACTAATATCGTACTTTCTCATACAAACAACAGTCAAAACTAAAGAGCAAGAGAAGAATAACCAGTAAAAAAATCCCTGCAATGGAACATAACAACACAACTAAATCTCGGCAAGGGAGTAATTCAAAGTACTCAAAACATCCCGGCAAGGAATTATTTAAATCTCTTTCTATTTCTTTCATTTCTTACTCATTAGTTCTCTTATCGTTCAAGCCAACGCTTCCAAAGGGTTTACAATTTATAACTACTCATCAAACTCTTCACATTATATGAAACTTATTAATTAAACAAGGAAGAGGTATCACAAAAATCCGAATAAGCACAATTAATACTAACGGTCATGCTAGACTCCGGTGCATAGATACTCATCACCATGCCTATACTCCGTACTCCACATTTAGAAATTAGCAAATAACATCCTAAACATATTCCCTCAAGCCAAAGTTAGAACAAACACTTACCTCGAATTCTCCAAACCCAACTCAAGCCTCTAGTATAGTTTTACCCCTCGAATTCACCACAAAACCGCTCGAATCTAGTTACAAATTACTTGAATATATCAACAAATGTAATTGAATCAATTTGAATGCATGAAAAAAATAATTTCTCAAAGTTTTGCTCAAAATTTCCCAAAATGCTCCCAGGCCCACGTGGTCAAAACCCGAGGTTCGAACCAAAACCCGGTTACCGATTCCCCCATGAACTTAGATATATAATCGGACCTCGAATTGAGGTCTAAAACCCCCAAATTTTGGGAACCCTAGGCTCTACCCTAAATTCCCAAATATCCCCATTAAAATCTTAGTTTTGAAGTTGAAATTATGTTTAAAAATGTTAAGGAGTAAAGAAAATAAGTTAGAAATTACTTACCACTTGTTTTGTAGAAAGAGAATTGTTTGGAAAATAACCTCTTATGTTTAAGGTTTTGAAAAAGTGAAAAATGACTGAAAATCCTGACTTTATATACTTTACTCAAGGCTAGCGTGGACCGCACAAAAAAATATCGCGGTCGTGCCAAGGAAGGGAAGAAATATGACTCTCTGAACCTACCCAGCGCAGATCGCAATGATTTGGTGCGCAGCCGCACTGGTCGACCTAGAATTCACTAGCTCTCTAAACTTAACCACCAGAACAGCGTAGAAAGGCACCACAGCCGCATGGCTTCCAGCGCGGACCGCGGCCGCGCTGGGGCCTGCAATACCTAGACCCCCAACATCTGATACTTTAAAGTCTAAGACCTCTCGGGACCTACTCAAAACTCATCCGAGCCCTCGGGGCTACAAACCAAACATACATATAATCTCAAAAAAATCCGAAGGACTTCCTCGTGCGATCATATCGCCAAAATAACATCATAAACGAGGGATCAACCTCAAAATTTTCACTTTTTATTCAAACTTCTTACACTTTCAAACTTAGAGATTTATGCCTGAAACACGTCAATGACGTCCGAATTCGACCAAATTACACAGAAATATATATATATATATATATATATATATATATATATATATATATATATATATAAGCTTATACCGGGTGCCGGAACCAGAATACGGTCCCGATACCAGTACTTTCTATTCCACTTTAATTTCAAATTTCTCATATTCATTTTAGAAAACAATTTCTTTCAAATATTCATTTCTCGGGCTCGGGATCTCGGATTTCGATTCCGGGAATATGCCCAAGTCCAATATTTTCATACAGACCCTTCGGGACCGTTACATCACGGGTCCGAGTTCGTTTACCCAAAATGTTAACCAAAGTCAACCTTAGCCATTTTAAAGTTACAATTTATCAAATGTTACGTAATTTAACATCTAAGCTTTCCAGATACGCGCCCGTAATACGCACGCAAATTGAGGTAACCCTAAATGAGGTTTTCAAGGCTTCAAAGACACAAAATGTGTGAGAAACCCGATGATGACCATTTGGGTCGTCACAGGTGATAACTTGTCGACCATTTCCTCGAACATCATTATGGAACATGCTAGTAATTGTGAGTTTCATGTTAAGGCTCCCCCTGTTAGGGTTTCGCCAATCTTCTTTAGCAGCACCGATGGTACCTGCTCTTTCGAGGGGTCATTGCCTTTTACCATCTTGACATAATGAATCGTATGGTCTTCAAGGCCTGTTGTGTCATCGTATATTTTCAAATATGGTGGCATTTTGAAGTTTTTGGGTATGGCATGTGTGGCCTCCTCCTCGCTGTATGGTTGTTCCATGAACCGGACGACGTTCCATCTTGGCAGGAGTTTCAGGGCGCCTGGTATCTTATCAACCCTTTCTTGGTAATCCCCTATTTGGTCGCGGGGCGCTTTATTCTTATTCTCTGTTTCTTCCATTTTCTTCAAAATAGCTTTGAGGTCGTCGTTACCTACATGAAAAACATTGTGAGTGTTACCTGTTGGGGAGCGTGTTGCTCGTTGATGGTTATTAGGGTGTCAACTCGTGCGGTGCTCCTACTCGCCCCTTGAACAGTCTTTTTAAGTATACCGCTTAGTGTACTTGTCAGCCATGCCTCAAATAACTTTTTCACTGTGGGTAACGCTTCTTCCATCGTGGACATGAAGGCTCCCTTCTCATGTAAGGTGGATACACTCCCATGAGGAGGTGGTGAGTCACTATGCCTGGGTGAGGCGCTCGGCGTCACATTATCCTCGTCTTTTCTGTCCACCTCGTTGATGGTGCTTAGGAGGTTAGTAGTAACACCCATCACCACTTTCAGTCTTTCCTCTCTTTTTTCTACCATCGTTAGCTTGTGGAAACAAGAAAAATGGGTTTTGTTGTTGTTGTTGTTATTTATTTTTTTAGATCTAGACGAAACTAAACTTTTTAACTAGGAACTCCCCATAGATGGAACCAAATTGTTTGACTAAAACAATTTAAGCCTTTTTTGTTGAACCAATTTATTAAATAGACAAGGGGTGAATCCAAGTTAAAAGTAATAAATTCCAGATATGAAGTTCAACAACTTGGATGGTATGGGGCCGTGTTCAAGTCAACGAATGCCAAGTTAATGCTCAATGGCTGTTAATAAATATAAGAATGAAAACATGCAATAAATGTGACAAATGACATTAAATGTAATGAGAAGGAATTTATCACTCAAAAATGTTGGATAAGATGGATGATTCTTTCTTCTGAACTACAATGTGTGACATCAGACAATGGAAGTGAACAAATTGTACTTGGATCTTGTGAATGAAAGAGGAACGTTTCATAATGGAATCAAACAGTGACAACAAGACAAGTTTTTTTGTATATTCTTGATAGTCAACTCTTTATAAGATGTTCTTTCATAAAAAGTCCAGGCCCTTTTTGTTCCCTCTCTCCTCTTATTTATAAGGGATATTCCTATATAACCCTAAAAAGTAAAATTGGGGGAATAATCATAATCCTAAGAACATTTTAACCCTTGTTGTTTGTTCTTTACTCGATCATGGCATCGGTCTCTCTCTAGGCGACTCTTCGCCACTAGACGGTGCTTGGATTCGACCTATTCACTAAAATCAACGTAATTTTGGCACGTACAATACATAAGTAAAAATAATAGATCCCCAATGATTAGCCTTTGAAATAAAGATGTGAGAATAACTAGAGTAATGGGGCGTAGAGAAGCATGATACCACAACTAGGATGGACTCATATTACTTTCTCAAAACTCATGGATGGACCCAATAGGCTCGCTCTACAATATTTGTTGTTGTAACACCCATGAACGGAGAGTGAACCGATGAGGGCAGGCACAAGTGAAGCTATGCGTTTTGGACTTTAGAATGACAGATTTAAGAACTACTATGAGTTCTAAATTTAATGTATATTTATACACTTGATGATTTTTTTAAAACAACTATATTGTTTGAGTATAAATTAGTGAGTTTAGTTGAACATATAGGTGTTTATCGTGCGGGCTGGGATGTGCTGAACGGGAAAAATCTCGGCCCGTTCGGTTAGTGGGCGGGCTGATTAGCGGGCTTGGAAGACGTGCTGCTGCCGGGTTGGGAAATTTTGGATATTTAAGTACTCGTATGGGTTCGAGCTAAGCGGGTTAGGGTGGGCCGGGCTACATTTTTTGTAAAATTAAATTTTATTTTCCTTATTCAATGTTATTGATAGTTAAGTATTTGCAAACTTTTAAGGATTAGAATTAAACTTTGAAGTTTAAAGTTTAAAGTTTTAAATTTGAAATTTGTATTTTATTGAAAATTTGAAATTAGAAAGTAAATGGCTACAAGAAATTATTTAATAAGATCAATAGGCAATTAGCAATATGTAAGGAACAAACTCTGAAGGCTTTCATTTTATATTTTTAATACTTCAAATTAATTTGCAAGTTCCTTTTTATTTTTTTATTTTTTTCGAACTTGCAAATTAAAAGTTTGCAATAATTATAAAAAATAAGAAATAGTACATCAAATTCTTTGCATCATTTTTATAAGCTCTTCCATGTCAACATGATGTTCTTGTTTTCCAGCATTGGTAGAATCGGAACCATAAATCATTACATCTTCAATTTCTTGGTCCTCCTCTTCGTCTACCTCGTCACACCCTTGATTTCGCCGTTGTGATCTTATCCGTTCTCTGAAGTACACTAGAATATTCAAAGTGCTGCTATCTAATGAATGACATGTATCACTTAGCTGCTGCCTTGCTTGGCTAAATGCACTCTCTGATGCAACTGTTAAAATCAACACATTTAACACGTCTCCATCCATGGCCGAAAGAACATGAAATTGATTTGAGTTGCTCTTCCACCAATCCAGCGGTAGAAATTCCTTTGTGACAGGCCCTGGTGGCTTTTGCAAGTAGAATTGTAGTTCATCAATATTGCCCAGATGACTTATCTACTCCCCAATCAAGAGGTTGTTGTTTCTCTTTCGTATGCCTACGAAGTTGACCCGTTCCCCTTTCTTTACCGGGCTCATCTTTATAATGTTCATTATAAACTTATATTTTACATAATTTTTTGATCTTCTAGTCTTTCAAGAAACATCCAACACTTACTTCTTAATCATCGATTCTTCTTAATAGGGAGAGGAGTCCTACTTGTTGCACCCCTAACAGTTTGAATTTGACTAGCGCTACTAGGTGTAGGTGGTGGTATTTCAAGATTATCGGATAATTGAATATCATCTAACATATTATTTAAATCATCATCTATACAAAAATTTTCTTGCATTCACTCATAATCTATATTTAAACTGTCAGGTGAACTTTCAGAAATATGAGTAAAGCTACTTAAAAAACCAACACCACCTCTAATTCTTTTGAAAGTTTTCTTACTATCACCTCTACTAGTGCATGCTTTTTTGGCCGCTCTAAGTGAAAACAGTCTGTAAATTAAAGTAAGAAATTAAATTAATAATTCTAAATAATAAAATAAGTGTACACCAAATATGAGAAAGAGATGGAACGAGTGTACCGGGATTGTGGATGCCCCACCAATTTTAAATTTTTGATATAAAAAATCAAACTTCAATTGGTAAACTGAAACTTAATAGTTGATACTTTATACTTTAATACTTGATACAACACTTCACTTGAATACTTGATATTTGATAATAATAATTTTGTAATGGCTAAACTAAATAATTGATGAAACTTGAAGTAATAAATATTTGAGAATTTAAGAACTATAATATCAAGAGAGAATTAGAGCAGTAAGAGAGTGAATTGTGAGAAAAATGAAGAAGAAGAGGGGCTATTCATAGATTTTAAAAGGTTAATAATTTACTTTTTCAATTATTAGGGGTGGGAGGGCTATATTTTTAATTGGGGGGGGGGTGGCCATTTTTACAAAATCTTGCCGTTCCCCAACGATCATTTCTCAATTTGACCGTTGGGAACGATCAAATTAATTATTTTTTAAAAAAAATCCAACGATAACCAGGTTGCTAACGGGCTGCAGGCCGTTAACAACCCGTTACCAGATGACGGGTTACGCGGGTTCGGTGCCCCATTAAGCTGAACGTGTTCGTCCAAAATCTGGTCCCCCTACCAACCCATTCCAGCCCGCCCTATATGCTACAGTACCGGGCTGATTCGGAATGAAGCGGGTCGAAACCGGGTCTGCCTGGCCCGATTAACAAGTAGGGCTGTCAAGTTTGGCTCAAGCCCAAATGACATGCCCAACCCGCCCAAGGTTGGGTTGGTTATTGACCCACTCATTTATTGAACTTAGCCCTTCTTGACCCAACCCATCTCAACCCATTTAAAGTTGTGCTAATTTTTAGCCCAAATTAATCCATGAGTAAGTTTATCAAAATATCTTAGAAATAATTTTATTTTTTGTTTAATATTTTAAAGATGACCATAAAAAAGCAAAAAAGCCGTATTTAGTAATTATATAATTTATAAAAAAATAACACATATTAATTAAAGTTTAATAAAAGTTGAGCGGGTTGCGCTATAACCTGAATTTTAACCCATCTTGACCCAACCCATTTTAGCCTAAGTAACTTTTACACGGGTCATTTGACCCGTCCAATTATTAACCCAACTCATTTTGACACCTTATTAATAGGTTTAGTTGAACCCGCTCTTAGGCTTTTCCCCACGCCCTCAGGTTCGAGAATAAAAGAGAAAGATTGACAAGCTTCTAAATTTTAAAAAAATTATGTGTATGACACCTTAGACAATTTCCTCATCTGAAAATAGAGGAAAAAGTAAAGTATTGTATAAAATAGAGTAGAAGTTGCTACGGTATACCCACTTTTAGGCTGGATAAAGGCTTAATACAATGGACATCGAGACCTAATAGATTAAGCAATATGTGTCATGGCTTGGCTTGTGAGCTGTGACACTTTCTCCAACTTTGCTTTCCTCTTCATCGCTCTTTCTGGTTTGAGTTCTCTAAGATTTTAAATTTTTCTAGGAAATTTATTGTTAACTTAAAAATGTTATTTCACTGTAATATTGCATATATATAATTACAATATTACCTTCAAATATTAAATCAACCTCTGGAATCAACTTAAAGATTGTATATAGTTTATCTTGTAGTCAGATCCATGCTGCATAAAAGCAACGAGGGAAATACTTCTTTTACATAGGAATATTAATTTGTATGGCCCCTCAAGATTTTGAAAATTATCTGTAACTTGACACCAAATCGTAATTACCTTATTGAAGTATCAAGTAATGTTTAATTAATTTTTTTTTTTGTCCCGAGGCCGATATTTATCTACAAGCTAAGATATATAATGAGAAAATATCAAGAAGACGAGGTAAGAAGTCGCAAAAACTTCCATATACATAGGTGAATAAATACACAAAAATCATAGCAATAACAGATTATAATCTTGATATATAAAATTCAGACGAAATAGCATATACAGGCACGTCAGATGGATAATCTATTGGGTATCTTTTAATAGTATATCTAATAAACTTCTCTTGCTTTTGCAGATTTGATGGCATTTCGTCAGAAATGTCTCCAAATAAATCAGTCAATGGAGGTTTCTCCACTTTCTCTGCAGCTTCAATTGCTTCCAATACCTAAATCAAAGCCAAAGATATCAGAAATCAGAAAACAAAAAAAGTCATGCTACACATTTGGCAGATCGATTATAGGAGAAAAGAAAGAGTAATTTTCATACAGAACTACTGCCTAATTACCAATACGTAACAATAGTTTGCCTAATTACCATTTGTAACTATTGTAACCAAGGCGAAATACAATACAGAAAAATAAAATTCTCTCATTAAGAGTCGAACTAAAGACCTCTGCTTATTAAGCAGGTGGTCTAACCAACAATGTACGTGTTTCAATTCAAGACAGTTGATGTCTTGTTTCAATACTATACGTGCATTTGCTATAAAATTCAAATATTGCTATGATTGATAATTTTCTGGAAATATAGCTAAAAATGGCAAATATAATGTATATGTTTTCTGGGTCGCGTAATTTTATTAAAAAAAGAAATACTAATGGTATGAAATTATGTCGATGGTTGTTGAATGTTGAACCTGTTTTCTGATGTTCCCGCGAAGTTGAGTTTCATTTTGATCAAACCACCAGCAATTTCTCTGAATCCAATTTCTGAATCTGGTTACAGGGTTTCTTGCTGTTCTCCACTGCTCTATTTACTTTACACACCGATACTTAGTTGAATCATCAGATGTTGAATGATTGCTTACTCTATATGTCATGGCCTGAGAGTTAAAAAAAATTCTAGAATAAGGTTTGTGCAGACATTTTTAACTTCAATGTATTTTGTAACTTGAACTAGTTTTGGCATTTACTCTGTCTACTACTAGTAGATATATAAAGAGTTATCCATTTTCAGGGAATACGCCACGCCAGCAGCCTGTGGAAGCTGTGTGCTGAAATATATGGATTTTGAAGCTGACCATTGGTCAGATACGAAATTCTGAATCTTGTACTATGTAAATGGCAAAAAGAAAATGGTACATGTATGAGGATTTGAAAATTTTAGGTGAGAGGAGAGCAATCAGTGAAGTAATTGAGCCTATTAGAACTATTGTATGGCTCAAAACTTAACCTCGTGATAATAAATGAGATTGACGCATTTATTAAGGCCTATTTGTGATTAATAAATGGTATTCTCATTTATTGATAAGATTAACGGGCAGTTACTCGATTTAACAATTAAAGTCACGGCCTGGCCGTTCTTGTGAAGGTGTCCCCTCAATGTGGTCCTAACCCCTTGGCACCAGCTGGCAAGCCTCCCAGCAATAAATACTAAAAGAGAGAACCCTAAAAAGGGGGCTGCTTCTTCTTCTTCACATCTACTTCTAAAAAAAGAGATAATACATCATTGTAAGGCTCTGAACCTCTCCATGGAGAGGCAAACCGAACCAATATCATTAATAAATGATCTTCACCCTCCTCCCATTAATTAACAAATGTTGTCTCTTGCATCTTACTCTTTTGGTCTTTTGGTTTATTACGATCTGCTATGATTGGCCCTTCATTTATTTCGATTGTTTTATGCTTATAAGGTGTATGAAAACTTTGAGCAAAACAATTTGGCACCGTCTGTGGGGATTTCATAGCAGAATCGCGTAGTTTATCCTTAGACCAAAAAAGGAAAAATGAACAACCCAGCTCGAACAAGCCCAAGCGGCATGTCGGATCAATGGAAGTCAAAAACCTTGAGATGAGCTTCCTTCCACATCCCTCTGTCCCGGAGCAAAAGGAAGAAGAGGAAAAAGAAGATTCCCCATCCCTATGGGAAATGTGCCTAAGGTACCTCGCCCCCCTTCAACACGGGATCCTGCCAAAAGGGAGGACAACACAAAAGCACCTCTCGAACCGAGATCTGTAATGGGGTGACCCGCGTGAGCTAGTTGAAAAGACCACAAGCGCAAGTTAGACAAGATCTAAAACAAGAAGAAGATTCCTACCCCCAGCAGGAAGCGGGTTATGTGAAAAAACTACAAAGGTTCAACTACGGTTGAACGTCAGCTCAGGCTACGCGCCTTTACCCAAAAAGTTCAACTACGGTTGAAATGGGGCTCAGGCTATGTGCATTCGACTTCAAAAATTACAAATGGTTCAACTATGCTTGAACGTCAGCTCAGGCTACGTGCCTTCACCCAAAAAGTTTAACAACGGTTAAACCGGGACTCAGGCTATATGCCTTCGACTTCAAAAATAACAAAGGTTCAACTACGGTTAAACATCAGCTCAGGCTCAGCGCCTTCACCCAAAAAGTTCAACTACGGTTGAACTGGGGCTCAGGCTATGTGCCTTCGACTTCAAAAATTACAAAGGTTCAACTACGCTTGAACGTCATCTCAGGCTACGTGCCTTCACCCAAAACGTTCAACTACGGTTGAACTAGGATTCAGGCTATGTGCCTTCGACTTCAAAAATTACAAAGGTTCAACTACGGCTGAACGTCAGCTCAGGCTACGTGCCTTCACCCAAAAAGTTTAACAACGGTTAAACCGGGACTCAGGCTATGTGCCTTCGACTTCAAAAATTACAAAGGTTCAACTACGGTTGAACGCCAGCTCAGGCTACGCGCCTTCACCCAAAAAGTTCAACTTTGGTTGAACTGGGACTCATGCTATGTGCCTTCGACTTCAAAAATTACAAAGGTTCAACTACGGTTGAACGTCAGCTCGGGCTACGTGCCTTCACCCACAAAGTTCAACTAAGGTTGAACTGGGACTCAGGCTATGTGCCTTCGACTTGCAAAACTACAAAGGTTCAACTACGGTTGAACGTCAGCTCAAGCTACGCGCCTTCACCCAAAAAGTTCAACTATGGTTGAACCGGGACTCAAGTTATGTGCCTTCGACTTCAAAAATAACAAAGGTTCAACTACGGTTGAACGCCAGCTTAGGCTACGCACCTTTCCCCATAATGTTCAACTACGGTTGAAATGGGACTCATGCTATGTGCCTTCGACTAAAAAAATTATAAAGGTTCAACTACGGTTGAACGCCAGATCAGGCTACGCGCCTTCACCCTAAAAGTTCAGCTACGGTTGAACTGGGACTCAGGCTATGTGCCTTCGGCATTAAAAATTACAAAGGTTCAACTACATTCGAATGCCAGCTCAGGCTACACGCCTTCACCCAAAAAGTTCAATTACGGTTGAACTTGGGCTCAGGCTATGTGCCTTCGACTTCAAAAATTACAAAGGTTCAACTATGGTTGAACGTCAGCCCAGGCTACGTGCCTTCACCCAAAAAGTTCAACTACGGTTGCACTGGGACTTAGGCTATGTGCCTTCGACTTCAATAATTACAAAGGTTCAACTATGCTTGAACGTCAGCTTAAGCTACGTGCCTTCACCCAAAAAGTTCAACTACGGTTGAATTGGGACTCAGGCTATGTACCTTCGACTTAATAAATTACAAAGGTTCAACTACGGTTGTACGTCATCTCCGGCTACGCGCCTTCACCCAAAAAGTTCAACTACAGTTGAACCAGGACTCAGGCTATGTGCCTTCGACTTCAAAATTTCCAAAGGTTCAACTGTTGTTGAACGCCAGCTCAGGCTACGCGCCTTCACCTAAAAAGTTCAACTACGGTTTAATCGGGACTCCGGCTATGTGCCTTCGACATTAAAAACTACAAAGGTTCAACTACAGTTGAACGTTAGCTCAGGCTACGCGCCTTCACCCAAAAATTTCAACTACGGTTGAACTGGGGCTCGGGCTCTGTGCCTTCAACTTCAAAAATTACAAAGGTTCAACTACAGTTGAACGTTAGCTCAGGCTATGTGCCTTCACCCAAAAAGTTCAACTACGGTTGAACTGGGACTCAGGCTATGTGCCTTTGACCTCAAAAATTACGAAAGTTCAACTACAATTCGGACCATAACTCAGGCCAAGTGCCCCCGCCATTATGAATTACAAAAGAATTCAATTATAAGTTGAACAGGGACTAAGGCTACATGCCTCCGTCACGAAAGCTGCAAGCTCAACCACAGACAAACCAAATCTAGAACACACGTCCCCAAGGCTATGAGCCAGGACGCAACTAGGCGAGGACGAGCGCTCCCAAATTTCCAAACACGGACGAACCCCAGGTCGGGTCAAGCGCCCCCGCCATTCTAGTAAGTACGACTAACTTAAAACTAAAATGTCAGCCCGCGTAAAGTTAGGACCAAGTCGAATTACAAGGCTGTGTTTTTCGTCACCACGGCCAGTAGTTCGACTAAGCCCAAATTGGGACTAAGGCTATGTGCTGCCACTACCCAAGCGCGGCTATAACCAACTCCCGTCACGCGAAGGAAGGTGACGACAAAAAGCGTGTATCTACGGCCAAGGACATATGCACTAATCGTCCCCTAAGGCAAAGGGTCGATTATACAATGGTCAAAATCACCTAACCGGTCGAAACTATTAATATGCTCACTGGAGAAACTCTAAAGCAAGGACCTCTTAATCGGGCACAAAACATAAACGCATGAAATTAATGAAAAACAAACAGAAAGGAAGAAAATATATTTACAATATTTACACGTGGTTACCCCCAATTACACTGGCCCAAGGCCGGTAAAGAAAAAAGAAACAGCTGAATGGCAACAAAAAATTATAGAGAAAAAGAGAATGAAAATCAAACAAACATTACAAACTTCCTCATTGTTCACTCGGCGCCCCCAGCGCCCTCTCCAACATTGTCAACGCCCTCGGCACCATCACATAGATGGGTCAAAACCTCAATCGAGGTGGCCTTAACGAACCTTTTGGCGTGCCTTCCCATAAGTGGCCTCGGACACGACGCCGGCTTCCCACAACCGCCTATACATATCGGGTTGGGCCTCGACATACTTCCAAAGCTCACGAGCAGGACAAAAAGAAGCGGCCTGATCCCTCAGGCACTGGTTCTAGACCTCAGAGGTCGCAATCCGGTTCGCTGCATCACGGGTGTCCTGCTCGCAGACGGTAATACACCCCTCTAACGACCGCTCTCGGAAGATAGCGGCGGTCCTCTCTAATCTGCGCTCTCTTTATTGGAAATAGTTGGTCGCCTGCAGTGTGTCAACCATCGCCAGGGCGTCCTCTGCCCTTAAAGCAATGGCCTCCATATCTATGGCAGCCACCTGCCTAATTAAAGCTTCAGCTGCCTCTGCTGCCGCAGTCTGATTTTGGCGCTCCCTCTCAGTAGCCGCCCTTCTCTGAGTGTCCACCTCCTCGCTCTTCTGGCGAAGCTGCCCCTCAAGAACATTTACCCTGTTAAGGGTCTATTGCATATGAAGCTCCCGCCGCGCCAGCTCTTCTACCAGCTTCCAGTTCCGTGGCTCGTTCCTTATGCGTCCACGCAGATTATGGCAGCAGTAGCGATAGCGGCGGTACTTCTCCAACAGCCGCATGAAAACCACCGAGCTGATGTTAGCCCGCCTAATGCTCTCCAGCTCTAACAAAAATGAGTACAACGAACAGAGTAACAGTTAATACAAGAAAACACACTAAGAAAAAAGAAAACAAACCAAAGTTTTATACGTACCTTTATACTCAGGGCGGCCACCTCGCCCATCAACCTGACATCCGAGATATTCCTCAAGGACGCACTCTAGGCTTCCGAGCACAGAACCCTGAACAACGTCACCAGTTCTCCTCCTCGAGCAGCAGGTTCAGGTCGTGAGGAATCTCCAAATAACGTTAATTCCCTTCGGCCTGTACCACTGGGCGGGTGTAACCCTCCTGAAACAGACGGACGTCTTCAGGATCCATGTCGGACTCCGAATCATCCCCCTCTCCTGAGGCGCCCCTTACTTCCGCCGCCCTGAAAGTCGAGCCCCCCGCTGCTCGGGACGTTGAAGCGCGCGCGTTTGCCAATATTTCAGTGCCTGTACCCTCTGCCAGAACAGTTGCTGAGGAACGACCTTCCCTCTGAGAAACAGGAACAGAAACTTGAATCGACGAAGTGATCGTATTACTTTGGCTTGAGTCAACCGGGGAAACCCCCACTAAGTGCTCACCCTCTGGGGCAAGGTACGTTGCGCCCCCTCCTCAGCCGATGGCAAAGAGTCCAAAGTAATCATCACCGGAAGGACCGGGATGAACGCCACCCTGCGCCGAACCAGCGGCCTCCCATCTTCTTCTTCATCTCCATTCGGTAATCACTCCGCCCTGGAACGCACGACCTCTGAAGACTCATCAACTCGGGGCGCAGACCGTGTCGGAGAGTGTGCCACCGAAGATTCTACTGAGGTCACCCTCGGGATCGGGCGAGGCGCCAGCATTATAATAAATCGGGCAGTCCCCCCGTCCTACGTAAAGCAAGATGAGGAGCCCTCTTACACTGTGGTCGTTCTGACCAAACAAGGAAGAAGACGTAAGAAAAGGAAACTAAGGACTACGAAAGAAGAGCAACAATAGCAAGTCGAATCCTTACCAGCAGCCGGTCTACGGCCATGGGCCTCCCAGAAAGACGCCCACGTGCAAATCCACGCTGTAACGGGGAGCATGGCCTCAACCCACTCGTGGATGCCAGAAAACGGTGCCGGTGGCGCACCTCCCACTACGGAACAAGAAGAAGATCAGTACGTATGAACAAAAAGCAGAATGTTTAACCAAAAGAAATCAAGGCCTGCATCAATGAAACTTACGTGCATGGTTCCACTCCTCCGAGAAGTCAGTAGCGCAAGCCACCAGGTGCTTAGTCCGGATGTAGAAAAAATGCTCGTAAGGACGGGTAGGGACCTTGTCGTCGAGCTCCGCTGTTAAGCCGTTAACCCCACGAGGGACCAATCGAATCATGGTGCTGCGTACCCTCTGAGGGGCGTAGAGAGTTAGCACGTGCCCAAGAGTAATCTCCCTCCGTGCCAACTCGCATATTTGAGCAGCATCGCCAATAACTTGTAGCAAGAAGGGACAAGCTTACCAGGGCACACCCTGTAGTAGCAACAGAAGTCCACCATCAGTATTGGGAGAGGAAGCCTGAATCCCAGTCTGAAAGGGTATGCGTAAAAGATGCAGTACCCTAGGTGGTTGGCGTGTACCCTCTCGCCGCTCCTAGACAAGACGATGCCAGCGAAGCGAGGAAAATCGCACTGGTCCTTCAGCTGGGCCATGACAACCTCCCCCATTAGAGGAGCTTCATTTACTTGGTCCTCTCCCTCGGGGTCACAGAAGTCTGTCGCCGAACCGCGGGGCAGAGAAAGGATGTCAGTCACCAATGGGAACCGGTCAACATTCGGCGAATCGGTGGTTCTCACTGCCATAGATGGGCCCTCAGCCACCATAATAGTCGCCGGAGCAATATCGGAACGAGAACTACTCGTCATTGTCGATATAATGAAGGAATATAGGCGAAGGTCACCAGAAAAGCAAGAAAAGATAAGAATCAGTCAATAAACAACAAAGAACGGAGCAACGGAGAGCAAAACGATGATTTGATTTGGGAGCAAGAAGGTTTATCTCTCTCTAAATTTCACTTAGGCGAATATAATAAAAGTAAGAACTCCCTATTTATAGACGAAGCCTCAATGACCTTCACGAATCCCAAAGGTCACTATTAACTACCTGACCAACCGCAAAATGGTTCAGGCCTACAGTAATGGGTACCATTATGACAGATACCACGGAATGGTCATTCAACCATCAATCGGCATGTCTCCCATGAAGCAGTTATAACGGCCATAAGATACCATGAGTATGCCCCATGCATCCGCGTTGTATATGAAGTCCCCCTTATGCGCGGTAAGTGTGATCGTATTCTTTTCAGGCGCGTGTGATCAGCTACGACCATCTCCAAAGTAAAAATGGCTACGGCCATCCCCAGAGTAAAAATGGCTACGGTCATACCCAAAGTAAAAATGGCTACAACCATCTCGAAAGAAAAAATGGCTACGGCCATCTCCAAAATAAAAATGGCTACGGTCATCTCCAAAGTAAAAATGACTACGACCATCCCCAATGTAAAAATGGCTAATGCCATCTCTAAAGTAAAAATGGCTCATCTCCTAAGTAAAAATAGCTACGACCATCTCCAAAATAAAAATGGCTACAGCCATCTCCAAAGTAAAAATGGCTACGGCCATCTCCAAAATAAAAATGTCAACGACCATCTCCAAAGTAAAAATGGCTACGTCCATCTCCAAGGATCAAAGGGTTACGATCGTCCCTAACGCATAAACGGCTACGGTTATCGGCAAATCCGCTTATCGAGCTCAGCCTGGGCAAGACCTCAATAAACGGAGCGACTATCTATATGGGTCAAAACTTAACCTCATGATAATAAATGAGATCGACACATTTATTAAAGCCTATTTGTGATTAATAAATGGTATGACCATTTACTAATAAGATTATCGGGCAGTTACTCGATTTG
Organism: Nicotiana benthamiana; assembly: GCA_034376525.1. Taxonomy (NCBI): domain Eukaryota; kingdom Viridiplantae; phylum Streptophyta; class Magnoliopsida; order Solanales; family Solanaceae; genus Nicotiana; species Nicotiana benthamiana. The sequence continues at coordinate 40,924,195 of CM067336.1, forward strand.
ACAACTAAAGTCACGGCCTGGCCGTTCTTGTAAAGGCGTCCCCTCAATGTGGTCCCAACCCCTTGGCACAAGCTGGCAAGCCTCCCAGCTATAATTACTAATAGAGAGAACCCTAAAAAGGGGGATGCTTCTTCTTCTTCACATCTATTTCTAAAAGAACAGATAATACATCATTGTAAGGCTCTGAACCTCTCCATGGAGAGGCAGACCGAACCAATATCATTAAGAAAAGATCTTCACCCTCCTCCCTTTAACAAACAACTGTTGTCTCTTGCATCTTACTCATTTGATCTTTTGGTTTGCTACGATTGGCCCTTCATTTATTTCGATTGTTTTATGCTTCTAAGTGTATGAAAACTTTGAGCAAAACAACCATAATCTATTGGCATTTGTCTGTCTTTCCCATAATCATCCTTATTTCCAAACAATTGATCTGCAAATTCCTGCAGAGTGAAGCCGCGCCATAACAGAACCCCTGGTTCCCTATTCTGCAATGCATATAATAAGAAACCTGAAGTCAGTAATTTCATGCATCAGTATGAACGTGGAAATCCTTATTCCAGTCACTGAAGGATTGGGGCTGATAGCAAAGACTCAGCTTCATGATTAAAGGATTAATCATGTTCCGTCTCCCAAGCATTATACCTTTCTTCTGAAATGATTCCGTCTGAGATTCTGCACTTCAAAGTCTCCTTTTTGACGCATCTGTAATATCCTATCGTATCCCAAAAAAGAACGTTCTATGACCCGCCCCTTTTCAATAGATGAAATTAGGATGAAAGGGCTTTCTTTCACTAACGTGAAGGTGCATAGCTTCTTTGAATGTCCTGTTGATTGACTACTACATCTAGGGATAGCACTGAACACCGAAAGAGAGGTCTTTCTTTATGGTTATTAAACCCCCCCCCCCCCCAACACACACACACCAAAATTTTTAGACCATTTCTCGATTTGGATATGTCATTGTTGTAGATGGCCTACAATGATACTCTCTGTATCGTTCAATTTTATCGAATGTACGACAACAACAACAACAACAAAAAAAAAAACTAGTATAATCTTACAAGTGGGGTTTGGGGAGGGTAGTGTGTACGCAAGATGTCCCCGAAGTGACAATTAATTTGATTTACACATTAACTACAGAGGCAGCTTAGGAGGATAAAATCAATAACTACCTTATGCAAAACAATATGATGAGGGGAGGGAGCAGCAGCAGAAGCAATGTTAATAGCTTCTTCTCCAGTACTAGTAAGGTAGAAAGATAACCTCCCTTGCGTTTGTGCTTCATAAAATATGGTGTCCATAGTTTGAAGTGTTACCATTGTAGAATTCATATTTAGTGCCAATCCTTTGCTAACCTTCCATTTCATGTCCAATATATTTTATCAAAATCTATGTCTTCTTGGAAATAGGTTTCTACCAATACTTAAAAGAATTACTCTTACTGTACATGCTCAAACATACTGCCTGGAATTAGATTGCCATTATCGTCAAGGACTCGATAACAAGATAATGTCTTTTCAGATGACTCTGAGATAAACTTCATTTGAGTTGTAATTGGACCCCTCCTCCTGGTAAATCCATCGTCTTCTAATTCAATTGTAAAAAGTATAAGAGCTGAAATCTTTTTATTAATTCAAGCACAAAAGATTATGCTTTTCCACCTATAGCAACAAATTTCTCTTAAAAACGGAAAATATAAAACTATCCATGTCAAATCTTGCTTATATGACACCAAATTATAAATTTTCGAAAAGTTATTGGCCTGAAAAACAAAATATATATATAGATAAAGGGTGTGTTTCTCGAATAGATTTTTCACTTTTTTTATTTTTCAATTTTTAGTTGGCTTAAATATTTTAGAAAATATTTATCTTATTAACTCATTTTCCTCCAATTTTAAAAAAATGAACAGTACCAGATTCCGACATTAATAATCTGGTACTGTTCCAATTTAATTGGTACATTGGATGACAGGAATGGGAAGTGCACTGAGAGTCATGCAAGGACCACACCTAAAGGAGATGAAAATTTCAGAAAAAATTGAGAAGAATGTGGCTACAGAAGCAAGGAAATTGACGTATTCTGTGGGATCTGGAGCTGAAGGGGAGAAACAAACTATGGCAAAAGTCGTCAAGGGCAATAGAATAGTGACTTAAGGACTACAATTGAAATTCTATCCACCATAAATGAGAGATAGAATTAAAATAAAGAAGATGAATGAAGAGGAATTGCAAATGCAATGTCAGAAGTGGAGATCGGCGTTGATAGGCTATGTGATAGGAGGTAATCCTACTTTCGAAGAGATGTTGAAATTTGTAAATGGAGTGTGGAATTTAGTAGCAACACCTACAGTATTCCTGCATGATGATGGTTACTTCATATTCAAATTTGAATCAATTGATGATATGAATTTGATCATGACTAAAAGGCCATCCACGATAATGTTAGAAAATACACTTAACGCTAGGGGGGGGGGGGGGTGAATAGCGTTATAATAAAAAATAGCGTAAACTTGCGGAATTTAAAAATTGCAGGAATTAAATAAGTGCGATAAGTAAATAAATAGGAACGAACGCACCGATGTATCCTGGTTCACCACAACCCGTGGCTAGTCCAGTCCCCGAGAGACTCTCTCGAGATTTTCACTAACACTGTTAAGCTTACGGGTGCTCAACAAACCTTTACAAACTGAGGACACAAGCCTCAACAACCTTTGTTCGAAGATACAACACTTCAAGACTTCAACCAAAGGAATCAGAAGTTCCTTCTTACAATACAAGGGAACAACTTTCCCTTCAAGTGTATAAGAACACTTTGCACTCAAAACAAGACTCTCCTTAAAAGTAGATATGAGTAAACTAAATACGCTCAAGAACGCAACAACTTTCCTCAACAATTTGGCTCTCAAAGACTTATGTAATGAATAGAAAATGATGAATAAGAGAGTATGCAAGCTTTAGCAATAATATTGTCAGTTGTTGTGTTTAGAAGACTGATTTGAAGATGTATTTATAGTGTCAAAACCATGCATTACCGTTGCCTAATTGCCAATTAAGAATTGCTGATTTTGTGCTGCGACAATCGATTGTCAAGATGATACAATCGATTGTTTTCCAATCGTTCCAAAAATCATTCCCAGATTTTACGCAGCACAATCGATTATCAAAGACATATAATCGATTACTGGCAATGTTCAAAAAATCCTTTTCAGATTTTACTTAAAACAATCGATTGTCAGAAATATACAATCGATTACTTGGCAACGTTCAAAAAATCTTTTCCAGATTTTACTTAAAACAATCGATTATCAGAAATATACAATCGATTACTTGGCAACGTTCAAAAAATCTTTTCCAGATTTTACTTAAAACAATCGATTATGAAAAACATACAATCGATTACTTGACGGTGTTTGAAAATATTTTGACAACGGTCAATTACATAATCGATTATACTATATGGACAATCGATTATTTATCATTCTTTGAAAAATCAAATAGACACTGCCTCAATACAATCGATTGTCATAGGTTCACAATCGATTATTTTGCAGCTTTGAAAAATATGTTTGGACACTGCCTCAACACAATCGATTGTCATAAGTTCACAATCGATTATCATGCAGATTTGAAAAATCTGATGCACATTGCCTTAACACAATCGATTGTCATAAGGTTCACAATCGATTGTCATGCAGCTGACTTAACATAATCGATTATCATAAGTACATAATCGATTATCTTAGTCCAGATTTTAGAGGCATGTTTAAACATCATTTTGGCTAACATAAATATGCATGATTTAAAATCATTTTGCTTTAAATTAAATATGCATGATTTGATGAAAATGTTTTTACGAGAGAAGCCAAGTCTTGAGTCAAGTTATCGGATCAAGATCACAATTTAAGGAACGACTCATGTATAACTTTATTTCTTGGTCTTGTGCTTGAATCTCGTTATGTATCAACTTCGCGCTTGTGCTTGGACCTCGTCATATGTCAATTGCGCATAGTTTGTCATTCATCAAAACCTACAAATATGAACACACGTTTAGTATAGTGCCTTGAGAACGTGTTTCAATAATTTCCCCCTTTTTGATAATGGCAAACCTTAAGAGGGATATGCATATTAGATAATTCATAATGACGATCCAAGACAAGTATAGATATGCAACAAGTATATAGATATGCAATTGGTTCCCCTCAACATATGAATTCCCCCTCAATTTCTGCCAATAAATATTAAGTGCATAGCCCCTTATTCTTCCCCCTTTTGACATTAGCAAAAATGGAAAAAGTAAAAGACATAATAAAGCAAATAATATCAACATAATCGATTATTGATACTAGATAATCGATTATATACTAAAGAGAAATCGATTATCCTTAGGAGAAATCGATTATTCTGCATCAATCTTTATAATTCCCCCTGCCTTTAGGGCGATACCTGCAAAAATTCGTTAGACGTCTCCGACGCTCAAGTTAGAAATCATGTGAAAGGGAAAATGCAATGCATGACTTAGATCAACATGGAGTCAAGAATCCCGAGTTCACTACGAATTCGGAAGAAGGACTCTTTCTCTAAGGGTTTTGTAAAGATGTCGGCCAATTGATCTTTGGTTTCAACAAATTCAATTTCGACATCCCCTTTGAGAACGTGATCTCTTATAAAATGATGCCTAATTTCAATGTGTTTTGTTCTTGAATGAAGAACGGGGTTCTTCGTCAAGCATATGGCACTAGTATTATCACATCTAAGAGGGGTATGATCAAGACTTAGGCCATAGTCCAAGAGTTGTTGTTTCATCCAAAGGATTTGAGCGCAACAACTCCCCGCGGCTACGTATTCAGCCTCGGTTGTGGACAACGCAACACTTACTTGTTTCTTGCTAAACCAAGAAACGAGAGAGCTACCGAGCAAATGGCAAGTACCACTAGTGCTCTTGAGGTCCAATTTGCATCCAGCAAAATCGGAATCGGAATAGCCAACAAGTTGGCATGAAGAACCTTTGGGGTACCATAGACCCACATTTACAGTACCAACAAGATACTTCAATATCCGTTTCACCGCAGTAAGGTGAGACTCCTTCGGACATGATTGATAACGAGCGCATAAACACACGCTAAACATGATATCCGGTCTACTAGCAGTAAGATAAAGGAGAGATCCAATCATACCTCGATACTTTTTGGTGTCGACTTCCTTACCTTTCTCATCTTTGTCTAGATGATCGGATTTGCTCATGGGAGTGGCCATTGCTTTTGTGTTGGTCATTTCAAATCGTTTCAGCAATTCTTTGCAATATTTAGCTTGACAAATGAAAGTTCCTTCTTTCATCTGCTTTACTTGCAGTCCCAAAAAGAATGTTAGCTCACCCATCATAGACATCTCAAATTCGCTTGTCATCAAATCAGAAAATTCCTTGCACAAAGCATTGTTAGTAGCACCAAAGATAATATCATCCACATAGATTTGAACTAATAGAATATCATTGTTTCTATGCTTAATAAAATTTAAAACCCGGGGGTTGAGCAATATAAATTTCTTCTTGAATAAAACCATTTAAAAAAGCACTTTTTACATCCATTTGATATAAATTGAAATTCATAGAAGAGGCAAAAGCAAGCAATAAACGAATAGCTTCTAACCTTGCTACGGGGGCATATGTTTCTTCATAGTCAATACCATCTTCTTGATTATAGCCTTTTGCTACAAGCCTAGCTTTGTTTCTAGTGATTACACCATTTTCATCTAATTTGTTTCGAAAAACCCATTTCGTACCAATTATTGTATGATTTTCGGGTCTTTGCACCAAATCCCAAACGTCATTCCGTTTGAATTGGTTAAGCTCCTCTTGCATTGCCAAGGTCCAAAATTCATCCCCAATTGCTTCGGAGATGGTTGTGGGTTCAATTTGAGAAACAAACGCAGTATGTCCTAAGGTGTTCTTAAGAGAGTTTCGTGTACTTACCTGTTGTTCAATGTCGCCAATTACTTGTTCGAGAGGATGGTCTTTGATTGTCCTCCACGAGTTAGGCATTTTCGTTTCTTTTTCCAATTGTGGCGCTTCCTCCGATAATTGATCCAAGATTTCATCTTGAGTTTCCGTCGGAGTTTCCTCTTGTACTTTGTCTTGAGGACTTAGTGAGTTTAAAATACCTGCAAGATCAAAACCAGAATCCTTTCTCGCCAAGCGAGCATTATTTTCGGAAAATACAATATGAGGGGATTCCTCCACAGTTCCGGTTCTATTATTGAATACTCTATATGCTTTGCTACGTGAAGATAACCAATAAAAATTCCTTCATCGGATTTGGCATCAAATTTTCCCAATTGATCTTTTCCATTGTTATGAATAAAGCATTTGCAATCGAATACTCTAAAATTGGAGATATTTGGTTTCCTTCCCTTATAGAGTTCATATGGGGTTTTCATGAGTATTGGCCTTATGACTACTCTATTTAGAACGTAGCATGCGGTACTCACGGCATCCGCCCAAAAATGTTTGGGAATCTTAGCCTCCTCGAGCATGGTTCTAGCCATCTCTTCGACACACCTATTTTTCCTTTCCACAACCCCATTTTGTTGTGGTGTACGTGGAGCAGAGAAGGTGTGCTCGATACCGAGTTCGTCACAAAAGTCCGCAAAGATATTGTGATCAAACTCTACCCCATGACCACTTCTTATTGAAGTGACGGTTGTGTCCTTTTCATTTTGAACACGTTTAAGAAAATATTTAAAATTATGAAAAGCTTCACTTTTATGAGAAAGAAATAGAGTCCAAGTAAATATAGAATAATCATCAACAATAACAAAAGCATAACAATTTCTACCAAGACTTTCAATGCGAGATGGTCCAAATAAGTCCAAGTGAAGTAGTTGCAAAGGTCTAGTAGTTGAAACAATATTTTTTGATTTAAATGATGCTTTTGTTTGCTTCCCTTTTTGACAAGAATCACAAATAGAGTCTTTTTCAAATTTCAAATTTGGAAGACCGATAACTAAATTTTGTGAAACCAATTTGTTTAAAAGATGCATGTTGATGTGAGCTACTCTACGATGCCATAACCATGTATCATCCTCTTTGCTCATAAGAAAATTCACATATTCAGATGAAGAATTTGCGATATCAACCATATAGATGTTATTCATTCTAAAACCACGAAGGATAATTTTAAAATCGCTACGGCGAAAAACTAAGCATTCATCCGAATCAAATAAAACAAGATTTCCCTTGTCACATAATTGCCTTATGCTCAAGAGATTATGTTTTAGACCTTTAACTAACAGTATATGCTTAATGGAAGAAAGTTCATCCTTACCGACCGATCCGATGCCGATAATTTTTCCTTCGTTGTTATCACCAAAAACAACGCTTCCTCCTTCCTTATGTTCTAGTTGAAGGAACTTGGATTCGTCTCCCGTCATGTGTTTGGAGCATCCATTATCAAGGTACCAAAGTACACTTGCTCCCTTCAAACATACCTACAAGAAAAATTAATGAGTCTTTGGTACCCAAGCTGTTTTGCGTCCTTGAGAGTTAGGTGTAACATGCTGTTGTGCTTGACATACATTTAAGTGTCTATGTCTAGTGAAACAAGCAGGAGCAATATGTCCAATTCGATTGCAGTAATGACACACAACATTAGGATTATGCATTCGTCTAGGTTGATAGTAATTGGACGGACGAAATTCATTTACTCTATTCTTGACAATATGACTATTGCGCAATTCATGAAAATCATTTCTCCTACTATTTGTTCTAGGATATGCAGCATTTCTAGAATAGTTATTTCTAGGTTGAAAGCCATTTCTAGGTGTTCTAAAAGGTTCAAAGTTCCTTCTAGTGTTTGGCCTAGAATATGCGTTATTTCTAGAATGATTATTTCTAGGTTGCGATTGTTGAAAGCCATTTCTAGGTTTGTTATATCTAGGATGAGCGTTTGTTTTATTAATCCTAGGTTGAGCCTTAGGTTGTTGGGGGTTGGCTTCAACCTTTTCTTTAGGCTCATTTTTAAAACCTATGCCATGCTTGGTCGACTTCAAATTAACAAGGACTTCATTCAAATTTTTATGAGAAGAATTAAACTTATCTAGGGTGCCCTTAAGTCTTTCTACCTCATTTTCGAGATGCATGCAAGAAGTACAACTTTTACTAGAGCTCTCGGGTTAGTCGGCGCTTCTCTTGCCGAAAAAATTGTTTTCTTCTTTCAACTTCTCATTTTCTAAAATCAGTTTTTCCAAATCTTTTTCTTTCAAAGAGAGTTGTTTTTCAAATCTTTTTCTTTTAAAGAAGCATTTTCCTTTATGCTTTTAACAGTTTTGGAAGCTTTAATAAATTCACCATACAACTCATCAAAAGCATTTTGCATTTCCTCAAGAGAAAAAAAATTTTTGGAAGAAATTTGACATACCTCTTTTTGGTTGTCTTCTTGTGCCATAAGACAAAGATTTGCGGCTTCGTCTTCTTCTTCCTCACTCGACTCGTCTCCGGAGTCGCCTCCCCAAGATATGTATGCTCGTTGTTTCTTGAAGGGTTTCTTCTCCTTTTTGATATTTGGGCAATTTGATTTAATGTGCCCGGTTTCTCCGCACTCATAGCACTTTATTTGATCTCCTTGCTTTTTGCCTTTTTGTTCATACTCTTTTCGCATGAACTTTTGAAATCTCTTGATAACGAGTCCGAACTCGTTGTCTCCGTCCTTATCATTTTGAGGTTGGCTTGTGCTTGCCTTGAGGGCGATTCTTTGTTTCCTTTGATCATTAACAAGAGGGTTAAGTATAGTAGATTCATAAGTCTTAAGGTTACCTCTTAATCCGTCGATGGTGACATTTGAAGTGCCAATAGACTCTTGAATCGCGTCGGCCTTGGAGCGCCATTCCGGAGTGAGACTTCGGAGAATCTTTCGGACAAGTTCCTTATCCGTGAAGGTCTTCTTAAGACCATGTAAGTCATTTACGATTTTTGAAAATCGTTCGAACATCTCATCGACCTTTTCGCCTTCCTTCATGTGAAACAGTTCATATGCATGGGTTAGAAAATCAACTTTAGCCTCTCTTACCCGGTCCGTACCTTCGTACGTGATTTCCAGCTTGTCCCACATTTGCTTCGCCGTTGTGCAACATGATATTTTCCTATAATCATCAACATTTAAAGCACAATATAATAAGTTAATTGCTTTAGCGTTGTTTTGCACTTTTCGGATATCATCCGCATCGTATTCCTCTTCGGATTTCGGAACCCATTCATTTTAAACCTTTTTGGTTGGAATTTGTTCTCCCTTCATTATAACCTTCCACAGATGAAAATTATTCTATTGAATAAATATTCTCATCCTCTCCTTCCAGTATGTATAGTTTGTACCGTCGAATAGTGGTGGTCGGGTGGAGCATTGTCCTTCACCTATTCCTGCAAAAGAGTCACGAGTAGAAGCCATGGATTGTTTCTCTCAAACGGTTAAGTCTTCAGAGAGTTGGGCTCTGATACCAATTGTTAGAAAATACACTTAACGCTAGAGGGGGGGTGAATAGCGTTATAATAAAAAATAGCGTAAACTTGCGGAATTTAAAAGTTGCAGGAATTAAATAAGTGCGATAAGTAAATAAATAGGAACGAACGCACCGATGTATCCTGGTTCACCACAACCCGTGGCTAGTCCAGTCCCCGAGAGACTCTCTCGAGATTTCCACTAACACTGTTAAGCTTACGGGTGCTCAACAAACCTTTACAAACTGAGGACACAAGCCTCAACAACCTTTGCTCGAAGATACAACACTTCAAGACTTCAACCAAAGGAATCAAAAGTTCCTTCTTACAATACAAGGGAAAAACTTTCCCTTCAAGTGTATAAAAACACTTTGCATTCAAAACAAGACTCTCCTTAAGAGTAGATATGAGTAAACTAAATACGCTCAATTGGCTCTCAAAGACTTATGTAATGAATAGAAAATGATGAATAAGAGAGTATGCAAGATTTAGCAATAATATTGTCAGTTGTTGTGTTTAGAAGACTGATTTGAAGATGTATTTATAGTGTCAAAACCATGCATTACCGTTGCCTAATTGCCAATTAAGAATTGCTGATTTTGTGCTGCGACAATCGATTGCCAAGATGATACAATCGATTGTTTTCCAATCGTTCCAAAAATCATTCCCAGATTTTACGCAGCACAATCGATTATCAAAGACATATAATCGATTACTGGCAACGTTCAAAAAATCATTTCCAGATTTTGCTTAAAACAATCGATTGTTAGAAATATACAATCGATTACTTGGCAACGTTCAAAAAATCTTTTCCAGATTTTACTTAGAACAATCGATTATCAGAAATATACAACCGACTACTTGGCAACGTTCAAAAAATCTTTTCCAGATTTTACTTAAAACAATCGATTATGAAAAACATACAATCGATTACTTGACAGTGTTTGAAAATATTTTGACAACGGTCAGTTACATAATCGATTATACTATATGGACAATCGATTATTTATTAGTCTTTGAAAAATCAAATAGACATTGCCTCAATACAATCGATTGTCATAGGTTCACAATCGATTATTTTGCAGCTTTGAAAAATATGTTTGGACACTGCCTCAACACAATCGATTGTCATGCAGATTTGAAAAATCTGATGCACACTGCCTTAACACAATCAATTGTCATAAGGTTCACAATCGATTGTCATACAGCTGACTTAACATAATCGATTATCATAAATACATAATCGATTATCTTAGTCGAGATTTTAGAGGCATGTTTAAGAATCATTTTTGCTAACATAAATATGCATGATTTAAAATCATTTTGCTTTAAATTAAATATGCATGATTTGATAAAAATGTTTTTACGAGAGAAGCCAAGTCTTGAGTCAAGTTATCGGATCAAGATCACAATTTAAAGAACGACTCATGTGTAACTTTATTTCTTGGTCTTGTGCTTGAATCTCGATATGTATCAATTTCGCGCTTGTGCTTGGACCTCGTCATATGTCAATTGCGCATAGTTTGTCATTCATCAAAACCTACAAATATGAACACACGTTTAGTATAGTGCCTTGAGAATGTGTTTCAACAGATAATAGACCGATGATTTTGAAAAATTGGGAACCGGAGTTTGAAATTGATAAGGAACCTATTAGAGTGATGCCATTGTGGGTGAACTTTCATGGGCTTCCTATTCAATGTTGGGCTGAGGAGAATCTGGGCAAAATTGCTAGTAGCTTGGGAAATCCAGTATGTACAGATCGATTAACAGCGGATTGTGAAAGAATATCGTATGCTAGAGTGTTAATTGAAATGAATATTATGCAACCTCTACCGGATAAACTAATTATAGAACAGAAAAATCAGAGTCCAAAAGGTTGAGTATGAATTGAAGCCAATGTTGTGTCATGAGTTTAATAAGTTTGGGCATCCTAATGGTGACTGTATGAAGAATCTAAATGGGAAACATAAGAAGAAAACAAAACAGAAATAGTAAGGAAGAAACAGGAAGTAGTGACTGAGGAGAACAGAAATGAAAAAAAAAAGAGCAAAAGGACAAGCCTCAGGAAAATCATATGACAATTGAAGATAGGTAAACAAGTCAGAGTTTACCAGAGTAAGAAAAAAGGGAAGCCACCAGCTGACTTGGAAGTGATAACTAGAAGAAACAAATTTGCACCCCTGAGAATACAGGAGGAACCACATGACAGAGATGAGAGGAATGAACAAATAGAAGGGATTATCAAAGGGCCTACTCCAACAACCTTTCCAACTATATGATTTTTAGCACATGGAAGGACTGAACAAGTCCTTTAAACAAAGAGAGTTTAAAGACTTTATAATGAATAATAAGATAGACATGATTCAATGTTTGGAAACAAGATTAAACAAAGAAGAGCAAAAAATATCCAAGAAAAGTTTGGGAGAGATTGGAGAGTGGTGGATAACTATTCGGCAGCACCCAATGGTAGGATCTGGTTAGCATGGAAAGAGAATGCATTGAAGATGCATGTGGTGTGTACATCAGCACATATCATATATTGTCATATACAGGACAAGAACTCTGAGTTTCAGAGTAATGTCACTGTGGTATATGGTCTGCATAGTATAAGTAATAGACAAGAATTATGGAATCAGCTGAGGAAAATAAATTGACATTAAAGGCCCATTGATTATTATGGGGGACTTCAATAGTTTGACAGTTCAGGATAGAATGAATGGAGCTCCAGTTCATTCAAGTGAAACTGTGGATTTTAATTAGTGCATTGAAGACATAGGAGTTGGTTTGATTAATAAAAGAGGTTTCCAGTATTCCTGGAGAAACAAAAGAGGGGCTGAGGATAGAATATACAGTCACATTGATGGGGCTTTGGGAAATGAAGATTGGTTTGAAAGGTATGCAGGTATTGAGGCAACATATCTTGCACCAGGTTGCTCTTATCATACATATGTGGTGTTAGATACTGAAGTTAAAAGAATGAAACTACAAAGACCTTATATATTGTTGATTGATGGAACAAGAAGAGTACAAGGAAGCAGTATGCAACATATAGAAGCAAAAAATTTAGGGGTATACTATGTATTGAATTCATAGGAAGATGAAGATGTTGGAGATTCAGACAAGAAGCTTTCAAAGAAAATATTCTTCACTTGAAATGAAAATAAAGCAGTTGAAAGCACAGCTTAGTGAGACTCAGAATAAACTGAATGAGGACCATCTAAATTCAGCACTCAATGAGCAAGAAAAAGAGACTATGAAGCAACCGGATGATTGGAATGCAGTCAATGAAAATATCCTAAGGCAGAAATCTAGGGCAATTTGGATAATATATGGAGACTCAAATACAAAATATTTCCATGCGCAATTAAATTAAGGCAAGCTAAGAACAAAATGATCTCATTATGCATAGAATAGAACTAGAGGGTGACAGATCCTGAGCTAATAAAGAAGGAATTTGTCACTTTTTTCCAAAAGCTGCTAGGAGAAGCTAACAGTGTGGTTGAGGGAATTGGCATTAATATAGCCAGAGATGGGCCTTTCCTGTCTTTAGCTCAACAACAGGAGATGCTGAAGCCTATTACAAGGGAGGAAATATTGAGGGTGGTTTAACAACTACCAAATGATAAAGCACCAGGTATTGACGGTTATCAGCTGAAATTTTTAAAGAAAACTGGCAAGTTGTAGGAGAAGATATTATAAAAGCAGTGAAAGAGTTTTTTGGCACGGGGAAGATGCTCAAGAAAATGAACTGTGCTACCATCACCCTTATCCCGAAAGTGTTGAATCCTAACTATGTGAGAGAGTTTAAGCCAATTGCTTGTTGCATGACAATATACAAGATAATTGCCAAACTACTCACTAACAGATTGAAACTGGTAGTAGACTATTTGGTGGGGCCTTCTCAATCAGCATTCATTGAAGGGAGAAATATTCTAGATAATGTGCTATTAGCACATGAATTAATTAAAAGTTATAACCAGAAAACAGTATCTCCTAGATGTATAGTTAAGGTGGACATAAAGAAGGCATATGACTTAGTTGATTGGTGTTCTTGAAGAATTTAATGCTGGAGTTTGGTATTCCATATAAGATTGTAAATCTCATTATGGAATGTGTAAGTACAGTTTCGTATTCTCTACTGATAAATGGTGGACTAACTCAGAAGTTTCAAGCAAGAAAGGGGTCAAGACAAGGTGATCCCATGTCACCTTACTTATTTGTATTGGTGATGGGGTATTTGAATAGAGCTTTGAAGCAACTAAACACAAAGCCAGATTTTAATCATCATCCAAAATGTAAAAAACTACAAGTGATACACATATGCTTTGTAGATGATTACTTATGTGTTGTAGAGAAGATATGGTTTTTGTAGAGTTGAGGATGAAACAGTTTGAATTGTTCTCAACCGTTTCTGGACTCCAGGCAAATATGGAAAAGAGCTCACTTATTATGGCAGGCATAAGTGCACAACAGAAAGAAGATATATTGAAGAAGGTGAAACTGAGTTCTAGTGAAATACCATTCAGATACCTAGGAATGCCTCGATCATCTAAAAAGCTAACTATAAATCAGTGTATGACATTGGTGGAAGGATAACAGAAGAATGAAAAGTTAGACAGTTAGGTACTTATCATATGCAGGAAGATTGCAATTAATAAAAAGTGTATTGTTTGAAATGCAGACATATTGGGCTCAAGTATTCAAATTACCAAAGAAAGTACATGGTAAAGTGATTATTGTTTGCAGAAATTTTCTTTGGAAAGGGTGCAGTGAAGGAAGATCAGCACCTATAGCATGGGAGACTGTTTGCAAGCCTAAAGAAGTAGAGGGACCGAATATTCTAAATTTTGAAATGTGGAATAGGAATGCAGTAGGAAAACTACCATGGGCAATATCATAAAAAAAGGATAAATTGTGGGTACAATGGGTTCATCATTACTGTATGAAAAAGAAGAAGTTGGAAACAATAGAAACTCCAAGACAAGCATGCTGGGCCATAAGAAAGATTTTTGAAGCAAGAAAGTGGATGAAAAATAGAGTACAAGAACTATAAACATATGTGGAGAAAGGGAAGAATAACATAAAGAAATCATACACCAGTCAAATGCAATAGTATGCAAAGACGACCTGGAAAAGCCTATATCCAACTAAAGGACTTATGCCAAGGCATCGGTTAATATTGTGGATGGCATTACAGCAAAGGTTAGTGACTGTGGAAAGAGTAACTAAATGGGGCATCAATGTAGCAAAGGACTGTGTATTGTGCACAAGTGGTAATAATGAGTCTATGAAACATCTATTCTTTGAGTGTACATACTCAAAGTTTGTGTGAGATCAAATACTGAAGTTGTTTGAAATTAGACAAACAGTAAGATATTGGCAAGAGGAGGTCAACTGGATGACAAAGAAAATAATGAGCAGAAACATGAAATGGACAATTCTGGGCAACACTTTTACTGTTGCAGTGTACCAAATATGGAGGGAATGAAACTTTAGAAGATTTCAACAAGTTAGTAGAAAAGGTAAAGAATTAGTTAAAGATATAGTACTTCATTTACATATGAAAGGAGTGAATTATTGTAAATGGAAAGGAATATAAGAAAAGATATATAGATTCTCATGCTAGTATAGTTAGTAAGGTCGATAAGGGATCAAATTGTTACAAAAGAGGCTATTTTTGTAGACCCGACTCTAGAGTCAAATGAACGGGTGAATACAAATATGTTACTTGATTAAATAAAAATTTTCAGTTTAACCGAAAAAAATGAATTTCCTATGAAAAAAATATTCTGTCAAACAGTTAAAATCCTCCCCATTCAACCACCTTGCCTCTCACTCTGGCCAATAGACCCACCACCCCCGGCCCCTACACACCGCCCACCTCGGCGCTGAATTAACTCCTTAATTAATGGAGTTATGGATGTGCACCTTAGTTCTTCTTGTTTGTTGTTTCTAATGGAGAATGTAATGAGAAATAAAAATTTGTTGTGAAATAATATAAGAACAAGAACAATAATACAAGAACAATAACAATAGAGAGAAAAGTAGAGAGAGGAGTATTCTTATTGATACTTTGGGATGGTTTACAATGGAATAGAACCCTTTATTTATAGGGAGGTGGTGACTTAGCCACCAAGAAGTAAACCCTAGAATCTCTCTAAATATGGACATTCACCTAAAATAGAATATTTTATAACACTCCCCCTTGAATGTCTATTCAATAATGTGCCTCGTTAAAACCTTAACTAAAACAAAACCCAATGGGAAAAAATTAAAGAAAAGGAAAAAGAGTACACATGTTTGAATATGCGCCTATTGGTTGCCTCGTTAAAAACCTTGCAAGGAAAACCCATTGGGACAAAACCTTGTAAGGGAAAAAGAGTGCAACACGCATTAACTCCCCCTGAAAAGAGCATCAATTCATATCCTTGAGTCTTCGCATTCCGATCTTGTGAACCAGCTTCTTGAAGGTTGACGTTGGTAGAGATTTTGTGAACAAATCAGTCATATTATCGCTTGAACGAATCTGTTGCACATTGATATCACCATTCTTTTGAAGATCATGTGTGAAAAATAACTTTGGTGAAATATGCTTTGTTCTATCTCCTTTTATGAATCCTCCCTTCAATTGAGCTATACATGCTGCATTGTCTTCATACAAAGTCGTGGGTAGTTTGTTACACTTCAAACCACATTTGTCTTGAATATGATGTATTATAGACCTTAACTACACACACTCCCGACTTGCTTCATGAATAGCGATTATCTCGGCATGATTAGATGAAGTAGCCACAATTGATTGCTTAGTCGATCGCCAAGATATGGCGGATCCTCCACAGGTAAACACATAACCCGTTTGAGATCGAGCCTTGTGTGGGTCGGATAAATATCCAGCATCAGCATAACCAACAAGATCAGGACTGCAATTATTGTTATTAAATAAGCCCATATCGGTAGTCCCTTTTAGGTACCGCAATATATGTTTGATCCCATTCCAATGTCTCCTTGTGGGAGCCGAGCTATACCTTGCTAAGACATTAATTGAAAAGGTTATGTCAGGCCTTGTAGTATTTGCAAGATACATTAGTGCGCCAATTGCACTAAGATATGGTACTTCAGGACCAAGTAGCTCTTCATTCCTTTCTTGCGGTCGGGATGGATCTTTATTCACATCAAGTGATCGAACAACCATCGGAGTACTTAAAGGATATGCTCCATCCATGTAAAACCGTTTCAGTACCTTTTCTATATAGGTAGATTGATGAACAAAAATTCCGTTTGCCAAATATTCAATTTGCAAACCAAGACATAATTTTGTCTTTCCGAGATCTTTCATCTCGAATTCATTCTTTAGATAATCAATTGCCTTTTGGAGTTCCATGGGGGTTCCAATAAGGTTTATGTCATCGACATATACGGCAAGTACAACAAATTCCGATGTTGTTTTCTTTATAAAAACACACGGGCAAATGGCATCATTTATATAGCCTTCTTTTAATAAATACTCACTAAGACGATTATACCACATTCGTCCTGATTGCTTTAGACCATACAAGGATCTTTGCAATTTGATTGAAAACATTTCCCGGGACTTTGAATTATGAGCGTTTGGCATTTTGAGTCCATCGGGAATTTTCATGTATATCTCATTATCCAGTGAGCCATAAAGATAGGCAGTAACCACATCCATTAAATGCATGTCAAGCTTTTCAAGGACAGCAAAACTAATAAGATAACGAAAAGTTATGGCATCCATTACAGGCGAATATGTCTCTTCATAATCGACACCAGGCCTTTGAGAAAATCCTTGTGCAACAAGGCGTGCCTTATATCTTTGTACCTCGTTTTTCTCATTTCTCTTGCGTACAAAGACCCATTTATAGCCAACAGGCTTAACACCATTAGGTGTTTCAACTATAGGGCCAAAAACTTCACGTTTTGCCAGTGAATTTAATTCTGATTGGATTGCTTCTTGCCATTTTGGCCAATCATGTCTTTTTCGACATTCTCCAACAGATTGAGGTTCAAGATCCTCACTTTCTTACATAATGCTAGATGCAACATTAAAAGCAAAGACATAATCCACCACTATATACACTCGATTAAAATTTGCCTCAATATCGATTGGATTTATTGGTAGTGCCTTATTTTCTTGAGTCTCGGGCTCAATGGATTCTTCATGAATCTCAGAATTTATTAAATCATGAATTTCCTCATGCGATTCTTTCGTAGTGTCATTTTGATCGTTTGCTTTCCTCTTTCTAGGATTTCGATCTTTGGAACCTAATGGCCTGCCACGCTTCAGGCGTGCATTCAACTCATTGGATATGAAACTAGATGATTGTCCAACAGGGACATCAATACGGATTGGAACATTCTCTGCGGGGATGTGGGATTTTGTTATCCTTTTCAAGTCCGTAAATGCGTCAGGCATTTGATTTGCTATTCTTTGCAAATGGATAATCTTTTGCACCTCTTTTTCACAAATAGAGGTATGTGGATCAAGATGAAATAATGATGCATTTTTCCACAAAATTTCCCGTTTGGTTTCACCAACTTCTCCCCCTAATTTTGGGAAAAGTGTCTCATCAAATTGACAGTCTGCAAATCGTGCAGTGAACAAATCCCCTGTCAATGTTTCGAGGTAGGGAATAATGGAGGGCGATTCAAACCCAACATATATTCCTAACCTTCTTTGCGGACCCATTTTGGTGCGGTATGGCGGTGCTATAGGCACATATACTGCGCATCCAAAGATTCTTAAATGGGATATTTTGGGTTCATGACCCAAAACCAATTGCAACGGGGAATATTTATGATAATTCGTCGGTCTGAGACGAATTAGCATTGCTGCATGCAAAATGGCGTGACCCCATACCGAAGTGGGCAGCCTCGTTTTCATGAGTAATGGTCTTGCAATCAACTGCAGGCGTTTAATTAAAGATTCTGCAAGACCGTTTTGAGTGTGAACATGAGCTACAGAATGTTCCACTTTTATCCCAATTGATAAGCAATAATCATTAAATGCTTGGGATGAAAACTCAGCAGCATTATCCAGTCTAATAGACTTGATTGGATTATCAGAAATTGTGCTCGTAGTCGAATTATTTGTGCCATCAGTTTTGCAAACGCAAGGTTGTGTGATGACAACAGGCACACATGAGACCATCTACAGGATGCGTCTATTAAGGCCATAAAATATCTAAAGGACCCACTAGGTGGGTGAATAGGTTCACAAATATCCCCTTGTATACGTTCCAAAAACGTAGGTGATTCAGTCCCAACCTTTATTGGTAATGGTCTAATAATTAACTTGCCTTGATAACAAGAAGTGCAAGAAAATTCATTATTTAAAAGAATCTTGAAATTATTTAACGGATGCCCATATGAGCTTTCTATAATCCGTCTCATCATGATTGATCCAGGGTGTCCCAATCGATCATGCCAAAGTACAAAAGTATTGGAATCAGTAACCTTTTGGTTTACTGTTGAATGTGCCTCAATTGCACTAATTTTTGTCCAATACAGGCCACAAGATAAAGACGGGAATTTCTCAATAACCCTCTTTTGGACAAAAACATTCTTTGTAATGATGAGATATTCAAGATTATTCTTATCTATTGTCTCAATATGATAGCCATTCCGGAGTATATCTTTAAAACTCAACAAGTTTCTCTTAGACTTGGAGGAGAACATTGCATTCTCTATGATAAACATTGTTCCTCTAGGCAGAGTTATAGTTGCTCTTCCGGAGCCTTCAATCAATTTACTACTACCAGAGATTGTAGTAACATCTGCCTTACACATACTTAGTTGAGAGAAATATTTCTTTTCTTTGAGTATCGTATGTGTAGTACATGAATCAACTAAACAAATATTTTTACAGTTGGACGTTGATCCAAGCTTGCTTTGTGAGATATCCATATTTGCTTTCCCATGGTTTGACATACAAAAGAAATACACGAACATGAGAATAAACAAATTCAATCCGTTTGTTTCACATTTAAACAATATTTTCAAAATCTGCTGAGGTTAGTCGATTAACTTAGTTGATAGTCGACTATCTTGGGAAGCAGTTATTAGGTTAGTCGACTAACTAAATCAGATAGTCGACTATCTTGCCTTGCAGAAAAGTCCAGTTTTAATGCGAAATATTAGTTAGTCGACTAACTAAGTTGATAGTCGACTAACTTAGTAAACAGTCATCAGGTTAGTCGACTAACTAAACCAGATAGTCGACTAACTTAGCTTGCGGAAAAGTCCAGTTTTAATGCGAAATATTAGATAATCGACTAACTGTTAGGTTAATCGATTAACTATACTGGAAAATAAAAATATCTTTGCAATATAAGCATATTGAAACATTCTAAAGAACTCATACTAACATTATATCATAAACTAACTAATACGAGCTGATACTAATGACTAGTTTATTCACTAACTAATACAAATAAGTAAAATAAAATCAAACAATTCCATCTTCCTTCATCACAGATCCATCACCGATTAAGTGGTCTATTTTCCCCTCGGGTTGCTCAAAGAAGTCTGCCACATCCAGGTGGGTGATGTCAAAATTGTCGTCAGAGACAAAATTTGTTTCAGGGCCTTTATTCTTTAGAGATGCTTGATAAAGATCAACCAAATGTCTTGGTACACGGCAAGCTTTTGACCAGTGCCCTTTTCCACCGCAACGATAACATATAGTTTCTGAACTATTTGCCTTTGGATCCTCATAATCCCGTTTCTGCTTTTGGTGGTTATATCTCTTTGGGGGGTGACGGACATCAGGGAAATTTCTTCCTTGTCTACGTCCACGGCCATGACCCCGATTACGACCACGACCATGATTAAAGCCATAGCCTTTTCCATGCTTGGCATAATGAGAATACACCTTATCTGCTTCAGGCAATGGTGTAGACCCAGTGGGTCAATTTTCGTGATTTCTCATGAGCAGGTCATTGTTTCGCTCAGCCACAAGGAGAAGAGAAATCAGTTCAGAGTACTTTTTGAAACCTTTCTCTCTGTACTGTTGTTGCAGTACCATATTGGAGGCATGAAACGTTGTAAACGTTTTTTCAAGCATATCATAATCAGAGATATTATCTCCACAGAGTTTCAATTTAGAAGTAATTCTGAACATTGCAGAATTATATTCAGAAACAGACTTAAAGTCTTGGAGCCTCAGATGAGCCCAATCATATCGTGCTTGTGGCAGAGTGACCAACTTCAGGTTGTCATATCTCTCCTTTAAGCCTTTCCACAAGATGAGTGGATCTTTGACTGTGAGATATTCAATTTTCAAACCTTCATCAAGGTGATGGCGCAAGAAAATCAAGGCCTTCGCACAGTCTTGGGTGGATGCTTTATCTCTGTCTTTAATGGCGTCTCCAAGACCCATAGTATCTAAGTGGATTTCAGCATCCAACACCCATGTCATATAGTTCTTGCCTGAAATTTCAAGGGCAACGAACTTTCTTTTCATAATATCAGACATAATTAAAACCAAATTCGGAAAAAGGGAAATACCTTAATTTTCTCAAGAGGATTCTTTAGACGGTAGAGTCTCGTGCTGATAACGTGTTATGAAATTATATAAGAACAAGAACAATAATACAAGAACAAGAACAATAGAGAGAAAAGTAGAGAGAGGAGTATTCTTATTGATACTTTGGGATGGTTTACAATGGAATAGAACCCATTTATTTATAGGGAGGTGGTGACTTAGCCACCAAGAAGTAAACCCTAGAATCTCTCTAAATATGGACATTCACCTAAAATAGAATATTTTATAACAAAATTTACATTATTACTATTATTTAATTTGTGCAATATGGTAATATGAATTTATTCTAATCAAAGTATATAATGCAAAATCTAAGCGTTCAAAAGTTATTCTAACACGTGGCGCACATCCATAACTAAATGCAATAATAAATGGAGCTAAATCACAGATGGGATCCTTTCATGTTATAATGCATGTGACTGGTGCCATTTGCTTGCAAATCTCCTCTAAAGATTTGGATAATCGCCGACAATAGTCATTAATAGTGTTAATAATTCCTGATCTTCGTCATTAAGGCCATCATTATAATCCAGCCTGCAGTTGTAGAGATCCAGTTGATCCCCAGCTTTCATGGACTCAAAACGTCTCGATATGAAAATGGCTGCGGCAGACTGGGCATAAATAGTCACCGGCAGCTTCTTAACACCACCGCAACCGCCACTGCAACCAGCTATAAATGATGAATATCTCTTAACGAGAAGAGACAAGAGAGCAACTCTTGAACTCAGTAAAAGCATGTTTAAGCTTCTTAATCTCCAAAACCAAATCGTCATTGGAATTCTCTTGAAGGAAAATTAAATGAATAAGTTTGAAGATGGTGTCAGACAAGATATGATGATGCCAAGGGGTCAAACCTCAAGTGTGTATATATATATAAATTGTTTACTTTATATTTGGAAACAAGCTCTAAGGATAGAGATAAGGTTGCGTATACACTACCCTCCTCAGACTCCATTAAATGAGATTATACTGGGTTGTTGTTGTTGTTTACTTTGTCGAGATTAAAACATATTTTATGTCAAATATATAGTATATAAATATAATAACTAATTCTATAAATTTATTAAATCACAAATATAAATATTTTATTAGAATTAGATATTGATTCTCTTTCTTCCATTAAATAGTAAAACTTTTGTACAAAAGAAAAATGAAAATTCAAGTACGAGAAGGACAGAGCCCGGCAATAAAGAAGGAAAAACCTCATTCATGAGTGCACAAAAATGGGTTATTGCTTTGTTCTATTTCCTTTCCAACAGGTATATTCAAGAAAAAGGTTTTTTCTCCCTTTATGACCTTTCACATAATTAAAACTTCAAATAAAAATTATCCAACTAAACACTTCGAACTTAAAAGAAAAACGGTTTACCATATCTGAGTGCCACCAGATTATATAGGACCACATCTCTAAATTATCTTCGCATTACTACTAGAATTTCTGAAAAAAGCGATCAAATATTAGCGATCATATTTGGCCTGTCAAAAAAAGCGATCGAAGTTGGTTGTCAAAGTGCCGAAAATAGTTTTAAAATAATTGAAATGCTTTAGCAATCAAAGTTGGTCGCTATTTTTAGTCAAATTGTTAACTGGACTGGTCAGACTTGCTTGGTCAAAGATATACTGAGATAAGCGACCAATGTTGGTCGTTAAAGTGGGACCCACATAATATTTTTAATAATTTTAATATAATTTTATAAAAATTATAAAAGACAAATATATATAATTAAACATTGGCGACCAAAGTTAGTCTCTAACTGAAGGATATGTTCATAGCGACTAACAGTGGTCGCTAAAGTGGGACCCAAATGTAAAATTTTAATAAATATATATTTATTTTAAGAAATTTATAAAATATAAATAAATATAATTAAAAGGTTAGCGAACAAAGTTGGTCGCTTAACGAAATAGAGACCAACTTTGGTATCCAATGTGGGACCTAGTTCTAATGTTTATCAATTTATATTATTGGTTTAAACATTATATAAAATATAAATAAATCTGATTAAAATTTAATGACAAACTTTGGTCGCTAAACTAATTTCATGTACAGTTTGATTGCTAAATTAAATTCATGTATAGTTAGCAACCAAAGTTAGTCTCTATATGGCCAAAATAAAAAATTACTTTTGTATTTAAATAATATAATATAAGTAGTTAATACTTTTGTAATACAAATGATGAATAGTACTACGAAGCATGCGTGTGTGTCTAAGTATAAGTGTATTAGGTACTACTATATCGCGTACACCTT